>CM075489.1:9028333-10377500 GCA_037950665.1 Hypophthalmichthys nobilis | reverse complement strand
TGTGAAATGCAAAAATAGATAGTTATAAGAATGTCCTAGGTGTTTCATTTCATGTCACAGACTATTTATTAATCTTGATTCCTCAGAACTTGTGTGCTTTTTCTCGGTGAGACGGAGTGAACTTCGAGTCTCACGAAGCTGTGCACAAAAGACCAATGGCCAAGGTCAGGATTTTCATTAAATAATAGGCCTATATTAAATTTTGGTTTGTTTTTCTACAAACCCTGTTGTATACAACCTGAACACTTGGAATATATGGCACGTGTTGCATGGGATCATTCTGTGATACTTTTGCGTCTTTTTTAAGAAGCGTGATGCTGGTCACTGTTCAATGCCATAGGTAGTTTATTTCCTTGGGTGGATGTCGGTCCAAAGTTGGTTCAGTTCAATTAGTTGTCCCACAGGGTTCGATTTTGAGTCCCCTTCTTTTTAGCATGTACATCTTTCCTCTTGGTCAGCTTTTAAGATCCATTTCTTTGCAGACGACACCCAGATTTACATTCATACAAAACCTGGTGATATTGTAGCTATTGGCTTTCTTGAACACTGCATTTCTGAGATAAAAATTTGGATGTCTCATTTTCATCTCCATAGTGATAAGACGGTGGTAATGCTTATCGGTTCACACCATCAAATGAATAAATCCGGTCCTCTAACCCTACAAGTGAAAGGTTCTGCTCTACAGTTTCAAACAAAATAAAATAAAAAAAATAAGGGTGATATTTGACACAAGCTTAACATTTGATCCTCATGTCTAGAATACAGTTAAAAATCCATTCTTTCTTCTTAGAAACATTGCAAGACTGCTCCCCATGTTATCCTTCTCTGTTGCTGAAAAACTGATCAACACTTTTGTTTTTTTCACACATTGATTACTGTAATGCTTTTCTGGCTGGGTTTTCTAAATCTACCTTAAATGAATTGCAGTCTGTTCAAAATTCTGCTGCTAGAATCCTGACAAGGACCAGGACAAGCGAGCACATCTCTTCAGTTTTAGAGTCATTGCACTGGCTCCCTGTCAGGTTTCAGATTGATTTTAAAATTCTCATGCTGACCTACAAGGGCTTGCATGGTATGGAGCCACATTACTTGTCACAACAAGTTCACCCAAAAATGAAAATTCTGTCATTAATTACTCACCCTCATGTCGTTCCACACCCGTAAGACCTTCGTTCATCTTCGGAACACAAATTAAGATATTTTTCATTAAATCCGATGGCTCAGTGAGGCCTGCATTGCCAGCAAGATAATTAACACTTTCAGTGCCCAGAAAGCTACTAAAGACGTATTTAAAACAGTTCATGTGACTACAGTGGTTAAACCCTTAATGTTATGAAGCGACGAGAATGTTTTTTGTGTGCAAAAAAAAAAACCAAAATAACGACTTTATTCAACAATATCTAGTGATGGGCGATTTCAAAACACTGCTTCATGAAGCTTTGAAGCTTTACTAATCTTTTGTTTCAATCAGTGGTTTGGAGCGCGCATCAAACTGCCAAAGTCACGCCCCCCAGTGGGGAACAATTGAAATTTTCATTTACTGAAATCACGTGACTTTGACAGTTTGATACGCGCTCCGAACCACTGATTCGAAACAAAAGATTCATAAAGATGAACGAAGGTCTGAGGGTGAGTAATTAATGACAGAATTTTCTTTTTTGGGTGAACTAACCCTTTAACTATGTACACTCCAAGGAGTGATCTCCGTTCCTCCAATTCTGGTCTTTTAGTTGTTCCTCCTACTCGCTTATGCTCTATGGGTGACTAGGCTTTTTCTGCTTGTGCACCAAAACTTTGGAATTCTCTTCCCTTTGAGATCAGACAGGTTGAATCCTTTAGTGTTTTTAAATCTGCTCTTAAAATCCATTTTTTCAGGATAGCTTTTATGTGATTTATTTGTGTTATATGTATGATGCTTATTTTTTATTTCACTGTATTTTTATGCTTGTAAAGCGCTTTGAGATGTAACTTTTTATTTCAAGTTTTATTAAAACTAGCAGCATGCCTAATTTGAATGGGAAATTTCTGCTTTCCCAATAACTTTAAAATAAAACTCATTTCACCATGAATGCCTACGTAAATGTAAATTTTAAATTGCCACCTCAAATCCTTTTCACAAAAAAGGAAAAAAGTGTGAATTGTGAATCCTGTGCTCAGCAGTGCTAACCTGACCACAGTATGCTCACTGGAAACTCACAGTTAAGCTGCTACGCAGACGGAGAGGCTGCAGAGGAAACAGTTAAGTCATTGACTCAGTGACTCAGTCTACAATACAGCTGAATCACTCTCTTTTCCAATAAGGAGTGAAGACTGGAGAGTCCTTGACTGAACTCTTTTCCCTCAGTTTCGTTTTCTTCGTACAATACTGAAGTTTTTAACACATATACTTCTTAGTCAATATAAATGAGCAGAATCCCATCTGATAAAATTGCATGGTAAAACCTCGCAGTGACACAGTTTCATTTTATCTTGACATGTATGGATGGTAAATGTTGGGGTCGGATGTGTATTGTGTGTCACAGTCACAGAAATGCCCGCTTGTAATTCACTGTAGAAACTATTTGTAGTTTAATTGCATAACACTTTAGAATAGTATTCTGTCAGTAACTACACAGAACAAATGAGTAACACAATATTCATTACTAGTAATTAGGGATGCACCGATACCATTTTTTAAGGACAGAGTACGAGTACAGATACTTTTTCAGATTTTTTTTGATGTTGCAGTTTTCCAAGCACAACACAGTGAGACTAATGAATGTAGGACAGCTTCTTTATTATTACTCTAATGAAAAAAGTAATAATTTTTATGTGCTTGTCACAAACTTAAAGAACAAAAATTTCACAGTGTCCAATAACCTTCTAAGGGCATAATTACCAATATATATAATTGTTGTTATATAAAAAGAAATTTACAAACAAATTACAAACAATACAACAAATACTATAGAGATACAAATTAAATAAACTTGTTTTTCAGATACAGTAGGTTTATTTACCATGTATACATTTATTTAACATATTTTGTTGTTTTATTAACATTAATGACAAATATAGGCTACGGTTCCTTTAAGACCGAATCCATGGATACTGGCACATATCCTGTTTTCACCCAAATGTTTACATCCACTTAAGCCGTAACTGACTGTATTTACGTGAGATACTCCACACGATAGACATTTTGTCTAACTATGTGTGCATTTGACCATTCAGGTGCGAGGAGAACTGATTGCGCGCAAGAAAGAGAGAGAGCGCGCGAGAGGGAGCACTTCTGGTCTCTGTCATTCAGCGTGATTCCGCCTATCCCATACGGTGGCCGAGAGAGCTCAACGCGCTGCAAATGAAGAAAACACATGCAAATAGAAAAAACACCAGCAAATAAAGAAAACATCTTCATCAGTTTGACAACACATGCGCTGCAAAAGTCCACAACACATGCAAATAGACAAACGCGCTGCAAAAGTCCACAACACATGCAAATAATGAAACGCGCTGCAAAAGTCCACAACACATACAAATATCAATCAATCAATCAATCAGTCTTTATTACAGACTTAAGGTCCAAGTTTAAAAGGAAAAAAAAAAAAAAAAAGACAATAGGACAACATATACAGCATCTACCACACACAAAGAGTTACAAAATACAACAATAGCAATGTCTCCACAGCTTTGACTGATACCGTGTAGTACTAATCCTTATATTTGTTAGACCCACAGTAATCTCATTTTTAGAAGCATTTAGCCGGCAGATAAATCTATACATAAGATTTCGTAACAGTGCTTTAAAAGTAATTACTCTTGCACTCACAAACATTTCACTTGCACTATGCCATCTAGGTTTCTTTAGTAAAATTCTCATTGCATCATTATAAGCTACTTGCAGCTTCTGTAGACTAGATGTTCTATAGTTGAACCACAAATGGGCAGTATAAAGTGTTGTACAATATGCTTTAAAAAGTGACACCTTCACCTCATCTGAACAGAAACTAAACTTACGTAAAAGTATATTCGCCTGCATATACATCATACGGCGGTGCCTTTCAATATCCTCATCATCTGTCATGCGTTCAGTGATGAAATAGGCAAACGCTGCAAAAGTCCACAACACATACAAATAGACAAAAGCGCTGCAAATAGGCCTGCTCATAATGCACATACGATCAAAATGTTAACCCAGCCAACATTTCCATGTTGGCCCCATGTGGGTTTTTGATGGGCTGTCACTTGGGCCCTGCATGGGCAACCCAAGTGGGGCCCATAGAATTTTGTCCATCGGCTCCACACAGGCCCCATGTGTGTTAGCCCATAGGGGCACATGATGGGTCCATAGTGGGCTCTAAGTGGGGCCCATTTGTGTGTTCATTATAGGGGCCCACATGGGTCACATATGGGTTCTAATAAATGGGGCCAATGTGGGCCACATACAGAACCCTTATGAGGCCCAAAAGGATGATAACACTGGACCCACAAATGGTCCCTCTATGGGTTTTTTGTGGGACCACAGTGGGTGAGAACTGGGCCCCATTTATATTTCTTTTTTATTCCTGTAGGGCCCCATGTGTGTTAGCCCATAGGGGCACATGATGGGTCCATAGTGGGCTCTAAGTGGGGCCCATTTGTGTGTTCATTATAGGGGCCCTTATGGGGCCCAAAAGGGTGATAACACTGGACCCACAAATGGCCCCTCTATGGGGTTTTTGTGGGACCACAGTGGGTGAGAATTATATTATTAATATTTCTTTTTTATTTCTGTAGGTGAAATTAATGTGCTTTAATGTGCTCATTTGCAAAAGAAACTTTCAAACCCTGCCAACTCTAAGTTATGTTTTAGTAAACCTGTACCTGACCTAATATAATTTAAATTACATGAGAACATATTTGTACTGTGAATAAAATGACTCTTAACTCAGAATTTGTAAACCATCTTTTTATTGATTATAAGAAGAAAAATAAAAGTACAATAAAATAGGATAAGAGCATTGAAAATTCTTCAGTCCATCACTCCTGGGTTGGGGCAGACCCATCAGCTTCATATCTAAAGAACAATAATGAGAGAAAAGACAGAAAAGGCAATTATTTTAAAATACTATCAAATCATTAACATGATCAAGCCATGCCAGTACTTTATATTTCTGTCCAGATGACTAAACTGACACTTAAAGGGATTTCTACTACTAAAAGGAATATGAATAAGTTAAAGTTCAAAACGATGTGCCTGATATAACAGAAGTATGACTTTACAAAAGCACATTACATTACAAAAATAACACAACATAAATATAAGAAGATAAGATAAATAAAGCAGCATTTAACAATTTTTGTAACATTATTGAATTTAATTTAACTTTCAAAAGCTGTTTTTATTATACAACTGTTAACTTTTAACTATTTTTGAATACAAAGTAATGTGCACATGTATTATTTATTTTATTTTTTTATGTATTCATATCTGAGTGTACCACGTGTGTGTGGAAATTGCTGCAGAACTTTTGCGGACGTTTAAAAAATTGTGCAAAACCATCTCGCACCCTGTTGAGGCCCTGTTATAAAACATACAAACAGTATTACTTTAATTTAACATGAATAGTTAGCATGTTACTACCTTGAAACCTATAACGATGTTTATTTTGATATGTGATGATAATGGCGCTCTGCTCTGGTCCAGATCCAGGTGTTCTTCATGAAGTAGCGGCACGCGCGACCAAGTGTAGCTGCACATCCTCCTCTGTTGGTGAACATGATCACTATACAATTGCTCCGATAAACCAGCAGTCCGCTGTTTGCTGGTAGGGCTTTTTGCAATGCGGGTTGTTTTGAACGAGCTATAAAACGGGGACAGAACACCAAAAACTATCCCCGGAACATGGAGGCGTCTGGTCACCCTATTATTTTGTCCATATTGCACAGCCCTAGCACGTAACTTAGCGCTTTTATGCTGCAATGTTTTCGAAAAAGAGATGCAAAAATCCATCCATTTCTGTTCCAAGAAATAAAGTTGTGTGAATTTGACATCTAAGCACGACGACAGAATAGATAGTTATTCGCGGTCTCTGCCAACTCTGGTGGACTAATTTAAAATGGCGCTCTCCCACCATCGCTCCCTCGGCTGTTTGAGGGAGTACTAACGTAGAAAATTACGATGAGACAGTTAAAATAGTGAAAAGTCATATAATTAATTGCAGACTATGCCAAAATTAACATATTTTACTTTTTATACTTGAGCTGCGTAGTTTAATTGCAGTTGGCTTCACTAAGTTTGTTAAAATTCGACTCTTACGTTACTGAATTTAAAAAATATATATAAAAAATTATACAATTATATAAAAACAACATTACTGGTTAATATAAAAGGAAATATGCATATCTTACCTTGAGATTTTCGAGAGAGTAGGACGTTTTGAAGTGGATGTTGGCTTGCCAGTGGCTTTTGGTTTTTTTTTTTATAAACATGAAATACTAAAAATTGAATAAATGTAACAAGTTGTTAGGGTTAAGCTGTTACCCATAATTGTACAAAAACAAAACCAACTGTAAAAACCAAAACTTTACAATTCTAAATAAAGCCCAAATATGGCCCATATGGGACCCTCAAATTAATAATATGGCAACCTAACTGGGCCCCAAAATGTATTTAAAATGGGGCCCACATTCAGCCCATCAATGTGCCCACTCTGAACCCATGCCCAGATGATGCCCATATAGCCCAGATAAAACCCATGTGGGGCCCACATGGACATGTTGGCTGGGAACAAACAATAGTATAAACAAAAAAACTCACCTTTCAGGTGCACACCATGAGTAAACATTGAACAATCCCAGCGGTCCCAGACAGGTACATCAGTGTTCCCTATAACATTTTCATTGTGGTCTGTGCCAGTCCCGGCGCCAGGACAAACTATCTGGGGGTATTATTTTGCGTAAAAAATATTATTAATAAATTATTAATAATAAATAATATATATTTTTAATAATTGACTTGATTTTATGTCTCAAATCCCAGTCAATTATTCACTGCAGAAAGTGAAACTAAAAACAAAAGCGAAGAGAGCTCTACTTCAACATGTTCTGATAACACTATTTAACCTTAATTTATTTTCTTAATATTTCTCTTGTGGCCCATACGTATTGAAAAAAATGAGAAGAGATGTAGGTGTTACAAGTTGTTTTGTTTTTTTTTTAAATGAGGAGCTAATCTTCTTACAGCGCATCGGTTATGCGTGATGCGCTATAAATTATTGTGGGGCAAATTAAAATATTATTTTAATTCTAAAAGTAGCCTAATCATCATCATCATCATCATTTAGATCATCGCAGAAGGGCTTGAGATCGCTGGGCCTGGTATGTGCTATTTTACAGTTTGTCTATTTGTATGTGTTGTGGACTTTTGCAGCGTGTTTCACTATTTGCATGTGTTGTGGACTTTTGCAGAACGTTTGTCTATTTGCATGTGTTGTGGACTTTTGCAGCGCATGTGTTGTCAAACTGATGAAGATGTTTTCTTTATTTGCTGGTGTTTTTTCTATTTGCATGTGTTTTCTTCATTTGCAGCGCGTTGAGCTCTCTCGGCCACCGTAATCCCGCTTTCACTAATTGATAACGAATTGTAATTGGAAGCATGCAGTTCGCAATGTGTGTGTTGTCATCATTAATTTGAAGTATTTCCACTCCCTTGAGCCTGACATTGTTTCTGCTGCTGCCGCCGGTGTCTCTGTGCATGGAAAATTCTGTCAGTTATGTCACGTGAGGTATCGGTCTTTGGTATCGGGGGTATTTTTACGAGTACAAGTACATGAGCTTGGTATCGGCCCGATACTGATACTGGTATCGGTGCATCCCTACTAGTAATCATTACTAGGTTAGCATGATCGGCACTTCACTTATGCATTAAATGTTTTGCGGTGTGTGGGGGCCTTTAAATTATGCATGAATTCAATCAGATCACCCTACACTCTTCTATAAAAGATTTTTTTCTTTCGATGAATGACTTTGTTACTACTTTTTCAGTCCATCTGACAAATGCGACACATCCTGGACCCTTTAATTAGTTTAATCTGCTGTTTTCCACTTGATTAGTCACTTTCACCCAGTAATGCCACTTAGTGATGCCAGATAGCATTTTCATTATTTCCAATCCATTTATCCCTCTAAAGATCACAGTGGTTTTAAATGGAGAGTCATTTAAGATAATTTCTGAGGTTCAGATTCAGAGAACTGATGTTGTCACACCACAGTATGTCTGATGAAATTCAACTGAAAAAAACACAAAAAAACAATGTGGCCACAGGCAGTAAAATGTAAATTAAGCAAATTTTACATCACCACAGATCAACCTGATATTCTGAAGAAATAACAGGATTGCATGTCAGCACAAATGCAGTTTTACTTTTTAACATTTATGTTATTACATTTATGTATTTTCAGACACCAAGTCATTTACAAATATCACATTGAAGTAGAATATTTTTTTAGTTCAGAAATCATAAAAATGCCTGATATTACAAAAAGTGCCCACTGTATGGAAGCCCAGTTTTGAATGGAAGAAAAAAAAATCATGTAAATCATAATTAGGACTTATAAGATAAAAAAAAAAATCAAAATGATGAGATACTAAGTTATCATTATGATAAAACATTGAAATCACGACAGTCAAAGTTAAGAGATACTAAGTCATAATTATGAAATAAAAAGTTTAAATTAATTTTACATAATTATGACTTAATATCTCATAATTTTGACTTTTATGTCACAATTCTGATTTACCAAAGCATGTTTTTTATTATGTAGCAGAAACAGGCTTCTAATGGTAAACTTTTGTAACACAACAAAAAGGTAAATAGATGGCCATTAGTTATTAGATATAAAAACCACACCCACTAACATGTTTAATGTTTTAAAAGGATAAATATATATAATATGTGATGGTGATGCAACTTTCAGTTTGCTGAGTCATAATTCATCTCAACCGGCTGGCAACCCAGTTTCTAGATGGTTTGTTGGGTGGCTTGCAACCATGGCAACATTCAATAAACACCAGGCATATGAATCCTTATGAAAGTGCCCATTGGGTATGGGGTTGGGTAAAAGCAGAAGATCTTCAGAGTAGCCCACAAAAACCCCAAAACCAATGGCATCCCAGTCCCTTAAAACTTAAAACTATATTTACTAACTAATAATTTATAAAATGCACAAACAAAAATGCATATAAAAAGATGATCAAACAAGTAACGTTTTTGAAATTAAAATTAGTTAAGTTTAATAATAAAAGGTTTGATTTAAAAGCTGAAATGAAAATCGTCAATTTAAATTCAAGTTAGCAATACCCATTAGAGATGAGAAACTTGGACATCAATTGCATAAAATAACCTTATAAGATCACTTTATTTTTCATATATTTCATATATTTTTTCATTATATTTTTCAATATGCCATGTATGCACATTGCACATATTCACTGTATGCAAACTGCTAAACCAGACACTTTTATACAAATACCCTACATTGCATTCAAGGTACACATTTTATCAGTTCATGCCTTCCCTGGGATTCAAACCTACAACCTTAAAACAGTTAACGCTCCACTGTTTCAGCTACAGGGACTTTCAGGCTTCAGAAACAGTTCCTGAAACTTGTACTGTACTGCACTGTATGCACAATCCATACCTCAGCATATACTATGCACAACTTAATTTACTTAAACATGGTTTTAAGATTTCTGAGGTTCAGGTTCAGAGAACTGATGTTTGTTGCTACACCACAGTATGTTTGAAGGGGAATTCAACTGGAAAAACTATGTGGCCACAGGCAGAAAGCTGTAGCTTAAGCAAATTTACATTACCACAAATTAACCACCAATGCAAAGTAATGCAAATCAGAAGTTTATAGTGATAATTTAGCAATTGATTTCAGTATGTGTTTTTCAATATGTGTTGCATTTGCAGCACCAAACACACACAGCTACATATGCATATGCCTTCATGTGCACTTTCACATATGTAAACAAACACTTGTGGTCAAAAATGCATATGCAACATATGCAGACTCATGCAGGTACAGACATGTGCATACATTCATATGCATGCATTAAAAATATTTGATAAAAAGAAAAAAAACAAATAAAAAACAGATGGCTGTTACATATAGTTGTTGGATATAAACCAGCTGATAGCCACTGATAACAAGTTTCGCTTTCACACAAAAGCAAAAAATAATATCTGATAATGAACCAACTTTCCATTTGCGATTGACTCATTGGCAGCATGTCAACAATCCCCTAACCCAGTTTCTAATGGTCCGAAAACGGATTGCAACTGTGGCTATTCTCAAAGGCTACTGCGTCCTTGTGCTTGGGGTATGGGGTTTGTATGACGTTACTTACTTGAGAGCATCTCATCTCTGATAGGAAACCTTCATAGAAAAGTAGCCCACAGAAACCCCAAAACCCCGAAGCCGCCTTCATACGCTGCTCTTTTTAGGTTGTGCACCTATATAAACCCCCGGCCCCTTTCCGATCATCAACACTCACCTGCTGACTAGCATCAGGTCACAACCTTCGCTTGGTTCACAGCACCGAAACACAAACTCAAAGAATGGATTCTTGGCTCAACATGATGCTGCTGTGTGGACTTCTGTTAATAGCATCTCTTCAGACAACCAACGCGTTCAGATTTCGACGGTCCAAAAGTGAGAAGTCCCATTTGGAGTCAAATGTCCACTCTCTGCTAGAACATTATGTAAGTGATGTCTACTATCATGAACTTCTGCAGCGGGTTTGAAAGCAACTCAGTCTGTGTTAACAAGATGAATCACTTCAAGTCCTACTCATATCTGTATGTTATAGTTTGGTCTTGCAGCTAATATTAGCAAGAAGAGACCTATTGCACAATAAACTTTGCAACAGTTTGATCTTAGATTAGGAGTTAAGATTCACAAGAGATGCACATTCATTTATAACGTTCACTGTTTTTTGCCCGCTTTCTTTAGAAAACACGTGGCACAGAATGGCTTTCAAAGTCTGTTTTTGCTACTCATCTGGACAAACTGAATGTAAGTTTTTACTGTGCAAAATGCAAAAATATGAAAATGCAATCGAAATATATTTATGCCTCTATATATGTATCATGCTAATGAAACTTGTTTCTCTTAGTCCAAGTCTTGCACTTGTCAGGCGCTGTTGCTTGAAAGAATGCTGAACATCTACGAAGAACTTTTCCAAGACATGATGTCTGAGCAGAAAGAAGACAGAAGCGATCTACGACATGTAATGAACGAGGTGAAAATTCTGAGACAGAAGTACACTGAAGAACATAACGTATGGAAAGAGCTTAAGGAAATGAACTCAGTCAAGGTAAACATAAATAGAAAGTCCTGTCTTCATTGTGAAAAAAGTGTACATTTTTAGTTGTTGAATTGCTGTTTATCATATGATATCTGGTCATGTGATATAATATATGATATGGTATCTAATACAAATGTTTGTTCTCACTCTCACAAGGTGAAAAATGGAACAATCCGAGGAGGAGCATTAAATGACTTTCTCATGGTGTTTGAACGGGCCTATACAGAAAAACACAAAAAGTTTTAACAAGAAGATCCAAAAGTCATGTCTTTCATTTAGTAAACTTGTGCTTTGATATTGTATTAGCCTATTTATTTATAAATTATATGGAAAAATTATTTATTTTTTACTTTATAATGTACTCTACTACACCATCTATAACTTATAATCTAAGTTATTCTCATCACAAGTGTGTTTGCATCATTTACAGTGTACAGAAACAGTGAACGTTGATTTCTAACTGGATTTGCTTGAAATATTCTGTGAGCTTCACTGGCTAAATGGTTGATTACAATAAATGAATTTTGCATTAATTCACGACTCGGCTTGTTCAATAACAAACTTTACATGTACATGTATATGACACACAAACACACACAACATACAAAAATGTTCAAATAAAGGCTAGAATAAACTGAATGACTTTAGCACAGATTTTTGGCCGATGTGCTGTCAAAAGGAATTGAGGCTAGTTGCTGAAAGTCAGAGTCATTCTGCAAATATTGGTGAATTGTGTAGTGCATGTAGGAGGATATCAAACATGTTCATAATAAAATGTTCTAAAGCTGGCTCAAAATATCAAACATTTTGAGCCAGCTTTAGAACATTTTATTATTATTTTAATTTGTCATGCAACTCCTAGCAACAAGGCGCATGTTTACATGTTATTGGGTTCGGAACGACTCAAAAGTCTGGTAGTGTGTGATCTGATATGTTTAGCGTATGATGCCCAGTTTTTCTCTTTAACGATTTACAAAGTCAGCAAGTGTATGATGCCTAGTGTAAAAGTCATGTAGTGTATTCCAGCCTCAAGTTCTTGACACATTAAGGGGTGAATGTCATACAAACAAGCTTTAAAATGTGAAAGAAAAAATGTTTTTGATTGTATGAACCAGAACCATGTACAAGTTTTCCAGTAGCTTAAACCAGGGTTCCTTAAATCCAGCCCTGGAGGGCCACTGTCCTGCAGAGTTTAGTTCAGATCCTGATTAAATTCACCTACCTTTCTAGGAACTCTGAAGATCTTGATTAGCTTGTTCAGATGTGTT
Source organism: Hypophthalmichthys nobilis (assembly GCA_037950665.1). NCBI lineage: Eukaryota > Metazoa > Chordata > Actinopteri > Cypriniformes > Xenocyprididae > Hypophthalmichthys > Hypophthalmichthys nobilis. The sequence goes on along the minus strand of CM075489.1, from coordinate 10,364,897 downwards.
TTATTAGGTTTGCAACTAAACTCTGCAGGGCTGTGGCCCTCCAGGGCCGGATTTGAGGAACTCTTACTTAAACAGTAGAGCATGGCACTAGCACAGGGGCCCCCAAACCTGGTCCTGGAGGGCCACTCTCCTGCAGAGTTTAGGTCCAAATTTAATTAAACACACTTGAAGCAGCTAATCAAAGTCTTCAGACAGGGAGATGCAAGGGTCTGTGGGTCTCTAACACTGGAGAAAGCGTAACAGCTAACTTGGATCATGTGAGGCATGAACTGAATATTGTATGTCTTTATAGTTGCTAAATGTCTTTTTAGATGTGGAATTTCATGCTCATGCTGCTCTTGATTTACTTCTGGTGATATTCAGGGAGAAAGTGAACAATTGTCACAATCTGACAGGTGTTATGTGCAAAGAATCTGTAGTAAGATAAATATTCTACAATAAGTCTAGAGGTACAGTTGTAACTAGTCAGTGGGAATATAAATTTAATCAATTTACTTCTGTCTTTTCTAATACTGATTTTTCATTTTGTTCAGGAAGAACCAGCCACACCATATCCCACTGCAGATTTTGTGAATGTCTGTCTTCACACAGGTTTTTAGTGAGAAATCCCTCCACTTCCCATCTGAAATTTGCCGAGCAGTTGAGGTGGAGGATGGTGTTCTTTGAAAATGTTAATCGGGGGGCTTGTCACTGAGGTGGTACCTTAAGGGACAAGATTTGTAACTTTGATGAAGGTACAATATTGTACCAACAAGTTTTAAAAACCAAAAGGTACATTTTGGTTCCCCATGGTACAAATCATGTCCTTTAAGATACAATTCTGTACCCTTAAAAGGTACTGCTCCAGGGACAATGGTTTGTACCATCTTTGGTACAGAATTGTATCTTTTTTTCTGAGTGTATCATATAATGGCTGTGACGTCAGTTTTATGACAGTCAGTTACAGTTTACACTAGGACTGCAATGTTTGTGGAATGTGCTTTACTGAGCATGAATTGCTCTATAGCTGGTTTCTACAGTGCACATGAAACCAAATTTAATTTGAGATTTGAATATGTTCATTAAAAAAACACCTTTATTGGGCATACATAGCAGTAATACTCTCTCTCTCTCTATTCCTTAGACAACCTTCTAAGTCAAAGGGCTGGAGCATATTCCAGTTTCCCAGGCCAGAGGGAGGGGATAGCAGATGCCCAGTCAATCACAGGGCTCTCTCTCACACACAAAGGCGATTTTGACTGTCCAATTCACCTAACCTGCATGTGTTTGGACTGTGGGGGAAACCGGAGTACCCGGAGGAAACCTATGCTGACACGGGGAGAACATGCAAACTCCACACACTCTTAATTTGTGTTCCAAAGATCAACGAAGGTCTTACAGGTGCAGAATGACATGAGGGTGAGTAATAAATGACATTATTTTCATTTTTGGGTGAACTAACCCTTTAAAAAGTGTTTTATCATTATTAGGCATACACAGCAGTCATAATTCATTAAAATTCAAGTCTAATGTATTTGTTGAAACCTTGAAGCCATAGAGAAAACACATAATTATTTTATTCATTAAACAACAGTATAATACAATATTTATAATTATTCAGTTTTTCTTTATTCTTTAAAATATATCAGCATCTTAGGCATGGCAGTCATAGTCATTACAATTCAAGTCTTATTATAACTGGTAAAACTTGAAAGCCAAAGAAAGAAAACATTGATATTGTTTATTTTCTTTCTCAATATTACACAATGCCTAATATAAAATGCTACACATTTGCTGGTGGTACAAAACAAAAGTATTTTTTAGTGTAAAACATGTTGAGGATTAATTAAATGGTAAGCTATTTCCTCACAAAAGCATTTTATTCAGCATAGTGAAGCCTCTCCTCCACTGACATCCATTAAAAAAATTGACTCCTTACCTGCATACTGCAGCGTTAGCAGGCATTACGCTTTTTTTCGGCTAAGGCCAAAAAGCAGACTTGCCTTCAAGTGGCTTTGCTTCAGACTCACTAGAAAATTTCCAAGCAGGATTGGACACCTTTGCTCTAGCATCACTAAGGTCACGGGCTTGATTCCCAGGGAATGCATAAAATGATAAAGTAATGCAATATGTGAAGCTTTACATACTGTAGCCCTCAAGTTTTTTTCTATTTATTTCCCCTTTTTTTACATGCTCATATGTCAACAGATGTTTACAGTGTCTTTAGTGATGAATCACTTCAGTCTCCTGCTGCATCTTAAGTCCATGTTAAATGCAACATATTCACAAAAAAAAAAAAAAAAAAACATCTTACATGATAAATTTTAGATGGTAAGCCATTAATTTTTCTTTGATTGCTACAAACCATCCAACCAGCACTACAGTTAATTCTCCTATTGATTTACACTCAGAATCCCAGTATATTTTCAAAATGAAGTGATTTACTATATTTGGCTAAATATGGAATTTTAATTTAAACTGATGATTAATGAAAAATGAAGCCGTACGAAAATGACAAGTAAGCAGGTCTTAGATAGAATCCTTTTTGGTTTCCACGTGGCTTTGTATGATGTATAATGAGGAGTCTGGGGTAACACCTCACAACAACCACAGCCGCGGAAAATCAACCACGCCGATGACGTTCGACTGGAAAATGAGACATACCTCCAACATTGAGGTCCGGAGTATCTGAGTGACTGGCGATAGGAATTGAAGTCACACTTTTCCTACTTTTTATGACGTATATATGTAAATGTGGGATTTTCTATCATTCACGTTTTTGGTCTAACCATAACGTAACTGTTTGGAGGAGCTTAATCATAAAAAAAATAGTACGCTGAATTGAAGCCAAGTCAAGACATGCTTCTTCAGATTTCAGATGGCCTTAGATACATATTCTTACCTAGAGGTAGCATCACCTCAACTGACCTGGTAGGAAAAGTAGTAACCATATGATTGCGAAACTGTACCTGTCTCACACTACTCATCACTTTTGAATCTGTCTTCCTCTTGTTCTCTTTCTCTGTCACTCTCTCTCTCTTTCTCTGCATCTTGGGCTGAGCTGATGAAGTGTTAAAACCTCAAACACTAGTTGCATCTTCTGATGAGCAATAACACAACTGACACCAGAAAAAAAGGCAAAAAAGGTTCTTCTTTATCTATAATCTCTTCTCTGCATCTTAGCCCTGGATATGGCAGAGCATATGTGTGATTCTGAGGAACTTCTAGTGAATGTTTCAGCCCACTTTTGCTAATTTTTTCACCAACTGCATCTAAGAGAGAGAAAAAAATCAAGGTTAATCACTCTTACACTCAACATTAAAATTAATGTTGAGTGTAAGAGTGATTATCATTAAAATCTTGTTTAACTAAAATAACAAAGTTGTTATTTCCAAGCTGTAAGATTGCACCTGTGTGGACAGTTTATTGCATGTCAATGCATGTAGAAGTGGATAAGGGAATAAGAAAAGAAATTCAAAAAAGAGTTCAAAAGCTGCTAAATTTCTTGCAAGGCCATTATTTGAAACCCTAGAATAAGAAAAACCCTCTACTTCCCTATTGTCAGTCATTAATGCATGAGCATCATTGGAGTGGCCACAGGTGCGTTGATGTTTAGGCCCATGGAGAGCCCAAACCCCTTACTGAATCACCAAAAAGATTCCGGACCACAAAACCACCAACAGCCCCGCCCAGTGGCATCCACGGGATTCCAGCCGAGAAGATGAGTGGTGGGCTCAGTGATGCTGAGCAGCAACATGTTGCATTGTGATTTAAAGGAAACTTCGCAGCCACACAATTTCACACCTTTATCATAGCTCGCTCGCTTGCTCTCGCACATAACTATAAATACACCATTCACTCGAACAGATACATTCAGACCATCACCAAGACACAAGAACAGTCGGGTGTCACGCAACAGAGTAAAAGGCAACTTCAACGTTTAAAGGACAGGAATACAAGTCAAACTTCAGTGAACACCTGAAACAACAAGGACTATGATTGCGCAACACATGATGGCCTTATTCTGGGGAGTATGTTTGATGACTTTGGGATGGATGACATATGCCGAGGCCAGCGTCCCTGAGAATCTGGACAAGAGCATTGATGAGCTGAAAGCATACTATGTAAGTAGACCGGTTTGAATTTCCATCATATGTCACATCATAGTCAGGAAGTGAAAAAATGAGTTCAAAAACTAATAGGCATAGACAAAGGATATGGCCTGCAAGATACTCAAAGATGGGCCACAAACCTTTTTGGAAAGGCTGGCTTTACAAACTAGTCAACTTTTACTGCAGTTGGGTGGTTAAGAGGTAGTATAATACAAAACAGGAAGTTAAGTCTACCATCCATACAGACCGAAACTCCTAAATATGGGCCTTTCTTGCATGGTGGAAAATGTCTGGTCTGTAGGTTGAGTTTAGGTTTTAGAAGTGGTGTGTTAATAATAATAAACACATTCATCTGAGTAAGTGAGAAAAGATAAGAGTTCAAAATGACATCTGCAATCTAAAACAGATGTAACAATGTTGACCTTTTCATTTCCTCCAGATAAAAGATGACCTTGAGCTACACAACGCACATCCTGTCTTCCTGCGGGTCCTGAAAGACTTAAAGGTGAATCTTGAGGTAAATAACCTCCTTCATAATAACCTCAAATGCAGAATGCCTTGGTATTCACACCTTTGTGGTCTAAAATAGCTAAGATACCAGTGTAGCCTTTCTAACCCAAAGGGCGTATTATTTTGATACATCCTATATGGGATATCCTGTGTTGGATCCACATTATGCTCATGTGTGTTGCTTTTGTTTAGCAGGAAAGTGAACAGAATCTATTGATGAGCATCATAATGGACACATACAGTAAGATATTCACTCGCATGCAGAACGAGAGCCTGGATGAAGCTACAAAAGACAGATTGGCACATGTTCAACAGCATTTGAAAAAACTGCAAGAAAACTACTTCCCAGGCAAGAGTGCAGAGCTCAAGACATATGCAGAAACCCTATGGGCGATTAAGGTGAGATGACAGTTTCAGATTCTGTGAAACCAAACTTGATACTAAGAAGCATTGAACATCAAAACTGGTGTATTTATATATATAACCAAAAAACCAAGAAAATCTGCATAAAATTAGCACAGCTAAAAGTGGCAGGAATGTTTGCCTCATATTGCCACTGCATTTTATCAATCACAGTTGAAACATTTAATTAGAACTGATATTTCACTACATTTTGAATGTGACTTTGGTTAAAAGGCCGCCTTTGGTAACCACACGAAAGGAGTTTTACTTCTAAAATTGGGTAATCAAGGTTTGTGGGCCTGGCTTTTTGAAACTACTTTTTCCCTGAGAATGCACAATATATTTACTAGATACTATTATAGGTAAAATTCAAAAACGCACAAGTTAGAGTGTAAATTTCCCTTTTTTACTTTGTGTCCATTCAAAATCAATAAGATGAATATACTTATTTGACATTATATAGACATATCACTAATTAAATGCTTTGCAATTGCAGGAAAATGACCCAATCGTCCAGCGCAAAGCATTGTTTGAGTTCAAGCGCGTCTACAGAGAAGCAACACAGCTGAAAAACTTGAAGAATAAAGACCGCCGGAGACGACAGGCCAAAAGCATCAGGAGGCAGAAGTCAAGTAGATCTTGATCATCATTTAAAGAATGTTGGAAAAATCACTGTTATTTATTCTATTTATAAAGTTGTGCACATATTGTGCACAAGAGATAATTGGTCAAACTGACAGTATTTATTTGTTCTTATTTATTTGAAAAAATCACTGTAAACCACTTGCTAGTTACATAGCAAATGTTGTAAGGTCTATGACTAAATAAAATTATTTTGTACTAATTTTTGTTCTGATTTAATTGACTTTATAAGATATGCCAGACATGCTAAGACATGTTTCTGTTTGACACAGAAATGTCTCCTGTCTTCCCCCAGCATTTGAAACTCATTTGTCATCAGTTTCATTACTATAACTGTGACTTATCCCAAACATCACTGAATGTCACATTACAGACTAAAGTGCCACTGAAAGCAAAAGAAGTCATGACTTCATCATCATATTACATATGTTTGAAAGTCAACACAAAAGTCAACACATATAGAGCCCTGGAGAAAAATGACTCTTATGTCACACTTAAAGATGTAAGAAAGTCATTGTATTAGATACAAACATCAAACCAAGTTGCAGACCATGCACACTTTTCAAACAAAACTTTTCAAAAAACCCTTGACACTCATAGGTTAAAAATAATTGCAAAAATGGCAAAGATAAGATTTTTTTTTTTTTGCAGGTGCAAAATACTTTTTAAGACCACTATAACCTGCTAGTGGTCATATTAACATAGCACAATCTCTTCTTCACTATTTTATTTCAGTTTGAAAGGCTGTCAAGTGACCTACCTGTGTAATATAATACTGCTCTTATACAATACATGTGGGAATTCCAGGCAAAAAAGAAAAATGTCATTGAACAGGTTTGGCCCCATTTGTTTATGCAGGCAAAGGTATCCTATCACAATGCAGCGTAATATAGTAACTACAAACCACTACAAATTAGCTCATCGTTTCACTGTGACTTCTTTAAAAAAAGAGAAGTTGGAAATTTATACTTATAGTTTGACTGCCAGGAAAATAGCGGAATGTGGAAAGCGGCTTTTGTAACACATTTTACTGACAATGTTCAAGATAACTATTAGCATGCAAAAACAAATTTAGAAGTGCTTTAAAAAGGACATTGTGAATTCCCTTGCTGGTCTATGGTTTGGTGCTGGTCTAATGTGGACCAGCATAGCGAATTCATCAGCAAAACATGAAGCTGGTCAACTAGCATGGACTTTTTGGTGAAGCTAGTTGACCAGTCTTGCTATTTGAGCTTATTTAAGCTGGTGAGGACACCAGCATCCCACGTGAAGACCAGCATTCATTGTAAAAGAAATGATGATGCAAGTGTTATTTCTCAGCAAAGGCTTTTTAACTGCTGATGATGCATTAACCACAAACCAGCAGAATGAGAGAATAAATAACATGCTTATACTCACCATTGAACAGCATCCATGATTTACTGCTGTCAACAGATGTTCTTTGCACTTTGCACAGAAAACCTCATGGATCTAAGCATGATTATGTTTTTTTTTTTTTTTTTTTTTTTTGCTTTTGCTTTAAGAGTCATGAAACTTACCATTTTAACACATGCCAGCTCTTACCACAGTTTCGAAAAACATTGCAGAGTGCATTGTCTGCGGTCCAGCCAGTTTATTTCACTTTAATGAGGTTAACACTATCAAAGGTTCTCACGGATGCACAAAACAAAATACACTACTATATATAAGTACAAATATTATGTCATTTTCATTTCTTTTGGCCATATTAATGGCCAAATACATACTGACCCATTTGCATGCATTTGTACTGCAGCACATATTTTATATATATATATATGTGTGTGTCTGCATGATGCTAAATTATAAAAGTGTTACATAGCTTCCCCACAGTGCTATACGGATACAGACTTTCCAATATTTTTTTACGGGTAAGTTTTTAGGTTTATGTTGACACCCTGGGTTCTATTTCTAATGTAATACTTTAGAAAACAACACTAATGGATTTTGAACATTCACTTTCCAGGGTAAACATCCTCAGCAGGGTGAGAGGAACAGGGAGCAATGGAACACAATTGAGGGCAACACCGTTGGGAAATATGTGCCCACAATATTATGGCTCTGACACAGTGTTTGCTCCACAATGATCCATCCTTGACTGTGCTGACAGGTCAGACCACTTATATTTTTGAATCAACATCCCAGAATAGCAGTTTCAAAGGTATTCAAAAGTAGCTCATATGTATAAGCATACATATGAGTTGCTTTTGAAATAGAAACCAGGGTGTCAACATAAATTTTGGAAAGTCTGTTGCCATATAGTACTGTGGGGAAGCTATGCAACACCTTTATAATTTAGCAACATGCAGACAAACATGTGCAGCCCTTGTTTCGGTATATACGTTCACAGTGTCTACTATATGGAAAAGTCATTTGACAGAGAGGAGAAATAAACGTTTCTATGATCCTGTAAAGAAGGCTTTTGTGGCTTTCATTTTCACATGTGTCAGCTTTGAGGTCATTTATATGCTTGTGTACTGCTAAATCCTGACTAAAGATTGATAGATAGGCCCTATACATGTTTCAAATTTACAGCCTTTCTCTTGCAAAAATTGAACAAACAAGATTGATGACTCATCCTGCACTCCACAGATTTTTGTCCAGTCAGATGATAGAATGAAAATGTCCCGCCCTCTAAAGCCACCTGCGTCCAACTTGCAAGTAGCAAATCATGGTTTATGGCTGGGACGTAACTAAAACCAGGGGGGCCTTGTATTATGATGTGTGTAGACATTTTTAAATGGCCCAGTACATAAAGGTGAAGGTGAGCTTCCTTTCATTTTTAAGCAGCTCAAACTGCTTCCTGTTTACATCGACCTACATTTCAAAGAAACAGGGTAAACGCTGATGAAGTGAGGATAAGACAAACACTGTCTCTGGAAATCCCCCCTTCCCCTTCCCCTCCCCTCCCCTCCCCAACTCTATATTCCTTTGTCTCTTTTCATATTATAGATGCTGAGTGCATGACAACAGATGCTGGAAATTCCTTGGGTGTGGGGATTGCACGCCACATATTACAGTGTGTTGCTTTTTGGAAATTCATTTTTAAGGGCAAGTAGACATAATCGAAAGTTTAGTTGGAATTTGCTGTGTTGACTGAAGAAATAGGACTTAAATAAATACAAGAATAATTATTTAATTTGTCCATTAACAAGTGGACCTACTTTCATCACTGGTGAATTCAATAATTTTTCAGAAACATTTCCATTGTAATGTAATTTGCGAACACATTTCAAATTATGTATTGTGTTTATTAGAATTATGTAGTGGAAATGTTGCTGGTGGAAATTATATTTTAAAGATTTTTGAATAAAATAGCTGACATCTTTGTCTTGCTAAAGCTAATTTAAAGGGATAGTTCACCCAAAAATGAAAATTCTGTCATCATTTACACACCCTCAGGTTATTCCAAACCTGTATAAATTTTTTGTTATGTTGAACACAAAGGAAGATATTTTAAAGAATGTGGGAAACTGAACAGTTCTGGGGCACCACTGACTTCATAGTATTTTTTTTTTTTCCTACTATGGAAGTCAATGGTGCTCCAAAGCGGCCTGGTTACAAACTTTCTTCAAAATAACTTCCTTTGTGTTCAGCAGAACAAAGAAATTTTTACAGGTTTGGAACAACATGAGGGTGAGTAAATGATGACAGAATTTTCATTTTTGGGTGAACTATCCCTTTAATAGTTAGCAATTGTATCCTAAATAGAATTTTCCTTGTTTTTTCATTGTTTTTTATATTTCACATTTAATATTTCATCTCAAACTTTGAGTTTGGTTACCAAGTACACTAACTTTAGCTAAAACTTTATGGCATAAAGTGGCATAATTGTTGGTTGTGAGACAGATTCCCAGTCAGATTTAACTGAATCATCATATAACAAAAAGAATAAGTTTGTTTAAATAAAATCAAGTGATAATGTGACAAAGTAATAATGAATGTATCGTTTGACCTCAAAAACAAAAAACAATGAGACGAGACGATCGAGAGTGGCCTAGATTTCAAATCCCCCTAAGTTTCCGTTAGTGACCCCTTATCAGATGATCAGTCATCTCGTTCCATTTCTGTTCTTAAAGATTTTTAGTCTAGAGTCCTTAGAGTCTTAAACCTGCAAATTCAATATTAAATTCTTTCTAATTGTCTTTTGTGTTAATATCATTATCATGGTGCCATTTATGGTGCCCTTAATGAACTTTCCTTGACCAAGACTGTGGTTTGCGTAGAAATTTAGAATCTGGGACATCCTCGAGCCGCATAAATGTCATGACCTCATTATAGAGTTGTATTACAATTTTGTGGTGACTTTCTTTTATTTAAGCTCCTCGAAAAGCTTGAAGCTGCCAGAAAACTCTGCATTCTGCAGTGACAATCTAAGACATGATCCTCACTGGATACAGAACCCAACATGGATTACGTTACAATTTAGCAGTCTGATATCATCAAATGTCTAGATCTGAACAGATAAAGTAGAAAGAAAGGGAAAGGACAAAGCTGACGTCACCAGGAAACTAGAATAAATACAAAGGTGAGGACCGGAGCGAAGGCAAAAGAAGGAAGAAAAGAATGAGACAGGTGTATCAGCAGGACCTCCATTGAGAAACATTCATTTAGTCACTTAGGGACAGAATATGGCCAGTGCTTTGCAGTATTTTGTTCTGATCCTTATCCTTGGCATTCCGATACACGAGGGCGCGGTGGTATTCCAAAACGGCAAGTGCATCGAAGTTAGAGGACCTTGTTTCGATCTGAACGTATTGGCAAATATGGCTGAGCGTGTCAGCAAAGATGTGGTGAGTACTCTGATCCTACTATTAGTCTTGTGTTAGAACTCAAATTGCCTATTACTTGCATGCAAATAACTGCATTCACTTGTTACAAAACAAATCAGTACAAAGTGAAAATGATATGACCGTAGAAATAATTTTGCATGACAAAAGGCTGCAACTTGATATGAAAAGTCAGTTGTTCATGTGCAGAACCGGTTTACTAAAATTTTAGATAATGCCCTGGAGACTTTGAATATTTCAATTGATAATGTTTTGAATGATCCTCTCAGGTAGCTGCAGATGGTGAGAAGATCCTCCTAAAGCACAGTTCCTTTGACAAAATACGGAAAAGGGTAAGAGGCATTGTCTAAGTTCATATTATGACGTATTATCATACTATCAGCAATTCAGTGGTGCATAAAGCCAGTTACTGCATGAAAAATTCAATATATTGGAAAGTAATAAGAATGTAATTCTTGTAATTCAGTTATTGGCAAATTTGGGGCTGTATTATGAGGCGGAGCTCAATGAGGTCCTATATGATATACAATAGCCAGCTAATTGGGCCTTACCCCATAGAAGAAGCCCAACCCATAAAAATGTTGTCCTGGGCCCCATTAATTTTAGCGACAACCTTGATAAACCTATACAAAACTGATTTCTATGTCATATGTCACATATGTCAGTCTTTCGGCTTTACTATATCTGATTTAATTCCAATAACTGGAAACTTTTATCTGTATACTATCATGCCATCTACATTTCTGATGGCATCAGGTTTCACATATTTAATGTAACCTAAACTGTATCTTTTTCATTCATCAGAAAAATCTTCACAGCTGTGTCCTGCAGAAAATCATCAACCTATTTCAAAAGGTTCTTGAAGTGACAGAGAAGGAGTCATCTGTCCATCATGAAGAAAATATGAACTACCATCATGAGCTTGTACACATTATGGATCAACTCAAAAACTGTGTTCATCAGGTTAGCACATTCCATTTTCAGAATAGATCTTAAACCATGTCATGTTACATGGTGCCTTTGAGTGATGTAATTGTATCACACATATCTCAGAAGGAAATACAAAGTGGAAAAAAAAAACCGCATGTTTAGCAGAATTTCACCAGCTTTGACATTGATGCTGGCCTTATGCTGGTCTTTTCATCACAGTTAGCAATATAGCATAATTTTACCTCAGTTTGAACCAAAATATTTTAGTTTCTACACAAAAGGCTATTTCTTAAGCTTAGGGTATCACACTAAGCAACTGACTCATTACTTTAATCCTTCATCTTTCAGGTAAAATATAACTGTAATAAGCTATATACGAAATCTGAAAATACTGCAACTTCCCTCTCAACGGTAAATATTCTTGTACATATTTCAAATAAATATTAAATATTAGTAAATAATGGTCAATTTTACTCAAAGAGTAAGCAATTAAAACACACTTCTTCTATCCAGATTCTGGAGAAAAAAATGAGCCCAGAGGAGCTTGCTATCTTACAGCTACAAAAACTGAAGAATGCCAGTGATAGTGTAAGTATGAGTATTGAACTATTGAAAGACCTGTCTCTCTCTCTCTATGTGTGTGTTTGTTAACTCTTTATCTTCACAACTTACAGTTCAGTGATGTGCATATCCAGGAGAGGGTCATGGATGAGCTAAAAACCCTCCATCTGTACATGCGAGGAAAAGGCTTCCGTAAAAATATGAACGACAAAGAAGAGGCATGACGTTCCATTAATTCCAGCCTACAATGTGTTGTCACATCTCTGCCTGATCACTTTAAGACGTGACAGTTTAAGCAGGGACAGAATAACAAGCTATCTCTTTTAAATGAGACCAAATATGTATGCCTGACCTTTTGTTTTTTAATATGGTATTTTAGTTGTTAATGCTTTTAGTGCAATTATATTTTTTGCTTTTTTTTAAAGTAATGAATATTTAAATAGTATATGCATATTGCTTATGTACTTTCGGTGAAAGATTGAGTGTACTGCAGTAAACGCAGGTGAGAAAATAGACCAAGTAAAGATGTTTTTGTAAATGAAAACACAAGATATGTTTTTTCCCTTGTTTTTTTATTCATGTGTCTGCTCAGTAAAACCTTTCTAACATCTTTCTAACGTCCATGAATTTGCTTAAGTGTGTTTGTATGTGAGAAAACCAAAGGAGACAGATGAAGCACTACATTTTGTCCAAAATCCATCATAAGACACTTTCCTATTAGTGGCCAGAATTGGTCGGTCAATCAACCAACCAACCAATCAATCAATCAATCAATCAATCAATCAATCAAAAAATCAATCAGTCAGTCAGTCAGTCTATCTATCTATTTGCTTTCAACTACACAAGCTCTAACAAAACTGCAGTTTGTCTCCTATGCATTTGCCACTCATGCTCCTGCGACTGATGGCATGACTGAGGCAGGCATGCACAAAACTCATGCAAGTTAAACGCAGTGTATGCGACACTTCTTACTTGGTGATGGTGAGATAGTGGTTCTTTAACACAATACCACACCCATAACCCATATCTAATTTAGTCTATGACATAGGCTTGTGTAATTTTGTTTGTGGTTTTTTTGAGGATGAGCATATGTCATGCAAATCGTTCATACTGGCATCTGTCTGATTTGCCTAGGTTCTTCCAAATGATAAATTAATTAACATCACAATAACATAGAATTTGGGGCGCCGTGATTTTGCCAAGTGTGACATGTTCCTGGATCAACATATTTTGTTGATCCTGGAACAAAATTACCTTTAGAAAATTTAGACTTATAACTGTATCCCTATACGGTCACTGTGATTTTGCCAAGTAAGACATGTTCCTGGGTCGACATATTTTGTTGATCCTGGAGCAACATTACTGTTCAAAAATTTAGACCTTAGACTTATTGATTTTGCCAAGTTAGATGCATTCCTGGGTCAACATATTCTCTATGGCAGTGGTTCTCAAACCTGTCCCCCAGCCCTCCACATTTTGTATGTCTACCTATATCTGACACACCCACTTCAGGTCTTGCAGTCTCTATTAATGAGCTCATGAGTTGAATCAGGTGTGATAAGTGAGGGAGACATACAAAATGTGCAGGGTTGGGGGTACTCCAGACCAGGACAGGTTTGAGAACCACTGCTCTGGTACAGCGTTGCCATATGGCAACAATTAATTTCTACTCATTTCCTCATTCAGAAAAAAAATACAATATATTGCACTATGGGAATTAAAAGGGCAGGCCTTAAGGTATTTATGTACGTATATATAACTAAATTATTTCTTCTTTTCAGAAAATGAATACAGCAATATTTTACACAAAGGGCAATAGGAAGAGTGCAGAGTTAGTTCTTCCATGTGATGAGAGTGAGGATGAGTTTGCCAAATGATAGGGAATGATAGGGATCTACTTATTTTTGATTTGCATGAGTTCCAAGTATATAAATCTACCAATTTTTAAAAGAAATGTGCATTTAAATAGAAAAGAAAATCATAATTTTATAGAAAAAATACTTTTTTGACCATTTTCCATTGTGGTACATATGGCAACGTTTTCCTAAGTACCAAAAAAAAACTTTTGATTTGCGTGATTGAAACTATTTCATGTAATAAAAACTTATTTGAAAAAATATTTCATGGTTAGAACATATTGCATACCATAGAGGGTTAATCCTGGAACAACATTTAGTCCTAATCATATCCCTACCACTAAACCTAACCCTACCAATAAGTTATACCTAAAATCAAAGGGAAATGATAGTGAATAACACTGATGTAGAAGCACCTAACCCTGGTTGTAGCCTAAACTTGACATAAACTGCAAACTTGTCCCTTAAATCTGATTGGTTGATTGAAATGTTGTTATTATTATGAATGGGAGGAAGTGCAACTCGCAATATGGCGGTATAAGTCCCGCCTTCTAAATAAGAGCCAATCGGCGATTGGTAAAGTTATCGTGTCACTGCTGCGGCCGTTAGAAGCTGCGGTTTCTATAGAAACAGTCAGACGCGCGCCTCCGAAATGAGGCATAAGAGACGCGCATTTAGGACTGCGCATGCGCATTAGCTTGATCCAGCCTGAAAAATACCATTTTTTGTTATGATTCGAGCGTTTAGAAACAAAATTTATGAGACAGTTGTTGTCAGATTTCATTGGTGATTTCAAATATGAAATTTAATCGAAAGCTTGGCAAACAGCTTTGGAGAATTTGATGTTTCTGCATTCAAAGAGATAGGAGCTGCACTTGGATGCCCGAGAGGCGTTTCAAAGATGGCCGCCGAGTGAAATGACTTGTCTTAAAGGGACTTTGCTATACCTAAACATAAACAGTAAACTTGCCCATCAATTCTGATTGGTTTATTGGAATTTTGTTCCAGAATCAACACAGATGTTGATCCAGGAACATGTTGCACTTGGTGAAATCACATTCACCATAGAGAGTGATAGGATGCACAACAAATAAAGATATTTTCCTTTTCGCCTCCCTTTAAAGAGTTGATAGGCCTAAATGTATTTTGCTGTTCTAACTATGCGTGATTATGTTACATTTTATAATTTTCAATTAGCATTGTTTCCCCCTTCTTTTTGAATCATCACCAATTATGAATCACTGAAATACATTATATTTGGTCAGAAGGTTAGATTATTTTTTGGTTAAACAAATGCTCCAGTAGTGATGTGTTAATTAAATTCCTTTAATATGTTGCTTGCTCATGTTGTCTTTCTTAATAAAAAAACTGAAATGAGCATTTAATTAGGAAAAATAAATAAATGAAAAGATTGAACTGAAAAGCGAAACTTCAAATACACACCATGACCAAGCAGGATATCATTGCTGCTAAGCTTTAAAACAACAGCTTCTCAGATCTTGATGATATCTGAATCATGCTGAAAAACAGCCAGAGACACACAAAGAAACAGCACCGCCCACAGCGGAAACTGTGACAGTGTGAAGAAAACATGAATGTAAAAAAAAAAAAAAAAAAAGAAAAGAAAAAAAAAATTAAGAAGGTAACGAATGAATGAAGAGAACTATAAACCTTTGATCATCTTCTAGGACTTAAAAGATGATTAAACACTTGTGATTGCTTCTCTACTTCACACATAATTGCAATAGCACTGTCTGGATGCTCTGCCTCGTCGCTTTAAGTGATGTCACTGAGAAACCCCCAGTCTCCCGTCACTTCTGGTAAGCGGCAGCTTGTGAAGTTTACGATAAGTGGAGCAGAGCGACCACAGATGCAGCCTTCTACTGAAGGGTGGTGTACAACACAAATAGAATGAGAGAGAGAACTGAGACAGATGCCTGGGGAAGACACACAGTGACAGTCTGAAGAATTTGATGAGAATCAATTAAGGTGCTTTTCGCAGGAAAACATCACTTGCTGGCTTCTTGAAAGCAACAAATTAAAAGAAATCAAATAAAACTTGATAGTGAGGCTGTATTTCTATTTCCTAAGAATTGCTGGATCTCCTTTCACTTGTTGCAATTCCTGTGACTTCTGTTACCTGATCATAAGCCATTTGAAAACAAAACCGGTCTACTGTCAGCAAATTATCTGTCATTAGGCATTCAGGTTGAAAATAAAAGTATATCTGTTTATATGTGTGCAAATGCGTGAGTGTTCGTCAGCACTTTCATTCTCACTCAAGAGATGCTGTTGCATCTAAAGTGCAACAGCATCTCTGCACTACACACGTTAATGACATCAGCGTTTAGAGGCTTTTTGTGAATTCAGCAATGAGGGGGAAGAAAAATAACTACAAATTATTTGGCACACAAATTAAAGTCTCAGTAGTTATTTAATTGGCAGTTATTATCTGGTAATTTCCAATAATAGGGTACAAGCTAATTCTTTGTGAGAGCTATTAGGTATGCTACATATTACCTCAGAGGTAATTCAACACATTCTCAAAATTATGATATTGTTTTGCAATTTAAATAAGTTATATACATGAAAATATGTGCTATAAACACAAAATGTCAGATCAATGCTTAAATGGCATACAGCTAGTAGTAATGAACTGAGAAAGATGAGAAAGAATAGATCAGGTTGGAACAAAAAGTCATGACTTTAGTTAAGTAGATCAGGAACCTTTGAAGTCATGGTTCTCCCCACCGCATTACCCTCCGAAATCGAAGATCACCCACCTATCATTGAAATTCACCGCTGCTTAAAGTTTCGGGGAGAATGTTCAGGAACTGGCACATTGTGTAGGATGAGGATATCGAAACGTTCCGCCGTCATACACGGGCTTCCATCAAACAAGGCCCTCGTGCTATATGTGCATTGAGACATGCTAAGAAGATTTTTATTTTTATAGTATGATTACAAAACACAAGACAAGTTTCTACATACAATCAGACACTGTGTTTGGAAAGGTCAAGTGTAAAATCCTCTTCAAGTAAATAAAACTAAAAGACTTCCATACACATCACAACACATCCATACACGAATTTAATTGTTACTCATGTTACTCATGTCGACCCCTTGGTACCCCCAGTGGACTCAAGGTGAGTGTGTACTTTTCACAATTCCCTCCTCCCAATGGACGCATACCATAAATATACAATTTGGGCATTCAAACACATCCCATTCAATGTTGTCAGCATGCATATCTTGCAAGAGTTGTTTCGGAAACGAGATACAAGTGGTTTTGAGATAAAGATCAGAAACTCAAATAGCAAATTATATTGATGCATATCATGAAACCAAATCAGACACAAAGGAGCTGACGCATCCTCTTACAGGGAAATACACAAGACTGTAGATACATGTGTCGGGCTTGTAGCTGGTGCACTAAACCACAAACTATTGCCAGGGATTATTGCAATCAAGATAACGATGAGCTAGATTCATTGAGTGGTTGCTAGGGTGTTACTTAGCAATTTTTTTTAAAGTATTTTGGATGGTTGATAAGCACTGCTAGGCTGTTGCTAAATTGTTGTGAAGAGATTTTAGGGCCTAGCAACTGGCTAATACTAAGAAGAACATTCAGTTTTCTATATATTAAAACAGGAACAACATCAAACTATGAAACATCTTGCATCAGTTACCATCCACCAATCCACTCAGCAATCCTCTACAATCCGCTAATATGTTAAACACCATATTCTCTGGATTCATTGTGCTCCCTTAGATGTCTGTGCATTGGTAAGCACAAATTCAACCTATATCTTAGTCCTTGCAACACCTCATTTGCATATAAGGGCAGAATTCAGTTTCCATTTAGGCCTGTCATTTCATAACTTGTTACATTTCCTGTGCATGCTCAATTGCTTTGCACTGCGTGGTTGTAAACTTGTAGGAGTGAAGACCAACAAACAGAAACACTCTGACACAATGAATATTGAATAAAATAGTGAGTGAGGGTTCAGTTACAACTCACTGGCCTTTAAAATAAAACCGCTTGTGCTGAAACATGGAATAGAGGATGAGTGCCATTTGTCCATTCACAGAGTGAAATAACACACTGATGCTAACGGACTGTCCCTAACCTGAATTATGTAATGCTACAATCATTTCTGTTCCATATAGGTGAGAAGGTCAAATTAATAAAAGGTGATTGGAAAACACGGTTGAGTCAGGCTCCAACACCCACACACATGCTCTCTCACACATGCTGCCTCATGGACCACAAGTATGAACGGCCTAGTTGGGTATACTGTTCCAGTCAAAATTTACAGATTCACAACTTGCATTTTGATGCACAAAAAAATCCATATATTTGCAGGAGCAACACTGTTACTCTTAAACACCACATACAGCAAACATCAGGGATGGAAAATATTATTCAGATCTAACATGTATGACTGTGGTTATTCTTTGAAGACACCATTTTTTTCTGTTTGTGGTTGGTCTGGACTACCTTGTGGTTAAGGTTAAAGAATTCATGAGGTGTAAAAATAAGTCGAAGTTAGCAAGACTTCAGCATCACCAGGTTCAGCAGAAACAAGGAGCTGGGGAGGGGCTGAGGGTATTTCCAAATAGACACTTTTCTCCTCAGTAAGGACTGGACCATTGACAAGAAACAGTACTCACGGAAAGTTGATATGCTACATGAATATAATGAAAAGTAGTCAGCAGTTTTTGATTTGTACCATTGTCATCTTAGGAATTAATGTGGCAGGGTGCTTTGAACTCTTCATTTAAATTGTGCAATTATAAATATGATATATATCAAACCATATGATTAATTCAAACAAGAAAAAAGCAGTTAGGGACAAGAATAAGTCATTTATCCAATTGCAAAATAGCCTACTCTTGCACGATCCACAGTGATATAGCTCCATCTAATGGAGAACTTCGAAAACAACTGTGAGATGAACAAGTAATAAACAGGTAAACCAACCGAACATAACTAAAAATATAGAAACAAACCCCAAACATAAATACAACTGAACTTGGCTTGCTAATCCCCAATGCACTGCTATAATGAAGTAAGCTAATTATGACAATAAGGTCGTAGTATTAAGAGATTAAAGCCATAATGCAACATTTTATGAGAATAATCATATAATTTCAAAGTCGTATTATTATCAAAATATGAATTTCAAAGAGAGAAATTCGAGATGACAACACGTGACTTCTCTCTGAGCTGTCACGTGGTACAAGTAGTACCTCTCAGAAAATGTTCAGCTTACAAGTTATAATTACCATCTCTACGTGATGGACATCTGAACACTTTTTACAAGTTGAATCTCGTAATTTCGGTAATTACGACATGGCGTGGATACATTAAAAATATGACGTCAACAAAAATTTGGCAGGGCACTGGCGCAGTAACTTGGCAGTAGTTAGAGAAGATGGTGTTCCTTGGTGAATAATTTTATAACTCATTTAGGTAGTAATTTAGTTAATATCGATTGTATTATTGTTTTTTTCACATGTAGATGACCTTGGTGTAATTGTAATATTTCTGGCATATTACATGCTCTAGGCCAGTAATCAACTGTAAAGCAACTGTTTCCTCTCATGAAGCAGGATTAACATGGCGAAAATTCGCGCTCTTTTTGAAGAGGCCCATAAAATTGTATTCTTTATTCTACATTAATTAAGCCTGTTAGACTACTAGTTTATATAATTAATTTTGTAATATTTCTTTTTTTCCAGGAAGGCTACTGAACAATTTTGTGAACGTCTCTGTGGAAGTGTTAAATTTATGAAAGAACAAAGGGTAAGTGACAATGTTAGTAAGTCATGCTCATGCCTTTGTTGTACATGATGAGACGTGACTTTAAGTCAAATCAAAAGCACACTGCAGTAAGTGTAGCCAGATTTACCAAAAAATTCTGGGCCAATTCTTTTTGCTGGATCAAAAAGATTATTATTATTATTATTTTTTTTTTTTTTAAATCAAAGCATTAAGACAGATACAGACGTGTTGCCAGGTAATAAAAATAAAACAATGCAATACATTTACACCTTATGAGGGTACAAAAGGTGAATTTAAAAATACAGTTTTTGTTGCTATAGGATTAAAGGCACAATATGTAAATTTTACCACTAGAGGTCACTTATTCAAAACAAAGGCATAGCTTGATGACTCCTTGATTTCGTGGAATCATGGGAGGTGTTGTCTTCATGTCTACAGCCAGTGGAAAAGAATCTGATGGGACTTGGGAAGAAATCATACTCATGGATGAGCTAATGTATTAAAGATTTATTAACATTACTGTATTATGAAGCAGGGTGTGGCTGAAAGCTGTTGGGGCGGAACGAGGTCTCTGGAGGCCTGTATAACAATGATTAGTTTTCTGTCGATGAATGTATCCAAACAGTTGCTCACCTGTCTAATAAAACACATAATATATTAAAGCGTCTTTGGTGTTTCCATGAAATCGAGGGTAACACAGGTATGATGTCATTGATAGGCGACGCATGTACATGGTCCGTGTCCTGGTTAAAACTGCTTATTTCTCTGGATTTAAACATTCTTGGAAACATTTGGGATAATGTAAGTACACAAGTCAACAAAATATAACATGGTTCTAGTGGTTTTTGGATATGAAACAGATGAGAGTGTTGCATTGAGTTTTTGTGCCATCTAGAGGAAATTAAAATCAAATGCGCCGTTTACCCTGGTACACATTTTGCTAGATATTCATAATTATTCACTATAATAAATATGTGCATAATATGCATAATTAATTTGTTTTGCAGTACAATACAGCTAAAGAATAATTATTTGCAGGCATTTGAACCCCACCTCAAGGCGGAAGCTTGAAAAAAACTGAGAGAAGTGAGATTTCTGAACTTCGGAAAAGAGCTGGAGAACAAGGTGAGGGAGAGCCACAGACATCAAAATAAAACAAATGTAGAGCCACATGAAATACTAAAATGTGGTAGTTTTTAAAGTCTCTCTAGGGGCTTTCACACTGGGTAGTTATAAGAACTTAGTTATAGGAACTAGCCACCAGGGTGGTTCATGGATGGAACTAAATGTTCCTGTAGGGCCATTTTCTTGGTTGCATTCGCACCGCAAGTAGGAACTCTGAAGTGACATAAGCCGCGCTTGTTGTTGTGACTTTTATTTTGATGGCACGGCAGACATTTATTTTGACGGCGCTGAGAACACCAGAGCCTGAGCACACAGCACTACCATTCTCCGTCTTAATTAGTTTACGTTCTGTTTAACAGTCCTGTCTTAAACGTTATTAGATAGAACTGTTATACAAAGAAAGTAAACAGTATATGAAAAAGTGTTAGCGTTTGCTGTCTGGTTGATGCCAGTGTCGCTAGCTGAACAGAAATACATAATCATGATTCGCTTTGTCCCCTCAAAGTTGCGTCGGATGTTCCATGTTCGTTCCATGTCCGTTCCACGTTTGTAGAGTTAGTTTGTGGAGTAAATATATAGGCTATAATCTGTATGTGTGTACACAGCTTTTTAAAAAAAATGGCTGGTGCTGGTTCCCCAGAGAGGTTAGACCCTACTAGTAGGGTCTAACTAAAGAACTAAAATCGCCAAAAAGTGGGTATTTAGTTCTAAGAACTGTGAAAAGGTTCCTCTGGTGTGAAAGCCCCTTATGTTGAGATCATATGACCAGCAGTGTCTTGCAGTTTGACCAAGTTCAAAATAATTTTAATTTATCTGGCACTCTTCCAGTGGTCAGAGCACTTTACAAAAAATATAAAACTGCATCTAACCCGAACAGACAAGCAAATCAAGTAATATAACAACGAACACCATATGCAAACAGAGTGAGTTTGAACAAAGAAATAAATTCAAACTGCTAGTCCCTGTTGGAGGGATGAATGCAACGGACATGACAAACAAACTGCAACACCCACACAGTTCCAAACGCTACTTGAAGACTGCAAATCCTGAGATGTCAAGCAGCAGGCCGGAGCATATAATGATCACTACACCACTATACACCCTGTCCAAGACACAGTTGTACTATCCACAGCAACCACACAGCAAACAGAGAGGTGAGCGGTTGCCAGGCTGGTGAAATGCAGCAGAAACTCTGAGAAGAATAAAGAACAATGTGCAAGGGGTGCCTGCATATTATTGTATGCAGGGCAGGCAAAGTCCACTGTCTAATAAATGAGCATGCATTGCAACAGGGATGGATGTGATACATGTATGCAGTCTGACTAGTGTCTATTACAGCACTATGTAAAGATTTTTTTTTTTTGTATTTTTTTTTTCTTTGGGGGTCATGCATTAGTTCTTTTTTTCAAAATATGTGAGAAGCATTATGCAGTAGAGACTGACCACAATGCCACTATAAACACAGTTGCTAGTTGAGTAAAGCAATGAGCATATAATGCACTGCCTCTACCTGTCATCAGCTCAAGATCAGGCTCCACTCTTCACCACAACGGTATCTCCAACATACCAAACTGTTCTAAATCCCATCTTAGTAGAACATTAAACAATAATAAGTTTAAATTTAGCTTAAAACATTAAGTAACTAAATTCAACATTTTCTCTTCCAATTAAGTCCCTTGCAAAGCAGCTGTATTTTAAATCACAGCACTGTTGATCTTTTTATATATAAATTAATAGCAAGGTAACTTTACACATATAATAGAGTGGGGCATTGTGGCACATCAAAACCATTACAATCAGTGATTCTGTCTACACTGGATACGGCACGAAGAGACGAGACAGTAAACGGATGCCCTGTAGTATGCCTGAGGTTATCCAAGCGGTTGCTTCCAACAACAGAACTAATGGATTTGGAAAGTTTGCTTTGAAGCGTCCAGTGTACAGCCTCAAGCTGTTGCGGTGTGACACAACAACGGTTGCACCTGTTGTAGACAAGTGTTATAAAATTAGCCTAAATAATTAAAACATTGGAAATATGAGAAAGGTTGCTTCATTTATGTTCCAGTACGTTGTTGCCTGATGCAATGAAAAGTGTTCATTGCATCAGCCAAATCCAGCAGTAAATATTTGAAGTAAATGTAACTTAAATAGTAGGCCGATGTCTATGCCACTCATATATCACTGAATTAAGGCAATTTTATATCACTATGTTCTGAAAATATGAAGAAATTGAGCTCCCACAGTTTCTTTTAGGGACTTAAGCCTAGTAGATTGAGCAACAAGTAATGGTGTGGAAGATCTCTCTGTTGACTTTCTGTTGTATACACATGGTGCTCATTACACTTCATTATGTAATCAATTGCGAGTCAATTATTGAACAAAATAAATACTTTTAGATTATATTTTCACATAATCTATATTTTCCTAACTGTTGCTGTGCACACAGAAGTAAACTACACCATAACATCAAGTGATACCTGGCATTTATAGCTTTTGTTTAAACTCTTCTACAGGACAGGAGGACTTTCTTTGTGTACCTACTGTATATTACATCACCTTGGCTGGAAAACTTGTCCTAGCATACAGAAACTGTCTGATTCTTATGTAAACATCAGTATTTACAAAAGAAGGGTGTCTCATGGACACAACCAAAAGACTGGAACAGGTTAACTCTTTATGTCCCTTGAGCTCCACAACTGTAATGGCACTGGTTTCTTTTTAAGCTTTTATTTTAATCAGTGTGAGTCCTCACCTTGTTAAAGTATTTGTCAATTCAGTATGAGTACTTGCTTAAAATTTGCTATAGAACAAAGGATCTGCTGAGATCATAATCACAGTAGAGCAGCAATAGTGTGCTTTTCTGCTGGTAAACTACAGTTTGCTTTTCATCTGATACTGATTACCCACCTGGCATTTTGATGCAGCTGGTTTGACCTTATACTTTAATTGTCCTGAAAGTTTCCTCGCCTTTTTGCTTAGCTGCTGGGAACATAATGGCACAAACCGGTTTCAGACAGTGAGACACACAGGTTTGGAATAACTTTAGGCATTTGTTGATGTGAAATAATGAAAATGGTCAGAAGAATGGGAGGAATGTGGCACAACACAGTGCATCACACTGCGTATATGGCTGTGTAGCTGCAGACCAATCAGAGTGCATATGATGACCCCTGTCCACACTCGAAAGTGCCTACAATGGGTAAGCGAGCATTGGAACTGGACCTTGGAGTAGTGGAAGATGGTAGCATAGTCCAATGAGTAATGTTAATTTTACATCATGTTGACAGCCTTGTATATGTGCATCATTTACCCAGGGAAGTGACAGCACCAGGATGCACTGTGGGATGACAGCAAGCTGGTAGGGGAGTGTGATGCTTTTGGCAATATTCTGCTGGGAAACCCTGGGTCAGGCCATTCACGTGGATGTAAGTTTGACATGCTAACTACCTAAACATTGTTGCAGACCAGGTACACCTCTTCATGACAATGGTGTTCCTGGTGGAAGTGGCCTCTTTCAGCAGGATGTTGTGCCCTGCCACACTGCATACATTGTTCAGGAATGGTCTTGGACAAGGTTTTGCCCTGACCTCCAAATTTCCCAGACCTCAAACCAGTTGAGCATCTTTGGGATGTTCTGGACCAACAAGTTCAAACCACGGTGGCTCTACCTCACAACCTACGGGATCTGCTGCTAATGTCTTGGTGCCAGATACCACAGGACACCTTCAGGTGTCTTGTAGAGTCCATGCCTCTGAGAGTCAGCGCTGTTTTGTCAGTACATGAAGGACCAACAGCATATTAGCTGTTATGTTTTGGCCCATCGTATGTATAGATATATATTCATTTAAACTAAAATTCTGCACACACTAATCTTGATTTAGGGAGCTATTAAGGGAGACGGAGACAAATGCACTTCATTTAGTTCCACAACTGGGGCTCTGGACTGTCTCTGTCTTGATTGTCATGTCTTGCAAATGTGCATAGCACTTATAGTTTTGTGTGTTTCTTGGATACAGTGTAGACCCTTCTCATATCATTTCTGTGGGTCAGAGTGTGTTGTGTGGTGCAAATCTACATTTTCCCTCTGGTCATTTTGTGTGACAAAGACAGCAAAAGGACAAACTTGTCATCTGGCGACAGTTGCAGGACACAAGAACAAACAAACATGTGCCTGTTTAGCTTCCTCACTCCACAATGACATGTTAAAAGTTACAAAGGATGTTCCTCCTGTGTTGTCTTGCTAAATTGCCACTGATCTGTTTTGGAAACTGGATTGGGTATATGCAAAAGAAAATAATAAAAGATAATGTCTCATCAAATATAATGACACTGCAGAGTCATCTAAATAATTGATTGTATTTCCTTTTTACATCTGTTTTGGAAGCTCCATAAGATCAAAGACTAATACTCCATGTGCAACAAAGTATAAGTATAAAATATACATCTCTTTCAAGTAGACATGGCTTCCATTGTAGCTTTTAGTTATCTAACCAAAGCTTCGCATCAGCAAATTTACTGAGTGAATCTAAATCTAAACCAAGCAAGAAACTCCAGTACCACTTTCAGCATGGATAAGACATTTATTCCCCAGAAGGCAATTTAAATGCAAACATCTAATGCACAGATTAGTGTGCAGTATGTCAGAGCTTAGGGTAAAGCCCTATTCGGACGAGATTAGTTTTACATGGGTAGATGGAGTAATGTAATTTTACCACAGGACGTCTGTAATATTAATGACTATTTCGCACGGAATAAGAAATCTCAGTAAAACTACCTTAAGTGGGAGGGGTAACTCGTTTTACGCACCGCCGTCACTTCCCTGTCGTCATGTGCGTATTACGTTGCTT
The DNA here is from genome assembly GCA_037950665.1 of Hypophthalmichthys nobilis. Taxonomy (NCBI): domain Eukaryota; kingdom Metazoa; phylum Chordata; class Actinopteri; order Cypriniformes; family Xenocyprididae; genus Hypophthalmichthys; species Hypophthalmichthys nobilis. Next base: position 10,339,337 of record CM075489.1, on the reverse strand, counting down.
CCTGATATCACGTGCGCGCATATATAACATATAACATGTTATATGTTATATGTACTGTATATAAAACAGTTAGGTCCAGTCGAACAATTTATTAATTAAATAAATTCTGATTGGATTCTGGCACCAAAACTTAAAAGAAGTTTCGTGCCTCCAACATGTGCTTTCGACCTTATTTTTGATCTTATTGGTTTGTGGAAAACACTTGAGGTTTGAAACAGACTTGTCCCACGGCCTAGAACTCAACTGAATGCTTCTTGAGGCACCTCCATAACTGCGGAAAACTACTTTTAAACAGGAAATGATGGGATAATTACGTACATATTAAAAGTCGCCAATGTCTTTACTGACATTGTCCGTAATGATTACTGAGATGGCACATTCGGACGGGACTAAAATCACTGAGAAGCTCTGGTAATAATTGCTTTACCCCACCTCTCCATGTAAAACTAATCCCGTCCGAATAGGATTTATGACCCATTATCACATGTTCTTCAGATTAATACTACAACACCAGCTTCAAGCTCCAAAAATGTTTGTTGCAGTGCACAAAAAAAGTCACCAGCTACAAGTAAAATCTCTGCTTTTATAAAAGCTTGTAGTTGTTACATTCATTAATCACCAAACATGTTGGCACTGATTCTTTTTGTGTAAGTGAGGACCTATTTGCCTGCCAAGCTCTGTTTTCACATGCATATTTCTCTGCCTTAGGCTAGTTAATCAGCTGTGGGCAACACATAGAAGACATGAATTATTCAGACAGAGCTTCTGTTCCTCTTCATGCTGGTCACTAGATGTCAGCAACAGAGACATCAAACAGTGCCTCACAGCACGGGAGAGGTTGTGTGTATGTGTGAATGTGTGTGTATGTGTGTGTGTGTGTGTGTGTGTACATTATTATAAAGTTTTGTTTATGGGCTAAGAGACAAGGATAAATAAAAGACTATTACGATATATTACGATGCTTTCAAGATATACATTTTATCAGTAAGCATTATTTCGTTAGAATCAAACCCATGCCTTTAGTGCTGTTAGTGCCTTGCTCTACCAGTTAATCTATAGGCAAACATAAACAAATTAAAGATGAAAATGGTCAGAGGAATGATTTTTTTTTTTTTAAATCTATACTGTCATTTCTAAACCCCAGAGAGATTATTTTAGTGCATAACTTAACATAACAGTGAAATGCAATAGTGCTTTAAAATGTACCCCTCATCAACAGTAATGCCAAATGTATGTGTGGTTGCTTATTGTTTATTCTTAATGCAATATTGAACATAACATTTATACAGGATCTCTATATTGTTTGGCTTTTGTACTCTTAAAAGCCCTCTGACTTGCTAGTGTATGGAAATGGATTGTGGATGAAACATGCATATATACTATATTGCCAAAAGTTTTGGGACGCCTGCCTTTACATGCACATGAACTTTAATGATATCCCATTCTTAATCCGTAGGGTTTAATATAGATTTGGCCCACCCTTTGCAGCTATAACAGCTTCAACTTTTCTGGGAAGGCTTTCCACAAGGTTTAGGAGTGTGTTTATGGGAATTTTTGACCATTCTTCTAGAAGCGCATTTGTGAGGTCAGGCAGTGATGTTGGCGAGAAGGCCTGGCTCGCAGTCTCTGCTCTAATACATCCCAAAGGTGTTCTATCAGGTTGAGGTCAGGACTCTGTGCAGGCCAGTCAAGTTCTTCTACACCAAACTCACTCATCCATGTCTTTATGGACCTTGCTTTGTGCACTGGTGCACAGTCATGTTGGAACAGGAAGGGGCCATCCCCAAACTGTTGCCACAAAGTTGGGAGCATGAAATTGTCCAAAATGTCTTGGTATGCTAAAGCATTAAGAGTTCCTTTCACTGGAACTAAGGGGCCAAGCCTAACCCCTGAAAAACAACCCCACACCATAATCCCCCCTCCACCAAACTTTACACTTGGCACAATGCAGTCAGGCAAGTATGGATTGCCAGACAGAGAAGCATGATTCGTCACTCCAGAGAACACGTCTCCACTGCTCTAGGGTCCAGTGGTGGCGTGCTTTACATCACTGCATCCGACGCTTTGCATTGCACTTGGTGATTTAAGGCTTGGATGCAGCTGCTCGGCCATGGAAACCCATTCCATGAAGCTCTCTACACACTGTTCTTGAGCTAATCTGAAGGCCACACGAAGTTTGGAGGTCTGTAGCTATTGACTCTGCAGAAAGTTGGTGACTTCTGCGCACCGTGCACCTCAGCATGCGCTGACCCCGCTCTGTGATTTTACGTGGCTTACCACTTTGTGGCTGAGTTGCTTTTGTTCCCAATTGCTTCCACTTTGTTATGGTACCACTAACAGTTGACCGTGGAATATTTAGTAGTGAGGAAATTTCACAAATTTACTTATTGCACAGGTGGCAACCTATCACGGTACCAGGCTTGAATTCACTGAGCTCCTGAGAGCGACCCATTCTTTCACAAATGTTTGTAGAAGCAGTCTGCATGCCTAGGTGCTTGATTTTATACACCTGTGGCCATGGAAGTGATTGGAACACCTGAATTCAATGATTTGGAGGGGTGTCCCAATACTTTTGGCAATATAGTGTACATGCTTGTCAGTGTCAGATCTGGGATTGTGCTGACTTCATATGCATACAACCCCAATTATATTTTTCTTGACATAGATTTCTTAAATGTTTATGAATTCCCTGCTATTGCTCTCTAATGGTCATAAGTATGGTGGCTGGCTGCAATTAAAACAGATGAATATTATGTTCCTTAGGTTTAGGAGTTGTCATACCTGCCACTAAATGTTAATGTTTTTTACTTGCACTCAAAAAAAAAAAAAAGAAAGTTCATTAAAATAAGGAAAACTTTTCCAAGGACTCATATTCACACAACAAAACTACAACAAATCCATTTAAACAAATAATAATTTGTTGAAAGTCCTAATAAACTTAAAGTGTCATGAATGGACGACACACATCAGTCTAACACAGAAAGAATAAAGAATAAAGACATAGTTACTTTTTTGCCCATTGTTCTTTGAATTTTCGGACTACATGGCCTTCTGTCTATCAGAATAATATCGCTTTGTTCTGTGCAGAAACCGCTCTCATGCGTGCTCCGTGTTCTTACATATTAAACTGTTGTTGTTACAGTGATATTTCCCATGTGTTTGTAGTAAAACTGCAGCTCTAAATGCATTGTGAGAAAACAAGTACTTTTGTGTTACTGAGGAAACGTACCTTTATATGTGCCTGAAGGACAACAACGCAGTTGAACAGGCAGAAATGAATGGACAGCACACGTCATTTGAACTCTCTTCTGCAATGCCATCTCATGCGTAATACAGCACAGTGCTTGGATTAAAAGAGTTCATTCTTATGAATAATGAGAATTAATGAACTCTTTGTCATGAATAAATGCAGAGAAGTGCTCAGAAATGGTTGATGTCAGCTTGTCCGTCCAGCCCCGAGCCCTGGCAGCCAATCAGCATTACGCCGGTATTACGCATTTATGTTGCTCCGACTTTGCTTTTCAAACCAGAATTGCTCTAAAAAAATGCAGAAATAACTAATTTCCACTTATGAATAAACTTAAGTATCTTTAGGGTTTTCAATGATGTGCAGCCTGCATATCTGTTTACGTCTCAAAAAAAAAAAAAAAAATAATGTTTTGGGGTTTCATGACCCTTTCCATGAAACTGAATTGCATTTTTTTCAACAGAAAATACTTGGTTTTGACTGATTTATTGTAATTTTGTTGTATGAACTTAAATTCATTAAGTTTTTGTGGTTACCATTGTTGTAAAGAATGGAGCTTGTAAGGTTGTGCACATGAGAATTCCATGATTGTCTGATGGGGAGCAGGGCCAATTGCCGCACACAGACAGCATAATGTGCATATGGGGAAGAGCAGCACTGTTATCAAGTAATCTTGCTTGAAGTTACAATTAATAACTAACACAGCACATGTTTACATGCTTAATATAACTTTCTATAGCTAAAGCATGTGAATATAATGAACAAGGAGCTACTTATTGATGCTAGCATAGCTATGGCTCAATGAGTAAAGCAACATGAGAGTCTTAATATCGTAACCTACAACCTAACCACAAGCTCTACTCTTCAGCACAGTGGAAACCACAAAAAATTTGAACAGAAACTCTTTTAAATGTCCGACATAACTGAACATTAAACACTAACAAGTCTTTCCCTTTACTCAAAACCATAGGCCCTGTCCCAAATAGCACACTTCTATGCACTTTTGGTCTTGTGGACTTACAATGGCTGCTGCGTGCGTGTGTCCGTTAAGTCCATGACAACGTAAGATGTCCCATTTCTCAACAGTCAAAGCAGCGTTATTTCACGAAAGTGCGGACTTGTAGGAAGATTTACTGTCTAAAACCAGTCCTATGCAAAGCATGCTGGGAACTACAAATCCACTGCCTAGTTTCAGTTAATGCAACAAAAATGATTCATGTTTCCCAAAATAAAAAGATTAAATTAACTTCCATTTTACAAATTTAAGTGGATTGAGCATACGTTAAGTTCAGATGACAATGAAACAAAATTGTATTGCTTTAGCTCATTTTAATTAAGTAAATTTAACAAGCAGCAAAAATATTTTTTTTGAGTGTAATATGCCACATTACATGTTGTATGGCAATATGCCCAGGAAAGAGGGCATGCAGGTCTGTCTGCCATGTACATAAGTGGAGAACATGAGCCTTAATGAGCTTTGGCAGAGGCAAAGTCTGTTTATTGATTGGCAGTTCCACTCTAAGGCTCTGGCATCTGCCAGCCCATGCAATCATTGGATCTTGAGTTAGGAGAGAAAGGGGGTAGGAAGGACCATGGGTTTAGCTGGGGTATACCCTCCATGAGGGGAACTGCCTGGAGCCAAGAGCTGAGCCTCTGCAACCGCAACCATGTGAGGACCACTGTCGAGCTTGCCTTTTAAAACGGCATGCTGAAATACCATCCCATTGAAAGATGCTCTTTACTGAGACTTGTGGTTCACAGGCTGTCAGTGACACGGCCTGTGGTTTCCCAGATGTAGCTTCAACCACAGGCTAGAATAGTAGCCATTACTAGAGCGCCATTCATGCGAAAAGCACCCACCAGCTACTCGGATCAGTCTGCAGTTTGGCACTGCTAGAACACCATGGTAAATGGGATAGCTGGAGGATGAAATGATCTGTGATGAAACCAGATGATGCTTTCTGCTCAGTGTCATGGTAGCCCTGCGTGCTGATTCGGTCAGTTTTCACAAGCACTCTGTTTTGAAGCTCCTTGACTGTCACTCTATTCCGAGTGTGATTATCTATTTCAAATGCATTCCTCTGGGTACTTTATCCACCCTGAGAAAGATACAAGAGATTCAAGTATGAAATTCTAAACTAAAATCTTTGGCCATATATGCCAGCTTTGTAAATCTTGTGCAAGTAACTAGCTAGCCTTCAGTCGTTATTGGGCCAATGATCTAGATCTTTTGCACCACCCTCTACCAACAATCCTTCAGTGGCATTTATAACTTAATTTCCTTTAAATTATTTATAAAATTTAAGAGAGGTTAAGTAAATGGACAGACATAATGTCCCAAAGTAGGAATCTTTAAAATTATATCATAGTACAGTATACCTGAAAAAAAAAAAAAACTCTTTCAATCATGACATGAATAAGCAAAACATTTTATAAAAATATTGTACATAATTTGAAAGACATGCTAATGCTTAAATGTTTTGTGAAAAGCTATTCAGCTATAAGTTTAATGTCATATTTAGAGTGTGTATGAAGTCAGAACATGCAGCAGATAAATCATGAACTAAAAGTCTGTTAAGGGTGGGCAAAGTTGTTTCTATATTCCACAGGTTCTATATTTCACAGGTTAAATGGGTCATTGGTTCCAGTGTCCTCAACTTACCGTTGGAAGAGATAGAAACGACATTGTTGCTCTAAACAAGATAACTACATGTTTTTTTAGGAGAATAATAGGGTACTCCCCTGCGGAGAGGCCTTCTTGAAACCAGAGAGAAGTAACCGTTATGCTGAAAAAGCTTGTTCTTTTATGACTACCTGATAGACATTGATAGTTTAACTGAAATAAAGTATATAAGCGTATATAGTTACAGATACAAATCTACATCTAACTGAGCTGTTATGAAAATACCAATATGAATCTCTCAGCTGTATTAGGCCTACAATTAATGTAGCCTTCCTCAACTGGAACCCATTGAAAATTCTTTATATAACAAACTGTTATATAAAGGTCAAATTATCACAGTGCTTTAACATTCTACATTCTAGCAGCCAATATTTCATATTTACAAATTAATCTATTCTAATAGAGCTAACCAAAAATAATAGATTTGCATTAGCACAAATATGACATCCTTTGCATTTAATGAATCATTGAAATATAAAAGTTCAACCCACAAGGTAATGAAAAGGCCACATTGAGTGCTTGCATGACCAGGTGAATAATGTAGTGCAACACTGATTCATATTTTCAGATGTGCAGTTGGGATTTAGTTTGTCACGTTCAAATGAGCCGGCAGTCCAACAAAGTGCCGATAGACGATTGTAATTGAAACCTATAGGGACACAGCGAGACCCCAAAAGAGCTTGAGTAATGGAGAGCAAGTACAAGTTGCATCTGTTCCAGTCGTGCACCAGAGGCCAACCTTTGATGGAAACATGTCTATTCCTGAGAAAGGAACGGGGAACTGGTTTTATATTTAGAGAACCAGTGTCATGGAATCTTCCTAGTGACAGATGTGTGAAAAATGTTAAAAGGGGGTTAAAAGTTTCACAAGGTTACTAACAATAGCAAGCGGCAGTTAGAAGTTCATGGTCCATCTGTATAGCTATGGTAGTCACTAGCAATGGAGAGAGAGAAAAATAAAACATGTGGTTCATGGAGTATCAAATTTCTATATTCACTTCAAATTCATATTTGTCCATTAAATATTTGTTTTATTTAAAAAAGCCATCCTGTTTATTATTCCACAGTCACTGGTGCAACCAGAGAGTATTTGGATGGGAAGAAATAAGTGAGCGTAGCACATGAGAGGCCTAAGACACAAATCCTGAAACAGAACATTTTTCATTCAGAAAATGATCAGTCAAAGAATAAACTGAAGTGATAAAAATAAAGAGATAACTAATACACATGCTCATGAGGCCAGACGGCAATCAGTTACTGCCAGCAGGGAACAATATTTTATGCAGCCAATTGGGTCACTTGAAATTTAAGAGCTCTCACCTAACCAACCTGCCAATTCTGGGTCACAGGGTCTCTCATATCAGACCAAGGCCCACCAATGTTCTTTAGACCACAACGTTCTTCAAAATTCCATAATCTGCAGAAGTAAGTCAGACATGTTTGGAATAATGTGGAGATGAGTAAATGACCACACATTTTTTTTGTTTATTTAAGAATAGTCAATGAATGATTGTGCATTAACATCAACAGTGTGATAGCTAGTGAATAAACAACGTCCTCAACAGACAACACATCCCTCTGTTTTCCGAATTACACCCCTATGATATAGCGGGCAGAGTGTGTGAAGCAGGAATGTGGCCAGGCCCCATCGTGTAGTCAGAAATAGCCCTGCTTTAAAGATGTGCTTATTGATTCCTGCAAGCACAAGGGATCTAACCCTTTTGAAAAAAGAAAAAAAAAAAAAAAGAAAAGAAAGAAAGAAAAAAAATCACTCATCCCTAGCTGGTAACAGTCACTTGGGAACAGTGACACCTGTGTGACTTTTTGAAGCTGGGATTTGCTTTGTTGGGATTCTGAGTTATACTCAAATCCCTCAGATAGATCAGTAGTATCATATTACTGTTCCATTGAATGGGTGAATGTCCTGCCCCTGGTCAGTTGGACGAACCTGTTGAACCCTTTTCACAGACTTAGACATGAGCCAGCAGTGGACCAAATTAAGATAGTGGACAGACTGACCCTGATCATCCTAGCTAATGAAGGGCTCTGATATTTTTGGGGTTTTTTTAGAGCACTGTAATTTTGTTAGATATTGACCTTTTGTCAATACAATATTTAAATAGGAGCTCCTTTTCATTTCACATTAGTCTTAAATGAATCCATTTTCATCATTTTCATCGATTTTGTCTCAGACTGGATGGTCTGGCTGTTCAAATCGAATATGATTGGACAAAAATCCTCATGAGATACGATTTTTTCACATCCATTCTGAGCCAATGTGGTTTTCAAATCAGATACACAATCGATATCTGGACATATGTTAAGAAAGTATCTGATCATAGCAATGTGGATATGTTTGCGAAATATTTAAGACTATAGACTGTATAGATCTAGCTATATATGAGACTATAGTTTGAATTAATTTTCATTGCATGACACACTGACATTACAGTTCATAATGGCTCTTTGGCCATTATCCTGAACATTGTATAAGCATTCATGTGTCACTGAATGGAAAAGAGGCTCTCAGGAGCATGCATAAACATCCTTTTGTTTTTAGCATTTTAGTCTTCCACAAAAAAATGTAAAGTCTACAGGCTTTCATAGACAAGTTGGAGAAGGTCTCGGTTTTTCGTTACAAGCTGTTCACACATTGGCAATAAAAAAAAAAAAAGAGATTAATTCATGAAAAGACTTACATATAGCCCCTTCAATAATGTAATTCCCTTGTGACTTCTTTCTTCATTTCTTGTTTTTATGAATGTCTCAGTAATTCTTTCCAAAACCTTCCACATCTGGAATGTGTGAAAACAGGTCCGGCTACTGTGCATTTTCATATATGCTGTCATCATTTTCAAATGAAAAATAACTAAATCTCATCTAATATGCTAATTTGCTATACAAATGCTTGGATTTATAAATTTAGCTTTTTATTAACTAATGGATAAAATGTTTAACTAAAAGGCATTGGAAAACTGCCATGTCCAGCCTGTCACTCCATGCCGACATGAAAGACTCAAAGCGATAAGGCTCTAAGCATGACTATAGGTTCAAATGCTGGCTCAACTGGTTTACAAGAGGGTAAACTTAAAGCTGTTTATGTGTCATGAGAGTACTTGCAAGCTAAGAATGTTCAGTGGAAAAAAACAGAGGAAAACAAATAAGGTGAGAGAGGGATCACAAATGTGCCCGAGAGGGGGTACTAGCTACTATTTGTTTTCTCTTGCAAAATAATTTTAAAATGCTCAAACTTATTAGAGAAATTACAGTAAGCTATATCCTTAGTTTAAGGGCTATTTAATTATTGTCACCAAAGCGGACGGGTTAAATAATCTGTCTAAAATGGCTGTGTCTGCATGCAGAAACAATCTTGGGACATTCTGCTAGATCGCTAGCGATGGCTAATAGGCTGCACAAACAGATTCTATTATGTAAAAAAAAAGACAAGAACAATGTCTTACAAGGTGACAGGAAGAAATTGAAAACTCAGTGAGTAGACTGGGAGTTCCCTGCTTTTCAAACACTTTGCTGTGTGGCCCTCACTTGGTGTGACTGCAGTCCTCTCACTGGGAGCATCAGGGGGCAAGGGGCGGTCAGTGGACAGCAGACGTGGCAGTATTCTGGCTACTCATCAAGCCTGCTAAATATAACCTTGCTGTGCTATCCTGGGAGGACGGATCTTTTTCTAGTAATCCCTGTGTTGAAACCTGATGCCATGTCAAGGATTGACAGCAGAGGTCTTGGTGTGCAAGGCTGACCTATGTGGGGCGAGGTCATTGCAGATATTGCCTTCAATGGCTATTTCACCTGCATTGCAAGTTGAGTACTTACCTCCTTGCACTGTAGTGCAAGAATGCAATACAGTAAATTAGGAAGGTACTGGAGAGGTTTTGCCTGTAGTGTGTATGCTTATTCAGTATATCACTTTACTTGCATGTTGTTTCCTAAAATTATATAGCTATACCTGTGCATAGACATGGCATGCATCACTTTACACATGTTCTTAGCACCCCCTCATCATCACTCATGACAAACAAAGAGATACCCAAGGTCAGCATGGTGCTGCTTATCCAAATATAGACCATCATTTATTTGAGAGGACTATGGCTAGTTGATGTTTAACATACCGTACAAAATGATGTATGCAATACATGTTCTGGCATGAATCAGGCATGGTTAATATAGGATGGACACTGAGATATGAGCTTATATAATTTTATCTGAGATAAACAAACACAAGTTCTAGGCATTCAATGCAACCCAAGTTTAGACCACCATCTAGTCTCATCTGCCAATCACTGGTCATAGTGGTTTGTGGAGTACTACACTTTTTTCTGATCTTTATGATGCCCCTGGTGACTGGTTACTAAACAAAAGCTCATCCCTTTCTTTTATCATTTAACATTTATTCCTGAGGCTTTGATTACAGAACAATTGTAAAAATGGGAAAACCTATCATCTGACATCAGTTAAAAATTCCATTTGTACTTACAAAAACATAGTTTTCTTTGCATTCAGATTATGAAGACATTCACATTATCACCAAGTGCTGTGCCATCTGATCAGACGTATCCTGAAAGATGACCCCTGTAGTAAATTGAAAATTCCAAATATGTAAAATATGCTAATGAAAGCAATTCACATTTGAGGACAAGTAATTACAAAACTGGATGATGGTCATTAGATTTCTGACTGTTACATGTCAAATAGACCTCAATATTTACCCTGCTCTTAGTATGTCTGGATAGTACAGTGTCAAAGATAGGAGATTTGTCTAATTACATGCAAGAGCCAAGCTCATGCACAGAATGATGGCCAGTAGATGTCAGCTTTGGTGTCTCCCCTTTCTGACAATTGAGTTGTTTGTTTAACATCAGACCTCAAAGGGAAAAGACAGCTTTAGAATGTTTACATGAAGACAAGCAAGCCTCTTGACAGGGAACTCAGGACAAATTAGATCACATGGTCAAATTCGTTTTGTTTTATATAAATGACTACATAGAATACAGTCTCTACCACAATATGAAGTAAAAGTGACAATGTTTTTTTTTCCAAACAATTTATTTGTCCTTTATTGCCTCTGGGCAATATGACAAATGTCAAGTTAAGCTACCAAGAACTGCCACACTACAGAGCAGTAAGGCGATCCGTTCTAACCCCCACCCCAACAAATTTACCCTCCTAGATAGGACTTGTAAGGTGATCCGGGACAGATGCTACATGGATCACATGCAAAACTTACAAACATCAACAGAATGATGATAACATACTAATGTATCTCAGTGTTCATGGAAAGACAAGAAAAAGCCTAAAAACCTGAATCACAGTGTTTTTAATCTATGGCAAACAGGTAAAAGAGATGACAATCCCATGGCATACAGTACCAAAGAATACAGATCTCTCTAACTGCCCCGGGCCTGATTTTCAACTACCAGACATGTAAAAATGTTGAGGTAATTATTTTTGTTGCTCTGATGAAATATATACAGTGACTTGACAGAATCTGCAATGATAATGAAATGCCAACTACTTTTACAATCTTTAGATGCATACTGACGACAGTGATTGATTGACTGTGCTAATTTTCTTTTCTTTTCTTTTTTTTTTTTTAGAATATATTATATTAAAAATACAACATTTATAATAAATAACTGTATTGTAAATCACACATTAAATAGCATATTAACAATTACAGGCCACAGGTACAATCTTCAGTCCACATTTACCTCTTACACAATATGCTGCATATTTTTTGTTGTTTGTAGTGTTTCAAATGATGCATGTTTCCATGACGCATTATTTTCAAAGTCTCCTGGGATCCCAGGACAGTGTTATCCTGTACCTGCTTAGAGGCTAGCTAATCAGATTAGCTCAATACGCAATACCTCACTTTGATTCTGCAATTACACGGCTAAAAATCTCAGAGGAGGAGGACATGACTTAAAGGGGCATCTTTCTTCATCTAGAGACAGACGTGCTTATTTAATCCAATACTCCAACACTCCAATACTTAAATGATGCTTTGATATAGAGAAATGGCTTGTCGCGAATGAGGCTAGTGTTTATTAGCATAATTAAAGTAATCTACCGTTATTTACTCACCCTCATATTCACAAGAGAAGTAGTGATGAACTAATTATTTTGCATCAAATATTTTTAATGAAATGGTTGATCCAGTTCACAAATTCATTATATTCCTTCTGATGTTATACAACAGGTTTTTGTGAGCAACAGACCCAAATTTAAGTTGTTTTTCACTGATAATCTTCCCCTCCAGTAAGCTGTTAACTGCTCTGACCTTATCATTGAGTCAGTGAGAACTGGAACAGTTTGACTTTGTGAACAAATCATTCAGACTGTTTTGTGAACTGAATCAACTGATTCATTGAAAAAACAGTTCATTCACAAACTGGACATCATAAACGTACCAAGTAATTCAGACCTGGACATAATTAAGATTGGCCCTGTCCCAAATGGCACCCTAAACACTCACAGTTTTCCCATGAGTCCGCACTTTTGTGACGTAACGCCGCTTTGACCATCGGGAAGAAGTCTGCTGTGGAGGGGGCTCGCGAGCACCCTTCTGAAACCTAAAATGACAAATGGGACACTCTACGGTCTCATAGACTTGACAGACATGCGCATAGGGCAGCCATTGAAAGTCCACAAGACCATAAGTGCATATGAAGTGTGCCATTTGGGACAGGGCCATTGAATATACTTCACAGATGGCATTTGTTCTGTCGCTCTGCCAAATCAAATGCCCTTTGACCTTTCACACGTTGATACTCTGCGCCAATTTATGTGACCTTTCTGTGTTTGTATGACAGTCTTCATTCTGTCACTGTATCTTGGCCTTATACGCTTTGACACAAACATACAATTTACTGCCCTGGTTCTAATTGTGTAATGGAGTCACATTTCTCCAGAGAACGACGTGCTAGTAAAATGATGCCAATAATATCCACACCCTCTAAAAGACAAGCAGCAATGAAAGACATATATTGTATGGGTGAAAAGTATGTGTGCCTCTCTAGACCTGTGCATCCTCATAGGGCTTAAGTGTCCTGATCTATTAGCAGAAATACATCTCACACATACACACACAAAAAAACTGCAGGTACACTAGTGCTACATAGGATGAAATGCCACAATGATGCAAACCTGATGGCACTGATAAAATCTGATGGCCAGACAGCAAGAAATTAACAACAGGTCAAAGCAATGATCTATCAGAGCTGTGGTGCAGTGGATTATGCATATGTTTTCAAGAGCTGTTGGAGACCCAGGTTTGAATCCAACCTGGGTCATGTCCTGATCCCATTCGCCACTACTTACCTGCATACACTGTTCTATCCAAAAAGGCAATAAATAAAAATAAAAGCCAAAAGAGAAGTTGCATAGTGAGCAAGATAGTTTTCTGTATGAACCAATAGATGAAGATATAGGTTGTTTTGTGTTCGGATGTAGGCATTGGCTCAGGATGTGGCAGTCTGGGATGACTGTCACCTCAGCTCATAAAGGAGGACCTTTCTTGGCAAGCTCATGGTTTGACAGGAAAAGCTTTCATCCCTGTTTGACAGCTGCCTGTTATGAGGCCTCAGCCCCCTCCAGTCCAACTATGCTCCCTGAGGGACCTGGGTAAAGACAAACAACGATGAGAGAACCAGTTGCATGAATAACCTGCCCATGCTATGGCCCGAGCGAAGATTTATGAGTGACGAAATTCAAATTTCAAACTCTGCCAATGGCCTAAATTGGACCCATGAGCTACAGGCCAAAGAAACTTGAACCAAAGGCTCCATGGTGCGTGCCATCTGCAAATATATCATAAAGTTCACTCCCCTATATAGACGCTGATAGCTAGGCCCAGGGACTAAAGGGCTATTTCAAAAGCTGTTAATTAACACTGACACCTGGGCCTCATCGGACTCCTGGTGGCAAGCCGTGTGGCTAGTGAAGTCTACATCTTTCAGACACCATGTGAGGATAGTAGGATAGAGAACGGCAACACATTACCATAAAACAGTACTGATGTACACGTCTGTAATAGAAGTGGAGCTTAAATTAAGTATAAGGTGCAAAAAAAAAACTCTATTCTGTAATGTGCCATTATATAAAAAGCCTTGATAGATGCTCGTGTGAGACAGCATGCACACATTATATATTGTAATTTCTATTTATTGCCATCCTAGGGAATAAAACTGTCATTAAATTAGTTTCAATAACTATGAGATTAATAATTAATGCAGAATATGTAATGGTACTGTAAAGATAAGGGAGCTGTGAAGCTTGCAGTCAAAACAAGGAAGGAAGTGATGTTTAATTGGTGAGTCTCTGAAGAGAGAATTTGTCCTGCTAATGGTGGCATTAACATGACAATTAACAAATTTCCAGAGCTGACATAGAATTCTGCTGTACTGAAAAGGCAAATAGTTTTCATGAAAGTGCACTATTAGCAGCTCAGAACAACAGGGAATTGAGCCAACAGAATGGGATGCTTTGGGAGCTGAGAATGGCCAGACAGAGGGAGAGACATAGGCAGGTGCAAATGGAGATTGATATAGAGGTGAAATAAACAAACAGGGCTGAATGACATTATGACAGAGGACATATCAGAAAGGTAAAAGTACAGGAGAAGGAGACAGACCAGGCAAGGTGACAAACAGAATGAGAACAAGTATTAGAACTTAAGCACAGATGACCCATTGGTGTCCCAGTCTATTACTGGTTTATCCAGGCTTGTATATCCATGCACACAAACATACAAATACACAGCTAAAATGACCAGTTATCCATTTTGTCTACCTATTGTTTGAGTCATGTTGGCAGCACTGCTGTCCCCACATTATCTATTATGAAAGAACAAGAGAGTGGAGCTGACATGAAAACAAAGGCCCTGTGCTGTGCAGCTCTAACAAAAGGGCCCTCACACATGTGTGGTTTACTGGCTGAGATCCTTGGGCTGACAGATAACAGGCCCATGCAAAAGCAAGGTGGGATTTGTGGTTTTGTCCTAATTTTTAGTGTAATGGTGGACACAACAACAGTAAACACAATAGTCTCTATTTTGAATGACAATAAATATTGGCATGAAATATATTTATCTACTAAATATAATCCCAATCTGACCTGGAAAAGCACAGAGAAGTGGTAAGGACTGGGAAGACATTATGGCTAGCTAATGTGTTTGCTGGCTCCTGTGCCTGGCTTGTCTCTGGTGCTGAAACATCTGCAAAGAGTTGAATCATTCATTAGACATCTCTAGTTTCAGCATCCACTTCAAAATCCAATAAAGCTCTGCAAACACTCACTTTTGGATGGTGAGTGCATTACAATGCTCTAGTAAATGGCTGTGGCGTTTCTCTGCCAAGTCATTAACAGAAGTTAAAGTTGAAGCTTCCATCAGATGAATGGATGTTCTCACCTGAAAGCAAGACATAATTTTCTGCTTACCAAGCATGACAGATGCTTATAGTTTCTGAGTAAAACACAATGTTCATAGCAGAGCTAATCTTTCCTATTATTACAACAGATTTTTACATCACTGATCTCAAAAAGTCAGATATTTCTTAACAGTTAAACCTGATTTACAGCCCAGGGTCCCATTAACCTCAGTGCCAAGCATATAACCTTGCTAGGGACCCGATGTACCTGATCAAAATGGCACACAGATAGCAGGGCTGAGGCTAAATATAAAGGGGTCATGCAGTGCAGGACCTTTGTACAGAAACAGCTGCTTGCTGTTTGTCTTTGAAGAACAGGTAAACACTAATTTAATTTCAAGTGACTGAGGGGGACAGACTCATTCACATTGGCAGGCCAAGTGTAGAAGAATGTGAATCCTGTGATGCCTGCGGGTGAGGAATCCAAACCTCGCTCACAGCGTCGGCCCACCAAGTCTAGCCCCAAAGGACTGTTAAGAGAACTGCACAACACATATTCAAATGCACAACAGATAATTTATAAAGTGAACACATAGTAGTCACACCACGCTGAGCTATGCAGGCTGGCGTCTGCTGCTTTCACTGCTTCATACAAGCCCTAAAGCCAATGGTTGGCTTATGACAGGCTGTGACCTTTCACCTGCCCACATTGATTACTGGTGATTGCATTAGGGATTTATCCACTTACTAAACTGTTGCTTTGCAACTGCAACAATGGAAAAGTCTACCAAAGACTAAATGAGGATTAAAATAACCAACTACAGACTAAAATGCTTTTCCAAGAAAGCACTGAAAAAAAGCATTTTTGTTGGACTGCAGATTGACTAAAAAACATACCTGGGTTACAAAACTTCAACGCATCTCATTTGCATATAACCTTTATGTGCTGCTCAAAACTGATTTGAGCCAATAAAATATGCATAATTAAGCAGACAACAAAATCATTAGGCTACATCATTAAATAAAACTGAATCTGTCTGATTAGCACAGAATTTGAACAAAATTATGTTCTGCCCAGCATGGTAAAACTAAATACAAATAAGCTGCTCCTTCACTTACAACTGAGGTACAAGGTAGGCTACTAATTTCTTCAGAGTAAATACAGCAGATTTAAAATCATAATTACCATCAATACACTTTTCCTTCACTTCAGATAATGTAGAGTCAGCACCAATGGGCATCTAATCAATTCTCTATAACCCTATCAAGATTAATAATCAAGATTATCTTAAGGTAGGACAGAACAAAACAAAACAAGTTTAATACAAGTTTAATGGTAACTACGTAAAGATAATGGCAAACTGCAGTGACTTCCACTACAAACATGGT
The DNA here is from genome assembly GCA_037950665.1 of Hypophthalmichthys nobilis. Taxonomy (NCBI): domain Eukaryota; kingdom Metazoa; phylum Chordata; class Actinopteri; order Cypriniformes; family Xenocyprididae; genus Hypophthalmichthys; species Hypophthalmichthys nobilis. Next base: position 10,322,632 of record CM075489.1, on the reverse strand, counting down.
GACCAAAGCGGTGCATCTTGTTTGGGACCTATAATTACAGGGCTGATAGGACAACAATATACAGTTTACAGTTTGCATTAGAAGGTAGATGTGGAGCTAAACTGCTTGAACAGCACATTTTTATCCATAAAGGATTTGATAGACTTCCAATGATGCTGGAAAGTGTTCATCCACACATTTATAAACCTTTTATCTCCTCTGTTATGAAATGGTCGATCGCAAAAAAGCTCTCGCTTCTTCCAACCTTTCAATCGACTGCAGTGCTAAGCCATGAAAAAGCCATTATGTCAATACAGTGAGATACTTCACAAAGTATTAAAATGAAATAGAGCAAGTGGAGATCATGATAGTTTGCATCTAATAATTATAGTTAACGCAGTGTTTTAACAAATATCCAAATGCTTTAGCCTTGTTTTGCCATTATATTTTAAATTATAACAATTGATTTTATTGCAGTCTAGAACAATAGAGAGACTGCTCAAAGAAACACATAGCTATCCCAGCATGCCCTATCACAGGTCAAGATGTATGAACTTGAATGCAGGCACACTGATCCCCTGATTCAAAGCTGCTCGTCTTCCCTCTCGGGGATTCTGATGGCTGAAAATAGCATGGCTTCAACTTAACTGACTTATCATGGCGGTCCCCTATTCTCAGTCTCTCACATTCCTAATATGGTGAGGAAGATGGTCCAGGCTGCCAGCTTCTCCATTACTACTGAGAGTTAATTATCCTGTCACCACTAAAGAGTAGTTATTTAGATTGATGGCATCAACACAATCCTGAAAAACACAGTTGCAAATGTTCATATTCAGTTCATTTAAGTCAGTTTCAATTTCTTTTTTTTTTTCTAAATCTAAATTATATAACACCCAGAATGCAATTGCAATGCTGAAATTCCAAAAAATCTTCTTCAGTACCTTAAACCCAAACATACTTGACCACCAAGTGTAAAGTCCAGAGAAAGCCCAGGATACGCAATGCAGCCCTGTGAACTATATGGTTGTGAACTATAAAAGCATTGTATCTGTGCTGCAACTATTCAAATGTAAAATTCATTGAATGTAATATTTAAGTATATAATGTATAAATTCAAGACTGATTTAATTGTTTAGTTTTAAGGATTATAATGTTCAACATATAGCCAATTCAGATCTTTGTACATGGGGGGAAACAGAGTTTAATGTTTAACATTTACATAAATACAGCGGCACTGAGAAATGGCCTTCTTCCACTAAAAGTTTCAAGCCCTCCCTGACCCTCAAATCAGCTGACATCATTACTAACGACAGCGCCTGCTGAGGAAGATTAGCTGCATTTACTGATACAATGCCAGAAATTAAACAGCGACATTCAGCAGATCACACACATAAGAGACAGTAAAACTCAAAACAAAAAAAAGGGCTTGCAGATTAAAAGACATTAAACCCATAAGGAAGACCTGGATTGAAAGCATAATCTTAGCTTTTTGTGTCCATCTTGGTGCAAGAAAAGCACTGTGTGGTGCATGAAAACACATCATGCTCAAGTTTATAGAAGGTGCAGTATGCGGGTGGTGTTTTGAATGGCACTCTAAAGCTTTATGACAGAGAATCCTTTTCCTCCCAGCAACGTTTGGCTTGCAGACACGGATCATTGTCATATCATCCAGTTGATGTGAGAACCAAGGGTGGTATTAGGTGCTGTCTGACGAGAGGCTTCTATGGGTGTTCATATTCAAGCAGACATGCTTACTTCAAAGGAGAGGAGCTGCACTCCCTCCAGCTCAAAGTTCTGCGAGACCCTCCCACAGAAGCCTCATTTACTCTGTTTCTTAGAAAACCTGCTCCTCGTGGCCCAATTGGGCAAAGAGCCATTTAGCTGGCAGCATGAACAGCATAAAAATTAGTTATGCATGAATGTCCATGGATAAGAGCGCAGTCCAGACAAGGCCATTTGGTTGGGAAATAGAACATAAATACATAAATACTGTAAGGAGTCATATTTCTGTACGTTATGGAATTGAATACGACACACTGAAAGGTTAAACTTGGTTTCCTAGGTCATGCAAACAGTATGACTATCAGTATTGTTATAAACAAGCACATTCAATGAGAGTAAAACCTTTTAAGACAGTATGTCCCTGTGGATGCTGTCAATACAATAATGAGTTTACTCTAAGATTTAAGAAAGGCAATATCTGATGATGAGTTCTTTTTTTTACCTGAGGACTGCCTGAAGATGATTTACTTTTTTCATTGGGGAATGAAGATAAGTGCCTCATTCCATCAGTGTAAGCTAGGAATTCCCTCTAATCCATCAAACATGTGAGCATTTGACAAACACAATTCTTAAAATACTGTATGCAGAACCATTATTTGGAGAAACAATCTATTTATTTTTTTCTTAAATTAAAATGTTTCTTCAATATATTAGTTTAAAAAATTTCTAACAACGTATACGCTTTAAATATATATTTTTTAATGAAATTTAATGGGATATGATAAAACAGGCAACAGTGATGGATCATTTTCCTTCTTTCTGGGGGAATACCCCTATTCACGGCACCCTCAGTCTGTAAAATGCATTCCTCTGCATTCCAGTGGTATGACATCACCAGCTCTGTTTGTTTACGGAGGTCTATCACATGGGCATTCTTCCCACACTCGCTTGCCCAGCAAAAACGAAGAAAGGCCAATAAGCCAAAACAACAGAAAACTGCATGGAGACAGAAAATCCCTTCTGCCTCCTGTCGTTTAACTGGTTTTAAATAAACTAGAAGGTTTGCTTTTGTTCACAGTCATGTTGTAGTTTTTCTTTTTCAACTGTGCTCATATTCTGAAATCAAGTTTGCCAGCTTTAACCCATTCCTGGACAGCATGAAAGAAAAATCTGTTAATAGATGGCCATACTGAGAATTGTTTCAAATCAAGGAAGATTCAAAACAGTATAATACAACATTTAAGGATTAGTTCACTTTCAAATGAAAATTACCCCAAGCTTTACTCACCCTCAAGCCATCCTAGGTGTATATGAATTTCTTCTTTCTGATGAACACAATCATAGAAATATTAATAAATATCCTGACCCATCCGAGCTTTATAATGGCAATATGCGTTACCAAATGAGTATGAGCTGAAGAAAGTGTCTCCATCCACATCCATCCATCATAAACATATTCCACACGGCTCTGGAGGGTTAATAAAGACCTTGTGATGTGAAGCGTTGCGTTTGTGTAAAAAAAAAATCCATATTTAACAAGTTCTGAAGTAAAATATCTAGCTTCCGCCAGACCACCTTCCGTATTCTTCAAAAAGCTTACACTGTACATCCTATGCCTTCCCTATTCAACTTACAGAACTGCCAGTTCCGTTTTTTCCGTAATTTGAATACGGAAGGTGGTCTGGCGGAAGCTAGATATTTTATTCATAACTTGTTAAATATGGATATTTTTTTTACACAAACGCAACACTTGGCTTCACAAGGCCTTTATTAACCCTCCGGAGCCGTGTGGAATACGTTTATGATGGATGGATGTGGATGGAGACACTTTCTTCAGCACATACTCGTTTGGTAATGCATACTGCCATTATAAAGCTCGGATGGGTCAGGATATTTATTAATATTTCTACAACTGTGTTCGTCAGAAAGAAGAAATTCATATACACCTAGGATGGCTTGAGAGTGAGTAAAGCTTGGGGTAATTTTCATTTGAAAGTGAACTAATCCTTTAAGAACTTTCCAAAGGCTCCACAAGAGCTCTACACAGCAAAAAAATCATTGTTGAACCTAAACCCTAAATTTTAGTTTTATGTACTCTAAAAGGAATATAGCTACTGAAGCTATCTAGATACTTTTTCCATTCAAAGTATGAAGTAGTTGATTGTTGGCAGTATAAAGCAAAGAAATATTAACCTTAACCTGAAAGGCTATTAGATGAATGGTATGGTCTTCAAAGCTGTAAATGAATGGCTTAGATGTTAAAGCAAGACTATTTTAATTTCCTGATATCATGCACAGACTCAAAAATATGCATGATTGTAATTATTACGTAGAAGAAGAAAAGGTATCCTCAGAACTGATCAATGCGCTAACAGCCCATTCTATTAGCAATGTAAAGAATTTATAAAGTCTATTAATAGTCTTCCTTTAAACCATAATTGGCAGACAGCAACACAACCTTCTGCAAAAATCTTATAAAAGACCCAGCACATCAGAAATTCTCAGTGCTTTCCGAGATTTTTTCTGAGAATCAACACTGAATTCATTAGCACTACAGACAACACATTTACATATGCCAAAACTTCCTCCAGAGAAACACCTTTATTAAAGTTAAGGATTTCTCTGCTTCAGAAAACTACCGCAATGCAGTATTGATGACTGGTTGCTGGTATTAACCAAAAGACGGAGGACTTTCCATGAAGCCACATTACACGTACTGGGACATCAGACTATAGCTGAGGAGTCACATACATTCTCACAACTTTCGGTACACATAAGATAGGATAATGAAGAACCTTTCAGTTCTCTCCAATTGCAGTGACTCATTCATTTGCACTAGCTAGAATACTGTTGGCATCAATTTTGTTTATTGCCTCAGGATATGACTCAAGAGCAGTAGCAGAAATGCATAGTCAATAGGTGGTCTTACACACACTCCCAAATCTCTAAAATTTACAACAGACTGCTGCTCATTAGTGGGTTTGTGTTGCCTTTTACAAGTAAAACAATTTTGATTATAGTCCCTCAATATTTGAACGATTTATTAATAGCACACACACAGAGTAAGCCATTGCTGATATTCATAAAAAATGGATGAACAGTATTATATTGAACTATCAAACTCAAATGTTGCCTGCAGATCAACTGCCAATCTGAGGTTCCTGGGAGGATCAGCAACATTGCAAAATTCCCTTAATTTGTATATGTACCTGAATGTGGACTACTGGATGGCCAGATCTTTTTTTGATAGCAATTCGCCAAATTTATGTGCAGTGCTGCCAACTATTTTCAATGGAAAGTAGCTAAATGTTGCAAGATGATGCTCCGACTGTTGGTGCTTTACACGTTTTCCCTTCTAATCTGTGCTCACATACTGTATTTTGATATATTCAATATATAGCCAAATATCTAATTAAGCTGTTCTCATTCTCACCAAGAATGATAACCATATTTTTACCAACAATAACAGACGGTAACAGACTGTTTATTTTAAATTCACTCTGCCACTGCTCTGTGAACAGTCAGATGGATTTTGATTTGTTTTCATTGTTTTTATCATTCATCAGCTGGGAAGAAATGCTCTAAAAATATTGTTCTTCTGTGTTATTATAGTTGTGGTGTGGAAGTTAGAAAGATTTTTAAAAAGTTATGGTTGTAGTTATCGTTTTTAGTGTGAACTGGCCTTGTTCAAAGTCAAAGCCACAATAGTGTTTTTTCATGGCTCAGTCCTTATGGCGGTTGAAACATCAACCCTCTGGTTACTTCCCTTAAAAGGATATTTCACCCAAAAATAAAAATGTGCTGTTAATTTACTCACCCTCGACCATCCAAGATGTAGATGACTTTTTTTTCTTCTTCAGTAGAACAGCAAATTAGATTTTTAGCTTGATGAAGATTTTTAGTGATGGCACCCATTGACTTCCATTATATGAATCACAGAGGACCACGGTTTCAGCTAAAAATCTGCTTTACTCTTCCTCACCTGCATCTTGGATGGTCTGAGGGTGAATAAATTAACAGCAAATTTTCATTTTCGGGTGAACTATCCCTTTAAGCAGTATCTGCAATACCGCCCTTTGCTAATGTGTGGTCAAAGACTGAAAGCATTCTGTCACACAGCTGATCTGAACTCAAGTACAGAACAAACTTAGCTTTTAGTCTCTTCATGTTGCTTAAAGATGTCACCACAAACCACGTTTTGTAAAGATGGACATTAAAACTTTTATTATTAATATATTCCAGCCACACAATAAAATGTAACAAATGATCACTAGAAAAAAACCTCTTCTTCCATCAGCTGTACAATACATACAGTATCATTAAACTGGCCGCCAACATTAAACCCCCACTACAGCAATATATGTAGTGTTTTCAGCAGCATTTCACAAAATTAAAACATTATACATATGTACACATCCACATCGAATTCTCAACAAATTCACATATGTACAGTACATTTCTGTGGCTGAAAATAAACGTCAACTTTGTTCCTCTGTTAAAGATTTGTTTTTAAAAAACGAAGCTGACAGTGGGTAGCTAGATTCAAGAGTTAGGGCATACATTTAAAAACAGTAAAAAGCATCCTTTTAAAATGTAACTTTCAGCCATGTAGTTTGATTTTCCCCAACAATGCTACCACTGTATTGCACACTAGGATGACAACTGACTCACTGGATTTCATGGGGTTGCAGTTTTTACTGCTCAAAAGATACATCCAGCCATGTCAAGTAACAAGAGGTTTGGAGGTATGCTACATCTGTCAGACATTTTAACAGGTGATGTGACTGTCTAATAGAGCTCAAGCATCCTTCCCTCTCAATAGAAGATTATCATTCTCAAGACATGCTCTTGAGTGGCTTGAATGGCCTCTTGATCAGGTAAAAAGAGAAAATCTGGCTTCTTTTCCCACATAGCCACTAACACAGAAAGGAATGCACTTTGGTATGTACCAAATGCCCTGGATTCATAAAGTACAAGAATATCACAACAGTCTGAGGTAAAATATTAAAATGTGTTCTTATTTCTATTGTAATATAATTAACCAAATGTATCTCCTTGAATACTTGTGATGTTAAGACAACATGAATGCAGTGGTGAAGACACTTGTTCTATGTCACTGTAGTGATTGTTGTCTCAAAGATATCCCTGGTGGAAAAGGGCCCTAAAGTGATTTCTCCTCCCAAATCGTAGTAGAAAAAAGATGGAGTGTCTGAACTGCATGTACAACCTCTACAGTGTGGCCGCTTGTTCCCAAGCCCCATTTAACGAGGTTTGGGAAGTATCTTTGGGCAATGCTCAAACATGTGCAAGAGAATCACCATGAGTTTTTCCAAAGTAAATGGAAGGGAGAACTGTTGTTTGAAGAAAAAAAGAAAAAAAGAATGGCATTGATAACCAAAGGCACATTGTATTAAACCTAAGGGCACAATTATTCCACACTGCTGTCAATTCACAGAACAATAAAAAAGTGAAAAGTACATTGTGAAATGCCTGCTGATGTTGGCAGGTAACTTCTGCATTTGTAAAGCACTATGGGTGTCCAAAAGGGCCTGAGCCCCTGTGCAGTGTGCAGTAGGCCTGGTGGGCACTGTGCCAGCCTCCAGTGGGGGAGGGGGGGAGGGATCAACATGAGCATTACAGCTTTGCTGGTCTCCCTGACAGCCCATAGTTTGACCTCCTTCCACATCCCCCAATCCATGACTGGCTGAAAGTAAGCAGGACTACCTCCTGCTAGAGTAGAATTTCAAAGTAGTGGCAGATATATTTTTTGTGCATTACACCGTAAATCAATCCATTGATATACAAGCCACATTCAGGCCACTTGTTCCACCTATATTAGCTCTTCATTGACACAATAAAATGAAATAAGTTAAACTTACTAATCTTTTACACCCATGTCAGTCAAATTATTCTTTCCATGTCACAAATGCTACAAAAATGGCCAGTCTTTGTGTTCTAAAATCTTTTTCAAATCCATCAGTTCTGGATTTGAGGGAAAAGTGTTATTAATAACTTATTTGTAACATTATTTATTATCAAAAAGGGAACAACCTTTAAGAATTTTAACTCTGGCCTGATATTAGCAAGTCCACACAATGATTATGTAACAATATGAAGGTATGCAATGTTGCCATCTGTATTGTCTTAGTGGTTATAGATTTGATCCGAGACTTGAATCACGACATACTCTGTCATAACCTTGTCCATCTAAAATATTTATCTTGCATAATTACTTGCTTGCATTCAAGTAAATGCAATGTCCTGCTTTTCTATTACTAAATTCTTTTCCTAGTCACTGCAAAAAAGCATTCATTTTAGAGACAAGACAAAAAACAAGCAAACAAAACTAATTCTAGACCCTAATCTGCAAAATCTGCAAGTCTTCACTCAACTGATTACACAACACTGTTTTGTTCCATAAGTGTTACATTTCAAGATATATAAAAAAAATAATAAATAAAAAAGGTAAAGCACCAAAGTTTTTCCTTCTTCCAGGACAGTACAATGTCAAAAGCAACTCTTCCAGCGAATAGCTTATAATTACATGAACATACACCTGTCAAGTACTGCTGAGTATCGTCTCCATTTAGCCGCATACAATCCTTTAAACTTGCCATCAATCTAGACACTCTCTCTTTTCCTCATTTAATTTCTTTAAGGAATGTCAAGAGATTTATAGGCACATACCACGTCTATCATGTAAACATTGTTCCTTTGCTACCTCATAACAGTCTGCAACATCCATTCTCCATTTTGCCTGTTTCTCTTACATAGTCTCTTAGATTTTGTTATAACACTATAATCTTGATATTGACAACAATTATGCTGAAATGCAACAGGTCTCAGATCACATAACTTTTAGTAAAATGCATTTTTAACCCTCATCCTTTAACACACTATTTATATGACAGGATCTGAGGGTGGTGATTAAAATTTTAGAAGCACACAAAACAATGTATCCTACCATTACTTCATTGTGGCAAGGCCATTTACTTTTTATGCTACAATATGTAGGTATTAAACCAAAGTGGGACTTTTTGTTATTATAGACCAGATTGTATGAATGCTCCTTCAAAGCAGCATTCAGCAAAGCCCTGAGATAAAAACTTTAAAGTGTTGTTCCCTCTTTCTTGGCCATTTGAGCTTTCCTAGAAAAAAAAAATCCAACCAAAGGTGCTACGAAGCAGTTCATTAATGGTGTATATGCATTAATGACTCTCTTTCCTAAAAATCCCACGCATCTGAATGCTCAGCTTTCCAATATCATCATTTAAAAGGAAAAAAAAAAAAGTAGTGTTCAGCTGACTAATTTTGGCAACACTGTCCTTTGTTGTATATTCCCATTGGCATCAGTCATTTGTGCCAAGTTAGTCCTTAACTTTGTGGCTGAGCCAGAAGGGGAGGTAATTTGGAGATTGAAGTTATAGCACCAGTACCCTCAGTGATCCGCTTTACGGTGGTTTTCTCCCCAGTGGGAGGTTTTGGCAAGCGTCTTCTGAGCCAAGGGTGGCGGAGGGCCTGACTAGGGGTCATACGCAGGGACGGGTCCCACTCTAGACACTGTTTGAGAAAGTCCAAGAAGAGGGGGTCATCACAGCCTTTAAGTGCTGTCACCCAGTCCCTGCTGCCTGGTGGACCTCTGAGTTTGCCCCTACGTGACCTTCCCCCATTCAACCCCACTGAGCCATCAGGTAAGGTTGTGACTGTGCAATAACGAGGATATCCCTTCGAACTGATAAAATTTTTGCTCTCTTGGATGAATCCAGTAGCTTCTGAGAGGGCATACCCAACAGCTCTATGACACAGGCTAGTTGGTCCCCTTCATCTTCTCCAGGCAAGAGAGGGTACCCTGTAAGTAATTCCGCTAAGATACAACCTAAGCTCCACATATCAATTGGCATCCCATATCGAGCACCCAGAATGACCTCTGGGGCCCTGTAGAAGCGTGACTGGATGTAAGTGTAGACCCGTTGATGCTCATAACAGCTGGAGCCGAAGTCGATCACTTTTATCCCACTGCGCCCCTGCTGCTTCAGAAGGATATTCTCAGGCTTGAGGTCGCAGTGAATAATTCTGTTCTTGTGCAGGGAGTCCAGACACTGCAAGATGGAGTGTGCAAACTTGCGCACTAGTGGCAAACTAAAGCCCTGAAACTTGTTTTTCTTGATGAGCTCATAGAGGTTCATGCTGAGCAACTCAAACGTCATGCAGATATGGTTGCGGAATGTAAAGTTCTCCAGCATGTGGATGACATTCATGGTGGAGTCCTTATCCTGCTTGCGCAAATGTTCCAGAATGCGAATTTCCTCAGCTGCTTGGCGATGGAATCGCTTTTCGTTACGCACCATTTTCAGGGCCACCTGCTGGTGGTTCTTGTGGTCATAGGCCTTCACCACCTGGCCAAAACTGCCTTTACCAATAACCTTTAGTACCTCATACCTATATGATATATGGTCATGGGGCACATGAATGTAGGAGCCCTGATCATCGTCATAACCTCCATTGTTAGACCCCCCAACTACACCTTGTCTTTTCTTCGCATTTGGACCTATAAAATAGATCTCAGGGTAGCTGAAGATCTCTTGGTGTTCAAACACTGAAAGCTTAGACATGTACTGTTTCATGGCCTGCTCAGGAGTCAAAGGCGCTGGCTTAGGTTTGCTTTCAGTTGATTTGATGGAAGTTGAGCTGCCTTGTCGACACTGGCTGCTTTCTTGCTGCTTCTCCGGCATGGCCAGACCTGCTCTACCTACGGGTGTCAACCCGTTGGGTTGTGCAGTCAACACTGTCCGTTTGTTGCTGTTCTCCTCAAACAGCTGTTGAACGTGGATCTGCTGGTGATTCCCGACGTGCAGATGGTCATTCATTGTGTGTTTATTGCCTCCAGCCTGGATAAGGTAAAAACAAAAGCAAGAGGCATAATTTGAGGATTGTTTCCCAAATAAATTAAGGACACACAGCTAATAATACATACCACATTAGATTTGACATACAAGAGACAGCCATAGAACCTTTTAAAGGTACTGAATATCCAAGCCATTCCAACCCTGTCAATCCTGGCAGAAGTATCCTAAGTCTGGTCTACTGTAGCAAGCAAAATATTCAAAGCAGCTTCTCAACATAGTGGAGAGTGGAAGGGAGGTCACTCCAGGCCAAATTGTTGTAAGAATGACTAACATTTTTTCCATGATTCTCTACAACAGGCGTGCAAAAATTTCATTCCATGTTATTATTAATTAAATTAGTAAGATGACAGGTCCTGCTGGTTTGTATAATTTACTTCACTATGTCACATAACTGGTCTAAGAGATTTGGTGTCCAATGTGTGGTGTAATTTCTTAACCTTTCCATTCAAATGCTATTTGATGTTAGACAATATCGCGTTTTTAGCATGTGGAATTCAGCTATGGGAGACTTGAAGGATTTTTTGTTGTTTATTTAAAGACATTAGAGATGAATTTCCTGCTTTCCTGAATCTCCTTCCCTGCAAGATGCTTACTTCCTTGATAATGTGATTACCTCTGGATCTTGTTTTTACAAGGACATCCTGTTGCTTCAGTTAGATGTTTGTGGCAACCTTCTCATTTTTCACAAAAATATAAACTCTTAAACCTTTGAACATGACCCCCTTGACATGACTGTTGTCCTGTTATTTCAGCCAGGTAGTTTTAATGGTTTAGTGTTTATTTTTGTGTTTTGAATGATAATGCTCACGATCCACTTAACTGTGCTTTATTGTCTAATCTCAGCCTTTTCAGATTCACATGCAGAGAGAGTGATAATCTCCAAGTGTACATAACATATCAGGGCAATTTAAGACTTCTGATATTTACAGTTCCTTTTCATCTCAACGCATCTATAATCCCCAGATGGCTAGTGCTGATGTTTCTACACCTCTGGCTGAAGATTAAGAGTAATACCCAGTTTGAACTCTAAATCCAAAGGCTCTGATACAATCTGCTCTAAAAACATTTAAAATACAGAGATCCCAGATTTTTTTCCTTTGGCCCTGTCTCACACATGACTACAGCAGTGTCATTGATGTCCTATTTAATGACAAGCCTCTAGTTTAGAAAACTGTAGAAAACCATTCAAATATAAATGTAATCAATATCTAATCTTAAACCAATAAACCAATATTTAGCGTCACAAAATAAATCACACAATTTTAAATAAGCTTATGATATTAAGAATAGATTTATGGATTAGCTAAGGCAGGACAGTCTTAATAATTTACCAGCCATCATAAAAGTAAATACTTTCTACAGGATCAATGTCTGAAAATTTTGTACAGCTCCTGCAGACAGTGTCACACGAACTGACTACTGAGCTCATCCACCATACACAAGATTAATGAGATTTAAAATTAGCTTCTAGGAACTAAAAATGAATCTGAATAAAGCTTTAATTTCAACCTTTTGTTGTACTTGGTCACCCTGCTGGTTAATTCAAACAGGATCTGAACAGGTGGGAGGTCTTGGAAAATGCATGCTTGCTGACAGCTGTAGAGGACACAACTGGAGCTGAACAAAAGACACATTTGGTCTGTGGAATATAGTGAGCATGGCAATCATTCTAATGCTCTACTCAGCAAAATATACAAAATAAAAATACGGCTTGAGAGGAGTGCTAAAAGGCTGTGATTCAACTGGCCTTAATGATGTTAACTGGACTGAAAGGTATGAGACTCAAAATTAACACCAAAAAATAAAGACAGAATAAGTATTGCTGTCCTTGTAATTATGTCTTCTTACATGAGTGGCAGGCCCATCTAAAACTTTCGGCATATAACTGGAAGTAACCTTCCAAATAGCTTCAAAGCCAAAATCAACACAGTGCATCCCTAAATGTCCTACAAAACGCCATACAAAACCTGACTGTGAATTTGACATTTGAAAAGCACATGAAATTAATTTTAAGATCTTATATGTATATTTATACACAATGAGCTCTAATCTGTTGATGTAATGTGTTACATAACCAAGTAGGAATGAGACCAACATACTGCCCTTCGAAATCATAACTGTTAACTTGAGCATCATCACATCATAGCTCATCCTGACACCTAATCACCATGTAAGTAATAAGCGAGAGCAAGGTGGAATTTATATTTTCCAGTAAGCTTATTTCCATCTTATTTTGCATCTGCAAAAACCTGAAAAAGTTCTCATTGGAAGCAATGTCTTCAATCAATAATCATAATTTTATTTTATTTATTTTTTATTCACTGAAATAAGGCATAATGGAATTCATATACTTTCATCTTAGCTTAGCAATTAAATGTCATTAAATATATATGTTGATTGAAGAGCTAGATTTGCAAATACAATGCTCAGATGTAATTTGATTCATTACATGTGGCAGGAATATTCTTGTAAGACTATGCACACATACAAATGTGCCTACCATGCGAGTCTGTGTCTATATTTACCCCTATTAGAATGACAGCTAAATAAAGAATTCACAGCTACTTAGTCATAAATGGCATTGATCCAATTATTTTATTTAATTCAGTGATGAGTCAAATACATTTACATAAACTGCAATTCTTTAAACATTACTAATAAACTAATTATTTCATTGTCGTGCATTGCATGGGTTTTAGCAAACTGAATAATTTTTCGCTGAAATATCATGTTTTTTTTATTCCTACACCATGGAAAACACCTTGCCGTGCAGGCTCAATGAATTAAGATAGCTTTAAATAAAGAAATTCACAAGATGACCGATTTCTGCTGTGCCTCTTGGCTTCAACGCTGATGGCCTGAGTGTTTCCCATCCCCCACCAATGGCAACATCTCAACACGATACAAAAACCAATGACTCTGAGAGAGCCACTGGTCAGTACTACTGCTCAAATCTGAATGTTTTTCACTGTTTAAACTGATATTCCATGCCTTTCCTCAAAATTAATATTTTAATTTATCAAAACATGGGTTTAAAACATGCATTTTGGTTTCCACCATCTTGAAATTACTGTCAAAGTCTTCTTGCTACGGTCTCTTAAAAATGCATACCTTCCAAATACAGTGCACCGTCAAATCATTACATTGTAATTCTGTATCCATATAAGACTCAGAAGACCCTTTCTGTCATGCATTGCCAATGTAACATCTCACAAAATTGACATACAATCTGGTTATTTTGAACTCCACTAGCTGCATTCATTTAGTCACTTACAATACAAGCAATGATGCACTCTATGTCAAAAACAGGTTTGCATTCTGTAAATCATGGACCATTTCTTCAAGGCCCTTAATAACATATGCTGTAAAGCAGGGTTTTTCAAACGGGTGTTTGGGTGGCCCTCAGGAGGCCGCAACAGAATGCTAATGGGGTAGGCAGAAAATTTGAAAGAAAGAGAAAAAAGATTTTAATACATTTATTTTTTTAAGGCTGTCAAACCTAATGTGTTAACTATAATCTTTATCTTGCTCACTGTAATTTGTAAGGAACTATTATCTGTAAAAATGCAGTAAACATTTATCGTGAACCACAAAGCACTAAATAAATTCAAATTAGACTGAAAATGTTTTTCTTCAGGTACATTTACCTCTAACATTAATCTAAAAGGGTAGGAAAACACACAGTAAGCTAATACAAAGTAAATATTTTCCAAATAATATTTTAAAAAATTTGCTTTAGATTCAGTACATGTGACAAAAATATTAAAATGTCATGCTCCAGACAGTATTAATGGGTCTTTCTACATGAACACATAGCAACCTTTATTTTAGAAAGGGAATTATCATATATGGTGGTCTTCGCCATTAATAAGTTTGAAAACCCTTAGTTCTTCAACTCATGCACTAGCCAAAATTTATGCTAACACTGTAGCAAAACTCAGATTACGAGAACAAAGGAGGTATGCATTGTGGAAAGTGCAAGCAAGAACGTTAATTTTACCGTGAGAGAGTTGCTGTTCCTGAGTGGTGGTAATGTGACGGGTGATGTGGCTTCAGTCCCTGCTCCAGCCCGGGGACCCCCTATGCCTAGTCCGGGGGAAGACTGTAGCTGGCAAATCTCACCCCCTTTGCCTGTGGAAAATAGTAAACATGTATTCGGGAAATTGCTTTAAACTGTCAGTATTTTTAAAAGGCAAAAGAGATAATAGAAGGCTAGGTTGTCCAGAAAACGGAAAACTGTACGTAGCTCCGTTACATGTATCGATACATCAGATGTATAAATCAAGTTAGAAATATAAAGTGAACCAAAATGATATTTACACCATTTTAACAAACGAAAACCAACAGTACCACAACGAAAACCTTTTATACAGACACACGAGCTATAAAACCCCCCAATAAATCTAAGAGGCATTAATCCAAAGCGTTTGGTTTCTATATATAGTCGCTATAGCAACAGCAACAATTCACTAAATACAAGAACGGCCGACAACGGTTTTTTAATGGTGTTTCCGGGGATTATAGCTACTGTACTCAACCCTATAGCCACCACGAGCAATAAAACGAAACGCTGCGAGCCTTACAAGCGTTATGGAGCATTTAAATCGGATAAATAATCCATCTCCACAATCCCATCCGGAGAATAAACGTGCCCGGCGTCGCCCTCTTAGATCCGGGAATTGGGTTCCTTACCAGTCGGGTAGACAGCAGTAGCAGCAGCAGCAGTGCAAGGTTTCTTGGTTAACATGGCCGCTGGAGAATCTCACACACGCAGAAAAGCCACTTCAGAGTCTCTCCCCTCCTCCCTGTGATCACCCACTCTGACTGCTGCTACTCCAATCAGCTACATCCAGACCTGAGCAAGCCAACTCTAGGGGCTGCTTCCTCAAACGCTAACCGAATTCGCGTTATCATCGCTTGGAAACGTGCAAAACAAACAAAGACGCTCGCATGGCTCTGTACTGCTCCGCACTTTTGGGCCTAGGAAATTCTGCGCAGACCGTTGCATTCTCTCACACACAAACAGTATATACTTTAAACCGGTTTAGGGTGTTGTCTGGGCTTATCTATCACTCTCTTTCGCCTCCACCTTCTTTTCTCTCCCCTCCCCGTGCGGCAAGCCGTTTTTACATTTATATGAATAGTATCTATTAATCCAATAGTGGCTAATGTCTGTTACAAACAAGGGCATAGATTTGGTTTGGAGATTGGGGAGTGGGTTGCAGTGTGGACTTTTTTTAAAAAATCTATATAGCATTTGTTTTGAAAAAACAGCAGCCTACACATTTAGAAACATAACATGCCACCCAAACAAGGGCATATATTTGGTTTGGACATTGGGGAGTGGGTTGCAGTTAACTTAACAGATTATTTATTATTAATTGTGCAATAAGTTTTACCAAACAAAATTTACCACAGTGGCCTAACTGTTACTACAATAAAGCACGATACATTCTAGTAAATGTTTTCTCCTCTTTTTCTCGTTGGGTCTTTTTATGTGAAAGGCAAATATAAAAACATTCTCCATAGCATTTAAGGAAGTAAGTTATCCATGTAATAATGAATAATTTTAGTTACACATTTTCAAAAAGTTAAAAAAAAAAACGTTCTGTATTTTTATGCAGTTGATTAAGAGAAGGTACGCCGTCATCTTGCTCCAACGAAAATGACTTGAATGCATTTGACGTCGTAAACAAGACTTCCCAACTTGTAAATACGATTTTCCCCAGAGGACTTGAATGCACCATATCTATTCACTATTCCATTATTCCTTATCCATTAAATACTAGTACATATTTTTAGTTAGTTGTATTTACTCAAATATTTATAGTATATATTTCTGTTAATTGTTTAAAACAAGTTACAAAATTAAGAACTACTACTAAAATAAAAACAGAAGAATTGGCCTACATGTTAAAATGGCTTGCCATACTCCCAGAGGACTCCCAGAGTCCACAAACCACATCCGAAGTAACAAATAGAGCACAGGTTCACTTACACACCTGGTGCCACAGAGTTTGGTTATATATGCATACTGTAGGCTATATTTCATGAGATATTATTTCATGCTTTCAATCCTGTTCACATCATACACAATAAAAGCATGCAATTTCAACTTTTGAGTTGGGTTTTTCACAGAGAGTTGTCAAAAAACGAAAGTGCAGACTTTTTTTGATTTCATGTGAACTCTTACATTGGTGTGGTAATTAATCTCATGAACAGAACTGTTTAATTCTAGTTTGTCCCTCTGAAAGATGATGCTTGTGTCAAAAATCTATAAAAGGTAACACCCAGAAATTGCCTTACATACTATTAAATTATGTTGCCTTATCATTTGTAACTTTCTATTGGGTCTTACTGACCAACTGACCATTTCCCCCACTCCTTACAAATGTTTTAATAGGAACAAACACGTAATCATTATGTTTAGTTTTTTTTTTTTTTTCATCTTTCCAGCCTTTCCTGTTGACATTGAAGAATGTTTTGTGTCTGTACATAAATGCATATTATATTTTAAATTATTAATTTCCTTTTACATTATCAGCACGTGTTATTTTGACAAATGAAATTACTGTCCACTAGAGGGTGGAGTGGGTGCAGCAACATTACAGCCTCCACTTGTACTGTACATTTAGTTCCCAAACAGGAGCTATGTAAATATTAGACTATGTTCTACACAAAAGGCCTAAGTTCACTAATACTGCTGCTGGTGAATCATTAGAAAAGACTACAGATAAAAATATAAAGGTATACATTCATATACATATACAGCATACATATCAAAGCATTTTACAGTGATTAGGTTATGCAATGTAATTGAATTTGTATTATCTTATCTATTCTTAAGAATCTTTAACAAGTTATTCATTAAAGCACAATAACAATGATTGATCTTATTCCTCTGATTGACAGTTGTGGTTTTGGAGTATGTGGAGTTTTAACACAATGCAGATCATCCTATTTCAGTCTTTGGATAATGGTCTCTGATATCCAAAAAAATATGATTTTGATAATGATTATGCACCCCTAACTGTGAATGTTTGGAGATGTCATCAGTTTCAGGCTCATTTAAACATAAATGATAATATCATCTCAGTTTCATCCAGCTAGGCCTGACAGAAAAAAAAAAATTCTTGCACAGCACTAAATATGAGGCAGTTCTTTTAGAGAATTTACTATCAAATCTGTCTTAACTTCCAGTCTCTAAAACAAACAAGAAATCAAGGTGCAGCATAAAGAATGTACTTACAAGTAAAATGCAAAAAAAAAAAAAAAAAAGTAAAATAAATACATGTCCATTCCCCCAGGAAGCAAGCTAATGTAGTGTCACATGTCAGGCTGTGGTCAGAGGGGAGCAGGGTATGCTGGGATGGCTGTCATGGCATTTGTCACTGCGGTTACTGGGAAACATCAGTAAGCACTATGTAAGGAATTGGGCCTTTGATAACAGCATTGGGTCATATAAGTGGGGAGTGTAAGAAGAAGGGCTGATCTTGGGTTTGTGTTAACTCTCACATCATTGCCTTTTAGTTTCTGATAGTGAGAAATCAAAGGGCTGACAGAACCCATTTGCTGAGACATAGAACCCAATCACTGAGGCATAGTACTCGAGACTAAAAGCTGTGAAAGGACCTGCAGAAGTGTGATAGCAAGGAATCATAGGTGTTAAGTGCAGTCGAGTTCCTTGAGACACTGTCTGACTGACATGCAGTGCAACCAACCAAAATTTATTATGTTTTAGGTGTCACTTAGGGGTGGGTTTATCTGAAATATACCATAACAAACAACCATGAAAATAAATATATAAATGAATAAATAAAGGTGCAACAATCCAGAAATGGTTGTACAGAATTTTTTGGGGAAACATGTATAGACCCATGCAAAAAAGTTCACAGACATAACTCAGTAAATGAAACATAATACAGAGTTCTGCTCATGGATGTCTTGTTAACTTGTTACTAAGTGCCACAAACAAAACTCAAAAATTTTAAAATATTTGATGTCACTAACCTGGCAAATGTTTGGCAAATCCAGTGATTATTTCATCCTTAAAAGCACTCCTTGAATCAGCCCAGTACCTTGTAAACATGACTTTGTTTCAGGTGGACTGATTAAAAAAAATAATACTGTGCCCCCTTGCTCCCGTAAGTTGTGTAAAGCCAGCCAATCAGATTAGAACTGTCCAGACTGACAAAGTACTTCCTTGTTTTGTGAGCAATATGCATCAGATGGTTAGCGAACAGATTGTGGGCAGGCCGTCTGAGGCGCAGACTACATGATAATGGATTGATAAAATGGTAGTCCCGTGCTTAGTACCATGATGTCTTGTTGTACTTACTCCATCAGCTTAGGGGGAGGATGCAAGCCTTGGTCTATATTTAGCTGCTTTGCTTTTAGAACTAGTGGAGCATCCAGGCATTAGAATGGTGCTCTGGGAATGTGGTGATTCCAGACTGAGCTTTCTCCGCTTGGCAACATGCTCACTGAGGCACATGGATGCAGTAGAAAGCTTCTGGATAA
This sequence comes from Hypophthalmichthys nobilis, assembly GCA_037950665.1. NCBI lineage: Eukaryota > Metazoa > Chordata > Actinopteri > Cypriniformes > Xenocyprididae > Hypophthalmichthys > Hypophthalmichthys nobilis. Next base: position 10,303,505 of record CM075489.1, on the reverse strand, counting down.
ATATGCAGCAAAAATGGATAGATGCATGGTTCTCACACCATCACCCAATACAGTTTAATGTAATATCATATGAGTTAATAAGCTTGCTTTTATAATTATAAGTTAAGCTTAATTTATGTCAACCTAAAATTGGAGAACAGTACATGTTGCTATAAGTTAACCCAGGGTCAAGCACTTTTCTGTGGTCATCTTGCTGAAATGACAAGAAAAAAGAGAAAGAAACACAAAAGCTCTTTGCTAAAAGCCCAAATGAACCAAAGATCCCACTATATGTTCCCCCTTGTGACTAATTAAAGCGTGTATAACCTCACCTGCTCTGTTGTAACAATAATGAACTGTGCAGACAAAACACCTCATAAATATATCCAGTCCTGGGGACAGATAGTATGCACCTGAGAGTTTTCAACAGCACCCACACACACCTGAGAGTTTTTACTGTTTCCATCATGTTCCATCACTTAACAATAGACTATAAAAAGCACATCCTCATTCTGTGCACTTTGTTCCAAAACCTAGTGAATGCATTGATGATTAACTATCCCTTTAACATGCTGACATCAAACTCCATTGGAATAAATTGCCAGGAGTCAAGTATGTGTGGCACATGTGGTTGGTGCCTATATGTAAAGCATTTATAAATGGTTTACAAGGCAGCTGTCTTTATAGACAGTAGACAGTAAGAGATCTCATTAGATTTTGGAACAGAGCTACAATATCCTTGTACTGACAACAGACACAAACCTCTAATCAGTTATTAAATGACTCACCAGATGTACAGCAATTAATTAAACCCCAAACTCATTAGAGTACTCCTTCCTGTTATATTTGAACATATAATAAATTACCCACCAACATCAAAACCATTTCAGTCAGGTACCAGTGCAGACACGCTTAATAAAAACTATTATATTCAGTCTATTTGCATAAAGCTCAAAACAGGTGGCAGGTGTATCTCAGGGCCTACAAACTCCTATTGGCCAATTAGGATTTTGGGCCAAAACAAAAGCGCAGATGGCTGAAGTACCATTGCCATCTGGTTAATAATACAGTCAGGTTTATGAAATGAGCCTGTGTGCTGTTTAGTGATTCGATCTGTTGTCATCCCCTCACATCAATGGAACAAAATCAATAGATTCTCCAGGGCTGGAGAGCTGTCTTGCAAATCAACACTCCACACAGCTTGACTGATGAGAGACTCAAAAAAAAAAAAAAATCACGGATGGTTACGCAATAAATGAGTCATGTTCACACGTTAGACTATATTTGCATGCAGACTCCCTGCCCATGCAGACTGTCTTAGCAAATACAAACATGCGTTCGCATGAAAAGACAGGAAGTACTGTATATACCATCTTAGACAGATTCTTCAGTATTGTTTGTAGGGAATTACTCAACCCACTTCCATGTACACATCAATTATCATTAAATATAATGCTTCAGATATAATTCTTGTTCAAAAGTAAGATGTTTATAATGCCACGAAGAGTGTAAATGAATATGACTTACAAGTGAAAATAAATAAAAAAGTATGAAATAGCTGAAATATGAAAAATGTCACCTCATGACCCGATAATTCCAATTTTCAGAATAACGTCTCAACACTGACATGTACAAAAAACACTCACATTCTGTACTCGTTCACATTGTGTTCCTTTCTCTCTCTGTGTACATTATAGATCTGTCTCCCAAAGAAAGATGCCTGAGGCAATGGAGCATATTTTTGTCAGCTCCGCTGTCATATATTCACCCACGCTGCACATATTTAGCAGGGTTTATTTTTACAGCCATCTGGTGGATTCTTGTAGAAAAGCTCAGAAACGCCTCTGAAAATCATCAGCTTTGGCTATTCACAGCTGCAGTGAATCAAATATGATACATATATAAGATGAGAGGCAGTGACAAACAGACTTATGCTACAAAATGTCATTGTGCTTATAAATCACTGATTTTCACATGCTACTTCACACTGTTTTCTCATCATTTACTTACATGTCTGAGTTTTGTGTGAATGTATTAATGGCCAGAATCAAAATTCTTTCTCTACGCTTTAATAAGACATTATAGCTTTCAAATATGAGGGTTTTTTTTTTTATATATAAATTTCATTGCTTTTTGCATGAATGGGTTCATCATTTGTGCATTGGATTTTCAGAGGCAGCAATAGCCACACTTAAATGGTTCAGTGCCAGCATCTCTCATTTCCAGTATTCCTTGCCTCTGACCCACTCATTCCCAGTATTTCCTGCTTTTGGGATACCCTACTGGCCAGGGGCATGGTTTTGCATGCAGATGCAAGGCTATTCTGAAGAAGGGGGAGTTTATTATTGTACTTGTTGCCACAATGGAAACCCTGGCTGTATTCAAAGTCTTCTCTCATCTTAAATTCAGTCAAACACTGCCTCTAGCATACTAAGCATTGTCACCATGGCTGCTGGAGCAACATCTGGCCTGTATAAAGTGTCCAAGCGATTGATTACAGAGGGAACTAACTAACAAAGGACACATTTGTCCTATGTTGCAGTAATCCAGTTTGAGCCACTTTCAGAGACTCTATACAGAACGATAGATTTCAGTACAACACACTGCACATATGTTCTCTGGGCACACGATAACATTGTGCTTGTTTAAAAACCCCGTCTGTAATCTTGTGTACACCGAGTAGCCCGTACACAGACTACAGAGACCAGTCCAGGACTGTGCAAATAATGTGTTGCCTGGCAACAATGAATCTCGATTATCGACCTGAATATCAAAGGCCTTGTTTACATCCCACAAAAGCCACAGTTTACAAGGCAAGAACAGGTGTAGTTCAAGTTACAATATGTTTTTGATATTTAAATTCATGGTTATTGTTGTCATGCCGGTGGCTGGTAACATGCCACTTTCTTTGGCATAGCTACAGTGGCATAGCTAACACAAAAGAAGCCCAAGCTGAAATGGCTCTTGGCACATCCATTTGATTGATGATCCTGAAGGCTCAATTACCCAAAGTGTTGTTCTTACAAACAAGGTTAACTACAGACCTGTGGACCAATGAGCTCATTAGAAGAGCGATGAATAGAGTATAACATCCAATCACATGATCTCTCACTGCGGGGGTGGAACTAGCATGAGAGTTCCATCTGCACTAATGAAAAAAGACACCAGACCCTCAACCTGAGATGCAGCATCACTTTTTAAATATCCCCCACTGCTGTTTAACTGCCACTTTTCACTGATGTTCGTTGGATGTTTTGTTCAACTATTCCAAATAGCCATTGTTACTGTACATAGCTGAACAAAATGTCCAAAAAACATCAGTGAACAACAGTGTTTAACTGGCACTCCTTCTCAGACAGGTATCTATACACACTGAAAACTGCATGCACTACACAGTGCTTTTGAATGAATCCATTCATTCATAAAAAAAAACAAGCAAAATTCCTCTAGCCTGAGGGAGAGCAGAAATTGGCATCCATCAAACTAACTTCCCTTGGCATCAAAGCAAAAGAACAACCCAGCTGACTACAAACTCAGTACTTCTGCGTCAGTTAGGAAGCCGCTGAAATGTTTCAATGAAGCAAATGAACTGCCACTGCTAGGATATGAAGTACCACAGCCATTCCTGCTGGGGTAAAAAAAAAAGCTTTGAATTTCCTGCAGCTGTGTTTATACACTCATTTACTCCACCAGAGTAACCATGATGTAGTGTAATGTGCAGTTTTGGTCACAATGATGATGTGATCACAGTATAATCAACCGGAGGTAAACATTAGGGTGTGGCGCCCTTTTGCTCTTTTGTTATCTCATTATTTTACTTTCAGTCTGAGGGGTGGACATTGTCAGAGTCTTATCTGATGCTCATTTTTTAGCAAACAAGAATGAAGGCAAATATTTAACCTCATGCACTGAGAGTGACATAAAAACCTAAGAAAATTTGATATTTAAATACAGTGACTGGAGACTCACTCACTAAACCTAGATGGCTCCTTAGCTAGCATTTGGAAGCATCAAACAGTAGCTTTGCTCCCAATACGAAGGCTGGCCTCCTCAGATACCTTGTTTTTACCAAATTCTAAAGAAGGCTCACCAGAATACAAAGCAACAAACTAAAAAAAAATAGATAAATACTAGATATAGAATGAATGAAGATAAATAACTAAATTAAATTAATTCAATACTGCAATGTAGCTAAAATTGTTTCAAATGATGAAAAATTGACTTTAGTACTACTCATGCTACTCATACTTATGTTTACTAGAGTATCACACAGTCCCTCTCATGTTGCCTGTTTAAACTCAGTTTTCAGTGGAATCTCCCAAAGCATTTTTTGTATGATGTCTGTAGTTGTTGCCCATGTAGGTTGTCACAAATCAGCTATGTGGGCAGCAAGAAAGCTCACTAGGTTTTGTAGTAAAGCTAATCACACTGCTAAGTAATACAACTTTAGATTATTTTTATCTTTATCACAGAAAGATACTTTGTCTCTCTCTCTCATCTCCAGTAAAGTTGATGGTTTCTGCCTTTGTGAGTTCCAGTGTGACGGAGCTCTCAATCTTAATGGTTAATCTCAGTGGTTGTAATAAAGCAGAATTTCTAATCTTCTGCTCTTGCTTTTTCCCAAGAGAATCATATTGATTTCTGTTTCAGTGCTGCCTAATTTGAAATTCACAAATTGACACCAAGTCTATTTATTAAAACCACCTCTATTATGCTCCATTACTGTTTAAAACTCTGCTTACCTTAAAAGATGTATCTCCAGTGCAATATTGTTAGTGAAGCCTTTAAACACAGGTCATCACATTCTTCACTGATAGACATCGACTGTCTCCATCCAGCTAACAATCCAGCCAGTTTCCTGTTCATTCTTCACTTCTGTTGGTTAAAATGTGTCATTACGTGGAAGAGAAGACAATAAAAGACACATTTGGGGCAGCTGATGCGGTTTGGGCCCCATTGGCTTTTAGATCTCTGTAATTATGAGGCGCTTGAGACTTGTTACCTCAAGTATATGATCACCCAAAACCTTCTGTTAGCCAAGCTCACAAGGCCAGGGCATGAGTACAGAGTAGATGTGTGACAAAGTAAAATTACACTGCTTAATAATTGAAGGGGTTGAAAACGAAATTGTGTGTGCGTGCTAGAAAGAGAAAGACGCTCAGCTTGACTCCACCTTCCAAAGTAATGAGTACTGTCACTCTGTAATTGATCCGTTGTATGATCCGCCCTTTTCTGGGTTTGATCTTCTACGACCCAACTCTACAGCTCTATTTTCAAAGTGCATGAAGAGACCTATACTCTGTATCACACTGGTTAAACAACAGGATTAACGGTCTCTCCATCAGCACTCATTCAGTCAAGAGAAACCTATCTGTTTCCTTATAAATGACAGCAAAGATTCTGTAAAAACTAGGCTACACATAGAATGGTATTTTCCATTATTATCATATTGTGTGAATTTGTGTGATCTGGGACACCTAACTTCTTTATATGTCTGCTAACATGCAATTTATGTTAGCATTATTATATTCTAGAAGGGTTTAAGTCTCTTAGTCACTCTTACAAATACAAATTCTAGTATGGACAACCTATTATAGAGTCAACACCAATTTTGTAATATGTCAGCATTCATTGACTGACATGACAGTACAAGTGTTCTTAAAAAAAATTTAAAAATGTTAATTCTTTCATCTTTGCTAATCTTGACATCTTGAGCAGAAATAAAAATAAGCAGAGCTTTAGGACTTTCTCTGACACTTTCAACAACATGAGAGCCAAAAGAAACATTAGTGTTTGGGATAAATGTGATTTACCTAAATTATGAAAGCTCCCCATGGCCTGTTGTGTGTGGTACTGATGCTCCTTCACACTAAATGAACATAAATCTATAATCAGGTGGTCTACACTGCCTGGTGGCCATTTTGTGGTGGAAAACGAATCACTTCCACAGCATGGACACTTTATTCACCAGAACAAATTTACTGACTACATAAATCCCATGAGAGGAATGGAGGGTTTTCATGCATGCCACCCGAGCTGCTCTCTGCTTCTCAAGTTACGCTATTAAATGCTGGAGGGTTGCTCATATAAGAGCATTGTGTTCAAACCCAATACATTTGTTTTGTAAAGTTCATAGAAATGCACAAACTGCCTATAAATTATTCCCCAGTGATCCTTACCCAACTGTCGTTCCAAACAAAAGAAGATATTTTGAAGAACTTTGGGGTCCAAACAATTGTGTGTATTGATGTCTTTCTGCAGTTGATACAACATACCTTCTGATGTTAATTCTTGTTTATTACTATAGTAGGAAGAGATGATCACATGCCGCTTGAACTGAGATGCTATCACTCTGTCACAACACATTAAAGAGCCACAATGTGGTATCTAATGTTTTATTTATTTATTTTTTAAATGACAAAATTTGAAAGCTGAGACTTTGTTTCATACCAAAAGTAACCTGCCCTGTCTTGTCTGTCGGCACGTTGTCAGTGTCCTCTTTGGTCTGCAGTGTATTTTTCACTCTGCGAGAACATGATGTGTGGCGTGAAAGTGCCATGGCTTGTCGGACAAAGCAACAGTAACTAAAGGGGTGGGTCTTTGCGAAGGGTCAATTTTATGGACATAATCACACAATGCGGTTGCTATTTGTTTACTGGCCAAAGAGCCCACTCCTAAGTCTCTATGATATTTTGTTACCTATATATGGCTTAGAATCTTTTATTCAATTTAGTCTTTGTGATTTTCACCTGCTTGCCAGAAAAAAATAACCACAAAATTTAAGGTTTCATTGATATCCATAGTACAGTTTGGGGTCATAAAAAGCACTACTAAAGACCAATACTGGCTACTGAAATAATCTCTAATTTGTCTTACATTCAAAATTATTTTCCTTTACAACAAAACTCAAAACTGCAAAAGGTAACCAAGAGAATATGTGCACATATGAAGTGTGTGAGGTCCAATGTTAAAATAATCATAAAGTTGATAAGGTCTGCGTCTTTCCATGCCACACTGCCATCTGCGACCATCTGTGCTGTCATTACTATGAAATCATAAAGGCTGATGGTCTCTAGCTTGATGGCACAGTGTGATTATGGGGGCATGGTGTCTGTACAACAGTGCGTATATAGTAGCACGTCATCCTCACGGCACAGATGGATTCCCACCGTGATCCTAAGGCCGAAGTTTTCCCCATGAACCCAAGAGTATGCCCTGCACAGCGAGGAGTCCAGTAATTCAGCTTAAAACTAATCCACCTTTAAGACACTAACTTTACCCTAACCACGTGTTAACCTCACAGTATCATGAAGCACCCTTACTGACATGCGAGCTGTCACAGTAACCTCAGGTGTGTCCCTAGCCTTAATATAACTGAGTCACACAGAGCAATTATACAGTTACACTCATTACACTGATAACAAACTGCACTATGTAGTCAAATGAGAAGTGGCTCACATTTAAAGATTGCGTAATTATTTTCACCTAACCGTTCTCCTGTGTGACAGGTTTTCCCTTGGGCACCCACTGTTTTGTTGCTTAGTTACATGTAAAGCATATGGGCTGCCCTCTTAATGCTTAGCTTTGTTTGTTCATTGTTTTGTTTATTTATTTAGGAGGTATTTGTTTAGGAGTCAGGGGTGAGGTGTTGCCTATTTGATTGACTGGTTGGGTGTGCACCCTTCTGAGGTCAGAGTTTGTAACTTTGACCTGTTTCCCGACCAGTACAGATCAGCTGCGAAATACCTCCAATGCCTGCTGGCTACTTTGCACTGTCCCCTTCCACGCCCTGCCCAATGCCTCCCTACAAATACCACGCAATTCCCAGAAACCCTTTATATTTGTCCCCCTGAGCTGCTCCGGAAAGCTAGAGGGAGAATTTAAAAACGAAGACCGTTTTTCACCTGCTTTTTTAGCCAACAAACTATCCTTCTGCTCCACTGCATGTCCATTAACAGCCTTAAATGAGCAATCGAGTAAACTTAACCTCCAGAAACAAATCATTTTATTTTTGGCAGCCATTTCATGGCATGGCGAGACACTCACTAACCCCATCCAGCTGTCCACTCTGCTCTTTACTCTGGGTGCAAGGCTTTCTTTAGGGCAGGATTAGTTTACCTCTCTCTCTCTCACACACACACACTCAAGGAGAGTGACAGGTTGAGAGGCTATATGGCCTTTATAAAGCTGACTCATAGTAGATGCAGGTGAATCAACAGTGTAGCCATTCTCTGAATACTGCGCGTCCTGAAATAGCCCTTCAGGGCAAACACCTTTTGTTGTTGAAGCAACTGCCCTGTGGTCGTTTACGACTCTTTGAATTGCTCAAAGAGCTGACTGACCCACAAAGTAAGGCAGTTTTAAAGTTGGCAAGTGTTTCAGTTGGACTTAAATTAGCATGCATTATCATGATGTTTTCCATCATGAAATTATTTCAAGGTGCTGTGAGCAACTTTTTAATGGAAATACACACTTTAATTTCCCCTACTTCCTAACTGATATCCCTGAAATAGGTTTCTTTTTGATGACACTGGTTTTGTAAACAGAAAAAAGGGGGGGATGGGCCACACAAGCTATAGAAACACTCTCTGTTCAGGGTTCCCATTTATCTCAATGGCGGTTTCTCGGCTGACGCAGGACAGAAACTGAAATTTGCCGTCATTGCTAATGAACCACAGAATTTATTAGCCCAATCACTCTGCATCTGCAGTGATAATGTCATGACAACACTGATTATCTGATGTAACAATCAGGCAGTTAGTTAAATCACGTTTCTAATCATGATGTTCACGGAGTGGTGACAAGACCTCTTGTGTCTCCTTTTAAGCAGCAGGCTTTACCCAGTAGGAGACTAATCTGCATTCCACTCTCTTTCCCACTCTTTCTATCACTGTTCTTTAATGTTTGTTTATCCTGAGGCTTGGAGAATAATTTCATTAGCTCCGCTGACTCTCAAGGGGTTTTGAGACTGCAGTGCAATGACTTCATACGTGAGCTGATGATACAATCACGTCACAGGTGGCCTTGAGTCCTTGACAGATGTTTAGTTGTGTTCTCAATACTGTCTAATTAACTGTCATAGACTCATAGCTAAATCTGTTGCATTCGAATGATGTCAGAAGGAAGTTCTGCAGATAGATTCAACAGATCTTATGATTTGTAGAATACATTTTGTTGGAAATTTGAGCTATTGTATAAACTGAAAGCTACATTCTCAATAAAGCTGCAGTGGCATTTCTGCACCACTTACATCACCAAAAGAGATTGCAAAAATAATGACTGTTTTCAAACAGTTTTCTCTAACAATCTATGCCATTTGAAAGCAGTGATGAATTCAAATGAACATTGTGAATGCTCACTGGTTCCTCACTATGTAACAATAAATACTATGAAGCATAATAAGTAAATTTACAGAGGTTAAAAGTCCCGACCTCACTTTCGATAATGTCTTTATTAGTATGTAGTATACTACAGTCAAAATGGATCTTTTATAGTCAGTAATGTACATAAAATCAAGTCCCTTGTTTAAGAGAGGTTGTAAAGGACATCTGCTGTATATTATTGCTGTTTGTCTTGCCAAGTCCATGTGATTTCTCACTTCACACTGCCACTGATTAGACATCCACTGCCCAGTGAACAACGCAATCTAGTCCAAAAATACCCTCCCGTTATTTAAGTATTTTGGATCTGCGCTATGTTAAATTCATATGGTGGAAATTAACTACCATGCACACTTGGAGATACGTTTAAACAGAGTCCTTAAATAAATGGCTTGGTCAGCTATCTCCGGCCCATGGTTGCATCAGGTCCCTGTGGAAGTCATAGAGGACGCAGCCGTTTAAAGACAAGTGCCTAACATGTGCTGATGGACATGGGGGGATCTGCTCTGGCAGTCTTGGCAAAAGCTTTAATGAAACTTATTGAATGATGTGGTTCCAAAAACAGGCCCCATGCACAGCGCGATCCAAATGAACTCATTCACCCAGACTTGCACACTGAAGTGATCCTGTGCATATCAAAACGCGAACGGTGAACCAACCATAAATTTATGCCCTCAATTTATGACGCAAACAAACCTTATCAGCGATGATTAGATATATTAGGTATAGACAACACTTTCATTTTTAATGGGAATCTTTCCCAGTGCCAAGCTTTGATGAGCTTGGACTTTATATGGTTTTACTACAGGTAACAATATAATGTTTGCTAAATAACTACAAATGCTTCCACATTACTACCGACAATTCCTCTGGCAATCCAAGTGCTGTGAAGCATAAAGTGATTATTATGTTTCTAGCATGTTATATGTTTGGCAACAGTTCTTCTAACCCTAACTGATGGAGTGTGTAGTTTTCATTTCTTAAACAACCATGTAAGAAGACGCATCATGGCCATATTCTAGGATGACAATGTCAAGATTTATCAGGCTCAAATCGTAAAAGAATGGTTGGGAGGGATAATGAAGAATCATTTTCACTGAGTCCAGACCTTAAATGATTGGAAAATCTTTGGGATGTGCTGGAGTAGACTTTACAGAGTGCTTGACTCTTGCATTGTCAAATTGTCAATACAAGATCTTGACCAAAACTTGATGCATCTCTTGATGGAAATGTTGTGATGTTATTTCCATCAAGAGGTGCATCAATTTTTAGGGTTAGAAGAACTGTTGCCAAACATATAACATGCTAGAAACATAATAATCACTGCAATAATGGTCCAATCATTGATAATGTTATTATTACCTGTATGTCATGATACCTGATGCATTTACTACCTTGCGCTTGCACTTTATTGTAGATTGTTACTGGTTGTTTTATGTGGTATGGAATGCAACTCAAATAACCAGATATGGCCTTCCATTGGTTGGATGGGCTTTGTTTTTAATAGTTCTTGTTCACTTCTATCTCTGTTCCAGTCGGATGTGGATGCTCAAGTATTTTTGATGAGCAGTTGTGTTTCATCCACATTTTGTGGCTATCATTTCCAAAAATAAATAAATAAATACAGAAGAAATTTTGATTGAAAGAAGAACAGCTACTTTTAGAAACATATGCAACCCTTTCACTGGTTATTGCTGATGAGAGGTCTTCTGGTTACAGATTTGACACTGTCGTAATCTTCACGAATTGATACCAACTGCTGAGGTGGTAATTTGTGGCACTGCTGTGCTTGCAGTCAAATATAGAAAGTTACATGGACACATTGGCACAGTGCAAAATCTCACTATGCACAAAAAAAGGGTGCTGGTCCCTCTGAGAGATAAAGATCGCATGATGCAGTATTCTGTGAACAGGTGTTGTTCCAGCATGTGGGTGTATGTCACTTTAGGATGGAACAGAGGAGGAGCTCATACTATGGATTACAAACAGCAGAGCAAAAACAGACTAGTGGTGAAAGCTTCATGATGGCCTTAGTTAATCTTAAGATAGGCAATAATCTGTAGGAGTAAGTGTATAAACACATACACATGCTTTGGTAGAGATCAGATGGCACTGAGCATACATCTTACATACACACAGGATTGACACCTCATTGTAAGTGATTTGGGGCGTGTGCCCTAGTGACTATACTGGTGGCCTTCCAGTTTTTAAAGGTAGGTCTGATACTGAAGTAGCAACTGCGGCTGTAAGCCTAACATTTCACTAGAAATCTGATAGGCAGATGAATGACCTCCACATAGGAGAGCTGTCTGTAAATGTACTGCAGCTGTTGGCCATACACATACGTTTCTTTCTCACAGTAACATTCAAACCAGAGGAATTTTACTATTTCATCAGATGCTCACAATGTTTGTTTAATAAAGAAATAAGCCACTTTACGGCCTTCGTTACAGTGATTTTAACAGGCTTTAGATACTCTGCTGTGCACTGTGCTTAAATCAGAGAAAATACATTTTAGAAAATATATGTATTGTAATGTAAAGTAATGTAGACAGTGTGTGGCTACTAAGCAATGTAGCAACTTTGAAATTATACAGTCAAAATTTAGAGTTACTTCTATCTGTTTTTATAAGATAAGCTACAAAATACACATCAGACAATCTGTTTTGGTTTAATTTCCTCTTAAGTGTTCTTCCAAAGAAAGAAATAGGCTATCTCTGTTACACAACATTGTCTTTTGAGGAGCTCAAACACCTTTGTGCTTACTTCATAGGCATTATCATTACATAAACTTTTAATGTTAACTGAGCACTGTTGTTTGCCCTTCCTGTTTGCTTCATGTGAACTTTCAGGTAGCTTATCAAATTATTAAGGCAAGCTGCCGTTTGCGTCAGAAGAAACAAGCATGGATAATCGTCTCTTGGGTGTTGTCCTAAATAAGGGCTTATTCAGGGTTGTTTAATGCTCATCTAAGGGTGCAGAGGCAGTTTCTATGACAGCTGAACATGTCTTAGAAATATCAGAAGAAATTGGCAAATTAATTAGCTTATGAAAGAACAGGTTTATCCAGTGTCTGTTATCAGAATTGACTTTTCCCTAAAGTTTAATCCTTAAACTTCCCCAAAGTAGCAATTGTTAATAGTTAGTGAACTATTCAATATTGCAGAGCTTAGTTAATACTACTAAATGTATTTAAGTTACTATAATAGTATATCCACAAATGAACCTAGATTAAGAAAAGCTGTATAAATGTTATGCTGTAAAATTATTGTAAAGTGTTACCAATTACCCTAGAATCTAACCTACAAAATGGACAATTTACAAACGTTCTTGAGTAGTTTCTCTGAAGGTCCATTAACATATGAAATCAGAGACCATTTAACTTGTGTAACAAGTGAGACACAAACCACAACTGACAAAAAGGGATTTGTCTCACAACAGAGAGCTCTCTTCCCATAATGCAACTCAATCTATTTCAGTTGTGGCAGTGATATGCACGCCTTTATTTTAATCGTATATTTGATTAGTACTTATTTATGATGCTCTCATCATGTGGTTAACAAGTCACATTGCACAATATATGCCAGAAAAAAAGGCTTGTTATGCCCTCTAGTGGTAAATTCATTCTAGTACATGTTGGCCAACAGGTTTATTTGGTTACACATATTTTCCCCTAGTGGGACTTTAAAACAGGAGTATACTTTCTATATTTGCTTATAGATATCCAGAGGAAGTTTTATTATTATACCAATTTACTATAATCTGACAACTTCTGTTATGGCCATTTGGCAGTTTGGTTAGTGTGTTGGGCCCATCTTGCCATTATTCCCTGTAGGAATGAGAGGAATGTCTGTCAGTTGGAGAGAAAAAGGTCAAGCAGTGCTGGTACAAGGCTGTGGGGGGAACGCAGCCGTGAGTAATGCCTGACCAGATAATCGAAGCGTGAAACCAGGGAGCTGTTACACCCATACACAAGCACAGCAGGAGCAACAGGACCTGAGAAATAGGCCACATGCTCACAGACACACACACACAAACACTGACTCAGCAATGAAGCTGAGGCTACTGACCCAGGTAGTGACATGTTTGCTTACTGCTGGGAAAAGAGATGAGCATGCTAAAATTGTTACATATGTCCCCTGCCTTAAGCACTGTGAAGCAAAGTTGTGAAGCACTTCTGTCATCTTCAATATCAAAGTCCCATTTCTTGTGAAACGTCAGAGCCAGTATATTTCATTTGCTATGACTGAAGAAAGAAGAATGCGAAAATTCTGCTCTGACCTCATTGGTGAAATAGCGGTGATCACAGGCATGCTTTGCAATTCACCGTTGAGACATTTTTGAATTGTGAATTGTGTGTGTTTTAGATGTTTGGTACCTTTAAGAAAATAAATGCCAAATGCTAAAGAGATCTAAACTGCTAAACTTTACATTCAACAACAGCAATTACACTCATTATTCACAAATGTAACTTGCAGATAACACTATCATCCCACCCCTGTTGTCCAGTCCTGTGAATTTGTAACTCACCGTACATGTTTGAGCCATGCCTGCTGTAAGAGCAGGCAAATCAATGATTAACCAAAATACTGGCACTTGCAGTTTTAATTGAGTGTCCTTCAAATGACTTTTAACAGCAAAGATTAGTTGGAAATATAATTAATGAGCTTTTTTATTGATGTTATTGACTTGAGTTTTGGCTGTTGTAGGCAGTGTAAATCTTCAAATATCCACATTAAAAAATATTTAGATGCTATGTAATGTGATTTATATTGAATTTATCTATTACTTAAACATGAACATTATTGTCATTGGCATTATCTTAAAGGACAATGTCAACAAGATAAAAACACACTTTATCTTAAATGTTTTTATTTCTGCATGACAGCACAGTGCAGGGTCAAAAACTGATGCCGGTCATGGGACCATTGTTTTAAGTTTATCAATAATGTGAACAAGTGAAGTTCCCATGTCCCTTTAATCATTATAAAATATACAATTACAATTTATCCTCCGAATTTAGTCACTGAAAGATAATTATTAGCAATAACTTACACACTCTCCTTTTGAACAATACCAGTCTGGATAAAAGTAAAATTTTAGAATCATGATAGCGTTCTGGTAAGAACTGACTTTTAAATGACATGGCAGCTTTATATGGTAAATAATTAGATGGTTGGGCTGAGGGCAATTGTAACACACAAAATGTCTTCACTTCATATATAGCCTAAAACGATGACACTTATTCAACATATCCTCAGTAAAGTTCTCTATATGCCTTAGAAAAAGTGCAACCGATTAACTACATGAGAGATTTACATTTTCATTTCTTTTATAGTCACTATACAATAATTCCTCATAGCAATGAAGTTGGGGGCAATGGTAACACTATTTTTTTAAAGAAAAAATACTGAATTGAAAGATCAAATCAAAATGTTCAATGAACATTATTTCATTAAAGGGTTAGTTCCCCCAAAAATGAAAATTCTGTCATTAACTACTTACCCTCATGTCATTCCAAACGCATAAGACTTTCGTTCCTCTTTGGAACACAAATGAAGATCTTTTTGATGAAATCTGAAAGCTTTCTGTCCCTCGATTGACAGCTATATAACTACCACTATGACGCTTCAAAAAGTTCATAAAGAGATCTTCAAACTAATCCATATAAATCGAGTGGGTTAGTCCAAATTTTCTGAAGAGACACGATCACTTTATATGATGAACAGATTGAATATAGGATTTTATTCACATATAAACACTGAACAGCGGACATAAACAGAAGCTCAACCGACAAAAGCTCTCATATTTCATCAAAAAGATCTTACGGAACAACATGAGGGTGAGTAATTAATCACATAATTTTCATTTATGGGTGAACTAACCCATTAAAGTTTGAACTTCCTGACTATCAGAATTTAACTTCACTTTTGCTTTAAAACACATATTCCTGACAGATTACCATATGAATTTGATACCAGTACTGAAGGATGTTATTTAAGGATGGTAAGTGTAGTAATTATTGACCTACTGCTGTAATAGGTTCTTCTAATAGGTTCCATATTACGGTCTTTCTCATGGGTCTTTTAATGGTAGAGTTACTTTTAGTAAATACACATGTACACATACACACAAATACACATTTTTATACCAAAAGATGGCAGATACATCTGTAGTAGGCTATGAAGGAAAATGTAAAAATTGCCCCCGGCCCCTTATCTCACTGTAGATTCATCTCAACTGAGAAAATTGCATTGATTTTAAAAAGAAAAAAAAAAAGGCCATGAAAAGTGGGGAGGAGAAAAATGATTACATTCCTCCTCAGCAAGACAGACTTATGATTCGTATCTCCGGGGATCTTAACACCCAGGAAAATGTATGGCATGACTTTATAAAGCTCCTCTGAGGCACTTCCTGTACCTCTGCAACAGTGCAGCCCCCAGGGTCCAGTTCTGACAGGGTTTAATGATCCTTAGGGCTTCCATGAAAAAAAATGAAAGATGATTGGTGTGATAGCAATAATTTGAGCTTTGAGCTTTGCACAGGAAAGGGTTATGACCATGAGTCCAATAATCACTAAGCAATCAGGAAAAGTGCCAAGAGATTCTTCAGATGTCTCTGTTTTGGCTTTATTGTCTCAATGTGAACAAAATGAATTTGTGATCTTGGTGAACTTTCTGTGATCCTTTGTGCGCAGAGCAATATTAACTTTGAGTTCCATTTAAGCATGTTAGTTCACTCTGCAGCCATCTTGGTTTGTCTTTCAAGCCGCATGCCTCATCTCTGTACGACACAGGTGTTTCGGAGAAGGTGTTGGGCAGGTCATGGTGATTTTGGGAAGCTTCTGTCCTTGGGAGTTGCAGAGCTCCACGGTACGTTCCATCAGGGAACCGTATGGGCCTCTACGTGAAGGCAAAAAATCTACCTGGTCCTGGTGACAAGGAATGTGGAGCTGTGGCAGTGCTGCACGATAAGGCAGTGGAGAGTGTAGAATCTGGCGGCACAAATGCTCCTGGAACTCAGAAAATGGCTCCAACAGGTGGGCCGCCAGTGGGCAGTCAAACACTCCTCCATTTGGTGCTTTTTTCAGCACAGACCTCAGGGGCTGGCACGCTCTGTCAGTCTGCCTCATCTGTTGCATGGAGTCAGGACTGATAGGGTACACTGCCTGCACTACAGGACTTTGGAAAGTAAGTCGAGATCTCGGGGACACTCCAGAGGCTTTGGCAGGAAGCAAGCAGGGCCCATTTTCTTGAACAGTGTGCACCTTGATAGACAGAGATGTCTGCCCGATAGGTAAAATTTTTGGATGCATCATTGCATGAGCAGGTTTAGCTGAAATGAATTCCGTTTTGTCCGGCCTTTTTCATAAGAGAATGAGAATAATTAGATGTTGAAATACTACAATCCTTTAAAAACAGGAGTTATATGCATAAAACTAACAAGCATGCACACTTTGATGCACCAGATACTTGCTTAGGCTAGGGTTTGAGGATTGTAAACTTTGTTGCATAACTTAAAGTATGTCGCAAGTGTTAATTGTTTATTTTGTGCTACAAACAAGAATGATACCTCAAATTAAGCTGCCATTGAGTTGTGCTATTATTTTTTTAAAGCAAACAGACTTAAGATTTTTTGCCTGGTGGATATTAAATAGGGGAAAAAACTTGCATTGAGGGAGGGACCAAATTATATCTAATGACCAAAATATCTTACAAACTTGATGGGCCAGTAAGCAACCACCTAACAATGACTCAGACCACACTAGTAACCGCTTAAAAAAGCCTTGTCTGCTTAGTTGGCTATGGGTACACTGCAAAAAGTTCCACTACAGGAAAGGTTATCAGGTTTTCAATCACATTAAGATTCAATTACTATTTCTGTTACAAATCGTATTCATCAGTGATGGTCCTGGCAAACGGAGACAAATCTAAAACTCATTGCTCTTAATTCACATAAATGCTGTGTCTACCAGAGAGGCATTTAAACATACTCTCTGCACTACAAGCAGACCTGACTGTGTAGTTGGTTGCACTGTGTAAATCCACTTTATTGGGACACTTTAATTTCAGTTTATTAGCCCAGCTGTGGGGGCTGATAGTAAGTGAATAGAAATCTACATGCCCTCTCAGTACTGATCTCCTCTCTCTCTCTCGCACCTCACAGCCTCAAATAAATGAGGGAAGCAGAAAAATACTTGCCCACGTGATGCCGAGACTAACCAGGCTTTAAATCATTAATAAGCTGAAAATGACTCCGCATATATCTGCCGGGCGAGATATCGACTGTGCCTTTTCATTTTTGTTCTGTGAATTTAACAGCGCCCTAAATGCAGAACGAAGTCACGGCATGCAAAAAAGAGTCTCCTGCCTACACAGTTACAAGTATGAAAGAATTTAACTTTCCTCTAGCCTAAAATTGAAGGGCACTGAATTCTGCTGGAACGTCCTGTTCTTATAGTTAGGTTTTAGATGGCCAGTCACTACATGGTTGATTTGATCTATGAGCTGACGGTCCTAAGTTAACAGTGGCATGATTTATTTTTATGAAGTAAGATATAATGTAATTGAAATGTACTCGCAAAGCCTTGCTGTTTACGGAAAAAGAGAGGCAATACCTGCATCCAGACCTACAAGGTGGTCTCGGGGGGTCCGTTTCCTTCCGATTATTTCTGGATTTGGTGATTGGTGGGAGTTTGGAGACAGTTTTGCATGCAGTGCCTTTCACAATCAAACTGCACCTGGTAATCATATGTTTACACCAGCACTGAACACATGCCATTGAATAACAATTGGCCATTGGTAAACAATTAGTGGTGTATGAAGTGTGTATTAAAGGAATAGTTTAGATTTGTGGTTGTCATTGTTGGGTGAATTATTCCTTTAAAACATGTACAAATGAAACCACTTATATTGCTTATGACTACCTGGGCTGTGTTTAACTCCACTTTTAGACATACACTCATAAATTTCCTAAGCACTGCCCCAGGGTGAATCCCCGCAGGCATTTTGAAGTGTATTTAATATCCTCAAGTGGACTAGGGAAGTTTATTTGGACAGATTCTTGACCCCTCGATTTTGACCGAGGGAGCGAGTCTACTCATATATGCACTTCAGGCAGATCCATAGAACACAATGCAACATGATTGTGATGTCACAACAGCAACTCACGGTGCCCGCACTTAATTTACCCATAAGTGATCAAGGGCTTAGGCCAGGGGTGTCCAAACCTAGAGGTTCACTGTTCTGCAGAGTTTAGCTCCAACTTGCCTCAACACACCTACCTGGAAGTTTCTAGTATGCCTAGTAAGACCTTGATTTGCTGGTTCAGGTGTGTTAAATTGGTGTTGAAGCTAAACTCTGCAGGACAGTGGCTCTGCAGGAACAGGACTGGACTCCCCTGGCTTAGGGTGTTCCATTAAACCTATTTTAAAGTTCTGCCAGTAGTGGACACTCTTGCAATGTAAGCAATGACATACCTCGCAGTAAACGAGACAGAGTGAAGTTAGTGAGGGAAGGGCATAAATAAAGTGGACTTAAAACGCAGCCCTGGAATGATCTGTTTTTATTACCTGGTGGTTATGAGAGGGGGTAATCCAGATATGAAATGACTATTAGAATGTCTGTGTGACCTCTTGTCTCTGGGTTGGAGGGTTAATTTAGTCATCACCGCTGGCAAGCTCTTGTGACTCCAAACATCATCGTCGTCATCTTCATCCCTGAGTGGCCCCCTTACACCAGGGAGACGGGGAAGGTTGGCAGTTACATCCTATGTAAAACAAGCAGGGTTGGTGCATACATACATGGGATGTTCTAGCTGCCATATAAAGTGTGATGATGTACAATTAGCCTGTCACTATTGCAAAATATAAGGGTGATTAGGATCATGTAGTAACAAGGGGTGTATTTTGCAACTGTATATTATCCCGCTTGTTAAAAACTTTCCAAATAAATGGGCGCAAGTTGAAATTGCTTTATTATGGGAGAAAAAAAAAAAAGAGTGAGGAGTGATACGAGGCATTAATGTAGGAGATTGGCTACCAGATAAAATTGTCAAATATACAGTTTAATGGTCAGTGGTCTTAATAATTCTGCAGTGTTACCCCATGTTGCAGGAATGAGACCGGTTCTGAGAAATATGATGGTACAGGTGAAACATCACGAAAAGGGGACTGGCTTCTGTGTTTCCTGATTTTGTTGAAGGACCTGTTGACAAAGCAAGTGATTTATCAATGCATAATAATAGATACACACAAAATGTATACATTTACACTGAAAGTAATGAGTTACTCTTGTAGATTAAACTCAACCATGCATGAGGTTTAAAGCTGTAAATGTTTTTTTTTTTTTTCTTGCCATATACGTGTATTAAAGTGTATATAAAAAGCATATTCCAAAAGTATAAAGTGTATTCCAACAGAAATATTATTTTTTAAATATTTGCATTCTTGTTGCACATTAACAGCATGGAAAATATTACCAGTCTCCATTCCCACCCATGGGAAGGCCTTTGCCAGAAAAGCCCATCCTGATTCTTATTTACCCTTAAAGAGAACAAGTTGTTAGAACCCGAGCACAAAGATATTCATAAATAAACTTTAATTAATATTACCAAACATCTCCCTTCTATAAATAATTGTTTAATTAGAGATATTCTTGAGCAATGATTCTGCTTTTATCTTTACCAACAGGATTTCAAGAATTCCATTAGTCTTCAAGAAGTCCATTAACATATAAATAGGTGTTTCATTGCATAAATCCAATGCATGTGCACTGAAAATATATTTTCAGCCACAGTGGAGATAATTCATCTACTGATACATCAGGATTGTTTTAAATCAATCTCATGCTTTCAGATATTAATCAAACACACAATCCACCATGAAATATAAAGCATGTTGCCTGCCCATTTCCCTCCACATAAACCTCATATTTCCTTTTTGTCCATTTGAAATTTGTCAGTGGCAGATTAAAGAAGATTTAGCATGGAAACTAAAGAAATGAGTGTATTTTTAGATTGCAGGCAACAACAGATAAAACAATATATTATTGTAATAAAATGTGCACTGTTTAGCACAGCTTTGAAACACCGGTATGTGCACCTTTCAGTTCTGATAACATTTTCACTGATCAGAACTGCTTGAAGTGCAACAAAAGTACTTTAAACTGAGACAAATATCCTGTTTTTGCATCAGTATTATTTGGAAAAATATATCTAATAAAGATAAAACTTACCATGGGAATGCAGAATTTCAACAAGACCGCTCAGTGGAAAGTCTGGCTGCCGCCTCACACTGAATTCAATGCACAATTCAATGCACTCCAAGTTAGAACATTACCATGACCACCCTAACAGACCAGTCAAAATTAAAGACAACAAAGTTCCCCGCTGCTGATTGGGTGGTTGTGTCCCAGAACCCACAGAGTTGAGAACAACCTCTTTCTCTGAAATGATTTGTAAATGGGCCATTACTCTCAGAACAGAAGCGAACAAAGACTCAAAATAATACAGATTATTTTATGTTATTTGCATAACATTATATACTACAGTAAAAGAGCCAGACTCACTTAGCTTTTGAAGTTAGTTACCTGGCCACAAAATAAGCTTTCATCAAAAAGCTTTTCATCCACTCTAAATCAACAACTAGTTCATAATCGCTTTCCATTTCTAAGAAACTGCCTCAAAATACAGACATTTGTCAGCGCATAGACTTAGCACGTACCTAGTGTAAGCGTCATTAGTGCGATGATAGGAGTTATATTCCCCTTTAGGGGGTGAGGTCTCCTTGCATTGTTTAAATCCGGCTTAGAGGTGAAACATTAAGCTTCAGGCTTTAAAGCAGCTACAAGCAGCTGCTCAGCGGGCCATGGAGGATCTGTCAGCAGTAGGGAAGCATTAATCTACAGTGTGCTTTTTACGGCCTCCTGCTGCGTTCTCCCGTAGGGTAGAGCAGACAAACACTTCGTCATCATTATAAAACACATTTCATCTATGATGATTAGCCCTTTTTTGGCTTACTCACAATGATATGATCACATATATACACAGTTTGGAGGGGAGTTCTGTACCATAGACTTCCTGTTGTCTTTTTGTAAGTGACAAAGCATTGTTTAAAATGTTGACAACTTTCCCATCCATCCATCCATCGCAAGGCGATGTTGACACCCTACATCTGTCCTGATAAGTGAACGATCACGTCTGTGCATTAGCCCTCACACCTCTGATGCAAATCAGGCCACTTTAAATTGGGTTTTAATAGCATTTGCGTGACTCATTAGCGTGCAAATTGGAAGTGGGTTCATTTAAGCGACAACAAACTGCTAATGTACTTTCATGCTTCCAGCAGCCTAGAAGCAGATCAAAACCCTGGTTAGAACTCCTCTGCCCTCATATTAGCCTGTTTGAGTCCTCTGTGGCACATTGACATGATGATATTTTAAAGTTTTTGTTAGCTTATAAAAATGAATTGCCACGGCTTGTTCGCCATGAGTCGATGACCTTTGCAGTGTTGCTTAGTTTTTCTAATGATCAACACAGACTGAGGACAGACGTCAGAGCTGACCAGGTCCTCACATTATCGTTAATCATAAAATAATTTCCGGCTTGCACTAAGTGAATTCCAGCATGCTTCAAAGTTATACTTTGAATGCCTGGAATGATGAAAGCAAAGTTAACCTAACCAGAACTGACTATATAACCACAATACTACCAGGAACACAAATTAGTCAATTTTGATGTTAGGTTAACTTTACAATTACTCATTCCTGAAAACAAAGTAAAAATTCAAAGCTGTTTGATACAAGATGATGAAATCTTGGACTCAATGCAAAAATGTTTCCAAGATGTGCTCAATGCGACAGACATAGGCAGACTTCTAACTTGCAGCACAATATCTGTTCCGTACTGCAGATTATTCAGGCCAACGAATTCAGATAATGGTGCAGCAGTCTCCATACACAGCTGTATTTGAACCGAAAAATAATATAAAACATGAATGGACTTCATGTTTGTCCTAAAGTATTGATTATTTCAGACTTTAATGAAATATAGATCAGCTACTAAGAGCTTAAAAACAAAAATGTGATGCTACTAACCTTTTAATCAAATCCAGAGTACTTCTTTCTCAAAAGTGCTCATTGTATCAACTCAGTATTTTTTTCCAGGCAAACAGATGGGAAAATCTGTGCACCCTCACTCCCAGAAGTTGCATTAAGTCAGTCAAGCAGATTGGAACTGGCAATTTCAGCCAGCTCTTGCCATTTTTGTGAGCAATATGCATCAGCCATTATGATGGTTCTAACTGTACTGGAAGGACCATAAAATAACATTTGGATGCAGGCAGCAATGAACCCTTTATTGATTTCTTACGGAGGAACATTGCCATACTGTCACACTTCAATGAATGTAAACGCTGTGCATACATGACTACACAAATAAACCTAGATTGTGCATTCTACACACTGTGATTTCCAGGGTATTGGATTCAAACTTCAGTCACCCGTTGGTCAGCTATACGGTGAGATGTATGATGTGTTCATATGCCCAGGTTACAGATATCCTCAAACAGAGACCTGCACACTAAACAGTACTCAGAGTATTGCGGTTAAGTTAAACTATCTCTATTTAAAAAAAAAAAAAAAAAAAAAAAAAAAAAAATTAATCATATTTCCAACCAATTTTACAGGTGAGCAGTTCAAACAAGGCAGCATCTTAATAGTGGATCTAAATAGCGAGAGCAACACGCTTACGGTTTCAGAATACAGTCGAGCACCTGAGAAAATATTCTCCACTCATTTTATTCACAATATGTGCGTTCCATACAGGGCAATATTTTCTCATAACAATGTTCAATGTCATATTTTACCTCTATATGCTGGAACCAAACAAAACTGTCATCAAATAGAAAAAGAAAAATATGCAAATCGTGTGCAGCTGAATTCTCATTTCTCTGGATGCGTGACATGCTGATGACTCGCAATTCTGCGGACAGTGGGAATGTAATGAAATGCAATTAAAGAAAAATAAGCAGCCACTCATCCAATGAAATACCCTAACTATGCCACACCTCTTCGGGATAATATTTTGAAGACTTATCTCGCTCTGTACTTAAGTTGTCAACAGTAAAAAGAGGAGAGATGACATTCAAATCGTACAAAAACCTAATAAAACTTGTCGATAAGAAACATGACGGAAAAAACATGGTTTTGAAATGAATCAAATTCACTGAGTGCTATCGTTTACCCCTGTAGATCCCGATTGAGTTGTCAGCAGCCTAGAATGTAAAGAATGTATCTCCCATGGTAACAAATACTGTGGTCAAATCATTTTCAGGTGACCGAGTCTCAGAAATTATGAAAATGAACAGGAAAAAATTAATAAAAAAATGGTCAGGGAGGAATGGAGAACAATGAACAATTGAAGCAATTTCCTGTTGTTTATAGAAAAAAAAAATAATGTGGTAATAAGCTTTGAAGCTCAAGATAACGAACGTCTGTCCTTTCATTAGTTTTTTTTTTTCTTTTCTTAATTTTAGATTTTTGTTTTCCTCCTATTTTTGATTCAGTGCAATGCATGGAACAATACAAGGGTCCCCCAGGGTTGGTTTTCTTTGTGGATTTTGGAGTGGGCACAACGGGCACGTTGTTGTGGTCGTTTAACTGGTGTCCATGGATTCCATATTAGCGCTGGAGGAGTCCCTCTGGATGCTGTCAAAGATGGCGGCCAGCTCAGGGTTGGAGCTGATTTGAGATTGGAACTCGCTCATTAGGGGGCTCTTCTCTGCCTCTGGGATGGTTAGCAAGGCCACTACGGCCCGCATGGCAGATCGTTTGAGCTCATCCTGCTTCTCAAACTCCTGCTTTACAGAGTTGGCTTTAACCTAGGAAAGAAAAGGTGTTATGAGCCAACGCTATAATTAGAAATCAAAAGGCTCTCACACTTTAGGGGCTTTCGCACCGAATAGTTCTAGGAACTCAGTTCTAGGAACTAATTTCTCCCCCGGGCCATGTTCCTGGTTGCATTCGCACTGGGAATAGGAACTGTGAAGCGTCTTTAAGCGCGGCATTAACAAACGCTAAAAACCGGTGGAAGGAGGATGCCGTGATCGGAGCTGTGTTTGTTGAGTGTCGTGGGTTTCGTGATAAAGAGAGGAATTGATGAGAAGGGGGAACAGGATCCATAAATATTGCAAACCATAGTCAAACTTTCACAAGAAAACCACAGATGCAGATCAGATTTCCTCTATTTTCAATATACACAGAAACTGCTTTATATCTGATTTTGGTGTTTGCTGAATATTTTGTGTACCTTTGTGGTGCATGTTGCCCTGAGCGGCTCCACAAGTCTGTCCAACCTCTGTAACACTGCACTGGGACACAAACTAGATAATCTGGCCAGCATGAGGAACGTCAGCATCTGTAAGGACATTCATAGAGCAAAAAGAACATTAGGAAGTATAAACTGTCATTGTGATTCATGAGTCCATGGGTTACTAGGTAAATACATAACTTGATAATTCCTGTTTAAAGTGTGTAGGTAAACAATTTAAACATAAAATACTACATTGTCTAGTACGAGGCACTCAGTTTTATTAAAAGGGTAGTTCATGCTCTTGCTTCATTATCATGAAAGTACACCTGCTAATAAGTACATTTAAAAAAAAAAAAGTAGGACCACGTCTGTTGTCAATGCATTATGCATTTATGCCTTTGATGACCCCACACTGAATCTTTGTTAATCAATTCACTCTTTCATCTTCTGTGGTCGCTAAATGATCTGCATGGCAAAAAGCCTGTCTGTCATGAAAGATTCATGAATTCGAGTCTGATGGCTTACCTTGATATCGTAATGGTCCTTAAGTCCATCTTCAACATGGTTTAAGAATTCAAAGATGTCAAGTCTATCAAGGCAGCTGTCTAATAGAGTATACATGCATTCAAACGCAGCCTTCCGGATATCCAGACCATCGTCCACTGTGTGTTTGAACGGACCCATTTCAACCTAGAAAGAGGCAATTACACTGAGCTTTGAGGTTTGAAAAAGACAGTAAAGCAATAGGCTCTGGACAAAGAGCAGATTACCTCTCTGATTAATTCTTTGCGCACTTTGGTCTCATTGTACAAATGAGGGAGAACTGTATCCAACAGGTCTCGAATAAGTGAAGGTTTGTTATGAGCTGCAGAGTTGAAGGTAACTAGAGCCACTCTTCGTACATTGAGGTCTGGATCTTCCAATGTTTTCAAGAAATCACCTAGAAGTAATTCAATAATATTACAATAAAAAACAGTTCTAAAAAATGTTCTAGACAAAATTCAAAATGGTGCAAATTTGCACTTGCCTATGCAGTTTTTAAGAAGAGGGTCAATTGTCTGTGGGTGATCGGAAATCGTGAATTTAACAGCTGTAACTACTGAGCTTCTGGCATAAGATGATCCTGGGGAGAGAAAGAGAACATCTCAATCAAAACTGAGATTGATAAAAAAAAAAAAAAGGTTGATACAAAAACATTTATAGAGTTTTGATACAGATTTAACAGGCAGAGTTTGACAATCACCTGATAAGAGATAGCCTTTTAGCCTGGGCAGAAGAGTCTCTGGGTCGATAAGTGTTAACTTTCCCAGACATTCAGCTACCACGTTCCTTGTGCCTTCTTCTGTACACTCGCAGTGTTTGAGCAACAGTGCCCACACATTTTCTACATAGGGTTTGAGCCCTGCAACCGAGGCAGAACTGATGATTTCCTTGAGAGAGTGCAAAAGCAGGTACTGTCGCTTGGGCTGGCCAGAGATCTCTTGCAGGACAAAGGGCAGGTACTCCGGGAGGTTCCCCACACTTATGCTGCCTAACGCATATGAAGCTGCCGATTTGACCTCTTCGCTGGCCGAAGAGAAGGCATCCAGGATGACTGTTTTCAGCTCAGGCTGGCCACTCAGATCAACGTGATGGCCGACCTCTCCCAGGGAAAGCAGAGCCAGCAATCGGATGGAGTCGGTGGAGCGTGAGTTCTTTACATCTTGAATGAACTGTCCCACCACTGCAGGGCCCTCTTTAGGACAAGCACGGGTGAGAGCGGCCACACACTTTGCAATGGAGTAGTAGGATTGCTTATGAGTGAGCGCTGCACTCTGGGCATACACAGGACCTGTTAGCATACGTAGCAGGTCCATGTAGCCCAAGCTGGCAGTTCCCGTAGCTACAAGAGCCTGGAAGAATTCCAGCATGGCACTAAGAGCGCCACCTTGCAGCAATGGCGAACGAACCAAAGCTATGAGTTCAGCCAAAATAGAGCCACTTATCTTAGACAGTGAGTCAGGGTGGACTCGTGCAAGCGTGGTGAGGAAGCTGATAGCCATCTGAGAGACATGCATATCGCTTTCATTGATAAGAGGCGGCAGCTCAGCCAGTACAGCATCGATCATGGCTGGTGTTACACTATCGCTGTAGTTCTTGACCAGAATGTCCAGAGCAGCCAGTGTGCTTAGTTTCAATGCTCGTTGGTTCTTACGCAGGAAGGAGGCAAGAATGGGAACAGCCTCACCCAAGATGGGCCTCAGGTTGATCTTTAGCGGCGAACCTGCGATAAGCGTGAGAGCTTTGACAGTGGTCAGCCTTGTTATCTCGTTCTTCAGTCGCTCTAGGAAGATGAGGAGAGTCCCTGGTAGGTCCGCACCAAGGCTATCACCAAGGTTGCAGATAATTTGCCCCATACAAGAAATAGCTCGCTCCTTCACTTCCTGGTCAATATCTGCTGCCTTCAGCCTTTTAATGGTGCAAGCAAAAAGGTCAGTGATGTAGGGCGAGGCATCAAAAGCATCTGGTTGATCCAGGGGCCTAATGACTTTGACCAACTGCTGGGTGACCAGCAGTGCTTCAGAGGTGATCTTATAAAAAGGATCACCCACACAAGCAACTACAGGAGGCACTATAGCCTGAACGTGGGGGTGGAAGACTTGAGGCTGATGGTTGCACAGGACCACATACAAGCAGGACAGGGCATCTATCTTCAGGTTTGAAGAGCTTGACTTATCGTTGAGAGAAAATATGATTCCTAGATGGAATAAAATTCACAAATGTCACTCCAAATGCTAAAAAAGCAAATACTGAGAAACTTAACATAATGGCTACATAAGATTTCCAACCAAAAAAGACTTAACATTTCAAGGTTTACCCCACAGTGCTTTTATAAATATCACTGGTAAAATGCTGATCACACTGGTCAAGAATTAAACATATGATCAAGGAAGGAATGACTCTACTTGCTTTAACATGTAGTAGCTTGCCTGCGGCACATACCTGGGATGAGAACAGGAATATGCTGTGTCAGGGCCCCTGGTAGCACATTTACCAATTCTGTCAGCATGTTGAAACAGCACTGCCGGGTCTTAACACTTTTCTCCTTCATCTGTTTGTGCAATGCTTTCACTATCATGGACACCTGCAAAGGCACACAATACATCACCATCATGAATAAACTTAAATAATTAGGAATCCCAAGTTTATGGAGTACGGTCTCCAAATAGTCTTCACAGTATATTACAATGAAAACATCAAATCATTAATGTGCAAATGCCAGCTAACATCAAAAATCACAGCCAACCAGGAATGTATCTGTATGTATAAACTAGCAGTCTTAGATTTAAAAAAAAAAAAAAAAAAAAAAAAAGAACATCTTTCTCTACCTGGCTTTGAAGCATTGTGAGAGGAGTTTCTCCCTGTTCCATGGCATCTGGGTCACAGAGCCAGCTCTGGGCAGGGCGTGTCTGCTTGAGTAGGGACAAGTAGGCATGGAACACATCCGCCTTCACGTTTTCTTCCCGCTCTTTAAAGCGGGCGATGAGTGCCGGTGAAACAGTGCGGTAGAACTCGGGTAACATCTCGTGTCGTGTGCTCACCACGGCGTCCAAGCACTTTGCTGCTGCTCTCCTCACTTTCCAACTCATGTCGTCGTCATCACTGTACTCATCATCACTTCCTGTTTGGAGTTAAATGGTATCATAATCAGAGCCACTAATTTGAATAATTCCATCTGTTGCAACCACTACAACCCATATTGTTCACATTTTATTCCATATTGGGCAAAACAGTTGGCATATTATGTATGTAGATATGTCTGGGTACCAAGACACATCTCAAGCTAGCAGCCCCAAAAGGCTTTCTTTGTAAACACTCAGGCAGTGTGGAACACGAAGGGCTACAAATTTGTCTTCTGAACCACAAAACACAAAAAGCGTGGACTTCTGAAGCATGGACTTCTAAAAGAAAAACAAACATATCCTCAAATCTGCTGCCATACTGTACGAGCCTCCTAAGGCTGCTTACAGGCTAGTGCGCAGTCAGCACAATGAATTATTGAAAAGAAAACAAAAAATAGGTACAAATATGATTCATGGATGAAAACAAAACTCAAATAGGGGCATAAAATAAATCCTTGATGCCAGAAAAGAACAAAGGCAGTCATGAAGGCAGTGAATGTCTAACTCAAGCTTTTGGACAGGGGCTTGTCATTACAGTCTGCTCCTGTCAAATTCTGGGGTGCAGCAACCCATATTTTTTCAACCTTGCTTCCACATGAAACACTTCATTCCAACACTTTCAACATGCAAGGCTGAGTACATCCACACTCAGTTGTGCTTCAGAGCACTAATGGTTAAATAAAGCATTTTCACTCACAGAATGCACAACCTCTGTCAGAGAAAGTGGTACGACATGCTCAGCACATGCATTAAGTAGGGTGAAAAGGTGCCTGCTCGACAATCTCTAAGTTGCCAGAGGAATAGTGGAAAATGTTTAAGCCTGTCTAGACATTACAGGACAATCAGTACCCCCAAACCAATCTCAGAGCCAATTTTATCTGCTGTGGCAGCTTAAGCATTATTTAAAGCTGCTAGACCGGACCGGTCGCCAACATCCATTCATTCCAATAATTCCAAGCTGATTTCTGATGGTCTTGCAAATAGTCTTTGCAGATGTCCAACTTTTCTGTCTTCAAACATGGACAGACTGCTGTATTACCAATACGGTGCTTTCACTGAAGTAGGGCTGCAACAACTAATCGATAATAATCAATAATGAAAATCGTCAACAACGAATGTCATCAATTAGTTGCATCTACTCACCGTGCAAGGAAAACTTTTGCAGTCGTGTCAAATTACAGCACTGAATAACACATTTCTATGGACAAAATGCATCTAAAATAGTGGAGGAAACAGAGTGAGCTGCTGCAGTAAAGGTACATGATCCAAGCTGCCCAAAACATGAGAATTCTTTATTTTAAGCTTCAAGCTAATGCGTTAACGTAATGCGTTGCCCTGTCAGGCGTTTTGACAGATGCGTGTGCTGTTTAATGTGTGATATGTTTCCTAAGTGCAAAACTTTAATTTCACAGATAAATCCATATCTGTAAGTGTTACATTTTGCATGAAAGCTTGTCCTGGCAGTCTGCGTTAAGCTTCAAACTTTACTGAATGAGCACCAGCGCGCATGCCCGTCAAACAGACGGGATGCATTAGAGAGCACATTAAAATCAGCGGAAAAATATCCATTTTTTGCTAGACCGTTTAAAGGACAGCATTGGGCAGGACGTGGAATAGTGTTGTCAATAAAATAAAATAAAAAAAAGAAAATTGTCTTTTTATTCGATTAATTGAAAAATAATCAGACAACTAATTGATTATCAAAACAATCGTTAGTTGCAGCCCTACACTGAAGCTATTTGTTTTCCCCAAAACCAATAAACCCTAGGGTTGTTATTATTGTTATGCGACAAGCAAAGGCTCACACACCAGAACTAACAAACTGAGCTGGTAACTTACAGCTAAACAGACTCTTTTGGTTTGGGAGAGAGAATAAATCCTTCTTCCCTCAGACAGAGAGGAGAAATGAGCCCCGCCTCGTACCTTGATAATCTTCGTCTACACCATCGGCATCCATTGCATTCTCATCTTCATCCTCATCATCATAGTTGTAGTTGGGGTCATAGGTCAGATATTTAAGACAGATGCTAATGACTGTTGGGACATGTGGATAGACCTCCTTCGGACACCTGGGAATCAAAAGCAATAAGGGTTTTTTTAATTACACAATCAGTTCACATCAAGTCATGCATCATGGAAACTTCAAGATTACAGTTTTTCAATGGCTATGTTTTTGTTGGTAATATTCTATAATATCTATACTACTACTTCTCAAAAGAAACAGCAGAATAATGTAGTCATAAAAATTAAGAAATAACCCAAATTTTGCTTCCCCCCTCCCCACTTTCTGGTCCAACTTATCCATTATAATATCATGAGAAACAAATTCAGTTAGTTTTGTCCAAATTTTCTGGTATCGCAAATGTCAGCAGTTAGACGGAGATGTAGACTAACCTCCTTACGAAAGACTCAAAAGCTTGTATGCAGTATTCCCTCAGTTCATCATCGTCAACATTGCAGAACTTCACCACTAATGGGATGATCTTCTCCAAGTACTCACCTGCAGGATAAAACCACCATGTTGTCATTTACCATCATTACACACATATCAGACAGTTGCAAAACTTAACATCAACTGTAATAATTCACTGAGAAATAAAAATGAGTTTGGAAAGCTGCAAGATAAAGGCCTTGCTGTTTTCAGCACAATCAAAGAAACAATCTTAAGATGACAAAAAGACTTAATTAAAACAGTAGCGCCAAGAGATAGCTACAAAACAACTTTGAGTGCATTCCACTGGAGTAATCTTGCGCATCTTAATCGCAGCTGTCTTTGTTTCATCAAACGTAGGCGGTAATTGGCTGATGGGGAACGGCGCATCACAGCAGCAAACCTAAATGACTTTTCACTTCATTTCATTTGTGCCAAATGGCCTGCCTTAGCAGTGCAGCAATGCAACAACGTTGATGACAAGGTGACGGGTAATAATGACCGTGCTGGAGATTGTTCCATCTCCTGTCACACAATAACATTCTGGCAATTTGTTCGGTCAAATTCCAAAGAAATTTGACTTCAAGCTTATACCCCCTATAGGTAATCATGCTTTGGGGGTGGAAATGTAGAAAACGCTAAAAGTTGTGAATAATTAAGGACAACTTCAAAGTGTTTTATTATTGTATGATAGTAGAAAATAGGTCAACGAAATATCTTTGAATGACGTCAAAATTATTCTTGTCAAAGAAAAACTGATGGGGGGGGGAGATGGCACACCTCGGCTTGAATAACTTCTACTGCTCATCAACCTGAGCAATCATAAAGTGAAATGTAATCAAGATTCAGTGTCAACACAGGTGACCTCAATCTTGAGTGAAACATTTTCCATCATAAGAAAGGACTCCGGACTTCAAGATCAAGGTGGGAGAACTGTGGTAAAAGGCAATACCTAGGAGGGGAGGATATCATTACACAAATGTATTTACACTATGCTTTCAGCAAAAAACAGCTATTGTAATAATTGGATCATTTTCATTAAAGACCTTTGAGGATGGCTTTGGTTTGCTTTAGCTCATTCCAGCAAAGGCTAAATTACAGCATCAGTGGTGAAACTAATAGCTCTATGAGAAGATCACAGTTGATGGCTTCAATAAGTGCACAGTAAAATTGCTTTCTGCACTTAAAGAGTAACTGAGATGAGGTCTTGAACCCTGAAGACATTAAGTTAACTGAGGTCTGTAACAACAGGGGAGCCTCACCGATTCTGTGGCCAGCTTGTCTGCTGATGGCAGCAATACACTGGATGTAAGTGCGTGTGGTTGACATGGACTCGTTGCGTGAGAGCTCGGATAGTAAGTGCTCGATGAGGTCCACAAAGACCAAGTTTCCGCAGCTCATGACCAGGTGTCCCAGGGCTATGATGGTCCTCTTCCTTACTGCCAGGCGAGGGCTTGTCAGTTGAGGCAGCAGACAGCTCAGAATGGAAGGGTGGAAATTCACTAAGAGGCCTCCTTGTCTGGATGAATGAACACAAACAATGTTAGACATTCAAAAGAAGAGCTTCTTGCAAAGACCACATAATGACCACTAATTTGGGTGGTTTATCCTCTTTATTAGATAGAAAATATAACATGCTAATATAAAACTCCTACTATTCCTGCAGTAAACAGCATGTATAGCAAATTTATTTTCACACCAAAAAACACAACTATAAAGTTAGAATAAACGTAACATTATCATCCGTTGGTGTGGATGCTAATATAACGGGCTTTCGCACCGGGTAGTTATATGAACTTAGTTCTAGGAGCTAGCAACCAGGGTGATTCGCTGAGAACTAATAGTTCCCCTAGGGCCGTTTTCCTGGTTTGCATTCGAACTACCAGTAGGAACTCTGAAGTGACATAACCCCCATTTGTTGTTGTGACTTTTATTTTGATGCTGCTAAGAACACCAGAGCCTGAGCACACAGCACTCCTATTCTCCATTTGTTTATGATCTGTTTAACAGTCCTGTCTAAAACGTTATTAGATAGAACTGTTATACAAAGAAAGTAAACATTATATGAAAAATTATTTACGTTTGCCATGTGGTCGATGCCCAATGTTGCCAGCTGAGCAGAAGTACATAATCATGTTTTGCTTGGTCCAAAGTTGGGTTGTATTTTCTCCTTAGCATAAAGGTTGAGAGGTCCATCTTTCACTGTTTTCCATGTTTGTAGAGTTAGTTTGTGGAGTAAATATATAGGCTATAAACGGTGTGTGTACACTGCTTTTTTTTTTTTAATATGGTGGGTGCAATGTTTCGTGTGTGTTCGGCCAATCAGCATACACTTACATCACTGGTAGTTCCTATTGTGCTGGGTTAGACCCTACTCTGAAGTAGGAGCTAATTTAGTTCCCCCAAAAGGAGTTCCTAGAACTAAAATCGTTCCTAAGGTGCGAACACAGCAAAATCCGGGCACTTCCCCCAATAGTTCTAGGAACTATGAAAAGGTTCCTTTGGTCCGAAAGCCCCTATCGTTATTAGTGTTATCATTGTAGTTTTCATTCTTAGTGTGAATGGGCCTTAAATCCTAATCGTGGGAAAATACATGATACATGTTTAAATGATTCTGTGTAGCTCAACTGGTAGAGCATGATCTTATTAATGGCACGGTTGTGGATTCAATTCCCAAGGCACACAAAAGCTGGCAAAAAGTCTCAAAGTCACTTTGGATAAAAGCGTCTGCCTAATGCATGAGCGTAAGTATAAACGCAAAATGCATTCACCCAAGTCTGCCATTAGTTACCACAGAGCATCAGCATCTAAACTGAAAGACCTAAAAGTATATTCAGCTCAGTGAACTGAGGAAAAACACAACTGAGAACTGTCACAGAGGGGAGATGCATGTGCACAAACACATCAAGAAATTACCTGGCATGAGCCCATGTGCACTCAAAAGCACAATTGGTCTAAACAAAAGCAGCCGTCATCACATGGCTTGTCTGACATACCTGCACAGCATGTCTGCCATGATGTCCAATGCTTCCAGCTGAACTGAGACGTCCTCCTGCTTGGCAATGGCACTTGTGAGGCGGCCTGTAATCTTTTTGCAAACACTAGCAGCAAGAGCAGAGCCTAAAGCAAAGAGAAACAGACTTAGCAGGCAAGATGGCACACGAAAATAACTAAATATAGTCATAAATATCTGAATGAATTCTCTGTCCTTTTATCACAATAGAGAAGAAAAAAAAACAGTTGTGGAATACAACTGCATTAATACTATTAGGCAGGGAAAACATGTTTTACCGCTGGAAGCTGGCGGGAGCTCTCCAATCACCGTCTTGAGGCCGATGCTAGAAATATCCCTAAGCTGCTCCTTATCTGATAACATGTTTGTACACAATGTATCAACAATGGTTTCGACCTGGTACTCCTTCACTTTGCTGACAAGTGGGCCCAAACTGCAAGAAATAACAAGGACTTTTAGTGCAACCTGTGAAATGCTTCCTATTTATCTATTACTAAGCAAAGGATAGATTTAGATTTGGTTTGGATTGCTTGCAATAATGTCTGTACTGCGAAATGGTACATTACAAATTATTTCTGTTTAGCATTCAAGGTAGTGTAAATCCATTTGCAAGATGGCTTTAACTGCCATAAGGTTTAGAAAGAGTCGCTGTATACAAACTTGTCTTTCAGCACCGAATGAAATGAACAAAGATTACTGTGACTTATTCATACAATCCCTTCAAATCTATCTAGGAAAAAATAGGTTAATCTTAGAAGCTAATAACCAAGATAAATCAAAGTAAAAAACAGCAATACATCTCACTAAATCACTGTGGCATGAATCAATTTCACATTAAAACATTTTTCAGAGGACAAAACTGAAGCCAGTTCATGAAGGACACACTGAAAACACCCAAGTAAGAGAAACTTTCAAGTTCATGTAAGTACAGAAGGACTGAAACCAATCTTACCATTTTACAGCCAAATTCTGAACTTCTCCATTCTTGTCCTCCAGGAGCTTTAAGATCATTTTGACCACCTTCCGTTCACTATCATCATCCAGCTTTATGGAGTCCTTCTGCAACTCGGACATCAAATCATTGGTGGCCATGAATCTGAGGGAACAAACAAGGACTTGTTATGAATCATTTATCACTTTACTTTATTCTGAAGAAAAAAATGTTTCTTCCACCAAAATGTAATAACTTGTGCCGCCCCTGAAACGACTTTGACTAATGTTATCAATCCCTACCCTCCAACCACCTGTCATATAAAGACAGAATTTTCTCATCATCCAACCATTTGCCAATGGATAAAAATCAAGCATCATCAGCATTTTCTTCCATTGTATATCCTGCTTCACTCACAAAAAACATAATTTTGCAAAGGCAATGACAAGCAGTTGCAAGGCATTTTTCCCAGAGGTGTTCCCAATGGTCCAGACACACTGACACACTTAAAAAGGGTTTCATGTGACTTCAGCACTAACAGAATGGCTACTGTAAAGATGCCCACATGGCCCTAAGGTGAGAGCCACCTTAATGGCGGTGGCTGCTGGCATTATGTCAAAGCAAATGGACTGACTGAAGCATTTTCACCTTTTCATCTCACTTGTCATGGTTTGCTAAATTCATAATCCACTTCTGAGCTGAAACTGGAGTGGATTAAAATGAAATCTTGTCTTTGGGTGCCAACATCAAAGCCTTAGTGCAGAATCTCATATGTGATGCAAGCGAAAACCTTCTGCATACCCTATTACGTGCCATCTCTCTCTCTCACACACACACAGAGTCCTAAAAGAGTCTGCTTTGGCATATATTTGAAGGCATGGAATCTCTTATTCCAGCGAGAGCCTAAGTAAGAATGAATAATGCATGAGACGCACACGCTCCAACAGCAGGGCGAGAGAGGGAACGCCAGCACACACCAACAGAGGAGACCTAGAACGGTGTGTAAGCAAAATGTTCCCAGGGGTAAAATCTTGTGAATTTCAGAAAGAGCTGGAATGAGAACAGCAAGTGGTTTGACGTGGATGACAGGCAGGGAAGACTCTGGAAATATGATCCGATGACTGCATTAGTATTCATTTGAGAACTCCTGTCAGATATATATAAAAACTCACAAACCATTAACCTCCTGGTGGCTGCTGCTGAATATACTGACATCATTAAAGGGAATCCCCCAACAAAAAAAAAGCATGGCAGCACGAAATATAAATTGTAACTCTACAGACCACTTAGATTATGAACTACAATTTCATGATAATCATTTTGCTTTTAAACTGTTATTTACACATGCTTCTGGCCTTGACAGCATTTCTGACTAGACAAGTATCCTCAGACCAAAGTCAATGAGGAATATCATCATATCTTTGCATACAGGCACAACCAGTGTTGGGTACTAACTAATTGCATGTAATCTGGACTAAGTAATCAAATTCCAAAAATTAAGTACTTGTAATTAATTATATTACATTTTAAAATACTCGTAATCAGACTACAGTTACTTTTTATTGATTACATGATTACATATTCACACAATGGCAGTAAATCATTTGGAATTTATTAAATCTCCCTAATTCTTTTTCATGTTTCAAATTTTCCATTCTAAAATAAGCCTACTGCTTATATACTTTATGTCTTCTAGTTTTGTAAAACTGCGCTTAATCAGGTGGCTATAATTACATGGGAAATTGAGAGGCACCAAAGCATTTGACCACTGGACTTACAGTAATCGTTTCACTTTTAAGGAGTGTTTTCTGAACATTGCAACATTATATAATCAGTTTCTGACAAACACATTATTTGAATTATCACTCAGTAAGCTTAGCTTTTTAATAATTAGCTTTCCATTAAAGCTGCAGTCCGGCATTTTTCCTCTTTGTCGCCATCTCTGTTTTAAACCTGCAATTGCAGTCATATGCGGAATTATCCTTACGTGCGTTGTGCATTGGCACGACTCCTCAGCGGATGAATCTAATGTTTGCTGTCAATCACTACACCGGTGTGGATACTGTACTTCAGAATCACAGATTCGACATCTTGGAAGTATGACCAAAATAAGAATTTTCACCAGAAAATGTCATCTGAAAAAGTAAGTAACATTTCTGCCACTTTTGTTCTGACCAACGGAGGAAAAAAGCATTAGCCTACAAAAGCCTACAATAAATCGCGCTGCCAATGGTGATTAAATCTCACGATCGCTTAGCTCAGATCATGCCAAACTGTGCAAATTATTATTACTGTTATACTTTGTTCTCAAATTGTTAATGTTAACAACATCAGCATTGCGTGACTATGTGTATTTAGTGTGTATT
This sequence comes from Hypophthalmichthys nobilis, assembly GCA_037950665.1. Classification (NCBI taxonomy): domain Eukaryota; kingdom Metazoa; phylum Chordata; class Actinopteri; order Cypriniformes; family Xenocyprididae; genus Hypophthalmichthys; species Hypophthalmichthys nobilis. Next base: position 10,266,434 of record CM075489.1, on the reverse strand, counting down.
AGCGTTACCTGTAGATTTCAATTTCTGTATCCACTCCACAGTCCAAAGCCTTTTGCTTTTGACTTACAGGTGAATCTCCAGTTGTCACTGATGATTGTCATTTGAACCTTTCTGGATTACAATTCACCATCAAAATACGTTTAATTATTTCAGCTGCTGTGAGAACAGGCTATAAATGATCCGCTACAAGCAGCATCCTCCTCACATGATAAAGCCGACTAGCCTGGACTCCTTCTTTCTGTTTACAGACGTGATGTAATGACGCAAAGACGAACTGCTGCATGCTCGAATTTCCCGCGGAAATCCACCAGGTCACTCTTATTATAAAACATTACAAGTTTACCGTTGTGAATCGAGCAAAGATAAGGAGATGGTTTTGAACACTGGCTGGATATGTACTTGCTCAAAAATTGATTTTAAATAATTTTTAACCAAAAAAAAGTTACGGACTGCAACTTTAAACTCCCTGCAGTTCCTTCACAAACCCCAGTCTGGGAAACACTGATGTAATGCAATATTTAAAGCACTTCATGTTGTTGATGATAAAGAATGGAATACATTTCCTTATACTTTGTATTTTTATATCAATATGGCACAATATTAATATCCTATTCAAATGAATGTGATAAGTTAGGTCAAAAGTAATCTAAAAGTAGTCAGCTTTTATTACCTAAAATGTGCAATGTAATGCATTACTACAATTATGTAATGTCATTTGGACTACAATTTGTAACTAATCCACTAGGTATAATATTGAGGGAAATATCTATCATTATTATTTACAAAATTAATTTCTCCTTGTTTAAATGTTGCAAAATGGTTTAATACAAATAAACCATTTCACACAGCCTGTAACTTACAAAAAAGAACAAGAGTCAACCTCTGCCTTTATAAATAAATGTCAATCTGCACAAGATAACAAATACAATTGATTAATAACTGAATAAAATAAGGAAATATTTAAAAAAAAATGACATGTCAAACCTGCTAATACTTAAATAGATATAAGAAGTAAGATTTTATGAAACACTGAATGCAGATCTCTCCTTACAAAAGAAAAACCTTGAATTCAATATAAATTCTACACAATACAAACTTCTCAAAAAAGTAGCTGATGTAGTTTAATTCTGTGTACATTTCATGGTGCACTAATGCTAACATTAGCCAACTTATATGAACACGAGGAAAGTAAACTACATCAAGTTACATCAAATACTGCATTAACTCAGCAACTCTGCTTATTTTGTCTATTGGTTGTAATGAATGACTGTACTCATTACAAATAATGACAGTTCGAGTGCAGTGCTATCAAAACGAGATGCTAAGGCTAATCGGCTAACACTAGCTACTAGCTGGCTAACACCAATACTAACACACACACTTTTGACAGCTTAAACTCCAACATGAGAAAGCAAATTAGCAAGTTGAAGCCGTGAATACATGACCCATGCACAATCTTAAACAGCAAAAAGCAAAATGAAGCCCCTTACAATATGAGTTAGCTTGTTAGCTTAGCATGTCAATCTAAACAACAACACTCGCGCGATTCGAGGCCTAAAACTTTCTGCGATCGCTTCATTATTTATTAAAACGTTTTAACGCCATCACAAGCCCTGAAAATAAGCGTGCATGCTCTTTAACACTCGATCTAGATATGTGCATCATGACTGACCTGAAATCCTTGTCGCTGGATGTCATTTTCTCCAAAAGATTAGAGATGTGGTACGAGGCACTCGCCATGTTTGCAGTCAGGAAAACCACTTGTGTGTGTGTTTAGGGCCAGAATGATTTAGTTCTCCTCTTTTTTGAAGGTTTGAAGAGGTGTAAAGTACAAGACGAATATCCAGAGTTTGTTGTGCAGGTAGGTGATCAGCAGCAGCTGTGCGGGGAAGAGCAGACGCTCATGCCTTGAGTTTGGATGGGTTTGAATGGAGGTGCTGCTCGCTTCTGCAGGAGGGAGGAGCTCAGACTAGACAGACACTGCTGTCTATGAGAAGACAGAGTAAAAGTGGGGCCGTGCTGCAAAACCTAGTGAGCTGCCTATTTGGATAGCATGAGTATCTTTGGGACACCATGTTTGTGGTGATGACAGGTAAAGGTGTTCTCATGATACTCGAATAATCTAACATGATCCTTTTATTTTTTATTATTCACTCATGTGCTGGTATCTGTCCCAGAACTGTGTAGATTAAAAAGTCTATCTAATCTCTATTAGTATAACTTGTTGACCAAATGTTTACTGTGTTTGTGAAGGTTTGTTATATTCTATGGAAGCCTGGTGTATCTTTTTCATTTTAATATCTCACATTTCAACAGTTGTTTGCATTTTGTTTTTGGATAGGATAGTGTATATGTATTTACATCTCTTGGCGGAGAGAGCATTTTCTTTACAGTATTTTACAGTAAATATCCTACTAAATCTAATATTTTTCACCATATCTGGTAAGGTAGTTTTATATTAAACAATCTTTTTTCCCATTAAAAATATGAATTTTTTTTTTTACATTCAATACTTCATAGAAACAACTGAGATCAGATCCATCCTGACTATTTGGATCAGTAATGAGAAGTCGCTTGACAACTAGGTACTCCAAAAAGCTTGCAAATGATATATTGCCTGGAGCTCAAATAAATCGGTGTCTATTATTTCATTTCAATCACTGAAATGACCTGGTGCGTGAAAGTGTGAGAGAGAAAAGAAGTAGCAATTATCCTCTACAGAGTACTGCCTAAGACAGGTTTGACTTTGGACCCATGTTAGGTGAGACCTCTATGATACATTCATCCTGTCTTTCAATGTGTCTTCATTCAGAGTCTCTGTTGAAAGCCTACTCTGTTCCCAGAGAGAAATGCAGCACATCTCCCTCAGATTCTCCTACAAAATGCTCTTAGTAAGACCATGAAATAGGGAGGAATAGATTGAGAGATTTATGTAATTGTCATCATTTTGTCCAACCCCCATGTGGCATTTTTCTTCCACTTTATTATTTTGTTTGTATGTCTTTTCTATAGCATATAAATTCATATTTATTTTACATACAGTGTGATCCAAAAGTCTGAGACCACATTAAAAATCATAAGATATTCTGAATTATATATATATATGATATATAATATATATATATATATATATATATATATATATATATATATATATATATATATATATATATATATATATATATATATATATATATATATAATGAAAAAAATTGGTGAAAGACTTTTGGACCCTAATGTATATTTTTCAAAAATGAAAATTCTGTCATTAATTACTCACCCTCATGTCGTTCCACACCCGTAAGACCTTTGTTCATCTTCGGAACACAAATTAAGATATTTTTGATGAAATCCGAGAGGTAAATGACTCGTCCATATAAAGCAATTTAACTGACACTTTCAAGGTCCAGAAAGGTACTAAAGACATTGTTAAAAATGTCGACTGCAGTGGTTCAACCTTAATTTTATGAAGCGACAAGAATAGGCCTACTATTTGTGCACAAAAACAAAACAAAAATGATGACTTTATTCAACAATATCTTCTCTTCTGTGTCATTCTCATTCGTTGTTTATGTCCAGCGCTTCCAGGTTCTACGTCAGAACCCCGACTGATTATTGGCCGGCTCCTGCGTCAGCATCACACGCATGCATCATGCTGATCACGTGATCAGCTTCGGCCAATACTAAGCTGGCATTCGGACGTAAACACGGAAGCCTTCACTGTGCTTACTGCGGCAACTGCGTAAGGATAATAAAATTAAGGTTGAAACACTGCAGTCATGTCGACTGTTTTAACATGTCTAGTACCTTTCTGGACCTTCAAAGTGTCGGTTAAATTGCTGTCTATGGATGAGTATTTACCTCTCGTATTTCATCAAAAATATCTTAATTTGTGTTCTGAAGATGAACACATGTCTTTCGGGTGTGGAACGACATGAGGGTGAGTAATTAATGACAGAATTTTCATTTTTGGGTGAACTAACTAACCCCTTAACACTTACAAGACATTATTTGATTGATTAGTTTAGTGGATTAGGGCCTGAATGACATTCAGAGATATGTGTTGTTTCTGTAGTGCAGTTTGTGTATTAGCATGACGTTTTTGCAGAAGTCTGCCTTCCAGCATTGTCTGACCCACTCTCACAGTCCCAAAAACTGCATGCAGTAGGCAGTGTCTTTTCTAATTTGTCTCTGAGATCGAATGGAATGGTTAGGTGCACTACACACATTGTTTTTGACTCAGTAGGAGACAGGAGGTCAAATATAATTAGGATTACAATCATCACACTGTTGGCAGTGTAGAGCTCGGTCATGCAGAGAAATACATCCTTGCACCTCCATATATGAATCTATCAAATATATGAATCACAGAATAACTGTAGATAAAAGGCAGTAGAAATAGTCATTGTGTGAAATGTAAATGTAATGATGTGAATAAAACTTAAAATATAGGTTTCCATTTTCACTGAATAAAGCTAATTTATATATACAAATATTTGCCTTTGATTTCAAGCTTGTCAGTCTGTCAATTTTAACTGCAAATCAATTTACCATCATATCAGTTACGATTTCTCAGAATACCCTCAACAGCTGTGTGGAAAATAGCTCTTGGATGGAGACCAGGTGGCAAAGGCATAGAAAGGAAATAAAAAGATAGCAAGTGTGCGTCTGCATGCAAAAGCAAAGATGAGAGGCGAAATAAAGTAATTTTATTCAAGACTCATTAAGTGAGTGAATTTCTTTTTCACCTTTTTCAAAGAGCACAATAGATTGAGATTTTAAACATGTCAGTGATGCATAATTACTATGTAGAACATGTCATGTCTAGATGTCATATTTGATGTTAGTTTTCTTTAAGAATGATATGATTTTTGGAGTATGTACAGGATTCAAACTGACATTTGATTGATCTCTGTTGCAGTGGGACAAGGCTCCAGTAGGTGTCATGAGAGTGGGAGTATAAGCATGTGTGTGTGTGTGTTTTGGAAAGACATTGAGCTGAAATGATAGAGAGAGACCTCCAATCATTGCGGAGAAACATCTCCTTGCACTGAAATAAATCTTGATGCTATTGCCTAAGATTATCCCAGGCTTTTTACGGAAATGATGTTCCAATTATGTTACCTCATGGAGGCATTGATGTGTGGTGGAAGCAGAAAAGCATGCCTGTAGCTGTCCCATAATGGCATGCCTCCTTCTGTAGGCATTAATGCTCAGATGCTCTAAGCAAAACAGGGGCAAGGGGAAGAAAAGACAGTTGTGGCCTCATTTCCAAGCCTGTGTAAGTTTCTGTTGTGGCATAAAATGGATTACATGAAGCAAATAGGTTGATGAAAATGTGACTTTTTCATGCATGCTAAAGACCACATAAAAATCCCTTGACAAGCACAGAGCTCTGTGTTGATGTATTTTCTATTGAAACAGGAAGTTGAGATGGGGAATATCCACTGTGCTGATGCTGCCTGAGAAGGGTGCTGCCTATGTAGGCACTAGGTAGTAAGACAGCTCACTAGATAAAAAATTATGCATAGCCACCTTGCTAATAGTATGAGACCAGTGAAGCCATCAATAATTTTCACCTGATTTCTCAGAAAATTAAAAACTTTACATTTTAAATGTATGTATTTGCTAGTATATAGAATTTTTTAAATATCATCAAAGCTAACACATATGGACAAAAACTCCAATTTTGATTGTATGCTGTTTTTAATAAATATGAAGCTTAGATAAATTATGCTCTTAAAATTGGGTTAATTGCAATTTGAGGCACAAAAATCATTTATTTACATGCACAGACAGCAATGGCTCCATGGAGATGAATGACAACAAGGGTGAATAGGCATAAATGGAGTTTAATGATGCACTTTCTGTTTACAATGAACCCAGGGGAGCTGTAATCGATTATCAAATTGTAATCGTCCTTTCCTCTGATTTTCAGTATTAAAAAGCCAGCCAGTATATTGTCCTAGAACATACACTCTCTCCCCTTTTGCTTTTTCATCCTTTTGACCCATTTCTGCTACATGCAATCTGGAAATTACAAATGACCTCTTGTTTCGAAACTGCTGCAATCTATGGACCGTTAATGACTTATTGAATTGAGGTAATTGCATTCTACTCAAGCAATGGCCACCCCTTGTTGCACTTAACATTCAAATTAAATTTAATTTCCTGGTCCAACACTCAACATAAATTGCTGGTCAAGTAACAGATGCATTAACCTGAAGAAAAAACAAACAAACACTGGAGTTCATAGGCCACATTGGATGTCAGTCGTGAATACATGGCAATAGCAAAGATGATATTTGCTCAATAAAGAGCCTCAAGAAAAAGAGCACTCCATTACTACAGACTCCTATACATACATTATCTTCTATTTCATCTTCATTATTTCAAACAAGCACATGAATGTGTGAAATAGCAACATGGCTCATTTCATCATCCCCTACTATATTTTGTTACATGTGAAGTGCACTGTAAAACCGAACAGTGAAATTAATTAAATGAAATAAGTTTGTTTCACTCAAATAACAATGAAAGTTCATTGTACTTAATAGAAGAAAAGCGTGAACTCAAAATTTCATTGTAGTAAGCTGAACTTAATATGATTGAGTTGAATTGAGTTGCAGCAGATTTCTAATTCCCTGCATGCTTTGCATCAGACTGAAGATAAATGTTGAAATTAAGTGTTATTTTGTGTGTTTTTGCACAAGATTAACACAGGGAGACATAAGTTTAATGTTGTGTTATGTTGTATTTACAGGGGTTTTGAAACTGAAATTTAAGTTGTTATTTTAGTCATTTTTGTTGAACCTTTCCTTTAAGCTGGGATAAAGATATCACATAACATCCAAAATATTACCTTTTTAAACCTATTTACTGAGGCTGGCTTCAGACAGATAGACATAAAGAGAGACAGCAGGAAAGAGGTTCACGCTGTGCTATATGGACTCATCAGGAGTGTTTGTCTTCACAGTTTCAAGTAAAATTACACCCAGCCTCAAACTCTGCTTTTTAATATGGACACCATGTTGCTTCCGACAGCTGCTTAGTCAAAGTATTTTATATCCACATCTGAATTACTACCATTATTAGAGTCAATGTTACAGCTGCATTAATCAAACTGATATACGGCACTAACCTAAAATGCTTGTTCCGACGGCATGTACAAGGCCAAAAATGTTGGCGTGGCATTAATTCAGTATGTCCTCAGTTTTTGACCCATCACCATGTACTTGTCAAGCCTCTCAATTTCTGATTGGTCAACAGCAGCTAAAGTAAATGCAAAGGGCATGTATGCAAGGTCATGTATTCTTAGACACAGTGTCTCTTCACTGCCCCATCATCCTCCTTGAGTCTGTCTATCGCAATGTCCGATCTAGCTCTTTCACCGGTCACCGGTGCTCTCTATAGGGCTTCTCTCTCTCTGCCTCCTGATTCACAGTGAGAAATAGCTCAGAGCCCTCAAGGGAGGTTGCCCACAGGAGCGAGTGCGAATGTATAGGTGTATGAGTGTGTGGCCTCATTGCTGGCAGCTCTCTGATTAATCAATGGCATAAACACAGATCACTGCAGAATAGCCCAAAGGCTCCCAAAGGGAATGTAACGCAAGGTATAAAGCACCTTCCAGTGCAACCTCTTTGACCTCACCACCTGCTCAGAGACCTCAGGTTGATGGAGAACATATATATGTCACTGATTAACAGATTCAAACAAGTGAAGGCCCCCGAAAAGAGGTTAGATACCAAAATATACACATTTTTTGTCATGTTTTGAGCATTTAGAAACAAAATGTATGAGACAGTTTTTGCCAGATTTCATTGGTGATTTCAAATATGAAGTTTAATCGCAAGCTTGGTGAACATCTTTGGAGAATTTAATGTTTCCCCCATTCAAAGAGATAGGAGCTGTACTTGCATGACTGAAATAGCTCCCTGAAAGGCGTTTCAAAGATGGCCGCCAAGTGAAATGACTTGCCTTAAAGGGTTAGTTCACCCAAAAACAAAAATTATTCTTCTTTCAAAAATATCCTGGCTCTTCCAAGCTTTATAATGGGAGTGAATGGTAACTGCGATTTTGAAGCCCAAAAAAGCACATCCATTCATCATAAAAGTAATCCATATGACTCCAGGGGATCAGGTCAGAGTTCACTTTTCCACCAGAACTAGACTCGCAGACGGAAGCTAGTGGTTTATAAATATGGATATTTTTCTTACAAAAACACATTGCTTCATTTCAGAAGGCCTTTATTAACCCCCTGGAGCCATATGGATTACTTTTATGATGGATGGATGGATGGGCTTTTTTGGGCTTTAAAATCTCAGTTACTATTCACTCCCATTATAAAGCTTGGAAGAGCAAGCATATTTTTTATATAACTTCAGTTGTGTTTGGCTGAAAGAAGAAAGTCATATACACATAGGATGGCTTGAAGGTGAGTAAATTATGGGATAATTTTTATTTTGCCTTCTTGTGTTTATCAGTGAATCTTTCTGCAGCAAATGACAGTTTTTAAAAGCGAGACGTTGAATCATTAATTCAAGCAATTCATTCTGCCCTTTGTTTGGGACTATTTTCATTGGCAGCGCAAAAAAGTAACTGGCAAAATGTTGTGTCAAACATGTAAGTTTCTCAATATTAACTGTTGAAAAAAATCACACCATTTCATTTTCTGCAATAATTTATTCGAAATCGTTTTTTGCTATTCAAATACAATTGTTTTTAATTATTAACAAGGCTTGGTTAAATCTTTTGAACTATCAACGGCAGATCCCGAATCCATTTAAGAATATCACGCTCGGAAGAATCACAGTCATGTTGATATACAGCCAAAACTCTTGCTCGTGTGATATTGCTTGATCCTTTGATGGCAATATCTGTTTTGATATTTGTTATGAAATTGTCCGTTTCACCAAAACTGATGCAATGCAGCTCTAATGTGTCAAGCCACATTTAGTGTATTTGTGTAGCACTTTTCACAATACACATTGTTTCAATGAAGCTTTATATTAAGGGATATATTGTAACAGTAATGCTAGTAATAGTGACAGTAATAGTGTCTAAAAGTCCCTTTTACAAAGTAATTAGTAAGAAAGGTCTGTGGCTAGAAAATAGAGACCACTACGCATAATGGAGAAAAGAAAAAAACATCTCCTTTAATAATTTATGTTTCCTGATTTAAGATACCTCGATGAATTTAGTGTCACGTAATAAACTGAGGTGGAAGAAAATCATGTTGTCTGTAATTCATCACTTGACGTTGTCATGTCCTTTCCAGCAGATTTTGGCCTTGCCTAATTAGACTCATTCTCGGCCAACCCACTCCTGTTCTCAACACATTTAGCTAATTAAAGAGCTTAATCTAATTCACATTTGATTAACCAAGCACCCAACGAAGCCTCAATGTTGATGGCAAGACCTCGAAGAAAGCTGTTTTCCAAAGCTAATGATTTAATTGGGATTGAAATTTAAGGACCGCAGGCCATGTGCATTCATATTTTATTTCATAATTTGGTCTTTAGTGTCTCCAAAACTGATAGCAATATCTCTGTTGGCAAACAGCTATTTGAGTTAGAAATATGTGTTCAAGTTCAAAGTAAATGCAGAAATGTATTCTGGATGTGAGGCAGAAAGACATTCTGTACAAAGACCAGCAAGCTCAAAAATGCGGACACATTCATAATAAAATATCTAAGAATCAAAGCAATATGTGACTACTGTTTAACATTTTAATTTGACTTATTTCAAAGAACAATACTACTGAACTTATTATTTAAACTATAAAGAAGGATCTGTTTGTCACAGGGACACAAACAAGCATTTTGTATTTAGGTTGTCTTCTGAGAATTGATGTTTGTAGTGCTTGCATAACAACCGTATCTTATTAAAAAGTGCTCTTTCTGCTTCCCTTGTTTGCTAAAACAAGCACATACTCACACAAAGTCACACAGAGCATGTAAAGGATCCACAAAGGATTCATCTGTAAAAAATATCAAAGAGAACTGTGGGATTTTGTGTAAGCAGTAATTTCTAAAATTAAGGCTATTAAGGTACTTAAAAGTGTGGTAGAGTTTATATGAAAGATCTGATTTCTTGCACCAAGAATTAAGCCACAAAGATCAAAAGACTACGTTTTTTCAGCTTTCTTCATATTTAAAATCATATATTAGAGAGTGAGATTATAAATGCATTGATAATTGAACAAGAAATGTGTACTTGCTTTGATAAGAATTTATTGGCTGAACTAGCCTTTTTTTAGGTCAATTACGAAGACAGTCTCAGTGCATAATGTTTTTCTACTTCCTCAACAATGACTTTTTTGTTAACAATTGCTCATTTAACGAAATGCTGCACTGTTCTTGCGTAACACCAGGCCTTTGTCTCCTCTCTTTCAGAGGGTGTACTGGTACATTTATTGATCTCCTGGTCTAGCAATTCAAATGCTTGGGGCCTTTGTGCTCTTTACTTCATTGTCAATTTGAGCACAGAAGCAAACATTGCAAGGAGCCCTTTTGAACTTATGATTCTTATGATTACTTATGATGAGTTATTGAACATCCTGGTCACTCTTTTTAAAAATAATGAAAATGTATGTGGACTAGGGATTTCGAGCTCCAAAACAACAAAACACTATCAATAAAGTCTCACTTATGCACTATATTAATAGGTTTGTGTGACAAACGGACCAAAATTTAAGTCATTATTAACTGAAAATCTTGACAGTCACTCAATGATTTTGGCCTGTTCTTTATGATGATATCTTGAATACTTTTAGAGTTACAGGCATGACAACTTTAGAAAAAGAACATTTATGGCACTTAGACAGGTATGTTCTATGCAATTGAGCTGTAGATACATTTCTAGTTTTAACATTATTTGTTCTTTAGATGTTCTTCTTTAAAAGAAAAAAAGTATCAGCTATATATGCAGAGTGACCCACATTTGGTTTTTGACCACTAAAAATGTGTACAATTTACCAATTTACTCATGGAGCCGCATTAACATGTCCATATTCCTTTTTGAACCATTGAGGGCCTTTAAAATTAAGATACCAAAAGGAAAGTTTGTTAAGAACCAGAATCTAAAAGGATATTAAGATATCTTTAATACTTCTTGAGTTACAGGCATGCAAACTTGAGGCAAAAAACACAAGAAGTGCTTTTTGCCATTTTTGAACTTGTCACTGTTAGCATATAATGAAACAAAGATTGTTAAAGTCAACAGATTTTACTGTCAACAGACCTACCAAACTCTGTGATAAAATAAAATAATGATGCTGCCAGTCATTTTTACACCCCTGTAAATTGGCTCCAAATCTCAGGTGAAAATTATCATTTCAAAATAGTGGATCACTCAGTAAATACACATCTGTAACATTTATTATTTTGGCTTTCATCACTATTTATGTTTGTCGTTCTACAGAAAAAAATATTAACAAAATCAAAAATTTGAACCGGAGACCTCTGGTTGAGTTACACAGAGTGACCCTTTAGTCACATTTCATTGTAACAGCATAGAAAAGACTGTTCCGCAAAAGATATTAAGTCATACAGAATTAAACTAAGGGTGAGTAAATAATGACAGAATTTTATTCTCAGGTGATTTCATCCTACCAAGCATGATTCATAATGGAACATCCATTAATGGATTTAAGACCTTGGGGAAATTGCTTGGAGTCATCACATGACAGCACATTTAAAACTTTCAAAGGTTACTAGGTACAAAAGCACACAATGATGTCATGAGTTGTCATGATGCGTTTGGATTTGTGGCTGACTCTGCAGTGGATTTTGCTAGGCCTTACAGCATGAACACAGCACAAAACCCTGCTGTGCCTCCGAGTTTCACAGTTGCCGCTAGTTGTCATTTTGATTCATTGAACATCAGGGTACTTGACAAGCCTTAGCGGGGGAAGCCAAATAAAGACAAAATTTTTGCCGGCCGTTTCTGAGAACGTATGACTACACTGTCTAGAGCGATGGGTCTCATAGGGACTGTTCTCTGCACTCCAGCAGTGCCACACAAGAGAGAAAATAGACTATTTATCCATGTGAACATGTCTCTATTGACAGAACTACTCTCATTACAAAATGTGATAGTATTTTAATGCCTTTCTAAAATATTGTCATGTCATAATTAACTTCCGCTTAGAAGTTTTATAGATTTTCAGTGATTTTTGAAAGGGTCTATGCTATAAATCCCACCATTAATAAAGCTTCACCTCAACAGTAAAGTGCTTCAGAAAGCACAAGAATGAATCTATTTGTTAGGGCAGAGAACGTCCTTGAGTGTCTTTGCTTTTGTTCTAACTAAGACAGAAATGGCGCACAAAGCAGGGTTTTCTTCGAGAAGCTGCAATGCTGTTCATAAAACACTCCAAGGACCGTCACACAAAGTAAATAGCCTTGTCTAGTCATGGTGATCCTGACATTCTTTAAATATTTTGTCCTATAATTGTGCACATATCCCTTTTGTTGTTTTTCACTTTCTCTCGATTTTCTCCTTGGCTTCATCTTGGCTTTTCAATATCTGTCCCTCAGCAGCTTATTTGCTGCTTAGAGGAAGTACACCGCCACTGGATTTTTATTTGGCCACGCATACAAGAAGTGTAATGGGCACTAAAGCACTCTGATTGAAGCAGAAATCATATTGCCTTTGATTGCCCCGTGAGACTTGAAGCGCTGCCACAGGGCTGTGAATTACATTGTGCACAGGCGACGTGGTGTGCGAAGCCTGGCCTTTCTCAGCAGCAGTGGGAGTTGGTGTCTTCTGCAAGAGCTGCATGTGAATTTGAGATTTTTAGCTCCCTTGACAGACTCTTGGGTACCTCCTCAGGAGCTAAGAAATTCGCTTTTTTTTCCATCTGTCTGTTCACCATCTCTCCTGTATTCTTTATTTATGCTCCCTCTCTTTAGACTCCATCTGCTCAACTCTACATACAGTACAGAGAGCTTCACTGGCCTTACACCCAGGTGGTGCCAACTGCTATCCCCAGCACTGCTGAGACTGAGTAAGAATTCAACTCAAGGCATGCTGGGTGTGTATTTAGAGTTGGGTCTAACTGTGTGTCCTGCCTGAAAGGTCATCTTATGAATCACAGTTGGGTGAATGACTGCTATTAGCATTGATAGTTAAAGGTAGGGTAGGTAATTTCCGAGAGGCTAGCAATAGCAAGCTAGCTTTGAAAACATAAGATCCCACCCTGCCTTCAGATCACTCTTCAAAGCCACGCCTCCTCCAAAAGACATGAAAGCAAAAAGCAGAGTCTGCAAAGCGTCATGAGAGACAGCGTTAAATGACCTCATGTCTCAAAGCACATTACAATAATAATGAACGTAAACAACTTACAGAGCTCTTACTAGTATCACCTGACTGCTGCAGAATAATTTTGGCGTTGATAGTGTTGACATAGAAATGCAAAAATCCGAGTCTGAGGATGTGAGCAGCTTTGGGTAGAACATCATGGGTTGCCATCGAGGGGGTATGGAAATACCAACCCGATCTCACAGCAATTCGTACGTATTTTACGAGGTGGCTAATTCGTATGAACTCGTACGAATGACCTACCCCTAACCCCGCCCCTAAACCTACCCGTCACTGGGGTTTAGACAAATCGTATGAATTTGTATGAGTGACTTCGTATGAATTCATATGAATTAGCCACCTTGTAAAATAGATAGATAGCATTGGAAATACATATGTTAACAGGCACGTAGGACATCCAAAAAATGTTTGTCCAATCATTGCATTCGGTCCGAATGCAATGATTGGACGAAATTTTTTTTGATCCTGAGACTTCCACAGAAGATATATGTACATTTTTTAAATATTTAGACCACTTCTATTATTGATTCCTATCAGGATGTGAAGAGAGTTTCAACCAGTGTAACAAAAAGTGTTTATAAACAATATTGCATATAGCTTTAAGAGCAGTAATGGCGACTACGTCTTCAAATGAGGCAGTCTATCACTGCGGTATACAAGCATGCCAGAGGACATCACTTAGACAAGATGTCAAGGTCAATGCCTACTGATTGTTATTTCATAACAACTGTGTGATAATTACAGACTGTTCTAATCATCTCTAAACTTCTTCAATTATGTACAATCACAGTGGACAGGTTGAGAGGCGAAGGTTTATTTTAAATGCACACTTGAAGAAGCATCAACTCCCCTTTTCTGTCCTTCGTCACAGCTGAAATAGCAGCTCTGCAACACCACTCTATGATTTATCACATCAAAGTCTCAGAAACTTGTACGCATTAATATCCATCAAAATGTCACAATAATTGTTTTGCTGTCTTCCTCTGCAGTTAAATGAAAGTGTATTATGGACAAGGTAGATGACAAGTTCAATTGTCTGGAAGGTAAATGTTGGAATGTTTGGACCATGATGGAAAAACTGTGAAATGTTTGCAACTATTTGGAAATCGTTATTCAGGAAGTGTCATCAGCACTGTGCTTCTGAAGGATGAGAAACACTGTTCAATTATGAAGCTATTTCTAAAGAGGACAGCTATTCCCTTTGCAGCTATGACTTTCTCATTATTATTGTTCTAATATAAAATGGCAATTGAAAGACTTCTATAAGATTCAGTGCATAAACTGTATCTTGTTATAGAACTACTATTGCTTGAATAATAATTTTTTTTTGTCCCAAAACAATAAAGAATTCTGGTTTGTAATGAGAGATATGATGAGTCAAATAACTGCTATGCCTCAGCCATTTTATATAGCCACTATTTTAAGACTTACAAAGTGCCATTTAGTGTCATGCTTCATTAACAGATTTACAATCTAAAATTTACATTTTAGAGGATCAGCTAATGACATTATATTTTCTTAAAGATATTCTGAAGAGTGTTGGTAACCAAACAGTTGATGGGCCTCATTGACTTCATATATATATATATATATATATATATATATATATATATATATTTTTTTTTTTTTTTTTTTTTTTTTTTTTTTCTCTCCATACTATGAAAGTCAATAGGGCCCATCAACTGTTTGGTTACCCATATTCTTCAAAATATCTTCTTTATGAAAGAAATTCATACAGGTTTGAACAACTTGAGGGTGAATAAATAATGACTGAATTTTAATTTTTTGGTGAACTATCCCTATAAGGAGACCCCTAAAGGCCCTGATATTTTTCAAGCGAAATCAAAGAATGAACTGCATGGTGTGACATAATTTCGAACAAAATCAGGCTAAAACGAAGTTTGTTTGGAGTTTGTTTCGGGAGTTCGAAACACCTTGCCAAAACAAACTTTCCAGAAAAGTGCGCTCCTGCTGGTAAACACCTTCGAACTTATGTAACTACTACATTATTACTATGTAATAGGTAGGATGTTTGCTTACAATATACAACTGCAAAGGTATTTCAATCTTTTTTTCCTATATCAGGGCCTTAAATGTAGTTTTTTGGACTACACTTACCACCTCTTAAAGATTGAGGTCACAAAACAGCATTTGTTTTCATCATCCTTTGGCGCCATGAGCTTAACAACCATAGAAACCTATATGCATATTAATAGGAACTATAAGGAACATCAAGCTAGGCCTGCATCTGAATAGTTCATCTCCAAGTAGAATCCCTCCCAAGTGTAATATCATAATATTAACACTTGTGTCTTGCCTCTCAACATCTTCATCTCTACATCCACCAGTGAAAACCATTAGACCTTGGGAGCCACTAAGTAAGGGCATTGCATTCAAGCTAACCCCCCTTCCCCCCTCCACTTCCTGTCTGCTGTATCATCTCAGAGGGTGATGTGCTGCTCGGTATGCAGCCCGAGGGACGAATGGATGGATGGATGGCTAAATGGAAGGACGGAAGAAAGGCCTCAGAATGAGGATGAGCGCTGCCCAACCCGACTCATTACAGCCTGGCCTTGCCCCGTAGTGTACGCTCCAGTGCGCGTAAAGCCGCCAGGGCACCCCCGTGGATGGATGGACAGCGAGCGAGAGGGGGAGGGAACACGTAAGGAAAAAAAACAAAACAGCAGAAGCTGAGGAAAGTAGGCCGATGATGATGTGTCACAATGCCCACTAAGAAGCAGCGTCACCTAACCTACATTTATCTAGATGTTTTTTTCCCAGTGGCTATGTGTTGGATGTGTACATGCTTGCGGAAGCATGGAGTGCCATATTGCTTGGAGACCACCAGCTTAGACAGCAACCAGCTGTTTAGGGCAGTAGGGTTAACTACAAGGAGTGCTCCCTAAGAGAACTTAAAAAACCATAATATCCCAGAAATTATTTTTCATATTTTATAACTTTTTTCCCTGTCAAATTAAATATTTTATCCCATAACAAATCTAATATTTCATGTTTTTTTCCCTCATGTGTTTGCTCCTCCAGTGCTTTTGAACTAAAAAATAACAGCATGTGTTTGAGATCAGATATGATAATTTACACATATTTATAAAGTATGGCTTTTTAATCAAACAGAAATATTTAACTGATTACATCAATCTGAAGTATTTATTTGTCTGTTTACTGATATATTTGTCCCCTAATCTAGTAACATTTATGGAAAACTTACATGAGGCTGAAAATGTTACATAAGCAGATATAATTAAATTACTAGCTTACTGAAATAAACGGTTAATTAAAGTTAGAGTTCAGCACATTAGGCTCTTGAAACCCACTCACCAAGAGATAGCTGAGGGTTGAAATGGTAAACAGCTGACAGTTAATGTAGGTGGGCTGATGCTTGCATGCAATGAACAACAATTAGGTAGAAAATTAATGCAGCTATCATAAGTTACAAATCAATGCTGGAAACAGAGATATGAATCACATTCTTAATTTTGTTACTTCACACAGAGGTCAGAAATTAGAGTGGGAAAAAATTTAAAATGTGTAAAAAATGGTCATTATAACAAATCATGCATGTTCATTACTGAGCATCTGCTTCTTTGGTGCTGCTAGTACTCACCTTTCTGGCAGCAGGTATAGAATGAAATACACTAAAGCATAAGCTAAACACGCACATAAAAAACACTCCATTCAAGGTATCACTCTATTGACTCTAAAAATGTCAAGTAACCATCAAATTGTACTAAAATACTTTCCTTGAATTGTGAACAAACCTTGATGTTGGCTTGAGAAAGCCCGAATCTTGAACCAGGACTCGAACTCGGGTTGTCTTGTGGACAGCAGCAGCAAATGTACTATTATTAAATATTAATAATATTTTAAAACAAAATCAGTCTTTTTTTTCCCCTAATAAAATATTAAACAAAATTACTTTTACAAAAACAATATTTATTTATTTTTTTCAAGAATTTCAGAAAAGAATATCTAATGACAGCTTTTACACCACACATCAAAATGACTTTTAATTCAGAAATTTATCACAGAATATCTTTTTTATGAATTGCATTTTAATGTATTTTTGAATTATAAACTACCTCCAGACAAAAATAAATAAATAAATGTAATGTCATTGACCCATTTGCCGTTGATTTGATTTTATAATTAACAGCCATAATGGTTCAGATGGAACATGTATTACATTAAAATGATACTACAGAAATATTTGACCTAAAAAACATACTATACTATGTGTTTTTACATAGTTAGAAAAGCAATAAACCTCCATGAAGGTAAAGAAATCATTTCCTGGGGGCAAATATTCCCTCTAAATTAAAACAAAAGTTATTTTCTGACACTGCCTCACTCCCACAACAACACACACAACTTAAGATATGAATGAATGAGGCCACACACACATTCTTAAAACACTGGAATAGAACAATCAGCAACGCTACACACTTCAATTAGGCTACAGATGAACAGACATGGGTTGTGGGTTTGGCGTTTACGATAGGACTGCAGTGTGAAGCGTTAACGTGATAAAATAATGAGACAATTCTTGGGCAGGGGAAGGTAGGAGAGGGAAAAGTCTATTGTAGTGGGTTGTAGTGGACACCTTCCCGTTCGTGTGTCTGCTCACACCCCCCAGCTCAGCTCCACAACGAGGCTGAGGGAGACACGGCGTTCAATTACACCGACTGCCAGTGAATAGAAGGGACGAGGCGCGGGGAAATGCACGCCTGTGCCGTCAGTGAAATGCGCCTGAGATTTAGCCCCTGAATGCACACGACGCCACCGAAATGCCGGGTTGGAAGAAAAATATCCCCGCTTGCCTGCAAGCCGACCAAGAAGGAGGTATGAAAAGCAGTGCTTTAATAGTTTTGCACGAGCGTTGTTTCAGGGGCGCGTTCTGTTTATTGTTGTGGTCTCTCGGTTTGTTTGTTCCACTATAACTGTTGATGTTTGGCGCGAAATGTTTAGAACGTTCGGAGCTACATTGTATCAACTTTTTCTTGGTGATCAGTGGATTGAGAGATAATACCGCGCCCGCCGCCAGGAATTCCGTAGTAATGCACTTGTTCGGTCGGTTTCTTTCCATAAATCGACATTTTAAAGGCTGTATAGGCTTACTTTGCTATTATATTCCATCCTTTAATTTTGGTATAATACACTTGGATCTGATGTTGTCAATACACAGCGAATATTTAGATACAGATAGTATATTTGATGTTCATAGTACTCCGTGTTAAAAATGTTGCCTACAGTCAAGACATTTCTGTCGCTTCCACTTGGCTTGGCTGATAACCATGTGTATGTAGTATGTGACAGCTCATTTCCTATTTGAAAACCGCCTGTATAAAACACACCAATGAAATCGTGTGATTGTAGTAGTGCTGTAATTTAATGTCTGTCATATGGGCTTACCCTTTCGCTTTAGAAGTCTACATAGCCGTAGGCATGAAATGCAGCTCGTTGCTGTCTGTAGTCATTGTTAACATATAAGGTGTGTAAATAGTAGTCTAATGTTAGCGACTGATACTGACTGTTTCCTTACGCCCATGTCATTTTTGCGTTAGAATTCAGCGACAGAATTTCACTATTCACGACCTAATGAAATCTTATCCATCACAGCCATGCATGTCGAGTGAAACGGGTCTGAATGGTCAGGGGAAGTAGTCAGATGCACTTGCCCATAGCAAACAAGCAGAGTACACCGAGCATGAGGTTACAATAAATCAAAGCAGCGTGTGAATGATCATGTTTCAGAGGACAGTGAAATATGTTTGCACACGTGGTTTGTCGGTGAAAAGATTGTTTGTCACACTCTGAATGGAGAACTACTTACGGCAAGTATTGATGCAGTGTTGGTTTTTGGACGATCTACCAAGGTAGATCGTTGGAAAGGGCTGCATTCTCTAAAGCAGAACAGTTGTCAGTGTCAGTTGACAGTGTTTACATACACAAGAATATTCTGATTTAAATGGCAATATGACCATATTTTGATTATGTATGCACAACGCAAGGTTTCAGAAAGTCTAAGAAACCTGTTTTTGGAGCATGTAGAATTTCCCTCCATACATTAAAAGAAAAATGTGTGTATGTATGTATATAAGTATGTATGTATGTGTGTGTGTATGTGTATGTATGTATGTATGTATGTATGTGTGTGTGTGTGTGTGTGTGTATGTGTATGTATATATAAATATATATATAATATATTTATATATATACACATGTAATATACACACATATACATCATGCATACACACACACACACACACACATACATGTGTATGTGTATATATATATATATATATATATATGTATATATGTGTGTGTGTGTGTGTGTATGTATATATATACCGTAAAAAATTATTTTCATGATTTGTTATCACAACATTTCTTCTTTTGTCAAATCAACTTAAATAATTAATGTGGTTCAGATAACATAATATTTTGAGTTTCTGTTGATTAAACCAATCGCCCCTTCATTGTATTACCTAAAATTTTTAATTTCAATGAACCCAAAATATATATTTCAATTCACATTTATTTGTATAGCGCTTTTCACAATACATATCGTTTCAAAGCAGCTTTACAGGGAGTGCATGTCAACATTACAGTTCAGGCCCCGTCCACACGGAGATGAGTTTAACTGTATACGCAAAAATTTTGTATCGTATAGGCGTTTCATCCAGACGGATCCACCGTTTTCAGAAGGTGAAACCGCTATTTTTTTTTAAACCGGGTCCCAGAGTGGATATATATATATATGTAAAAGTTTTTGAGGTTGCGTGCATTTCTTAGATAACATAAACATCTCTCTCAGGTGTTGAATGTGAACGCTTGCCCATTGTCATCATGACTCAAAACTGATGAATCTCCATTTTCCTTGTGTCATGATGCTTTCACCTGAGAGTTGCTTGAGCATGAGCCCTGCATGCTTGAGAGTGTAAAAGCATTTACATCCATTTTATGCATATGTATAGGCTTATTTATTAGAAGAGGTTATTTTAAGCCACTCGCATTCAAACAACAAAACCTACATATGCAGCTGCCACAGTGAGTCCGTATATGATTGATATATGGTGTATTCACTTTTCGACTTTAGTGGAATGCTGTTGAACGCAGCAGATCTGCATGCAAAAGTAAATTTTGCGTAACATTAGTGCCATCTTCAGCATGCTGGTACTTGTGATCTGGTGCCCTGCTGCCTTGCAATGTGGCATGTAATTGGGTTTGAGGGGAACCAGCAGGGGCCGAATGAGCCCCCTCATACAAAACGGGGATATTGCGGGAAGCTGTGGATGATGCTGTGTCCTTGGATCGGTGCAGAATTGCTATGGCTTGCAAGCCTCCTCCACCTCCTCCTCTGTGTCTTTGTATTGAACGGGTAGAGAGATCTAGGGCATGGAGGGTAATGCTTTTGTATGTCTCTTAGATGCTGCTTTTCTTGTGCACTGCAGGACTGCAGTTGTTGGAACAAATAGGTTTATGTTTTTAATCACTCTTTGCGTAATTCAGTTTAAGGATATCTAGCTGTGTTCAGTGCCTGGGTCTTGAGCGTATAGGTGTTTGTCTGTGCACCTAGACAACACATCCATCTTAACATTGCGTAAAGATGCGATTCATCATCTGCGCTAATAAGATCATTTAACCAGATTTCAGCACTTGCTGATGGATCGAATGAAAGTATTCAATTTATAATATTAGAAGTACCTAAAATGATGCACGAGCAGATTAGAATGATGCAACACAAGTCAGATCATCTTGCAGTGTCTCCCTCAACATATTGATTATGTTTCTCATACTGTAGTTTACATAAAAAGGACATTTATTAAGAGTTTTATGCTGCTGGATCAGGATTTTTGCCTACTTGTTGAGAACTTTAGGGATAATTTTGATTCCTGGGGAGACCTATAACCTTTCAACATAAGAGGGCAATTTCAGTATTATTCATTTTGCACATTTTGTTGTATATATTTCTGTATATCTGTAACCTTTTTTTGTATTGTTCATATATATGTATAGCATCAGCACTGTGTCTCTGTCAGTGTAGAGAAAATTTTGTCTCTGAAGGTTGGTTTCATAATTAGACCATGCCTCTTTTGCACTGATTTATTTAATTTATTTAGCATGTATAGTCTTTTGTTGTTTGAAAGTGTTTCTGCTTTTTTTCCCCTCTTCTTTCTTTCTCCGGGGCCGTTATTTGCAATATGTCAGGATACAATTTTGCTAGCCTTTCAGCATTTGGAGCTGAATTGCCAGCCAGTCAGTAATCAAAAGATAGTACAAACACAAAGCAAAAACAGCATGGTGACGTGTTGCAGTATTTTAGCCACTTACTTATGAATTGGGAATGACCTGTAGTCGTTCTTAAAAACAGACTTGTTTTGCTATCTGATTTTTGAAAGCAGCTTTGAAACAGCTGAACTGCTAGAACAACAGATTAATGTCAGTTCCGCACCTGAAGCCGAATGATGATATTTGCCTCTTGAAATCGGTAATTGTGGATTTTTATAGAATTGTGTGGGGAGGCATCACATTTGTGCATTCATCATACGTGCTTATTGCTGCCTCACCGACCGTTATTCCGTACTTGACTAGAATTAGAAAGCCAAAATAAGATAGAATTGAAAGGGGGTGATTCAGTGCCCCATCTTGCTGTAGTCAGATGTATGCTGTCAACCCACATGACCTTTGACGTTTTGGTATTATATTCAGGTAGACTTGTTTTGACAGAAACTTTAAAGCATCTGTTTTTGAGGTTATATAGACTTTCGAATTGTTGTTTTAAATATGATTTGGTTTGACTTTAAAATACTTTTTCCTTATCCCTGCTTATATGTAGAGACAACTGTTAGTAAAAAAACAAAAGAATTATTAGTAAAAAAATATTCGGGTCATTGACGTTTAAGGTTTTTAAAAGTGTAAAAACATAATGGAGATATAATTAATTTTGAAGTTTTATTAAGTGTTAACAGTGAGATTGTGGTTTTTAATTTGTCATTTTTTTACAAGATGGACAAAATTTGTCACCAAAAAAGTCATTCGGTTTAACCAAAATTTTGGTTTTACTGAATGACGATATTTTCAAACAATGCTAACAGGCTGATATCTAGCTAGCTAGCTAGCTAGTTAGATTGTTAGCTAGCTAACAAAAGGACAAACAAACATTTTATATTTAGTACAAGTTTTTAAAATATTACAATATTTTCCATGTATTACAACAGTTTTACTGAATTACCTGATGTTTCGGGACATGAAACATGAATTTTTCAAATAGCTAAGAGAGTTAGTTACTTTGCTTCATGACCATGTAATCCTTTGCAGGTGTTTGAATGATGTCACATTCTGTCACATGATATTGACCACATGACTTGATCCAAAATGGTCCCTTTATATTGGTTACTCCGAATGACATCAATGAAATTCATTTTTCCGGACATTCTTTCTCATAACAAAGCAAGGACTTCTACACATAATTTTAATACCATTTTGCACTGTGTTGATGTATGATGTTATAAAATCATGCCAAATAAAAATATATACATTTATTACATTTTAAGATATTTTAATCACAAATGAAATGGCTGTATTGGCCTTTGGATGGTTAAACCAAATGATCTTTTGACACTTCAAAATCTTTAAAATACCTTTATATGTAGCAAAATATAATTAAAACCTTTCAGATTTGATAAAAGATATCTAGTTGTACTATCTTAGATACTTTGGATGTCATATCTTTGTTTTTCATTATTATTAAGGCCTTTGGACAAAAAAATGACCAGTCATGTTATTGACCCATTCATAGGTTGAATGCCTCTGAAAAGTTCAAACACTGACTCTGTGGTGCTGTATTTCTCTTTCTTCAAGTACACTGACCAGCCAAACATGATAACATTGGCTCAACCAATGGTTTGAGTTTGGGGCGGGACTATCAGTTTTACCAACCAATGGCAGGTGCAGTGAGCGTTCAGGAAACCTACTTAAAAATGGTGCTAATTTTTGTAACTTGACAACCCTAGTGGAGATATTACACAAGTTTTAGATGACCTCTTATTTATTTTCATTTTCTTGCACAAATACAGCTAGAGCACCTTTAAAAAACTTTTTTTTGCTTTATTGTATTTTGTCAAAAGCAGAAGTTTTCCAGAGGTTTGTCACTGTCAGCAGTATGGGGGTAATAGCCTCTCAGGTCATGATGGAAACATTACATGGCCAAGTCAAGTTTTAGAATGATTGCTTTTGGAAAAAAGAAATTGCTTTTTGTTTTTATTTTTTTCCCTCTAGAACTGCTGTTCAGCTCAGATGTCATTTGTGTTAGCAGCAAGTACAAACATGTCTCAATTCACAAAGATAATATGGAGTGTGGGCTGTAAGATCCCTACTGCTCAGGGCAAAAAAAAAAAAAAAAAAAATTGGTGTGCACGTATGCATACTGTATAGAACTGGGAGATTCTATTGAACCAAATGGCTTTTTTCTTTTGCTCACTTAAAGAGGCCATTGCAAACATTATCAGGGCTCAACAATAAGAATGTACCAGAAATAGTGTGAGAGAGTTTAGGTCCAGTTAGCTGCATTGGGTCATTATTCATTTTTGCACAATCTGTGCTAATATTGGCAGGGCATGTATAAATCTGAACTACTGGCACAGCTGTGACAGCAGAACAAATTATCTTTTTTGAGCCCTGATTATTCTCAATGCATTTTGCTATTATCTCTGTGTCCAGAAACACGAGAGACCAAGTAACCTTGAGAACATAGGGACTGCAATGCTCTGACATTCAGCAGTGATTTGCTGGAGCGTGATTCAACCCGAGGCTGTGGAACATGCACTCGATCTCTGACCTGTTGAGGTCATGGTGAGTTTCCTGATTAGGAACATTGTCAAGTTTTACATGGACACTTGATTTGTGTGTGTTCACGTGCGCGTGATGTCTAGCAGGCCTTGGCGTTCGGGCGTTCGGGTGTTTGGTGTTTCACCAAAAGGATCTAGCAATCAACACAGCCATGGTCACTACCCTTTAAAACAAACTCCCCCTCAACTCATTATAAGGTAGTTTGAAAAGGTTGCCGTCATGAGGAATATGCAAAGGCACAATCAGCCAATACTAATTGGACCCCAGCGTTCCTCCCCGATGTAGGATCAATAGTTGGAGATTAATGGTGTGACGTGTCTGCAATGCATGCAACATGGAATAAACCAAAGAACCTTGTAAACTCTAAAGCACCACAGGAAGAGACTGCACTACATAGATCAACTCAGAGGCTTGATTTTACTACCACAGTGAAGTTTAATTTCTTCCTTCATTAGATGCAGTAACCACCAATGAATAACATTGGTGAGAACATCAAGCAAGAACACAACTAGATTTTCACATTCTGCAATGTAATTTTAAAAAACACCTTTCCTGATTCAGTTAATTTGCAATAGATATCCTAAATCACAAGTAAAATAGGTTGTGAATGATTGTGATGTTGACAAGTGTTTCAATTTTACAAAGATTTTATATACTTCAGTTTTTTATATAGATTTGTACATGACTAACCTTTTAAAAATAGCCTTTGATTGTATGATTTATTCTCATTAGTCTTAAGTCTTGCTGGTGGATGAGCGTGTTTCACTTATGACCTTTGATTAGCATGAAATGTTGTTCAGCACACATTTTTTTTTCAGCATTAGATAACTGATTTGATTTATCAGTGCAGGTGAGATAATGAGTTGTTCCCTTTGCTGTGATTGTGAGCGTACAGAATGACAGAGCTGGATGCTGCAATCAGGTGTTTCACCCCAGGGTAAGCTATTTATCTCAATGCCAAATCATCAAGAGAGGAAGAGGCAAAGGGAGGTGATTGGCTGATTGTTTTCTTCTTTACTGTCTTATTAAAGATAAACTCAACCTGAGTTCTTGTGTGCTTGAGTGGATAAAGTTGGTAAAATGCAATGAAGCCTTAGTGGCTTATGCACAAATCACCCACGAATAAGCATAAATAATCATAATTTGTCCTGTCGGAAAAGGAGCTGGAGTAAAAATTCTCATAAAGCCAGTATAAAAATGAAAAATCTATTTTCTAAATGCATGTTATCTTATTGGGAAAGACTGATCTGCACTGTAAACCCGAATAAGTTGGCAAAACTCAAAACATTTGAGGCAATCAGTTGCCTCAATTTTAAACTTAAGAAATTCAAAGTTTAAGTAAGCAGAACTGGCAGATTTTTTTTTTTTTTTTTTTTTTTTTTTGTTCTAATACATTTTAATTGTTCTTAACTTGAAATGTTTGAGTACACTAATGTATACATTTAACTTGAAATTATCATGTAACTTCAATGTAAACATTTTTAGGTTACACTTTATTTTACAGTGCCGTAGTTACATTGTAATTACTCAAATAAGTACTGAGTACTACTAACTACATGTACGTACTATAGAGTTACAGTTAGGGTTAGGGTTTGGTTTAGGGTTAGTTATTTGTAATTATGCATAATTTAAAAGCTTGTTATAGCTATAGTATGTACATGTAGTAATGTGTAACTACGCATCGGCACTGTAAAATAAAGTGTTACCCATTTTTATTAGTGAAAGCTTGTTATAGCTAGCTAAGTTAATTCAGAAAATGCTAGCTTGCTAATTTGCTAACATGTTAACAATAGCATGTTATAACACTTGCTGATTGAGTACAGCAATATAAAGCATTTAGCATACTTGCTCTCAAACCAAGCCACATGCACCACTTGTCACCATGATGGTAACTCTCCAAAAGCCAACATTAACAGAAACTCTTCTAAATTGGCATAACAAAATATTAATCACTACTAAATAACCTACTTAACATTAAAAAAAAAACATTATATAACACTTACATTTTAGCATGTACTCTTCCTTTCGAGTGCTATTGGCAAAGCATGCTGGGAGATAGAAATCCCAGCCCAGTTTCAGTTAAACTTAAAGAAATAAGTTCACAAAAGTCAAAACAATGAAAGAGTTCAGTTTACTTAAAATATATCAGTTCTCTGAACTTGAAAGAAAAAAAGTGCAAAATACTCATAAAAATTTATTTGACTGTTCTAATTTGTTTAATTTAAGTTTGTCCTACTCAAACCAATTAATTAATTAATTCTACATTGGGATAGAAGTATTTTAACATTGAAAAAAATATCCCTGCTCTTTGGGTTGAGAGCTCACTGGGAGTTTTATGCCCCCACCATGTATCTACTTGTAACTACATGTAATTCTGCTTTACTCCTCAGTAGTGGTTTAATTTCACTCATGTGACCCTGTATGTAGGTGGGAGGAGTGGCACACAAAGGTAGACTCTCCTCTTTTACTTCCCTTAGTGTCAGAACAGCAAGTGGAAGCTCTTTTGTACTGTCACAATTGTCAGTTCAAACGGCTATTGATTTTGTACTGGACTTCTGAGTGTTGAGATGAGAGGGGTTTGTCGTCTTGTCCTTTTCTGCTGCTGGTGTATATGAAGTCTATCGCTCTGAAGTACTGAGGACACACAAGTCATTGCTGGCAGAAAAAAGGCTTTCACATGTGGCACATTAACAACTATAACAAATTGGACAGTGATCAGTCAGTGTCTTGAGATGGGAGGAAAACAGAAATCCATACCAAATTTGCACATTTTTCTGAATCTGGAATGCTAGATGATTTTCCGCAAGCGTATCCCTTAATTTGATTTATAAGGGCAGAATTTAAAATGTTGTTCTTTTAGCCTCAGAAAATACATAGTTATCTGTGCTAATATTCTGAAATCTCACTGGATTTCTCACTTTAATATTGTGCATTTGCATGCCTCCAAGGAACTTGAATTAGACTTATGAAGTCATGCTCCCTTGAGTCAATTCATTCATTCCTGTGCAAAAAGAGAACCCATGACCTGTTCCCACTCAAAGATTAGTCTTCCACGCAGACTGTTGATTTGATTTCTCAAAGAGTGTTCTGCATCAAAGCCTATTGAATCGGGATGCTGCTTGTCCATCACTCGTTACTAGCTCTATTCTCTTGTCACCATCCATTCTTTCAATCCATTTTTACCACGCTGACTTGTGAGACAATAGAAAACCGAAGGAGAACGAAGGCCCAACAGGGGGCTCAAATCATACCGTTGCGCCCCAGTGCGTAGTTCATATCAAGCACAGCCATTATTTTCTCTGCAACTCTGCAGCGCATCGGATTTGGTAGAATTACATCCTGAGCTTTTGGGGTTATCAAAGAGTGATGATTCAACCAGCGCATGGAGGCACACGCAGATCCTTGCGTGGGTACTCCTAATTATGGGTTGAACTCAAATGTGATGGCCGCTGTTATCTGTATTGTCATCAAATCTGAAGGATCTCCTCCAGATGGAAGGGGCTTTCATTTCTGACACAATACGGAAGTGGCATCTTAGAAACTAGGGGCTCTTTGAACCATGAGGAGAGCATGACAAAATGAAGGGAGATTCATTTTCACACTTGCCTGGGAAAAAATAATGTCCTCTTCAAGTGTTTATTATTATCAGTGGCAGTTTTTGAGCCAAACATTTTAAAATACAAGTATGCATTTTCTGCTCATGAATGGCACACATGGCTATTGCTTGGGCTGTTGCCCTTTTAGGGTCTTTCATCTTAGTTCCCATCAAAATCTCAGGTATAGTGTACAATTAATAGTTGTCAGAGGTAAATTACCAAATTTTAAGGCGGCTGACAACTGAGAAACTACAAATGTGTTGAAAACAGTGGCTGCATTAGCTGTCTGAGGTTATTTCATTCTGAATTCTCCCCTTACCAGCATTGTTATAAGGGGCTTTCGCAATGAATAGTTCTAGGAACTTAGTTATAGGAACTAGCCATTAGGATAGTTCCCAGAGAACTAATTTCTCCCCCGGGCCATGTTCCTGGTTGTATTCGCACCAGGTATGGGAACTGTGAAACGGGTGACAGCGACGTCTGTAAGTGCGGCATTTACGAATGCTAAAAAACGGTGGATGGAAGATGTTCGTTGTGTGTCATTCGTTCCTAGTTCCTGTGGGGCGAACACGGCAAAATCCGGGTACTTCAGCCAATAGTTCTAGGAACTATGAAAAGGTTCCTCTGGTCTGAAAGCCTCAATATAAACTCTTATCGTTCTCTCTAGTCAGTACTGGACATGACATTTGGCATGGGAGTTGCTTATCACTCCACCATCCATTTCTCATCAGAACGCTCTCCGTTCTTTGGGTTTCATTACATTCGGAGTCAGAGTGTGGAAGGTCTTTGCAAAGTGAAGCAGATAAAGCTGTCATGTTCTGCTAAGTAGTAATACATATTGACATATCCGGTGACTAGACGGGAAGGAAATTACTGTGGGAAAGGAAGAAGTGATAAAAGTGACTGAAGGGTTTAACAAGCGTTTGGAATACCTCTTCTTGATGAAATAAATCTACATTTGGACACCAGTAGCAGTCTGTGCCAAATGCACCTAATATTTCAGTCCCACTTTGTCTCATTTTAGTCCCTCATGCATGTAAAACTAGAGTTTTCATTTGGCGTGAATTCATTTATTCCAGCTGCAGAGGATAATGGCTTTTCAACTCGCATCTTTTTATGTTTAGAAGGTGACTCTGCACACAGATGAACACAGGCAGTTGTCTCTTGAAGCCAAGTGAGATGGTAACATGAGGGGACAGCTTGTGACCCAGAGGATGCAGCTGTCTTTTAGAGGAAACAAATGTAGATCAGAAAGGAGTAGAGGGAGGGAAATCATACATGCATGATTTTTTTTTTTTTTTTTGTGCCAAGATTTAATATATTCTCAGGTTGCATCCCATTTTGCAATCTTGAACATTAAAAATTGTGCATATTGTTTTTCTCGCAGACTTTCCCATACTCATGCATTTAAAAAAAAAATCACTTCCATTTCATGAGCGCACACCTTGCATGCAAATGCACCCAAATCACACTGCACTTAAACAAGCCCTGTGGCTATTGAATTATCGCATTTTTCAAAATATAGTAAATGCAGTTTTCCATCATAGCATCTGCAGAATCATGTGACTCTTGGGTAACATCCGCCCTTGTGCCCCTTAGTAACATGCATGTTGCACTTGGCGCAGTTTGATAAACAGCATAATTATGATGGCTTTTGATTGGCGGTCACTGCCCTTATAGCAACTATATGATTGATTTGACATCACGGCTTAAGGTTGGGGTCAATCAGCATTGGCCTGTTGTTCTGCTGATGCTTCCTGTCTTTTTCCTCCTCCTCTTGCGTAAACCACACTGACGGGATCAGCCTTTTATTTATTATGATGGATGTTTATGAGGCATCGTATTTTAAGTGCACACTGGCCCTGCTGCTGGAAGTGTAAGGATGCCAGGAGATGCTGTCGGCAGAGCATGGGAGAGATGAAGAGCCTTGTGATGCAAGAGCAGACTGCTCAATATTGATCACCAGAAATTGCAGACATCAACTTGGTGCTGCAATGGCTGATGATAGTTTTCTTTCCCGTGCAAACAGCACTGCTGTAGTTTTAGAAATTGCTAGGTGGACAGCAGCTGAGTGTAAATACTAAAATGGAAATGTCTTTCAAAATGCATCATAATCAAGTTGCAAAGACCAGTTTTATGACAAGTTGCAAAAACCTGTTTGTCCTCACAATGAAAGACCGTGTTTGAAAAGTCATTGTGTAATTCTGTTTGATGGTGCAGAAGCACATTTCACCAGATATCAGATTCAGGCTATACTGACATCCACCTGTTTTTGTAAGTATGCAAATGCACGTGCAGAGCGAAGGGTTTGCATAGTACACCAGCTGTATGTCATGCACGCAAAGCACTAAAAGCAACTCAGCTTGCACTAATGTTGCCTCTCCCAGGTGATGACTCAAGGTTTACACGGCTAAGTCGAAACGGTAATGGTCCTCCGAGGTTGTTTTAGGGGGCTGCACGCACTTGCTGTGCTAATGCAACATTGAGGTTCCCATGACCTCACTATGGTGAGTCATTACCTGTTCTGTGGGCGTTGGACATTTCTTGTTGCACATTGACTCTATGGATGTGTCTCAATGGTCAATGCATCATTTCACTTTGTTTTATTTTGTTTTGTTTTTAGCAGTGGTGCTTAAAGGATTAGTTCACTTCAGAATTAAAATTTCATGATAATTTACTCACCCCCATGTCATCCAAGATGTTTGTCTTTCTTTCTTCAGTCGAAAAGAAATGTAAGGTTTTTGAGGAAAACATTCCAGGATTTTTCTCTATATAATGGACTTCACTCCAAATTGCAGTTTCAATGCAGCTTCAAAGGGCTCTACACGATCCCAGCTGAGGAATAAGGGTCTTATCTAGTGAAACGATTGGTCATTTTCTAAAAAAAAAAAAAAAAGTATATACTTTTTAACCACAAATGCTTGTCTTGCATTAGCTCTGCGATGCGCCACGCATTACATAATCACGTTGGAAAGGTCACGCGGAAAGGTATGTGGAAGTACTGCGGTAGGGCGACACTGGATCGGTACTTTCGCCTACATCATGCATAACCTTTCTAACGTGATTACGTAATGTGTGGCGCATTGCAGAGCTAGTGCAAGATGAGCATTTGTGGTTAAAAAGTATATAATCTTTTATTTTATTTTTTAGAAAATGACCGATCATTTCATGACACAAGACCCTTATTCCACGGCTGGATCGTGTAGAGCCCTTTGAAGCTGCATTGAAACTGCAATTTGGACCCGTTGAACCCTGTTGAAGTCCATTATATGGAGAAAAATCCTGGAATGTTTTCCTCAAAAACCTTAATTTCTTTTTGACTGAAGAAAGAAAGACATAAACATCTTAGATGAGTAAATGGGGGGTGAATAAATTATCAGGAAATTTTAATTCTGAAGTGAACTAATCCTTTAACCATATAAAGTCTATATTACATATTTGACACATTAATTTCTAAGACATTAGAAATTAACATGATCAAAACTGTTCTTACAAACACACAATCCACTTCATGCCTTCTGTCGTTTTAGCCAGTGAAAGGCCATTTAGTATAATTCAAAAAATGTCCACCTTGAGGTCAGGGTATGTGTCTTTTTTGCTGTGAAATCTTTAATGATTTTTATCAAGTAAACATAAGAATAATCTCTTATTAGTATTTCAAAAAGAATATTTACTGGACTGAAGCAACTTGCATCTAGAAAAATCGTGAAAATATCTTTATAATTTTTCTTAAGTATTTTGTCTAAATGTTCAATAACTTAAAAATATTCATTAAGAAGATTTCTCTGACTATTATTTCATGTCAGGCTTTACATGGTTAACTAGCATGCTAACATCATTCTGCACTTTGAAAATATAAATCCTCTTGGTGAAGTTTTTTTTTTTTTTTGAAAATGCTTAGATTTGCATTTGGAATCAGCTTAGTAGTTAGCTGTCTCTGGCAGATGCTTTGATTGCTCATTAACCAAACCATGCTGTCTGCTTTTGAGCCTGGCGACACTTTACGTTCCGTTATGGTTCCGCATGAAATGCACACGGTAGCCTGGAACATTAACAAAGCCGTCTCCACCTCATCTGCACACTGCAATGTCAGCTGACCTCTGCTAACTCTCTGCGCTGGGCTCTTCCACCCCCTCCCCCCTGCGCTGTTCTGTACGCTAGCATGCAGTCCTTTGAGATATGCTGATGTCAGGTTTTAGCACACTCCTGCCACCGGATTACTAAGACTCAGACTTTGCTCTGCGCATCTTCTTTTAAGTGTGTGTGTATCTCTGTGTGTGCACATACACCATTATATATGGACCTGTGTGCTTATAATTACACTGTTGCCCCATCATACGGCTGTGCTTATGGTTGCTGAAGACCGCATGCATGAATACATCCATATTTAATCACGGCACTCGCTGCATGGATTCACATACAGCACATTTACGTCGCTCCATGCCTTCACCGCAAATGACAAATTCTCCTGCTAAAGACTGTTTACGGTGGCTTGCTTATTGCCCAGGGAGAATGAGTGATGCTTGACAGCTGACAAGGGAATGCAGGACCACAGTTCTTTGTGTCTAATTATTCATCAGGAGAGAAAACGCTGACAGAAGCCTCTGCTGTCCTACCGCAAATTGACAAACGCTCAAGCAAGAAAAGGAACTTGTAAAGACACCTAATGGAAATAAAGTGCCTGTTTAAACTATTTTTTCCTCTCCCCAGATGCATTTTGTATCACTTTCTTTCCAACATGTCTGTTAATCAGTAGGCTATTTCTTCTTCTGTTTTTTTTTTTGCAGTAAACATACCTAAACAGCCTTGAAAAAAATACATTTTACTTGAAGCTATATTGTGTAAGATATTAAGACTTATTTTGAGGTAATATATCTTGAATTATTTTCTTAGTCCATTTGCAAATTGTTTGTTTTATAGGCACACATTTGTTAAAGTTAAAGGCACAATATGTAAATTTTCGTCGCTTATTCAAAATAAAGGCGTAGTTTGATGACGCATTAATTTAAAGGAGTCATGGGAGGTGTTGTCTTCACGTCTACAGCCGGTGGAAAAGAATCAGGACGGGACTCATGTGGAGATTATTAACGTTACTGTAGTATGAAGCAGAGCAGGGCCGAGTGCTGTGCGAGCAGAAACTGGAGCGATTGCTAATGAGAGACGAGCACGACACACGTCTCGAGAGCAGTGGAACATTTATGATGCCGTAGTCGCCGCTTCCACTTCTTCCTGTCAAGCATATGTGGGGTAAACAGCGCTGTTTTTCATATTAGATACATTTGTGTGTTGAAAGTTGTTATAGTGCTACTCTGCGTTTGCTCGGCGGCTGCTGTGAGACACTTGTTGCACACTGCAGTAAGCTCCAAAATATCGAAAACGATGTTTAAACAATAAGACTTACTGTGTTGAGCTATATAACATGATTAGTTTTCTGTCTTTCCAAACAGTTGCTCACCTGTCTAATAAAACACATAATATATTAAAATGTCTTTGTTGGTTTCTACAAAATAAAACCGGAAACCGAGGCTAACGCGGGTATGATGTCATTGATAGGCGACGCACGGACATGGTCCGTGTCC
Organism: Hypophthalmichthys nobilis; assembly: GCA_037950665.1. Taxonomy (NCBI): domain Eukaryota; kingdom Metazoa; phylum Chordata; class Actinopteri; order Cypriniformes; family Xenocyprididae; genus Hypophthalmichthys; species Hypophthalmichthys nobilis. The sequence continues at coordinate 10,233,070 of CM075489.1, read as the reverse complement.
TGGTTAAAATCGCATATTTCTCTTGATTTAAACATTCTTGGAAACATTTGGGATAATGTAAGTACACAAGTCAACAAAATATATAACATTGTTCTAGTGGTTTTCGAATATTTTAATACAAAAATCTTACATATTGTGTCTTTTTAAGGATGTTTAGATAGAATTCAATTTAAGACTATCAGTATTTTTTCTTAAATTGAACATGTCAAACAGTTCAGCTGTTCTTGAGTAAGCAAATCATTACCTTTTTATTCCACAAGGGAAGATTGATTGTGCATAATTAGTAATATTTTTAATGCTCGCACCTCATAGCTGATAAGTGCTCTGCATTCATAATGTAAATGGCTGTTCATGTAGGATGACTTTGGCAGGGTTTACTGTTGACAGGTTCTCTGATGTCAGGTCAGCCAGCTTTTCACCTCAGGGAAAGTGCGGTGGTGTCTGTCAGATTTCCTCCACATCCTTTTTTATCTCTTATGGGAGAAGCAGACATCATGAAGGATGTGTCATGATATATGGCCTAAATAATTTCTTGCAATTTTAATGCAAGAAGATAAATGTGTTACTTTTGCGTTAAAGGAATAGTTCATCCCACAATGAAAATACAACGTAAATCTGAGAACACGATTATTAATTGCCCTCCCGAAAGGCTAAAAGAGTTCACCTTTGTGCTATGTGCTCCATGTCTCATGAAGGTAAATTATACATCTCTGTTCAGTTGATATCTCCATAACTAATATTTATGGTTAGCCTAAGTGGGAACACCAGTCCACCATCTGTAGTGAAATAAGGGTCTTTGTGGTATGATGGGACTAGGATAAAAGGATCATTTTAAATGTGCACACTTTCCAGTGAGATGAGTCCTGATTGGAGGATTATGTCACTCCTTTTGTACAGCTTATGCTCATTGGTCACAAAGGCACTGCTTAGCACAATAGCCCAGGATCAGTTTTGAGTGCTTTTTTCAGTAGATTTAATAGATTTAAATCCTCTTTAATTGGCCATTCCATGCCTCACTTCATAACATGGACGCATACACATAATAAGTTATAAAACTTGCTGGATAAGCCTGCAGATAAGCTGGAATGGAAGTGACCCAGTAACACATATACGGCCGCTAGTGTAATCTTAACCACATAACACCCCTCTTTTCCTTTGGATTTATGTTCATATGCATATACTATGAAATCTGAGCACTCCGATGCAAATGGCTGATAAAGAAATAAAGCATGCCAGTGTTTTGAAATACTGACTAATGCATCAACCCAAACGTCGTACCATGTTCTGTGTTTGGCAAGGTGACCGATATCAATGAAGTTTATTGATTGTCTGCTCAGTCATAGCACACCACTCCTCCACAAGCCACACGATTTGAGGTATCAATTATGGTTGTAGCATGAACAGCAGTGTGAAAAATATGTAAAACCCCCATTCCTAAGTATGAGCAATAATAGTGGTTTTCTGTAACAAACAGCACAAAATATGGCACATTATAGTTGTAAATTGTAGTTTGTGCTGCATAATTTTACATTTTCTCATCATCAGTGTAACTGTAACTGCTTCACAGTTCATTTATAAACTCTAGTGAGATATAAAATATGAGTCTGAGAGAGATTCTCTTCACCCTTAAATCAGCACTGAGTGTCTTAAGTGGAAATATTATTTTGTGAAGCTCACAAGTCTGGAGAATTGCACTCTAGGCTGTTCATATCACCAGAAATGAGGAATATTCTAGGCTAAGAATTGTACTGTAGACTGTGTGTGGGGCTTCTTTAGACAACCTTAGGTTACTGTCTCCACAGCTGTTCATTTGTACTAAACATCTTGTAAAAAAATAAAACTGTTAATTTAATGGGTTGTTAGACTAAAGAAATCTCACCCCCTTTTTTTTGAGGTTAAATGTGCCTGAGGGGGAATACAGTGTTAGGATTACTTACATTTTGTGGTTCTTATCCTCCTTTGAACCTTTTGAAGCTAACTGAAAGAGTCAGAATGCCTGTAGGCCTGCCTAAAATATATATTTCAACGCCTACATTTCCCCAATCCTTCATTTCCTCTCTTGTTCACTCTCTTTCATTGTATTTCTTCCCCATATTTCTCTTTATTCCTCTCTTGCTGTCTCTCTTTTACCTTCTCCTCTAGCTTGGTCATCAGTACCACTAGCTAATCCTACTGAATTAAATTGAATTATGGTGTTATGCTTTATATAAGTACCTTCTGAGACACAGTCCTAGTAAGAACCGATTCAAATGCAACTGGAAGTCGAAAATCCAGCAGGAAGTCGAAAATCCAGCAGTATGACAGAGGTTCAGAAGCTCAGAATAGACGCACAGGTAGTAGATGTCGCTGGGGCCCAGTTTGTTGTCAATGTGGGTCAAGTCTCCCACTGACAAACTTATGTACAAATAATCTGTGTGTACAAATAGGTATAGTTGTGTAGTCTCATTCAAGGCTTCACACTTGTTTCAGATGCTCGCAAGCGTGTCAATTACTTTGTCTTTGAAAGACAGACTGGGCAAAAGGAGCAGATTGAATCGGGTCTGTGACTCATAGACTAATTACCCAGAGAAATCTGTTTGCTGCTCCTTCAACCATAGATGTACTCTAAAAGACTGTTGGCTTAAAGCAGTCTGTCTCAAGGTGCTTTTGTTGAGGTAAATGAATAGCTTATCTTGTTTAGGCTGGCACCTTCAGTGCTTAAAAAAAAAAAAAAAAAAAAAAAAAAAATCTTAATCCAGTCCATGTATGCTCTAGTCCAGTTTATGGATATTTTTATTTTATTTTATTCATTTATTTATTTTTATTATTTATTTTTAATTTTATTATTCTATTCTATTCTATTCTCTGGCATATATAGCCAAGTGTTTGTTGTTCCCCCATTTTCAAAATCCCAATTTAAGGCTGTGAGATCTAGTGGAATACCTCTAAAACAGAGTATAGATTCTTCTGTTGACATTGAAAGCAAATTGATTAGGGTTGCTTTACTTGTTGCTATTGGTTGCTGTACATAAACTTCACAGTCTGCTTTGCCATTGCATAGCTTCATTGCATCATGCTGCAACTGCAACTTTGTTGTGTCCTCAACTGCTTCTGTTTCCTCTAAACCCCATCCCTCAATGAAAACGGAAAACGTTTTTGTCGTTGCAAGTCACTGTCAGTATGAACGGCCATTTAGGGTGTTTCATGTTAAGAGACATAGATGGATGTCCTCCTACTTCATGAACTTGTTGAAACACATATGTGAAGGTTTTGAATTGTTCTCTCTCCATCTACAATTTTCCCCTTCAAAAATCCCTCCCACATTGTTTTTTTTTTTTTTTTTTTTCTCCATCATCCGTCCCTTTATGTACAGTGCAGTGAGTTGGATTGTGGAATCTCTTCTGTGTTTTTCTATGTTTGGTGTCCTGAAACCTTTTGATCCTTTTATGCTCAGCCACCTCTAGCAGCTTTGCACAAGAAAGCAGACAATACCAAGGTTATAAGTGTCCCTCTGCCCCTCCACAGCACTGCACAAATATCACCCCAATTGAAACTTTTACTCCCAAACCAACAGTGGCTTGTGAAATTCTGTCTCAAGCAGCCACAGAGGATTTGTTAGATGGCATTAAAGCTGGGAAAGATAAAATGTGCTCTGCCCCTGGGAAGAGTTTACAGTGGCTATAGGAGTGTGGAGACCCCTTTTATAGTTCTTTGGAATGACCCAGTTAGCTCCATCATGATTTGAGTGGGAGGTACCATTACCGAGTACAGGGGGGATTATGCACTAATCGTGTTGTCTCCCTGGATACACTGTCAAATAGACACTGATAGATGGTGGTTCTGAGGAGCATATTGTTCGCCTCAAAGACCTTTTTAAATTCCTTGCAGGTTTTTAAAACGGTTTATATCTTTTGAAGTAATTTTTTGGCCCTGCAAAGCCTCATTTGGGCCTTAGTGGCTGTGCCTCTCCGCACAAAAATCACTGAAGATTACTCTGAGTGGAGTTTAGGCTTCATATCTCGCTTTGGAGATAAACACTTTTGAGCCAGCATTTGGGGATTGCTCTTTCAAGCGTATGTCAGAGTGACATTTCATTGCACTTTTTGCAAAAACAAAGGGTATATTTTCCATGTACAGGCACTGATGTGTGATATCAGCTTTGAGGCAAATGTCAGCTGTAAGCAGGCTTTTTATTCCAAACTATGTTTTCATCCAGACATTGCTTTGACAGGTTTGATTTTCTCTTCCGGTGTGCTGACAAAAACCTACTCAGGCCCATCTCTGACAGAGAAGAATGCATCAGCCAGACGACAGCTGGCATATAGATGATGTCATCTTCTGATCAGTGTTTGCTCTGAAATCTCCCATAGGGTTGTTGGAGGGGAATATAATCTCCTTGAAAATGACTCCCCTTCTCCTCTTTAAGATAATGGTTTAAAGGGCACCATTGTGTTGCCACTCACCCTCATGTCGTTCCAAACCTATAAGACTTTTGTTCATCTTTGGAACACAAATGAAGATATTTTTTGATGAAATCTGAGAATAAAAGCCTAAAATTTTGCTCAATTCATATGGATTAGTTTTACGATCTCTTTATGAACTTTTTGAAGCGTCAAAATGATAGTTGCATAGCTGTCTGTAGAGGGACAGAAAGCTCTCAGATTTCATCCAAAAGATCTTCATTTGTATTCCGCAAAATTAATGAAAGTCTTACGAGTTTGGAACGACATGAGGGTGAGTAATTAATGACAGAATTTTCATTTTTGGCTGAACTATCCCTTTAAGATAATAATTACATGTCATAATGTTATTACATAATTAGTCTTTAATTAAAGTATTAAAATCAACAGGTTTTTTTTAGGAGAATTCTGCTTTGCTGTTTTTTGTTAATAATTTTACTACTACTACTAATGTAGTTAACTGAATTCTGCTGCCATTACCACCAAGCCAACCATTTTATAGAGTTAATGTTGAGTTCATGAAAAGCTAATATTTAGTTTCATGTAATTGAGAAGTGACAGGGAAGCACATTTTTTGCCTGAGTAGAGTGACAGTTTGACAGTTTGAAAATGAGAATCCTTATTCCTGTGATAAATGTTTTAACATAGATGAAACATAGTGAAGAAATTTCATTTTTCAAGATTTCAAGTAGTCAAAGGAACCCCTAACTGAAGATGTAACTGAAGAATCATTCTTAAGCATGATAAAATGATGAATGAAGCATGTTTTACCTCTAAAATCTGTAAAGAACTCAAATTAACTGGCTTGATGAAAGTGGAAACATCAGAATAGTTTTTCCTTAATATTATGCCTTTGAACAAGACATTTCTTGGGTGATTGTGTACATTCCCTGTAGTGATTGTTGTACATGCGAGTTGCTTTGGAGCGAATAATCTGTAATTAACTAACTGAGGTGTGTATTTTATTGAAATACTATTCTGCAGTAAATGGTTATGTTATGGTCCTATAATGACCCCTGTCTATTCCAGAGGTTTGCAAACTGGGTCAGTTAAAATGCAAAAACAATGCAATGAAGCTGTCTTGCTCATATGGTATAGAAAACAAACGATTTAAGTTTTGGCTAGTTAGTAGCAGTGTGTACCCATGGGTGCTTTTAAAGTAGCTGAAGTCACTTGGTCTATTACGGAGGGGCTCATGAGTTTAAAGCTTCAAAGCTGCAGCACAGAGGATGAAATGACTTGTTACTCCTTTTTAGATATAGGTGCTTATGCTCACACTTCTCCAGACACCTTCATTCCTTTCCTCATCATTTAATGCATTACAGCTCAAAAAAGTGATGCTTGGTTGGATTTGTATGGTTGTAGTTTTTCTAGGGCTGTCAATTGATTTAAAAATATTAATCATGTTATGCTGAGTAATTAAAGTAATAGTAATAGGAGAAATGTCCCAACATAATTAAAATAAAATGGTAATTAAAAGTTCCCTTTGGCATTTTCTTACCAATTTTCCTCTTGTGCAATTGTGGTTTCACTGTGTTACCGTAGGCGTTTTTCTAGACTTGGGAATTATATAAATATAGACAAGAATGACAGACAAAAATCATTATACTGATAATTTTGCTTGTTCAATTAATTTTCCTGAGCCAGAGGAGATAGAAACACTGAATCTAATAGTCAGCTGCTCATGTGCACTCTTCCCCACCCGCGAGTGTTTACATCATTAGTGGCAGTTTTAAAAATGCAACTTCTAATTCAGCATAATTAAGATGGTCATTTAGCAGGCAGAACTGAATAAATGTTTGTACAGAAATTCTAAACTTCTCGCTAATGCTCATTAACGAGACCAGTGGGGCGCAGGAACATGTCGCATGAAACGGTGCCTTTCCCGAACTGAAGGACGCTGCTGGGCAGATATCCCCTTAGCAGGTTCAAACTAAAGAGGTTTCACCTTATTAAGCATTACCGAAATACAATTATGTTTATTTGTTGGAGAATTTCTTTTAGCAGGATTACAGAAGGGATCAGTGTGTTACTTTTGCTGTTGCACCGTTGGCCATTCATTCATTTACTGCCGTTATAATCAGTCAGCCGGATCCATGGAGTAATGAAAAAACAAAAAAGAACAACAGTTTCTTTTTCTTCATTCTTCTCATCCCTCCCCTCTACAGAATTTGCATCGATATGAGAGGTAGTAGATCTGGCTTTCTCACAGCAGCAGAATCTGGTTGTCAGTCCTGTTTTAGTTTTCCTAATAGCCCATTCCACACTTGGGATACAAAATAGGACCTGAAACTAACAATTTTTTTTAAAAGGGTCAGTGAAAGGAAGTGCTGAAAATTGATTGTTGATTATGTACAGTATGTGTAACGTGTCTGTAGAATATGTAACATTTTTGAGAGTAAAATTTGAGTGACCAGTGCTTTTTTTCCCCTCCCTCCCTTGTGATCTTCCAGTAACTCTCAGACTTGAGATACAAGCAATGTGTCTTCTAAAGGTTTTAGATCTAATCACTATCTTCTCACCAGATCTGCTGATCCCATCAGTTTTGTGGTTCAAATGCAGTGCTTTATATTCAGTTCTAATTAAAAAAAATAGAAAATGTATACTTAAAGTGTAGTTCACCCAAAAATGACACTTCTGTCATTAAGTACTCTCCCTCTTGTCGTTCCACACCCGTAAGACCTTCGTTCATCTTTGGAACACAAATTAAGAAATTTTTGATGAAATCAGATAGGATTTTTTATCCCCCATAGAAAGCATTGTTATTACCACATTCAAGGTCCAGAAAATAGAAAAGGCATTGTTAAAATAGTCAACGTGACTACAGTGGTTCAACCTTAATGTTATGAAGCAATGAGAATACTGCGCAAAAACAAAACATAATAACATCTTCATAATAACATTAAGGTTGAACCACTGTAGTCACTATTTTAACGATGTCTTTACTACTTGTAATGAATGTGGTAATTCTATGGGGGATTAAAAAAAAACCTCTCGGATTTCATCAAAAACATCTTAATTTGTGTTCTGAAGATGGTTTGGAACGACATGAAGATGAGTACTTAATGACAGAAATTTCATTTTTGTGTGAACTAACCCTTTAAGAGTAGGATTAAGATTTGACTGATGAGTTTGTACATTTATTTGAATTGTTTATTAAATGTTGTCAATGGAGATAAGAGTTTTGGTTGTTATGAAAGATCTTTGATATTTAATCCTTCACTATGATATTCGTGGCTATTGTGAGACTTTAATCATTCATATTTGAGTCACTCCTCACTGCAGTTATATTCGGGCAATTTGAGTCACATCTGTTCCTAATATGGTTTTCAATCCCAAACATCCACTTTGTGGAATTGGGCTAGACTCTGTCTGTTAATTCTTTTGGTTTGGGTTTAGTCAGTTCACTCTAAGTCACTATGAAGTAAAAGTCCTCAGTTACTGTATTATAGGGACAGTATTAAATTCCTATGCTTATTATTCATTGTACCAAAGAGTATTAATCACTGCATACAATCAGTTAGCAGCAAATAAAATTTTCAATTTTGTTCATAGTTGTGATGAATTATGCATAGATTTATTTTCTACCATTAAACTGTTCGTGATTGCCTTCTGGCCATGAGAGGGAGGGAGCCTCTCAGTGTTTACAGAGTATTTAACTTCATTACAAAGCGTGTAACATCACCTCATGGGCCGCGAGTTGCAAATGAAGCACTCATTACGGACTCAATGGTTTTTAATGGAGGGTTTACGGACTCCATGCAATGCTGGTGGATTTTATGTAGAGTTACAGACCAGGCATCTAACTGCAGATAGGAGAGGATGGATGTCATTGACTTTGGCAGGCCTAGCTTGTCTGTGTGAGCTTGAGCTTGTGGGTGCAACCAAGCTGACTGAAGTGAAGTGCAACTTGAGAGTGTATAACTAATGATCATTTTCATTTGCCTTCATGTTAGCTTGGTTTCAGGGGCAACCATATAAACGCCTTTTGTCAGGCGTGGTTAAAGTGATTTCCGTCTAGGTAGACACTCTCTAAATGTATCTCTGAGTCAGATTCGTACTTCAGTTCAAGTTTTTTTTATCTGTCATCCCTGAATATTATGGGTTTCTGTGCTTTGCTGAGTATGTATCAGAGAGCAAGAGGAAATATGGGGAGTCGTTTGCCAATTTTTGTCACTTGTGTGAGGGATGGCTTGGTTTTACTACTTGGTAATTCAATGAAACAGCAGTTACTCAGAAAGTGATGAATTTCCCATAATTTAATCTTCTATTCAATCCAGGTGTGTAGGAGTTTCTGTGTAGCACCTAATAAAGGTTTAAATATTTGTCTCTCTGGAGGAATCTTATACAAGTGGTTATTGACAGAACAATTATATTATAACAGGTTTGAGAGGATTCTGTGTAGTCCCTTTGTCAGTGGTTTTACTTGCATTAAAAGATAAGAATTTTAATTATAACTATTGGAGGTTTAAAGTGTGCTTTTTTTTTTTTTTTTTTTTTTTTTTTAGCTTCCTCATTTTTAGCTGTAAAATGTTTTTTTTTTTTTTTTAACCTCTCTTGAAGTCATCATGGAGACCCATAACACACAAATGTCGAAAAAGGACATTCAAACAACCCCCCAAAAAACAGATCCACTATTACAACTGTACTTGTTTCATATTTTATCAAAGACATTTAGAAGGTGCTTTGAGATGCTAGAGTGTATGCTTTTTTTTTTTTTTTTTTTTTTTTTAGATTGAAACCCCAGGAGAAGCCTTTCTTTTTGCAAACATCTTTTTTTATTTATTTATTATTATTTTTTTATCTGGTACCTCAGAAGCAGCTGTCATTTAGTACATACTCCTGTTTAGATATTTAGTTAACTTCTGTGTTGGTCTTAGCCTAGCAGTTAAAGCACATACTCCAACAAATGTAGTCCTTTTGTGGGTGATGCAAGTTTGCGTCTGCCTTGCTACATTTCCTGATCCCATTCCTTTCATCTTTTTTTTTTTTTTCCTTTTATTACCTGTCCTCTTTCTACTCTCCTCTCAATAAAAAGTGTCAAAAAATGTCAAAAAGAAATGCATTCCCAAACATATCTAAATTTAATGCATCAATGCATACATTTTTTCTTTTTTTCTTTACTCATTCTGAATACAACACATACATAATGTCATACAAGGTGTGAAATATGGCCTGGAACGTGCCCATCTACATTAATTTTGCTATATGAGCAAAGAGTGATTAGAAATGTGACATCCAGAATGCAAAATATTTTGTTTACTTATGTCCTCTCTCAGATGCCTTATTCAGAACCGCGTTGAGAAGTCATGATGGGTGTGAGCAGAAGTAAAATTTTCAGTTTTCCATCTTTCATTTCACACTGACAGCTACTCTGTATGAGAGTCTCCTGGTGTCGTGCTACTGTAACTCTTACATTATTACTCTAGCAACCAGTGTAGATGCACTATTGACTACATGAAGTAAACGGATTTCAGCACTTGCAAGGGCCGTGACACACCAAGCCGACCGTCGGCCAACGTCGGGCCATCGGTGAGCATCTGTCGGGCTAGTTTTTGCAGTGTGTTCCACATGTCGGCTCTAGTCAGGCTCATGTCGGCGGCAGTTCGCTTGATTCAGCATGTTGAATTGGTGTCGGGGCCGTCGATGAGAGAAATCACTCTGATTGGCTGTTCAGTTTAGCAAACGTGTTGGTGCATGATAATTCAAGCTTAAGTGAGAATAGAAGTCAATATGGCACAAACAGAAGGCTCTTCCAATTTTGTCATCTTACCTGAGCATTCCAATAAACAAATATTTTCAAACGACATGAGCCGTCTGGACTGAAGTCATCAACATGAATTATATTCAAAATGGTAAGCAAGCATTGCTTTGTTTACGGTTTGTATATCCGCAGTCCTAGTTTTTGAATGACAAAATTCTCTTTTAGAATGACGTTATTTTTGATGAAATCCAAAAGGTATATGACTCCATATACAGCAATATAATCAACACTTTCAAGGTCCAGAAAGTTAAAACAATCAACGTGACTGCAGTGGTTCAACCTTAATTTTATGAAGTTTTGTTTTTGTGCGCAAAAACAAAACAAAATTAATGACTTTATTCAACAATATCTTCTCTTCTACATCAGAACACCGATTCATTATTGGCAGGCTCCTGCGTCAGCATCACACGCATGCGTCGAGCTGCTCACGTGATCAGCTTTGGCCAATACTGAGCCGGCATTCGGATGTAAGTCAAGTCAAGTCAAGTCACCTTTATTTATATAGCGCTTTTTACAATGCAGATTGTGTCAAAGCAGCTTAACATTGATAACTGGTATATAATTTTAGCTGCACAGCAGCTCTTAAAGAATAGTGTCAATGTCGGCAGATCAAAGCACTGTTGAATATCAAATGTCAAGTGTCCCCAACTAAGCAAGCCAAAGGCGACAGCGGCAAGGAACCCAAACTCCAACAGGTGACATCAGATGGCAAACAGGTGGCAAATAGACTTCTGTGTTAAAATGGAGAAAAAAACCTTGGGAGAAACCAGGCTTAGTCGGGGGCCAGTTCTCCTCTGGCGAAACAGTGCTTTGTTACGATTCAGGTTGCTATCTTATGTCTGATAGGATCGCAACATTCAAAGTATTTATTCCAGTTCAGTCCAGTTGAGGATCGTATTCATCACACCGCATGGACGGTTTGTTGAGGAGCTGTGCCACTGGCTGTTGTGTCGATGAGGCCTTCACAATGGATGATCTAGTTGACTCAATCTCTGCTGATACTTCAGGGCTACGTTGTGGTCAAGGCCAAGGCGCCGGTCCTCGGTCTCACCTGGATACGGCCCGGATCTGGTTGACTACGGTAAACCTCGGGATAAACAGAAAGACTAATATTAAGCGTAGATGCTATTCTTCTTCTGATGTAACGAGTACATCTGGTGTTATAGGAAGTGTTCCCGGTTCCGGCTGACCTAATTTATGCAGCCTAATAATCCTTTTTAACGGATTTGAAAATATAAATTGATAATGTGTTATGTGTATGCCAGGTTAAAGAGATGTTTTTAGTCTAGATTTAAACTGACAGAGTGTGTTCTGCCTCCCTAACAATGCTTGGAAGATTGTTCCAGAGTTTAGGTGCCAGATAGGAGAAGGATCTACCACCTGCGGTTGATTTTGATATTCTAGGTATTATCAGCTGGCCTGAATCCTGAGATCGCAATAGACGTGAAGGACTATAATGCTTTAAGAGCTCGGCTCAGGTACTGGGGAGCTAAACCATTTAGTGCTTTGTAAGTAATTAGCAAGATTTTAAAATCTATACGATGTTTAACAGGGAAGCCAATGCAGTGTTGACAGAACTGGGCTAATATGGTCATACTCCTAGTTCTAGTAAGAACTCTAGCTGCTGCATTTTGTACGAGCTGTAGTTTATTTATCAGGTGAGCGGAACAACCACCCAGTAGAGCGTTACAGTAATCTAGCCTTGAGGTCATGAACGCATGAACTAACTGTTCTGCATTTTTCATTGAGAGCATATGTCGAAGTTTAGATATATTTTTAAGATGGAAGAATGCGGTTTTACAGATGCTAGTAACATGGCCTTCAAATGAAAGATTGGTATCAAAGAGCACACCCAGGTTCCTAACGGACGACGAAGACTTAACAGAGCAGCCATCAAGTGTTAGACAGTATTCTAGGTTATTACGTGAAGAGGTTTTTGGTCCAAAAATTAGAATCTCTGTTTTTTCTGAATTTAGAAGTAGGAAATTACTGGTCATCCAATTTTTTTATATCAGCTATGCATTCTGTTAATTTTGTGAGTTGGTAAGTTTCATTGTGGCGCGAAGAAATATAGAGCTGAGTATCATCAGCGTAACAGTGAAAACTAACGCCATGCTTCCTAATGATATCTCCCAAGGGTAGCATGTACAGAGTGAAAAGCAACGGTCCTAGTACTGAGCCTTGCGTGTACTCCATATTGAACCTGTGATCGATATGACCTCTCTTCAAGCATTTACTACAAACTGATAACGGTCAGATAAGTATGATTTGAACCATGACAATGCAGTTCCACTAATGCCAACATAATTTTCGAGTCTATTTAAAAAGAATGTTGTGATCGATAGTGTCAAATGCAGCACTAAGATCCAGTAACACTAATAGAGAGATACAACCACGATCTGATGATAAGAGCAAATCATTAGTAACTCTAATGAGAGCAGTCTCAGTACTATGGTCACGGTCTAAATCCTGACTGAAATCCTCACAGATACTATTTCTGTCTAAAAAGGAACATAGTTGTGATGATACTGCCTTTTCTAGTATTTTTGACAGAAAAGTGAGATTTGAGATCGGCCTGTAATTGACTAATTCTCTAGGATCAAGTTGTGGTTTTTTAATAAGAGGTTTAATAATAGCCAGCTTAAAACTTTTTGGTACGTATCCTAGTGATAAAGATGAATTGATGATATTAAGAAGAGGATCTATGATCTCTGGAAGCATCTCTTTCAATAGTTTAGTTTGCATAGGGTCTAACATATACATGTTGTTGATTTTGATGATTTAATAAGTTTAGACAATTCTTCCTTTCCTAAAGCAGTAAATGAATTTAATTTTTCCTCAGGGACACTACAATGCACTGTCTGACGCAATACTGTAGTAGACGGTTGCATGGTTATAATTTTTTCTCTAATATTATCAATTTTACAAGTAAAGAAGTTCATAAAGTCATTACTGCTGTGCTCTTTGGAAACATCAGAAGTTGAAGCTTTATTTCTTGTTAATTTAGCCACTGTATCAAATAAATACCTAGGGTTGTGCTTATTTTCTAAAAGTTTTGAAAATAGGCAGATCTAGCAGTTTTTAAGGCCTTTCTGTACTCAATCATTCTCTCTCCACGAGATGCGAAAAACTTCTAGTTTTGTTTTCTTCCAGCTGCGCTCCATTTTCTGGTTGCTACCTTTAGGCCCGGTGTGCTCATCGATCACGGCGTTGGATTAATTTCTTAATCTTTTTAAACGCAAAGGAGCAACCGAGTCTAATGTGCTGGAAAAGACAGAGGCAATAGTTTCTGTTTCAACATCGAGGTCTTCTAAGCTATCTGGTATGCTAAGGCGATGAAACTGATCAGGAAGATTATTTAGAAAAGCGATCTTTAGTGGTAGAAGTGATGGTTCTACCATATTTATGGCAGGGAGGCAGTTTAGCTGCCTTGACTAAATGTAGTATACACTTAGACTAAATAATGATCTGAGATGTCGTCACTCTGCTGCAGAATTTCAACGGCATCAATATCGATTCCATGTGACAATATTAGATCTAAAGTATGATTACGACAATGAGTGGGTCCTGACACGTGTTGTCTAACACCAATAGAGTTTAGAATGTCTGTAAATGCCAATCCCCAATGAGTCTTTTATTATCTACATGGATATTAAAATCACCAACAACAAGGACTTTATCTGCAGTTAGTACTAACTCTGAAAGAAAAGCAGCAAATTCTTTGATAAAGTCTGTATGGTGCCCTGGTGGCCTGTATACAGTAGCCAGCACAAATGTCAACTTACATAATGTTACGTAAAGCACCATCACTTCAAAGGAATTATATTTGAAGACTTTTGACTAATACTGTAAATATTACTATAAATTACAGCAACACCTCCCCTTTGCCTTTCTGACGAGGATTGTGTCGATAATCATAACCTTGCGGGCTCGACTCATTTAAAAGTAATGTAATCATCTGGTTTTAGCTAAGTTTCTGTCAAACACACATCTAGATTATTGTCTGTGATAATATCATTTACAATAAGTGCTTTTGAAGAAAGGGATCTAATATTTAACAACCCAAGCTTTATCATTTGTTTATCATTTTATCTCTATTTTTATTTGTTGAACATCAATTAAATTTTTACCATTAAATGGGTTTGGAAGTTTTTGTTTTACTACTAATTCGGGGTACAGACACAGTCTCTATGTGATAATATCTAGGTGTAAGAGTTTCTATGTGTTGGGAATTATCTGACTTTCTGTAACGTGAGGGCAGCTAGCAGACGGCAGTCGGTTTAGCCAGTCTGTCTGCTTCCTGACCTGGACCCCAGTTTGTCATGTTTTAGTTCTAAGACTATGTGCCATATTACTAGAGAAGAGCGGCACCATCCCGGGAGGGATGAATACCATCTCTTTTCAACAGGTCAGGTCTGCCCCAAAAAAACTTTTCCAATTGTCTATGAAACCTATATTATTCTGCGGACACCACTTAGACAGCCAGCCATTGAGTGATGATAATCTGCTAACTATCTCATCACTCCGATTTAACAGGAAGAGGGCCAGAGCAAATTACTTCTTCTGACATTGTACTTGCGAAGTTCACACACCTCTTTAATGTTAATTTTAGTGATCTCCGACTCGTCAAGTCGAACATCATTAGTGCCGACGTGAATAACAATTTTAGTGTATTTACGATTAGCATTAGCCAGCACTTTTAAATTTGCTTTGATGTCAGGTGCTCTGGCCCCGGCAAACATGTGACTATGGTGGCTGGTGTCTCTATTTTCACGTTCGGTAATAGAATCGCCAATAACTAGGGCACTTTCAACAGGATTCTCAGTGGGTGCGCTACTGAGTGGGGAGAACCTGTTTGATATTCTAATTGAACGGAAGAGTGGTGTTTTCATGACTAGGCCGCTCACTGCTACTCCAATTGCCCTGCTGCGCGGGCTCTACAGCCGAACCGAACAATGTACAGAGTTCACTAAGCTAGTCGCATCCAAAACAGTATCTGAAGCCCTTGCATTCTTACTATCCTCGATTAAAGTTTGGATGCGTGTCTCTAATTCCTGAGATTCTCTGTCAGCCTGACTATTTCCTACATTTATGACATGTAAATCCCTCATCGCTGACAGAGAGAGCTATACTGAACATGTTGCATATGGAACACGACACGATACAGGGAAAGGATGACATGACTCACCGTGTTTGTAGACTGATCCGAGTTACCACAGCTGTTTGATGAACGCGTTGAAAAAGGAGCGCGCGAGAGACTGATGACAAGTTAACAAGCTAGCGAGATGCAAACGCGTTGTAACAGCGATTTAGATTCAAAGATTACAAGCTAGCGACGTCAGATTAATGTGGTAGGCAATATTATATAAGGTAATGATAATATAAGCAACAATGAACAAAAGTAAGAGATTCAAAACAAAGCTATACGGAGTCACAGACGCAAACCACTCTGAGCAGCGAGGCAGACAGGAGCAGACAGGAGCAATCGGAAGCCTTCACTGTGCTTACTGTGTAAGAATAATGACAGGGAAGAGAAGAGATTGTTGAATAAAGTTATTTTTGTTTTGTTTTTGCGCACAAAAAGGATTCTCGTCGCTTCATAAAATTAAGTTTGAACCACTGCAGTCACGTCGACTGTTTTAACGATGTCTTTAGTACCTTTCTGGACTTTGAAAGTGGTGATTATATTGCTGTTTATGGACGAGTCATATACCTCTCGGATTTCATTAATGACAGAAATTTCATTTTAGGGTAAACTAACCCCTTTAAGATGAGTCAGTCCTAAAGATCATATTTGAAAACTAAATATAAGTAAGTTGTGTTATGAATAAACTGACCATGTTCATTTTATCTGCCCCCTATGACATTTGCAGCAGCCTGAGGACTAAGCATATATGTTCTTCTAATATATGAACTTTCAGTTAATAAGGCCTAATACTCTGTGGAATCCACTTTGCGTTGCACCCCATGTTTAATGTGGTCCACTGTGTGAACTTTGAAATATTTTCTACAGTTTGATAGTCGCAGATATAGACAGCAGAGTCATCATGCAGACAAGAGGTCAAAGGGGTTGATAAAGCAATCAATCACTTCCCCAAAAGAGCACAAGGCTTGGGATTAATGAATGATTCTATCCCATTTGTAATTCCTTTGCTCAGTATTCTGCGGCCTCAGTAATGGATTCCAATTTGCTCTTTTTTGTCACAGAGAATAATTTACATCCCGCAATGCAGTGTTGCAATCTGGAGCACATGTACCACTCTGGATGGCTCTCATTAGGGCTAATAATCACACCCATGACTGTCCAACTGGTGCATAAAATTCTCTCTGGCGATGACGACATCTTGATGTGCCCTGCATTGGCAATGTATTAAGTGTCGTCAGCGATTTGTGTGCTTTATTGTTCTGAGCCTGTAGGTTCCAAATTGATGAATGACAGCCCTTGAAATAGCAGTCATTTGTGGCTAGCAGCTGTAGTGCAGAGAGAGATGACTTTAAGATAAATTAAATTATATTTGAGGTGCTCACTTCATGAAGTCTCAAACAGAAATGATACACAATATTGTCTACGATAGCACTGTCACAATCATGAAATTTTGCAGATGATTAAATGTCATGCAAGTAATTGTAACAATTTAGTTTTTTGTTTTGTTCGCATCATTTGCAGTTTTATCTTGATATGCATACAGCTTTGAAAATTTAATTTAGAGTCATTATTTTTAGTCATGAAATGAATATCAATGAACCTCTAAATCAAACATGATAAATCATAAAAGAATAATGTAAAAAGTTTTGCATATTATATATCCTTATTTGGGTGACAGTATAATTGTAATTTATAGTGTGAAATATTCACAATTTAGATAATTGTCTAAAGGCCTTGTGTAAGCTGTATAGATATTACTATGCTATGTTGATAATAGACTTTAGAATGGATGTGAGATCACTGCAGTGCTATTATCTAGAGTTAAATTCATTGTCATGAACCAGCCAGGATGGAAATGTGTTATCTTAGTCTTATGGGTTATGACGAGTGCCTGTCAAAGGTAGTTTAGTGTGATATCATGTGAAGGGCATCATAGAGTGTTTGGCTCCAGCCCTCACAGAAATGATTGCTAATGTCTCTTTTTGTAACTTCCGATCTGTTTTAATTAGTGGTTTCAAAGACCTGTTTTAAAGCCTCTGATCTTTCGCGTTCAAGCACATCAGAGGCTATAGTCTATAATCTTTCCCACTACACCATTTTTTAGCATGAATCTCAGAGGTCTGTTTTGAAAACTCTGAGTCGATCTTCATTCACTGCACATTTTAAGTTTTAATTTCCTCTTTATATGTAAAGGCTGGTTCACACTGTGCAATTTTGGCCACAATTTGGTCGAATCTTGCAAATCCTAAAAGATTCCTATAATCCTAGCCTAAAATCTGTAGTCTTTGATCGCTAGTTTGACATGATCACAGACAGCCGGTTAATGACCGTTGCGATCAGATTTTACCTCCAACGAAATTCTGGCAGTGTCAGAAGATTTGGCGCACAATCCTCCAGTGTGACTTATCCTACGACAAACGTCAAATTGTCTTCGTTTTTCAAGACAAGCCGTGATCAAAATTAACGATAGAGATGTCTTTGTTAGCCACCATTTCAGTCCCGCTTGTAATGCAGCTCACAGTCACCGAACCTGTGTGGGTTGATGATGTAAAACTCCGGACAAGTTTTCATGTGCGCGTCCGTTTTTAACGCGTCTTGACTGTCTTACAGTCTGACATAAATGACAGCTGAGATCCCACAGTGTGACATGAGGATCATGTTCGTACAGTCTGACAAGCAACCGTCATAAAGGACTTTTATAAATCGCACAGTGTGCACCCGGCTTTAGATAGATTACGATACGGCTACTTGCACATCACGTAATCATGTCAGAGGTGCCTCCATAAATATTGTACAACTTATAATTCATCCATTAATTAAAATTTTCATCCTTATAATGTTCAAACACATATTTTCTTTATTTTCTGCCTTTTTGTTTGTTTGTTTGTATTTTGGAGCTTAAAGGGTTAGTTCCAAAAATGAAAATTCAAAAATGAAAATTCTGTCATTAATTACTCACCCTCATGTCGTTCCACACCCGTAAGAACCTTCGTTCATCTTTGGAACACAAATTAAGATTCAGCGCTGCACTATGTTCACTACATCAACTGCGTAGGAGACTGACAGGGAAGAGAAGAAATTGTTGAATAAAGTCGTTATTTTTGTTTGTTTTTTTGCGCACAATAAGTATTCTCAACGCTAAAGGGTTAGTTCACCAAAAAATGAAAATTCTGTTATTAATTACTCATCTTCACGTCGTTCCACACCTGTAAGACTTTCGTTCAGATACCTTGTGTTGCAGTCTATCGGAGGTCAGATAGCTCATGGATTTCATCAAAAATATCTTAATTTGTGTTCCGAAAATGAATCAAAGTCTTACGGGTTTGGATCAACATGAGGGTGAGTAATTAATGACAGCATTTTCATTTTTGGGTTAATTAACCCTTTAACAATGTGAATTGCTATCCATTGTCACTGTGGATGAGTAGTTGTTGACAATGTTCATTTTTGGGTGAAATATTGCTTTATAGTAATACTTTGAATACTATACAAGCATATTCAGTTTTTTTTTTTTTGTTTTTTTTTTTTCCCCAAGTTACAGACCTCAAAAGTAACTGCATAACAGGAATTTCCCATCTGCACATTTAAGTCCCTGAAGTGTAAATGATTCATATGTAAATTAATCATCTGAACATTATTAATCTCAGAGCAGATTTGCTGGAATGTGGAGGACAGGAAGATTAATTTATTTTCCGATTATAGTAATATGGGTGAGAGAGCTTCCTTTGCTGGTTTGGAATATTCTGTTACACACTGGGAAACTGTGAAACCTTGCCAGCTTTGTGCTCTGTTTGAATATGGCACAGTTTTCAGACAGGAAGTGCGGGCGCTGGCTTGGTCCTCTCTTGACAGCTCTATCTCTCCAGCAGGGGGGAAGGACCGGGAATACCTGCTTGCTGGATAACAGCACTTTCTTACTGTCACCGAGCCCAATCTGTGCACCTGCAGCTCTCTAAACCAACAGCTTGAGCTGGATGTCATCTGTGTGTTGAACTGGTTCAGAACAAGTCTTGTGTAGAACTTTTCCTCCAATTTCAGGGGTGTGCATCAGCCCCAGAGTGATGAATTATGCAGAGGGTCATTTCAGAAGGGAAGTCATTCTCCTTTCAGAGGGCGGACTGTATGTGGAAAATGGTTTGGTGGGTTGCTACTGTAGATCTGCTATATCAACAGCTACCAAACGTAAAACACTATGAGCTTTGTGTTGGTTTAAAGAGAGCTGGAGAGCTTTGTGTTGGTTTAAAGGGTTAGTTCACACAAAAACGAATTAATTACTCACCCTCATGTCGTTCCAAACCTGTAAGACTTTCATTCATCTTCGGAACACAAATGAAGATCTTTTTGATGAAATATTCTTTTCTATTCATTCTTTCAGTAACCTAACAATTGTGAAACAAAAAAACTTCTTCAAAACTCTATATGTGCATCCATAACTCATTTCAGCCATTATAAGGGGCAGGAGATAGAAGTCTTATTTGTATTTCTGAGCAGAAAAGCACCTTAGTTGGACCAGCCTGGGAAAAAAAAAAAAAAAAAAAAAAAAAAAAATATATATATATATATATATATATATATATATATATATATATATATATATATATATATATATATATATATTGTGTTTATTTAGAAGAGTGGCAAAATATATGGTGCCATTGTTGTCAGACTTTTTTTTTTTTTTTTTTTTTTCTGATTTAAAATGCATTATATAGATTTTTTCTTAAATACATACACTTTTAAATATGTGAGTAGTTATAGAATATTTTGTCTTCTCAATTCAAGATAGATATATTTGAATGTGATATAATTTTGGGGAAGCTGTTATACATTTTGTTACCAATAGGGCTGCTGACTAAACTGGCATTAAAGATACTTTGTTTCAGTCCATATTTCATTTTTGCAAGCACGAGAGTGAGCAATAATCATTCCTTTTTATATATGTCTCTAGAGACTGACCCTTAACTACTTTGCCATCCGTTGCACGCTTCTGAATAATGAGAAAATGGTCAGGTTAGTGACCCCGCTGGAGCTGTTATAATACGGAATGTGATGATAATGTGATATATGATGATCTGCCTCACTCCACAGTTGCTGAGAAAATAACACGAACCGTTTAGTTTCAAGATGACACTCGTGTAGGATGGAGTGCGCAAGAGAGAAATAAAGCTTTCCATAAAACATTGGAAGGATGAGTCACCTTCTTCTGGGTTTTGCGCAGCTCTCTTGTATTATCATATTCAACCTGTGCAGATATTTCTCCTGGTTGTAAACGTGTACGTGTGTGTGTGTGTGTGTTATATGCTGCTGTCATGGTTGATGTATGGTGTTTTTGTGAGTCGACCCAGTGAAGAAGTGTGCTTCATACTGTAGGGGGCCAGATCAGCAGGAAAGCAATAGACTTGGCGTTGCAAAAACCAGCAAGTTTTTTCACCTGTGTTTAAAAGGCACAGGAAGTAGTGAGCCAGAGCATGGCCATTTTAGGACTTCATCTTGCATGTTTGTTTTGGGATTGAAAATAATGGTTGTGATTTTTCAGAAACTGCAATTTCCCATATGGGATTAATAAAGAGTTTGTCCATCCATATCGTAAGAATGTATGGAAAGAATGATTGGAAAGAATGATTGACAGTGAAATATTTGTCAACCCCCAGCAGACATCATTTTCACTCCTCCAGTCTGTGCCCATCTTATCTTCACAAAATGCAAACAGCACCAGAAGGGAAGTGATGTTTCACTCCACTCCAGTCTTAATACAAAATAATGATCTTAAACTACACCGACAATGAACAGTTTTGGCCCTCAGGACGCACCTTCATCCAGCACTTTGAGTGCGCTTGGCGTCCCATTTAATTTTCGATCTGCATCATTGCGGACAGGTTGCAATAATAATCATGATGTCTCTTCTCGTCTCATTATGCCAGCATTCACCAATTATTCTTGTCCCGCGGCCCCCTCTCTTCTCTGCCATCGAGCAGGATATAGCATCTTTGAGGTGTTCATTATTTTTGAAATATTTTAGGAGGCCAATTCAAAAAGCAAACTGAGTATAGTATCAGAAGACACTCAAATCTCTAGTGACGACCTCATCTTTGGAAATATCTACACATACAAAGCCACCTCAACTAGTTGAGCCACCCTCACAACCTCAGGATAATGTCACTCATGCTAATTGTTGCAATGGGAAAAGGCAGTCTCAATACTTATATAAAGCCAACTAATAACATATAATAGTATAATTTATGACTCTTGTAGTAGTTTTGCATTTCTTTCATACTGTAGCTCTTTCCTTCTTACCACTGGTGGGACTCCACTTTTGAATAGGAGAAACAAAACTGAGGTGGAATAACGAGGTTTCTAATTACTATTCATATTAATTAGAGCCTTTTTGAAAGGGAGATTAGAGTAGAATGGAGTTGGAATAGTAACAAGAGCTTCTTGTAAAATAGGGAAAGCTGATAAGGAGTCACATGACTGCCGCAGAGTACAGACATGCAGACTTTTTTTTTTAAACAACAGTTATTGTTGCTACATACATTTGTTTATGGTGATAATAGGATATTATGCAATATGTAGCAGAACCGCAAAATGAGAGCCCCTCAGAGATAAAGCTGCGGATATCACGTTGGCTGATGAGTGTGGTCCAAATTACATCAAATAATTAAAATAAAGTAGTTTTATATTAAGTAAATATAATTGATATAAATTTGGAAATTAGAGTTGTCAAAAGTACTGACTTCGGTACTGAAATTTTAAAAATGTGACGCTTTGAGCACTGTTGTGTGGATTCATAAACACCTCTGATTGGCCATTGTTCACACGCTCATCGGATATGTCTGTGATTGGCTTCAATGATCAATGCTTCAAAAATGTTGTAAGTAGTCATCAATGACGCTCTTCACCAAGCACCTAAACAGATACACACGGGAGCATTTGAAAGCACGCAGTCCGCTGATTGGCTACAATGAAAGCAGGCGTCTATCACAGACATAACTCAACTGCGCTTAAAAAGTCACATTTTTAAAATTTCACTACCGACTTGGTACCGAAGTCGGTACTTTTGACAACTTTATTGGAAATGGTGATGTTTTGAACCCCCTTTGACATTTATGTCTGTTGCTGAATATTTGAAGCCGTTTCAGTTATTTATGAAAGAAGCAGTCCCTCAATGTCTTAGTGGTTAGTTACACATTTAGGACTCCATTGAGATTTTCAACGATTTCAGAGGCTCAACACAACACCTGTCGGCAGATTGCACAGCTCAGAAAAATCAGACAGGAAATGCACAAGCAATGGAGAGGTCTTTCATTTCTTCACTTCACTGACTCACCAACCATCAGCCCTCAGTTTTTACCCCATGAGTCAAAGCTGCAAATCTCTACAGATTCACTTTCGTTTGACTGTGACTCTCTCAGAAAAATCCTGAGCAGATTATGTTTAAATCTCCAAAAGGAGTAAGAGAGAGCAGGAGGAATATCAAAATTCCTGTGAAATGAGAGTTTGCACGTTGGACTGTATATAGGCACACACTTGTGCTGTAATACCAGTATGTAGGCCTGCATGAATCTCTACTCCCAGAATTCAGCAGAAGGCTTCGCAGATTTCCACAGAATTCAAACACCATGTGGCCTTTGCATATTCGTTTATCACTGTGAATTGCCATTTCACACCTCATTTTACCCCATAATATGATGTGTTTCTGAGTAAAACTGGATATTTATCAAGAAAAAAAATGAACAGGAATTGTGAAAATTCTACATTCCATACCAAATGGCTATTGGTTAGCCAAGTGACATCAGCAGGAAGGTGAAAAAGAAAAGCAATTCATTTTGATGAAGTATTGGGATGAACATTTGTTTGCATTTTTCAGCAAGTTCAAGTCACTATTGCAGTTCTGTAATAGATGTGCATTTCAGAATATAGATCTGAGATCTTTGGTCTGGGATGTGTGACCAGCATCATTCCTTGCTGCATGTGTCTGTGATGCACTGCTACCTCTTTGGTCCTCGGCTATAGATCTGCGACACAGAAATCATTACGGATTCTATGGGCTGTGTGAATGCTGTAGTCATTCATGTTCTTCAGAGAAAAGCCAAGCCCAGCATCAGCTCGTCAGCTGTGAAATGATTGGATGTTTTCATTGCAGTGAATAAGGTGAGATGAGGTGTGGAAATCCCATTGTAAATTGACTCTCTGTAGGTAAATTCCCCTGATTGGTTTTAGATGAAGCAGCAGAGAATAAATCGAGTCAGTGCCCCTCAACGTGATGAATCGGGTGGCAATGTTTTAATAGACTGTCACCTTTTCATCTTGAAGGCCATATTTCACTAACCCGACAGCTAGCTGGAAGATTGAACGGTGTGTTTTACTCAAGAAAGATTGTAGCTGCTTTAGCAGCTGATGTTGTGTCTCTATAAGTGAAAGACTTATAAATTACACAGTTTAGAGAAGAACAGATGCGTGCTTGTATTCTACTGTGCTGCCACTCAATACACCTTATTGGAGAAACCTTGGCTGTATGTTAACATTTAAAGGTAAATTGGTTTGTTTCACTTGCTTGTTCATCTCCATGACCCAATGAATAGGCTACACCTTAGAGTACTTTAGTGGATCCCTCTTGTCACTGCACACAAGATGTTCCTGGTGTCCCATCCTATCCTATATATGACCAACCCTCATGTGAGAGTGAGAATACAGTACTATTTATTTGTTGAGGTATAAAATGTGTTAAAACTACTTGGTGCCACTCTTAAATATACATCAGAGAAGAGTATGTTTTAGCTTTACCACTGTTCCTTACAAGTGTGAGAGATGGTCTCTTTAAAGGGTTAGTTCACCCAAAAATGAAAATTCTGTCATTAATTACTCACCCTCATGTTGTTCCAAACCCGTAAGACTTTCGTTCATCTTCGGAACACAAATGAAGACCAATTTTATGAAATCTCAGAGCTTTCTGTCCCTTCATTGACAGCCTGCGCAATTGCAACTTTGACGCTTCAAAAAGTTCATAAAGAGATCGGAAGACTAATCCATATGAATTGAACGGTTTAGTCCAAATTTTCTGGAGAGACTCAATTTTTTTTTTTTTTTATGATGAACAGATTTAATTTAGGCTTTTACTCATACATAAACATTGATCAGCAAACATAAACAAAAGCTCAACCGAACCTGAATGACAACGCACAAGAACAAACCTTTTCCGGAAGCTCAAACGTGCTGCGTTACCAATGAGATTAATTCTCGTGTTTTACGCAGCATGTTTGAGCTTCCGCAAGAGGTTTGTTCTCACGCTTCATTTAGGTTTGGTTGAGCTTCTGTTTATGTTCGCTGATCAATGTTTATATGTGAGTAAAAGCCTAAATTAAACCTGTTCATCATAAAAAGCGATCAAATCTCTTCAAAAAATTGGACTAAACCACTCAATTCATATGGATTAGTTTTCTGAAAAGTTGCAGATTGGCCTGATTTTCACTTTATTTCATGCATTTATGCACTAAAGGAGAAGACGGTGGAGGCAAAGTTAAATAATTCCAATTTGTTTTGTTTGGGATCAGCCAGATCATGACTTAAACCATTTAAAGCCCTGCATTTTGCTGTGGTGTTCTTTCTTGTACTGTGTCTTATTTCAAGTTGAAGGTTATTTATTTGGAGTGTTATTTTAGAGAGTTCAAAACCTTCCCATTAGGCCGTTATCATGGCGAAATGGTGTGCAGCATATGGGGCTATTTTTGCCATTGATGATAAATTGCTCTCTGACTGACATCATCATCATTTTGAGCCACCAGGCAATTTGTGTTTGTCAGCCGGGGCTTCGTTTGTGTTGTACCTGCCATTTTTTGCCCCCCTTCAGTCCCACCCCTAATGCATTTAGGTTGTTTGTCGTGGCCAGAGAATAGTCAGTGATACAGTGGGTATAGAATCTTTACTCATTCCCACTGTCAGAACAGACAATACCAACAGATGCATACATGGCCAGCACATCAATTTCACATGTAGAAGTTAAGTTCCCTTTCTGCCCCCCAGCACTCTTCCTGTTCCAGCTGGCCGGCTGACGCATGCTAAAGGGAATACCAATACTTTCTGAATCAGTGGTGCCTTCCTTCTATGAAGATGAAGAACCAAGCGAGTGAATAATATAATGGCGTGTCTCTTTTTTTACTCTCTCCTCACCATCTGTTTATTTTTAAAGCTTTCCTCCACCGATGCGGAACTGGAGTTTGGTAGATAGGGGAGGAGGGGGCATTCCAGCTCCGGGCCCTTGTCTGGAAGAGTGTCTTGGGACGGTCACTCCAGTCAGACTATACTGTGTCTGGTCTCTTCTTGGCTTTGCACAAAATCTCAAATGTGCACCGGAGCAGAATGGCTGACTTGATTTGGCAAGGACTCTAGTCAGCCTGATACCTTAGGAAAAGCATTGACCTGACTGATGTATTAAATTTTTTATTTTGCCTGTTTTCTATTTTATAGAAAGGGCACAGTAACAGAGAAGACGGGAAAGAAGTGGGAGTGAGATTGGGAAATGACATGAGCTTGGTTTAAATTGGTACCGTGAGGGGATTTGGCTGCGTTTTATTTTGTGATTTCAGTTATCTATCTGCAGTGTTGGGGGTAACGCATTACAAGTAACTTGAGTTATGTAATCAGATTACTTTTTCAAGTAACTAAAGTAACATTACTTTTACAATTTAAAGCAAAATATCTAAGTTACTTTTTCAAATAAGTAACTCAAGTTACTTTTTCACATTTATTGACTGACAGCTCTCCTGTCCCCATGTTGAGAGAAATCGGGAATATTCCTCAAAATGAATAAAAACAGTGAAATGCAATCTCAGAATTTTACACAAACCTGTAATTAACTATATTAAATTACACAAATCTACTTTATGTATTTAATCTCACTTTATTAACCAATGTCTGCTGACCTTCAGTGATTCAACCATACTAATAAGCAAAAATTACTTTAGATTAGATTTAGAAATAAGAGTGTTGAACTTCCTTCTCCTGTATCCTATTCTTCTTTAATCCAGAATAGCAGCACAACTAAAAGGTTTGTTTGAGCTGTGCCCTCTATTGTACAGGCGTAAATATGCATTTCCTTTAGCCTGAGGCTTATTCATTTCACTTTTGGTTTGAAAGGGCCTTAGCATTAGCCAACTATAGAACTTTTTTTGTTGTTATTAAAAAAAACAATTCCTTTTGAATTTCAATTCGTTTTTTATTCTACTTCATAATTTCAAATTCAGGAATTTAAATGGTCTACAACACATTATTAGTTGAATTCTGAATGGTGCATTACAGCAAGTTCTTCTCACATGCTCAGCTCTTCATCTCATACCTTCCATCCACTGAGAAAAGACCAAGTTCTAACCATTGTTTCAGAGGTGAGGGGTGAGCTTAAGGTACCTTATTTCTCCTATTGTCTTGACATAATGTAGAAATAGTGTTATTAGTAAAACAGTCACACACAATAAGGTCTCCTTTTGCATTCAAACAGTGCAGTCACGGCACGTCTCTACAGATGAGCTGCAGAAGCGTAATTAAGCATCAAAGACCTCCTCTAACCTTAATGAACATGATGTGGAATTGAGGGGTTATTTGCATCTTGTTCTGATCGAGCATAGGTGACAGAACCGAACGAGGGCCATGATTTGAATTGAAGCTTCGGCAGAGTTTGACCATGCGCCCGCAGTCAGGGGTGACAAGGTTGGCAGCTTAATTATGCTTAATGACGAGGAGTGCTCTCCCGGCTCACTTTGCCACCAACTACATCTCATAAACCAGTGTAAGCTGAGTTTTTAATTTACAGCAGCAGAGAACAAATTGCCCCAAGGATGATGGATGGACGTGCAGATGGGACTTATCTTAATTGTGCTTGCTTGAGTGAGTGGTAGCCTGCTGGAACAACAAATGCCCAAACAGAGGGTACTTGAAAAGATTTTCTTTGCTACAAACCAAAAATTATGAATTTTATAATAAAAAAATAAAAAAATAAATTTATTTTTTTATTATATATATATTTGCATATTATCATATGCACTAGTAGTTTAGTACCGACCTTAGCTGTCTACCATCTTGCTGTGTGAGAATGAAACAACCTGAAATATTATTTCTCGCTGGTTCTTGTGGGCACTGCAGAGTCAAACCAAATACTATAGATATAGAAAGACGGTTCACTCCTGTTAGTTATGATTGGGAGAACCTTCAACGTGCAATATGGCGGAATACGTCCTGCCTTCTAAGTAAAAGAGCCAATCGCTGATTGATAAAGTCGTTGCGTCACTGCAGCTGCTGTTAGAAGCTCCGGTTCCCATAGAAACCCCAAAAGAAACAACATTTATGTGTCAGTTCATGTCAGATTTTGTTGCTGATTTGAAATATGTTATTTAATTGTGAGTTCGCCAAGCAGTTTTAGAGATTTCAGGATTTCCCCATTCAGATAGATAGGACTTGGTCTTGGATGCCCGAAATAACTGCCCAGAAGCATTGCAAATATGGTCGCCGAATAAACAGACTTTTCTTGAAAGGGAATTTGGTCAAACTCATGACGATCCTAAAACTGGGCTCCCCAAAACACCATAAAACTACCCGTTTTTGCTCTTGGACTGACCTTTTTGGAATAATCTGAATCAATCGAGAATTTACTTTGCCCTGCAACCACCTGTGCATACTAACTGTGTGAGTGTGTGTGTTAGCATTGTTTTTCAGCAATCTTTTCTGACGTTTTGAGCCTTGCTGGAGGGAAAGTCACTTAGTCATGCTCAGTAGGATAGCATGATGTGAAAATTCTACTCCAATTCCCAGCAAAGATTATTTATTGGTCTTTTTTTTGGCTGGTATGGGCAGTCACAGTGACCTTTTCCATGCTTCATTTGCTGGTCTGAGTGGACAGGAGCACCTGCAGTATTGCTGCAATGTAGCAAGTGTGATGTTTTCCCACTCCTGCTTTTAATTTATGAGTTCAGGGCTTTGCCGCCCATAATGCAGTGCTCCACGCTGGACAAAACATACTACACTATAAACTGTAGTCAGGGCTTAACTCGACATGAAAATGAGACAAAAATGCAGGTGTTGGATGAAATTCAACACATCAATAAATCTGCCAGAACATAAAGGCAGCACCTGCTAATGACTGTCAGCATGTGAACCTACTGTAGGGTTTTGAATCTGCTGCAGTGTACTTCTCTGATGTAAAGATATGCTTGCAGCTGTGAACTCAACACATGATGTGCAATCATTATGACAGATTGACACTGTTTCCTCTAGTATTTAAGGTATGGCTGCTGGCTTTTGAATGTAAAGCAAACTCAAACCTGAAATCAGCCAGTTATATTGGCCATTTTTTACTGATTAGTTGTTCAGGCAACAGATATTGAATTTCACCCAATTTAGTATCAGTCATTTAACCGTTTATTTTGAGATTACAGTGTAATCTGTGTTGAATTGAACCTGAGTTATCTTATTGACCACTCATCTCACACTTAACTGGCGATTTATGTTCAGGATGTGCCCTCACAAGGAGTTCATCGGGTCATGGAGGCAATCTTGCCTGAGACGACAGCCATGGCTTGTCTTTATTAGAGTATTGATCATGCGGTGGCACTTTATCTAGCAGGGTGGGACACTAATCAACCTGGAGACACGCATCATTTCAAAGTAATGTACGGCAGACATTGATTTCTGCCCCCTTGATTTCCCACCTCTTCACAGGATGTGAAAGCAATTGAAAGACTGACTCTATCACCTGACATTGCACCACACCTGTTGTATAGGCCTAGCAGTTTTAATGTCTTGATGAATACTATAATTGAATAGCCATGAATTGACACAGTGTGATTCTGCATGTGACTCCAGGGTCAGCATCAGCTCGTAACTTAATATATGTCCCTGGCTTCTGTGAAAGTTGTCCAGTTGTTGTAGAGAGATTGCTCAGAAGGTAGTACTGTTCACTCTCCAAACACAGAAGTACACGCTCCATAATGTGCCCTCCATCTCCATTAAACCTCTGGCCAGAGACACAGGCCACATATATATACGGCTAATGAGTACTTTGTGGAACAGACAGTGTTTAGTAATGCTCTAGCCACTTTATTTTCATCCTCTGAGATGCTTGCTTGGTAATTAACCCTGTTAGGCTTCTTTGGATTTACAAACAGCACAATCGTTTATGTCCAGCCCCTCTGGCACCTCTCCTCTTCCACTTCATGTGCAGTGATGAGGTTCAATCAGTGTATCTCTTTCACAGCACTTTTGGGGATGGCATTAGTCAGGAAGTTAGAGACCATGAGTTCATTCTTTAGTGTGGCGGTACACCTATATGTAAAGTAGAAGTCGTGAAGAATGACTGGCAACAGATCTTGTTTTCTTCTTTCTCCTTTTCTCCCTCTTGTGACTTAGATATATGGGATATGGGATTGGCTAGGGTTGGCCGATATATTGATTGTTCACTATATATTTGTGACGATTTTGTGGGTGACAAACTTAAGCAACATACTTCAAAGCTACTGTAGCTGAAATTGCTCAAGAAGTAAATGCTGGTTCTGATAGAAAGGTGTCAGAATACACAGTGGATCGCAGTTTGTTGCGTATGGGGCTGCATAGCCGCAGACCAGTCAGGGTGCCCATGACCCCTGTCCACCGCCGAAAGCGCCAACAGTGGGCACGTGAGCATCAGAACTGGACCACGGAGCAATGGAAGAAGGTGGCCTGGTCTGATGAATCACGCTTTCTTTTACATCACGTGGATGGCCGGGTGCGTGTGCGTCGCTTACCTGGGGAACACTTAGTACCAGGAAGCACTATGGGAAGAAGGCAAAACGGCGGAGGCAGTGTGATGCTTTGGGCAATGTTCTGCTGGGAAACCTTGGGTCCTTTCATCCATGTGGATGTTACTTTGACACGTACCACCTTCCTAAGCATTGTTGCAGACCATGTACACCCTTTCATGGAAACAGTATTCCCTGGTGGCTGTGGCCTCTTTCAGCAGGATAATGCGCCCTGCCACAAAGCAAAAAATTTTCAGGAACGGTCTGAGGAGCACAACAACGAGTTTGAGGTGTTGACTTGGCCTCCATATTCCCCAGATCTCAATCCAATCGAGCATCTGTGGGATGTGCTGAACAAACAAGTCTGATCCATGGAGGCCCCACCTCGCAACTTACAGGACTTAAAGGATCTGCTGCTACATCGTGGTGCCAGATACCACACAACACCTTCAGGGGTCTAGTGGAGTCCATGCCTCGATGGGTCAGGACTGTTTTGGCAGCAAAAGGGGGGACCAACACAATTTTAGGAAGGTTGTTATAATGTTATGCCTGATCAGTGTATATTAAATATTGCCAAAGGCTGAGATGTATATATGGATCATACAGAAAGCATATATTATCTTCACTTTTTCCACTCAAGAAAGTATTATTCAGTTGTAGTGAGTTGTTGTAGTGCCCTAGTTGTATCATTGAGGGTTTCGAGCTTTAGCTTGCCTGAGTCATGTGCTCTTCAGGATGTGTTTTTGAATGCTGCTGTGTGTCTGTTAAGATCAAGTGGGAAAATGGCACTGGCATTAATGTGTGTGTGTGTGTGTGTGTGTGTGTGAGTGTGTGTAAGTGTTCTCACTAGGGATGCTCTCTGTGTTGTCTAGTAGTCTGCCACTCTGTGTTCTCCCGCAGGATCCTGGTTGGCAACTTTCCACTGAATTCATGTTCCTCGGCACAGGGGGTTGTTCCACTCTACAACACACACACTCTATTCTTGCTCACTGTGCCTATAATGCACAGATTTTAGATTCGACCAGGAATAATGTCCTTACTTTGAGGGAGCTATGCCATAACTCAAGATTGTGTACCGCTTTTACAGTGAAGTGTGATAGATTTGTGATGTTGCCAAGGGGTTTCAATATAACCCAAGATACTAGCTCTGTAAATAACATTTAGAGCCTTTTTACACTTAGTTGATTGCATCTTGATTGATCGGATTGCTGTCTGATTTGGTTTTCACATTCCTTTTACACTAGGGAATGTAAATGTCTCAGCAAATCTGATGTAAATCTGATCTATTACTGCAGTGCTATATGTAGATAAAACAGATGACTTATGTGATAATTCTAATGTTGGGCAGCGAACCTTTGTCTGTCCTCATTCCTTATGGCAATTTGTGTTTGTTTTGTGGCTGCACCTTCCATTTATTTTGTCTGTGATTGCTTGCTGGAGGGTTATTGTTGCTTCATTTTTATTTATAATTTTTTTATTTTGTAGATTTTTAGCTTTTTCTAGTTTTAGTATTTTAGGGCTTCCAAAGTTAATTCATTAACTGGTATAGTTTAAAAATATTAAATTGTGTTAAATTTCTCAGCATATGTCTAGTGGCATTTTCATGTTTCATGCAGGTAGATTGTAAAGGTTTCAGGTTTGTGTAACTAAAACAAAAATTTGTTTTTGACACAGCTATATTACTTTTTGTAGTTTGTGGTGTTAATATGATTTGTATGCTTTTGTTAAAAGATGTTTTTGTTGTCTGCCAGTTTTTTTTTTTTTTTTTTTTTTTGGTGATTTAATTCATTATTTTGTGACTGGTTTATCTCTAAAGACCTTCTTGTTAATTGAGAACTTTGGAATGTACAGTTTGCACTTTGGCTTGCTGAAGAGATACTCGGCTACTCATCTGTGGCAATGCGTGTTGCAGTAGCGCTGTCATATCTGGCTATAACGTCATATAGCCTATAACACTCTCTCACACGTTTATTTTTTAGGGAGTTGTAACATTTAATGTGGTTTCAATAACCAGATCCATTTCCAGTTTTGTTTTAAATTGCATCTCAAAGCACCTCCTAAAGTGGTTTGAGTGATCTGATTTAAATGCGTCTCGAACGCTTTATATGCAAATAGCTCAAACTCAAATACGTCTCGTGAGCTAAGTTAATCGTAGAGACCACTGGTGGCAATGGTTCTACGATCAACTTAGGTTTACAATGTTTTTGGGAAATGCAGTCCTGGTGTTTTCATGATCAGATAGCTATCTGATCAGAAGAACACATTAAAGGGTACATGAACTGAGAAATCAACTTTTCCTTGAGCTTTTGATATATAAGAGGTCATCGTACTATAAGAATATCCTGTAAGTTTTAGAACTGAAAACTTCCTTGTTAGTCAAATAAAATCTTTGTTGACATCAGGCCCATTGAACGACTGATCCTGGAATGTGCCTATCTATGACCTAGATAGGTGAAACCCCGCCTCTGCAGAAGAAATTAACGCCTACTTCATCATTGCAATGTTAGCCCCGCCCACTGCCATGTTAGTGAGATGAGGAGAGCAATACAACAGGACAAAAATAACATTAAGGATCCTAATGCTAGGAATATGGTTATTTATTTTCAACAATGTGACTGTCTCAGTTGAGCTTTATTTATTTCTATTCGGTACATTTCACTGTGGATTCTTTGGTAAATCAATCGCATTTCAGCACAGGCTTTGCAAACAGACTCTTACGATATGGACTCAACAGTAATGCAACAACATGTAAGTAACTGTGTTAATTCTATTGCCTGATCTGATATGTAATGATTCATGTACAGTCAGATGTTCTTTGTCTGTGTGTCAGTAAATCAAACCAGTGACTAAGCGGTCAACTTCACGTTGTTTCTCATAGTAGGATGAAAATAATCTGTTATTTAAACAGTGATTAAATTATATATAGTGATCAAAGAACGCTCCCTTTACAATCACTGGAGCTGTCAATCAAACAGCGCATGCTGGAGCTGTCAGTCAAACAGCGTGAGTTTATCAATGACTGAGTTCTGGACATGCGCCAAAACTCCCGTTTTATTTTTTATTATATTATGATGAAAGCATTCATTAGTGTGCAGAAATTGAGTTGCAATGACAAGATCACTGCTTTTATGCCCTCAACATGTCTGTGATCGGCTACAGTGTTCATCTCTGCAACCTTTCATGCCATGATTAGTTAACTTTGAGAGCTGTAATAGTAAAAACACACTAAAAGAGAGAGTAATACATGGCTATTTGAAATGCAAAGATGTTAGCCAATCACAGCAGTGGGCGTTTACACTAAAGACCCACAGCAGACACGCCCCTTTAAACAGAGCGTTCAAATAAGAGGGTTAAAATCAGGGTAGGGAAAATGCCTATATTTCTAAATTATGAGAATTTTGAATGTAAAAAGCATACTAACATTTTAAGTGCACCCCAGGAAACATTATAAAACGATGCAGTTCATGACCCTTTAAGTGACCAGGTGTCCTTTGTGTTTTATGTATGTATTAATCTAGTTATTCTAGTCAAGTGCATTTTAAACAGCTATTATTACTTACTGCTCAGGATCCCATTCATAGGTGACAAAATACCCAAGGTGCAACCAAACTGTATGGTGAAAAGTGAAATATTACATATGACATTGTGACAAGTTGTGAATTCCCACTTGGTGAAAGACGGAGTTAATTTATTCCTTCACTGCCCATTTAAATTACCGTCATTGAAACTCACAAACCCTTTGACAGAAGACTGACCGTGAGGGCATTCCTAATGGCACTTTGCACATTTTTATTTCTGATTGTGATGTTGAGCAATAGAGGTAGCGTACTTGATATGGAGCAAGGACTTTTTGGGAGTCTTAGGATTTGGTTCACCTCATGTCATTGGGTTGACAGACTGTGCCTGAAAATGAACGTGAAAAGCTTGCATGATAAAGATGATGAGGAAGGTCATCTGTCTTTACTAGGGTTGTCATGATAGCATCGTTTTTGTAGTCGAATCTAGTACAATATCATAATTCTGGTTGTTACCAAATCTGATGCCAAAGCCAAAATGTGCTATTGAATATGTATATTAATATTCACAGTTAAACAAATTGAATTTAAACAATGCAATGTCTTTGTATTTCTCAATTAAGTAAGCAGTCAAGTTTTTCATGTGGTTTATTCAAGTAAATAGTCAGTAAGAAAAGCAACTGTTTTCAAGTGTTAGAATAAAGGTATTATCAGGTATCAAGTATTGTCCTCTAAACATCCTCATATTGAAAAATACAATAGGTCTATTTGGATGTATTTAAACTCAAATGTCAGATATCTTGACATCTGTTTTTTTTTTTCCTCTCTCTCTACTCTTCTTTTAAGCGAAATCCCTGTCTTGAAGGTCTTGTTTAAACAAACCCTTTAGAGTGTCTTGCATTTGATGGATAACATGGCAACAGACTTCTGTTCTTATTTTACTGAGAGAATTTAAAAATAGAAGTTACTCTGCAAAGACCATGTTTGTAAGCAGGACAAACCAACACAACAATACCCTGCATGGTCGACCACTCCTTCACCACCCTTTCCCCACCAGGTGCCCATTTTTTGCTCTGAGGGAGCAATTAAGTAGGATCCAGCGAGTCTCAGCGGACCGCTTCAGCAGTTCTCATTAGTCACATGGTACCTTTTATATCTCAAAGTCCCTTCAAAGCTTCATGTTTGAAGACTGTGAACAATGGGAATATACTGCATAAAACTACAACCTATAAACTATTGCATTTTGTGTAATTGAAGCTCATGATTCATGCATGTTCAAAGGGGATGCTAGACTAACACAATGAGTGACAATGCTAGCAATGCCTCAGGTGTTTTTTTTTTTTTTTCCGCATTGCTTGGTGTCAGCTAGGCACGTGGGGCTTGTTAGCTTGTCCTGTTGAGGCTCTAGGCGTGAGAGATTCCCAAGCCTTCAAGTCCTTTCCAATGAAAAAATAGAAGGACACTTCTAATTGGCTTGGGGAAAACTGTGTTTTTATCATAGCAGGTTAGTGCTAGAGAGGAAAGGAGAGCACGAGCGTGAACAGCAAAGCCTCCCCACGTCAACAGCCAATTGGGATTATTGTCGAACACAGCTGGGGACGCGGGACACTTGTGCGGCCCGGCAATCTCATCCCAATTTTCACTGAAAATTACTTGCTCTTTCTCCGTCTATGCTCATATGGAGCATGTGTGTTTATCTCCGGCACAAAGCTCACCCTGATGTAGCCGTCGAAATGAAAAGAGCATCAGAGAGACTTGAATCGGTTTGTCGCTGAGCATCATGAGGAGCGTTCCTGTTATAATTATGTGTGTGATTACTTGACAAAGTGCCGCAATTAAAGGCTGCTAGCACCGTGTGCAAATTGATTGCTGCAGATACTTTTTGGGAGCAGAGTGAACCAAATGATCAATGAGTGTTCAGATGTGTGGTTGCAGGTGATGAAAGAAGCTTTCTCATCCATTACTGGTGTCATTGCTGAGGTGACACCTGTGCCATTTGCTTTGCTGGAGTGGAGTGGTAAAAATGGGTTTATTATTAGGGCTGTTTATTTTGGTGAATGTTTAGTTTTTGGCCAGCTTCCTTGTAGTGATTTATGAAGTCAAAGTGCTGACTAATGCATAGACCAATGCTGATTATAGGATTATTTGCAGGAAAATGTTCATGCTTTGAAATTTTAAATGCATTTCTTTTAGGGTTACCTGATTTATTTATAAACCGTATCAGAACAAAATTAAAAGCAGAATAATGCAAAGTTAATAAGAAATTTTATACATTCATTTACAGTTAAATTCAATAAAATCCAACACATTCAACCAATTAGTTCACTTTAAAATAAAAATTACCTCAAGATTTACTCAACCTCAAGCCATCCTAGGTGTTTTTGACTTTCTTCTGTCTGATGAACACAATCTGAGTTAAATAAATATCCTGACGCATCCAAGCTTTATAATGGCAGTGAACAGGACCAACGAGTATAAACCTCACTAAAGTGCATCCATCCATCATAAACATACTCCACACGGCTACGGGGGGTTAATAAAGGCCTTCTGTTGAATACGTTGAATACGGAAGGCGTAAGATGTAGCCTAGCATAAGCATTTTGAACTGCGAGAGGTGTTACACTTTCTTTGTAAGTTGAATACGAAAGGCGGCCTGGCTGAATCTAGATATTTTACTTTATTCGCTTGTTAAGTCGTGACGTAAGCAATGCCGTTTCTGGGTCCAAGCCTCGACTCATTTCACTTGAGAATGCCATCTCGACGGCCGTTTATGAGCGCTATTTATTCATATTAAACATTTAACATTTTAAAAAGTTAAACATTTAAAATACTTACAGTCTACACAACAGTCTCCGTGCTCACAGCGTCACAGACATTAATACTTTGACGGTTTATAAAAGATGAATCACTGTCTGGCCATCTGGGATTTTGGTATGGAGATAAAGGTTATGATTCTAATTTTTTTGGTAGTATTACACCACATCGAATGTGTATAATAGCACCGTTTGTTGTTTTCTTGTGGTATGAGATTTTTGGACCCGATAGCGCTGCTGTGTGACGTCAGACTTAACAACCGGATAATGTATAAAGCTTGGACGTGTTAGGATATTTATTAATATAACTCTGATTGTGTTCATCAGAAAGAAGAAAGTCAGTTTGAGGGTGAGTAAATCTTAGGGAAATTTTCATTTTAAAGTGAACTAATCCTTTAATATGTAGTTTGGCATATAGCAATGTTTTAAAGACTCATGTGCTTGGGTTACTGTGATCTGCATTGGCTGATTTACCTAGCTAACTAACTCAAGAAGATATAGTACTTATAGTAGCTTTAAGTATAGTATAGAGAACAACAGGAAGCATGTGTATGGCTGTAAGGGTGGTGCTTTGAACATCTCCAAGAGGGTTTTACCATGCAAACCTTTCTCCCAGTGAGCATTTCAGTTGTCTCGGCCTCCCTGATTACGTTACGTGTGCTTTAGTCAGTGGACATTCACTCTGCAGACCAACCTCAAAAGCTGTGTGATATTTAAACTCTCTGAGAACACACAACACTGTAATGTTGTCTTTTCTACGGCCTGAGTAATGCTAAAGGGTAGATGCTAAGAAACATGACCAGTCTGGACTCTCAGGCCAATTACCACATTGGCTTAATGACGAGATAATTGGAAGGAAATCTAAACGATCGCTCAGGCTGCTGCGGCCTGAGTCACCGCTTACAGCCACTTCCCCTGTTGAATACATTGAATAGTCTGGCTAGTTTTAAGTTCTTCTAAAAGCATTAAATCTACTTTAAAGCTCCTGTAAAAAACGCTTGATTTGACCCAGTTTAGAAGTTAGAAATGCACATAATTTCACTGGTATTTAAATGGAAGTTTTTATAGCCTCTACCACACTATAAATGTTTGTCAAATTCAGAACCCAGCCAGAAAAACAAACAGAACGCATTTTAAATGTACTTGCTTGCTGATATCTCAGTTGGAACTTTTGAGTAGGTACATCTCACTTAAAGATGGTAACATCTTTGTACCTGCTGAATTCCTTGTTCGTGTGATTCATTTGCACTGACTAAAGATCATAACCCAGAAATGAACCAGTAGCAGGATATTAAATTACTTAAGTCTTCGGTTAAAATGGTTCCAATCCTTGATGCATATTGGCTAATAGCCGTGTTTTATTCACGATAACGTACACTCGCACAGCTATGACCGTTTCACTGAACACATCTGTGTATCACTGGTCATCATCTTTAGCAATGTCCATAAACAACCCTAGCAACATAAACAATCAGTATACTGTCAAAACTGTTCCATGTATTTCAGCAAAATTAACCCTGATTTATTTTTTAATGAAGTACTGTGTGATTAACCCTGCTGGTGTTATATCTGCGTCATTCACCTCCTTCCCCATCAAAGAAAGTCTTCTCATGTGGGAGATGTGTTCTTGAATCCTAGACACATGCTATGCTGTAATTTTTTTTAGTTTAAATTAAAAGACGGAAAACATTTTCTCATTTTGAGAGATAAGCAGGTGTGAGTAATATATATTGTGTTAAACAAAGGAGACAGTGCATGAGATCAGTTACTAGTCTGTTTTAATTTTAGCTCCGTCAGATGAGGCATGTTACAGTACCTTTTGGTTTTGTAAAAACACAGTAAAAATTACCCAACTTTTTTAAGAGTGGGATTGTCAGCTAGATCAAAAGATATTGCAGTCTGGAGTACACAATGAAACCTT
The DNA here is from genome assembly GCA_037950665.1 of Hypophthalmichthys nobilis. Taxonomy (NCBI): domain Eukaryota; kingdom Metazoa; phylum Chordata; class Actinopteri; order Cypriniformes; family Xenocyprididae; genus Hypophthalmichthys; species Hypophthalmichthys nobilis. Next base: position 10,194,713 of record CM075489.1, on the reverse strand, counting down.
TGTTTAACTGAGAATTGACAGAGAATGAAGTCTTGTTTGAGGAAAACCTGAGTGAATATTCTTGTCAGGATTAATCAGAAAGCATTTTCTCTTTGATGTACTGGATGTTGAGGGGTTTGTAAAGAGCATTATAGTGAAAAAAATGTAAAGCCTCAGCACACTGGCCAGAAGTCACATTCTGTACAGTACCCTGCATGATTTCTTTTAGCATCGCATAACCAGACATTTGATTATGGCATTTAAGTTTTGTTTTGTTTCGTTTCGTTTCTTTAGGTTTAGGACAGTCTAAAACCAGATATAACCCTGACAGCAAAGTCAAAATGCATTATTTATATATACTTAAGCGTCTCAAACAAAACTCTTTTTGTACGTTTAATTAACTTTTGTTTCTCAGCAAATCAATTAAAATATGAGTAAAACCTTATTGATCCAAACTTATTTGAAGTGGTCATTTTGATAAAGTTCTTGCTTGTTGTTTGTGCAATGTTCCCTGAAGTTCTTTTGACTCTCAGTTTATAATGCGTGATCTGCGGTTGCCTATAGCCTTTATCTTCTCGTTAACTAATCATAGACCACTCTATAAGAAATACCTAAGAATAGATGTACAAGTTTAAGGTCATTCAAGGGCTCCCGCTGTGACGGAGGATTTCACAACCATTGTTAACCTAAGTGCTAAGTGCTGATGTCCTTAGAGCAAATGGTTCTTTGACATTTTTAGTGTCTAGAACTGTGCACATAATATGTGGTTTGCAAGTGATGAGCCTGACTACTACAGAAACTTGCATTAATCTGATTTCCATCCAAATTGCTGATCCCATGACAGAAAGCTTTCCCAAACTAACACACCTGATTCAATAAATCAAGTATCTGATTAGTGTAGCTGTTGAATCAGGTGTGTTAGTTATGGGTCTGAAAAAAGGAATACATTTTGCTATTGGCCATCAGTATTGGAGTTTAAAAGCCAGTGGTGCCAGTTTTTTTTTTTTTTTTTTTTTAATATAGCCTTGGTAAAAGAGCAAAATTAGTTTTTTAGATTATGAGTGGGGGTCCAGGTGCAAACCCTTCTGGAGGAGAGGTTTTGTATATTTTAAAGTTAAATGCATCAATCTGGTGCTTTTTGGCAGGCTTCAGTCTAGTTAATTAATGAGATTTTTAACTGAACAGAAATCTAATCCTTTCCAGATAGGAATGTCGATGATTTTTTTTTCTCACCACACTTATCCTTATTTTGAAGGATATGTCAAATACCTTCAAATACCGTAACTAAAGCCAACCTTCTCATTGTGCTGTCTGGTGCACCATCATTATGAATTTTGTCCAACTTTTTGGGTATAAAGTCAGTGGATCAAGTACTGTTGCACTGTAAACCCAAATAAGTTGGGCTAACTCAAAAAATTTGAGGTAATCCGTTACATCATAGATTTTCCCAATTTTAAGTGAGCAGAATTATCAAGTTTTGAGTTTGTAGTACTCATGCATGTTAATTGCTCCTAACTTGAAGTACTGAGTTAGCTAACTACATTTTGATAGCAATTAACATAAAATATTTAGTTAATTAACTTTTTTATTTTGAGTTCTTGCAAATCAGATTAGTTATTTGATTCACTGTAAACACTAATAAGTTATCAGTACTCAAAAAAAGTTAAATGAGAATTAATCTTGCACAAGACACATTATATAACACTTAATTTTAGCTTGTACTCTCCCTTTCGAGTGCCATGGGCAAAGCATGCTGGGAAATAAAAAATCCCAGCCCAGTTTCAGTTAAACTTAAGTTAGTCTAAATAAAAAAAAAAAATGAGTACAACTCAAAACAATGAAACAGTTCAGTATACTTGAAATATGTCAGTTCTGTGAACTTGAAAGAAAAAGAAAGTGCTAAATACTCATAAAAGTTAATTTAACTGAACTAATTTGTTTAATTTAAGTTTGTCCTACTCAAACCAATTAAGTATTTTGAGCGTTGGGGTTTACAGTGTGGCATTCCATTTGATATTTTAAAATCACTGACTTTGATCACGGCTCAGGACAGCCATTGTTTTTTAAAAGAATCAGACATGATTCTCCTCTTAATTTCTGTTATTTCTTTATACAGTATGTATAATCTTAAAATGGTATCACATGCACATTTCATTTCAATAGGTTTTGTGAGGCACACATCCAGAGAACAGGAAATAACCCCCTCCCACACACACACACATACTTAATGCTGTACTTGTTGAAAGGCAACCTTTACTTTATACGTTCTTTGCTGCGGCCTTATTAGCTGCAGTCGTATTTGTATGGACTGCTGCTTTTATGTCAAATACCCTTTTTTTTTTTTTTTTTGTCTGTTCCTCATCTTATTTTGATTGACATTTTTACATTGCAAGTAACACTGTAATCAATTCTGGATTTCATAAAGTGCTTTTTTCCAGTCATAAACGGTGGAACTTTCTAGAAGGAAAAAGATATTTTAGTCAAAAGCAATTTTTGTGTGGATGACAAGCACTTTTGGTACATTCAGTGTTCTGCTCGGAAATGATATGCTCTTATAGAATAAAGTGTTTTTGTTGATTTTTAGCTATGGATGTCAGCTGAACCTGCTGTGTTGAAGTACGGGAAGGAAAGACATCTGAATTGCATCAATACTGAACATCTACAGTAAAATCTTATATCGTGAAGCATAGCGCTATTTTAGTGGTTGGAAGTCATTGGTGTCATTAAGCTCTTCAGAGCCTTTTTTCTGCATTATAGTGTATATAGTAATTAGCGCTAACACTTCCTTTGCTGCTCGTAGCATATGCTAATGGTGCAGCTCTGGGCTATGGATGAGCTTTCAAGTGAGTAAATGGCACAAATGAATCCGCCATACGCTTTATTTTTGAAACCGCCACACTCTATACAAGAGGCAGTCGATGAGAAGGTCGCGAACGAAGGTTGATGAGAGACAGAGAGATAGATGCACTCTGAGAAAGAGAGCAAAATGGATTCTCAAAGTCATATCAACAAACCTGAGATTAGCATGCTGTTAATTAAGTATGTTACAAAAGAAAATTGGGGCCATAGAGTGCCTGCAAATCCATCTGGCAGAGACATTCTCATCAGTATGTTTGGAAAACAGTTCTGAGACTACACTTTCCAGTGTGGCGCACCCAAAGGTACAGAGTTGTTGTCAAAATTAAACGAATGTTGTCCTTGACCCTTTTGTATTAATTTCTCAGCATTTAACTTTGCCGTTTAGAGACTTTATTTCCAAACTTAACTGTCACAGTTGGCTTCATAAATAATGAATTCTTGAACTTTTGTTTAGTCCATGGGGACAAGATTTAACTAGCCTCTCTTCTTAATAGGACACTCTGTTAGGACATTGACTGTGTCAAATAAACCTGTCTGCTAAGAATGGATGCTGTGGTCATTGGCCATGTTTACCCTCTTGCCATATTCGCATTTTATGACAGTGTCAAGTTAAATAGAGTTAGCCTAACCTTTTTAAAGTGCTTCTCAGTACCCCAGTTGCCAATACCAAAGTAAGAATGTGTCCTTTGCGTTTACGTTTTCATCTGAAGTAAAGCAGCAACGTGTCTTTAGTAAAATGTTTTAGTCCGATTTAGTCCTGTGGCTTTGGGAAGCTGTACGAACAGACCTAAATAATGTGATTACAATGCAATTGCCTTCTTGTCAGAAGACTTACCTGTCAGAATGCAAGGTAATGCCTGAAGTAATGCCATAACCAGCCCAATTGAGGCCCATTTGCATGTAGTTGTCACTGCATTTTGAATGGTGTAAAATGCGTTGAAGTCCGGCAATTGTGTTTTCATAATTGACATTGCAATCATTTATGTCCATCCCTACAGTTTACTGTACCTGTGTCTTCCTCCACCACTCTGGCACCTTCCCTTAAGGTAGTGTTGATCAGCGTTCCTGTGCCATGTCTTAAGCTGATGTTGCCCGCAGTACAAACATAGCTTTTTGAAATACTTACCCACACTGCTGGGTAGGAGGATTCACACCACCTCCTTCAGCCATTCATTCAGTTTGGACGCCCCTCTCTTTTGGCTTTAGGAAATCCCAGCTCCTACTGAATTATTGTTACTGAAAGAGCCTGTGGGTTTTCCAGGCAAAGCTTTTATGTTCAATTTCAAAAGTCATGGCATTGAATATGGGATTTTTCATGCAATTGTTGTTCTCTTGCCTGTATTTTAGCTCTACAGGATGTATGTGTGCAGACTTACTAACTAGTTTTAGTTTAGTAATTTTTTGTGACTCTTCTTAAGTTGTTTTGGATCTTCGACAGTACCTAGTATTAGCGTTACGTGGTTTGCATGTAAAAGCAAGCCTTTAATTGAGCCCTATGATCTGTGGAGAATCCACAAAGCTTTTCAGCAAGGAAATACCCAATTCGTCCTCATCTGCACCCTTGAGACAGGAAATGAGCAACTTTGTGAGAAAAGTGAGATTGAAAAAGAGAATAAATGAGGAGGAGGGGGGACTGCAGTGCTGGCACTTTTTACAAAAAGACACCCAACTGTTTCCTGCCAATACTATTCAAGGCCAAGTCAGTCTTAGTTACAAGAAAACCCTTAAGGCGCTTCTGTTTGGCTCAATGTCAGTGCCTAACAAACCTTAAATATATCTGTTGGGTAACTGTCTATAAAGTTTGTTATCCCTACTATACCCCGACTCGGCAACCATTCAGCAATAATGAGTTTTCAAGCTTGCCAGGCTTTTGAGCAAAAAGGATAAGAGCAGAGTTTTGTTCCCTTTTGTAAGATGTGTCCTGAGCTCCTCTGACCTACGTTAGTCTGCATTGGGACAGATAGCTTCTTTCCAGTGCTGTGCTCATCAGAGGTGAAAATTGCCAAGTCTGTGAAGCCAACGCCACTGGGCCTAGATCAGCTGTTCCTCCACCTGGCCGGATTACGGAGGTATGGAACCTGTACAGAAGGCACTGAGAGGGTTCAAAAGTGTACATGTTTAAGTTGCCATCCACAGGGATCCAGTCTATGATGTATCAGAGATCACAGAGATATCAAAGAAATGTGGGTCACGGTCAACATGGAAATTCTTGTTGACAGATTGAAGCCTGTGACCTTAATGTAGGGTCTTGAGTACACTTTGAAAAATAAAGTGCTCTGTGAGCTTGTAGAGCTGTACTGTTCTCATTGTGTAGTCAAGGTTCTTGCAAGTAAACTTTAATGACTCTAAATATGTACCCTTGTGCTTTTGGTTTCTTTTAGCCACCAACAACACCACTAGATCAAACTGAACCATTTTTCATCCAGAATGGTGCTGGTGCTTATTGTGCCAGAGCTAAACAATAGTACTTTTAGGGGTACAGCTGCTTGTCATTGGGGCAATACCATCAAGAAGGTACTAATATGTACCCTTTAGGGGTAGATGAGGTACAAAGGTGAACCTTTGGATGGTGCTGTCTTAGTGACAGCTGTTGTACCCCTTAAGGTACAAAACAAATTCTGACAGTGCATTGATTTCAGTGCAGTTATGACATAACTGACTGGTACTTTATAACCTACCCACAAACAGTGCATTGCCATCTTCAAGAGTTTTATGCCAATACTATTTAAATCTAAATTAGCCTTAGTTATAAGGAAGTTCTAGTTATTGGCTAGTTATTGGGTGCACTGGACATTTGTTATTTTTATAATAGAAATTTTGAAAACAACTTAAATTTGGTGAGGACATTTATCCCATCCCCTGATAGTTCTAAATCAGCAGCTTTTAGAGACCAGTCTGACCTCTGTCCGTTCTCCTGAACTGTTCCAGATCAGCACCTGTTGTGTAAAGAATGTATAAAAGTGTGTCAACAAACATCTGACATTCAAACGCAAAGAAAAGCAAAGATCACAAACCAAATGCACCGATCTGAAGGCAGTTTTGAGGTGTAGTTACACAACACTGAAATGTCACCGTCAACACAGTCCCTCTGAGCTCCTGCATTGACTCTCGGATTTGTGCTGGCTTTTTGCTTCACACACTTGGCATGACGAATCACTACTTGGGAGAGAGATGATACGCATAGCCCACACAGTAGGTTACACAACCAGCTAAGAAGATGTGATGGGAGAGATCCGCACACTGCATGACTTTTCTTCTCTGTGGATTGAGTACACTCTAAGCCCTGAGTATATATCCTGATGCCCTGCACTTGTGGGAGGCCATCTCTGCTAAACTGCGATAAAGAGTTCACTCATCAGCCTCTATGAGAAACAGGTAATCTCAACATTATGCCCATGCTTATGAGTGACTGTATGTAGAGCAACAAGCTTCATGCCATTGTCATGTACACAACAGATACATAGGCTTATTTCAAATTCTTTTGAAATTCTTTTCAAATGCTTAAAGGATTAGTTCACTTCAGAATTAAAATTTCCTGATAATTTACTCACTCCCATGTCATCCAAGATGTTTATGTCTTTCTTTCTTCAGTCGAAAAGAAATTAAGGTTTTTGAGGAAAGCATTCCAGGATTTTTCTCCATATAGTGGACTTCACCGGGGTACAACGAGTTGAAGGTCCAAATTGCAGTTTTAATGCAGCTTCAAAGGGCTCTACACGATCCCAGCTGAGGAATAATTGTCTTGTCTAGCTAACGATCGGTCATTTCCTAAAAAAAAAAATACAAATTTATATACTTTTTTTAACCACAAATGCTTATCTTGCACCAGCTCTGCGATGCGCCACGCATTACGTAATCATGTTGGAAAGGTCCCGCATGACCTTTGAGATCCCAAACATACTGTTTAGTAAGTAAATGTAGGCCTAAATGAAGTAATGTTAGTGTAATGTTTTTTTAAGCTACTAAAAGGTCCTTGGCATTTCTCCGACCCCAAACAGAACATGATGGTTAATCATCAAGACATTGCAGCATTGTTTGCTTGCTTGTTAGCTCATTCCTCCATGTTTACTGTAATTGGCACCCTAATTTATTTCTGCAGAATGCATATAAATGATAAAGTGAGCAAAACCCAAGGGCTCTTTTGTTTGGCCGGTTTCGATATGCATTTTTAAAACTCTTTTACAGCGCAACAAGAATTATCTCATTGCTTGCCAGCCTGCCTGCATCCTAGGCTGATTTGTTTGCTTCCATTTGCACGCTGTCACATCACTGCAGATGCCTGTTCTGACGCGGCTCTAAGCTTGATTGACAGTAGTGCTGCGGCTGAACCTTTGCCACAAGGATTGAACAGACGTTCCCTCTTCACCTCTGTCTACCCATCCGGGTCCACATTCATTTCATCTGCCGCTACACACCCATTTGACACTCAAAATTCAGGCCAGGAGACCCGAGCGCTACACTGCGGGGCATCGGCGTTAGTGCTGAATGCTAATGAGAAGTCTTTATTAGCACAGAGATACAGCCAGATCTCTCCGGGCGGGTGAAGACGGGGGAAAGACACATTTCTTCAGAACAGAGTGGGAAGAGGCTGCTGGATGGGTGCCTTTCTCAGTGGGCATGTGATCACGGCTAGTCCAGTTCAGCATTAATGCACTTATCAGGGCTGCACAGAGAAAACAGTCCAACAAGGCCCACACTTCAAAAGGAGCTCAGGTGGGTATACGACTGTTTGATCGCAGCAGTAGGTCAGTGACATCATCACAGCTCCTTTATGAACAATGTTCTGGCCAAGTTGAGCTAAATAAATGTTCTTCAAAAGGGGGACTGAAACATTCTCCTAGTGGATTCAGCAGCTTTCAAAGTCCATATAAATGCTAATAAACTGTTTATCACTAGAGTGTAAGAAAACATGTTGGACTGTCTGGCAGCTGTGCTGTTTTAGTATTAATCATGATACTATTGTTATTGAGTAATTGAGTAACCGGGGGTGCATTTGTAGAAGTTTATTTAATAGATAGTAGATTCTTTTCCAGGACCTGTCAATCAACTTGGTTGTGGCTTCCTGGTTGTTGTGTTTTTGTTCGGTGATTGTTGGCTTGTTTGCATTTTCATCAAAACCAAATTTTCCGCTTCAAGTGCTGTCGATTTCCATGCAAATACTGTATGCATATTCCACATAAGTTTTTGACAGCACTGATGATGTTGCACGGTGTATGTTTGCATTTGAGCTTCATATGAAGTAATTTAAAGCCTGACAGAAGACGATTTACTGTATTAAATTGAGTTATTGTCATTTTTTTCTTGGCCTGTTGGCTGTAGGACTGTTTAGATTTGTACAAGCCTGAATTGGATTGTCATTTTCATGGAATGTGGGATGATGGAGGAAGGAACTGTTGGTTTAGGATTCATTTTTGGTCCTGTTAATGAGCTGGAACCTGTCATGCTGTAACATTAGGCACAACTACAATTTTAAGTACCTTACTTAAACTGACAATTACCGTAAATGTATTCACAATGAGCATTTATACTAGTTAGACATCTGCAAAATGATGCCATCAGTTGTGCATAAGCCTAGTTAAATGTGGATATGGCGGCCACACACTTGATTATATGCACTCAAATCAACTGAATGAAATTATAAAATATTAAAGTAATTGCACCATATGGGAGAAAAGGGATCAACCAAACAGCATAGCTAATTGGAACATACTAGCAAAACAGTTGCAAAATGTTCTTCTTGCATGATTTGTTTAAAAAAAGAAAGAAATTAAGACAAATTTTAGCCATCCAATACAGCGTTCATGAATATTGTAAGTTGCTTTTGATGCAACAGCTAAAAGTTAAATAAAGTTTACAGCAATCAACATACAATCATTGTAATGTTCTTTTAGACAAAGGAAAATAAAGCTGCTTTTGATGTGTAACAAATAAAATTCATAGCAGTCAATTCACAATAAGATATCTTTAAATAGCTATTACACAGAACGGCACCAGAAAGGTATGGTAAAGGGTGGTTTTAGAGGTCTCTGAGCCTCATTGTTGGACCATTGCATAAACTTCTTTTTTCCCCATCATTATTATGTTTGTTTTTATTATTATCTGCAAATGCCCGCACACATTGTCACCATCTAAATCATCAGCTTCCCATTCAATGTTCTTTCATGAGTGCAGACATGGAGTGACTAAGCCCTTATTGAAAGTTACTTTGCATTGGCCAGCTGTTCTCAGCCTCTCCTGCCCCATTGGCATTTCGAAAGAAACAAGATGATTATTATTTGTGTTTTTCTGAAAGAGAGAAAATTAGTTTGGATTATCTGAAAATCCTTCAGACTCTCTTACAGCTCCCAGCAAGTATTTTTCTCCATCTGCCTTCAGTATGTTGAGAAAATGTTCTATGATTGCTCTATCAGTTACCTGTCTAAAATAAACCTCCCTAAGTTCGTCACTGTCCTGTCTTCTTCTGCACCTTTCTCATTCTATTGCATACTACAACTGTGACCCATCGTGGAAGCTAGAGGTGTCCCAACACTGTGGTAATTGTTTAACAGAGCAGTCAAGCACAGTCACACTCTATTCGGTCTAGTCTTTAGTATAGCAGTTTTCCTCGTTTGAAAACAGTGGTGTTGAAAGTGCAAATCAAGTATTTAGTAAAAAAAAATACAGATACCCTTATAAAATGTTACTCCAGTTAAAGTTTTAATAGTCCTTTCCAATTTTACTCAAGTAAAAGTACAAAACGACTTGATTTTTAATGTACTTCAATATTGAAAGTAAAAAGTACTGATCAATTAATGTTTGTTTTGTAATTTTATACACTTTTACATTAATTTTTTATTATATATTTTATATAATCCTACTGCTCAAAATACATGGGGGAGGGGGAATTGCTGGGTCTAACAATTTTGACGATCAGTGGATGCAAATACATATGTAATATGTTTGTGTGTTGAAACTGCTAAGGCAGCGGGGAAGAACTTAAAATTTACACTAGATGGTAATATATGGACATGCCCACATTCAAGCATTACTGCTCACCCTTTATAGCAGATTTATTTCACAAACAACTGACAGTTGTGACCTAAAGATGAGTTTCATTTACAGTAATCAATCCTAAAATTTGGTATTTGTAACTTACTTTTCACGCCATCAGTCACACGCACGCTCAAGCTCTGAGGATTTCCTGGTTCTTGGCTTATTTTAAATCAGACTTGTAAATTCTGTTAGCTAGAGACTCGCTCTGAATGGTTCATTGAATCAGTGAGTTGTTGACTCAAGAACAGCTGCAATCGGATCAGTCCAATTCGCAAATGAATCATTCGGTGCAATTTGAGAACAGGTTCATTGAAAAGAATCAGTTCGTTCACGAACCATTGCGTCTCGGAGCATGTGACGATTTCTTTAGTTCAAAATAACAAGTAACCATATGTTTTTTATGAAATGTAGTTGAGTAAAAAGATATGTGATATTATGCTTGTAGTGAAATGTAGTGAAAAGTTTCTCAAAATGAAAATACTTCAATAAAGTACTGATAGGCCTACTTAAAAAGTGTACTTTGTTACTGCCCACCACTGGTCATTAAAATCAGAATTTTATTAAGGGCATTTTTTTTGTTGTTGTTGCATAACAAACAGTTTTGTTACAGTGTTGGGTTGATATCCAAAGTGAAATGATTGTATAAACCAAAACCTGTTGAGAATCATGTTCCTTTTCCTAGACCTTTTTTCAACATCATAACCTCTTTTAGCAGCGTTATTCATCTCATATAGCATCGTTTGGCCCATCAGGAGAAAGCAACAGTGATGTGAACATGCTGTTTATTGCCACCATCTTTCATCCGCATTGCTCGCACTGGATGCTAATGCAGGTCTTGGAGTGATGATTTCCTAATTGTATTAAAATTGTGCATGCTGGGAAGCTCCAACTTTTTTCTCTTCTTCCCTATTTCTGTAAACCAAATTCAATCCAACATAAAAGTGAAACTTTGAGGTTGTTTACAACGTTCGACGAAACAGGACAGAATTTTTTTTCCCCATTAGGCCGTCTCCCGCACAAATGAATAACTATTCAAGCATAAATTTCACTGCCTGTCTGTCTAACCATAATAATAGTTTACGTTCATCTTGTGTCAGGATAAATTTGCACTAGGGATCAGATGGGATGGCCTCTTTTTGCCAGGTTTTAGTCTCGACTGATGAATGTCTTTGGACGACCACACCGGTGGACATCACAACACTTTCCCATCACACTGACATTTATTGCCGGGACAAATTATCGATCAACTTGACATTCCTTGCACGCGGCGACTCAAACGGAAATGACATTTTTCGTTGTTACTTAAGTCAATACGTTTTACACCTATGTCGGAGAAAACCAAAGGGTAATGAACACAAATTACTACCGAATGTCAGTGCGAAGTAGGCATGTGGTGGTGATGAATGTGTCTTCTACAGACAGAGATTGAGGGAAAACTGATGTGTTTATGCACCAAATCATCAATGACTGTTGTAGCACCCCTGAGAATGAGAGCAAAATGCACTACTGAACACATTCAACGAAGCTCAACCAAGAGCCTTCGCAATACCCCAGAGAGTTAGTGACGCCTTTTCCAGATTGAATCACAGTGCACGCCACAACATTTCATTTCATGCGTCTTATGTGCGCAGATAGGAAGCTGGCACGTCTAAACTGAAAACGGAGTGTAAAATGGAGGAAAATGGCAATCATCTTCTTAATCGCACACCCTTAAATCATCATTTACTCACTGAAATTGCTTCTGTGGGTTAGCTATGATAAGGCACATCATGTGGTCAAAAAGCGGCTGTACTTAAATGACGGCAAGTGTTTCACTTGAAAGCAGAATCAACGTAAATGTTTGCTTAATTTTTTTTGACACCAGAAGCTGAGTCAGAACATCTGACCCATCTCTGTTATGTGGATCTAAAGTGTTTCTTGCATTGGTAAAGGGAGATGATCTTGTGGTTGTTGCAGTCTAAGCATTACAGCCTTTCCCATCTAAGCTCTGTTTCCCTCTCTTTCTCTTCGTTGCTCTGCAGGATACCCTGAGCAGCTGTTCCCTCTGCAGTAATCAGATAGCGGGAAGCCGGTGCAGAGCGGGGCAGCAATTAAATGCTAAACACCGTGGAACTGGTGCAGGAAGTGAAGGAAGTCTTGATTGCAGTTCATTGATCCTTTTGAATTACATCCCTCAGTCATATTGTCCCGAGTCAGGCTTAAAAGAATTTTTAGGGTTCAGTGTAAGTTAAGTTTCAACCGTGTTTGTTGCGGCATGTTGACTTTCTCACTTTTCATAAAAAAATATAACGCATCACTGGAAATAAAGGGCCAGTCTGTAGAGTAACCAAAAATATGCTGTTTTAAGCCACTACTTTTTTCCTGCCCCCCTTTTAAGACTCCTTTTCCTGAGGTCACTGTTACGGAGTCCACATATAACTTCAAACATACTTATACATCATGATTTATTTGCTGCATCTTTAAGTTAATTAGATGGGTAACACTTTGGTATGGGGAACACATATTCACTATTAACTGCGAATTTTGTCTCAAACTCTTAAAGGGATAGTTCACCCAAAAAATGAAAATTATCCCATTGTTTACTCACCCTCAAGCCATCCTAGGTGTATGTGACTTCTTTCTTTTTTCAGAGGAAAGCAATTGGAGATATATTTAAAAATATCCTTGCTCCTCAAAGGTTTATAATGGTTTTGAATGGGGGGCCAAATTTTGAAGCAAAAATAAAATGCATCCATCCATAATAAAGCTTAGTAGCGTAAGCTCAGATGCCTCTCGTGGTTCAAACAAATAGGGCCAGGCAACAAACTCAAGCTCGTGACCAGTGTTTTGTTTTGCTCTATCCTCTGCGCTTCCGAGTTCATCATTACATCATGCAACGGGTCAGGGGTTACTCTTCCGCCGCAAATCGAGGCGTGCGGCCGTCTGCTGGAAGCTAGTTATTATAGTTAATGAAGTTTTAAATATGGATATTTTTCTTATAAAAACCCATTGCTTCACTTCAGAAGGCCTTTATTAACCCACTGGAGCCGTATGTATTACTTTTATTATGGATGGATGCTTTTTTTTTTTTTTGCTTCATAATGTAACCATTATAAAGCATTGAGGAGCCAGGATATTTTTAAATATATCTCTGATTGTGTTCATCTGAAAGAAGATAGTCGTATACACGTAGGATGGCTTGAGGGTGAGTAAATCATGGGATAATATTCATTTTTGGGTGAACTATCCTTTTAATTTACTGCTTATTAATTGTTAGTAAGGTAGCTGTTGTAGCGTTTAAGTTTAGGTATGGGATAAGATTTAGAGATGTAGAATATCATGCAGAATAAGGCATTAATATGTGCTTTATAAGTACTAATAAACGGTCAATATGCAAGCTGAAAAGAAACTAGATAAAAATGAGAATTGTTCCCCATACTAAAGTGTTACCATTAGATGATCTTAACTGATCAACTTTATCTAACAATTTTACAGAAAATTAAGAAATGGATGTTGCCTTGAAATGCACTAATGCCTTTTCTCATTGGGAATTTTTTATAGATAGTAGTATAAATTTTAATTATTGCATTTATTTATTTAATTGAAAGTGTTTATTATAATTGCTATAATTGCTTTTATAATAAACAAAACAATTATAATTAGTATTTCTTATCAGACAAACATGAACTCTTCAATGCTTTATGGGAAGGTTAAGAAGAGTGCACAGTTAGCTGTGCCAAGATAACTTTCCATGTGTGATGTTTAATACACAAGGGTCAGTACTTCAGTCCAATGAGATGTTAGTGTGGGTGGAGCTACCTGTTGCAATGCCAAAGATATAGAAATCAAACTCTGTTGTGGTTACAAATGGTTACTGTATGTTGGAACACAGAGTAAAGAGTAAGTCAAAATTATTTTATGTCTCAAGTGACATTTTGCAACCAATGATGCAGATTGATCTTAAAATCTATCTATTTTATAAATGCATGTTATTGAGCTTATTGTGAACAATTTGTCCATGCAAATGTTTTCAGCCATTTTTTTTACCTTGCTATAATCCAATGTTCTTTTCACTGCTGACCTATGCTGGACTTCTCCAATCATTTAGTCCACATAAACAACTGACTGCAAGCTCCCATTCAGATCTGCCTCCATCCAATCAACATCCGGTGAACTGAACCAAGACCCCACCTTATACTTTATTTTTTATTTTTTTCGAGGATCTGTTTCACTTGGATATACATCACAATACAGAAGAAAAGATATGTTGTTATTTCTGTTACATCGCGACTTGAACCAGAACATTCCTGTTACTGCTATGGAAAATTTTATAGAAGATTGTTTGTGTATTGGTGGCATTTTGTACAATGCCACATGATTTTCTGTAACTTTCCTGGGATGATTTAGATTTTTAAGTCAGAACTCTGCTTGTGCGACTCTCAAAGTATTTGCACAAACTAAATATGTGGACAGGCTGGAAGCAGCCTGTTTACGTCGCTCAATGTGTTTAGCAGTAGGGTCTTGGTTTAATGCCGGTTGGTGCACTACAACACTGACATCATTCCCGCTAGAAGGGTTATTTTCGTGTAGGCCCGAGATATTGGAAGTGGTCATAGTCAGGTTTCAATACTTGTGAGTAGAGCACACAACCTCTTCATGACGTAGCTGGATTCTGCCAGCGTGACCTCAGTATGGCTCTCACTTATTGGAGGCATTTCCCTGTCAACAGGGAAGAGGATCCCCTTGTTATTTACTGGCTGTCTAGTCCATGGCGCCCAGCCTGGGCTCATTTACCCCCCTCTTAAGTACATTGTGGCATATAATATGATACAGTCAGCTAAGTGGGTTATTTGATATGTAAAGTCGTTTCTGGTAAGATCTTCAGGTCTTAATATTTGAAATTAACATCTTTAATAGTCAGGTGAGCTTGTCGGTTGAAAGAATACTTTTTGTTTTTGCCATTTTGCCATTTATTGAGTTTTAGAATGGGAATTGGAATTGATAATGATAAAAAGAAAGTTAGTGTTCTAAATAAATGTTGTGATGATGCCTATGAAGGTTGCAACAATGAATCAATAAAATCAATGAGGAAAAAATGGGTAAAATACAATTGTCATTATCAGTTAGTCAGGTCTGAATGCTTTGGCATGGATGGCTATCAGAACATTGGCTTAACCAATAATGGTAATTTGGTGCAGGACTATCTGTTTGTTCAAGCAATGGTGGACAGAGGGAGTGTTCAAGAAATGTTTGAACTTTTTAAATGCCATTTTATGACATTTATGGCCCAATATTAGCATACTAGCATGTTTCTACCATATTAAGATGTGCTATTTCAAATTCATCTATATTCCACCTTAGGCAATCAGTTGCCTCAAAATTTTTAAGTTAACAAATTCAAAGTTTAAGTAAGCCAAACTGACAGATTTTTATTTTGTACTCAAACATTTCAAGTTAAAAACAAATAAAATGTAGTACACGAATTCATACATTTAACTTAAAATTATCATGTAACCACAATGTAGCCTAAACATTTTATTATTGTAAACATAGCTAGCTATAACAAGCTAATTCAGAAAATGCTAACTTGCTAATTTGTTAACATGTTAACAATAGCATAACGTAGTATAGCACTTGCTGAATGAGTACATCAATATAAAACATTTAACATACTTGCTCTCAAACCAAGCCGCATGCACCACTTGTCACCATGATGGTAACTCTCCAAAAACCCACACTAACAGAAACTCTCCTAAATTAGCATAACAAAACACTAATCACTACTAAATCTCCCACTTAACATTAATCTTGCACAAAAAAAAACATTATGTAATACTTAATTTTAGCATTTACTCTCCCTTTTGAGTGCCATGGGTATAGCATGCTGAGAAATAGAAATCCCAGCCCAGTTTCAGTTAAACTTAAGTTCTTCTAAATAAAGAAATAAGTTCAAAAAAATCAAAATAATGAAACAGTTCAGTTTACTTCAATTATATCAGCTCTGTGAACTTGAACAAAAAAGAAAGTGCTAAATATTCATAAAAGTTCATTTGACTGAACTAATTTGTTTAATTTAAGTTTGTCCTACTCAAACCAATTGTTTTGAGCATAAGGGTTTACAGTGATAGGATCAAATTTGACTAAAGCCTTCTATGCAAGGAAAGTCTGCAAACATCCAAGGTAAATTTACAGTTTTTCCAAAGTTTTATGTCAAGCATTAAAAATTACAGGAATGCTATGACTTTGTAGATGATTCTTCTGTGTTTTTCAGAAGTTTCTACAACAAACATCTGGTGACATTGGATTATATTATATTGGTCTGTTTTTATGTCAGAGGCAGTGCGAGGATGAGCAGAAGGCTTCAGCTTGTGTCTGGCAGGCTGTGTGGAACACACAGTATGTTATCAGGCTCGGGGTGACGGATGGTGTCTGTAGCCGCGATTTATGCGCTGTGGCTCTGTAAGACGACAGCTGTTAAACACGCTGACAGGTAGCATAAAAAGAAGCTATTTATTTGTACCCAGAAAGCATCTTCCTTACATTTCAAATGTCACCTCTACCTACCTTCTCTGTTTCACCTCACATTCACCCTCATGCCATGATGCTACTGTCTTTGACTGGTTGACATTAAAAAAAAACCAAAAAACTGATAGTCTTGGTGAGGCGTGGCATTGCCGCCTTTTGCAACGCTGGGGAAAAAGAGGGAATTAAGACAGATGAGTCAGAAATTGAACATCAGAATGATTTTTGAGAGAGAGCAGGACAAAGGAGCCCCGAATGATCTGTTCATTGCTGCTCTGCATTGTGGCTGTTGATTCGCAGGAGGAGGGGATTGAGACTGTGGCAGATAATAGCTTCCTGTCATTTCCAAGCCATCATAAACATGTTCGCCTCATTCATTCATTGGAAATTAGGCCATCCATGGCTGGAAACAGTGTGCGATATTGTTTGTGGTTTAAAATGGACTCTGGTGTTTTGCATGCAGAATGGGAGCTGTAATACATGGATACTTGTATGTATGTATATATTTGTGTGTTTGTGTGTATACTATTGTTGTAGTACTTGAGACCGGTCTTAAGACCATTTTTGAAGGTCTTGTCTTGGTCTCAACCGCATTTGTACGCGGTCTTGTCTCAGTCTCAGACTAAGAGGACTCAGATTTGGTTTCAAGACCACAACTGCAGGGACATCACTAAATTGCCGGTGCATTGACTGGTTTATTTATTAACATCAATAATGTGATTGGATATAAAGCTTCCTGCTTCAAATGCAATCAATAACTTGTTTCTAATTTGATTTGCTTATACTGTTGTGTCAGGTCAGAAATTAATAAGGGATTGTGTCAAAAATGTCACCAAAATTAATACAAATGTCCTCAAAATTCAAGATATTGTTGCAAAAAAGTAGTGGTTATTATATTATAACGTGATATAATCAACAAATATCACAGGAGCAAGAGAGCCATTTTCAAAAATTTGAGCACAACATGATATTGCTTTTATACAAACATTCAATAAACAAAATTTTATTTTTAAAACATTCTCAGTTATCTCTTTATTTATGCATTTGTAATTGTACCAATTCAAATGCAGCTTCTGTGCCACCTCTGCTGCGCAAAGATTAATTTTGCTGTTATTGATTTCATTTGATTAGTAACAGCTCTATATAGTCTTATTATTCTAATTGTATTTAATGATTAAAAATAAGACATTTCTCATGCAGTAAATGTGGATCTTTCAGATGAATTTGAGGAGTGCCAGTCTGGTCTTGGTCCTGACTCGGTCTTGGTCTCAACCCCTTGAAGACTTTTTCTCAACACACATGTGGTCTCAAATTGGTCTCGGAATAGGTATATAGACGCGCACACACACACACACACACACACACACACACACACACACACACACACACACACACACACACACACACACACACCCCATATGGATGGCAAAAGTTGCATTCATGAGGACACCTGAGTCTAAGGATATTCATGTGCACATTGTAAATGGAGTTTTAAAGAGATAAACTGAATAAGTTTAGAGTGGTGCTGCCAGTTAAGGGAGCTGCAAATGTGTGATTAAAAAATTAATATTAGACTGCTTCCCATTGAGTTATCATAAATGCCCTGTCTCACTTAACTGGATCCACTGTGTCTCTTACAGAAATACAATTAAGGTTACGATTGAGACCACTAATACCCACATTAAGTTTTTGTGTGTTTTACTCAGATTTTACAGCTGTTTATTTTGTTTGAGAAGAATGTATACATGGTTTCAGTTGTACTCTAAAACCTGGAAAATCATTGTAAAATTGTGATTTTTCAAGCCTGCAAAAAATACATACTAAATAAATTTCCATTATTTATAAACACTGTGGTCCTTATATTGTCAAGTCACGATTTATGGTCCTTACATTGTGAAGCCATCAAAATTGGTAAATGCAGTAGAAAAATTTTAATCTTACTTAATACACTTGTTGGAGTGACCAAGAAATATTTAGCTGGACTTTTTAACTTTTCACAGAAAATTATATGAGATCAAACAATAATTTACCAGCTCTCTAAGGGTCTTAATAATTTTTTTTAATAAGTCTTTTTTGTAATCACAAATGGCTGGAAAAGTCATAAGAATTAATTGGTTTAAAAGGAGTGAGAAGCCTGTGTACAACTTAAAACTGACTTGGCTTGTCATGTTGTCAGTTTCACGCTCCCTACAGTCTGAAGCCTGACCTTAGGTACTCAAATGTGGATGCCAGCCATCGATCCCTTACGCCAGAATATCCACATCCTGCAGGCAGACCTTTTACACTTTGAAGAGAGAATTTTTTAGCAACGAGACATGAATAAATTGAATCTATGGAACAAAACATGAATGAAAGCAACCTGATATTTTGTCAGACGTTGAAGGTCATGAACTCGGAATGGGCTGAAAGTTAATTCTTCCTGTCAGGGGCAGAGTTTGTCTTAAGCGCGTCACAGCAGATTGCTTCGGCTCCGGTCTCATGTATCTTTCGTTCTCTACTTGGCTGCTCCCGTCCTGCCACCCTGTCCCTCCAAGGTGCACCACCTGTCCTCTCCCATCTCCCTCCTCCTCCTCCACATTTCAGCTCTCCAGGGAAGTGTCTGCGGTTGGCGTGGACTTGGCAGCCCGTGTCCAGCCAGGCATCTGTCTTTGTAACCCTGCATCTTCAGGAGGTGCGAGACAGGAGAGGAGACGTCAGGTGGATGTTAGTAGGTGGAATATACAGACATTAAGCACAAATCCAGACTACAGTAGCTCACTGTGAATTAGCTCAGCTTAATTGCCCAAGCAAGCCAGCAATTGCAGGATGTTAACATCGATATTGGGAGGAAAATTTGCTTTTATGACTGATTGATTTTGTTATTGTGGGGACAAGACAGTGAAGATGTAGAAGATTTCATGTCGGTGTCCAGCTCAGATCCATTTCTAGTTCTGTTTCACACTCAAACATTTCCTGGTTTCGGAAGGCTCTACTATTCTCTGTTTCAGTCAATGTTGTTAATAGTCAGGGTCACGCCATGTTTAATTTTTGACAGGAGAAGTGCAGTGTGTTCAATGACTTGTACTGTTGTGTAGCAATGTGTCAATTGTTTAGCTGACGAAACATCTTAACTCTAATAAAGAGATTTTAAAGTTGAGTTTTCAAAATTACATGTGATCTTATACTGCAAAATAAATAAAATTACTTCAGTATTTTTTTCAGTGCGAATATCTAAATATTCTTGAATATTGTTCTTGTTTTAAGCATATTTTGATAATTTTTTCACTTAATATCTTGTGTAAATATATCTTGATTTAAGAATGTTTAGATATTTGTAAAAGAAAACAAGATGATAATACTTTGGTAGAACATAATTTTTGCAGTGTGGACCTTTAGATTTATCCCTAATAGCCTTGTTTTCATCCATATTTGTTGATGTTTGAGGCAATTAATTCCTCTTGAATTCCATTCAGGCATTAAAAAGCGGTTTTGATTAATAAGGTCTGTGGTTTATATTACTTGAAGAGACTCACTTTTAGGGTGCATTCACACTTGTAGTTCGGTTTGTTTGGTTCATTTGGTCCGGACCAAAAAAGAAAAAAAAAACATTTAGTCCTGATCCGATTAGCGTTCAGATTGGTAATTTTATCACCGAACCAAAAGATACCAAACCTGAAGGCATAGGGATACATTCACAACCTGATTGGTCGGATTTCATGACTTATTGCTTTTTTTGAGACGGAACTTACCGAACATCCAAAACAATGCTGTGTGCTGAGATAAATGCGCTTGTTGTGTGTGCGTAGCCTGCATATGATGGTATTTTGGCCAGCTGGGAACTCATGAAGAGCTTATAAAATGTGTAAAGGAGTCAAAACAGCGCCGGGAATCCCTCCGTCATACACACAAACGATCTGCTGCGTGGAAACGCACGTCTGATGCCTGTGATGGGCAAACTTGCGACTATGACGAGAAAAACCGATATGCGTGAGGATACTTTTTAGGGTCTCATCTTCCTGTTTTTGGTTCGTTTACATGTCTTTTGGTCCGTGTTGCTTTCATATATCATTCGAAACGCACCATAGTTCGTTTGGAAGTGGACCGAGACCCATCTTTTCAGCGGTCTCGGTCCGCTTGTTTGGTGCGCACCAGGGTTCGGATGGCAGCATTCACACATGCTCAAATGAACTGCACTAACAGAGCAATCGCACCAGGGTTCGTTTTAATTGAACCAAACACGACAAGTGTGAACGCACCCTAAGTTTACCAACATAAATTACCTCAAACTGCGCTTTAAACTCTTGTACTGTATGCTACTAACAAATTGCTGCATAAGGAATACAATTACATGCTTGAGTTTACATGCTTGATGAATCATACAGTTGTTGTAGGCAAAAAGAAAAACAAGTTGTAAAGGAATTCATGTCAATGAAAGATCTAGATAGCTCTCTTTAAAGAATAGGTCAGGTGTTTAAGTGTAAATCTACTACATATATAGAAACATATCATATCATGAATACATGAATGCTAACATTTCCAACACCCCCCAGGATTACAACATGTAGACAACACAAAAGCGGATGTGTATTTTCTGCTAGTTAGAAAAGTGAAAGAATGCTGTTCATTATCTTTCCTTACAAGAACAGTAGTGACCCTGAAATTGCTTTCACAGTCCGTTCCATTTTCTTTTTCTAAAGCATCTGCTACCGACTTTGTGTACAGTATATGCTTGGGTGAGGACACAAAAGGAAAGAGCATACTTGATTCTATGTAGTTAGGGCATGTTTTTCAGTTCATATCAAAGCTCATTTGTTCCCCTGCTAAAAATGAGCTCTTCTATGCTATCAGCTTTATGCAAGAATGCTTGATTTGGTGCTACGGATCAAGCAGTGGCTGCAGGTATAAGCTGGCAAGCACACAGAGATTCCTGCCACATGGTGGGCACGGGTATAATTCCTTCTATTAAAAGCAAGGAAATTGCTTCTTTCTTTAAATCCCCCATCTCTACCTTTTTCTGTCATTTTTCTCTCTCTCCCGCCTTCGCTCCTTTGCAGACTAAGCTCTTTCCACGCCCAGAGATAACGTGGGGCTTGTGTGGGAGCGATAGTACAGTGTGAAGATGAGATTGGGCTTGAAGTAAGCAGACTTTTTTTTTTTTCTCCATAAGCTTCAACCAGCCCCAATGAACTGGTAGCCCAGACAGGTGTTCTGTCACACCAGTTAAGGCACATTTCTGTAAAAAATGGCAGTTCTTCGGGAAAACGTACTGTACAAGATGGTCTGGAGGAAGATGGAAACAGTTTTGGCACTAAAATGGTTCCATCAATTTTAATTTCCCTGCCTTGCAGTCCAGTAGCATTGATCAAAGCTAAGAAAGTCAAAGTCTGGACTATTTTGAGCATGCAGTTGCTTCTCCCCAGAGCCTGGAGTGGGGAGAATGTTCCAGAATCCCCCAAAGCGAGGTTTATGTGTGACTGGTACACTGCCACCTGCAGATAGGTGGGTAGCTTTGGAGTGGCAGGATGAGAGTGAGATTTAAAACAGACTTGTACAGGTACCACTGAAACATGTTCTTGTTCTGACCCTCATAGCAACAGACACCAATTAGGTCAATATAAAGCACAACAGACACATTGAGTGAAACAGAATGAGCACATTGGAAAGTGACCAAAACAACTGTGGTCCTTAGAGAACCAGACGTATTGATCTTTTTAAATGGGCAGACAGGCAGGCAGTAGAGGCAAAGTAACGTGTAATTCTATGCAGATAATGCTTTCATTCAGAGCTCAAGGGACAGAATTTTAAGAGAGACAAATGATTAAAGCAGCATCTCAACTCTTTCCTTTGGTGAAACATCTCTGCTGGATTTGTGGAAAGGCATTCAGTGTGCTTTATTATTTGTTTTTACAAATGACCAATAAATTAGTTTTGATACTGCAATACTATTATCAAAGTAGTTTTTGCTATAGAATCTTGCAAAAAAGCTTTTCATGCATTATAATTAATTCAGTCACCAACACTGGCATAAGTTGTATAAAGTTATTTAAAAACTGTCATATTTGTCAATGTTTAGAAGTATTTTTTTTAATATATATTTACTGAAGTAAATGGTAATTTTATACAACTGTATACCATCTGTATGCCTGTGCTGATAACTGAATTTAAAATGTTATGCCTGATCAGTGTTATGCCGGTAAGAGCTGTCCGTGTAAATACTGCAGTCTTTAGCCTCCTTGTTAGAGCACCCTACTCCCATGCTGGCGGACCTGGGTTTGAGTCGCGCTCAGAGCGGGCGGTTTGAACAGGAGGGGTTACATTAGTGCCATGACCCAGATGGAAGTGAGGTTTGGGGGGGTGAGTGTAACGGATGTAGGCCGGTAAGAGCTGTGCGTGTAAACCTCACTCCCCTGATCTCAAGAGGCACTCTAGAGACTGCGGTCTTTAGCCTCCTTGTTAGAGCGCCCTACTCCCATGCCGGTGGACCCGGGTTCGAGTCCAGCTCAGAGTGGGCGGATCGAACAGGAGGGGTTACACACACACACACACACACACACACATATATATATATATATGTATATGTATATATGTATGTGTGTATGTATATATGTACTTTAGGAAGTGCACATGATGTGAGAAGAATGAGTGAAAGACAAAATACATAGAATAAACAAGTTTTTAAACTTCAACAGACTCACACTAGTAGGCACCCCATTCTTGACACTTGAAGTACATTACATGGCAGAATGCCCAGACTTAACCAGACTTTGAATGGAGACTGTGAGCCAGACCTCATCGCCCATCATCAGCACCTGACCTCACTAATGCTCTTGGGTCTAAATCGAGGTGAATCCATTCAGCTAGTGAAAATCTAATGCAAAACTCAGAATTATATTACACTTTTTTTTTTTTTTTAAGTATGCAGTTTTTTTTTTTTTTTCTTGTTTTTTTTTTTCCAGTGTCCTACATTGCAGTGAAAATGTGACAAATTTCCTTCGGACTCTTTTTGATGTTTCAGTCTTGAAAATGAATGTTTTGAGTTACTCTGAGCTGTTTTGGCTTTCGGCAAGGGTGATTCTAGCATATGGCTGACCGGTTTCGCATGTCCCCCTACTGTGTAAGCCCTCTAACTCTGATCTGTCTCTCTCTCTTGTTCTTGTTCTCGTCCGCTCCTCCATCTCTCAGGGGTACTGAGGCGTAGAAGGATATACTGCATTTGGCAGCCCTGCTTGTGTTCTCTCCGCTCTCACTAGATGGCATTCTTCATCCACGGCTGTGAAGAGGCAAACTATTAATCCCACTGATAGAGCTTAGAGCAAAGCATGGCACAGATAAAGATGCGCGTCTTTTTGCAATATACAAATTAATCTGGTTGTTGGTCACATTCTGACTGACACAGAGGCCCATGGTTATTATAAAGGCCTTGTAGTTCTTATATTTGCATTTTTTAAAAACTTTTAAACTGATTTAAATTATATATATATATATATATATATATATATATATATATATATATATATATATATATTACAATGTTTTTTACACAGTAGGGCCAGTTAAAATATTGATAGGGCGACTATGTTAGAAGGAATAAAATCCTTATTGTTGAGCTGTGTTTCCCACTCAGTGTCTGACTTGGTTACAACCCTTCTCTATTTACACTATAAATTATTTAGTTTGTATGATCTTGTGTGTGCGGATCTCCAGTTGAAATAAATTAGCTTCTTGTTTCGAGTTGTTACAGAAGATTGGTTGCAATAATGAAATGCTTGCTCTGTAATCGGATGTTGTCATGAAATAATTGGTCTGCAGTTTTAACCACGTCTCAAGTGTGTTTTCACATCCTGTCCCTTTATTCACCCTAAACCGAGGCCTCTTCTTGACAAAGTAGTCACTTTCCCAAAATATTCTCATAGATTAGCTGTCATCTGTTGTGTGGCGGGTGACATTGGATTACAGCGCAGACCATTAGGGCTGCTGTGTGTGTGTGTGTGTGTTCACACACTGGCAGATACTGGTGGTCATTACGTCTTCCTCTTGACACTGTGATTACTCTGCAGTGTCTCCATTAAGCCGCTGTCAGCTACTCACCCACTAGTCTCATTTAGCCCCTCAATTTCTGTGAAGTAGGTCACCTTTGTTTCCTCTCATGTCTTTTAAAACATGAAATGGCAAATGGGGCTCAACAATGATGTTTTTTTTTTCCTATTGGTGCAGATGGACCTGTAGTTAACATTTTACTTAACAGTATTTTTAGTGGCCCCACCACAAAAAGAGAGGTTTAATTTTTAGGTAAAACTTTTCAAAGAAAACATCACTATATTTAAAAATGTTGGTAACACTTTATTTTAGGGTCTTTTAACTAATTGCTTATCAGCATGCATATTACTAGAATATTGGCTATTTATTAGTATTTATTAAGCACATATTAATCCCTTATTCTGCATGACCTTATTCTACATTCTTAATCCTAACCAATACCTAAACTTAACAACTACCTTACTAACTATTAATAAGCAGTAAATTAGGAGTTTATTGAAGGAAAAGTTGTAGTTAATAGTTTATATGTGTTCCCTATACTAAAGTGTTACCAAAATGTTATATAACATTATATTAAACAAAATTTTAATGTAATGTTTTAATTATATTTATTCTATTTTAGAAATATTTATGTAATTTACAAATTTATTACAAATTTAATTTTTACTTATTCATATTTTAATGTATTTTATTATATTCATTTTTACTGCTATTGATGGGAAAAACAATGGCAAACAGTGCAAAACTTTGTGGGCCACAATTATTATTGAGCCCTGCAAACTCAAAAGCTGTGATCGGAATTATAATGCACTTCTTAAGTGACTGAATGAGATTTAATGTGGTTTGTATTAATATTTATGCTTCCACTGTTGGTATCACAGTCATCAATCATGTTGTAGTATGCTATGATGGCCACTAGGTGACACCGTAGTCATCAACAGCTCCACTTCTGCTCTCATCAGTGAGGTTGGGATGCTCCCAAAATCCCGGTGAAGAATAAGGTCACAGTGTAATTTCACACATAGGAAAACAATGAATAAATCTGCGAGTGGATAATTTAATATCTTTTTCGGAAGGCTTTGTTGTGCTTGCTGGTTCGCTTTCCTGTGGGATATTCCTTTCTTGTAAATCCATCTGCAACACACAAACATCGTTTTTCTGTGCTGGATTTGCCACTGATATTGTTTGTTGTCATTATATCCACGTTTGCACCAAGTCTGTCTGAAGTTTTAGAAACCTTTTCCATACATTGAGATTTGAGGAGTGAATCAAAAGGCCACAAAAACACTGAAAAGCCTCTTAAAATATTATATGTGTGACATAAATAAATTGCAGGATAACTCCCTTGTCCTTTACTTAGACAAAATAGACCTTTTTAAAAAAAAAAAAAAAAAAAAAAAAATATTATTGGCCCATTGGATGAACTTTTTTTTTCTTTTGTGTTTATGGTCAAGCACATCTCTTGTCCTTTTTTTGCAAAATGCCAAGATGTCAGTGTTCCTGCAAGATCAGCTTAATGCATCAGTATTATAGATCCCTCTGTGCCCTGATCTGACATGGGAACCAGAGCCAGTTTGAATGAAGGTGACATTTTAGCGATAGCCAGAAAAGATCAAAAGTGGATTTGGTGAAATGATCTTATGTTGGACTTGATATATATCTCTTATTTTTTCTAAAATGTCACCTGGAATCCTTGTAATAAACAGTACAGAAGCAACAGTCACAAAGTAAATTCAGATTGTTCCTGATGTTTGAAACCGTGAGAATCTGTTTTACAACATGTTGTATTTCTTTATGACATCAATCAATCCATCTGCCCTGATTAAGAGGGCGGTTATAGATTAGTGTTTGTTCAGAGCACGCATACAGTGCCGTTGCATAGCCTCGTTCTCATTTCAAGATGATGAATGGCCTCCTCCGTGTGTGTTCACTGCTGTGTGAGACGGCTTTACCAGTCCTGCACGGCCGGGCCATCTGATTTACAATCCGACCCGTGTTTCACAACGCAGCAGATCGATGACGGAGAGTGCCGCAGCTTCACTTATACACGCATGCAACCCCTGTCATGGATAAAAACCACAACATGTTGAGGAATGGCTGTAAATTACCTACAGTTGCGTGATGTTAGAACTGGCGGAAGGAGATAAGGATGAGGTTCTCCTTTGTGTAGTATCCATTTGACCCGGCACAGTCGATTTTAGCTCTTGTGACAGAGAATCAAAGAATCCACTTCTCTTTGCCACAGAAGCTTGTGTTCAGTGAAGCAGCTGCTCCATTTAAAGGGACAGTTCACCCAAAAATGACAATTGTCATCACTTTAAACATGTATGCTTTTATCCATGGAAAACATGGGGGAAAGAAAAGAAAAAGTCTTTATGCTGTGTTTGCCGTGTAAGAAAGAAGTGACGAAAAAGTAAAATAAAACAAAACAAAAAAGCGCCACTATTGTAACTGGTGTCACCACATAAAAAGTATACTTTTTTTCATTCATTAAAGGTGACCTATTATGTCCCTTTTTAAAAGATGTAATATAAGTCTCAGGTGTCCCCAGAATGTGTCTGTGAAGTTTCAGCTCAAAATACCTCATGGATTTTTTTTTATTATACCATGTTTTAACTGCGTATTTTTGGGTGGGAGAAAAACTGTGCTGATTTGTACGTACCTTTAAATGCAAATGAGCTCGTGCTCCCCGCCCCCAAGCTCGCAATTCCAATACACTGAGGCATAAATGATACAGGAGAAGCTCACACAGCAAATATAACTCTCAAAATGGATCATTACAAACTATGCGTGATGCAGCATATCAAATCACATAAGTATGGCATGTATTTTGTGAATGTTTGCAAACATTTGATTCTGAATGAGTTTGATAGCATGCTGCACAGCTAACGTGGCTAAAGCTACACACTGTTGGAGAGATTCATTAAGAATGGAAATGCGTTTATGAATTATACTGACTGCAAGCATTTTCGGGTTAAAAATGAGTAAGAAACAATGGTAATTTTAGCCACATTTAACAGCACATTAGCAACATGCTAATGAAACATTCCGAAAGACAATTTTCACCTTCCTTCATGTAGCTTTAGTAATCCTGACAACATTCAGGTGTGTTTGATCAGGGTTGTAGCTAAACTGTGCAGGACAGCTGCACTCCAGGACCAGTGTTACTGGTACACCATTGTTGCTTGCGAAAACAAAATGGAGGCGCAGTGGGTGGAAACGTACAGATTAAAGGGCGTTAATATTATAATAAGATCCCCTTCCTACGTCCCCTTCCTACTCAAAATCTGAACGGCTTATTTCTTCACAAGCTTGCAGAGAAAGGCATACCAAAACAAAATTACTGGGTTGTCCCTTTTTTTGTTGGTTATGTTTTGGTGTAAATGACATTGAAGCAGACTATATTTGTAAGGATTGAGTCAACGGAGTGAAGATCCATCTGCAGCTTTATTTAAAAAACGTAGTCAAAAACAGGCAAGGGTCTGACAATGGCAACCAGGTATGTAGAGGGCAAGACAAAAGAGTAATCCAAAACACAGGCAGAGGTCAAGACAGGCAGCAAACGAACATCAAACAAGGAAAACAGTCCAGGATCAAAAACAAAGGCAAGGCTAGGCAAGGACAAGGAAATAAGGCAGGAAAAGCGGAATAATACTCAGCAAAGTGTGTGTGAAGGAGTGCAGCTTATAAAGGGAACCTGATGGAAAACAGGTGTGAGTGTGATCAGTGCCTAGCTGAGGGATTGTGGGAAATGTAGTTCAGAGTGAAGTGACTGCGTGTGTGCAATGGTGAAACGGAGACCTCTGGTGGGGAGTGGAAGGAAGCAGTAGGCGGCGGAAACTTGACAATGTTACTTCTATTGAATGAATAATATATATTTATTAATGAATAAAAATTCTTTTAGAATAGAAAGGAACTAAAGGGAAAATCTAAAGACAGAGGGGAAGTCGCTGCTCTCTTGGTCCTTGATAAACTGATAGTAATTCAAAAGGACTGTGGGAGCTCTATGATTTTTATCTTTGGTAAAAAGCAAAACTCACTTTATACTGTCAGCAGGAGATAAGCGTAGGAAAGGCAGTCACGATATGGTATGTGCTGTTCAGTAAGACTTTGCTTGCATGTTATTACGTGTCTTTCTGCTCCACCACTCTCTGTGCACCACCGGACTACTATTTAAATTACATTATTAAATTCAAAGTGCTGAACTCAGCTTTCAGATGAATGAAATAAGACACTGTCAAAAATACACAGTTGCATTTAATGTGTTATATTCTGTTCCTTATCTCAGCTGGGTGGCTAAGGAGTGAGACGGTCTATTATTTAATAACCTAACCAAAAATAGATTAGTTAATAATTCATTACAAATATTTCTTTGTGAGCATGTGTGTGGAAAAAAATCTTCTAGGTAATGTATTGCAGCAAGGTTTTTGCCTTTTTATTCAATAAAGAATGATCTTATTTTATCCCTGGGTAAAACAGAAGCAGACATGATCAAATTTTGCTGGATTTTATCAAGTTTAAAATTAGATCAGCTTGTGGTCGAATGACAAA
The DNA here is from genome assembly GCA_037950665.1 of Hypophthalmichthys nobilis. Classification (NCBI taxonomy): domain Eukaryota; kingdom Metazoa; phylum Chordata; class Actinopteri; order Cypriniformes; family Xenocyprididae; genus Hypophthalmichthys; species Hypophthalmichthys nobilis. Next base: position 10,165,775 of record CM075489.1, on the reverse strand, counting down.
ATGTGACATTTATTATACTGTGTTGATGGCATGAATGAATGAAGGTCATTTAATAAACATTTGTAAGCTATGACAGTCTGCCGGACTTTCCATTATTTTGACATCCCTACACACCTGTCCATGACCACCCAGGTGTGAGAAGGCTGGCTGTTTATATGTTTGTTTGATTTGGAGGCATGAAATGCACACTGATGGAGGTATATATGGGTGGTCTTCAGTTCTTCATGCAGGCAGCAGCAAGCCTGAGCCTCAGTAAAGTAGCTAATGCGATTAAAGGAGCACCGTTTTTTCTTTTCCTAGACGAGATCATATTCTGCTCCACTGCTTTCAGGGAGAAACGCACTTAGAAAACTCTTTGGACATCCATTACAACTGTTCAGTGCCTTTCATTTAGTTACTTTAGCAGGCTAACATTTCAAATGTGGACTGAAGGATCTTTTCACAAAATCTTCGGACAACTCAATGTCATAATACGGATCATCAGCATAGTTTGCACAAGTGCCGGTGGGAATGAATTGTCTCAGTCGGTTTGAAAATTAGTCTATAAACATCTTTCGTTTAGCACGTTTAGCTGCTGCTTTTCATGGGCAATTAATTCTGAAGCTGATCCATCCTCGCTGTCTGCCTCTGTTCTGATGACTCACTCACTCACCTGTGGTAATAGGATCGCACGATGAAGACCGCACTTCAGGTTCGTCCTGGCGGGTGTCTATATCAGAGCAGCCAGCTGGATGAAAAGCTCTCCATATGAAAGACTGGAACCGCAGCGCCTGCTGTCAGCATGCTCTTGTTTTAATTGAAATAAATTGGGCTTATCTGAGGAGGAAGATTCACTGAATATTCGTAATGTAAACAAAACCACAGATCCATATGAATGGTTGACACTTCATGTGTCTTTTTTTTTATTAATGGAATGAAATCCATTAAGTATCATTTATGACATTATCATCTCACGCAGTAATAGAGTCATTGCATAATGGTATTTTTTCCATTTATTTTTATCTATATTTATTTTCAAGGGAACAAAATTATCACCTTTAGGGAAGCTAGAAATAGAAGAAAACAAAAATGAGAAAATAAGAATTTATATTTTTAAGTATAGTAAATTACTTTTTGTCAGAGCATCTGTTAGCTAGATTTAAAAAAAAAAAAAAAATTATATATATATATATATATATATATATATATGTTTCCATATAGAATATATATAAAATAAAATAAAATAAAATAAAAGGGAAGGGAATGAAATAAAATAAAATAAAGTAAAATGGAAGGGAATGAAAGGAAATGAAATGGAAGGGAAGGAAATGGAAGGAAAGGGAAGTAAATGAAAGGGAAGGGCAGGGAAGGGAAGGGAAATGAAATGAAATGAAAAAGGGAAGGGAAGGGAAATGAAAGGGAAGGGGAAGTGGAAGTGGAAAGGGAAAGGAAAGGGAAATTAAATGGGAAGGAAAAGGAATGAAAGGGAAGGGAAGGAAATGGATGGGAAGAAAAAGGAAGGGTTGAATGAAATGAAAGGAAAAGGAAGGAAAAAGGAAAGGGAAGGGAAGGAAAGGAAAGGAAGGAAGGAAGGGAAGGAAGGAAGGGAAGGGAAGGGAAGGGAAGGAAGGGAAGGGAAGGGAAGGAAGGGAAGGGAAGGGAAGGAAGGAAGGAAGGAAGGGAAGGGAAGGGAAGGGAAGGGAAGGAAGGAAGGAAGGGAAGGGAAGGGAAGGGAAGGAAGGGAAGGAAGGAAGAAGGAAGGAAGGAAGGGAAGGAAGGGAAGGAAGGAAGGGAAGGAAGGGAAGGGAAGGGAAGGGAAGGAAGGAAGGGAAGGGAAGGGAATCCCTTTCTCACTAAACTTTCCTGCAGTAAAGCATGAACTTTGCATTAAATTTTAAATTTGCCTCCCTATGCAAAAAATTATCTAGTCAATAAATGCCAAAAGAGCTTATGAATAAAAAATGTAAGAGGATATTGATCATCTTGGTCCTTTTGAAAGTCACCAGTGGCAAAATGCTTTGTTTTAGCACATTTCTTATCCTCTCAATGAAATATATTACAGTCCCTAGTACTCCGAACATGTCTCATTGACGTCCGACAGCCTCTGCGATTGCAGGGTTCGAGTGGATGCATCAGGCATTTGACGCAGCACCCGAACTCGCCCTCTAATGAGCCAGCCGTTTCCTGCCAGCAGCTGTCACTAGAATGAGCGATTTGAAAGGTAAATGCTAATTCGAGCCTCCTCTCAGAATCAGAGCGATGTGCAAATGGCCCTGAGGTATTTTGATCACGTTCCCGTGGCATGCTGGGAGGCCGCGTTACTCGCAAAAACTTCCTCATTAACCAGGAGGCTTGTGTTCACGGACAGATGGTTTCCACACCATCGTTAATTTATTTCAAGTAAGATGATACCTCACAAACCCCGAGGCCCTATCGCATGGCATGATGGATGAATGTGCTGCTCTGTGCCATAAGCAGTTATCATATTTATTATTATTATTATTTATTTATTTATTTATTTATTTTTTGCTGTTTCAAATGAAATTGCACATGGTTTAATTTGACTTCATTTTATGCAACCTGTAACTAATTATTCTTCATAATGTTTAAAGTATCAGCGCTTATAAAATTCATTACAGTGCTGTCTCAAATGTATTACCTTACAATGCTGTTTTTCATTTTAGCACAGATGGAACTTTTAGCTGTGTCTAAATTATGTTGTTTGCAAATATTACTAGTTAATACATCATCTGTTTTGCGTTATTATATATTAAGCACAAATCTTATTTGTTTTTAAATATTGCATAAACATATGAGATGCTCAGGTATAATTTTTTATGGATTAAGGGAGATGGCTATATATCTGATTTTCATTCAGCAAGGCTGCATTGATTGAAAGTTACAAAAGATTTTTATTTAAAATAAATACTGCTGCTTTCCACAAAAGATAATTAAGCAGCACAACTGCTTTCAGCATTAATAATAATAATATAAAAAAAAAAATCTTGAGCAGCAGATCAGCATATTAGAATGATTTCTGAAGGATCATGTGACACTGAAGACTGGAGTAATGATGTTGAATGTTTTTTATTATAATATTTCACAATATTTTACTATATTTTGATCAAATAAATGCTGCCTTGGTGGACATAAGAGACTCCTTTCAAAAACATTAAAAATCTTACTGACCGCAATGAACTAGGGTTGTCAAAAGTACCGACTTCGGTACCAAGTTGGTACTGAAATTTCAAAAATGTGACGATACCAGCATGTATCTGTGATTGGCTACAATGATCAGCGCTTCAAAAACCTGTTGTAAATAGACATCACAGACATATCTATTGAGCATGTGAACACAATAGCCAATCAGAGGTGTTTAAGAATCCGCTCAACAAATGCTATGGGGAAGTACCGACTTGGTAACAAAGTTGGTACTTTTGACAACCCTACAATTAACAAAATGTCATCATGTTCATTGAACTAGTTTTTTTTTTCCCTGGACAATAATAGTGGAAATGTGTTAATTTTCTAATAGTGGAAATGTGCTCTCGTTCCTTTTAATGGGTCGTATAGGGTTATTCTTATGTTAAAGCCTTGATGCTTTCACCGAACCAATATATCCCAGAGTCTGATAAAGTTAAATGTGGAAAGGGGGAAAAAAACATGCCCTCATAGTCACTTTCACATTCGCCCCCTCTATGACTCGGAGTAGATAACTTATAAATAATAAGCTTCGTCATCTTGTACAAATGCGCTGAGAGCAGACATCTGTCTACTTGAAAGCTTCCCGAAGCTACCTCTACATCCGTTTTGCGCAGATAAATATAAAGAGAAGCTTTGACTTCTCACGACCTCTGAAAATTAGAAAGGTTGGTGCTGGCTTACGTCAGTAAGGTGGGATGTGCGAGAAAGACTGGGTGACTATGGTTTCCATCTCCACGCACTTTCCTTTAGACGATTTCGCAGTGCTGTGTGCCGGACAGGTGCTGACAGCAAAGTCATGTTTTATCCAGATGTACTGCACTTCTGCCAGATTGTGGCACATAAACCTCAAAATCTATCTTTGTTCTTTTTATGCTTGGATTTGAAGCAGCTATAAATTTATGTTCCTGTTTCCTGCCCTTTAGTGAATAAAATAAAGCAGATTTTTGTCATTTTATTTTTCTGATATATGGAACTGAGCTTAGGAAACGGTTTACCTCTGCATTCTTTTTCAACTCGCTATCAGCCGGCTAGTTTGTTATTTCAATAAGACAGGCATATTGAGCAAGAGGCTAGAAATGAATGAATAAATGAATGATGCTGTTACTGTACCTCATTGGAAAAGTATGGATGTAATTATCATGACCTACCATCATGAGAAAGCCTCTCAGAATGACTTGAGTTTTTAAGTCAGTGGACCTTGGGAGAATAAAAAAAGCCATTGAGTATCTCTGAGTGGTGTATGGAGACTCTTTTCAGCAATACTATTATTGTATTTGCTCTATAATAGAGGAGAGAACAATCAAGTACAGAGGAAATAGCTTCAGTCATCAAGCGTTTTCTTCACTTCTTCTGTTGGCACTTGGAAATGGCTAGGCTGATTTTTACAAATGGTGGCCATTTGTGTTTGGCTGCTTGTGCATGTGCATTTTTCTTGAGGGAGAGTGTTTATTGTTATGCGTGTATTGAAATATGCACTGCATTCATACACATGTCAGATGTTTCTCAAATAGATCTCTGGCAATTAAATATAATGCAACTTGCCAGCCAGGTGTATTTAATTTAAAACGCAACAGTCTGCTTTTGAGCTGTAAAGTTAAATCAAATAGCTTGAGATTAGTCACTAGCATGACATTTTATAAGAAAAGAGACAAAATTGGCTTGCCTTTAAAATGAGTCTTGCTTATTTAATGTTAAATGGGCATTTAACTCTGTTTAAAAAAAAAAAAAAAAAAAAAGTTGTCAGCGACTGCCAGCGTTTTTGATCATTTTCACAAAAAAATTCATGGCCCTGAGAATATTTTGTTTTATGAATATCTGAAAATGCAATACATCAAAAGAACTGAGCCTCTGCCTTTAAACAATAACAACAAAAACATTTTATTCTATCTTCATGCATTCTTGAAAGTGGGTACATTTTATTTTTTTTTAAAAAAGCTACATTTTGAACAGAAAGCTGAGAAAATTGTTTTTGTCAAAGAATACAACGATGCACAAGCAATGCTTTTATCGCTTGTTTCTGCTTCTTTTTGCCTGTGTTTTGATCAGGAGATTCAGTACTCTTTCAGAAGATGCGTAATAGCGCCCCCTACCGTATAAGAGTGAAAAAACAGTGAAAAATCCATCAATGGCGGGAAAGCGTTGTCTCATAAATGATGGAAAATTCTGTTAATGGTGCAGAAAGAGTTAACATAAGTGTCTTGTTTGGTGTTTTCAATCAATCATCAGTCTAATCTGAGATCTTTACATTATTCTTTTAGATCAGCAGTGTCCTCAAATGAGTATTTTTGACCTCAAAACTTTTCCTTTGCATGCGTATGCAGTGAATTGTAGCTTCAGTCTGAGGTAACTGCATGTGTTCAGTCAGCGGATTTTTATCACAGTGATTAATGCAGCGTTCTAGTCCAAATTAATTTTTGTTTGCTGAGGATCAACATTTGACCCTCTCAAACTGCTATCACATAAATCGCAAATCAAATTTCCATCGCTCAAAAAAATACCTGTGAATATTGATGAGTTCAGTACAAACTGTGAGATTCACCACATGAACTTTATGCTGAGCTTTGGAGAAAGAACTGTAGTGTGTATTTAAAGGATATATTTATTAAAATCAGCATTGTAGCAGTATTAACATGGTGAGATGCACAGTAAAAACGCTTCTCTTTGACATTTATGGAAGTCTCTTGTCTTTGTATACATGTATATAATGTACAGTGTATGTAAATAGTATGCTGCAGAAAACATGCTTCATTTTGTAGTCCACTGTTAATTTTTCTTTTGCCAGTTCCAGAGGCAAAGAGCTTTTGTGATGGAGAGGGGATCTGAGCGCATGTTCCTCTGTGATTACCCCTCCTCAGAGGAAGTGGTATTTTCAGGAGAAAGAGAGTGGGGGAGATAGAGGAGAATCGAAATCTTGTTTATTCCGCTTCAAAGCTCTTTCGCTTCTGAGTCTAAATAGAAATAAAAGATTTCTGTTAAACGCTGCCTCTGTGTTCCTCCATTATGCAGGATATAATCGCAGGACTTTCTTTGTGTGTGCTGTCGAAGTTCAGACTGTAATGATAATGTGTCACAATACAACATAAAAATGCAGAGGCATGCATTTAAAAACTTAATTAAGAATTAGTGCAGAATTCAGAAACAAGATAGGGCTATTTGATATGTGATTTGTCTATATGTGTCTAAACTGTTCTATTCATATGGATTAGTTTTACGATCTCTTTCATTTGTGTTCTGAAGATGAACGAAAATCTTATTGGTTTGGAATGACATAAAGGTGAACAAATAATGACAGATCCTTTAACTTTTGTATCACATAACACTTTATTATAACTTCCATTAGTCATTAACATTCATTATATAATCATTCACAGATCAGTAGTATGTTGAAATATGCATTAAATATTTTTAAACTTTTATAACTATATCTATTTTTACCTTTTTATTTGAGATATGTGTTATGTCATTTTTACAGACTTTGCTCTTGAATATTAATCTTAATGAGATGTTTACTCGGTGTACGCAAATCAGCTGGCGTTTTAATAAATATTCATAAAGCATCCCTTCATCATAGTAGAAAGCTTTAAATTATTTGACTGGTCCCTGAGGGTTACAAAGAAATGTATAATGTTTAATATTTATGCACTGACTCTGTTACGCGTCTTCTTTTGCGGTTTGTGGATGACGTAAAGGAGATGAGCATAGAGACTTTTGTTATATTAGCATTTAAATAATCATGAAATGAGAGAGGCTTGGAAATATAAATGCTTGGTAAGAGTGTTTTTGTTGGAAATGTGATTTGTATTGACCAGTCTGTACTGGAAAGATGACTTTAAATTTATGGACGGAGGGATTTCCTTCCATCTGAGAGAAAGCACTCTAGGATCTATTAAAACCCAACCTGCATATCGTTTTCCATTTGAAAGTTTTTCTAGGCCATGTGTCACTGTAGGCCTCCAGTAGTTCTTTATTTAATAATCTTGGGGAAGCTCTTCCAAATCTATTTAACTCCTGCAGTATTCCATGAAACTGTTATCAGAGGTCTATTAGTACAAACTCATGAGCATTAACGTCTCTCATTAAGCACAAGTTTTTCTAATGTACTTTGCGATAGCAGCCAGTAATGTTTGTTTATCCATTACGTTATTTCTGAGACTGTTTAAGCGAGTGATTAATTGTGACTATTGCAACGGCTCAAATATTAAATGAGGCAGCAGCATGTGGTTGAATTCTGAAATGAGGCAAAGTCCTCTCTCTGGGTTTGGGTTTTTAGTACAATGTAACTCATGTTCTACTTCCATTTGAGGTTTACACAGTTTCTGGCTTCTAATTACATTACACTTTCAGCCAACATACTGTTTCAATTAACATACTGTTTATTAGAACAAAGTCTATATAGTATGTAGTAAAACAAAGAGTATACATTTTAAATGCAATTTGCATTGCTTTTAAACAAATTGCTTCAAACTGTACAGCCGTTTTTTACTTACTTCCTTCTATCCATTCATCCTTCCATCAATCCATTTGTCCATCTGTCGGTATATGTCTATTCTTATGTCCAATTGTATCCGTCTGTCCGTCCGTCCTTCCATCCATCCATCTGTTCATACATTGGTATGTGTTTATTCTTCCATCCATCCATCCATCCATCCATCGGTATATGTCTATTCTTCTGTCCAGTTGTCCAATGGATCAATCTATCCATCCATCCATCCACCCGTTCGTCCTTCCATCCATCCATTTGTCCATCCGTCGGTATGTCTGTTCTTCTGTCCAATTGAATCCATCCATCCATCCATTCGTCCATCTATCCATCCGTTCGTCCATCCATCCATCTGTTCTTCCTTCCATCTGTTCGTCCTTCCATCCATCCATTTGTCCATCCGTCGGTATATGTCTTTTCTCTTGTCCAATTGTATCCATCCATCCGTCCGTCCGTCCGTCCTTCCGTTCGTCCTTCCATCTGTTCGTCCTTCTATCCATCCATCTGTTTGCCCTTCCATCTATCCATCCATTTGTCCATCTGTTGGTATGTCTCTTCTTCTGTCCAATTGTCCAGTTCCATCCATCCATCCATCCATCCATCCATCGAAAAGTTTGTCCTTAGAAAAGTGAGACACATTTCTCAGAAGTTGTCTTTCTGCCTGTACAAGCCGGTAAGAAAACAGGTTTTCATGGCTTCAGGAGAGATCAGAGGTTGAGAGTTGATGTTTGCAATCCACCTGTATGAACTAGAGACACTTGTCTTCAACAGCTGAATCACGTCATGGTGAAATGTAGCAATCCTGTTAAAAGGCATTTGTCACACCATGTCATATCCTATGCTGTAATTTGGCATGGCACTTATGTGTGCCCCAACAAAAAAAAAAATCATGATCCCATCAATCTCTACACACTAACCATCACCGAGTCAGACGGCGCAGCATGTGGCAGAGATGCTCCATATTCCAGGTTGCTGAGGCAGAGCATGTAATATGATAATATGGACAGTATGTGTGTTTGTCTGTGTGCTCGTGTGTATTGAATCAGTAAGTAGGGCATGTGGAACAGACGATGATACTGTCTAATGCTGATGCTGGAGTCCTCGGTTTTGTTGGGTGAATCTGCGATGGAGGTTGGGTGTGCTGGGGGGAAGGGTTTAGTAGTAACTGGCTTTCCATGTGATTCTCCTTCAGTGTTCCACATGGAGCAGCAGCTGTATAAATGGGCAGAGGATGCTGCAGACAAAGCTTGGATGGATCTTGATCAATAATGTACCCACAATCCAAAATGAATGCTTAATGCTTCTCGTAGTGATGTTTTTGATGTCGACCACAACTAATGATTTAAAGGAAAAGTCGAAATATTTCTTTCATAGATTCTTTCATGTCTTACCTTTTAATCCTGCAAAATGTTATTCTGTTTCCATCCACCATTTTTTTTATGTGATATCCCAAAATTTGAATAAAAATACATAGATGAAACCTGTCTATTGTGCTGATGCTATTTAACACTAAAAAAGAAAGAAACACAATGAAGCATTTATCTCTAATGAATGAGCAGAAATGCATCTTAGAGTACTGATGTGAAATAAATTATTCTCTGACAGGAAAATGAATATGCATGTGATTTGCAAAACAAAAAATAAAAAAGGCTGTTCATCTGTTAACTGCTCAAAAAAAAAAAAAAAAAAAAAAAAAAAAAAACCGCCATAGTTTGAAGGTTTGAACAGACGTCTCTTCAGCTTTAAGCCTCTGGCTTCTGACCACACTTGTTTCAGTACTATTGTGTTTCTGTTATATAGTGTTTTGGACCAAATGAGCACAAATAGATTTTTGGCAATATACTTTCAGTCACTCAAACTCCCCTGTTGCCACCTTGGAAGTGACACTGGCTGTCATATACATGTCAGGAAGGAGAACATTTTGTCTGCCAAAATGTGTCCCAGACCTCCATATAAAAGACCCCAACAATTAATTTTTAATGAGAATGACTGAGTAATGCAATATTAAAGTGTTGCTGTGATTTGTCAGAAAATCTAGAGCTTATTGAGGGCAGCTGAGACAATACCTGGGGCCTGTTTTTACTATCTGCTCTAGGTCTGCCTATTTCTCCTGTCTCTCCAAATATCATATTGTTTGTATGTTTTTCTCCCCACTGAACACCAAACCTTCTGCCATGGCCACTGGGCAAACAATAAAAGTGGGTTCACTAGAGCATATCTCCTAAAATGATAAATGTTCCAAGGCAGAACAGCTTCCCCTGTCCTAGGGCTGCCCATGTTCGTACCTGTGGCCACAGATAAGAGAAAATGCCTGCCAGACTCTTTGGCTGTCACGGCAAACAAATCCTTTCACGAGCGAGCAGCCTGGAACACAGGCAAATTGCAGTGTGTTTCAATCATATCATTTAATACTCTTCGTTTTTAATAGAATGAGATTCTGTGAAACTCACCTGAAACACTCTGAAAGCCTTTATAAATAACATACTATGGTGATTATGTCAGGTGTTAATACCATGGTACTTCATTAATAATTTTTTTTATTTTTGTATTTATTTGAATTTTTATGTATAAATTCATTTTTTTTACATTTATTGAATTTTTATTTTATTTTAATTTAATTTTAAAATTGCCATACAGACTTTTGATTTGTAGTATTCACAGTGCCATCATATCCAAAAACAAGGTAATGCTCAAATGTGGACTCCTAATTGGATTTTCTCTCCAGTAGTTGGTTTCTTGTTTTGTCAGAAACCAGTGAGCTTTCAATTCCACACACATTACTCGCAAACTGTGCACATCCATCCTTATCTGGTCCTACAGAGCTACAGAGCCTCTGTGTGAAGTAACCTAGAGGACATAAGACCCTTCAGGGAGTCATGTGTTACACACTGACCTACAGAGAGGCTCCTCGTCTCATCTCCTGCCAGAGAAGGGTCACCTGCAAGGTTAACGATGACTCCGCCGGCCTAGCATGTGCAGGGAGACCTGGAGTGTAACGTTTAACACAAGAAACACTCACTTACACCTCCAACGGCTGCTGGCTCAACCTCCACTGGCCTTTTAACAGTTCTGTTTAAACCCAAAAGCCCTTTTGTGCTTTTAGGGCACTTGTCACCTACTGTGACATTTCTAGGCCTTTAATGTTAGAGTATGAGGATACCTGGGTCTATCTAACAAAGTGCATTGTGGGATAGCTAGCATTGTAAACGGCTGCTCATTTACTCAACTTGTGTGTGTACTGTATTTTCACATTTACTAATAATACCATTTCACTGTATATTTTACTTGCGCAGTTCTCACACAGTATAATTATTTGAACTGAAATCAATATTTAATTTGTCCATTTATTTATTTACTAGTTGTATATGTGTCCATAGGGTCATTATCACAAACCCCTCAACAGTGATTCAAAATGATTTGTGTAATTGATTTTTATGTTGTAATAATAACCAGCTGACTGTTTATCTTTTATGCTGTTATGGTAAAAATATGTAGGTTTTATATTTTGTCTTAGCTATTGTACAGTATATGCTATTTCCATGGTAGAGGTGGTATGATCTCCCACACACAAAACACAAACTGATATATTCATGCTTTCAAACATATAGCACTTTTCTCTAACAACACTTATGTATATTTTCATAAATATTCATTATGTGCTAGCCAATCATATTACTTATGCGGCTGTGTGCTGTGATTCACAGCATATTTACGTCTCAGAAAGGTCTTAAATATCATTAAGATTCCTGTAGGCGGTAATTTTTTTTCCCTCCCACTGAGCAGTTATATGAGTTAACTCTCAGGGTTAACGACATGCTCTGTCATTCTGCAGAATTGTTTATTGGGCAGTTTCAAGGTGTTATTTCAAAGGACTTATGGGGTGAACGAAGATAGGGCATTGATTTAAATGAAAAGATAGTATAAATCCCTAATTTTTTTAGATTTCTGCTACAAATAAATAAATACATGCAGTAAATTTGCTGATGACAAGAACCACACACAGACCTCTTTGCCATTTTTATTCAGTTCAACAAAGGAAAGTGTTCTATAAAGCTTCCTATGAGCAATATTCTTTTATGATATTTGTCTTATTTCATGAAGTGTGTTTTTCTTTCAGCTCCCACAGAACGCATATATTTCAATTTCTTTCTTCTCTCCATTTCATTTCCAGTCCTTTCAAAAGTCTAGGCATTGGCCAGATTCAAGTGTCTGAGGTATGATTGCATACTGCTGCAGTAATACTCAGCTCCTGATTTGATCAGTGTACTTGCAACCATAAAAGGAGCAAATTGCTCTTTCTGTGCTAGCGTATCACTTTCCAACCTGTCTGATTCAAACAGGCTTTATCTCTAATGCACCTTGCTGGTGATTTCAAGACATTTTATTCTTATACTAAATGCCATCACTGCTGCTTATCTACCTTAACCAGCAAGACTCCTTTGGTCAACCAGCTTCACCAGATAAGTTTTGGATATGCCATGCTGGTCTACCATCTAGATAAACTTTTGATTTAATAATAGATATAATTTTGCAGTTGTGTTTACAATCTTTTTCACAGCATTTCATATTTTTTTATCCACTGAGTGATTTCTTCATAATCTCAAAAGAATTTTGACTTCCATTGCTGTAACTGTTAAAATGTTAGTGTCTGACTCATGGCATCCAGCTGACTTTGGCATATTGAGTGCTGGGAGGTTTTTTATTTTAAGTGTTAGAAATCAGAGCCAGCTGAGTAAGGAAACAAGTGAGCAATTATGAGCTCTAATATATTATCCGTCGGGAACGGTGGCTAAATATTTGGCAGTGTGAATGATCTATGCAGCGTTCCCACTTTCCTAAGTTAAGGAGGCTTTTACACTGAACAGTTTTGACTTTTATTCTCAGGGACCCTGTCCTGTATTTCAGTCAGTGTCTAGATGCTGGTGATAAAGTTTCTCTAATGCAGCCTGGTGCAAGTCACCTGAAAAAGGTTTCTGTTTCTTGTCCTTGTAGATTTCAAGGTTATCTCAATAAAGTGCTCACCAATACCATGCCTTTATTGTTTCATTGATTTGAGGCTTTTATAATGTCCTTGCCACCATTTTATAAAGTGAAAATCAGACTTGCATGGAGATCTCTTGGATTTTGATTGGTTCTGGCCAGCGATGGGGCTTTTTATTTATATTCACACATTCTAGGTAGTGGCTTTTATTAGTGTGCTCTCTGAGCCTGTCATCATTAAAATTAACAGTTTTAGTTCTCTTTGAAAGTGGCTCTGTACTGCTTGGCTTTAAAGGTGCAATATGTAAGATTTTTTCAATAAAATATCCAAAAACCACTAGGTCAGTGTTATATATTTTGTTCACTTGAATACTTACAATTTCCAAAATGTTTGCAACTATTTGTAAATTGTGAGAAAACTAATTATTGTTATATAGCTCAACACGTTTAGTCTTATTGTTTAAATGTAATTTTCTTGATTTTTTTTTTTTTTTTTTTTTTTTTTTTTTGCGAGTACCATGCTTTACCATGCCTCAGAGAAAAACACTATTTTGTGAAGTAGCTAACATAGAATAATCAGATGCAGCTTTATTTTTAGTAACAGTAATACAGCATTTTCTCCATCATACAATACGTTTTAAAATTAATTGCATGCCATTTATCAACACAAGCCATCCAGCATTTAATATGATATTCTAAAATTGATCTATCTTACTGCAGTGTGTCTCAAACAAGTGTCTCGCAGCAGCCACCTAGCGAACGCACAGAGTAACGTTATAACATTTTCAACACACTCAAAATGTATCTAATATGATAAACAGAGCTGTGTTACCTCATACTCATGAAAGGAAAAGCGGAAGCAGCGCCGGCGACTGTGGCATAATAAAAGTTCCGCTGCTCGCGGCGTGTGTTGCGCAATCGCTCAAGCGGCCTCATTCAGCTCCCACAACACTCGGTCCTGCTCTGCTTCATACTACAGTAACGTTAATAATCGAATCCATGTACATGATTTCTTCCCGAGTCCTATCAAAAATTATTTTATACCGGCTGTGATGTGAAGACCACATGTCCCAAGATTCCGCGCTCAAACTTGCCGTCATCGAGCTACGCTTTTGTTTTGAATAGGCCTCTAGCGGACAGAAAATCTTACATATTGTACCTTTAAGATAAAGGTTGTATCAGATCTCATCTTATGTTGTAGGGGATGTTGGGGCTAGTTGTCACACTTCCAAGGGTGGGGTTGGAAGTCTGTAGGGCTGGGACGATACATCGATTCTCGATTAGTACAATGAATCTGGATCGATCCCGATATTTTCTCTCTTGAATCGCTTAGTTTTAACAGCAGATGGTGCTCTAGGCTAGTTTTTAACTGCACACTCTCAAATGCTCACGAAGAAGAGTGCTGGACACGTAAGTCATGTAAGTGGTTAAATATACTTGCACCTCGGCTCAGAATGCTTTTATGATGCAATATTTGTAATTCGCTTCGGCCTTTTCGAACTTTATGAATGATTATTTAAGGTTTAAGTGGTGTGTGTAAAGGAACTGGAAGCAGGCAGTGTACGAGTGTTTCTAAAGCACGTATAGTAGTGCCATCTGCTGTTTAAAAACTAAGCTCAGAATCGATTCGAGAGAGAATCGCAAAACATCGGAAAATATCAGAATCGCTCCAGATTCTTCGTATCGTGCAGATTCAATGTATTGTCCCAGCCCTAGAAGTCTGTGTCATGTGTTTTAAAAAAAATCAAAGCATTGTTTTGGCATTATGTGAAAATCTGCCCCAATAAATTGTCCAACGTGACATTTGTGAAACGGGTTCTTGTTCTGGGAGCACGATCACAGTTTGGTGTAATATAATTATTCTTCAGACTGGCAGACAGTGTTCACCTGACATCAGTTGGTACATTTCATGCCTTAAACAGGATTAGGATCAAATTTGACTTTACAAATATCGTCTGTGTGTGCTTTTTTTATCACTGCTTTTAGCAGTGTGTGCATTTGCCAAATATTTTCCTGTTGTGGTCCACAGGGCTGTCTAGCCAATCATGCGTGCCATTTTTCATGGTCAATGCACTTGATCTCAACTTGTTGGAAATCTGCTCAGTTCTATAACAAAGACGGAAATTATATTATAGGACGGCCACCAGCATGCTGGTCCATGTTAAATCTAGGAAGATGCCCTGGATGAGTTCCCTTCACCTTAATTGATTGTAAGAACAGCTTCTCTCGGCTGTGGTTAATAGGATTGTTGGAATCGTATTGGAAGTCAGATTGCATCCCAAGTTCAAAGTAAAGACAGGCATGCTGGACTAAAGCTGAGATTGTTTCCTTTCGTTCACTACCCGCACAGAACTATATACAGACATTTGAACACATCATATATATTAAATACAAATAACCAAAAATAAATGTTTAAATGACACACTGAAATTGAATCCATATTTTTGAACATATTCCATGGCTGCAATTCATTTTTAAAAATCCTCCTAAGCATAACTAGATTATATTACTAATGTTACTAACTAATTATAAGTTGAAATTTAGATGAACACTGAACAGCTATGGCTGTTCAATGAGCAACTGCAGCTCTTCTATTTAAAAGATGGGGTAATGACCAAATTTAATCAGGCAAGGAGAGGAAATGGATGACTGTGTTTTTTCCCTTGGCCAGGATTCATACTCATTAGAGATGATCTGATTGATCGGCCACAGATCGGTATCGACCAATAACAAATTTACGTTCTATGACTCGATCAGAGTAACTAAATTTGGCCAATATCACGAACCGATCGCATTTTTGTGACGTAAAACCATAAAAAGTCACAGCAGACGCGCATGTAAACAGTATACAGATGAGGCTTTTGTGCCAAGTTCTGCATTGTAACTACGTGTATCATTAGTAAACCACTGTAAATCACTCATCTTTATTTAGAGCAGATTGTCTCAATTCAAACAAACTCACACACAACATAACATGATGTGGAGATCTTGAGAAAATCCTCAAGGAGTGACACGACATGCTGCTTGGCATAAGCTATAGGACTCGTGTTCATGACGTAGTGCTTTCCAACGTCATTTGAAAGTTCAACCAATGGAAACTGGATCTCGGGTGTGGTCAGTAGGGACGATGTGTCGAGAATAATTGGACACTGTTTTTACAGTTTGAGCATGCTTGGATTGGATCGATTGCTCAGATTGACAGGTCTTGATTTATCAGGTCATAAAAATAGGAGCGCACAGCTGAAACAGCCCTGGAAGATCATCGCTCATCAACCAGGATCATATTACTGGATACTTATTCTATGCGATTATAATTATTTTATTGCTTTGTGGCGTTTGTTCATAAAACACTCAGATCACTTGTTTGAAGATGTTTTTGGACTTTTGATAAAAAGTCTACCAAGGATCCAAATGCCATAACTTTTGATTGCTTTGAGATATCAACACAAAATTTTGCCCAAACTTGATTTTATGATCTCTCATATATACTTTCTAAAAGTCATCACGTCAAGCATGAATAATAACAAAATAAATCAATAAATTGCATCACTTTTTCTGTTTTTTTTCTCTTTTTTTTTTTTTTTCTCCTCGGGCAGTGTTGTAAAGTAAGAACACCAAACATGATCAAAATCTATTTTCTTCCAAATTTGGAAGGTTTTCAATGAAATGATACCAAGTACTTGATGATACCTTGTAGGGCTGGGGTGGTACAACGACGCATCACGAATTGAGAAATGATTCTGGATCGATTCTGATAATTTCCATATGTATTGCAATTCTCTCTCAAATCGATTCTGATCTTTAGTTTTTAACAGCAGATGGCACTGCGTGGTTTAGAAACAGCTGTATTCTGCTTGATTCCAGTTTCTTTACACACTCGAACCTTCTATAAAATAATCATTCATAAAGTTCGAAAAGGTTGAAACGAATTACAAGGCTGTTACAGTGGGCTGTTTTAATTAATCTCGTGTCATAAAAGCATTCTGAGGTGCAAATACATTCGAAAGCACGAGCGCTTTTCTTTGTGAGCATTTGAGCATACGGTTAAAAAATAGCCTAGAGCACCATCTGCTGTTAAAAACTAAGCTCAGAATGTATTTGGAAAATATCATCAATATATGCATCAATATATTATCCCAGCCCTAATACCTTGAAAAGCTTACCTATAAATATACTTACACCTGATACCTATAAAGCTTGGATGATATGTATCGGGATGGGTATTGGCCGATCATGATGACAAGAAATCGGTCGTTGTATCAGCTGCAAAATCCTGATCAGAGCATCCATAATTAAGATGTTTGTAGAACTGTTTTGTGACAAGACATGCTGTCTTAAACACGACATGCTGTATCCAAGCCTCCCCCCGTCCTCCAAATAAAAGCTATCAAGTCATTCCAAACCCGTCTGACTTTTTCTTCAGCAGAACACAAAAGATTTTTTTCCTTTGTCCATGCAATGAAAGTCAATGAGGTCCAAAAACAATACTGGACTTTATTGACTTTTATTGTTTGAACAGAACAACACTGAGAATTTTATTTGTCTTCTACAGAGGAAATACATACAGATTTCCCTTTCAGTAAGCAGTTGGATGCTGCATGTTGTTTATCTGTTTTAAGCTTATATTTTATGGCATGTTCACACCGGTTTGTCACTCTCTAGCCCCTGTAGTCATCAATGTATTCATCTGCAAGTATATGGTACAATAACATGAACTAACAAGAGGTCTATTATGATTGTGAACACATATTTTTAGACCCACCAGCAGCAGAGGTGTTATTTTTCCCTTTTCACACCTCAGCAGATGCCTGCAGCAGAGTCACTTTATATTCTGGCAAATCATCGCATTTACATCTTCACATCTTTTATATCTTCAGAACGATAACCGGGGTTTATATCTTAGGGTTGAAGAAAAAAGCAGATGAGATGTAGTATTGCTGTGTGGTTTTAATTTAACATAAAATAAAATCAAGAGACATCTGAGGTGCTTGTAATTTTTCTTACTCCCCAGTGGCGCTTGAGCCGCATCACACTCCATTAAGCAGGTTATGTCGAATCGATATATTGGCGAAACAGCCGAAGACAGATCGTGGCGATGGCATGATCCTCAGACAGAGGAATGATTGTGTTTACTGCGGCAGACGAAACTGGTGGCCTACAGGGCATCACGTCACAAACACATTCCTCATGATTCAAAGACAGTGTGCCACATGAAGACTTAATGTCTTCGAGATGACAACATCTTTCCCAAGGAGAGATACTACCGTCTGTGCTAGCTTTATATATAAGTCATGTGATGCTTTTATAGTAGTAGTGTTGTCTGAAGAAAGCATGCCAGTCATGTTATCCTCCATAGCCATTCAGACGAGAGACTCTGGTAGCAAATGTATGACGTGATTTTGTTTTCGAGATCTTGAGGTAAAAATATTTTATTTTAATAAATTAGTTGATATTAGATGCTAATATCAATTGTAAAAAACTATATAAATAGGAGTAATAAGCATGCACATTTAGATCAAATACTCACTTAAAGTTGACTCTACAAAACATTAATAACGTTGTTAAAGGGGACCTATAATGCCCTTTTTACAAGATGTAATATAAGTCTCTGGTGTCCCCACTATTTGGGTGTGAGCAAAAACACACCGTTTTTGTGTCCCTTTAAATGCAAATGAGCTGCTGCTCCCAGCCCACTTTCCAAAAGAGGGCAGGAGCTTTAACAGCTCACGCTTAGGTTGCTCAACAACAACAAAGCTGGAGAATCTCACGCAGCCAAAACGACGATTGTCAGTAATGGTGTTCAGCCTTACATTGTTCAAACCGGAGTCGGACACTGATGGAGAGACTTAGGAAGAAGTTACAACTTTTAGAATGCAACTGGAATTTTCTGAACGATTAGTGGATAAATTTATGTAGTTGCTGTGGAGTTGATTCAACTCATCGACTAGCATGTGCCGTCATGTTAATCTTTTGTGCAAAATCAGCATTGAATTGACCCTCGTTTGTGAAGCAGTCGGGCGTAAAATGACGGCATGGCAACAACACTCTACTGCAACAACTCTCCCTCTACTCTAAAGCAGACCAACATGGCCTCGCCCCCTTTGTTGCATGTTCTCTGGGGCAGGGTTTATGTAAATTTCGTGGTTAGTGATGTCACTAACCCAGGAAGAAGCTCGTTGTAGTCCCTACCAGCCATTTGTGGCATTTCTGTAAAAGAAAATATCTCCCTTTACATTGAACTTTGAGCGTCTTAACTTTGCACATGTTGTATATGCTCAAACAGCAAAATTACACACTAACTAAAGTTAAAAAAGTGAAATCTTAATCAACCACACCTTTAAATGTGTTGGCAAATCCTTTTTTCATACTGTGCATTATAATGTTGTGATGCCTTTACGTGTAGCATTTAAAATGATGTACTTTAGTCTTATTTTTAATTTGAGATCAAAATATGTAGAATTTGTATTTTTATGAAAATAATTATCAATATCAGTGATAATTGATTTGTTTGCAATACAGTACTCCAAAAAAATGTAATCTTTTTGTAATTGCCAAACACATTTGTCAAACTTTCAGAAATGCAGACAATCTGAGAGAGTCACACTTCTCATTTAAAACGTGGCCTGCAAAAATGAATCTACGTTTGGACCGTGAAGACAGTCCGGGTACAGTGTGAGCGACCTATGAATTGGAGAAAATGTTAACTGTCACTCAACAAAATGGCACTTTTGGCAATTGGAGCCTTTCCCAAAGAGCTTAAGGAGGCTTCATGCACAATAAAACAGTTAATCAGACGCCTCTGCCTGTTGTGGAGCACTTCAAGTCTGCTGTGAGCAATAGTGTGTAAGGTAATGAACAACAGCAAGCATATTTATTCAATCCAGCTGTATGCAGAATCATCTCTCCTCAGTTTCTCTGGAGGACATTGCAAAATTTGGTCAATTTAAATAATCACAAACATTTCTTTCTACCTTCATTCTTGTGTTTTGTAAGGGGCTGTTCACACTGTTTTTTTTTTTTTGGTCTATGTACAAGGTTAAGATACCATCTAAAAAAAATTAACCTTCAAAACTGACTTCCAAAAACGCATCTTGTGGGAACGGCTCATTTTTTAGCCAGTAAAAGTGCCACATACCATGCTGAATTTTGTGTTGTTGCTGACAGGCTTGAGGAAAACAATCGACTCCATTTGAAGTCATGTCACGTACATTAATAATGTGGACATGTCTGTCAAGGCTGGCGGAAGATTTCTCCCTCTGTCAGGAATGACACATGGGGGTGCCTAGGGAATGAGTGCCTACAGGATGTGTTGTAGAAGTACACACGCTCACAGTTATAGCACAGTGCTGGCAGTTGTTTGATGGCGGTTGAAAAGGTTGACTGGTTCAGGGGACAAAACTGGCATCTGAGACTCTGAGGTCAACCTGGGTCAGCCGAGATGTCCCAAACAGGATTTGGACACTTTCACTTGACGTTGTTGCTTTTGGAAATGCTGTTTGTGACATGCTGAATTTGTGCTCTGATCCGAATGTGATTTTTAGCAGTCTGTGTCACTCTCCCCTCATGTTTTATTCAGAGTCGTCACCATCTGCATGCTCCCTCTCAGCCTTTTTTCACATACATCTTTAAAATGAGTTTCTGCAGTGAACGCCTTTCACGTGACTGCTATCAATAAAGGATTCCCACCATGAAATGAATCCAACACTGTTTACTGGATATATTTGGCTCACCCAGTCTCTCTGTTAGGCAGGCTGTGCTTTGTCACTGATTTTCTGATTCGATTCACAAATGGGTTCAATGCTGGGTTCAATTCTGATTTAGATTTGGTATTGATTTATTTGGAAATATTTCATGTACACAATGGCCGGTTTCATTACATAATTGCCAGATTCACTTTACATTCACATTTGAACATTTCCAAATATTTTGGACCATTACAAGTTAACATACCAAGTTTGTATTCAACATTGTAATAGAAGGAGCGGATGACAGCATTTCTCAGCAACTCATTTGTGCCAAATACATAAATAAATAATGTTGTTATTATTATTATTATTAGTAGTAGTAGTAGTAGTAGTAGTAGTAGTAGTAGTAGTAAATTTATATTTAAATAATTGTATAATTTTATATAATTACTGTTGGGTCATTCTGTGTCAAATCAACCATATTTTAGAAACTTCCCCTGCTCAAATTTTTGATTTTGTTAATATTTTTTTCTGTAGAATGACAGACGAAAGCCAAAATATTAAATGTCACAGATGTATATTTAATGAGTAATCCACTATTTTGTAGAGGGGGGTCAAAATGACAATTTTCAACTGAGATTTGGAGCCACCCCAGTTGAGGGGTGTAAAAATGACTTTAGAAAGATGGCAGCATCTTTATTTATTTATAAAATCTGTTGACTTTAGCGATCTTTGATTCATCATATGCCAACAGTGACCTTCTTTAAACAGTGTTTAAAGAAGATTGCTATTAATCACAAAATGCATATTTTACCCATGTTTTGTCCATTCTTTATTCTGTTATGAAAGTAAGGGTGTGAGATTTACCTTTTCTGGGTGATTTCAGTTTTGTGAAGTTTAGCTTTTTGTTTGAGGCCTCCTTCGTGTCATCGCTGTGTAGTTCTATGCATGACTTGTCTTGTCAGTCGGGTTGACTGAGGATACTAGACAGGTCACAAAGATGGGCCAGGCACTCATGCATTCTCTCCCCATTGAATCAAATTTTTTCCTCACTCATTTTCATTGACATTTGACTAGCTCTTAAGTGGTCTTTGACTGCATTCTGACACCAGTCATTGTGGATATATCAGGATTTGGCTGGTTAACACTGCCCAACCCTTATTTTAAAGTAGTATGTTTTAGCAGTGACCACCAGCCAAATGAAGGACTGCATGGGAATGTTAAATATCATCTACCTCCTTGGGATACATGAAGTTTGTGTATTAACTGCTGCAGATTCACACCAGAGCTGTTTGTTTATCTTTTTGTTTTCTTTTCACCTTTCTTTTCTCAATCTGATCTCAATCTGTTGCTGCGTTAGTGAACTGGTAGATTCTATATTTGACTATAAAGCGCAAGCAGTTGAGTCAGCCTCTTTATAAAGTACAAAATTAGCTATCTACGATTGTTATTTCCCATACATAAATTAGGTGAATTGTTGATCATATATATGTTACTTTATTGGCTTTTCAGTGTTCTCTGTTAATCAAATACATAATTACCTTAGCCTTCAGTGCATGAAAAGGGGACACCCACACTTGAATTAAATGATTTAATGGTATTTTTCTGTCCTCTACTCCTATAGTGCTAGAGAACTCCCAGTAGAGGGTGGGAAGGTCACTGGTTTGTTCTGCCCACTGCTTTTTGAGGTTGAATGAAGGCCGATGTCAGCCCATAAGGCTTTGGCTAACATAAACCGTCTGGGCGTGAAATGAATCAGAGGGCGGGTGTGAAAGAACAAATCCTTCGATCTTTCTTCTTCCGCCCTCTCTTGACAGCAGTGGTATACTTAAAGATGCATACTTTCATCCTAGTTTTTTTGCTTTCACTCTGTCTCTCCCTCTCTAGTCTTGTCATTCTGGCACTATTTACCAACTTCTTAACATTCATGAACAGGTCTCAGATAATTCCCTTCAGTCAGTCAGTTATTTTGTGGGCTTGTTTTGATCATGTTTTTCCCAACCATCTCATCCAAAAATAATCGACCATTGTGAGGTTCCCCCTAATCTTATGTTGACGTCAGTCTCGGAAAGGAACTGACACAAAGGATTAAGTATGTACTAAGGTAATGACAGTGTCAGTGGAGTTCTTGGAATGTTTTGCATCTTCCGTTAGCTGATCCATACTCAGGCCTGCACTCTGAAATGCTTCTGTCTTTGTAATAACAATACATCAGGGCTGTCATGATGGAAGATTGAGGTAGGCAAGGTAAGGCTTTCAAAATGTACAAGCCATAAGCTCCACATTCACAGTTATAGTGGAGACATTGTGGATGAGTAAATAACATTACTATCTAATCTGAGACGGGGGAGGCACATTTATCCAGGGTTAATGATGCTTTTGGCTGTTTCAGAGATACCATATTGTTCTGACTCATATTTGATTTCTAACTTTTGTCACCTTCCTCTAGTCACAGTATAGAATCTCTATTCCTTACCACACAATTGTTTCCATGACTTTAAAGGATTAGTTCACTTTCAAATGAAAATTACCCCAAGCTTTACTCACTCTCAAGCCATCCTAGGTGAATATGACTTTCTTCGTTCTGATGAACACAATCTGAGATTTATTATTAAATATCCTGACTCATCCGAGCTTTATAATGGCAGTGAGTGATACTAACGAGTATGAAGCTGAAGAAACTGCATCCAAAGTGCATGAAACTGCATGAAAGTGAACAGGTCAAGATCCAAAATTTGCTCCAAACTGGCCTTAGCAAAAATCCAACTTATTAACCAGCTGACCAATAGCTTTATTAGTAACTAATAACATAATGCATGGTTTAAATTGAGTTGTTAGTATAATAGCCTTTCTAAAATCACCTGCCATTGCTAAAAAGTTTAATTTTACACTCCTGAATGTCACCATAAAACTGCACAATGAACTTACTGCAGTGACAGTTCTCCCCCAGAGCAACTTGGAGTGAAGTACGTTGCTTATGGGCAAAGTTCATCCTCCTTGTAAGGATGGAACTTGCAACCTTCCAGGTCATAAGCAAGTTGGTCAAGTGTTGGTTTCTGCACTCAGAGCAGAACTGCCATCTCGAATGAGGAAGAATCTAGAGCAGAAGGTATGAAAATAGAACTACTTCATGGGACTTGCTAAGGGCGGAATGAATGTAGACCTTTCAGATGTGATAAATTAGTAAAGGAAGAGATTCACTCAACCATGAGAGGGAGACTGTGGGCACTGGGAAAGAAGGCAGAACATTCAAAAAGACTGAATTTTCGTTTGTGTGGGTTGGTTTGTTTGTAAAGCTGTGAAGCACTTGACTCAGCAATCCTGCATGACTTCTGAATGCCTCAGTTCAAATAACTGTGAAAACACAAACATTTAACCTGTCAGCATCCTACTGCCTCTACTGAGAAGCTGTTTCAACCATCTGAAGCATTTGCTCATAGCAGATGTAGTGTCTGGACAGCCTTTTTTTTCTACCCAGGCAATGGACTCGCTTCCAAAGAGGAGCTACCATATTGCAACAAACTGGCACAGCCCTGGTTCCAGAAAAAGCCTCAGGCAGTTTACGCTCAAATGGTTGCACAAGTGAGGATTTTAAGAAGTTCTGCCTGGATTGCTCATACGCACACACTTTCAGTCTGCCTCCCACTGCTGAGGTAGTTCACTTTTAACAATGAAAATTCTGTCATTTACTCACCCTCACATAATTTCAAACCTGTATGACTTTCTTCAGTATAAAAAGGTGAATTTTAAAGAATGTCCTTTCTGTTTTTCATACTGTATGACTTGAATGAGGATTTGGTCTGTAATATATACATCAGACGAGACACTGATCAATCCAATTTGTGAACAAACTGTTTAGACCAGTTTTGTGAACTTCTGATTGAAAAGAATGATTTGTTTACAAATTGGACATAGTTCTGTTTGGCACATTCATGAACAAAGTAGTAAAGGTGGAAGGACATGGTTTGGAATGACATGAGTGTGCGTAAAAAAATACAGTTTTCATTTTTTGGGCAAGCTGTTCCTTTAAGGGAAGTCATCATGCAGCCATTATAAATGACTCCCTTTGCAGCTCTGCACCTACCGCAGCATTTACCATACAAATGGAATTGAGCCAAAAGGAAATGAGACACAAAGTTATATTTTGGGTTTGTGAGCTGGGCAGGAGAGAGGGTGACTGCAGCAAATGCTTAGCTCCGACTAGGTGCAGAGACACTGAGAACTTGGCACAGGCTCAGTGTTTAAAGCCTAGCTTTTACTGCAGTGGTTTATCTGAAAACAATCTCAGGAGAGACTCACACCTGGAACACTGCCACAATCCTCATAACATACAAGCGCAAACCATCACAACATTATTACTCCTTGATGCTTCACATTACAGCTCTTATTCCAAAGTACCAGATGGAATATTATGGAATATAGTGAATTAGTCCTAATTACACCATCTCTTAGCCATAGTCTTAATTACAATGCACTTACCTCATGAATAGTAATAGTTACTGCATCGTGAATTGCAAAGCTCCAATAAAGATGAGAATTATTTTATAAAGGAACTCTCTTCATGCTGATTCATACGCCCCTGCTTGAGAATACTGCCTCTGTTGTGCAGTTTTGCAAAGAGCAGCTGCCCTGAATCCAAACTCAGTCTTTCAATGTGGACAGAGGATGTCTAATTACAGGTATGGCGACCACAACGCTAATTAAACACCCAACCCGCTAGCTAGATTGCGTCTGGAGTTTTGTATTTCCTGAAACAATAATGAATCTTTTGAACATGCATTGATTGCCTCAGGTGGCAGACAGATTGGATAAACAAGTCTGAGTCTCAAAATTGTGGGAGCTGTGAATTCCCTGGATGCACAATTCCCTGATGAGAAAACATGTGTCTGCTCATCAGTAGACAATCAGAGAGGCGATGTCTTGTTTGATAGGAAGTTTATTTGTATGGACTTTTTTCTAATTGCTCAAAGGATTGTTGTCAATCTACAAATAGACTGTGAGGACTTTTTGAGAATCATGCAGTAAGATCCAGTACAGCTGTGAATGGGCTGTCAATATAATGTGATTAATTGCTATTAAAGAATTAATAATCATAGTAATAATAAATGTATTTTTCTGAGAATGTCAGTAGAAAAGTAACAATTGATGGGAATGTCTCCTGTACAAACTGATGCTTGACATGTCTAGACCATGTGTGTTTACCGCTGGATGATGGCTCCAGTCCGGACCCTCTTTTTCTCCTTTCTCTCTCTCCAAAACCTCAGAGACAAACCAAATAACGCATATGTAATCCTTAACGTGTGAATACTTGGCTATAGCTGCTAAACGAAAATCACGACATAAGAAAAGGAGTGATCCAGCAGGGTGGGATTTAACCTCCTACTACGTACTTGTGCGTGTGACAAACCTCAGACAAAAGAAGCCCCCCTGCTGCGTTAACTTGCATGCACAAAAGAAAAGACTCAATGCCACAGAAAAAGCGAGCCTTCTGTGAAGGGATTTAATCTCCCATGATATGTTTTAGACCGTGATGATCTACCTCAGCCATCCAACAATCACAGTGAGACTTGGCAATATAAAAATGGTTGATTCCATAAGGTGAAGAATCACAGGGTGTTTTTGACGCGATTGTCCATCTCCAGTACTGGGAAGAAAAGTACAGGGAGGTTAGAACAGTCAAGGCAGTAGAATGACATCAGTACAATAGGAATCAGGAGTCTCTTGGGAGTTCTGTTATCACCCTGGGGTGACATGGCACACACCCTTTCTGAATGAATGGGTTACTGACACACGCCTGGGTGTCTTTGTTGGCAAACAGCTCAATTAACAAGTCCGCTAGCCCTATTAATGCTATTAGCCACTGATCTAGGCAGCACCGGCTGGCTTGGCTGGTGTTGTCGGTGAATTGGAGATTGCTGTAATCCTCTCAGCTTTTTGTCAGTGCCAGTCCAGCCACACGTTACCACAGTACCCCTTCTATCTAGTGGAATTATCTTTTGTCTTGCATTGGAATTGCTGGAGAGACCCTTGAGGGTTTCTATCCACACCCCATTCATGCACAACTCTTTTGTTTGTCATTCTTACGATGATAAACCCTCATGCTTATTTTAAAGGCAGACAAACTCCCTACCCCTTTTCCCACTCTGGGATGAGACAGTCATAGCCCAAGGATTCCTCGCCTTGCTGCCGGTTCCTTTGAACTTTGTGTCTTCCCTGTGTGTTTCCCCCCGCCCTTCTCTTCTTTTTGCCGCTCTCTCTTTTGTTCCTACCCCACACTCTTCCTTACCTACACGTGTGTGCACGCACAAAGACCCATTCAGTTGTATGGCTGAGAACCCTTCCACGCACGGTTTTCTTAAGAGGAGAGCAGTGCACCGGAGAGGACTGATATTTGACCCATCTTCTCCAGCTGACTACGATTCGTCGCTCCCCCCCCTGCAACTCCCTACCCCTCCTTCTCTCCCTCTTCGCCTCTGTCTCGCTCTTTCTCTCTTTCTGAGATCTCTCGGAGCCGTGCTCTTTGTGAAACAGAACGCACACCTTCACACACACACGCTGGCTGAGTGCAGCGGTCTGCGCCTGTGTCAGTGGGACTGCACGCGGTGGGCAGGCATGGATCGCTTCCTTGGCTTCGTCAAGCAGATCCGAAGGTCCAGGAGACGCAAGGGCAAAAAGTACCGTCCGGAAGAGGATTATCATGAGGGTTATGAGGACGTGTATTACTATGCTTCCGAGCACCTGCACCGTAAGTGATCCTGCTAGCTGGCTGGGAAGGGAAGGAGAAGGGGGGTAGTGTAAGAGCTTGGCTATCAGTCATTATTTTACTATTGCATAAATCACTAGCCTAGGGCTGATATCATGAGCAACTAGGCTTTGAGGGATGAATGAATGGTTTATCTGCAGAACGTAAACTCCTGGAGGGACTTCAGCTTGCAGCAGTTGAGGTTCCTTGTCAGTACGAGTGTGTTTATAAGGGGATGGGTGTGTTTTCTCCCCACTACCCTTGTCTGATGGATGGCCTCAGTCGGTCACCATTTGTTTCTATTGATTTAGAGTGTGTTTAATGCTGCGTTTGGCCGTTAAATGTTTGCTAGAGTGGACATTTATGGCCATACTGGTGTACATTGCTGAGCTGCTGCTGTTTGAGTGCTACTTGGTGTGTTTGGATAGCACACTGCCCTTTAATCGCAGGTGAGAAGTTTGTGCCTGTGTGTGTGTTTAACGGGGCATCGTTTTCAACAGCATAGCGGTCTCAGGTAGCTGTAGTGCTAGGTTTCAAAAACACCACTGACTAGCATCTTTCTCAGCCTTTATTCTGCCTTTGTTTATAATGAACTGTATACATTCCGGTGGTGGTGGTCTTGCATCATGCTACCTTTTGTTTCAAAGTCAAGTTGTCTCAGAGTTTCCTTGTATACAGAATGCAGGTTCCTGGTCATGAGATGCCTGGAGGCAGCATGGGTAATGACAGGGAAGAGAGGAGCCGGGAGTCCTGTAATCCTCATTCCACAGCTCTCCTGGTGAAAGACAGAAAGTCTGAGTGGTTGAATGCAGGTGTTAGCAAGCTTTGTATTGTCTTTTGTATTACTGTGTATTTAAAAAAATTGAGAATTTTATGTGAACTTTGCATGAAAGCTTTGAAGCAATCCAAGGAAGATGATCAGGAGTTTGTCGGGAGTTTCTACAGTATGCTAACGTTGCTTGAACCTTGATTCATTGTGTGTGCGTCAGGGTTTGCCTACCTTGAAGGGACCAAATGTCCCAACAAGGCTAGTATAACCTGAAATCATCAGGCAATGGTCTCTGAATGGGGTAATAAACATCCTAAAAATTGATACGAGACAAGATTTCTGTGTTTAATGGTTGAATTAGAACATAGAAGCCATCATTAGCTTAGCATAAAAACAATAGATGTGAAAGGAAAGTCTCCACCATGCTAGAAAAATGTGTATGTTTATTACATTTAAGTTTTTCATTGTGTGTCAGGAAAATTTACGGTGTTAAATCAGTAGAGGCATGTTAGTCAGAAAAAGCAATGCCCAAGATACTTACTCATCACCATTAGCAATAGTGATGTAGTCATCACCACCACACATGAAAGCGCTGATTAGCACAACAAACCTTTTTGAGAATTTAAACCTTCAGAGCTGTGGTGTTCTCAGACATTTCTAGCTTGAATTGAGGATGACTGGAGGAATTAATTGTGTGAGTGAAGCCATGTTTCATTCCTACGTTTGCTTTGGTACTTTTAGTGGTGAGATGTTAATGAAAATAATTTGTTTTTGATCAGCGCGTTGTGATGATTGTGATGTCATCTGAATGCTGCAACCTGTTCCCTTAATGGCTTCTTTCTTTCAAGCGTTATTTTTAATGTCAGGTATTCACTTTGATATGCAGTAGCAAAGCGCTCTGTACGAAACATAGAATTAGACACCTAATTGGCCCAGCTGGAGTCCGACTGAGTCATTCAGAGGAAGTGAAGGAATAAATGCCATTTGGAATATTTTTAGATTAGTGGGAAATGTAGAGATGTCACTTGCATGTCCTGTTTGGCTTAATGCTTCAGGTGTGTGTTAAATGTAATTAGACTTAGAGATAGCGATCCTGCTTTTAAAACATAATGACAGCTTGGCGTGCACAAAGGGATCAACTGCTAATTAACCCATAGCAAACCCTGGAAATGTCACACGTGTGCTCCCCAAGCCCAACTGCGTCCCCCTTTGATTTGCCTAGCTACCTTGTTTTGCCTCACTCCATCATTTCTGCCTTCCTCATGTATAATTCACGGTCAGGTTTTAGTGTGTCCATTCTTGTTCATTTATCAAATTCTCCCTCGTGTGGCCTGCTGTCATTCCTTCTATGATACACTTCATTTTTATACCGCTGGGCTCACAGCAGGACCCACACTTTGGGGGAAGACTGTGTTCTGATAAATGAGTCATATCACCATAACAAAGTGTAGTGGAAAGATAGAATATGTTTGTTTGATGTAGCCTATTCAGGGATTGTAGGACGTTCTGGTGGAGGTGACCCAATGTAATGCTCTTTCATTTATTTGCATTGGAAATATGGCTATGGTTTTCGGTTTTGTTTTATTGGCTAAATGCAGTTGCATACACACACAGTTTGGCTGTAAAACCAAACTGACTTCTTTTACATTCACTTACTCCTTCACATTTCAAGAGTGAGGCCCTGTTTACACCTGGTATTAAGATGTGTTTTGCTCGATTGGATCACAAGTGGATGATGCTATATACAGGTGCAAACAGGGTCTAAAACTTTTGAGCTTGTCCACTTTGGACCACTTCCAGAGGTAGACGAAAATGCACTTGACCGGGTTGCTTTCGCAGTGTAAATGCTCATGTGGTCGAATGCGTTCGAACAACCACAAAAGTCTGTCTGTTAACCTAACCCTAAATACAGGTGTGAACAGGGTCTAAAATGTCTTGAGCTTGTTTACTTTCGACCACTTCAAGAGGTAGACGAAAACGCATTTGACCGGGTTGCTTTCGTAGTGTAAACGCTCATGTGGTCGAATGCATTCAAACCGCCACAAAAGTCTGTCTGTTAACCTAACCCTAAATACAGGTGTGAACAGGATCTAAAACGATTTGACCTTGTCCACTTTGGACCACTTCCAAAGGTAGACAAAAATGCACTTGACCGGATTGCTTTCGCAGTGTAAATGCTCATGTGGTCGAATGCGTTCGAACTGCCACAAAAGTCCGCCTACTGACTAATGCGTGAACATAATGGGAAGTGCGCTAGCCAGATGGGATTTAAACTTTGTCAGCTGAAGACCCCAGTTTGGTATGAAGACGAAAAACGTTGATCCTGATATTTTCTCTCTCTAATCAATTCTGAGCTTAGTTTTAACAGCAGATGGCGCTCTAGGCTAGTTTTTACCGCACACTCTCAAACGCTCACAAAGAAGACTGCTGAACAGCAGATTATTTTAGGTTTAAAGTCGTCATGAAATCAAAATTGACCCTATTTATTTTGTTAGTGCATATTTCTAGTCTTGTGGTGAACAATTAATCCATGCAAGTTAATACATAGAAAATTTTTTTTGTCGTGGTAATCTTTAATCAAAATCTGAAAAGTTACAGATTCTTCGTATCATATCGCGAATCAAGATTCGATGTATTGTCCCAGCCCTAACATTTACCCACCCATAGACCTTCCCTTCGAAGAAATCAGGACAGAAGTGGTTGAAAGTGGACAAAAGAGACAGATTAAAATACCAGGTGTATACGGGTATGTGTCTCCCTCATCTACTTGTGATCCGATCGCCCAAAACACATCTTAATACCAGGTGTAAACAGGGCCTGAAATTGTCTCATCTGTAACATGTACAGTAGGACCTTAAGCTGGTCCAATTCAAAAGTCATATAGTACATGTTAGTAACTATGGTTGTTAATCCAAAAGAATGACTATGAATGTAGTCTGTGATAGTTCAAACCATCTTTCCATTATAGTTCCTCCATTTGCAGCTTTGTGTGAAATTGACATTTGTATTCCTGTATTTATTTACTTACAAAGGGCTGCACTTTGGCTTTCAACAAGATAAATTAACACTTGCAAATCCCTTTCCTCTGCAAACTGGTATCTTCCTGAGCATAATGGTATATAAAATAATGTTTTAAATGCTGACTATTTTTTTTGTAGAGAGACTACCTAAATGAAACATTAGCTGCCTTCTTTTAGCTCAGGGTAAGTGGCCTTTCCCTGCTGTGAGTTTCCCAGAAACCTAATGCACAGCATCCATTTTGCGTATTTGTTTTCTCCTGATCACAGGAGTAGACTCAAGTATCACTGCAATACCAATTGTTTTAAAATGCAAATCATCATAGCACCAGTCACAGTTAACGTGACAACATAATTTACCCTACTGAGTGTCGTAAAACTGTACAAAGATGTTTTTGTAATCTTTCATTATACATAACTTGAGCTGCCTTCAATCCATTTTTCATGTGTAGACTATTTCAAAGTCTGTTTCGCCATGAAACAGGAAGCTGTTGAATGTCCAACCTACCCCAAACTTCACGTTTGATAAGAGTCCTGGCCGGAAGACATCTACATGGCAATATTCAGTTACAGTCATAGCGCCACCTGTTGGCGACAGGAAATGGCATGCTTTACACTGTAATTCACTCCCTGAAACACATTTAAATATGCCATGAAGTTTCAAACATGCTAGAAACACGGTAAATCATGCAACACTTGGCTAAGTGCTAATGTATGCGATTTACACCACGAAAGGAAGTTGTTGTAACTCAGGCATACAATGTCCAATTTGCCCCAAACTTCACATGTTTGATAAGTGCCCTGGCCTGAAGACATCTACATGCCAAAAAGTAGTTATAGTCATATCGCCACCAGCTGGTAGCAGGAAGTGTGGCAAATACAAATGACTGACATTATCCTCCTGTATTTACGTACTTAAATGGATATTGCTTGTGTATGCTCCTTTGAGTTGAGTTTATTGTCACCCTGTCTTTTTGTTGGTGGCATTTGTTACACGTTATGGTATTTGACATAGCATCATCCCTGTACATAACATGACTTTATTTTGTGTTCTAGTCCAGGATAATAAATATATATCTGGGCACAGGTTAATTTACAGCAATATGACACTATATACAGGTGCTGGTCATATAATTAGAATATCATCAAAAAGTTGATTTATTTCACTAATTCCATTCAAAAGTGAAACTTGTATATTATATTCATTCATTACACACAGACTGATATATTTCAAATGTTTATTTATTTTAATTTCAGTGATTATAACTGACAACTAAGGAAAATCCCAAATTCAGTATCTCAGAAAATTAGAATATTGTGAAAAGGTTCAATATTGAAGACACCTGGTGCCACACTCTAATCACCTAATTAACTCAAAACACCTGCAAAGGCCTTTAAATGGTTTCTCGGTCTAGTTCTGTAGGCTACACAATCATGGGGAAGACTGCTGACTTGACAGTTGTCCAAAAGACGGCCATTGACACCTTGCACAAGGAGGGCAAGACACAAAGGTCATTGCAAAGAGGCTGGCTGTTCACAGAGCTCTGTGTCCAAGCACATTAATAGAGAGGCGAAGGGA
This sequence comes from Hypophthalmichthys nobilis, assembly GCA_037950665.1. Lineage (NCBI taxonomy): Eukaryota > Metazoa > Chordata > Actinopteri > Cypriniformes > Xenocyprididae > Hypophthalmichthys > Hypophthalmichthys nobilis. Next base: position 10,133,340 of record CM075489.1, on the reverse strand, counting down.
AGGAAAAGATGTGGTAGAAAAAAGTGTACAAGCAATAGGGATAACCGCACCCTGGAGAGGATTGTGAAACAAAACCCATTCAAAAATGTGGGGGAGATTCACAAAGAGTGGACTGCAGCTGGAGTCAGTGCTTCAAGAACCACTACACACAGACGTATGCAAGAAATAGGTTTCAGCTGTCGCATTCCTTGTGTCAAGCCACTCTTGAACAACAGACAGCGTCAGAAGCGTTAAAGATAAAAAAGGACTGGACTGCTGCTGAGTGGTCCAAAGTTATGTTCTCTGATGAAAGTAGATTTTGCATTTCCTTTGGAAATCAGGGTCCCAGAGTCTGGAGGAAGAGAGGAGAGGCACACAATCCACGTTGCTTGAGGTCCAGTGTAAAGTTTCCACAGTCAGTGATGGATTGGGGTGCCATGTCATCTGCTGTTGTTGGTCCACTGTGTTTTCTGAGGTCCAAGGTCAACACAGCCGTATACCAGGAAGTTTTAGAGCACTTCATGCTTCCTGCTGCTGACCAACTTTATGGAGATGCAGATTTCATTTTCCAACAGGACTTGGCACCTGCACACAGTGCCAAAGCTACCAGTACCTGGTTTAAGGACCATGGTATCCCTGATCTTAATTGGCCAGCAAACTCGCCTGACCTTAACCCCATAGAAAATCTATGGGGTATTGTGAAGAAGGAAGATGCGATATGCCAGACCCAACAATGCAGAAGAGCTGAAGGCCACTATCAGAGCAACCTGGGCTCTTATAACACCTGAGCAGTGCCACAGACTGATCGACTCCATGCCACGCCGCATTGCTGCAGTAATTCAGGCAAAGGAGCCCCAACTAAGTATTGAGTGCTGTACATGCTCATACTTTTCATGTTCATACTTTTCAGTTGGCCAAGATTTCTAAAAATCCTTTCTTTGTATTGGTCTTAAGTAATATTCTAATTTTCTGAGATACTGAATTTGGGATTTTCCTTAGTTGTCAGTTATAATCATCAAAATTAAAAGAAATAAACATTTGAAATATATCAGTCTGTGTGTAATGAATGAATATAATATACAAGTTTCACTTTTGAATGGAATTAGTGAAATAAATCAACTTTTTGATGATATTCTAATTATATGACCAGCACCTGTATGTGCAAAATAGTTGTCATTGCAATACTGCATTTTTGCTTATATTGACTAAAGTGGGAAATACCGCCATTTGTCTGGTAAAGAGGAAATACCTCTTGTCCAATTACAGATTTCGTTTGGATTCTTCATGACAGCCACCAATGCTGCTATGACAGAATGCATTTGGTTCCCAAAAAGACAGTGGCAGCACTTCTAAGAGACGTCTCAAAGGAGCTGGGAGCTAAATCAAGGATCTGCCTTAAATCAAAGCAGAGATTCCTCTAGTAGGTCACATGAAACCCTGAAGGAGCATACCAAATATCATCATTTTGACAGTAAAGTGAAACAAAATGATTCCCTCTGATAAAATGTTAATTTGTTTTGTCTAAACTATAATCAAACACCTCCCCCCCCCCCAGACAGATAATAGAAAGCCAACAAAAGATTTCTTTCATATCTAACAAACTAAACCATAACTGTTTAGTAAATGCAATGTCGTCTACTGTTCCTTCAACCACTTAACAATTTGTGTGTCACAAGATTTTGCTTTCCAAAGACACATTCAAGCAAACACAAATCAAAATCCGCCCATAACCCTCACAAAATCCTTCTGGAAAGATGGCAGCCATTCTTGAAATATGGTTATGGGAAACGTCTGTTGCACAGCGGCAGCTGTTTTAGACCTGTGGTTGCTAAAGAAGGATGGAGTCTGGTATTTTAACGAGCTGCTCACAGTTAGTAGGTGATAATGAAGCCTGATGGTCCCTCCACAATCATCTCTCCTCCCCAGTCACCATTCACAGTCAGCTGATCTTTCTCTACGCATTAGCAATTATGCCAAAAAGAGATGGTTACCTAAGGCCTTCTGTTGAATAGCAGGAGGATACTGTCTCATCACTCTCATTTGGGATAAAATGAGATGAAAGTACTTGGCACACATTCTGGATTCATCTTTTGTGTGCTCTTTTTTTAGTTGCACGTTATGATCACTGAAATTATTCTCCACTTTCATTATCCACTTTGCACTGTTCGTCCTTGCACTGGATCAGGCCACAGTTAGTCATGGTCATCCTTTGATAAACTCTGCACTGTTTAAGTAATTGAATTGCTGTTTTTTTTTTTGTTTTGTTTTTTTTGTTTTTTTGTGAAGAACAAGATCTAAACCTTTTTTATAAATTTATTTCTTTTAATATTATTTGAAGAACAAAAGCATCCTGGCCACTCTATTCCAATCAGTTCATTTCCAATCAGTTCATAAGTCTGATCTCTTGCTAATGCTCTGTCTCATCATAAACTGATAAACATAAACCGATTTGGTGATTGTGTTCTTGAGAGCGTCAAAACTTATATAAACAGGTTTTTCTATTTAAACGTATTTTTGCAGCATTGAGCAATGCAGCCAATCACAAACATATCTGATTATTTCTTGAACGCATTGGCCAAAACGCCCGAGTTTTTTGTCCAGTGCTGAGATCGGCTCTTGTTATAACTTTTAACAAAAAAAAGTATAGATATTATGCAGGCTAAATAAAATATTCATTGTCAGCTTAATCGATTAGCAGAACTTTGTGAGATTGTGATGAATTAACAGCTTAGTGATTATAAAGGGATATATAATTCATTCAGAATTTGAAGATAACATATTTTTTGCTGCATTAGGTAAGGCAATGGTTAGGCTATTTTTTTATTCAAACTGGCTGTCAAGCCAAATCACGCACATATATGCTTGCCTGTTCAAATTATAGTGGTTTGTGAACATAACCACTTTAATAACAAGAGCGTTTATGCTGGGATGTGTAGGTTTCTGATGGGCGACACGTAACTATTTCATGACATTCTATTTAAATGTGTTTTTATGGCGGAATCACATCTAGTCTTACCCTAGAGTTGGTTCACCCTCCACCTATAGTTTAATGATTTGTTCACAAATCAGACTGATCCCGTTTTCACTGACGTTTATTATGGAACATAGCAGCCAGGATATTCTTCAGAATTTTCCTTATTCTCTTCAAAAAAAGAAATTGAAATAGGTTTGGATCAGCACGAGGATGAATAAATAATGGCATAACTTTCAGTTTTGGATAAACTATCCCTTTAAGCTATTTTTCATATGCAAGGCATACAGTACATTCCATGAGCTCTTGTCAAGCTTACACCACCTAATTTGTCTATATTAGGACATATACCTTCTTCATTATCCCTTGTTCATTATATTGCATTGGAAATGTGGGCCCTGTCTCTTAATGCTTGCTTGTCTTTTTAATGCCTTCTCCTCACCTTATAGCAGTTTTTTCTGCCCACAAACTTCAGACCATCCCATCACACTCAGGCTGTCATATCATGTCACTGCACTACCCCATTTACAGTGGGTTTGATACTCAATCCTTACACAGTGTACTGTAAGGCTACCTCATCATCCCGCTGGAAATGTCCTCGCTGAAAGCGAAAGCATAACCTATTATCTCTCCTTTTTCTCTTCTTGCAATGGAGCCTTCAGCATCAAAGAGGCATGATGAATTCTGATGTGTTGTGTAAGAGCCATTAAGGAATGCATTAAGCATTAATTTTCAATGACAGTGCCCTATCATCCTCCCCATGAGTATCGCACTCAGCTCAGGGTGAGTCAAACATGGGCCAGGCCTTTACAGTCATGGATTTTTTTTTTTTTTTTCTTTTGAATTGATGGGAACAGCACTATTTGTCATTTAGACTGACATTTTTGGGTAAGAAGAGTAAACAACAGCAATATTAACTCCTCATCTGGTAATGACATCTTAACCCCAGTGATCACGGCGCTCTCCACCGCAGACGGCAAAGCCCACTGAGAATTCATCCTCCTTATTATTGTGTCAGATAAACTATCGAGTGTTATTGTTCAATTTATGGTACACAAGAGCTTCTCTACAGCTCTGCTTGCAGCAATACAAGTGAAGTAAACAAATCTAGTTCTGGTTTTCTACATCAGGAGGGGAAAAGCTGTATTCATACTAGAAATATTTATAGTTGTAATTATATTTATATTCATTCTTTTAAAATGAGTTATTTTTTTTCTTTACAAAAAGAAAATATACTACATAGTGGAGCTATAATGCAACACTATAAAATCATTTCCACACTTATGCTGCAACCATTGATATGTGATGCAAAACATTGCTGATTACTTGCAAAACCCCCTATAAACGGAAACTAAAAGAGGGACTCAAGCCATATCTAGGGATTATTCCCGATTATTAGAGAAAGGAATTACTTGGATTAAGATGTTTACATGGCATGGGCAAACCTCTTCAATCTTGTTTACATGCTACTTGTCATTATTTTTTATTAAATGCTAAGAAATGTGGTTTGTTTACCACCATTTTGTTAGTGTTCACTTGTACCCAACCCACATTACAAAGACATTAAATGCAATAGGATTGTTTACCATTGCAGTTTTCATTTGCCTGCTTAATACAGTTCCCCAACCTCCCTCAATTTGTCATAAATGTGCTTAAAGTGTCTTGTAAAAAGCACTTTCATGGTTGCATAGTGCAAAAGCGCAGTACTCAACATTTTTTACTGTGATCTTGTTGGTTCTAATATTGAGCATAATCTCATTATTTAGGTTTAAGATTATGAATTACAGTCTTCTGTTTACATAAACTGCCTTAATTGTGTAATAAACGTAAATGTCACCATTTAGTACTTTTCTCATTTACGGACACGTCACTTTTTATATATATATATATATATATATATATATATATATATATACACACACACACACACACACACACTACCAGTCAAAAGTTTGGAATTGGTAAGATTTTTAATGTTTTTAAAAGAAGTTTCGTCTGCTCACCAAGGCTGCATTTATTTAATTAAAAATACAGTAAAAACAGTAATATTGTGAAATACTATTTATTACAATTTAAAATAACTGTTTTCTGTTTGAATATATTTTATAAAGTAATTTATTCCTGTGATCAAAGCTGAATTTTCAGCATCATTACTCCAGTCTTCAGTGTCACATGATCCTTCAGAAATCATTCTAATATGCTGATCTGCTGCTCAAGAAACATTTATTGTGTACAATTGTACAAAATATTTGTGTACAATATTTTTTTTTCAAGATTCTTTGATGAATAGAAGTTCAAAAGAACAGCATTTATTTGAAATATAATCTTTTGTAACATTATAAATCTCTTTACTGTCACTTTTGATCGATTTAATGCATCCTTGCTGAATAAAAGTGTTCATTTCTTTCATTTCTTTTCAGAAAAATAAAAATTCTTACTGACCCCAAACTTTTGAACGGTAGTGTATAATGTTACAAAAGCTTTGTATTTCAGATAAATGCTGTTCTTTTGAACTTTCTATTCATCAAGGAATCCTGAAAAAAAAAAATCAGCATATTAGAATGATTTCTGAAGGCTCATGTGACACTGAAGACTGGAGTAATGATGCTGAAAATTCAGCTTTGATCACAGGAATAAACTACTTTATAAAATATATTCAAACAGAAAACAGTTATTTTAAATTATAATAATATTTCACAATATTACTGTTTTTATTTAATTAAAAATACAGTAAATGCAGCCTTGGTGAGCAGACGAAACTTCTTTTAAAAACATTAAAAATCTTACCGATTCCAAACTTTTGACTGGTAGTGTATATATATCATTTTTATCTTTCTATCTGTCTCTGTTATAATTTTAGTTTGCTTTCTTGAAAATGATATATGTTAGCTGCTTTTGTTTTTAATTTTTGTACTTCTTTATTGTATTTAAAGTAAACAAAAATGTCCTAATGTATCCATGTTCTGGTTAGGTAAAGGAAATGTGACTAGGATGCATGAGCGTGGCATCCTATGCAGCACTCAGTGAAATGGCTCTGCACATTCTATCACAGCTTTCATCATCAAGCACTGGACGCTCCTAATGGTCCATTCTGCCTGCAGCCACTCAGACGTATACGGGATGCCTGGGAAGATCCCCTCCCCCATCTTCCACTTTTGTACTCCCTTTCGCTTGATCAAACTCCTCTTTTATTTCCATCTCTTTCTACCTCAGTTTCTCTGATTTCACCATTCTCATCCATTGGGGTCCAAATGTCTTCTGCATACAGCACACTTGTAGTTTGTGGTTGTAACTATTTCTCTATCCGTCCACTCGAACAGTGTTGGGGTAATACATTACAAGTAATGCGAGTTACATAATCAGATTACTTTTTCAAATAACGAGTAAAGTAACGCAGTACTTTTGAATTTACAACAAAATATTTGAGTTACTTTTTTAAATGAGTAACGCAAGTTAATTTGTTTTCCCATTTATTGACTGACACCTCTTCTGTCCCAATGTGGAGAGAAATCGAGAGTAAGTGCAGAGGAGTTGTGTGCGCTGTGTAAACATCATGGTTATTGTAGTTCTAGAAATGTGAGTCATCTTACATGCACAAAAACAGATTCAGTATTCCTCAAAATGAATAAAAGCAAGCTCAGGTGAAAAAAACACATTACTTTCCACAAAAAGTAACTAAGTAACAGTTACTTTTTTAGGGAGTAACATAATAATGTAACACATTACTTTTAAAAGTAACTTTCCCCAACACTGTGCTTGAATGGTTTCTCTGTGTTTGTTGATGCAGGATTTTATTGTATATGTTTAGAATGGTAGCACGTCTCTGTAGAATTAATCTGGATAACTTGTTTTGAAACCGGTCGCTTGTCTTTTATTAAGGCTTCTTATTACTTTTGCCTTGGGTTATTTGAAAACAGCTTCAGTGGAAGTCTTAAGCTTGTGTTAAGCTCTGCTTAGCCCTGATTGCTCACAGCATATGGATAAGTGTCAAAATAGAACAAATTACACTTGAATTATTGGTTTTGAAAAGCACATCATTTGAGGATTGTTAAAGTAGATGCCAGCTTTCGGTGACCCAGACAGTGTGGTTAGTGTGGTGCAATGTAAACTTACTGGAGAAATAAAATTACTATAGATCTATTTTAAGAGAAATTATTTTTTTTATGTTTTAAGCATAAATCAAGGTTTATGCTTAAAAAATGCCAATAGAGGTACAAAAATAATTTAATTATTTAAGATAAATTCTCTGAAAACAAGTCTTATTTTATGCAATTCAGCATCTTAAGTATAAGAAGAAATATATGTTAGATATTTTAATTGGACAAGACACAAATACTGATTAATTAAATGTTTTATTATTTTTACAGTGTAGTTAAAGGTCATTAAACTAACTTGTCTCTGAATTATAATGGCACTTAATTTGCTCTTTTTTTTTTATTTATGAGCTCTCAAACATCTTGTCTTGGACACCAGCGTTTGTTCAAATGGCAAAATGAGTACAGCCTAATAAAATTGCTTGCTTTTAGTATAATCATTTGTGTCACCGTGCATAACACCAACATCAGCACTTTTGGTCTATTAGCCATTCTGTTGGATGTTAGTCGCACGCTGCATTTGCAGAACATAATTGAGTTATCTCGGCGCCACAACAAACATAAAGTCTCTCAAAATCACCCCTAACACATTTAATCAGTGCAGAACTGCAATCATTCATACGCTTGCTTTTAGCTGAGAGTGAAGAATAGAGAAAAGGAGAAAAAGAGCAACAGAAGTGCAATAAAATTGCAGACGAGGCTTCAGGAGGCTTCAGCTTACAGGGGCTGTATACTTTCATAGTACATACTTAATTTGAGGAACTTACTTCTAAATCTGTCATGCTGGCATTGTCCTTTAGACCCATATGTTCTTTGACATGTGTCGTACCAATCATTAAACAAGTACAATTTAAATCATTTTCTTGGTAGCGTTTAACATAAATAGTCACCCGTCTCACAGTTCTCCACCACTTTTTCCCATCTTTTTGAATCTGATGTTGTCTCTGCTTTCTCATGGGATAGCAGAGACGCACCTGCCAGTTTGTGTGCATGTGGGAGATTGTGTCTGTGTACCTCTTTCTCTCATACATGCCACTGTTTACTAAATGTTACTATGCTCCTTCAAAGCTAGCACACTGTTTATACTTGTACTTGAGTTGTGGTGCTCTGCACAACAACTGTAGAGCAGATATTAAAGAATTTTTTGCCTATGAGACTTTAGCTCTCATGTAAATGTAAATGTAAGTTAACACCAACAAAATGGACTCTCATAAAAGACTGATTTGGAACAGTCTCCAACTCTGTCACTGAAATGTGCTCAATTCTAAAGAAAATGCACAAGAGACTCGTCTAGGCCTACTGCTTATTGATGCCAGTAGAGTTTAGTGTTACCATGTTGCTAAGCTTACAATGCAATTCATTCAACAAACCAATATACATTCCATATTCAAGCTTGTTGAGCAAAAGGCCTTGTTTTGATTTCTCTTTGTAGCTACTAATTACATTCAGTTTCTTAACTTTGCTCATTATGTTTTGACCACCATTATTATTCAGTGGCTTTGCAGTAGATATGAGGTGATTTATTGCAGTAACTGACAGGTCAAACCCTCATGGCATAGAATAAATGAGAATCCTTTAGCTCTTTTGTCTGAGCATTGCAAATGCCGTTCGACATGAAGCAGTTGATGGCTACTCTCTCATTATGGCTGCTAAGCTTCGTCATCAGGAGCTGCATTGATTAGCATTGTAAAGAAGTCCATAAACCGATTCTGGGGGCCATGTTAGCACAGTCTCGCAAGTCTCTAGGGTATTCTTTCTTTTTTTAGATTTTGAGATAACATCCTGGTGAGGCACAGCGGTGCTATGCTAATATATATTCCTGTAGTGTGTGCCGTTTACACGCTAAATCAGTTTTCAATCTGATCTGAGCAGCCCAACCGTGATGCATTGCTTTAAAGTTTTCCCAACTTCAATCGCTATTGTGTCCTGATGTACAAGTGAGCAATTCATCCAGTCAAAATAATATTATACAGTACAGCCTCTTTTTTTGAAAGATCTCTCTGTACTTTTTTAATCAACAAGGAGTTCATTAGAGAAAATTAGATCTGAGGAAAAATGGCACAGGAGTTCTTTTGTTCAGTTAAGCATAAAAACGCTGCCGTGTGTGGCACTGTGGTAACAAGCTGGCCTAATACCCGGCCTCTTCCCAGCTGTGTTTCCATTTCTCTCACCCACATCCAAGACAAGATCTGAGTCACATTCACAGCCAGGTATCTTTTTTCTTTTAACTGTGCATAGCTAAACTTTTATTGACTATACTCTTAATAGAGCCAAACAGGATAGTTGAACTGAAGAAAAGATCTGTTAAACCTAGGGGATACACAGTATTAAAATAATCTTAATTAATCTTTCTTAATGTTTTAAAAATGTTCATGTTAGGAAGTCACAGTGCAATAACTAATGTTAAGAGAAAATTTATTAGTAAATTTCAGACCTGGCTCTGCGTTTGTTTCGGAACCTGGTGCGTTTTCTCCATTAGTTTGGTTCGTTTAGGCATATATGAACACTGCAGTCACTCTCAGATCCACACCAAAACAATCGCTCTGAGATCACCTGAACGAGGTGAAAACGAACTTTGGAGAAGTTTGGTTTAGGTGAGAAAGCAATCTGACCCAACGAACCAAGCGGTATCATAATTCATAATGGGAAATGTGTTATATAAAAAGCAGCAGTGTCTGATTCTGTGAGTTTTTGTGGTTGAAAACCAAAGAGCGCCTCTTCATCTTAAAGGGTTAGTTCACCCAAAAATGAAAATAATGTCATTAATTACTCACCCTCATGTCATTACTCACCCTCATGTCATTCCACACCCGTAAGACCTTCGTTCATCTTCAGAACACAAATTAAGAAATTTTTGATTAAATCCGATGGCTCAGTGAGGCCTCTATAGACAGCAATATCTCGTGATGGCCTATTTCAAAACACTGCTTCTGAGCTTTACGAATCGAATCAGTGATTTGGATCTCCTATCAAATGGCTAAACTCCTGAAATCACGGGACTTTGGCGCTCCAAACCGCCGATTCGATTCGTAAAGCTCTGAAGCAGTGTTTTGAAATCAGCCATCACAAGATATTGTTGAAAAGTCGTTATTTTGTTTTTTTGGCACACAAAAAGTATTCTCGTCGCTTTATAATATTAAGGTAGAACCACCAAACTCACATGAACTGTTTTAAATATGTTTTTAGTAGCTTTATGTTAAGTTAGCATGTCGTGACAGATACAGATAAAGCCACAATAAGCCCATGGAGCAACCTTGTCCATCCATCTTGATGGATGACGCAGAGGAAGGTAAACGGGTGAAGTCTGACCAATAAGAGGACAGTTTTACTCACATGTGACTTGCATACACACATTTTGGTACCCTTTGAAATGTTGCCTGTTGAAAGTGAACCGAACCAAGAAGAAAATGCTACCCTGTAACAAATTATGTCCCTGTTTCGGAACAAAGCAAATGCTCTACAGGTTTAAAAACGCCCTAAGAGTGTTAAATGCTGTTGAAGTATTTTTTAGTTCAACTAATATAATGCATCATTCATCTATCTTCCAAACCACTTGTCCTATGTAGGGTTGCAGGGTCACATCTTTGGAAAGTATTAGCCAGTGACATTTAAAGTTAATTATTTTGCTCTTTAAACAGTATGAACGTGCTGTTTTTATGCCTAGTATTGTACAGTACCATGCTGTTTGCTTGGCAACGTTATGTTAAACTCTGTTGAAATCAAACACACTTCATATGTTTTGCCTATCTAGATTGTTCCTGTCAGTCACTTGTGAGTTTTCATGATGGTTAAAAGGCAGCTGCCTAATAGATAGCAATATCTCTCTGGCATTCACACGTCCTTCATGTCGAAGCAGTTTCACATTGTCCTTTAATGCACCAGTTTTATCTCATTGTGGTGGCTCGGTGTGCTTGGAAGCGTTGCGTGCACGTCTCATTGCTAGTGCACGTTGGGTGAGTGCTCTGGCTTTTGCCGAGAATTGCCTTGGAAAACGTCCCCAACGGTCATGCTGCTTTGTCCCCACTTCCACGTCTGTAAATCACATCCCTTTGTTAACAGAGGCAGGAGTTTATCGGACAACCAAGAGAGGAAGCTTGAGGAGCTTTTGGCACTTGCAAGTAAAGAAAGCAACTCCTTTCGCTCTAGTACAACTCTGAAAAGCCATTGTTGTCATGTGCCCAGGGCACTCAGAGATGGGCTGTATAATGCTACTGCTATCCGAAGTGCTGAGTTCAGGGCACAACAAAAAGGATTTTTCCTTTTTAGTTCAAGTGACGGTTCTGTCAACTGGCACGAAACCTTTGCGCACTGGCCCAGGGCCAGCGGCCCATTCTTATAGTTGAGTCCTAAAGTTATGCTTTTCTTCCTTACTGTTCCACTGTGGGAACGTAGGACAGAGTGCCTGTGAATTAGACTTATGAGACAGCTGGGTTTGGTCCAAAATGAGATGGCAAGTGATTGGAATTAGAAGCTTCACTGTTCTTTATATAATAGCGTGAGTTTTATAACAGGACAATGTGTGTGCATATTCATCAACTACAAACCGCAGCGATCCTGGATGCATCCCGATTTTTGAATAAATGATTTTGCAGAAAAGAGACAGAGGTTGGTAAAGGGTTAATGGCTGCAAAGTGCATTTTTATGGTGGAGCTTTTAAATCTGACAGCTTGTGCGTATTTCATATCGACAGTGAATCCAGGGAGACAAGTTTACAGAGTAATTATGTTCTGCAGATGAAAGCCTGAATCCTGGGTGGATGAATCATAATGCAATTCAATACTGGCCTCTTTCTCAAAGCATTCAGCTGGCAGGACTACAATACCCAGAATGCACTTAGGAGCTCAGAATACATTGACATCTTTGTGTTATGCTTTCAAATGGGATGTTTTTCTGTCTATTATTCTCTGCTCTAATTTGCCATTCCCAGCAATGGAAACAAATAAATTATAACAGAAATAAATGAATAGTTAAACAATTTTTATATATATAATCAGCATATCATCAACATATATCAATGTATTAAAAGAACCACTAAGAGTCATAATTGCTAAACGTTAGCTAAATGCCATTATAAATGCTCTATATGTTACATTTTCAAAGCAAGCATGGTATAACACAGTGGGTAAAACTCAAGGCTGGTAATACAAAGGTTGTTTTTTCAATCTCCGCAACAAATGATCTGTGAGCCATCACCACTTAGCCCATAATCAAGCCATTTAATCCCAGGTCACTCCAGAGGATTGTCCTTGTAATGGCACCATTACTTGACATGAAAGTTGCAGGAAAATATTCCACTGTCCCTGGTCATGAGGAGATATCATGTACTCTTCTAGATTCTCAAGAGTGTGCTTATATACCTGTAAGATTTAATGGGTTTGAACCATCTCATGCATCATTTATCTGTAGTTTTGGGTATTCTTAAGCACTTCCAGTACTCAAGATCTATTGTGCACTAACCTCACCATGCACAGATCTCAGAATACACAAATTAACTGAGAAAACTCATTCAACAAGACCAGTTATTGGCGTGCCCACTTACTATGTGGCAGTTACAAACCATTGCTTTATTATTGGAAGGTTCACTTTGTATTAACCAAGTTTATTTCTCTCTGTCTCTCTCTCTGAACATGTACCGTTGATTGCCTTTCCACAAGCTCATTACTGTATTTCTCTGCTGATTGAAAACTTGAGTGGAATCACCCTCTAGACTGCGGGAAGAAAAATGAATGACTGCCAGAAAATAAGTCCATCCAACCCGCCTCAGACTGGCAGCTACTTTTAGTCACAGCACGTGGGATCCTGCTCTTAAAAACATTATGCTTTATGGCATAAAACTCTAACAAGGTTGCCTGGTTGATCTCCTGTGATTTTGTATTTTTCTCAAATTAAGCCATTGCACTTCAAGTGATGTTCTAAATCATTATGCATCTGTTTCTAACTGTTTTAAGATGGGGAAAAGCCTGTCTTGGCTTGTCTGCAGTGCGAAGGTTGTTCAAATCTGCCAGATTGCAAATCCTAAAGTTGTTCTTTCACAGCACAGGCTAATATGTGTGTGGTGTGTGAGTATGTGAGCAGATTAGATGAATCGACCACAACATGGTCTCTATACGAGCAAGATTTTGGAATAACGGCCTCCCATCGGCTTCATAAACGGTCTTGATGGATGGCAGCTGTGTTTTGGGCATGCTGTGTTCCCCAATTATAGACTGTGACTGTTTTTCTACTCACTTTCTGTGTTATTTCCTTCCCTTTAATATTCCAGGTTGACTGAAACTTTTCATGGCATACAGGAAAATGACTCTTAATGATCTCTGCTCTTTCTGCAGGAGATGTGACATTGGCTGCCAGTTCCACAATAGCACTTGTGCCAGTGCTCCCTGCCAGTTTTGAGCACACAGTCTGCCTCTACCTCACACACTTGTAGTAATCATGAAGTGATTGCTGTAAGGGATAGAGATTAATTGCATTGCATTATTGAATGGCCCAAGTCAGAATCAGTCATTTCTTTTCTTAGCAGTTGGAGGTGCATTGCGGCGATGGAGAGTTACTGAGCGTGTTCGCTATGCAGGCAGGCTTGAACAGTTGAAATATGGTACTTCGGGGGATTGGATTAAACTAGTACCCTCACTTTGTTGTCGTTTTCTTTCTTCCCACTGTCACATTGCATTTACTAGGACTACTGGTCCACTTCGCTTTCTTCGTAATCGTTGAGAGTCTTGCCAAGAAGAATCAAAGAATGTGTTTTCTGGCCGTGTTTGTGACCTACAGCACATTAACCTCTATGTTCGAGATTCACGCTAAGTGTTGATGCAGAAGGGTGCACATTGACTTGACAGAACCTGAGGGTTTTGGATCTGGAAGGAGAAAACCTGTTTGACATTTGAGTGGACATTTAGGCGATCCAGATTAATGTGGTGTATTTCCCCTCTAGCCTTATCAAGCTACACTTTCATTGCCAAGCCACTTCAAAACCATAATTTCCTCTTTCCCAAACTGTTGTTTTTTCTGATAAATTCTTAAGTATTTTTTTTTTTGTCTTCATTTATATTAAAGGTTAAGAATATAAGCCCCATTCAGTGAATTTGAAGACTGTGGCATTTGGTGAGCATGCCAGGGGCGAGGAGCAGGAAGTTAATTGTCAATTTCCACACCAAAGTTAATTATCACAGACAACCTTTATTGCCATTAAATCTTTCGATTAATTATCATTAGTGTTGTTAAAGGACGTTTTCCTGCTGACCAAACACAAACGAGAAGGCCCATTTGGGACTGTGAACAAAACCTCAGCCATGTCCTTGCGGCAGTGGAATTTTGTGCAAGCACGTTGTAATTTCCTTCCATTGATTTTCACACGCATCATGATGTTAAATGCCTGGTTGGTCACACTGAGTTTTCAAGGACAGTCAAGTTGAGGACAGACCTCTAGTTCATGCCTGGTCAAACACAGTCACCTGCCTCATACTGCCTGTGGACTTGTTAGGTTGGTTACATTTTCTTAAACTGTAACTGCTGATCTTAGATCAGTTTTTCTGGCATATTAACCCAAAACAGCAAGCTAATGTTGCCAGAGTAAATAAGACAAGGTCTCTCTGATTTGAGCTGCACTTTCAGACAAAATATGTACAATGCAGATGCTTCTGGGAGTTGAACAATTGTTTACAGCAATTTCATTTCTATTTAAAAGGCTCCAAAGAGCGTTTTTTTGTTTTTGTTTTTTGAGTAAGCTCTGCACTTAGCATTACCTCAGAGATGGGTTTCTTTCACAATGTAGTCCTCTTGTTTGCTTCATAGGACAGGATATTGCATTCTCTTTCAGATGTAATACTCTGAACCTTCACTACTCACCCAGACTGTCAAAAAGAGGGCTGCACCTTTGAGGAATATAATGCAAAGCATTATGGAGCCTGTCATCTCATCTTTATGTTCTCAGCGTTACTGAGTCTATAGAGACTATAAAAGACAAAGGCTGGCTTAGCTGTGGATTTGAATTACAATTATCAAGATGTGAGTAAAATTCATTCTCAACAGGAGAAGTGCCTGCACTTCACAAATGCAATTCGTCAGTTGAAATCAGGTTTGATGTCTTACAGGTCATTTCAGGGAATTGGTGAGAACAAGGAGAATCAACAGAGATGGAGAGGAAAATTGTTTGCTGAAATTTATACCATATGAACATTGGCAAGCTGTTCAGCAGATAACTCAGTTCAGTTAAGGACTTAACCAGTAGACAAATAGCCTAAGTTGTAAACACAAACTACACTGAAAAAAGTATAGCATTTACTTAGCAATTTTCACTCAAAAAGTGTTAGTAAATCTCAGAAATAATTACAAAGTTATATTAAATTATATGCGAAATTTTGAAGTAGAAAAATTGATATAGTATTTTCTTGTAAAATGTACACAATAATCTGTTTTATCTGGGGAAAAATGTAATAACAGTGTAATAATAGTGTAACAGTGTAAATGTAATAATGTAAGTGTAATAAAATTGAGTATATGTCAATTTAATGTAAATGCAAAAAATATTTAAGAAACATTGATACAGCTAACAGAACTGAGACATGAAATTATAATTAATGCACTTATTAAATCTGATTAATAAATTTATTTGCAGAGATATGTGTCTTGAATGGAGATCTCTAGAGCATGCAATACCAGAATGTCAGGGACCTTTTTGAACCAGTTCATTCAAACAAGCTGTTCAGAAGAATCAATTCACAGAAATTAGTCAGAGCTCTTGATAAGCCTTTAATTGTAAAATATATGTATTTATAAACATTTCCTTCATCATTAGTGACTATTGCTTTGACTGTGCAAAGTGTCCATTCATTCTCTGACAGCATCTCTGACTGCTTGTCGACTGCTGTACCAGAAAGCCACCCTTTTTTTCTTCTGCCCCCTCTTTTTCTCTCTTCACTGTCCCAGTAGATTTCTGAGACCCTCAGGCAGTGGCCTCATTTTGCTTTCTTATCTCCTCGCTCTGTGTTTGGTCCTCGGAGAGCCCATTTCCCCCTCCAGAGAAACTCACGGTTTCTAAATCAATTCACATTGAGTCTTCCTTCTCTCTTATTTCTGAGTCACTGTCAAAGCCATCTGTAATTACTATCATTGCTCCTGAGTGAACTCCAAATCACATGGCTCATTTTGATTTGTTACAGGCTCTGACATTTCTGAACGAGTGTGTGATGCTGCTGTATGGTATTGATGCATCCACTGTAGCACCTCGCAACACCCCGTTCGCTTTGACATGTTTATGACCTGTTTATTCTTTGAAGGTCTTCAACTTCTGACTACTACTGTCAAATGACTTTGAATGACGGCACACACGCTATTGTTTTTAATTAGCCCACTTCAAAGCCGGAGAGAGTAGTGATTCTCTTTTGGAAGAAAATGAGATGTGCTTTCAAAGAATAAAGGTTAGCCAAATCATGCTACAGACTTGGCTGTCAAATCAACCCATTTGTGCTAATAAAGGCTAATGTTCCAACAAACTGCGTGGGCTACCCTTGAAGGGAGGTCTTAAGCAAGTGAAACAGGGTCGGACAAAACCATTAGCATCTCCACTCTCCTGCGATTCTGTTTTCATACATATTTATAAGCAAATTTGTGTCGGATAATTGGGTTTCTTTAAATGGTGCATCTGTGTTTTCCACATTTTGTTGCCTAAGGAGTCTGTAGCAGGGTTTGTCGCTGTCAGAATGTGTGACCATTCTCATCTGCTTCACTTTGAACTTTCAGCATCTTTCCGATGTATGATATTTTCACACCATGGCTCTGCCCTTACGGTGATATCACAGTAGGACATGCTAAATAGTCCCTAAATTCATCCCTCACATTCACAAACTCAAGCATGTCTATTACTGGCTCATGTTATACCTGTACTGAAGGTCCATAAAAATGAAGGGATTTCTTTTTTGAACGGCAATGCAGATGGCTTTGTAGTATCAATCTTGGTATTTTTTAGTTCTGCTGGATCTTAGCGCATCATTTGATACGATTGATTATACCATCCTTACTGAATGTCTGAGGCTCTGAGGCAGCATTTGGGCATCAAAGGAACTGCCCTAATTTGGTTTGTTTCTTATCTTTAAAATAGAACCTTTTCTGTTGAAATTTAAAACTTCTTGTCATCAATAGCTTCTTTTACCTGTGGGATCACTCAAGGTTCCATTTTGGGACCAGTGTTGTTTTTATTACATATGCTTCTTATATAGTATTTCGTATCATTTTTATGCTGATGACACCCAGATGTATTTCTATATATCCGTTAAATCACTTTTAGAATGTGTAAAGGATGTAAAATGCTGGGTGAATAATAACTCTCTCCAGTTAAATGAGAAAAAGAATGATGAGAATAATGATGAGAATTTTTGGCACTAGTAGCTGTGTAAATAATATAGCAATGAGTCTAGGTCCTCTGTCATACTTATCTGCATACTTATGTCAAGAATCTGGGTTTAAGTTAAAGTTTGACAGACAAATAAATTCAGTTGTGAAAATATTTTCTTTTAACTGCGAAATATTGCTAAATTTAAATCTTTAAAATTTATATTATAATTTTTTTTATTATAAAACTTCAGGATTATACAAATTATTATTTTTATTATTTTGTATATATTTTTTTTTTATTTTTATACAAACAGAAGCAAAGCGTTAGTTTTATATGCTTTCTTTCTTTTTTTCTATGACAAAATTTCACCAAACCTTAATGCCAGTCATGTGTAATGAAAGGAATTAATTTTGTAACATCAAAGTTGGCAAATAAATAAATAAATAAAATAGGAGTAGGAAATGCAGAGTGCTGACAGTCATTAAGCGTTTCCAATTCCACCTCATTATTTTACTAATTCAATTGGATGGAGAGGCAAAAAAAAGATAATTGCTATGAATTTGGCCATGCTTGAAACCCCCGTATGCACTCGGGTATTAAATGGGATTTGTTCAGGCGTGCATTATTCAGAAAACCTGCGCTAGACACCTTCGTGATTTCACCCAGACTTCAATAGCTCAATATATAAGTCTTGTAAAAAGGAGACAGGAAATGAAGGAATTGAAAATTGTTTGTTGATATGTACTGTATTTTAAGTCTTTTTTTAAAATGTGTGTCCTAGGGAAATGTTTTATTAACGCAGTGAATGTTTTTGTGTGATAAAGTTTGAGTGTTCATAAAATGCTGTTGTGGGTTTTCATGATATTCTCAAACAGTGACTTAGACTTCTCAGCCAGCCCAAATAGAGGGCTTAAGATAGAAAAAAAGCACCAGGGCCTTTCTAAAGCAAAACCAATTTGTAGTATGTTTCTTATATACCTGGCTGGCTTCAATCAGCCCACACAAGAGGTGTGAGTCAGCAGCACTCTATGCAGCCTTTGTGAGGGGAGCGCCTCATACTGAGCTACCACAGAGAGCTTGGAGCTTTACGGGGCGAGAAGAATCAAAGGTACAGTTTACATAAACTGTCATTATTGACTCACCCCAACACCTGTATGCATTTCTGCATTTCTATTCTGCAGAACACAAAAGATATTTTGAATAATGTTTCCAATGATGTTACCCATGCAGTGAAGGTCAGTAGGGTCCAAACAAACTTTTTTCTTCTTTTTCAAAATATCATCTTTTGTGTTCCACAGAAGAAAGCCATAAAGGTTTGGAACAACATGAGGGGTGAGTATTGGTATTTTTATCTGGTCGCCAAGAGTTGAAAAATGTTCAACTTTGGGTAAAACTTAGCGCTTATCACTGTCACTTTTTACTTAGCCGTCCAATCACAGTAGAGGAGGGGCGGGACAAATACAATGACAACAGACGACAACAACAATGGAACAAAATAATTTAAAACGAGGGCCAGAGCAAGTACTTTACATTGTGTAAACATTTTTATATTCAGAAACGAACTCTCTAGTAACACTAGTAACTAGCAACACTTCTGCGGATATTCCGTATCATAGCAACTAAAGCGTCTCAACTGAAAAAGAAGAGCGTTTTCAGCTAGCTAAAACTGTTTTGGTGGACACAACGTAAATGATGACCGAATTGTCATCTTTGGGTGAACTGTACCTTTTTGAAACAAATGCATGCAGTTGTGTACTTTATCTTTTGTGGGTTTTGTTCCAGGAAGCTCATTACATACAGAGGAACATTCCTGATAATATGAATACTTTTTCATTTCCATTTGTAACATTTTGTTGTTTGGAGTAGGTGTGAAATGATTGACCATCCTGTTTTTCTCAAAAATAATAGCTTGATATTTCTCAGCAACACACTGGGAAATGTTCTCAGGAAGTGCTTGAATCTACTTGAATGCTGAAATTGTTTCCAGTGAAAAACAATCAATCCGCAATGAAGTAGTGCAGAGAATACTCTCTCATGTTGTTTCAACCCTTTATGACTTTCTTTCTTTTGCAGAATGCATAAGTAGTTGTTCTGAAGAATGTCCACACTGCCCCAAGAATATATGATTGGTTCTTTTAACAGGGCAGTGCTCCATTTCATGTGTATTGAGTATTTATGCATTAAATAATGGCTCCAATTTCTCAAGAAAATTCATAACAAGTCTTGTTAACCACCCACAGATATTTCAGTGTGCACTTTACGCTTAGAAAGAGATACAGAGAGAGTGGATGAAAGGATAGGATAAGCTCTGTGAAAGACTGACATGAAGGAAATGAGGTTTGAAAGAGACGGGGAGCATGAGACGATGAGAGCGATAGAGGGAAAGAGGCGACAGATCGAGTCAGGAAAAAAAACAACATCAGGTTATTTCATCTTAATAGGCTCCCCTAGATCCCCCCCACTGCAGTCGGGGATAATATTTTTAACAACAGACAGCACAACGCAATCTCGGGTCTCCTAAAGTCCTATGTACAAACAACTAGACAGGTTCGGGCTGTTGAGAAGCATTGAGATTCAAGCTGCTGTGTACTTTAATTTATTTACTGTATACAGTGATTCAAAATAGATATGCGCAGTATATTGTTACCACATCAGTTTTCGACCACTATTAGTTATGTCTTAATTAGCCAAGGGGAGATACAAGTTTGACATTCTCCAGCAAAAATGTAAAAGATTAGATTACAGATAGATTAACAGTTTAAAAGCACTATAGAAATATGACACACTTTAAGAGCCCATATATAATATATTTATATATAGCATTTCTGGCAGATTACATTAAAATTTTAATGTTATGACTATTAATGCTATTTTATATATAATATAATTATGTTTAATGTTTTATGTTTTACGTTACGTTATGTTACGTTACGTTATGTGTTAGTAAAATTGTCAAATGTGTAGATTTATAATATTGGTCATAACAAATATTTTATCTGCCAGAAATGAAATATTGTGTATTATATGACATAATGGTGAAAGATGTTTGACAGCTGACTGGTTTTGCTTTTCATATGTTCATTTTCATATTACTCATGCTTTGTGTTGAGCGGTAAACGATACTAGCTCACAATTGATACTACAGTAGTAGAGAATGATGGGTAGATAGCAGTGTAACAAATGAAAACTAGGCTCTCCGTGGAGGTGACGGGATGGCATGAGGGATGGCAAAGCACAGCGCTTGCTGTAGAGGCGGATTAAAGGTCAGTGCGCTCGGCTGTGATATTAATCGAGAGACTCATTGATAATTTAGCTTCATGGACAGCTCTTGGATCATGGACATCATTGGGTTCTGTAGAGTCCAGTCACGCACTCTTTCTCCCAAACCGACACACACTTTCTCTCAACTGCTGATGTTCATGTGCTTTTCATTGTTTTACTTTTTACACACACACACCTTCCACTGCTCACAATAAACCTGTGGCTTGTAATACAGCACTGCACCAGAATAGAGAAATTCGAGACAGGACATTAATCTAGAGTCACAATTTCCCATCCTTACACTTCCTGTTTCAAAAGCCGAACACAGAAACAAGCCTATTTTAAGAATTCTTTGCTTACCTGAGGCCTAAACCTTTTACATTAGATTCCATTTGTGCCTGTGGCTGCTACCTCTCTCCCCATATTACATGAGTCATTTGACAGCATAGCTGCTGGCTTATTGACACAGGCGCCTTTCAAAAGCTCTTACTGTGTGCTCAGTTATTAGGACTGAATATACAGCACATATATAGTTTTAGAGGTTAAAATTACTTCAGCCTTCTCTGTTAAAAATGCTCTGGCTTTGGGCCTCTGTGAAGATGGTCATTACCTGCAAGTTGCATGTTTACAATCTGTCTTTACCTTTGGCTGACTGTAAAGATAGTTTTCTTCAACACTCCCAGGAGGCAGTATACATCCTGAGACATTTTGTAGGGTTTGTTGTGTTTTTGTAGACATTCATCCATTGCTTAGATGATTTTTAGACTCTCATTGGTAATTCAAGACCTTCTGTATGGAATTTTAATATTGGCTATTTATTGGTAATCAGCCAAAGCATGAAAATAAGTAGGTCTATTGTGTTTTCCACATTTAGAAGACTTTGTTTGAAGTTAAATGAAGTATGCAGGGCAGTAAATCCGGCTACAACGCAGGCACTTTATATAACCTCTCTTTAACAAAAACCTGACAATGCTAGTTTTAGAGCTTTAACCTAGTTTGTTTGCAGATCAGTTGGCTCATTGCCTTTGGCAGTTGATGCCTTTAGTGTGGCTTCCTGCAGAGACTGACTGAAAGATGGAGAAGAGAATCCAGTCTGGCACCTCTCTGAAAACTGCAATAGAAGTTTGCTGGGTGCAAGTCTCAGGCCTGATGTCAATTTTTCAGTGCATTACTTGATGTTGGCTCATTGCATTTGTCTGATTGTGAGCAAAACCTTAAATTGACCTCAAAAGAATAACATAAAACAAGCCATAGCTACAGCCTGGTCTGATTTGATGACTTTATCTAATCATCTGATTGGCTCATTTTCTCTTTTTCCTGATTCTAAGCAACATCAGGTCACCACTTCTTTAAACTCTCTCCAGCTTTGGACTTTCACTGACAACCTCATGCTGATTTGCTGGAGATGAAGATGTGAGTGAAGCAGAAACTCTGTCAAGGCGAGAACAGATGTTTTTCATTAAAAAATGTTAAAAGTTTTCTTTTTTTAGTGCCGTTTGATTAAGGCTGCATTTCCCCTCCTTATACACCACCTCTGTTGCTTCTCAAACCTTGCTGGTGTCATGTGATATTCAATCCCCAAGGTTAGCTGTGTGAAATGACTGATCAGAAGTGTCTTTCACATTATCCTGATGTAGCTTATCACATAAATACAGGGGCTAAGTTTTTTTTTTTTTTTTTTTTTTATCAACATGATTTGTGTAAACTTGAAATTAATGTACTGTACAAGGGAAAATGTCTGATCACTATTTCATGAGATTTTCAACATTCTTAATCAACTTTTCTTCACTTGTACTTAAGCAGTCCTGTGGTGTGACAAATGGATTTTGAAGAGTAATCAAGAACGCTTAATTATTATGATGTCTTAATAATTATATCAGAATTAACAAAATGCTGTTTTTCACAAAATAGTCATTATTAAATGACTAAATGAGGAAAATGCATATCATAAAATGTTTTATAAAGTTTGCGTAGATATTAGTTTGATTATTATATTGTGAACATCAATCTTTTATTGTTTTGTTTATTTAGGCTAATTGTTTTGCATGCTAACAGCAGGGAATGCTTGATGGTAGCTCACAAATCAGTTTGTGTTCCAAATAAAAAGACAAAAATAATAATAAATTGACCATTTTGAGTTTGTAATATGATGTATCATTAAAAAAACAAACAAAAAAAAAAAAAACATCTATTGATATCTTTTCATTAAGAATACGGTGTCATATATGAAGCAATGTCTTCTTGAACTCCTGCCTTTCTACTCTTCAGTCTGAATCCTAAGGTACCTTGATATTTTTATCACGTATCTGCCACCGCTGTTCTTGCCATTCTCGTTTTTCACCAGGCCTGGTGCGGAGCTGTCAAAGAACAACCCGTCACTCGCTCCTCAAAAACGCTCTTCACCTCCAGCCATTTTCTCTGTGCAGAAACATCAAGACCTGCTCGCCTCCTCAGACTCCTTCCTCCTTGTTCCTTTTTCCCCTCTGTCTTCAGTCAGTTTTAGTCAGTTTTTGGCAGTCTTTAAACTCCTACTCAGTCCTCTATGTTGAGTGGTTGCCTTTATGCTTTAGATTGGTCTGTTGGATGCAACTTCCATGAGTCCTTATATCTATTTATAATCTATGTCGTTCTATCTAGCGTTCTGTCTGTCTGCCTTTATTATGTTTAATATCTATCTTTATGTATATATATATTTTAATCATGATATTTGTTTGAACAATTCAGTATTTATAAATTATTTTGATGCTTTTTTCACAGTATGCGTGAAAATTTCATGAAAGGGTTAGTTCACCCAAAAATGAAAATTCTGTCATTTATTACTCACCCTCATGTCGTTCCACACCCGTAAGACCTTCGTTAATCTTCAGAATGCAAATTAAGATATTTTTGTTGAAATCCGATGGCTCCGTGAGGCCTGCATGGGGAGCAATGACATTTCCTCTCTCAAGATCCATAAAGGTACTAAAAACATATTTAAATCAGTTCATGGTTCAATATTAATATTATAAAGCAACGAGAATATTTTTGGTGCTCCAAAAAAAACCAAAATAACGACTTATATAGTGATGGCCGATTTCAAAACACTGCTTCAGGAAGCTTCGGAGCATAATGAATCAGCGTGTCGAATCAGCAGTTCGGAGCGCCAAAGTCACGTGATTTCAGCAGTTTGGCGGTTTGACACGCGATCCGAATCATGATTTGATACGCTGATTCATAACGCTCCAAAGCTTCCTGAAGCAGTGTTTTGAAATCGGCCATCACTAAATAAGTCGTTATTTTGTTTTTTTGGCGCACCAAAAATATTCTCGTCGCTTTATAATATTAATATTGAACCACTGTACTCACATGAACTGATTTAAATATGTTTTTAGTACATTAATGGATCTTGAGAGAGGAAATGTCATTGCTGGCTATGCAGGCCTCACTGAGCCATCGGATTTCAACCAAAATATCTTAATTTGTGTTCCGAAGATTAACGAACGTCTTAGGGGTTTGGAACGGCATGAGGGTGAGTAATAAATGACATTTTCATTTTTGGGTGAACTAACCCTTTAAACATAGTTGTAATAGACCTACCGTCCTGCAGATGGCGCCGAGTCAGTGGTGGATCCTCTTGACTGCTTCAGTTTTTGAAGTATTTTGTAGTCACAATGCATGTTATTCACTTTAGCGATCGGGCAATTATGGAAGAACTAAACTTGAATGTTATCAAATCAATTGATATCAAAACAACATCTAACAACAGCTATTAGCTTGGCAATGACTCAAATTGGGTCTCCAATCCCACTGGATAAGCCTGCAGTGCCTAAAGTGCTGCCTTGTTTAGCTGCCCTGCTCACCTCATTAGGAATGCTGTGCTTCTCTGTAGCAGTTTCCCCTCACTCTTTCTCTCTAGCTCTTACTATTTGCACGGTAAACAACTCTTCTCGCCTATTATCTCTGTCTGCACAGCTCTTGGTAGCAGCAGGCCCACGTTCATAATTACGCTAGATTGTACACAGACACAAGGATGTGAGGGCGGCTATTGATAAGTGCCCCGGGACATTGTCACACCTGCACTTTTACTACCTGTCGGAGGCCATAACGCTGTCTGTCCACCACGAGGGAACGGAACAAAAAAGTTTCAGGTTGTTACCACCCCCTCAGGTGCTGGCGAGAATTCTTGCTGCTCTAAACAACAGAGGCTGTTAAGTGGGCTTGCTGCATCTCTCTGTGTGGCTGAAGGGCCACTACATTTGCCAGAGGTTAGGCTGCTGAAAAGAGAACTTATTCTCTTGCTGCTGTGAACATGTGGACACAGTTTGAGCCTACTCACTGCATTTTTTGTGAGTTCAGCAAAAAGGTAAATGTTGCAGGCTGTGACTCTGAGAAAAATATCTCTTGACTTTGCATGAAAGAAGGTGATAAGTAAATCTATGTTAGGTATGCTTGGGCTTTAGTATGGCCTCCACACCTTCACTGCAGTTGAATTTAAGAGTACTTTGATGCGTTAAGACCGGATTGTAATTGAGTGCTTGCAGTGTGGACTAATAATCTCAGTATTAGCCAGCAGCTTTCCACCATTTGCTGAAGTTTAACGACAATTCAAAATGCGGAGAGATCTGGGGGGTGTGATTCCTATAGAGCAATGTAACCATACTGTAGTAACTTCATCGCATATCCTTTGTTCAAACCATGTTGGTTCAACAGTATAGAACTGTCATAAACTACATCACGCAGTTGGTGGAGTAATAACTGCTAATAAATCGGTATGAGATCGAATTAATGACAGATTATTGTTGTAAATAACAAACATGGCATCTGAGGACTACTTTGCTATTTTGTACTTGTTGTATTGCTTTATTTTCAGATTTTTTGATTCAATTGCATGTGCTTTCTTACCTTATGCCCTGGGATTCCCTGTGGTACTGAAGCTTATGTGAAGTCTTCAAAAATTATCTTGACAAACTTAAAGAAGCTTGCTTATTTTGCTCAAGAGCATGATCCAAGTCCATGTCATACTAAAAAGAACCTATGCTTCTAACCACAGGTCGAGAGCTGTAGTTCCAACTAGAGCTGCATGATTAATTGTAAAAAGTTCACAATTTCGATTCAAGCACCCACAAGATCTTATTTTATTAATGACAATGATTCGCCCATGATGAAAAAAAAATCATTCTGGAGCATTCATATCTCTGTTCATGCTGCACTGAGCCAGAGAGAGAAGTTTTGAACCACACAGTAGTTATTTCTGTTAGAAATATTCAAATTATCACAGAAGTACTGAGATAAAAGTTTAAAGTTAGGATATAAACACTGATGTCTACGATAGCAAACAAAATGAAGCAAACCACCTTTTGAAACTAACTTGACGCTTCAAATAACGGTTGTATCAATTACATCTTATGCCAAAAGGTGGCGACAAGTGAGTGTTAAAAAATGGATTTGTCATTGAATCATTCATTCAAAAGATTCATTCAAAAACACAGATTCCAGTAATGAAACAAGTAATTATTAATAAATCATTGAATTCATTCAAAACTATTTTTTTTTTTTAATAATTCATTCAAATTAATTAAACATTTTTCCAGCAATTAATATTTTGTCAGAGCCTCTAGTAAATTACATGTTATTTTGTTTAGTTGTATATTCAGAATCATGGAAGATTCGTTATCTCAATTTGAAACCAAAAAATTGTGATTCTCATTTTATTCAGAATCGTGCAGCTCTAGTTCCAACCACACAACATTGCAATGATGTTTGCGAATGTTTGTCGAAATTGCGATGTTTGCGAATGTTTGTCGGTTTCGGGAAACACTGAATTGTTGAACTATGTTGGTAATGACAGAACTTGCTAACAATGCTTTTAGGAAAAACACAGCCCAGAATAGTAGTTGGTTAGCATGCTAATGGCAATGTGATGGAATGTCAAGTTAGCAGGCTAATCGGTTAGCTTGCTAACTGAAAACTCAATTGTTTTGTCCATTTTTTGCCTTGGTTATAAGATGTGATTGAAAAAAAAAGGCGCAAAAAATGTACCTAGTGCACATTTATGACCCCCCAACGTTACTATCCATTTCAGCATTTACAGGCCCCGTGGGAAACGTTAACATATGTCAACGGTTCTTGTGACACTTTGCTTTCGTTACTCTTGTGATGTAGTGATTTTAAAGATTAACATAATGTTATTTGCATAGCTGGCAGTCGTGAAATGTTAATGAGAGTGCTGCTATTTCAGCTGCTTAGTCTGTCACAACAGTATGCACTATTTTCATCAAGGCATGTGATTTTGTGTGTCTGTGTGTGCAACTGTATGTTTGCAAAGTTTAGAGGACAGCTGTCCTTTTTCACTGTGCAATGTGTAATTTTCAAGGCTGTAAATAGAGGAAGCGTGTGGGTTTTTAACAAGGGCCCAAAAAAGACAGGGTGAGAATAGGGGAGGACAAGTTACACAAAAGTTTGTTCATATCCCTAACCATGAGTATGAGCAATATTAATAATAATGTTTGCGTTAGCATTGTGGCGTAACTTTCTAAATAGGTCTAAGCCTAAAACTAGTTTGACATCTGTAATTACTAAACAATCACATTTTTGCAGTCTTTTGCACTTGCTATACTTGCATGACAAAACTGAAGGTGATAAGGAAGCTTATCTCACTAATGAGAACTGCAGTTAGCACTTGATGTGTGACATAGCCATGCTCCATTTGGAAAAAATAAAATCGCTGACTTCTCTTCTTAATGTATTTATCACATCAATTAACAGACGTTTTGAAACCCTCCAAGCTGTACTCTCTCAACAGGTTGTGTAAATATAAATCTTGCAAAGAGCCAAGTGCTATCCTCCCTAACTAGCGCTTGAACGAGCCCTTGTTTTTGTCAGAGGATAATGATTTGTGTTTGTAGCATTTAACACCAGGTGTTGCTCATCTTTCATCTTCTTCTTTGTGTTCCTGCATCTCTCGTGTGTTTGGTGACCACCATACCCTCTTTCTGTCTCTTCCCATCTCTCCCAGTGGGTGTTTGATAATGGAGCTGCCATGTTTGCCACATCTGCTCAATCTTTGAGTGCACTTTAGATTACAGACTCTGGAAACCCGTGGGAAGCCCTGATGAGTCCGTGACATGATAATGTTAGACCCTCAGCCAGTTCCGTGGCCTCCAGTGTCAGCTGGAATTGTGGACTTTGTGCCCTATGCTTTCAGAAGTGCCAGACCACAACACTTGATACTTCGAAGACCCTAGATATCTTGTTTACTGATTGTTTGTCATGGCCCAAATGTGTAGAGAACATGTTTGTAATGTTGTTTGGCTTCTTGTAAGCACAGGGTTCAAATATGCTTCAAATATGTCTTGGTTTATTGCAGTTTAGTGCACAGTCGAGTTATCTGGAGGATAGTGCAACAACTGCATAGTTAGTTTTTTGTTTGAGATGTTATCTACTGGCCAGGGTTTAACTGCATTTCTTTGTATCAAGTTTGCTTATCAAAATTAGACTCATAATTCAATTGTATTTCTGATGTAGTGACCTTAATATTTTGTTTTTTATTATCTCCTAATCTGACAGGACACATACTGTTACTGTAGCAGTTATTAGACAATATTAAACTGGTACCTTTGAAAGAAGAAGGTTGTGTATTGTCTCCAGGGCTACACTGACCTAAGCTTGCTCTCAAGTCCAAAACGGCAACATGCGTCACACACTGTCTCTGCCATGCTGTGTGGTCTCTCCTGACCCAGGTTTACACCATTGACCCACAGCAAGTGTCTACATGTAGGTCAAAGCCTTGATTTAGCACAGCCTTAAGTTCTACATGACATGATATATACTGTATGTCAGACTATGCTTTCTATGGGTTTTTTAGGTTTGCAAATTATGCTAGCTATTCATGGATTTGTGTAGAATATAGAAATGTTCCAGAAACGGGTTCAAGTTTCTGACCACAAGTTTTATAATGATGCACATTGTGATTGTAAAGAAGCATATTTGAGACAATTAATTTGATGAAATATTGAGTGAACTGTCCATTGAGTTTGATTAGGCTAAGTAACATTTTTTCCCATATGTTGGATATACTGTGTTTCTAAACACAGATCTAAACTCTTAATATTTTATTTTTCGTGTGTTGGCCTGTGTTGGCCATCACAGTATTACTTGTTTTTAAGTGTTACATTTTGACAGAAAATTTAAAAGAAATTTGTGCAGAAATCAAGCATATGCTGAGATCATTCAGTGATCATTTATTATGGAAGAGGTTGCCACTGGGAATAGAGAGACCCCACTGGCCCTTTGATGTTGGCCTTGATTCCGTTGAGAAGAGGAGGTGATGTGCTGTTCCCAGCATGCATTGCATTTCACCTTTGTGCTATATTCTCATATAAAAAGCCTAAAGGATGTGTGTAGATACAGATGTGGACTACATATTGTCATTTACATGCGGTAATCCAGCTAATAATTTCATATTTAAGCATAAATCTAATACTTAAACATTGAGCATATTGGCAATACCGTATGTATGGTGTTGGTGTCTTGGTATCGTCTTGGTATAGTGGTCGGCACTTTTGACAACACTGTCCACCTGGAAACAAAGTCAAGATTTACATGATATTAGGTTGATAGAAGAGGATTATATACACATTAAACGTTAGTGGTGTCAAATCTTTTGAAAGATTCAGAGTTTTGTTTGAGGCAGACTATATAACAACCAGCAGAATATATGCAATATTTTACATGTTTTGCTTAGTTTTCCAAGTTATGTCCGTGAAATATATGTACTTTTAGTCTAGCACAAATTCCGATCACGTTGATCTGTGATTGGCAGCATTCCATGTGAGTCAGATGGTTTCCTCCTGTCCAAATAGTTGGTTCTTTGGCAAAATAAGCCTTCACACCTCACTAACTAAAGAGTTCAACACATTTCATTCTGGTTGCAAGATCCCCCATTGTTCCAAATCAGCATATGGTCTACAGTATTTGCACTAGGAGTTCAATCATGCATTTCCTCTGGTGCTGTAATATAGATGCACATGATTACAGTCGTGGCTCGAGTGCAAGCAGAGGATCAGATTTAATTAACGTCTAGCCCCCCAGCATCTCTCCCGAGGACGGTCGGGTTCAATAGCGAGAGGCTAGCACGTTTGCATTCCCTCTCTCCCTCACTGTAGTCTGGTTAACACGCTAGCAGAGGAACTGGAGAGCTTTTCTCTCTGCTCTTCATTGAGATGCACGGCCACATCGCAAAGCCAGAGGGCTCGTCTGTGTTCTCCTCATCCCTCCCTCGTACAGGCACACTCACACACACGAGTGCAAACTAATGTGTCGCACACAAGCAGTCATTTGTAGATTTGTATCACAGTTGTCACCGCTTTACCTAAAGTTGTGTTTGTGTCTCCGGGGGAATTGCGACTTTGCATTGATTGTCTAGAGGTTCTTATACATTGAGGCTGCGTTTGAAATCGCATAGGCCTACTTCCATACTAAATAGTAGGCAAAAAAACAGTATGTGAAAATAGTTTGTCTGAATTCACAGTATTCATAAATAGGTAGGTCTAAAGTTCCCATTTGACCTACTACTTGCGGCGAGATTTCAGAAGTGTGCATGTAATGGACACTTTACTATCCCATGAGGCCACTGGAGAGGGTTTGTGAATGGCAGTGAAATTATGCAGCTGATACTGGTAGGTCACATGGCGAATATGTCCAGATTAAATTCATAGCACACATGTTCATAATAGAACATTTTTTTTTTTTTTTTAACGATCACTAAGTAATTATTTGTTTAAAAGAAGAACCTACTCAGAGAGTACACCATTTTGGACGCAGCCTGAGTTTTTGTGCTGTCATGCGATTAATTTTTTCTGTTTAATTGCGTTAAAAATATTTAACACAATTAACGCAGCATCTGTTTTTTCCGTCATAACTTGGCTAGCATTACATTATATGACCACGCTCTTATTCACGTAAATGCTTTTAAACCATCTAAGCGCCACAAGACAAACAAGAACACGCTGTGTGTGAATGTTGTGTCTGTGTGACATGCAGAAAGACGAGGCAGTATCGAGTTCTCCTTCTCGCTTGAACAAACAATAGCACACAGAATTATACCAAAATCCCTGTTTTGTCAAGTATCCTCATAAAAGCAGTCTTAAATGAGTTAAATAACATCTTAAATGAACTTAGAGTTGTGAGAAAATGAAATGCGTATCAGACCTGCTTCAGCAGCGGCTGGTTCGGCAGCGGCAGGTCTTAAAGTCACAGCAGCCTAATAAACCAGTTGCTTTGATGTCTGTCATTAAAGGATTAGTTCACTTCAGAATTAAAATTTCCTGATAATTTACTCACCCCCATGTCTTTCAAGATGTTTATGTCTTTCTTTATTCAGTCGAAAAGAAATTAAGGTTTTTGAGGAAACCATTCCAGGATTTTTCTCCATATAGTGGACTTCACTGGGGTACAACAGGTTGAAGGTCCAAACTGCAGTTTCAATGCAGCTTCAAAGGACTCTACACGATCCCAGATGGGGAATAAGTGTCTTGTTTAGTGAAACGATCGGCCATTTCTTCAGGTTTTCTTCGGTCATTTGTGACGTAGGCGAAAGTACTGATCCAGTGTCTACAAAGCAAATGCAAAGAATTTATTTATTTATTAAATAATCAGTCAGATTAAATCAGTTTTATAGGTCTTGCACCTGTGGACCCCACTGTATATAAAAAATGATGCACAGCAACCATGTAACTGGCATGTCAACTGATAAGTCAGGCAAGTGCTGCTTTTTTCCAACAGTAACTTTTTATTTCTCTGGACAGTAGAAGTTACCCATGCTGGATTAATCGTTCGGACTGGAGAGCAAGCCAGTGTTTACTGAGGGGGAAAATTAATTCAGTCCTCAATGTCCAAAGTCACAGCCATCTCTACTGGCAGAACAATCCCCCTCTGTGATAAACAACCATCAGCGTGACAACTCCGGATAAGACACCTAATACTAAACATTGTCGCCAAGTTAAACTGCTCAGCCCAGCATGCTTTTAAAGGCTGCATTTACACTTGCCTAAATGTACTGCTCAAAGAAAATTGAGGGCCTGTTGGCTTTCATTTAACAATGGAGCGCTGGATTTACTGGCTATCCTGCACTATCCTGCATTAAGTCTCTCAGTGTATTATTTTATTTTATTTTATTATTTTATTTTATATATATATATATATATATATATATATATATATATATATATATATATATATATATATATTTTTTTTTTTTTTTTTTTTTATTGGAACTGTTAGAGACTGTCAAAGCAAGGGGGATTTTTGTCCATGATTGAGATGTGATTATGATGTGACAACATCCAACTGATTGCAATATGGAGTTCGAGGACTAACTGTCATGTCATGTAAATAAGGTTGCGCTGCTATTAAATTGCATTTTTATCCTCAGTTATATTGGAGCATTAGCGTCATTCTCGCCAGAGCGGGTGAGAGATGACATCAGCTGTCATGTCTCGATATTGAGTCATCTTTAGCCGAGACTCTCTTACCTCTCTGCAGTGTGCACAGAGTAAACAAGCTAAAGCTGCGATTCAAAGTCACATTAGGCTACAATTACGCTGTTGAGATGTTTTTTTATGAGTTATGCAGTCATTAAAATGGGCCGCATTATGGGCGGCTCAAGAAGTGCTTCCCCACTGACCCAGAGCTAATTTTCTTCACCGCATGCATGCTGTATTTGATTTGTTGGTGCTCGCAGATTCAGATTAGAAAGATGCAAATTTGATTGTGAAATCATGTGCCATTTTCTCCTCTCCTGCCTTTAGCATTTTCAGCCACGGGTACTGAAGTCGTTGGGGTAGAAAAACATTTTGAAAGATGTAAATTGTCACTTTTTTTACCCCCTTTGGGTGCGTGAAAGATGGTGGTTAGGGGTGTCCTGTGCGTTGAGATGGAAAACTATTAGATGTTAGAGTCATTCCAGCAGAAAGTTCCCCATTATTTGAGGTGGGATGGTGATATGAATGAACATCAGAGGTCACACAGACACTTTCTGAATACACAAAGCTGCAGCTACAGTGTTTTTTTTTTCTTTATAACTGGTGCCATTACGCTGCTTTTTATTTGAAAGCTTATCCAAAAGGTTATTGATTATGTTTTGTAGGGGTGTAACGGTACATGTATTCATCCCAAACTGTCGCGGTACAGATGTCACGGTTTGGTGCATACAGTCAGGCGATGAATACAGTCAATCACAGGTGATTCACACTCCAGTCAGAAAGGGGTGTGTGCAGCAATGCAATGCTGTTTACTAACTGCCACAACAGGAAAAAGAGCAGAAGAAGAAGAAGAACAGACAATCTATGCACATATATGTTTACGTGTAATCTTTCAACCAGAGTTTCAACGACAGAAAGTCATCAATAAAACAGCTCAAGAATAATATCTCGCATAGCATTACATTTACCTCAGGCAAGTCATTCAGTGTGTTAGTTCATGTTATGTTTCATTAAAGTATCAACTCAAGTATTCTTCCTTGGAAGAAATAAAAAAGAGAGATATTGTTGATATTAGAAAATGAATGGAGATCATTTAGTCATTAGAAATATTTTAGGTCATACTGAAATCTGAATTTTGCCGGTACTGAGCAAATCTGAGTGCAGTTTTGAGACATTTCTTCTGAAACTCTAGAGGAGACACATTCTTGGAGAGGGATAAGGAGACTTCACGCAGTCTCATATCGTTCTAGGATAACTGATTGAGATATTAAAGAGATCTAATTGTGATTTTTCTTTCTGATGGGAAACTATAAATGTTACTGTATTATGATGTTTTGGTACTAATTCAGTGTTTTTCTTTTTCTCTCCCTCTCTTGCTGCCATTGCTGCCTCTGCACCATTTAGGTAAGTCTCTTTAATATTTAAAGTATATCATTGTCTGTCACACTTGTGAATCAATGAGAGCCATGTCTTTTTCTTGATGACCTGATGACATCAACCACAAAAGACTCAATATTTACAGGCAGTTAAAGGTTACAAGGTCACGCTGATGTTAGTGCTTTGATGGATGACATCAGAGTATGTGTGTTTCATTTTAAAAGGATAGCTCACCCAAAATTATCATCATTTATTCACCCTTATGTCACTCCAAACCTGTATGACTTTCTTCCGTGAACATAAGAAAAGAAAATATTTTTGAAAACATATCTGTTTTTGTCCATAGTGGACGTTGTTGTATTGGACCTCATTGACTTTCACTGTATGAACAAAAATGGGTTAAAACACTCTTTGAAATACCATATTTAATGTTCCACAGAAGAATGAATGTCATACATGTGTGGAATGTCATGAGGGTAAGTAAATTATGACAGTTTTCATTCTGTGGGGGAACTATCCCTAAGAGTCTCGTTGTGTGCAAGACAAAGCTTTTAGGGAGTGTTTTGTACTTCCATCTGCTAGAAATAGTCCCGTCAATCCAATTTGGTGTATGCAAATCTGAACTTTTTAAATGTGACCTATTTAATTTTGGTTTGGAATAAATTTATATGAGAATATTATTTGCACCTTCATGGCTTTCTATTTTGATATTTATTCCAAAATATTTATTTACTTATTTTTAATCCATTTTGACAAAGGATGTCTAAATCTCCGAAATGCCTTCTGGAGCGTCTTTCAGGAGGCACTGTGAAGTCTGATGTGGAGCTGGCTGGGTCTTAATAAGATCTGGGGGTTGGGAAAGAAGAGGCGTGCATAGCAGCCCTGAAAATAACCGCTTCCCCCTCGCACAGGAAGTGCTTATCAGCATATCCCATGGGGGTAGCAGGGCTGCATAATGCCAGTCTTACTCTCTGCTTGGCTTCCCCTGTCAAAGCCTTATGGCTTTAAGGAGCAACCAGTAAGAGGGATGCCGGCGGACTGCATCCATAATGCACCATTTGCAATTATTGTATTTTTCACACTAAGACAGCTGCTGTGCTGTAAAGAGGTCATCCACCTCTTTTAGACTCATGTCAGTCGGCTGGGACAAACCAATGGAGATGTGATTTACTTCACTGTTGCTGGAGGCCAATTACCTACAGCCCTAAGGCTATGGAAATAGTGCCTGACTGACCAAAGAACCCATGAGCTTAGTGACTGTCACTTTCTGGGTGTTACATTTTGTGAACTGGTTCAAAATCATCTTATGAAATGCAGTCAAGTGCAATGGTAATACATTTCAGTGTTGATTTTTACTGCTTGCCGGACTTCCTTTCCACGAGTTACTGTAATATAGTGTTTACAAACCATTTTACTGCCATAGAATGAGTGAAAACTGATAAGTGAGGAAAACCCTTTAGGATAGGACTTGATTTGGTCCATGGGGAATTGACTGAATCATGAAAAGTGGGATCTGAATGAGAGTTTGCAGCTGATTGCTTCCCTCCTGAATCCTATACTTTTGAGGAGGATTTTTGACCTGGACGTGGAGGCTGAAGGTTAATCTCAAGCATATTATATCCTTTACGTACAATTGTATAATTGTAATGTTTTCTTTTTCAAATATATTGTTCATTGACCAGTGTCAGAAATGTACTTATTTTTTATTAAGGGGAAATGTTTGCCCCCTGAGGGCTTTTTTCCTCTAACCGCTATGCCAGAATCTTTAACTGAACGGCCTAGAATAACATTTTGTGGATTATAGGCCTATCAAATAAAATAAAAAGCTAAAAATAAAATAATTACAAAATTTTTTTGTCTGACCCTGCTATTGACATACAGTAAACTTTAATGTTAACCTCTATGGTAACCAGTGTTAAATTGCTGAATAAATGGTAAGAGTTTAATTACCAGTGATATTTTTGTATTATTCATATTCTATTATAGTTTTTATTAATATTTTGAAATATTTTGAATATTTTTGAATTTTTGAAGTTTTAGTATACTTTAAAACACACAGCACCATTAAGTTACTTGAACTCATTTCTTCTCTTTAACTCCAATTTTCATGACAAGTTTTGGGTTTGGACCTCAAGTTTATAAGTTTTTAAAAATTAAACATAAAGTAATTCATTGTCTTGACTAAATATCAACCCTGTTACTTAAAACACTAACATAAAACACTGTCTGAAAGGCTATTTGGCTATTGGTTAAGATTATTTTCTCCACCCTCTCGGCATAGGTGACATCAGCTGAAAGGAAATGTCTTTTTTGTTATACTTTGTGCACTGCTGAATTATGCATGATAAGATCAGGAATGTGTACTAAGAAAGTGAATAGGGTCTAGTTTGACTTAAATGCATCATGAAACACTCTGTTTGCACCAGTGTCACAGAAAACCCTTTGTTCAAGTTATCACAGTGCTTAAAGGGGTCTAGCGTATGACCCCTGGAGCTGGATAGCAGGTGTGTGCAGGATAAAACAGCAGTAGAGCATCTGCGCGATGTCGCAGCAGAGGTCAAATGTTGTCAGTGCTCTTATCGGCATAGATCTTTAAGGCTGTGTGGGTCTATTGAACTCCCAGCCTCTCTCTCACTCTCACACACACACACACACAGTCATCTGTCCTCTGCCTGGCCTTGATCCTGATTAAATGCAGATATGCTGATAGCCGAGCTGAGTGTTCTGTAATAACATTGACTAAGATTGATGGCCCCGGTCTGTCATTGCTTCATTATGGCCATGCTTGTCTCTGATGCCAGCAGTGTTTCCACAGCAATCCCACTTGGACTGGGTGATTATATTGAATATTAACGATATCGGGCTAGGTTTAGTTTTTTTTTTTTTTAGGATTCTTTGGATTCTGAAGTTCAAATGAATAGTATTTATTTGAAAAAAAAAAAAAAATAACATTATATTATTATATTATATTATTTTGTAACATTATAAATGTCTACTGTCACTTTTTTATCAATGTAATTCTTCTTTCCCTAATAAAAGTATTAATTTCTTAATCTTACTGACCTCTAACTCGAAACCGAATATATATATATGTATACGAAATCTTTTTAGTTTTTAATATATATATATATATATATACTCTGAAGCGTCACCTCAGGAAAAAAACCTTATATATATATATATATATATATATATAATATAGGTTTTTTTCCCTGAGGTGACGCTTCAGAGTTTGACAGTAGTCTCGTTACACGCCAGAACTAACCAAGTAAAATGGCTCCCTCTGCTGGCCGTCGTCAGCTCTACATCCATCTCATCTGATCTCATTAAAATGTCAGTGGCACATCCATTTGCCACAGCGAACTCGACATCATTAAAAGCTCGATTGATCAAAGTCGACATTGGCCTGTTTAATTGTGCCTGACCCTCACTTTGACTCCACCACCCCTTCTCTCTGTTTGACTGTGTCCCCTCACTGCAGTAGTTCATTGTGTTCTGGTGTTATATACAGGAAGCATTCTGGGTCAACTGACCTTTAAATGAGGTGTTTACATTAGCAGCGGTCGACTGTGATGGGAAAAAGATTCAATGAAACACACACACACACACACACACACACACACACGGTACAGCGCTGTGTGTGTGTTTGCTGAGTCAGATGATGAGCAAGTCATTATACTGTGTGCTCATCCTATCCACCATCCTTCCTTTAAATCCATATGGTGCAGACATACAAAGACACCCTGCAGAGAAATCATTCATATTCATAGTATTCATGAGCTGCTTTGCATATTGTTACCCTGTGCTTTGCATGCGGTTGTCTTGCTCGTTCAAAGCTCCTCCATATTATTCACTTCAGCACACACACACGTACAAAAACACACAAATACTTGGAAAGAGGGACTTTTGCTCCCATATATTTTGCCGGCGGCTCTCTGCCCACTTCCTGTCAACTCCTGTAAGCCACGCGCTGCTGTTCTCAGATCCGCCCTTTTGAGACCGACCGCACTATTTCCATGGCAACCACCTTCACGCGCTTTGAAAATCCCCTCCACTTACGTTTGCCGTGCGCGTTGCCGCCCTCTTGTGGAGACCAGAGAGATTTTGTGTGTGCATAATGGTTTTTGGTATATCAATTAGCCCTTGTTTTAGGAGAGGAGTGGGTCGATTAGAGAGGCGCAGAGGTTGAGGGATTGTTCTCTCAGGTCAGAGCCAGAGCTCACGGCTGGAATCGGAGGCAGAATGCGACGGCTGCTGCACAGCTGGGCCGGGGTCCCGCTCTCCTGGAGACCTTGTCACACTGAGGAGGAACCAGCAGGTGCAGGAGAGGAAGGAGAGGAAGGTGTCAATCAAGGTGAGAACAGGAGCCTTAGGGAAAACTGATGCCTGTAATTTGATCACAGAGTAATTCTGGAGTGGTATTTTTGGAAGTGTTAGGCACAGTGGGGTTTTCAAGATCACTCATGTTGAAGTAAAGGTATACTAAAGTACACTAAAAAATAATTGTTGGTTTAACTTAAAGTAAGTTACCTGGTTGCTTTAATTTTGAGTTTATTGAAATTAAATATTTAAGTTAATACAATGAAGGCGATTGGTTTAATCAACAGAAACTCAAAATATCATGTTATCTGAACCACATTAATTATTTAAGTTGATTTGACAAAAGAAAAATTGTTGTGATAAATCATAAAAATATATTTTTTACAGTGTAGGTATAAAAGGTTTTGAAGTAAAGAAAAAGAAAGGTTTTGGACAAATAACATTGTAATCGAACCTAGAAGTATCATGTACATACCATTGTGCATAAATATGTTTGGCAATTCAGTATCATCACTTTCTGTGAAATTATTGAAATTATAAAAATTAATACGGAGTTAATACAGAGATTAGGTTAATCAACAGAAATTCAAAATATTAAAAAAATTATGTAATCTAAATAGCATTAGTGAATCTTGTGTGAATCATGAATCCTTAAAATACAGCGTAATTCTGTTTTTGTTTTTGTTTTTGTTTTGTTTTTTTCTTTTAGTGCTTCACCAGATGAAATTATTGCTATTGATAAATTATAACTTTTGAGTGAAGTATGCAGGGCTTTTTATCTTTTATTTTATTTTATTTTATTTTATTTATTTATTTATTTTTTTAAACAGTGCTGGTTTTGCCAGAATTTATTTACTACATTTTTACTTAAGTAAATAAATAAATATTATTAATAAATTAAAAAAAAAATAACTTTGTATAAATATTATGTATAATTATATATTTAAATTTTATATATATATTTTTTTATTTATTTTATTTTTCTTTTATCAGAATTACTTGTTTTAAATATGTCAGGTGATACATTTTTTTTAATATGGATAAGAGCAGTCTGACATTGAAAATAGTTATTAATAATAGTCATATCAATTTTTTTTTCTTTTATCAAAATTACTTGTTTTAAGTCAAGTCATCTTTATTTATGTAATGCTTTATACAAGATTGTTCCTAAGCAGCTTTACAGTGATAAAAGGAAAAAATAAAAGTGTCATTGTTTAGCTGAAGTCAGTTCAGTGTTGACTCAGTTCTGTTGTAAAGATCATCAATTATTAGTTTGTTTAATCTATAAAGCAGTTCTTCAGAGAATAGTGTCAGATAAATAGTGTTTAAACACGTCTGTGATTCCATTTTTGCTTTATGAATATGGAAAAGAGCAACTTGACATATTGCTTATAGTTATAATAGTCATATTGATTTTGAGTGACATAAGGATGGATAGATGCCAGAATTTTTAGTGTGAATCAGATAACCTGCAGATCCTGCGACTCGATTGTTTTTTTTTACCTAATAATCATGGAACTTTTCAAAGATACAAAGTTGCATTCAAAATCCACTTGGATCAAAGAGTGATCATGATGCATCTGCAAGTGTTTGTCTTTTTTCAGAGCAAGAGAGAGAGACTTCTTGAGCAAACAGCATGCATTTGATGTTTGATGTGGCCTTCAAAGGGAGGAGGGGATGGTGGAAGTTCTTTTGTTAACTCTTTCTGCTGGCTTCCTTTTGGAAACAGGGCTGTGTTTGTTTGAGAAATTGGCGTCATCAGTGTTTCATCAGGCTTGAAATCTGCCTGAAACAATGGAACTGATTGCAAGCGGCATTCCGAACCGACAGAAGAGTTTCATTTGGCTCTCTTGTGTAGCGACACTCAGCGCTCTTGTGTTTTAAATCCCTATCAGTCTTATTTTCCCTTGCCGCTCTTTCATCTGGAAAAAGCCACTTAAGTCAGTTCTGTGAGATGGTGATGCTTGAGTAGACCTATTACTGCACCTTGGCTGGAAGACAAGGGACATCTGTGGGCTTTTGGTCTTTCAAAATAATATTTTCAGTCAGATGCAGGCCACTTATGTTGTAAACAT
This sequence comes from Hypophthalmichthys nobilis, assembly GCA_037950665.1. Classification (NCBI taxonomy): domain Eukaryota; kingdom Metazoa; phylum Chordata; class Actinopteri; order Cypriniformes; family Xenocyprididae; genus Hypophthalmichthys; species Hypophthalmichthys nobilis. The sequence continues at coordinate 10,093,474 of CM075489.1, read as the reverse complement.
TATCTTCACTGGACCGTCCATCTGATGTGAGACAGTGAGTGGTATGTTTGTCTCTTCTTGGCACTTGTCCTGCGGTGTTCGGGTAACGCATTACAAGTAACATGTTATGTAATCAGATTACTTTTTTAAAGTAACTAGTAAAGTAATGCATTACTTTTAAATTTACAACAAAATATCTGAGTTACTTTTTCAAATAAGTAACGCAAGTTTCTTTGTTCTCCCATTTATTGACTGACAGTTCTCCTGTCCTCATGTTGAGAGAAATCAGGAGTAAGTGCCAAGGTGTTGTGTGCGTTATGAAAACATTATGGTTATTGTAGTTCTAGACTAAATGTGAGCATGCATTTACTTATCTCTCTTACACAAAAACAGTGAAACAAAAACTCAGAATATTACACAAACCTGCATTAATAAAATATGTTAATACATGTACTTAGTTAACTTTGTTAATAGACGTGAACGCTTCCTTCAGCCTGAAGCTTTTTCATTTCACTTTTTGTGGGAAAGGGCCTTTACATTTGCCAAAAATAGAATTTATTTATTTTTTTGTTATTAAAAAAGAAACAAGCAAGCCCAACCCAGGTGAGAAAAAGTATTTCCCTTTGGGATAAACTGGACTTGGCACCACACACCCTTAAATTGTCCCGGGTCCCAGCATTGCAGGTCTTGCAGTAGCGGTATGCAAACTGAGTGTCTTTTTATAGACATTTGGGGTAGTTTGATAACTGCTGAGATGTTGAAACAATGGCATGGTGGTGTTTGTAAAATGTCCCAAGTTCTTCCATCTGTTGTTAAAGGCATAAATGCGATGTTAATGAGAGGATATTATGGGAGTCTTGCTGTGTGTATAATTTTAAGTGCCACAGTTCATGGCATCCGGTGGTGATACTGTAAATTTATTGGCAAGATGACACTCTTTTTCTCGTTTATCACTTTGCCTGTGCTATTTCATAACATTGCTTTTAGTAGCATTCACTCTAGGTGTTGTTTTGAGAGCCAAAAGCAGGCCAGGCTGTATCATCACTACACTTTTATTTGGCCACACAAATAAACCAAGTAACAAGATTCTTTCTGCACTATCCATCAGGTTGCACAGATAATTGGGGTCGCCACACAGTTCAGTTGGGTAATACAGTTGCATCACCCTTTTGAAGCATTTGGCTTGCCAACTAGTAAGACAATGCAAGAAGTATATCCATGTAAACAAAAATATGTATTTTCATATTATAATGGTACGCTGTAGACAGCATTAAAAGCGTCTAATTTACATAACAACGTGTTGCAAACTCTGCACATAATGGCCAGGGCTCCAATTTACTTCCATTAGACTGAATCAATATAGAGCATTCTCTGAAACTACAATAGTGAAAGAACAAGAGAGACAGAGAGAGATGTCTATGTGCCTGCTTTATTGTGCAGGCTATATTGCCACTTAATATAGAACTTAATAAGATGTTAATCAACCAAACCTTACAACAGATACGGTCTAAATGAATAATAGTATTGCTGGTATCTAAAATGGTATTCAAAATCAGTTTATGATTTCAGGGGTTTTCAAACTGAAGTTCCATGGAAAATTTGGAAGCGTGAGAGAGAAAACACAGAGTTTACTGTATGTATTTTAGGCAGTCAAAGTTAACATAAGATATTAAATAAAGCTCTGGGTGGAATAATTTTCTCCAAATAATATTTTTTTATGATTTGCTTGGGAAAACCATGCTTCATAATATATGAAAGATTAATTAAACTGACAGAAAGGCTACAATTTCAGTAACTAAGTATTTAATCAAACACAACTGACAATTGAAGACCATGTCAGATTCAGGTTCTGTGAAGATGAGGCTACATTGATCACCAAAACTGCATTATTGGTGATTGTTAAAGTATCAACTGCTCTAATTAATCTTAATATCAATTGACGGGGTCTTATTTCTCAAAAGGAATGACTTATTATAGCCCACATTACAGCCTTCGGTATAAATGAGTCATCATGTACTCTACTCGTTTTTAAATAGATTCTTCCAGCAGAATGTTGTGCCCTGGCACTAAGTACGCATCGTTTCAAGCTTCTCCCACAAACATGTTTGTTTACTCTAATAGCCCACATAGCCCCAGATTTCAGTCCAGTCGAGTGGGATGATGTGCAAAAGGATATACACTGTTTACTGTATGTAGGCTGAAATTGATCATTATATATGTAAAAGCTTTGCATTTTTAATGCCCTGATTTATTGAAGCTACAGTAAATAGGGATTGAATTGTGACACCGCTGCAGCATTAAATCTATTTGAGCCCTTTGATTAATAGTGCAGTTAATCACTTTCACCGCTAGAGGCCGCTAATGTTATACATAAGGGAAAACTGTAGCCCTCGCCATTTCAGCACCAGTGCTGGTGGACAGCTCCCGCCATTGTTCCTGCTGCTCTTTACAGGCTGAAGGATTTTTACTGCTCATTTATAATAGTTCACTGCTTTGCTCTTTGTGGGGAAAATGTTCCCGGCCTGCCTCTAGCTTTCTTGTCTAAAACACGGTAGTTCAATTTTTCATGGTCTGGTTAATCCCTACCTCAAGATATACAGCATTTATGATGATGAGAGCTAAGCTATATCCTCTTTTGGTGGACTGACATTTCCTTCTTTTAGCAATAATGTTTTTATAAAACTGTGTTCTCAATTCTTCAGATTTACTAAGAAAAAAAAAGTCTTATTCGGGAGAGCTATTAAGAGAATTCATCTTCCAAGACCTCCAAGTCAGCAGGTCAAAAGGGGCGTCTTAGTGGAAAAATAATAGACTCAATGATGAGCCAAGTAGTCAGAGGGACTGATTCGAAGTGTATTTTCCATCTGTCCAACTGCTGTTGCCATAAACGCTCTCAGCATCTAATGACAGATTTGCCAGGACCCCCATCCTGTCATGTTCGCAGCTTCACAATTTTGTTTAATAACAGATCTCTGCACCATGTCATGTTGCATCTTACATGCATCCATGCACATCAACACCCGCCAATTATATGCAGCAGCCCTTATGGAGAGGTTTCCCATTCAAGTCAACTGTCACCTTCAGAGCATCCTACTGGTTTGATTGCCATTTCCGCCATGTTCACCCAAAGAAAATTGATTGCGCCATCCTGGGAGATGAACAAGAGACTTGATTCCTGTATTCAGGAATGTTTCACACACATGTGTGGTCCCTATAATTGAGATTGAGGTAGTCATCATGGACCTTGAGAATATCGATTTGTCCATGAGCATAGATTTTATATACAGTATGTGTGTGTCTGTGTGTGTTTATTACAGCTGCAAGATCGCTATCTCGATTCAAACACCCACGTGATCTTATTCCTAAATGACAAAGATTCAGCTATGTCTAATAAACCTTTGACAAGTAGCCTACGATCACAGAGGAACGTTCAAATCTGTGTTGGCACTTCCCTGGGCTCAGAGAGAGCAGTTATCATGCATATGTCTTTCAACTACACAGTATCATTATTTCTGTGTTAAAAGTTTATAGTGCAGATATAAACACTGATGTGTACGGTAGCGACCAAAGTAGAGTAAATCGCCTTTTGGAAGTAAATTGACGCTTCAAATAAAGATTGCGTCAATTACATCATTACACCAGTAGGTGGCAACATTGTCATTGAATCATTCATTCAAGAGTAGGGGTAGGGCAATATATCGTTGTCCTTCTCCATGCGATACGAGAATCGATATGCTGGCGTGAAATATCGATATTTTAATTATTAAAATGAGACGCTCTAAATAGATTTCCCTGCTCCTAGCATCACAACTTTATGGCTCCTCGATGTGGTGCTCAACACATGAATGAGGGAAACATAAACATAAGTTAAATAACCTAAAGCCTCGTGCACACCGGGACAATTATCGTGCACGCTTATCGCGTGCGTTAAACGTCGGTGAAAAGCGCACGATAATCGTCCCGGTGTGCACAAGCCTTAAGAAAGAGTTTTTTAACAGCATGGCGGACAGCAGTGTAAGTAAAATTAACCTTTTCACTGGCATTTTGTTTTCATGTTAGACAAATATCGTGATGTATCATTATAGGATTGATTATCGCAGAATTGCTGTATGGTGATATTATCAGTATTGTATCGTGAGGTACCCTGTGATTCCCACCCCTATTCATCCAGTAATGAAACAAGTGAAGTCTTTGTCCTTGAGTCATTGAATTATTAATAAAAAAAAAATAATAAAATTAATTAAATATTATAAATAGACTGCAGCAATTATCATTTAATTACATGTTATTTTGTTTAATTGTCTATTCAGAATCATAGGAGAATCATATCTATTTTATGATAGTTCACAGTTCATTTTTAATATTGTAAATGACTGTGGTGTACTCCATTTGTTTCCCTTCTTGGGCCAAATTCTTTAAATACGAGCGCATAGAGGATGGCCATATGTGGCACTGGTGGGTCTTAAACAGTGGGAGAGTGCCTCACTGACATCTCCATAAAATTTGCACAACATCACACTCCCATCTCCTCCTGCACCAATGCATTTCTCTTTGAGGCTGTGCATTTCCTCTGAGCCTTCAAACAACAGAGTGCAGATCAAATTAACCACATAACAGACAGGCTTTGCAATGTCCATGCATGCTCTGCCCACAGAGAACCACATGCATGGCATCCCAAAATGCATCTCTCATCTTGACATAATGATAGTCCGGAGCATTTTTTATCCAAGTGGACAGGCAAATCCCTGTATGTCTGTAATCTGATCAGTATGCATAATCCTAGTACTAAACCTCATCTCTCTCTTCAGGAACATTGATCCACTCCGCTGGACTGTCAACCTGGAAGCTTGACAAAATTAAAATGAAGGGAATAAAAAAGCGAGGGGGGTTGAAAAGAGAGATTAGACCCTGAGCTCGCACTCTTTGATCTCAGGCAAGCAGTTTGGCTGTTATCTCAGACTATTCTTACAAGCGTCAGGGGAGGAACAGAGTATAGTGGTGATGACCTTAATACTTTCATTTACGTTAAAGACTCATTCAGGCCTGTTTCATACACAAACAGAGACAGACCTCTTTAATACCCAGTCCCTTGTCGCTAGGCTTATCGTGCCTCCAAATGTCTGATAATGCGAAGAGATACCGCCACTGACCTAAATGCCTGTTATCTGTGTTATAAAAAGGTCTGCTGCTCAGCATTGAGCACATCAGCACTGCTCTGTGAATCACACCAGTACACTCTTGATTGGAATTAGGGATGTATGATTGGCATTACGCAAATTTAAGAAGTAAATAAACAGACACTATTGGCTAATTAACAGTTCACAAATGTGTATTTGAAAGTGGGAAAGAATCTTTTTGTTGTTGCATATTCAATTTGATTTCTCCTTTTGAAGTGACAAAAAAAAATACTTTTTTTTTATTTCCTAATTATAATTATTCTGCCCTTCACTCAGGGGAATTGATAGGCTTTTAATTGTGCTCTTATATAAGGTTACATTTTTCCAGCTTGAATAAGCATCTAAATAAAAAGAGCAAGCAGATGATGATAACTTCCCTCTATCCCAAATGGTTATATAATAAGATTATAGATATTATAAATGTTTTTAATGTAATGTAATATAATATATAATATAAAGAAAAATGCCATCCAAATGCAAAATTTGGTAATTAATTCTTTGTGAATGAATTTGCCATGTGTTCCCTCTGGAATGTCTTATATGGTTGTTGTTTTTTTTTTTTTTTTTACACATGGGTGGGTTAAAAATGGACAAACCAGTAACTGGGTTGTTTTAACCCAGCAGTTCGGTTAAATGTTTGACCAACCTGCTGGGCAGTTTTATTTAACCCAACTATTGTTTAAAATTACTATATGGCTGGCTTAAAATGAACCCAAAATGGGTTGGAAATAAAAAAAAATCAGACACATACTTACTAGAGGCAACAATAATAATCAAAAGGTGAACATTTTAGCAATTTAATAATTGTTTGTTTAATTATGATTAATTTAGCTTATTTGTCAATTTATTAAACATATTTATAAATGTTACTTTCAACCTTTTAGAGGCACAATATGTACGATTTTTGCCGTAAAATATCCAAAAACCACTAGGCCAGTGTTATATATTTTGTTCAGATGAGTACTTACAGTGTCCCAAATGTTTCCAACTATTTGTAAATTATGAGAAAATCGCGATTTTAACCAAGGAAACGGGACGTGTCCAGGAGTTGTCTGTCAACGGCGTCATATCCGCTTTACCAGTTTTATTTTGTAGAAACCATGGAAACACCAAAGACGCTATATTACATGTTTTATTAGACAAGGGAACAACTGTTTGGTTACATTTATAGACAGAAAACGAAGTAAATCAGTAAAACAGCAAGTAATTTTTAAACAGTAGTTAAAATAAAACTACCTTGCAGGTTGGTTAAAACAACCCAATCGCTGGGTTTGTCCATTTTCAACCCAACTTGGGCTTGGGTAATTTTTAGAGTAAAATAATTCGAATTTATTTCAATCAAATTCAGAACAGCTATTCAAAAAACCCTTAGGAAATGGCTTAAGGGGCTAAAACTGTACAGCTCTATTAGTAATAAATTCCAAATCTAATTATGCAGATTGCGAATTTATGATAATGAATTGATTAAATTGAAACTATGCCCTCATAAAGGATAAAAAAAGTCTAGTGGCAAATAGCTAATGCATTTGAATGGAAAAGTTAATTTCTGACACTGCTTGCAAATAACAGTAGTTCTATCGACGAAAGAGTCGCTTGTCTCCAGCTGTGCTCAGGTAGTTACCCAGCTACTACTGAATACACCGAGCATGCAACTTTAAAAGCCCATTCAGATCAGACTGAGTCTTAGATGAGACGCATCAGCCGCGCTGCGCGTTCTTCTTCTGCGCGCGCTTTCCAATGGATTTTATATGTGGGGGAAAATATGATTTGCCATTATAAAGCACGGATCTCAGCGCTGCAGGGACGGTAGTGCATGATTCGAGCTCTGCACCGCTTACGGAGTCTGCCTTTCTCCTGTGGGACACGGCGCCTGTGCTATGTATGTGCGAGGAATCGCTTTCATCGCAGCCCTTGGATGAGCACTTCGGCTGAGCTAGTATGATAGCCGTCTCTTTCAAATGCCGATGCCAGATACTGCGGAGAGTGAACAAAGGTACGGTCTCGGTTGTTTTCATCCTTTATAATACCTTATGCAGCCCTCCCCGTAAAGCTAACGCGTGCTTGTATGATACACGGACGTTTACGCAGGGCATTTAGACGCAGAACGGGGGTCACCGGACATGATAGAGCAGAACGGAATGGACCAACAATGGTCACCAAAACGCGCGCCTTTGTTTTGAAATGTTCTCGCTTGAAGCCTGGGGCAAAAAAGACGCACTGAAGTATCGCTCACCCGCCCCCCTTCATTAATATTTAACAGTAGAGTGCCGTAGTTTGGTGGTCTGCTTAGTGCACTTGTAGGAGAACAATGCTGCTGTCTTTTTTCTTAGTATCTGCCTGACAGATTCTCCCCTGTTAATTATTTACCTGAAGGCACACTGCTTCGTGCTGTGGTTTGGGAATACTGTTTGTCTGTTGATCCTGGTGTGCCTGGAAAACACAGGCGGATGTCAGCAGGGTTTGTTTTAAGCATCTCTAGTGCAAACTTAACTGAATCATGATGAGTTGCATGTCATGTTGCATTCTGACTAGTGGGTTTCTTCTTCTTTTTTAGTTTGCCCACTGTGCAATGACTATAAATAGTGTTTTCTATGAGAGGACTGCTACACCAATGAAATATTTTTGCATACGTTACCCTGACTAGTAATGGTTTGCGTGAGTTAGCCAACTTGGCATTGCTTAAGAGATGCGAGATGGTGTCGTCATAAATACTGCAAGTTGTCCTCCCTCAGGGGAAAACACTTGACCTCAATAAGACGAGTAAATACCCAGTTGGCTGTGTGAAAAAAGCATTTCAGTCAGAATTAAGATCCCTTTCATCCATGCACAAACCAGTTTCAAACTGGATGGTACTGATTTCTGCATGTACTGATTTCCGGTCTTAAAAATATCTGGTGTGAACTTGTCGCTGCAGGTGTTCTGATTTCCCATGATGGCACACTTATGATACTGTTGTGTGTCAGCTATATAGTTTCCCCTGTGGGTCTTGCCTCCTGGGGTTTAATGCATCTACAACATGGTTGAATGTGTCCCAAATTGGACTTTTTTCCCTCATGTGACACAGATTTGTTGTGGATGACAGTGTGAACAGCAGAAATCACTATGAAATTGATATTTTTAGATGAAACACTTTTAAATGTGGAAATAAATTGGATACGTTATGTGTATATATAAATATACATATACAATATCACACTCGTAGTCATGCGATATGGCAGTATATGGCTGTGATTTGGCCATAGGCAATCACAGCGTGCTGATATACAGCCATATCACATGGCTATGAGTGTGATATTGCATTTATACAACAGTTCGACGGCACGGGTGTGTAAATAAATAAGAAATAACAAAGGAGTGTCTTTTAAAAACTCTTTTGTGCAGAACTACTTCCTTCCGCCATGGATTCAAATCTCAAGTTGAAAGTTGACCAAGGCTCCGTTACTAATTCTAAAACATCACTTTAGAACTAGTAACGAAGGAATGTTGAGTCCTTCCATTGGAACTCATTGTAGTTTGTACTGTATTAGAGAGAGAGAGAGATATCGTCTGAGCAAGCATTATCGGTCTGATATTACAATCATTCTTCAGGTCCATGTCTACAATATTATATCCATAATAAAAAATCCATTTGAATGTCCGCTGTGGAAAGCTCGCATCTCCGAAAACATCTAAACAAATTGTAAAATAGGCGCTAGGATTAAATATGAGTCACATATTTCAGGTCTAAACAACTACATTCTCACCTAAAAAAAAAAAAAAAAAAAAAAAAAAAAAAAACTCTTAAAACTACATTCCGTTACAAAATAACAGTAGTATCTATAAAAATATGGTGTGTTTGCTTGTCCAAGCGGAGTGATTGAAACGGTGAAACGGTTTATCCAGGTAGAATATCACATGGCTGGAAAGACCTCTCAGCCAATCAGATTCGAGAACCAGAATATATATATATATGATGTGTGTGTATATACATATAATTATAATATATAATAGATTATGCAATATTGTTATCATTTGGTTATTTTTTAATACTGTATGTACTGTAGTTTTGCACAAGTTTTTGGAACTAGAAAATACAAAAGACTGCAAAATACAAAATATCTTATTTAATCACATTATGACTTTTAATGTCAAGATAAATATGGCTGTTTTACGCTTGTGGGATTTTAGCAATGTCACATGTTTAGACTTGTGTTTGATATGAGGCACATCTAAAAGGTCATGTGAAGAGCCTCACAAAACAAAAAGCCACTTTAGCTTGCGGTGTGAATGCAGCCTTTCATTTGGACTTTGTGTTTTGTGTGTTAGACTCTTAGGTAGAGTCATTTTACTCATGATGAGTCAGCATGTCATCTGTTATACGTGAAATGAGAGTGTATATGAGGAATAACTTATTCATGGCAGATGAAGTAAGCTAATGGACGCTGATGTTGGGGTTTCAGTAGGCTGATGGTTTCTGCCAGCCACAAAAGGTTAAAGCAATGTGAAATCTTCATTACATCAGAAATGTCATAATGTTGCTTTGTCTGGTGATATTAGTGAAAGCTTTGCAACATTAAGAAGCATTGATATTGAAGGATAATCAGAGGGGTCTTGCATCATCCTGAAGGCTTTATAATGACAGGCTGATATCATTTTAATATCTTATTTGACCAATCAGAATCAGGTATTCCAGAAGATCAATGTGATAATTTATTTGGCATCTACTGTTCCATGAAAAACCTTTAATATTCAGTGCACAAAAGGTTCTTCATAGTGAAAAATCTTATTTAAATTTTTAAAATGTTCTTCACACTAGGAATAAAATTCTGTTAGCTGAAGCTGTTCTTTGAAAGGTTCTTTGGGGAATCAAACATGTTTCTTCTATGGCATCACCGCAAAAACACACTTTTGGAACCTAAGAGTGTTGAATAATGTAGATGATCTCTACCCAAAGAAAAACCAGCTTTTTTCCCCTTTCACCAGGGTCCATTGCAGCCCTTGTTGTTGATGAATTGTCATCTCATTTGAGATCGCCTAGTGTTCCTGGCCTTAGCCGTGTGCAGCATTTGTCTTGGTAGTGGCATTTATTGTGCCATGGCCTGTCGGTTTTATATCTCTGTTACACATGCAGGCATTCAGTCAGAAAATGAAAAAGAGGCCAAGGGTGTTGGTTTTCTCTTCATTTTCCTCCAAAATAATTGGTGCCTAAAATGTAATCTTAATTAGAAGATGATTTTTGGTAGTATAGGCCTACTATTACTAACAGGTTGTTGATTTGAATTAATTTATTCAATTTTTTTTTTCATGCCTACATTCACCTCTGCAGGTGTTCTGTGAGCTGTGCCAATTATTTTTTAGTTGCATGTATGGTAATGAGTTGAGCCAACCGCACTGCCACTCACAACTGTACTGCTTTCTGATACAAGGTGGGCAGAAAGATCTGGCTGTATCTTATATACACAGAAAAATGTCTGTGAAGATTGTATATTGTGCTTGTGTGGGAGATTGTGTGCGCATACGTTTTTTTTCCTGTGTTTGCCTGAGCTTATGTTTGCATCCAGGTTTGTGTGTCTGGTTGTGGCAGCTGATATTAGCAGTGTCACACCGTACCTACTGTAATAATTGGTATGCTAATCGCTCCCTGACTCCGATAAGGGACATTTTCCATTTCTGTTCTTCAGCAGTCACTGGGTACACTGTAACCCTTTTGCATTGAGCTCAGTGGCTTAGGCCACCTGCTTCCTAGCTGAAAAAAACAATTTAGAGCTCAGTTTGTTTAGCTGCATTTAGGGAGCCAGCTGCTAAGCTCTGATTCACACCAGATAGAAAGACAAAACGTACAACAACTGAGGGAAAGAAAACTGCACGGTCAACAAAAGACTCTGAAGGAAATGATCAGCCATCAGATATCCTGCTATCTGTATGTTTAATGTATGAAAAGGTGCATAAATAAATAAACTGGCACTTGTATTGAACAGTGTTAAAAGCTGCATAGAATTAAAAATATTTGGGGCCAGTAAGTTTTTTTTAAAGGGGTCTTTGATTATGATTTCATTTTTTTAACAGAAATCGTTTTTTAACCCCAAAATTTACATAAACCTTGCCCCCGAGAACACGCAACAAAGGGGGCAAAGCCATGTTGGGCTGCTTTAGAGTAAAGGGAGAGTTGTTGTGGTAGAGTATTGTTGCCATTTTACACTGGACCGCTTCACAAACGAGGGTCAATTCAACGCTGGATTTGCACAAAACATTAACATGACGCACATGCTAGTTGATGAGTTGAATCAACTACACAGCAACTACATAAATTTATCCACTAACCATTCAGAAACATCCAGTTGCATTCTAAAAGTTGTAACTTCTTTCTGAGTCGCTCCATCAGTGTCCGACTCAGGTTTGAACAATGTAAGGCTGAACACCTTTACTGATAATCGTCATTTTGGCTGCGTGAGATTCTCCAGTTTTGTTGTTGTTGAGCAACCGAAGCACGAGCTGTTAAAGCTTTTGGAAAGGGGGCTGGGAGCAGCAGCTCATTTGCATTTAAAGGGACGTACACAAAAATGGCGTGTTTTTGCTCGCACCCAAATAGGGGCAAATTTGACAAGCTATAATAAATGATCTGTGGGGTATTTTGAGCTGAAACTTCACAAACACGTTCTGGGGACACTTATATTACATCTTGTGAAAAGGGGCATAATAGGTCCCCTTTAAAACCATTATGTGGACTTGTTGTTCAGCAACAGAACACTGACTAGTTTAGTAATGAATACTTTTACACATCCCTAGGATTCAACCGCAGAAACTGCAGCTGCTGTTGTGCAGCCATATGAGCATCACACCTATTTCTTGTTTCATTCACACACCGGAGGAGCTATCATGGCTTCAGAAGAGTCCACGGAGCTTCAAGCTCTTTCGCCAGGCTCAAGTTTCACAAGAAATCTGTCAGGTTCTTTTTTTCTTTTTGGGAGATGAGAGATGGTGTGTTCACCGCATCTGGCTCTTATTCATTCTGCTGGCATACGTCTGTCCTGATCTCCTCCGCTTTCACTTTGAACAGCCTCCATCAATCCTTTTACGTTTGCTTGACAGCTGGATTTAGTGCCAGGAAGAGGAGGTGGTGCTGTTTTGGCTCTCTTGCTTTATGGGCGCATGTTTTGAAACTGTAAAACCTAGAGGCATTATGATTTGACAGCTCCCAATGAGTGTCCTATATTTAAATCATGGCATGTGGAATAGAGGATAGGAGAACAGAGCTCATTAAGTGTGATGTTAAGGGTCCTGATATGTCAACCTCCAGCCTTTGCGACCAGTAAAACATCTGTCATGGGAAACAAGTGTATTAATTAACTAGATTTTTACCTTTTCTGAAGAAAATATGAGAGATTCTTTTCTGTGTAAATCTCTGGACCAATACCAGGGGGTTGATATGGCAATCTGAGTGATATTTAGGGTGTTGAAAGGGTCTTCTGGGTCCTTTCTGTTAAGCCTCATTCACACTGCTATAGCTTGCAACTGACCGAAAATTTGCCTGATTTGGTACGAAAAATAACCTTACAACCTTACAATTGGACCTCATATGTTGAACAATAACCAATATTTTTATGTAAAAAATAATTAATTTTATTAATTATGTAATAATTTATTTTCTTAGTATTTTAATGTATTAATTTTTTATTTTATTAATTATAAAATAAAGTTTTGTTGCACATTTGCAACCATTTTATTTGCATTCTGGTACTGATAAGCCATTATGCTGATTGATATTGCAAACTGGCATCTCTTATCATTTTATTTTATTATCATAGTCATAAACACACTGGTTTGTAGTGCAAATAGTTTTACCATTTACTGCACTTCATTATTATTCTACTTATTTTACTTATTGCAGCTAATGAATCGGACATTTAAATGGCTTACTTCCACATTGCAAAATAAAGATGGATATTATGGAAGCTAGTTTCCGCCACTGAATAAAAAAATAAGAAAGGTAATTGCGACTTTTTATCTCACAATTCCGAATTTTTTTTCTCAGAATTGTGAGATATAAACTCACAATTGCAAGTTATAAAGTCAGAATTGCTTGATATAAAGTCGCAATTGTGTGTTTTAAAGTCAGAATTGCGATTTTATATCTCGCAATTCTGACTTCACAATTCACAATTGCACATTTATATCAAGCAATTGTAAGAAAAAAAGTTAGAATTGTGAGATAAAAAGTCTTTTTTTTTTTTTTTTTTAAATCTTTTACATTATTTTATTCCGTGGTGGAAACAAGCTTCCATAGGATACAAACACTTTTACCTCCTGAATATTAATTTTTAGTTGCAAGAAAACTGATTCTTAGTTGAAATGTTTAATTATATCTTGCTTTCACTAGCAGTACATCTCATGAGATCTGAACCATTGGCTAGTCTCATTGCCAACAGCAATTCAGTGCAATTTACATTTTTCACTAGTTTTATACTTCACCAGGTGAAAACTGAGTGAGATCACCTAGAAAATGAACAGCACACCTCTTTTATGTCCATAGCATAAGAGTTATGTGCTGAAGTTTTGTACTTAGTGGTTTGCTCGTCCCTTACTTTAGCAGAGCAGACTGTGGATAGGTTAAAGTAAATAATTCTTGTCAGCAATATCAGCTTTGTGACGTTACCTTCCTTGCATGGGCCGATGAAGTGTCAAGGCTCTGGGTCGTTCAGCTGATATGTGAGGCGATCAAGGCGACGAGAGCCTCTCAGAGTCCATTGCGTTTTCAATCAGCCCTGTCTTTTTTCAGCAGAATAACCTTTGTGCCTATGGAGGAAGTCTGTTATTTTGAATGGACTACACTCTGTCGCCATGCTTTGTAGACACTCTGTAATTTTTCCCCAAGGGTATGAATGTCACAGAGTTTTCTAAAGGTTAAGTGTATGTTTTTTTTTTTTTTTTTTTGTGCTACCTCAGATGGGAGACAGATAAGCATGCCTCAACCTCAGCTCTGGCAGGGTTTAAATATCACCTCAGTAAAAGAAAAACCCCTGGTGTGCTTCTCAGACAGGTTAATAATATAGAAATATACCCATAAATGGCAGTCCTTCCTCAGTTATCTCTTCTCACGGGCCCAATTAAGTAATTTCCAGCCCTGTGTCCGATTTTGGCAGGACTTGACGGCCTCCAGCTGGTCTTGAAGCCTGCTGCAGGTTTGGACGGCCGATGGAAACAGTCTGCCCTGGTATTATGATGTCCATCAACCTGGACTAGGTTCATTCTGGAGAGAAATCACACCCAATTTAGCGAGTACGCCAACCCAATGCAGGTCCTATAAACACGCGTACGTGCACACAAACAAGCAGTCGTGATTCAGAACAGAAGCCTTCATTAGCCTCATTACATGCAAGGCTTGCTTTTGCCTGTGTCAGCTGCTCTGCATGTGTCCTCGAGCGGTGCTGCTTGTGTAGAGCTAATTTCCCCAAATTTGTGTACTGACCCAGAGCGTCAGAGCTTTGGTCTTGTAGCTTGCTTAATTTTGTGGAGTCAGCATTGTTTCTCGACAGGTTGTGTAATGCAATGCATGTCGTCTGATTGGTTAAGATGCCTGCAGGGCGTAATCATCTGATTCCGTATGTCCAAATAGTAAAACTGGAACCGACGCAGAGTGTCATGGAAACCTAACGCAGCCGGGCTAATGGGAAAACCGAACAGCCGGTGGAAATAAAGACTCTTTTGGCTAGCGGTTTAATATAAACATTGGCATCAAACATCGCGTCTAAGTGCACTTTTTTTAGTACTTTTTTTGTTTTTGTTTTTTTGCTTGGGCTGCATGATTTGGAAAAAAAAAGTGTATTATTTTTCTGATAAAAATTGACCATATATATATATATATATATATATATATATATATATATATATATATATATATGGGTCAATGACGTGACGGGTGACTTTTTTGTCCAAAGGCCTTAATAATAATAAAATATGATATGACATCCAAAGTATGTAAGGTAGTACAACTAGATCTCTTTTATTGAATCCAAAAAGTTGTAATTATATTTTGCTACATATAAAGGTATTTTAAAGATTTTGAAGTGTCAAAAGGTCATTTGGTTTAACCGTCCAAAGGCCAATACAGCCATTTCATTTGTGATTAAAATATCTTAAAATGTAATAAATGTATATATTTTTTATTCGGGCATGATTTTATAACATCATATATCAACATAGTTCAAAATAGTAATAAAATTATGTGTAGAAGACTAGAAGTCATTGCTTTGTTATGAGAAAGAATGCCCGGAAAAATGAATTTTATTGATGTCATTTGGAGTAACCAATATAAAGGGACCATTTTGGATCAAGTCATGCGGTCAATATCATGTGACAGGATGTGACATCATTCAGACACCTGCAAAGGACCACATGGTCATGAAGCAAAGTAACTAACTTTCTTTTAACTATTTGAAAAATTCATGTTTTCACTTGCTCATGTGCATGTCCCGAAACATCAGGTCATTCGGTACAACCGCTATAAAACATGGAAAATGTTGTAATATTTTAAAAACTTGTACTAAATATAAAATGTTTGGTTGTCCTTTTGCTAGCTAGCTAGATATCAGCCTGTTAGCATTGTTTGAAAATATCGTCATTCGGTATAACCAAAAGTGTCATCCGGTAAAACCGAAATTTTGGTTAAACCGAATGACTTTTTTGGTGACAAATTTTGTCCATCTTGTAAAAAATGACAAAAGCAGCATTAATTGATTATAAAAACCACCCCCATCTTTTAAAATCTTTTAACAGTTACCTTGATCCAGACGCTAGACTGGTCACCATCTGTACAGCAAACTTTTTCCCCCACAAATCCTTGTATTGTACACACTGCGCGGGCTTTACTTAAAAAAAAAAAAACAAACAAACAAAAAAAACCAGTCCGGATGGAGGGTTGATCCTGTGGAGAGAGACGCAACATTCAGTAGCAGCGGGCGACAACGGCACTTGTGTTCATTTCAGTTAGGAAGCCAAGGGGAGGGGAAGATGAGTTAGAGACGTAGGTGTATGTTCTCTGTCATTCTCAATCTTCTTCGCCAGTTAGGATTCCTCTAGAGTTGGTGGAGTGAGAGAGAACAAATAGTTAGTTCCCCTTGCCCAGTGAGCAAGCAAGTCTCCCCCTACACTATCATCTTTGCTTTGATTTCTTTTTCTTCCACACTCGGGGAGCACTAAAGTTGTGAGGCGATGTTATAGCATGCTGCTCTAAGATAATGCACTTGTGTCGCCCGCTGCTCTCTATCGCACACATTTTGGTTTACTGAGAAGATCAAAGACCCGTTGAGTTAAGAAGTGATGTGTTCAGGAACTTCAAATATTTGCAGAGTGCAACTTTAAAGTAATAGTTCACCAAGAAACTCAGATAATCAGGGTTGTTGCAATCTTGTGCACAAGAAATCATATTTTACTTGAGATCGCAGTCCATATTGTATGGAAGCTTGTTTCCGCCACAGAATAAAACAATTAATTCGCAATTCTGACTTTATAACTCGCAGTTGACTTTATAACTTGCAATTGACTTTATAACTCACAATTCTGACTTTGTAACTCGCAATTGTGAGTTTATATCTCGCAATTCTGACTACTTTTCTCAGAACTGCGAGATATAAACTCACAATTGCGAGTTATAATGTCCAAAGAATTGCGAATTTATATACTTATATATTTAAATACTCGCAATTGTGAGTTTATATCATGCAATTCTGACTTTATTTCGCACAGTTCTCAGAAAAATGTCAGAACTGCGAGATGTAATAGTTCTGAATTGTGAGATAAAAAGTCGCAGCTACTTTTTTTATTTTTTAATCAGTGGCGGAAACATGCTTCCACAGTATTGAATGTGATTAGTGGCCGATATTTGGCATTTTTAAATTATCTGTATTGGCCGATAAGTTTTTCTGTTTGCCCGATGTGTCAGTAGCAGGACTTTTATTTTGAAAGCGCAAGCAGTCTGACAGTCTTGATTCATTAAATGATCAGGCTCATAAGAGTCATTTGATTCTTCATTATCTCTGCTGGAGATTAAAGTATGTTTTACCCGAAAACAGTTTAAGCTACACTTTTGCCCACTAAGAAACATTTTAAACACCTGTATTTTGTAGTATTACTTTTTCTTAAAAATACTGTATCACCATGGCTGGCAGCAGTTTTTATCTTTTAAATCACCGTACTGCACCTTCCTTTATGGAGGTCAAAGAGTCTCTTTCATTAGATTCATTCATTTGGCTTTTCAAGAATAACATGACTTGCAGTTTGAATTTTTAGCTTTTAAATTGATTGGCCTCTCAAACACTTCTACAGCCAATTACCCAGTGCAGTGGCCTTCAGTGGGAGCTGGAGCACCTCTCACCTGCTCTGCAGAAAAGCTTCAGAGATGAGCGGCACACACAGTGGGTTGAAATGAAAGGTAGAATCACTCTGAAGAGTTAGCCACTTATCCACAGGAGGGACGCTGCCGAAGGGTTGTCTGCTTGAGATGGTCGGTGCCACAGTGGGGAATCTCAGCAAATGAAAAGCTGCCTGGCATGAACAGTCATTTGTTTTTATTTCTCCCAGGGGTCCCACATTCATCCCTGCTTTCTGCTTACCAAATAACAGAAAATGCAACTCATGCACATTTTGTTCTTTAAAAAGTGATGCCATTTTTTTTTCTGTGATCATGTCCATTCAAACTTATTTATTTTATTTTATTTTATTTTATGGCCAAGTAATCCTCAAGCATCACTCTCGACCTTTAAAATAAAATTTCAAATGAAGTGCATGACACCCTTGCATACTTCTACATCATCATTGTGCTGTTTAATTGTTTTTCTTTAATAGGCTTGAAAATCACAAGTACACCAAGACTGAAGAACTCCAGTGAGATCACATGCTATAGAGCACTTTTGTTCTCATTTATATTCTGGTATTCTTCATTTGGCTGACCACCAATTCAACTGACCAACCACATGGACCTACTATGAGATCAACTGCTGCTTTGGGTCTGGTGTGGTCAGTAATGAGCTCAGTGATGGAGCTTGGGTCAGGGTGAGAATCAGAGTGTTTGAATGTGTGTTGAACCACCAGCTGCAGCTCCAGCACTGAGTCCAGAGGTGAAAGATTACATAAGCTTCTTTCCTGGATGTTCCCACTGTGGAGTAACAGCAGTAGGTGCTGACCAGATGATGAACTATAGCTCGGATGTCTGTGCATTTCTTAAAAATTGTATACGGCATATGATCAAATGCTGCAGTGAAGTCAACACTCATGTTCAGTTTGGAGTCTGAAGATCCCAAGGTCATTTTAATAGCTCAAAACAACAACAAAAAAATATACCGGTCAATAAGATTTCTTTAAAATGGATATTTATACTTTTATTCATCCATTAAATTGATCAAAAGTGACAGTAAAGAAGACTCATTAACAAGTTTTATTTTCCCTAATTGTAGTTTGAGAAAATTCTTGCCATTTTTGCCAAAACAAAATGCGTCAGACGGTCAGTGATCTGGTTATGAGACTCTCATTTCGATGCTCTCAGAAGATCTAAACTCTGCGCTCTCTCATTCCTTCTTATCTCTTTCTTATCCCTGGTGCCACCTTCATCCCAACTATAGTTCCACCTCATCTGAACCACCAGTAGTTGAGCATGACATGAACTGACTGCTCAGGCCACCCGTGTTAAAATTTCAGGGCTTTTAATCCCAGGTCGCCCCGCCTCTCCACTTAGAGGTGAATACGGGCAGACACTCCTTTACAGTGCCCAGGAGGATGTTGGGATTGTTGCTTCCTTTATGTATGATGTAGTTCCACTCTGTGAATCTGGATGGGTGGACTTTATGTCATCCCACTTTACACAGTCTGAGATCACAGCTAAAAATAAAAGAGCCATTCCTTCGCTCCCCCCTGGGGTAGCGCACGCTCTTCAACCTGGTTTTAACCACAGTTTGAAGTCGTTTTGCACAAAAATACTAAAGTTCTTATTGAGGACAGTCAAACATTTTTTGTTTCTATCATTATTTATCTCAAACAATTGCAATGTCATGTTATTTTTAAGGCCATGAAGAGAAGGCCCCACCGTGCCTCGCATTCATACGCTTGTCGTCATTTGTGTTGCAAATTATTTAGTCTGTTAGCAGGAGTTTCTTGGAAAAAGAAAGCCTGTCAAGACTGCAATTTGCAGAAGTTCCTGATCTTTTTGGAAGCTTTAAGGAAGTGTTCCTGTACCTTGCTTTCATGTCCTCCAACTCTCCAAATAAATGTACGGGTATGCATGAGCGAGCATGCTGTGACCTGACAGGATGACGGCCGCTTTGCTTGCGTCTCTCATCTTGTCCCATTCTTGCTCTCTCTCTTTGCCATGCACAAATGTACACTCTCGTTTCCATTTTCCTTGTGCTGAAATTTCTAGTCTCGCCTTGGTCTGTCTTAATGCTTGGTGCCTTGAGACCCAGGGTTTTATTCATTTATTCATTTCGCCACCTGTATCGAGGATGCGCTCGCAGGATGCGTCATCAACCAACCTGGACTGTCGCCAGTGGAATGAAGCAGGCTGACTTGTTGATCTCTTAAGAACTTTTCTAATGGTTTCAAACTTTTGGTTTGCGGCGTCTTTAATATAGAGTGCATAAGTGCCCTGGGGTTTTTCTCTGAATAGAGAAGGATAAAGTAAAATGTTGGACCATCATCAGCACTTTTAGTACACCCACTGCCTCAGAAACTACCGGTGCACTCATCCGAAAACATCTTGCTTCCTCGAGCTCGTATGTGTGTGCGTATGAGCGGTTTTGTGTGGACATTTCCACGTGCTGGGATACAGGGCTGAACTATGCAGAAAACAGATGCTGGACAGCTGTGGAGGTTGAAGATCTCTGGCGCTGCTAGTCTTGGATTCCAGTGGGTGAGGTGGATTTCAGACGACCCCTGGGTGTTGTAGAGAACATTTACCCTATGGCATTCCTTTGTGGTGTCAGCAGAGCTTTCCGCAGTGATGTCGGTGAGTACCACCGGGGATGGTGACACTGGGAGAATGAGTGATTGGATGCTGAAAATAGGCTTTGGCTAATACGGTTAATTAATATCCTGCTGTGCGGCTTTGTTTTCTCTAAACTGCTAAATCTGTCAGAACGGGGATGAATTTTTGGTGTAAAAATTGCATGTTAAATGTGGAAATTGTGTTATCTAGCTACTTTTTTTAAACCCCCCAAAATTGTATTTTTATCATTATTTCCTGAAGGTCTCTGTATCGTAAACGAATGCATTTTTAGTCATTCAGCTATCCTGTCAGGCCTGAATGTCATCTGCATAATAATATATGAAGGATCCAAGAGACATGGCTGAATCAGCTGATTGGTTGGTTAGCTGAGCTTTTGTGATATTTGATTGGATCCTTTTAAGACTTCTCACATTTGGCCCTGGTCTGTCATGCTGTGTGTATCTTGTATATAGCAAAAGAAGCTAGATTTTTATGTTTTTCTTAAAATGTGAATGGTGCTTAACTGTGCAAAAGTCATTGTCATGATGAGGGTGTCATGTGTGGTTTTTAATGCATTGTCATGCTGTTGATAAGGAGTTCTGAGTGGTTTTACAGTATTCTGCTTTTTTTTTTTTTTTGCCCATTTTATTGTCCACCAGGCAAAATATCTGAGTCTGATCTGAAAAGTCTGATCTTAGAAAAAAAATAGCACAGTAATTTTGTTTCTGCTCTTTTGTTTGTTATACATTATTTTTTCATTAGGCTTTATGCTTTATAGCCTCTGACCTTGAGTTTGTAATGGAGTTTACAATAAAGTCTCATAATCATTTGTTAACATTATTTAATGCAATAAAAAACAGGAACTAACATTGAACAATATTCTTACAGCATTTCTTACCCTTTGTTAAAGTTAGTTGATAAAATGTTCATGTTCATGTTAGTTCACAGTGCATCTGCTGCCTTAAATTTTTAAGTACAATCAACTTGGATGTTTAAGTCATTTCAACTTGAATTACATTAAATTTTAAAATGACTTTAAAAAATGAGTTGAATCTTGTATAACAAAAAAAGTTGAAAAGCGCTTAACTTATTTTGATGAGTTAAAGCAAATGTAAAAACATGTTGTCATAACTTATTGATCATATCATTTTTTACAACT
This sequence comes from Hypophthalmichthys nobilis, assembly GCA_037950665.1. NCBI lineage: Eukaryota > Metazoa > Chordata > Actinopteri > Cypriniformes > Xenocyprididae > Hypophthalmichthys > Hypophthalmichthys nobilis. The sequence continues at coordinate 10,072,209 of CM075489.1, read as the reverse complement.
TTTGATCTTAATAATGTATTAGCAAGGTTGAAATTAACATTTACTAAGATTAATAAATGCTTTAGAAGTATTGTTCAGTGTTAATGTTAACTAATGTAGTTAAATAATGTTAACAAATGGTAACTAACTGTATTGTAAAGTGTTACCAAAGCTTCTAATTCTTAAAATAATAATTTTTTTAGTTATATGATATACAAATGTCATACTTTGTATAATATTGAGAATCCTCAACTTACTTGAGCATCACAGCATTTATTTAATATTAAATAAACTATTGATTTTGGTGTATTTTATTTATTTATTTATTTATTTGTGATTATTTTTTAATTTATTTGTTATTTTTTAATTTCTAATTTAATCATCTTTTTTATTACAAGTTCTGATTAATCTTGAATATTTAATTTTGTGTCATAATGTTCCTTTATTTTACTTCTATCTATTTTTTCCTGCTTTTTATTAGATTTTGATTCCCAGATTTTTCATTGTGGTCTTGGGCTTTTGGACCCTTCTGTATATTTGTTTAGCAGGAATGCGCTAATTTAATTAACTTAATTTGCATCAAGATCTGGTACTTGAGGGGGAATACATATGTTCTACATTTGTCCAACTGTGATTTGCTGGAAATGTGTATAGCAGTACAAACACCTGTCATCTGTGGAATGGAAGATATGTGTTTTTGTCAAAGAGGAAGGGTACAAAGGCTTGTGTTCCTGGTGGTCTACATTCAGTTCCTCACTGCACATGCGTCTTGTTCTATGATTCCTGTGCCGTCTGATTTCTCTCTGTGCGTGATCTGCACATCACAAGCACTGAGGCTTTAATTTGGAGGGCTGTGTTTTGTGTGATGGTGTAACCTAGACAGGCAAGAGCCACTTTCAGCTCGGATGCCAAGATGAGTCTCACTCTCTCGCTTTCATTCATTTTGTCTCTCTCCATCTCTGTAACCCAGATTCAGGAAAAGAGGCAAAATCGTTGCGATCCAACAGCTTTTGAACACCACACATTTCGTTGACACTGAGATTGATTTGTATCTCAGTCTCAATAATTTGTGCCAGACACTGACAAGACACAGAAAAGGTGAAATTTAGTTGGATTGCTTGGTCCGAAGAAGAATTTTATTCTACAATCTACTTTATTCAGTTTTCTAACATTTTACCCATGCATTTCTGTTTTTCTTTTTTTCTTTTTTTTTTTTTTTTATGTTTTATCAAAATGTCATTACCATGAAATGACAGATTTTTTTTCCTGGTGATGTATGCCAGACTTCTCCAATCATTTAGTCCGTTCAAAAGTTTGGGGTCAGTAAGAATTTTTATTTTTATTTTTTTGAAAAGAAATTAAAGAAATTAATACTTTTATTCAGCAAGGATGCATTAAATCGATCAAAAGTGACAGTAAAGAGATTTATAATGTTACAAAAGATTATATTTCAAATAAATGCTGTTCTTTTGAACTTTCTATTCATCAAACAATCCTGAAAAAAAAAAAAAAAATACTGTACACAAATATTTTGTACAATTGTACACAATAAATGTTTCTTGAGCAGCAGATCATCATATTAGAATGATTTCTGAAGGATCATGTGACACTGAAGACTGGAGTAATGATGCTGAAAATTCAGCTTTGATCACAGGAATAAATTACTTTATAAAATATATTCAAACAGAAAACAGTTATTTTAAATTGTAATAAATAGTATTTTACAATATTACTGTTTTTACTGTATTTTTAATTAAATTATTATTATTTATGTTTTTATTATTATTATTATTATTATTATTTTACAATGAATAAAAGCAGCATCATCTCCTCATTCACAGCAAAACGCTCTGATTCACAGCAAAACGCTCTGATGAAGGAGCGAAGCCTTGGGCTACTGTATGGAAAACAACCACATGCTGTTTTACATGTCTGCCTAGTATACGTCCATGAAGTGCTTTTGAAACTTTCAAATGTAGGAGCATTTTGCATATCGCTGATGGATTATTCTTGCTTTTCACCGCATGAAAACAAATAAATCTGCTCCCACACTCTCGCCCGTGTTGATTTTCCGAAATAGCGCTATAAGCACGTTTGAAACCGATGATCAGATTAAAGATGAAGGTAAACTTCATCCCATGATGCTTTTAGCTCTGAACCTGTGGTAAATTTAGAGAAATCTGATTCCTGGATGTGCCGATAACCCATTTAATGACCTCTCTGTTGGTCTGGTCGTCACTTGCGTCACTAAAAGGCTGAAACATCTGACCGTCTGTGTGAGGAGGCTGACAGTGACGTCTCCGCATACCAGCTAGTTCATAGACACTGTGGGCTTACAGTTCTATGCATTTTAAATGAGTCTGTCTGCTCTGGTCTCTGGGGAGATACAAGCAGTCGGTTGTCGTCATAGTCAGCGAGCAGTGCCAGTCAATAGGCTCTTTTTTATGTAAGGACAGCAGATTGTATTAGAGGATAGTGGGTAGGGAAGCTTGATTGAATCTTAAATTCATTTCAGATCTATTGGCAATTTAAATGCCAGTGTCAAATCGAATTGTTTATCGAAATAAAAACAAACTGCTGCATATGTTCCCTGGAAAAAACGTTTTGAGGAACTGATTTATAAGACCATAGTGGTTATTGGTAGATTTAGGAGATGTTTTGTTAATATCAGTCAATATTTAGCAGATGATATTGGATGTTTCATTTGGGATGCTAGTTTTGTCTATTGAATACTCTTGCTGTCATCAAGTGCTGAACAAATTTTATACTGTACAGTTTATACTTGTTTATACTTGAGAGTCTAAATTCATATAAGCATCACAGCATTGATTGAACATCAAAAAATTATTGATTTCAGTGTTATTTATTATTATTGATTCAATTTTATTGGATATTTTATTATTATTATTATTTTGTGCCATAATTATCCTTTTAATTTTTTTTCCTGGTTTTGAATCCCTGATTTTTCACTGTCTCTGACTTTTGGACCTCTATTAAAAAGACCTTAAATAATGAACCATTTGTTTATCAGGAATAGGCTTTTATAATTTCAGCTGCAACTCTCGAGTAAAAACACTCTTTCATGCTTTAAATTTACATAGAACTGTGACTTTAGTGAAGAGCCCATTTATTCATTTAACAGTTTGGTGCATTTGATCTTACACAGAAATGCCCCAGGAGTTGCTGTTAACTGACTGAAGAAAATGGAGAGGACTTATTTCTCATCCCTGTGGTCTTCAGAAGGTTCCTCTTAATTTTGACCTCCCCTCATTTCCATGAAATGACTTATTAATGAGGGGGTATTTTTAAGACAGGCTGATTCAGAGCTTTTTCTGCCTTTGGTTTAGAAAAAGGCAGGAGTGGGATGTTGCTTTCGTTTGGAGCTCTCGTGTTCACTGACTTGTGTCCAGCCCATTGACCACAGTAAAGTCAAACTGGCCATGACGGATGATCAAGAATAAATTGCCTATCAGACGCTTGCTCTAATCTCTAGCGAGACTGTCAAAAAAGCTCATGGAGTATAATATGAGTGTCTCATTTATATAGGCTGTTTCTCCATTTAAAAGTGGAGTCACTCTGTATACCATTAAAATAAATTTAAATGTGCAATGTGTAAATTTTAGGAGGAACTATTGACAGAAATGCAAGGTAATATAAATAACTATGTTTTCAGTGGTGTATAAAGACCTTAAATAATCAACCGTTATGTTTTTATTACCTACATACACCGCGGGTCCCCTTACATGTTAAGTCACCATTTTGCGCTGCCATGTTTCTACAGTAGCCCTAAACGGACAAACTGCTCTACAGAGCACGCTTGCTTGACTAGCTACTCTCTGCTGTTTTAGACGACAACATATTTGTCCTGTGTTGGCCACCGTAGCTTCTCTATATTGCAATTCACAACCTCACCGCTAGATGCCGCTAAAATTTACACACTGCACCTTTAAATGTCAAATATACACTACCAGTCAAAAGTTTGGAATCGGTAAGATTTTTAATGTTTTTAAAAGAAGTTTCGTCTGCTTACCAAGGCTGCATTTATTTAATTAAAAATACAGTAAAAACAGTAATATTGTGAAATATTATTACAATTTAAAATAACTGTTTTCTGTTTGAATATATTCAACTAGTAATTTATTCCTGTGATCAAAGCTGAATTTTCAGCATCATTACTCCAGTCTTCAGTGTCACATGATCCTTCAGAAATCATTCTAATATGCTGATCTGCTGCTCAAGAAACATTTATGATTATTATCAATGTTGAAAACAGTTTTAATTTTTAAGTAATCTTTACAAAAGATTATATTTAAAATAAACGCTGTTCTTTTGAACTTCTATTCATCAAAGAATCCTGAAAAAATATATATATATATATTGTACACAAATATTTTGTACAATTGTACACAATAAATGTTTCTTGAGCAGCAGATCAGCATATTAGAATGATTTCTGAAGGATCATGTGACACTGAAGACTGGAGTAATGATGCTGAAAATTCAGCTTTGATCACAGGAATAAATTACTTTATAAAATATATTCAAACAGAAAACAGTTATTTTAAATTGTAATAATATTTCACAATATTACTGTTTTTACTGTATTTTTAATTAAATAAATGCAGCCTTGGTGAGCAGACGAAACTTCTTTTAAAAACATTAAAAATCTTACCGATTCCAAACTTTTGACTGGTAGTGTATATATTAGGGATGTCCCAGTCATGTCCCAATCCAGTGTTTTGTGCCACAATTTTAACTGTGTGTGTGCTTAAGGTTATTATTTAAGACTTCATCTGCATATAATTACCATATCATATTGCAGTCAAGACATTAAAAGATATAATGGTGCATTAATGCTAGAAAACTAATTATATAATCAGGCTTAACTCTTTCCCTGCCAGCATTTTCTAAAAAAAAAAAAAAAAAAAAAAAAAAAAAGTTACCAGTCAGCACCATAATTTTTGGTCATATTCACAAAGATTCCAAGGCCATCAGAATATTTTGTTGTATTAATATGTAAACAGTGAACATATCAAAAGAAAGAACAGCAACTTCTATTCGCTCCTTCTGGTTTATGCAGATCATCATCTTTGCTTGTTTTTGGATCCAGAGATGGATTTTAGAACAGTGCCACCTACCGCATGAAAACCTGAATTGCATTAAAACTTGCCAATGGCGGGGAAAGAGTTAAAGGGATAGTTCACCCAAAAACTCACCCTCAAGTAGTTCCAAACCTGTATGAATTTCTTGGAACTACTTGAGGGTGAGTAAATAATGAAAACATTTTCATTGTTGGGTGAACTATCCCTTTAATAACTGTAATGTCTATCAGCTATATATGTTAACTTCTGATTTAAGTGCTACTTACTACATACTACTTAACTCCATTCTAAACGTAATGCTTTAATACTTAGTTAGCAGTTAGTTTGTTCAGATCTCTAACCCTAGCAAGAGTAATCGCATGCCACAAGCACTACTAGTAATTTCAACACACTGCAGCCCATTAATGTTCATAAATGATTGGATACAGTATGTTTATAATTATCATCCTTTTCTCTCTATATAAATTTCCATCCGCACACAACACGGTCTCTTGAGCATCTACATGCATCTCCACATATGTGTGATCTGCTGCCGAGTCTCGCTGTGCTTTGCTACGGCAGTCAAAGTAAACAGTGCTCAGTGCGTCGTCCTGCTGTTCTTTAAGGGCTCCATTATGACGGGACTCCCACTGCTTTTGCTCGGGATTCCACGGCTCTAAATCAGAGCACACAATTGGATGGCCACAGCTGGAGCTGCTCACACTCAGGGAGAGCGGTGATGCACTCACCATATATCACAGATGAGAGGCCACTGTTCTCTGCTCAACATGTAGGATTGGCAGGGGAGTGCGATGTGCTGTTGAGAGTGTCTGTGTCTTTTTGAAGCTGAGTGTGTGCGTGAAGAGCTGACAGCCTCAGACTCAAATGAATGTTGTTGAAGGCTATGTCTCTTTGAGAGCGTGATGCCCATTGTATAATAGCTGTGTGTACGTGACAGCCATGATTTCCAGCCACTTTTCTTTGGTGTCTTTGAATTTGTGTACATGCTGCTTGCGTGTGAAAAAGGAACATGGCTTTGCTAATGAAAACCATTGTGTGGTTTTCAAATGTTTTGGTTTTTTTTCTGTGTTTTTCAGATGAGGGGCCCTACACTAAACACTCCAATCCCTCCAGGCCACCAGATGGCGCTCTGGCCATTAGGAGACAGAGTATTCCAGGTACAAATCACAATGTCTAACCTGTCACTCTGTCAGTATGTTGTAAAATATGCTGGGTTTTATTTGAAGGTGTGGGATAGTCTGATGCTCGAAACTTAACCAAGATTGCAGTTTTGCAGGTGTACGATTATTGACAGAGAAAATAATTAATGCTTATCGTGATGAAATTTTCTCATTTTATTTGTTTTAATGTAAGTGTTTATATACCTAGCTGCCATCATTTTCTGTTTTCATTTTAATTTACTTTTTAGTAATTTTTACTAGATTTTGGGTTTTAAATATTTCTATTTAGCTTTATTTATTTTTATTTCAGTTTTAGATTTAGTAAGTTTAGTACTTCAGTTTAAATGTATTTTATTTTCAGTTAGTTGCTTAAAGACGTTTCTAATTTTCATTTAAATTTTTTAGTTTTTTTTAATCTAATATTTATATTTTATAGCCTTATTTTAGTGAATGAAAAATATTTATAATGGTTTGTTTTAATTAACAATAACACTGGTTGTTACTAACTTTACATTTCAGTATTACAGTATTACATTTTTTAAAAAAGTGGTTTTGTTTGTTTCGTTATTCTTTTTTAACAAGACTTTGCAAGATCTTTACATTATTTAGCATATACTACAAGTCTGAACGCATTTGACTAAATTTACTTATGTCATGATTATTAAAGCCTTCATACCTAGAGACTTCTGCTTAAAGACTTTAAATGAGCTGTCTAGACATGAAATTGTGAATGCAAATCACTTTCATCCCTTTACATTGTGAGTAAATCAGTTGCATATGCGACCAAATTTCACGAGAGGTGACTAACAATGTCTTTTTATTAGCCAATGGCTAGTAAACTGTGCGATTTCAGTCACCTGTAATTGACTTATAGGCAAAAATTAAGTTTAGCGCAGATATAATTTCATTGCCTGCTGAGCTTTACGCACCATCGCTTGGCTGAGAGCGCCCTCTGTCGCTTTCTCTCACACATGCACTCAACGTGAGAGAAAGAGAGAGTACATGCAGTGCTGTCCCGATCGTGCCAGTGCTGCGTTGTCATGAAAGTTTGTTATTTGCGCATGTTTTTAAGCCTTGCCAATTTAAACATTTAAGCACAAGAAGACACAAAAGATAACTCACACACCCGCTGTGTGAGAAGTTTTGTGTGCGCCCACATACGAAGTGTGCACCCAGAAAGCCGCGTCTGACAGCACGCGAGTACTGAATTGAGCTCTCTTTCATGTCTTGCGCTTAAACAGACAATTTCACACAAAATTATGTCAAAATGCCAGTCTTGGCAAGTATCCTATAAACATAGTGGGGTTATGTTTTAAGTGAATGTAAACAGTTAAGAAAGTAAATGGTGTGTAACCGTATATTGGATCCGTGCATTAGTCTTAAAGTGACAGCAGCCTAATATTCCTGCTGCTGTCTGTGTTTTTAATGTTAATCAAACAACTGTCTCATTGCAAAAAAAATCACTCAATGCTCTTGAATGAATAACTTTTGTGACTTTAATAAGGATTAATCTATATTTAATTTGTACCTAATCTACATCTAACTACTGTTAGATCTACCTGAAAAGCACGGTTTATTTAATTGGCATCTTTTCTATTGTTTATTTGTGCTATTGCTTGTAGTTTAATTATTTGACCATATTTTATTATAGACTGTTTACTTGACTTTAATAGTGTTTGAAATTTATATTTTATATTTATGTAGGTTTTTTTTTTTTTCCCATATGCATTGTTCATGCATTCCATTTAAAAAGCCTGGCTAGTAAAATAAAAAATTCACTAGCGAATGGCAACTCAAGCTTTAGTGTGTCCGTAGATGGTTGACTTTCTTTACAAAAATAATATTTGAGTTAAAATATGAAATGGTTGCATTTGATTGGATAGCAAGGCCATTATTAATAACATAATCTTTTCAAAGAGGTGTGTACTGTGAAGATGCTAAAATATAATTAGTATTGATTTGCCATTTTAACAACAAGAATGAGAATGTGCATCCCGATGTAATATGCGGATACATCAATTGAACTACGACCAGTTTTCCGGCTATGTGACAAGATGAACAAATTGCTTGCAGTACTCACTTATGTTCACTTATGACTCGTTACAGAAATCCAGCGCCCCTTTTGTGTTAGTTGAGATTCGTTTTGAAGCGGTACTCATTTCTATGCTAGAGGTAAAAAAAAATGTCTCGGAGGGTGTTGAAATAAATTCCCTGTATAATCTCTCAGTTCAGAGCTCTAAGCACATCAAACCCATCTTCAGAAGCGGTTAGCGTTTAGCATGACGGCTTTGGGGCCTCGTGCCCACGTTCTGATGTAGCTTCACGCCGTAGGCACAGGGCTCTTTGGACTGCTGTATTAAACCATCCATCTGAAGACAGATTATGCGCAGGCTGCGATGCTCCTGCCGAGCTCGGTGTGATGGTTTTGCGGGTGAACGTATCAGAGATGGTGGCACGTCTCTTAACGCTCCCTTAGAAAATCAGGTTCTGCCAAGAGTGGGATTAGAACTACTGTCACAAAGTACTTCACGTACACCAGACGTAGAATAAGGCTGGAGGGATACGACTGAATATTGTGAGGAGAATGTTTCGTTCTAGATTTGCTTCATTGTCCGTTCTTGACTTGCTCAAGGCCTGAAACTTATGTAACCACAATTACTCACTTAAAATTTGCAAAAGAAACTGATGATATTCTTTGGTGCACTCATTTTAATGGCTTTAAGATGTCCATTCACATTGTCTTTAAATGATTTAGTATTCCAGACATGCTGAATATGAGCCATTTATTTTAATCATTCAAGCACTACATCATTCTGTGTGTCTTGTTTTGCTGAGAAAGAATTAATGCTCATGAGGTGTTTATGATTAAAAATCAAATTCAATTAAATGAAATCAAAACATAAAAGACTGACTGCAATGTGAAGAAATGTAGTTCAGTAGAGCGGAGTGGCTTTGGAGAGACGAGAAGATGGTTTCCTTGCTTAGACTCTCCAAAGACCATAAATCCAATGTTAAGTGTAGATATCCTGAATTTTTAAAGTGTTGGTTTAAAAAATATATGCTGGAGTGATGGGAAATGAATTCATGTTGTGGCGGCTGATGAATTTTGTGCTGCACCCTCATCCTGAGACTATTCATGAATTCACTGCTTCCTGTTTAGAATTGATTTGAAAATGTGGATTCGGTTCTTGAATTTGAATTGAGCTTGCAAACATGATGCAGATTTGTACTTCAAATTTGAATCCAAGGAAGTAGAATTAAAATCTAATGAAATGTGTGAATAAATGTATATTTCTGCTGGAAAGCAGTTCTCCAAGGCTGCATTTATTTTATAAAAAATACAATGAAACAACAATGTTGTGAAATAGTATTTCAATTTAAAATGACAGTTTTTTGTCCCCCTGTGGTGAAAATCAAGTTTTTAATGTTGTTTATAAGTCTATGTGGTGTTTTTAATATGCTTTAAGACAAGCAATGTGCAAATTCATAAGTCAACACCAATGCTTAGTATTTTCTCTTTAAAACTGCAGTGATCTAAAGACACGGTTTGAAATCACTGGTGTTTTTGACATCACAAATTACCTTGTAACCAATTGCGTCAACATGCCGGCGGGCTTTGGCATATCATTAACTTATAACCGCTCTGAAGCAATGGAGTCTCAAGAGAAGCCAGGCTATCCTGCTATATTTTTCTGTTGATATGAAAATTCGGGTAGATTTAGCAATATAGCGGGTGTATGATGTATATTACGATGTTATGATGAACTATATGCCTCTCTCCTCTGACGTTCTGAGTTGTTCAAAGCGTTTCTGGATACTTCTAGAAGGCAGCTGTCTGACTCTGAAATGGTGAATGGGAATATGGTTTGTAACATTAGCAACACATTATTAGCCGTTTGATAAAAAGCGTTGTAAAAAACGATGCTTTTACATTGTGCAGCGTTTACCTCAGTAAGTTGACTGAGTGGATCTCTGAGCTCATGCGAGTGAGTGGAGGCGGGGCTAATTAGCATATTCATAGATCTGTGTATACTAAATTACATTTTAAGACATAAAGAATTTTTTTCACAGGGAAAAAAACATTTAAATATGTAATTTTGGTGATTAAAGATTTTTACGGGAAAAAAATTATTGACTACAGGGAGTATTTTCATATTTTACATATTTACATATTTTAAAATTTATTCCTGTGATGGCAAAGCTGAATTTTCAGCATCATTACTCCAGTCTTCAGTGTCACATGATCTTTCAGCAATCATTTTAATATGCTAATTTGCTGTTCAAGAAACATTTCTTACTGTTATCAATGCTGAAAACAGTTGTGCTGCTTAATATTTCCATGAAAACTGTGATACAAGATTCATTGATGAATAGAAAGTTAATAAGAAAAGCTTTTATTTGAAATATAAATATTTTGTAAGATTATAAATGCCCTTACTGCCACATTTGATCAATTGTTTTGCGTCCTTGCTGAATTAAAGTTTCTTTAGAAAAATCTTGTCCCCAAACTTTTGAAAAGTAGTGTACTGTACATGTACCATATATTTATGTTTTTACTCTATTTACTCTATTTTCCAATGGAATATAAATTAAAGTGAATTTTTCATTTTTAATGTTAAATTGACAACTTTTTTGTATTGACATTTTCTTTTTTTTTTTACATTGAGAATTGTTTTGTAGTGTTTGTGTTGGAGTAAAGACATTCATCTTGAGTAACTGTATTGGATTGAATTGTAAATTCCTCTCAATTACAGTTCAACATGCTCAAGAAATTAAATTCTTATTTCGAGTTAATGAACTGAACGTGAGCCAAAGGTTAAAATCAGAATCTTTCCCAAACCTGCTAGTGAAAATCAGAAGCAAAGCACAAAGATAGCTTTGCTAGAAAAGCATGATGACTTCATTTCAGATTCAACTAGTATCCTCCCTCTCTCCAAGATTATATCTCTGTGTTTATGAGCCTCAAAACACTGCAAAATAAAGCTGAGAATTGCTGAAGTATATCTGCTCTTGCACCGCCACCGATCTTTCAGCACATTTAAATCTCCTTGATTAGTTCTCTGCGTTGTTATTAATATGGATGAGGGGATTAGCAAATTGTTACCTGGAATTTTGCAAATGAATCCACCGGGGTCGTGTTCTCTAACTGCTTACAATCACAATATGTTTTAAGCAACATACAGGGGAGCCGAGGCCTGCAGTGCAGGAGCGTCCCAAAGCTCATTGGGCTGCGGGTGAAGAGATACAAACGCATCATTCATGTATAACCTCAATTTCCTACTACAACACTAGCTCACACTTACCCTGGATACACGTCCCCTGGCATACACATCTCTTTTTAAATGCCATGTTAGCATTCATTGGGCAGGCACGGAATGAGTGAGAGAGACGGGCTGCTGACAGATGAGCTAGCTGTGGATGGCATTGGCGCTGACGTGCAAGCTGAAAATGTTGTTGCATCAAAGTGATTCAGCACTTTCAGGGCCTCACGTAATGCAGGGTGCAGCTGTAGAGGCGTCTATTAATTTCGCCTGAGGTCTGTTATCAAGCTGTCGGAGGTGTGAAAGTTTAATGGAGGTTGTGGTTCATTTTAAGAGCTGTTTGTGGTGCTTTCTTGTGAGTAGAGTTTCTTTGGGAAGTTTAGGCTGTTTTTGTTGTTGGGTGTTTCTTCAACTTCAGGCACTTTTATGTCCCTTTGGTTGTTTATTATTAAAAGTAGTGGAAGGTCACATTAAAACTGGTTTGGAAAACTTTGGAAACACATTGCTACTTTTTCACAAATGCCTTTTATATATTTTTTATTACCTACACCAATACTTTCAATCTAATATTAACAAAATCAATTATAAAAATAGAAAAACTATAATGATGTAAATAAAGAATTGAATAAACTACATGTTCAATATTTACTGTGTGAAAGATATTTCTGTCATGACAACTCTTGAGTGTTTGGCATGGTAATGAATATGACAATGTTGATATATTTGGTCTTGGTGGAATAGATCTGCTATGCTGCTGCTGCAGAGTAAGTAAGACATGCTGCTGCTGTACAATATAGCATACATAAACCTGTAGCAGATCTATGCAGGTGGAGCGTTTCTGAAAGCGCGTTGCACTGCTAAGGCAAATGCAAAGGTTGAGGAGTGAGCTCATTGGCTACTGATACAGCAAGAACCAATCAGCTGTGCCCTATAAAGAATGATGTGATTGCAAGCAGGTTGAGTTAAAGAGTTAGTTCACCCAAAAATGAAAATTATGTCATTAATTACTCCCTCTCATGTCGTTCTACACCCGTAAGACCTTCGTTCATCTTCGGAACACAAATTAAGATATTTTTGATAAAATCCGATGGCTCAGTGAGGCCTGCATCGCCAGCAATAACACTCCCTTTTTCAATGCCCAAAGCTACTAAAAACATAATTAAAACAGTTCATGTGACTACAGTGGTTCAACCCTTAATATTATAAAGCGACGAGAATACTTTTTGTGCACCAAAAATAACAAAATAGCGACTTTATTCCACAATATCTAGTGATGGCCGATTTCAAAACACTTCTTCATGAAGCTTCGAAGCTTTACAAATCTTTTGTTTCGAATCAGTGGTTCAGAGCGACAAAATCCCATGATTTCAGTAAACGAGGCTTTATGTCATAAGTGTTTTGAAACTTCAATAGTTCACGTGACTTTGGCAGTTTGATGCGCGCTCCGAACCACTGATTCGAAACAAAAGATTTGTTAAGCTTCGAAACTTCATGAAACAGTGTTTTGAAATCTGCCATCACTAGATATTGTTGAACGGGTGTGGAACGACATGAGGGTGAGTAATTAATGACAGATTTTTAATTTTTGGGTGAACTAGGCTAACCCTTTAAGGACCCATCAGCCTGTGCCATCTAGAGTTTCATGATAGAACTACGTATATGATAAAAAGGTTGTTTAAAATGTTTTGAAAGAAACCAATTGGTCTCGCCAAGGCTGCATTTATTTGATCAAAAACAGAGTAAAACAGCAATATTGTGAAATTTAAAATAACTGTTTTCTATATTTTGAAATGTAATTTATTCATGATCATTCTAATATGCTGATTTAATGCTCAAGAAACATTTCTTATCAGTATTGAAAGCAGCTCAGCCCTACAAAGGCAAAAGGCAGTAACTTTATTTTTGGTCGAAAATAAGTTATTGATATTTTTGGGACATTCAAGAACTTTATCATGTGGATAAGTATCTTGAGTCAGTTTCGTTGTTGTTGTTTTTTGAGAAAATAATGGGTCGTCTTAACAGTAACTTCCAAAAGCCCAGAAGAAACCAAGGCAGAACACTGTAACACCAGTTGCCGATCTTTGCCTTTGTTTTGGAATGCTCAAATTGAGTTAGGGTACTCTGCTATTGTTTAGCCATTGTTTAGAAGTTACTGTGCCGGACCAGAGTTACGGTATTGTGCCTTTGTTTTACTGTCCATTAAAGTTTGCTGTGTTTAAACTGCAGTGTAGCCTGTCATACATCTGTCCCTGAGGCACCTCTGACACCCTCGATACCTGAATAAAAGTGTAGGTAAAACAAATAGTTGAGTTGGTTGTTTTTACTAATAGCGTTTAAGGATGGCCCGTTGCTCTTGAAGGAAAATGATGGTTGAGATGGCTTTGAAACGCAGACATCAAGGTCAAGGTAAGAAGTTGAGTAACACAAAAGATGCATTAGGCGAACAAATTATATTGCAATCTACTTCATTTAGCTAGCGGCCTATAGCATAAATAAATCATCCAAAATAAATGCCATGATCACTAGATTTTACACAGCTGTTACTATAATGATTTTGTAAATGGTGATCAGCAACCAAATATTGATAATGTGGAAGTTACTGCCATTTGCCTCAAATATGTATATTGTTGTACATTATAACCTACTGTGTGTGTAAAGATGATTAAGAGTAGCTCTTACATACTGTCGCTCTTAAAGAAACACCCTCTTAAAATACCCTACCAAAGCAAGGTGTTTCTCTGAGGGTTTAAAACTGTATGTCAGAAGCGGATGAGTAAAAAGATTGCAGGCAGATGTGCGGGCTAGCACTTCATACCTCAGCGCGCCTGTGCAAAATCTTCATGATAAATGCTCTGAAACTTTTTTTCTCCCAGCAGACCATCTTTGGCGCAGGAGCCAACAGATAGTGTTTTTTATTTGCCTGTGTGTGTTTTGTCCCCCTGTGGAGAAGACAGCCCTGCATACAAACAAGTAAAAGCAGGTTTTTGTGAATTCAGACAGGAATTTAGCCCTTAAATTTTAAAATGACACATAATTAATCCTATTATTGTAGTTCTTCTTGATTGTGGCAGGGTGAGGTAAAAGTAGTACTTTATCATGGTATTTTTCCACCATTTTGAGTGTCTCTAAATTGTCTCTCTATGGGAATATTGATCTCTCTCTCACATAGAACTTCAAAATGGTGTCCATCAGAAGAAAAAAACATTGAAGAACCACTGTGTCAATTTACTGCACTGAATAGAGTTTGATAACACAAAAAGGGAGTTGCGTGTCTCGATGTAATAGTCTGCATGATTGAACATTATCAAAGAGAGCCATTATTCAAACACCAGATCATTTATTCTCAGATTGCAAATATCATATTCAATTATTAATTTGATTAGTTGCAGTTGATAATTTTTCTTCCCTTTAAAGAGGCGCTTTAGAAATTGTGTAATGAGTTCGCACTTGAATTGAATATTTATTTTTGTCTGTGTTGTAATTTAAGTAATTGAAGCAATTGTTTCTAAATATGTTTGTTTTTATATTCCGTGAATGTTTGCTAGCATCAACCATTAGTCATGCCTGGTTCCATATTGAATTATGGCCCAATTTGTCATTTTGACTGCTAAAGTTTCAATGGTGAAAAGCCAATTCAGTGCTGAGCCCACCTGCTGGTACGCCTACAGCCTTCATTGAGAGTTAAACCGTGAACTGACAGTGGGCATTTAACCAAATGTTTTCATTACACCTCCGAGCAATGTTACAGACGAAATAAATCTCCAATTCTGCACCTTGCTGCTGTCCCTGTCTGAGCTTCCCATAGAAAATGTAGCATTTCCCTAAATATGGTATGTGGTTCTCAAATAAACAATATAAGTAAGCAAAAAGCAATAAGGTATGGGAGGCTGTGCTGTAACGTGAATAAGTCACGGCTGAAGGGCGTTGTTAGGCACTCCGATTTGCGTTGTGCCTAACAACGCCCTTCAGCCGTGCCTTATTCACGATACAGCACTATAGCCTCGAGTACCTTATTTCTTTTATAAAACGGTTACCACACAATACAAATATTAAAGCCAAAAATATGTATCAATGCAACTTTCATGAACATAGGACTGACCTGAAGGAAAATGATAAATCTGAATGCAGGTAATAAACTCGCTCACTCAATCTCTTTCTCGCACTCTTCTACATAATACAGTAAGCTTCAATGAACAATATCAATTGAGAACATACAGTTTACGTTGCTAAGAGTGGTTGCTAAGGGTGTTGTGTAGTCATACACAGAACCGTTGGGTGAAGCAGTCATAGCCATTTCATCATGAATAAAACACATTGACCATTCAGAATCAAGGACAGGAACTAACCGTTTTATAAATGCTAATAATCAAATGCATATTCAGTTATTCACATATAATTAGGACAGGGCCTATCAGTTTTTAAAAGGGAGGAGAAAATGTATATTTTATTGTTGATGTCAAAGGTTGCGCATCCAGTCAAGCTCTATGATATTTGATATTAGATTTAAAATTCTACACAAACGCCATCATTTTAAATGGAAAAAAGTGAATTCAGGCATCAAAACATTATAATGCACAGTATGAAAATGGACACACATAATATTTGCTGAAGTGCTAAAGTTGCTAAAGTTAAGTTTTTAAAAAATAATTTTAAGTGAGCATTGGATGATGACAAAAGGGTAATATAAATGTAAAAATAAAGCAACTGAGCATGTCAGTATTAAATATACAAAATCTGCCAATACTATTACATAAAAAAATCTGTATTATATACACTGTAATAAAAATAAATAAATAAATAAAAATCCATAAAAAGTGGATAATGTACTGGCAGAACATTACCATTTAAATTATTTAAAATGTTATTATTAAAATAATTCTAAATTAATAAACATTTTAAGGACTTTACATTTTTTTAAGATAAGATTTTTGTTTACTTTTGAACGATAAATTATACTTTTTTTGGGTCGCCTCTTGGTCTTGAAGAAAAAGCAGTTTTTGTTTTGTTTGGATTTTCTGTGCATAATCTATCAAGCTTGCTATCTAGATCAGTCTGCGATCGCAGATTAACGTTTCCTGTCACAGCTTGAAATAGTGATAACTTCTTTAACCTCTGTACGCCTCAGCTGGCAGAGAAGATGTCTATATCTTGCTCTCTCCGTCATACACTCCATCTGTACTTTTATCTCCTGCTTTGTATCATTCTTGCACATGCTGTCTCAAGCTCTATCTTTCTGTCTCTCTCCCTCAATACCTGTCTGATGGGCACAACATTCGATCCCGCCACCGAAATCTGTCGGCTTTGAGAAAGCTGATGGCCAATCTCATCACCGTGGCAACACGGCAAAGCAACACTAGCTCTGTCTGCCTCATTCAAAGAGGAAAGGTGGGAAAGAGGACATGGAATGAAATGAGAGACCACGAGTAATGGGATCAACTTATCAACTTCCACACCTGTCCCAGTGTAGCCCTCAAAGCACAGCTCATTAGATCCCAGCGGCCCTTTTCCTTGCTCAGGGCCGAGATATTAAGCTGAACCCTCAGTGAACTGAGAGAACCACGCTTTCCCCAGACAGCTTAAGACTGAGCTTGTAATATGACCATGGCATACTGTGACACAAATTGTTTGGATATTGAATGACCCCAGTAGGCCCCGGTGCAGATGCGTGACAGGGCTCACAACATGCACAAAGGATGCTGTCAAGTTTGGCTTGAATTGTGATTACGTTTTAAAACAGGTCCATAAGACATTTCACAATCAGAGCTATGAAATGAAAATCATACATATTATTTTTAATTAATTATATTTATAAAGTCATGTGAACAAGAAAGGACACCCTATTGAATTCCATGGTTTTCCATATCAGGACATTACACTAAGTGCAAATAACGTCCCTTGTTGGCAAATGGCATTTAAATAGAATATATTGCTATTTTCACTTAGTGTAAATAGCGTATATATTTGTGCTGCTTAATATATATATACATTTTTAAATATATATATATATATATATATATATATATATATATATATATATATATATTTCTCTCTCTCTCTCTCTATATATATATATATATTTCTCTGAGCATTGCACAGTCTGATCTTGGAGTGAATTTGCTGGGATGTCCACTCATATAACCTTTCTCAGACTGATGGCAGCAACAATTGCTTCTCTAAGATCATCGCTGATGTCTTTCCTCCTCGGCATTGTGTTAACACACACCTGCTAGTCCAGCAAACTGCCAAAACTTCTGCTTTTATAAAGGTGATCACACTTGCTGATGATCAGTTAATCAAAGACATTTGATTAGCAATACCTGACTGCTACTTATCCTCTTAATTCCTATGTTAAGGGTGTCCTTAGTTTGTCACCCATGGCTTTTTCCATTTTGGCCTAGTTTTTGTTGAATAAATAATGATATGGTGTGATATGTCATGTTCATCTGAGGTTTTATTTTCCAAATTTTAAGACCTGCCAAGGACCAGATGATTTATATTATGTCCTGATACGGAAAACCATGTAATTCAATAGGATGTCCTTTCTTTTTCACATTACTGTATATATTGCATGTGTGTGTGTATACAGACATTTTATATGTTATGTTTCCTTTGTCATTATCTAACATAATGTCAATCATGTAAAAACAGTAACACTGTTAAATATAATAGTAGGCCTATACTGTACATTTGTGATGCCTAAACTCACTGGTGGCATTTTGAACTATTTATTTGACAAATTATTTAATTTTAATACAAGCTGTTTATTGGTTATCAGCCATAAGAAAATGCTGGCCAATATCGGTATATCTCTATTATAGTATTTGCCTAGATTGTTTAAATATTTGCTATATTTGTTTTCTCTGTTCAGTTTTCTTTTCAGGTTAATTGTCATGTCAGAACATCTATTTTAAGAGAATCTTATGTTACGTTGCACGTATTTGTGTTCACAAACTTGCATAAAGTATGTTTCTGGCCTCTGAAGGCATGTTATGTCAACCATATAACATTTATTTCCCTGTCTTCCACATGTAAAGGGAGTTAATTTAATGCTGTCACAAATCTCAGAAAGACCCATAATTTATTCCTCATCCAAATGAGAGGAGAGAAATGACAGCAACATTTATAATTTGTCCCACTGTAATTTTTCGCTGTCAGGCGAATCCCCAGAAGTGCAAAGTTCTTTTTAATCAAATTATTTGATGAAAGCTGTAGGCAAATTGAGCAGTTATTTTACAATTAATTATCAAAAGACTGGCACACAACATGAGGCTTGTTATAGATTGAACTCCAGTTTGAATATTGATTCACACTTTTTCTCTCATGACAAGATGTTTTGCCTCTATCACTCTCGAACACACACAATCACAGACCCTAAATTATTCAGCAGTTCCTTTTGGCACATTTTAAGTCTGATTTCTCTTTTAATTACTTTGCTGTTTTTGATATATCAGCATGTTTGCACTGCAAGCTCCCTGCTTGGCTCCAAAGGCTTGACTGGAGGTTCAGGTTCAGGCCAGATATTGAGATCCATGCTAACCTCCCTCTGTCCCGGGTCATGTTTCGACATAGCTCCCTTCCCATGTCCATATGGCAGCGGTATCGATCGGAGGCAGAGTGCAATGTCAAATCTGTTTCTTCCTCTACTGAGGTTACTGCGCTGGTGATTTACCTGCAAAGGGATTCGGAGCAGTTATAGATTTTAAGGCAAAACAAAGGTGATGGATTTGTAATAGAAATACAGATCTCATGATTTCATTATTAATGCAGAAAATGTTCACCATGAGGTTTGAGAAAGCTGACCTAACAAGTTGAAAGTGCATGCTCTAATAGTTGTACTCAAGACTGATAACAAGAAATGTGAATTCTGAACACTCAAGTAGATGAATCAAGTTCTGTTTGTACTTATTTTAATTGGCTGTTCCAGTGATTCTTATCTTTTTTCAGTGCTCTCACAGCACAAACTCTTTAAAATGCACCTCAATCAATGTACCACCCAACATGACACTGTAACAAATCACACAATTATAAATGAGGCCTCATTTTGGCATAATTGCATAAAATTACTGGACTTGGATTGGTGTGAAATGTTTTCAAGTTCAAAATCAAGTCATGCAATTAATGTGCTTTCATGTTCGATCACGGCTGTCATTTCCGAGTAGTTTTCCCCATCAGTAGTGTTTACCCAGAATATTTATGAAGCTTTTTTGTTGTTAAAGAAGAGCAAGTATAGCCTTTAAGCACTAAAGAAAGACTCTTTTTGTACCCAGTGTGCCGTTATTGCCGTCCTCCTGCAGTGAAATGCTCACCAACTCCGTTCTGTAGCCTCAGGGGGGTTTGGAGCTTTGTCTCCCCTCACTCTCTATCCTGCGGTACACACCACGGAAAGACATAGTGAGAGAGGAAAGGAAAGTGAAGGAATGCATATAAATCTGTCTTTTCCTTCCTCCAGTAACGGGAGAGGGATTACAAATGCCTTATTTTGATTTCTTCTCCAGTTTAGACAGCTGATGGAGTAGTGATGGTAGGGCGTGAGACAGGGAGGGAGAGAGCGCCCTGCTTGCACAGATATGCAGTATTCTTAATGTGACATTGACAATCCTACTGAGAGATTGAATGACAGCCAGTCGATAGGGGAGCGATGCGTCTGGCTGACCAGCAATATCTGTGCAAGCTGGTGAGAGAGACGGCAAATATAAGACAAAATGGGAGACAGAAGACAAAAATTGGATTGAAAATGGGGAGGGGGAATCATAGATTTACATTTTTAGATAAAGCTAATTATGACTGAAGCTTAAACATATATATATATATATATATATATATATATATATATACACACACATATACATACAAAAAGTATAATCAAAAGTTATTCATTCATTCATTTTTATATATATATATATATACTTTATATTTTTTATTTATTTTATGAATTCATTTAAATTCATTGTGATTTATTTTATATATATATATATTTACTATTCAAATATTTAATCTATTCATTTATTCATGCATATATTAATTTTTTAAAATTAATTAATGTATTCTTTTTTTATTATTGTGTATAACTAATTTATTTTTAATTAATGGAATTTAATTTTACCAAGCGAGGATGTCCCCAGATGACTTCAAAGCGAGTTTTTGACAGTTTTAGCTCACCTCTGGGGACAGTTGTGTCCTCCAACTAAAGCTAAGCACACACACACACACACACACACACACACACACACACTGAGCACTTTGGAGTGTATAACTAATTACCAGCTGATGTAGAACAACACAGAGAGAGAGAGAGAGAGAGAGATAAAGAGAGAGTGAGAGAGGGCCAGGCCAGGATGCCTGATCACAGTCATTTAGAAGAGAGAGGGGTATGGCAGCAGCTGGCCTCTTTTGCTCCTGTAACCCTCTCATCTCCTGTCTCTGCTCTTCCTCTCCCACCTCCCCCACTGACCCTCCTTCTCATCCCTCCTTCTGCTCCACAGATGAGTTTAAGGGCACGAGCACCGTGGAGCTGATCAAGAAGGAAGGCACCACCCTCGGCCTGACAGTATCCGGTGGCATCGACAAAGACGGCAAGCCCCGCGTCTCCAACCTGCGCCAGGGCGGCATCGCTGCCAGGTCAGTATTAGCAAAACATTCATTTTGCGAAACACTGCGGCACTTTCAAAACATTGCTGTGTTTTCAAGATGTCCAACATATCTGACTCGGAAGTTGGGAAACATCTTTGGAAACAGTAATTAGTGCTTGCTAAGACTATTATTGTTGATAAGGTTAGGACTTGAATAAACCCATAACTTTGGACTATTTGGACTGTAACTCTTGCTTTGAACATGAATGACACCTAAAAACTTGCAATTGCGCTTCAATTTTCAGGAACAAATAATTCCTCAGACTTACATTGAAAGAGGGACTCAAGCCATACTTAGAGACCAAAATATTGAGGTCGACTCAAAGGCACCTAGCAACTACCCAGAACACCCTAGCAAACAAATATACATACATACATACTTGTTTGTTTATGATTGTATATATTATAAATTTATTTTATACATTTATATTATGATATATATTTTATTATATATCATAAATAATTAATAATCATTTTTATTCGTAATATTGAATTCATCTATATTAATAGATTTATGTATACTATATGTATATATGTGTGTATACACATAATTAAAATAATGAATATATAAATGAATAAATATATTATAAAAATAAATATGAAATTAAACAAATATAATATAAATATAAACAAGATATATATCTTGTTTGTATTTATTATTATAATATTTATTTTTAGATTTTTTTAATTAATGTATTCATTATTTTAATTGTTTTATTTATTTTTAAATTTTTTTGAAATGTTTAATTCAATTAATTTTTTTTTAAATTATTCCTTAGAGGCTCAAGCCATATCTAAAATATCATACATTTTGTGTGGACTTCACTAAGGCGGTGTTTCCCAACCCTGTTCCTGGAGGCACTTCAACAGTACACATTTTTGAACTCTTCCTAATCAAACACACCTGATCCAACTCATCAGCACATTAGTAGAGAATCCAAGACCAGAAATATATGGGTCAGATAAGGAAGACATTCAAAATATGCACTGTTGGTGTGCCTCCAGGAACAGGGTTGGGAAACACTGCTCCAGGGCACCTTGCTGGTATCCAAAATACCCTAGCAACCACCCAGAACACCCTAGCAACCACATATCACTGGGTTAAAAACAACTAGAATACGCTAGCATTTGCATACTGTAGCAACGCCCTAGTTATCACCCACATTAGCATCATTGTGGCTAGTTTTGTACAGCTACCAATCACATATCCTTTGGAAAATGTAAGAAACGACTTTCAATTCAGGTTTGTAGATGCTAGTTGGTGCGAAAATTCACCTTCAAGGCTTTGTGTTGTCAGGTTTTTGTTTTCTTTTGGTGTTTATGCTAATGATTTTTGCTAAGACAGCATCAATAGATGGGCCCTGAGAGATCAATGTGTTCATAGTCTGTTGTGCTGGAGCGTTTTCTAGGAAGTGTGTGTGTGTGCACATTGTTTTATCTGTACACACTGTGCGTGCATGTGTGTGTCTGTATGAATAAGGTAGACAGAATCTTTTAATCAATACTGCATAAGCCAGAACTCTTCTCCCATTTCCCTATTGGCTCTCAGGGATGGCAGACGGCCTACTGTTCACTAGCGTATCAGACCTCCCCATAAACACACACACACAATCCTCAAAGAATAGATCCATATTCAGATCCCAGAACAAACACTGCACATGCCGTAAAGTAAACGCACACACGTTTTAAGCCCTCTCCTTCACAGTCACAGATACTTTTCTTCTGCAAATCAATTGTTCTTCTTTAAACGTTTCGCTGCACATCAAGTCTTGTATCTTATTACCACAGAGACACTTGCCTTTATAATTTTACTTGAGCTGAAATAAACTGCCTAACATCACAGTCGCTCTTCCTGAATCTGTTGACAATCAGTCCGCCTTGTAAAACGCGAGAGCTTTTACTGCGTGTATATGTGTCAGTGAAAGATCGAGATGGAGACTGGAGCAGCCTGTCTTGATCTTACTAGATGCTTCCTTAGAACAAAGTGTTCCCTTCATGTGCTCAGATCAGCTATCAAAGCGCCTCAGCGCTCGACCTGACTCCTTCTCCGCCTTATTTTCAGCCTCTCTTTATTTTTTCTCTTTCTTTGTTCACCCTTTTCTCTTCTCCTGCCTATTTACTGCCTATTTTATGTTCTTCCTTCTTTCGGTTATGCAATTTCCTCCTCTCACATTTTCTTCAGCAAATGTACAAAATCTACTTCTTGGTCTGTTTCTTTGCAGGAGTGACCAGTTGAACGTAGGGGACTACATAAAATCTGTAAACGGAATCAACTTGACAAAGTTTCGTCATGATGAGATCATCAGTCTGTTGAAGAATGTTGGGGAGAGGGTCGTCCTGGAGGTCGAGTACGAGCTACCGCCTGTCTGTGAGTGAGATTATTAAATCAACGCTATTACTTAGCACAGCTGGAATACTTCAATATGATATAATATAATACATATAATATAATATAATATATTATATATATTATATATACATTTTATATATTTATATATATATATATATATATATATTATTTTATTTACATAATCACATTCTATATATATATATATATATATATATATATATATATATATATATAAATAAAATGCAATTTAATAATAGCATTAAACATTAATATTATTATTATAGGGATAGTTGAATAAATGAAAATTATCCCATGATTTACTCACCCTCAAGCCATCCTTGTTGTATATGACTATCTTCTTTCAGACGATTCAGAGATATAAATCTAAAAATATCCTGGCTCTTCCAAGCTTTATGATGGCAGTGAATGGCGCTCATGATTTTGAAGCCCAAAAAATCCATCCTAAAAATAATTCATACGGCTCCAGGGGGTTAATAAAGACCTTCTTAAGTGAAGCGTCTGCCAGAAGCTAGTTATTTTAGTTTATAAAGTTTTAAATATGGATATTTTTCTTCCAAAAACCCATCGCTTCGCTTCAGAAGGCCTTTATTAACCCCCTGGAGCTGTATGGATTACTTTTAGGATGGATGGATGCACTTTTTTGGGCTTCAAAATCATGAGCGCCATTCACTACCATTATAAAGCTTGGAAGAGCCAGGATATTTTTTTAATATAACTCTGATTGTGTTCGTCTGAAAGAAGAAAGTCGTATACACCTAGAATGGGTGAGTAAATGGGGGGATAATTTACATTTTTGGGTGAACTATCCCTTTAAGAGTAATCTGAGTAATAAGTAATCTTAATCTGAAAATACAAAATTGCGAATGATTACTTGGTTTGAGTGATCTACCACTGTCAATCTACCATTGATTTGTTAAAATGAGTTTCATAACAGCAATCTTACACTGAGTTACCCTTACTCCTTGCTTTCATTTTATTCCTTAGCTGTACAGGGCTCAGGGGTCGTGTTCAAAAACGTGGAAGTGACGTTGCACAAAGAAGGCAATACTTTTGGTTTCGTCATCAGAGGTGAGTGCCTCTGTAGAGTTCCTCACATCCGAATTCAAATGTCTTTGAGTCCAACTCATCAGCGCACTTTCATTCACATCTACATCAAACAAAAAGAGACTATTTTTCTCTGAAGATTTGTTTCGCTGCCCTTGGGCCTGGTGAAAGGAGACAAAGCAGCTTTCAGTCATGCTTCTAATGCTCAATTTCCAAATATTTACCAAGCAGCATTTTAGACTTCATTAAAAGAAAGAGACCATTTTTCAGATCCAACTAGACTAGAGTATGAAGTCTTTTGAAGAGAGACAGAAAAAAATATTTCCTGTCAAGGTCTTGGTTAGCTTTGCTCCTTCTCTCAAATCTGTCTCAAAGAGGCATATTGAGGACTTCCTTTTCATCTTCAAGACTCCATTTGTAAATTCAATGGTATGCAATTTTATAGCGAGCAGCGGCTTTAAAAAAAATGTATAATCTGGTTCTTTTGTAGAAAAAATATATGGAAATTTCAGTAAGGTGAGCAAATGGCCTTTGGTGTGCAGCACTATGCCAGTATTTAGAGCTGTGTTTAAGTTTACAGCATGTCAAGCATATCAAATGTGCATATCCACAAGTGTAAATTTACAGTCTTTCACTCTATGGCAACATTTGTTGAATGTGTCAAAACAAGTTGTATTTCCATGGTGTAGGAGGTGCCCATGAAGACCGGAACAAATCTCGCCCGGTTACCATAACAACCATCAGACCCGGCGGTCCGGCTGACAGGTGAGTTGGTCCTGAACTAACCTGGATTAATCAGCATTGACATTAGCTATGTTTCCATCCACCTATTTTTATGCACATTTTGGGATATCACATAAAAAATGCTGTATGGAAACACCAAGATGCTCATAAATTCTAAAAATGTGCATAAAAAACGTATGCGCTCAACTGAGGCAGATACATTTTTTTATCCGATGAGAAGACATGTGCATAAACTAGGATGGAAACACATTTACTAAATAAATCCCTTGATGCGCAACAACAAACTCATGTGACTTTGCCTAAACAGAGATTAGATTGTGATTGGATAACTAGACTCGCCAGTAGACCAATTTCATTGTACAGCATCTCAAATGTTGATGATCATTCTGAAATGTCTGAGCCAAAATCTGTCATCAGAATGATTTGGTTTATTTCCCTCCCAGAAGTGTCTCACATGATTGCGTTCCTAAACACCAGCATCCTATTCGAACACAAGATAACATGACAGCGTTTATTGCATATTGTCTGCGCGCTTTAAGGCGCAAGTAATTTATGATGCAGGACAAAAGAGCCACAGTGGCTTCCCAAATTGCAGCAACACATTTTTATTACAGATATTTTGCACCAATTTCCCAGGAAGTGATGATTTTGTTCTCGTAAACACATGGGATGGGAATGCTGCTTTATTTGCAAATGTTTTATGCGCTATTCCAATTGTGCGAAGAAGTTAAATTCGCAACTTTGGATGGAAACATACCTATAAATAAAGCTTTTTCCAAAAACCTAGGCAGCATCCTTACTGAAATAAACTTAAAAGTGCTGATTAGAAACACTCCACATAACCAAGACACTATTTGTGTATCATATATATAGTTGACGCACAGACTTGACTTTAGTATAGTTTGGTATTAGCATTTTGCTTAGCTAATGCCAGGATACTCTAATAAGCATAAAAATACATAGCAAACACATATTTAACTTAAGTGATCAAATTTTAATGGCACTTTCCTTCTTTTAAAACCTACTTAAACCAGCGGTAGGCTGGTTTGCTGGTCTTAGATGGTTTAAGCTACTCTTAGATGGTTTTATCGAGTGTAAACTGCATAAGCCGACCCAGCTTGACCAACTGAAAAGCCTTCTAAAATTAGCAAATAGAGCATTCTGATCAGATTAGTCTGGTTTAAGATGTTTTAAGACTATAAATAAGTACATATATTAATAAACTTAATTTAATTATCTTTATCTTCTCCCCGCATTATGGGATTTCTTTCCCTAATGATATAACCAATAAAACTTTAAAATTTGTCCTCAAAAAAAAAAAAAAAAAAAAAAAAAAAAAGTATCTTAGCATAATTAATTCTCTTACAGCTTTTAAAATGCCGCTGTGATTTCTCTGTAGGCTATTCACTAGGGTTTGGAACTGATTTTAAATTTTGAATCTATATCTAATAACCAACAACCAATGCTGTTGGTTAGCCTACCGATAAATGTGCATGTAGTGATTTTTTTTTTTTTTTTTTTAAGCTGGACTGTAGTCATTGTTGTGAAATGGCAAGAAATTGCTCGATAAAAATAGTGTTTCCCAGTCGGAGTTCCTTTCGGAAATGGAATAGATTGCCCCGCAACTTCAGCGCTCGCTTGAGAATTGTAAATGGACTGACGTGATATTTCATTCGCTCTGGCGTTTGAACTGCTCTGTTATTACTGTCATTACATGCCAGCCCGTCTCTCTCTTTCCCTTCAACCTTTATCAATATTCATTTTGCGCACTGGTAATTTCATTTCTTACCGACAGAGTATTCCCATTTCTTTTGTTCAGTGGCATGGCTCCTGTTTTTCTGGGTAAATATTGTTCTGTTCCTCTGCAATTTGGTATTGAGTGGCCTCTGACATCGTGCAGTCGCAGAGAATGCCCCCCTTGGAAAATAAAAACAGCAAATTTCATTTTGTACGAGTCATAAATCAGGCCTCTAACTAAAACTTGTCTCTTGTGGTGCTCCCTGTTATTCTGGGTTAAAATGTGCTTTGAAACTGTCCTCTCAGAAACCTCAATAGTCTGGCCTAGCCAGACTTAAACATAAAGAGATTGTACACATCAACTATTCACAGTTTACCTTTGTGTTTACATGCTATTTTTATTTATACCACTGTGTAAAAACTCAGTTAATCACAGTCACTACTAACATTTGAATGGAAAACACTGAAAAAATTAAGGATTGTGTATCTAAAACTATTTAGGACAGACAATGTCATAGAGTTACACTACCATTTAAAAGTGTATGATTTTTAATGTTTTTGAAATAAGTCTCTTATGGTCACTAAGGCTGCATTTATTTGATTAAAAGTATAATAAAACAGTAATATTGTTAAAATAACTGTTTTTATATTTTAAAATGTAATTAATTACTGTGATGGCAAAGCCACGGTGTCATTTGATCCTTTAGAAATCATTCTAATATGCTGATTTGGTGCTCACATTTTTTTGTGGAAACCGTGGTACATTATTTTTGTTTAGTGGAAATCTTTTGTAATGTCTTTACTGTCACTTTTGATCAATTTAATGCAGCCTTGCTGAGTAGAAGTGTTAATTTCTTACTAAATCTCGCTGACCCTAAACCGAATGGTAGTGTAAGTACCATTAACCATTAACATTCTGCTCCTGGATATCTAATTTACTTGCCATTAAGTTATCTTAAATAAAACTGACTAAAGATTTGATACCACTGACTTGGAAAACTTTAGCAAATCAAGTTATTAATTCAGATGCAATCATTGTAGCGGCTGTATCTTGTAAACACATTTTTGTTTCCAGGCGCACTGATTAAAAAGCATAGAAGTCAGCCAATCAGACTGGCTCCAGATGTATCAGCCTGAACTTGCCTGTTTTGTGTGCATAATGCATCAGATGGTCCAAGAACACAAAGTAACATATGCACCAATAGAGTTACAATAATGTTCTCAAGTACTTCCCATGGTACATGAGTTTATTTTTTATATCTTTTGAGGTTCTAAGCAGCACTTGGTCTTAGCTTAGGAATTACTGTGTTTTCGGAAAGGTCTCTGGTGTGTTGAACACAGATGTGACCTGCCTGCCATGATAACAGATGGAATGTGAGGAATTGTAAAGCCTATAACCTTTCCGGCATTTTAAAGGCTTATTGTTACGAGCAAACAAGCGGAGGACACATAATACAAGTGCTATTGTGTCTCTGGGTGCCTCTCTTGTATACAACACACTTCTTCTGCAATTCAGAAAGGCCATTTCAGTCTTTATTGTATTTTGTTTTCTCTCTCAGGGAAGGTACCATCAAACCTGGCGACAGGCTGCTCAGTATTGACGGAATTCGTCTGCATGGAGCGTCTCACGCAGAGGCCATGAGCATCCTCAAACAGTGTGGCCAGGAAGCCACACTTCTAATAGAGTATGATGTGTCAGTCATGGGTAAGGACACTCCCACTTCATCTAATCCTGCTCCCAGATAATTCACATTTATTTTTTTATAATTAAATGGGGAAATAAATATGGAAATTATCATAAAGGAGGCAGCAATGTTTCATTATATGTAATATAGATTAAATTGTAGTTCTGTCAAACCGATTAATCACAATTAATTGAAATCAATTGCAATTAATCGCATCTAACATAAAAGTTTGTGCACAAAACTTTGTGTACACACGCGCACACATTATATATTTACAAACAATTTTTTTTTTAGATGCGAGTAATCGCGATTAATCGATTTGACAGCACTAATAACAATACCTTTTTATTTTAATATTTCAGTATTAATATATTTACATATTTAGAGAAGTGAAATAGCAAAAAAAGTAATAAGGAAAATGAAAAGAAAAAAATCTTTACTTTGTTATATTAGGGTCATTGATGAATAAGGTTTTTAAAAGTGTAAAAAACAAAATGGAGATATAATTAATTTTAAGTTTTATTTTTTTATTTTATTTTTAAGTGTTAACAATGAGATTGTGGTTTTTATAATCAACTAACACTGCTTTTGTAATTTGTTACAAGATGGACAAAATTTGTACCAAAAAAGTCATTCGGTTTAACCAAAATTTCGGTTTTACCGAATGACGCTTTAGGTTATACCGAATTATGATATTTTCAAACAATGTTAACAGGCTGATATCTAGCTAGCTAGCAAAATGACAATCAAACATTTTATATTAAATATTACAACATTTTCCATGTTTTATAGCAGTTGTACCGAATGACTGCTGGCTGGAAAACCATTACAGTATTTGTAAACACATATCGACTGAAAACAGCAATTACAGAATGTAACATTTTAGCAATTTTGAAGAAGTTATTTCATTTTATCCAACTCTCGAATGTCGATATGATTTTGTAGCATTTGTAAATGTCAGGGAAAACATGCTGTGGATAATGACAGAGTGTCAAAGAGGTGAATGAGGTGCAAAGAGACAAAGAATAGAGTGACAGCGAGTGAGCTGAACTGAAATGAAAAAAGTCTCTTAAGATTTGAAGTGGCCCGTGGCTGTAACTCATCTTTCCGATGTCTTTGTTGGGCTTTGACCCGGAAGTGATAGATTCTCTTTCTGCTGTGCCCAGAGGAAGTCTAGTGAAAAGGCACATCCTGCTTCACTGCACTGATGTGCCCCTCAGAACAGTGATGTTCGAACAGCATTAAACTTTAACTACCTTACAGTGCCTTTTCGACTGCGTTTTTGGACAATGCGCTTTCCTTCGCAGTTTAAGTCTTGCTGTGTAACCTATAGATCGTTTTGTCCTGGATTTCTGCCTAAAATAAAACTTTTTTTAACACCTAAAGCAATTTACACCCTCTTTCTCCACACTCTCTCTTTCTGTCTTGTCAACTCTAATGCTCAGTATGGAATGTGTTTATTGGTGCGGGAGACAATGCTAGTGATGAGACATTGGACTCGTTTCTGCAAATCAGCTCTTTTGAACAGTTTATTTCAATTAACTGTTTAAAAAAAAAAACAAGATTCAGCAGTATGTCATTGTGTACTAATACATTATGAGGTATTGTTCTTAGTAGTAGCTTGTTCATTATGAGTTTGGTTCAACAAGTTTATGTGTTTGATACCAAACTCATAACAAATCACACGTAATAAAGAGAAAGATTCATTGTTTAGTGAGTCAATCAGTTGTTGATTCACAAACTGCTCAGAACGATTCACGATTGAATCATTCAGATTGTTTTTGTGGACTGTTTCAGATGATTAATTGGAAATATCCGACTCAAAAGAACGATTCAATCAGGCAATACCTGCGTAAGTTGTCGCTTTAAGGGTGTTAACACCAAATCACATTCATGAAATTTCAGAGACAAAAAAGGTCCACTGTCTCAGTAGTTTGGATGAAGAACAGCTCACACAGAAGTCATTCAAACCAAACAGCTTTCTGTTTCAAAATCTGCGTGGGAAAATCTTTCGCCCTCACTTGAAATTCCTGATCGCATGGATTCCTATTGAAATGACTGGATTTCACACACAAAAACAACGTTTTCTATACAATATATAATGAGTGTTTATAATTAATGATTGCTTTTAGTATACATGACTAAATAATCATGTATGCACAATTACAGTTGGAAAGAGGCCAAATTAATCTTTGAATTCCTGACAGATGTTGATTGCTTTGACTTGCAGCGATTGGCTGCTGGACAGCTTTTTTCGTTTCTCATTTGCATAATATTGAGCATTATCTCATCTGTTTGACACTCTCACCACTTGCACCACTCCACGGTGGTCATCTCCTGTAGAGAAGGAATTGAAAATGGCGCTTAGCTCCACATCAGTAGACACATACAGTAACTAGGTTTGATTAAAAGTAACCACCAGAGACCAAGTATGCATTGTGCATTCATCACAATTTATAACCACTCTTCCTCCCATTGTCACATGTTTCTCCAACCCTTCACGGCAACACGAACGCTCTTTAGCGAGTTCCTCAATCGAGCCCTCATCAGGCATGATGTGTATGACGGTGGCACGTTAATCACCAAGCCTCTGTCATCCGAATGACATCCATGTGATTGAACAATTTCCCAAGGTGGAAATCAGGGGTTGGAAAAAGGGGTTTAATCATCATCGGCTGTCATGGCGGCTCGAAGAGGTCACTTGGATCTCATTTAGCATGTTTAGCTATCCCACACTTCCACTAGGGATGTGCAATTTGGTCATTTTGTCTACTCGAATAGTCAGCAGCCAATTTTCAAGCCAATTTCAGTTTAGCTCTTCTCTATCCAACCAGATTGCAATGTACCACCCAAAATACCATTATAACGAATCAATTTCGACACAATTATGTGTTGTTAATGGACTCTTGTTCAATGTTGAATGCTTTAAAACTATTACAAGTGACAATTCCTTATGTTTGAGGCACAAAGTCACTCTCCAAAATCTTCAACCTCTTTGCTCCTCTCTGGTGAAGTGAGCTTCTAACCTTCACTCGAACTGCTGAGACCATCACATCTTTTAAGCAACTAAAAACACTCCTGTTCCACCAGCACTTAATCATCCCACACCCTTAAACCAATGCACTTATACACACATAAACACAAACACACATTCTTGTACAGCTATCTTTGTAAGGACATTCATTGACACAATGCAGTCTACAGCTCCTTAGCCTAACCGTACCCATCACAAACTAACCCAAACCCTTACCCTTAATCTAATTATAACCTTATCCCTGAAACCAAGTCTTGACCCTCAAACATGCCTTTAAATGGGTCTCAAAGTGTGGACCGGCCAAAATGTCCTCACTCTGATGGTCTCAAACTCAAACTGGTCTAAAACTTCTCCTTCTCTAGCTTGCTTCCTAATCTAGTTGCCTATTAAACCTTGCATTGTATATTGCGAATATTGTTGGCTCTTGGTGAATTGCTTTGTAAGTCGGTTTGGATAAAAACGTCTGCTAAATGCATAAACCTAAATGTACAATATTCCTTGGGTACTTGTGGCCATCCCCGGCTTCCACATTGCTGTTTAAAATTTTAAACACGTCACCACATGTTTGAGTCTTTTAGTGCCGCTTTACAGACCAAAGCAGCATCTTTCAGAATAGCGCAGGAGTTTTCCCAGTACGGTGGCATTTTGCGATGGCAGCAAGCGTGTTTACCGCGACTGCAGGGAGGAAGTTGACACACCTGACAGCCGACAGCTGTACGCCCGCTCTAACTAAAGACCGGCTGCTCCTTCTGTCCGCTCCACACTCAACAGCAGGAGCTATTTCTCTTTGTAATGGGCGTCAAGTGAAATCAGCACATGTTGGAAACAGGCTGGAAGAGCGGTCGTGTGACACATGTTTACGTGTAGTGGTTTCCTCCATGCTCTAAAGATGTATGGTGTAATCAGGTCTTTAGTGCAGCCCATTGCTAAACTGAGATGTTGAATTACCTCTATTACACTTTAACAGGTCCAACCGCAGCCGCTCGCCCTCATTCACATTAATGAGGTGTGTGTACATGTGTGTGTGGGTGTATAACCATCATCCGTAATGCATTTTTTTTTCTTTTTTCCCCCCATGTATTTGGGCACTTAAGCCACACTTACAAATGTATGTAATTTCATTGCATTAGAAGCAAAATATCTAATCAAGTTGTTACCGCTGGTGTAAAAGTGATTCTTAGGGGATGTATGAAGTCAGTCAATTCTTCAAGTTCACACAAGTGCTGTTGCAGAGAAAACATGTGTATTCACATGCTCTGCTAAGTTTAGTATTATGGTGTTTTAATGCCATCAAAAAAAGCGTATTACAATGTTACAAGGGTAAAAGCCACTTTATAACACTGTAATGTACATTTTTTCCCCCTACTTTACAGATTCTGTAGCCACAGCTTCAGGCCCACTGTTGGTGGAGGTGGCCAAGTCGATGGGCTCCAGTTTAGGTCTGGCTCTCTCTACCTCCATGTACTGCAATAAGCAGGTCATCATCATCGACAAGGTCAAACCAGCCAGCATCGCCGATAGGTAATTACAGCAGCAATCATTTTCCAAATGCACAGGAAGATGACCATTTCGGTTCCTTAAAAGAAGCATCATTGCTCATCATGTTTCCATTGTTCTGTGAGCCAGATCAATGCATTGAGAGGACAGAAATGTATGCTGCAGAAACCTGATGCCTGCTTGTGAAAATTTCAAAGTTTGAAATGCATAAAGCTTAGCAACTAATTATAGAAATTCAATAACTCATCTAGCCTTCATGCCAGCAGAAAGGCCCGGAACAATAATAAGGGTGGCGGAGTGCTGAGCAAGTGAAAACCTTTCCATCAGAACAGATTAGCACTTTGAAGATGATTCAAGAGTTTGCTCTTGGGAGAAACATTGGGAGGGAATTATTCATACGTCTTATACCCCTTTTCCATCGACAGGGTGCCAGTTTGGGTGCCCAATCTGGAACCACTATGTGCATTTCTACTGCAGAAAAGCAGTTCTAATGAAACATTTGTTCTAAATTGGCTTAAAAGCACTTGTAACATATTAATAATATATTAAATAAATATATCAAATTATATAATATTATTATTGCTTAAAGTCTGCATCAGATTTGGTGTTCAAACTACTTTGGTGTTGGACTACTAAAAGTCATGATATTTGCAGTATTGAGAAGAATTTGTTTTTAACGATTGTTTGAAATGATGCCTGTGATAAGTGCAATTCAGTGGATGTTAAGAGCTGGCAGAACAGGAAGTGATCTAATTGCCTTTGCAGGTGTGGTGCACTGCATGCTGGTGATCACATTTTGTCGGTGGACGGCACAAGTATGGAGTATTGCACACTGGCCGAGGCCACCCAGCTGCTAGCTAGCGCTTCAGAACACGTCAAAATGGAGATTTTGCCCCACCACCAGACAAGGCTGGCTCTCAAGGGCCCTGAACATGGTAAGAGACCCACACAAACTCACTCTGGGCTCTAAGGATACCTGCACACTAGAGTTTTTACAACAGAGAATGCTTCAAATCCATTCATTTAAATTGGGATGGTGTATTGTAAGGGTATAGGCAATTCACTGCATCCCTGCTTGATTTTCAACCGATACGGCTCTTTTTACACCCAAAACACTCCATTAGGACTTTCTGTTTTTGGTCACATTTATTAATGTGAACTGTTGTACATTGTGCATCTTACAGTAGTTCTTCAAACCTCAGTGCCCTGAGGAGAGAGTGGAGAGACATCCCCTTAACGAGTTAATCGATATTGAAAGTGATGCCATATGCATAATTGATGCCTAACATAATTCTTGCATGTCTTTGATATCAACCTTGTAGTTCCTAGATACAATATGTTGTCTGAATGCAGCGTTTGCAGCTTGTATGTCAGGTTGTCAGGGGTTGTTCAAAAGCTTGTTCTTATCACCTGACAGGTTTTTATTAGGCTGTGCGCCACCAAATGGTATGATAACGAGAGTTGACGTCAAAAGTTTAGGGCAACAATGAATTTCCCAGAGAATACGTCCTCAAGACATCCAATGTGTGCCCTCTCACATCTTATCAGGAGCAGGATGTTAACGTTCAACACCAGAGACAAAGGCTTGAATGCTGCTGTACTTCCTGATAGGGCTAGATTTATACCACAAAGATGTAGAGGGCCACACTAGAGCAGAGCCAGGTAAGAATGACC
This sequence comes from Hypophthalmichthys nobilis, assembly GCA_037950665.1. Classification (NCBI taxonomy): domain Eukaryota; kingdom Metazoa; phylum Chordata; class Actinopteri; order Cypriniformes; family Xenocyprididae; genus Hypophthalmichthys; species Hypophthalmichthys nobilis. The sequence continues at coordinate 10,037,293 of CM075489.1, read as the reverse complement.
AGACCAGAGTCATATTTAAAGACCAGAATTGAGACTTTTGACTTGGGATAGTAAGCAACCACACAATAACATGCTACAAAACCCTCAGAACATTCTGGCAAACAGGCAGAATGCCCTAGCAATCACATAGAAATGTGATTAAAAAAAAAAAGAACCCTCAGAATATCTTAACAATCACATAGCAACACCCTGACAACCATCCAGAACATCAACAGCAACTGAATAGAAATTCCCAGGCAGCCACCAAGAAAACCATAGCAAATGCACAGTAACATGCTAAAACCTTGTCAGCATCTACATAGCAACGCCCAGGCAACCATCTAGAATACCACAGAAATGCCCAGGCAACCACCAACATCATCCTAGCAACTGTAGAGTAACATGCTACAGAACACTGAAGCAACCACAATAATAACAACATTTTGGCAAAAACCAGAACATCATAGCAACTGCACAGTAACACTCTAAAACCTCCTCAGCATCTATATAGCAACGCCCTGGCAACCACTTAGAATACCATAAAAACGCCCAGGCATCCACCGACAACATCCTATCAACCGCAGAGTAACATGCTACAGAACACTTAAGCAGCCACATAGTAACAACATTATGGCAAAAACCAGAATACCCTAGCAACTGAACAGTAACATGCTAAAACCTCCTCAGCAGCTGCATAGCAATGCCGTGGCAACCACCTAAAATACCATTAAAATGCCCAGGCAACCACCAACATCATCCTAGCAACTGCAGAGTAACATGCTACTGAACATTTAAGCAATCACATAGTAGCAACATTCTGGCAAAAACCGGAACACACTAACAACTGCAAAGTAACATGCTAAATCCACCTCAGCATCTGCATAGCAACACCCTGGCAACCACCTAGAATGCCATAGAAATGCCCAGGCAACTACCAACAACATCCTATCAACTGCAGAGTAACATGCTATGAGACACTTAAGTAACCACATAGTAGCAACATTCTGGCAAAAACCGGAACACCCTAGCAACCACATAGGAACATGCTAAATCCAGCTCAGGTTCCACATAGCAACGCCGAGGCAACCACTCACAACATATTAGAATTGTGGTGGCAAACTTAAAAGCAACACTAGCTTATTAGCCTGTTGTTGCTGCTGGTCTGCTTGACTCAAACCATAAAAAAGAGGTCAGAGTCTTACCCTGTATGCATCCTCTATGCCCTGTACTTCTGCTGACATCCTTCACTGAGTTTAAAAAAAAACCCTGTATTGATGAATTAGAATTATTTTGCAGAACGTCCATAAGGTCAGTATTGTACGACCTTTAAGCTATGAACTTAATAAGAATGTGGATTAAAGCTTAGGCCCAGAGAACATAAATAAGCATGGACCTGCACAGCATACTAATGCTTCCTGCTTGCTGTTGTAAGGGTTTTCCGAGGCCCAGCACTAGAAAACAATGAAGTGACCCTTGGGTCAGCTGGTAGGAGGCATCTTGATTGGCTCTTAAGAAAAGGAAATTGAGTTTAGAGCACCATCCATACACATTCACTGGACGAAGCTCACTCCTGAATCCTGTTAAGAGCTGCACATGTCTACTGTCAGGCGTCTCGCATTACTATGCAGCTGCACGTCCACTACGCAGTTCGCACACACAGACGTGTACTCTATTTCCTCAGCTCAAGCAGATTTAGAGCAGTGAAGCGTTCTGTACTAACACAGATCTAAATGCCAGCCGCTGTGAAATTCCAGACAGCTGGCTAATGCCGGAAACGTCACAACACCAGATAGCTGGCTGATACCACAACGCATGCATGCATCACACATACACATTCTGCCTTGTCACCGCATACTCTTGGATTCACAACATCAGTTTGGTGGACTTCCATAGGCGTCAGTGTCTGTGTGCCACAGAAAACATCTGAATCAATCTACTGATGAAAACATAAATAATATCCGTCCGGCCCATCTCTGCTTTTTTTTTTCTTTTTTTTTTACAAACACTCAACAGAATCTTTTTGCTGGGCTACCATGTGCATGTAGTTTGTTGTAGTACAATGTATAAAGTGCACACTAAAAAGTGTGTACTGTACAAATTCCACATACTGTATATATGCAGTATATACCGTATCCAAATGGGGGTGGATTTCAGCAGTGGCGTGTAACGTAGTCACTCCTACTAGCCACTTTGGCGGGTGGAATTTGATATATAATACAGATTTTTCAATTATAGGCTTTTAAAAAGGCATCTGAAATGATAAACTAGGTGCAATGTAATGTCAAAATTATAGATTTTTCGATACATATCGATACTAAAATATCTGATACGCTTCCAATACTCATTTCCTGCAGAACAGATAAACGATACCAGCTACGCTTTCTCGTTCTCTCATCTCTTCGACAGTGAGTTGACGCAAACCCGCCTTCCCTCACTCACTTGTTTTGTTTGGTCTGGGTGAATATTGTTGGTGTTACAGGACTTGAATTTCGTCATGGGATTGCGCATATTGCTCATAATTTTACTAATTCCCGCAGATTTTGTGCTTACACCCAAAGTGCACGCACATAAAGCTACCTCTCAATACTAAATTGAGATGTTTTTCACTGCTTATTGCGTTTAAACAGTCAAATACCCACAAAATGGCCTTGGTGAGTATTCACGTAAACACAGTCAGTCATGTTTTAAGTGAACGTAAATAGTTGAGAAAGAAAACGCATGTGTAACAGTATAATGGATCCGTGCGTCAGGTCTTAAAGTGACAGCAGCCTAATATACCTGCTGCCAAATTATGAAATAATATTAAAAATATCTATATTCCAGTTTTTCCCCATGGTATCGATGTCAAAATTCACTGTGACCAGTGAAAATGCTGAGTGGCTTTATTATATTATATTATATTATATTATTTTCAAGAGATTAATCTTGATTATATTTGTTGACACCCTTAGTATAGAGATTCTACATTGTTGATGCCTGCAAAAACACTTCATATTTTCATTTGCACCTTCCCCTCTATGATTCATGAACAATCTCTCTCTTTATTTCCCCCCCACACACATAATTGTAGAAGTAATTGCTCTCATCTGTCCAAGCCTGATTACGTTCTGTCTCAATGGATATTTCACTGTCTTTCAACTCTGTGCTACTGTTTGATGCTATCATGATGATGGATCCCTGGTCTCCTGCCTTACACAAAAACACACTCCTCCTTCACCTCTCACCAAATCTCTTTCCTGTCTAATCCCCTCTGCAGCCACTGCCCTCCAGTTTGCTTCTTTCTTCTTTCTCTGAGACTGCTTTTGTAGTCTCTCTTTCCAGGCTGTGCTTGTGTGTTTGAAAGAACATGCTGCTAAAATTAACTGTGAAAACAGAAAGGAGCCAAAATAGAAAATGATCAATACAGTTGTCCATAGTTGTGTATTCCTAGGAGGACTCTTTGAGGGGAGCACTAGCTATTGGATATTTAAGACCTTGCTATGTGAATGCTTTTTTTTTTTTTTTTTTTTTGTGCCTGCTACTGTAGATTAAAAAAAAAAGTCTAAGTCTGCTTGTCTACAATGTATAACTGAAAGTCTCAGATGATGTTGCTAGGTAGCTTGCATGTGCATTTTTTGTGAGGTCTACAGTATTTGTGACATTGGTTGCCTTAACCTAGAACATTTCTTAAAGGTACACTCTAAAAAATGCTGGGTTAAAAACATGTGATTGGGTTGGGTTAAATGTTTGCCCAACATGCTGGGCAGTTTTATTTAACCCATGCAACTATTGTTTAAAAATTACTATATGGCTGGCTTAAAATGAACCCAAAATAGGTTGGAAATTAAAAATCATTATACAACATACATTAATAAATGTTAATTTATTAAACATATTAATAAATGTTCATTTCCAGCATACTTTGGGTTCATTTTAAGCAAGCAATACAGCAATTTTTAAACAATAGTTGAGTAAAATAGAACTACCCAACAGGTTGGGCGAACATTTAACCCAACTGCGGGGTTAAAACAACCCAAATGCTGGGTTTGTCCGTTTTCAATCCAACTTGGGTTGTTTTTAACCCAGCATTTTTTAGGGTGTATAATTCACCACAATATTTTATTTTATTTTATTATTTTATTTTGGATGCACTGTCATTTAATAGACAAAAACGATTAAAACAATATTCAAAATATCTTTATCATTATTTATTATCTCATAATCCCTGCAACAAATTTCCCAAATGTTTGGTATATTTTATTTTGCTTGTGCTTATGTTTTTGTCCATTTCTGTGCTTATGAAAAAAGCCTAATCAAAGAGCAGACTGATAACCCTTTAATGGGCATTTCAAACATGAAATTGTTAAACTAGGGTCATTTTTAACCATGGTAGTTTATTCCAGGGTCAAGCACAGTTTGAAAAGCCTCTCCTTGTATGTTTGATCTTGTATCTGTTATACATTGGCATTTATATGTTGTTGTATGCTTTTCCTGCTCACGTCCTCCTCTCTCTCTCCGTGTGGTCAGTCAAGGTGCAGAGGAGTAACCGGACGTTGCCCTGGGAATCCGGAACCAACAACAACAGCAACTTCCTTCCTTATCAACACTATAACACCTACCACCCCGACCAGTCCCGCAGCCAGACCAAGCAGAAAACCTCTCCAAACAACCCCCGTAATGTTCCTTCCCTTTTCCTTCATCCTCATCCTCATGTATCCTCCTTGTCTCTCATCAGTAACAAATTTATTCCATTATTTTATGGGTTTTAGCTTTATAACTTGCCAAATTGATTTTCATTTTTATTGTTTAATAAAATCTCAAGGTCTCATGTATTTTCAAAGAGATTTGGCTAATCAGTGCCACATGAGCAACAGACCATAATCAAGTTGGGCGGAGTTCAACATTATACAAATGAGCAGTGACAGCCAATGGGATTCAAGATGCTATATACATATTGCTGAAGATGCAAGATTTAAAGTTATATTAAAGGGTTAGTTCACCCAAAAATTAAATTTCATTAAGTCATTAAGTACTCACCCTCATGTCATGCCAAACCCATAAGACCTTTGTTCATCTTCGGAACACAAATTAAGATATTTTTGATGAAATCTGAGGGTTTCTGAACCACAGCAACTGCGTTCACTACGTCAACTGCGTATGACAACAGTTCAAATTGTTAAATAAAGTCGTTATTTTATTTTTTTTTTGCACACAAAAAGTATTCTCGTTGCTTCATAACAGTAAGGTTGAACCACTGTAGTCACGTTGACTATTTATTGATGTCTTTACTACCTTTCTGACATAATAATCTTAATGACAGAAATTTCATATTTGGGTGAACTAACCCTTTAAATAATGATTGATGTCTCAATCTGTCAAAAAATATATTTTATATATCATACAATCAGTTTAAATCATGCATTCTTTAAGAATCGGACCCACAACCTTGGCATTGCTAGCGTCACGCTTTCACATAAATGTGATATGTAATACAGGAATGAATTCGTTAGAATGTCTCATTTGCGCTTTATTTGATAAGACTGTTTTTGTTTTTGTCTTTTTTAGCGTGTTTCATTTGATCTCTTTGGAAAACAGAGCAGAACTAATTTGTTCCCCGGCTGTTTCCTTGTCTCTTAACTATGCTGAGGCTAAAGACTGATTTTCTCTCTCTCTACTGCTCTCTTCCTCCGTATTATATCTGGCCTTTATTCTCCAACTGTGGGCGTAGCTGAGCTCTATTCTACCAGAGGCGAGAGCACATTACGGCAAAGCTCAGACTCGCTGTACAAAACCAGACGAGCGCTGAGCCATTCAGGGAGACTTTTGTGGTTTTTGTTGTGCAGAAGATACACAGTGAATCCACAGGACTCCTTTGTGTTGCCATTCTTTGGGGGATATGGAACATAATCCTTGTTAAGGATTGACATTCAAGAAATGTGACCTGATCGTTTCTCCCTGTGCGGTCATTGGTGGACTTTATAGTCTCAAATACATTCTGGGACATGTAGTCAATGATAACTGACATCATGAGGCCCTAGATTTGCTCTCTAATTGACTGATAAGATGGGGAGATTGTCACTTGTCACAAAAGCACTCCACATTTGTGTTTGTAGGTCATGCTATTCCTCTTTCAGCAGCCTTTTTAGTGAGTCTGATTTGATTATACGGACTCATTACTATAAATTCCAGCCATCAGGGCTCTATCGATCTCTTTTGCTGGCGCTCTATGCATTTCAAGGGCACCGTGAGACTGTTAGAGATGACCTGTACTTGTTTGTTTACACTGACAGCGATTTGCAGCACTAAAGCAACTGCAAGTTGTTCATTTTCAGTGATAGTTGGCGTTTAGAAGTGACATGATTGACAGAGACAATTCATGAAATGACCAAGTTTAACTATGAAAATGCGCAATGACATAATGCAACACACACTGTTAAAAAAAAGAATTGTTGGTTTAACTTAAAAAAGTAAGTTACCTGGTTGCCTTAAAATTTTGAGTTCATTTAAATTAAAAATTTGAGTTAATACAATGAAGGTAATTGGTTCAATCAACAGTAACTCAAAATATTATGTTATCTGAACCACATTAATTATCTAAGTTGATTTGACAAAAGAAAAAATGTTATGATAACAAATCATGAAAATAATTTTTTACAGTGTAAGGAACATTTTAAAGCAAATAGGGTGGTCATCTTGTAAAAAACTCCCTTCTTAAAATATAATGGCAGCCATATTAATTTCATTTGTAAAGACCCATTTATACACTGTAAAAAAAAAGTCTGTACTGTATAAATATGAAGGAATTTTCCATATTGTTATTATTTTTTTATACAGGTGCTTTACTTGTATTTTGAATTATGCATTGCGTTGTGTTTTAGGGTTAATGGAAATTTCCTTAAAAATACTGGATAATTTCCTGGCAGAAAATTAACAGTGCATTTTCCATTTTTATTTTTTACAGTGTACTGTGCGAGAAAAATAATTATATTATTTTGTAAAGACAACATGTTTTCTACAATACATTAATGTTAGATGTATAAACCCTTCAAAAAACGATTACGAACATTTTTATCATAATCTTTAATTTATTATTAAAATTTTCATATTTTACTTTTTATTTATTATGCTTGATAAAATAGTTAATTAATCTGATGATTTTCAACCAGCTTTAGAAGCAAAATTAAATTAAAAAAACTTGTAAAGTGTTATCATATCCTAACACCCCCCTGCAGACTTGAGTTTGAAAACCCCTGCAGCAACCAATATAGCAACCTGCACACCTCCAGCAATGTAACTGTTTGCCACTTACATCACATATATGATTGATTGATTTTTAAAGTTAGAAACACGACTGAAATCTCTTGCGGCACCTTCCCGACCTTCACAGTCGTGTTTCACATTCTCCATTCAGGAGGGTCATAAAGATGCTGTGGGCACTTCAGTGCTGGTGGCTTCACACAATTTACTGTCACTCCATCAATACTTTTTAGTCACAGTTTCTTTTTTATTCCTGGATTATATATTCCCCTCGGTTCTGGGAGTTCAAAGGCTTTTTCCATCTTTGAAAGATGTGTCCTTGATACGCGTGAAAGAGCAAAACTCCCCCGAGAGTTGTATTACTTAAGCCGCTGTTTTCTTTTTCCCTTAAGACAAATTAGCCAGCATTTGCTGGACATTAACTCTTTTTAATGTTTGGATTAGGAAGAGCTCTTCCTATACAATACACAAGTGGACCAGAAGGCTTCAATATGGCTGTAGATGGTTTAGTGGTTTAAAAAAAAAAAAAAAAAGATAGAAAGGCAGAATGTCCTTCCATGTGCCAAGAACAGACAAACTGTATCAAACAGCAATACAAAAATAAGACTGTAATCTGCTCTAATCCTGCCATGTTTTCAGCATCACCAGTGTCCCAGCCAAATAAAACATATTTTTTATAGTAGTAACACTCTGCCAGTTGGGATTTTTTTGTGAGTGCTAAAAAAAAATGGCTTTGAAGCTGTCTATCTGATCAGTATGAACTGTGATCTGGTTCTTAGGCATTGCTCTGTGATAAGAAGTGGCTTTTAGGCATTCGGGAAGTATTTTTAGAGATGTGCTTTGATGAAGACTTACCACCATTCACACAATGTCAAATATGAGGGCAGTCTGCTGCGCTTTAATGAGTTGTTTTGTGCATTTCCTCGAATGGTGACCAACCGTGGCTCTCATTTCCAGCACCTGTTGTTAGAAAATGTTAGGGTTTAAAAGTTCAGTAGAAAAATGGGATTTGAACATTTAAAACAAAAAATGAATAGGAAAAAATACAGATTCTGCACTCTTTCTAGGTTACTAATCTAAGTAAATTTTTGCCATCGACATCTTTGTACAGAAAGTCACATGTTCCTCCATTGAAGCTCAAGATTCTCATTGAATCATCTCAAATCATGCTGGAGATCATAAAGATCAATGGAGTTCATACAGTTTGAGTGCAGCTGTCTTTAAAGCAGAAGAAAGATAAACCATATACTAAGACATTTTGAAATTCTCAAATTGTTGTATTGATACTGATAATGTCATTTGTAATGAAATAAACTAGAAGTGTTCTACTAAGCTAAACAACTTTATATACTAAATATATGAGGTTTTGCAATGAGTCATTGAGAATTGATAATGAGAGTTTTGCTAAAACGCTCCTCTCTTTCCCACACAGCTCTGGGTTCATCCTTTTCTCCCACCTCCATGAGTGCCTACAGTCTGAGCTCACTCAACATGAACACGCTGCCACGCACCATGTATCCCACAAGTCCCCGCGGCACCATGATGAGACGCAAACTGAAGAAGAAAGACTACAAGAGCTCAAGTACGTTTGATGCAGTCGTGATGAATTTTTTGACTAATCTGTTTTTATTAATCAAGAAACAAAACATTTCATACAATTCAAAACGAGACCTCATTCTTAAAAGGCTAGTTCACCCAAAAACAAAAATTGTTTCATTCCAAACTTCTACGACTTTCTTCTGTGGAGCACAAAAGACGTTTTTTAAGCTTTGAACAGAATGCAAAACCACCATAAAAGTGGTGCATATGATGGTGCACTATATTCAGTATATGTATATGACATTTCACATCTTTGTGAGGAACAGATTGAGTTGGAATCCAACCCAGATTGAGTTAGGAATCCAACCCCTCAGTGAAAGATATACATTAAAGCGTCAGTGGATTTCGGAATCCAAGCCCTTAATAAAGATGTACATTGAAGCAGCAGTGGATTTCAGAATCCAGCCCTTCAGTAAAAGATATACACTACCAGTCAAAAGTTTGGAATCGGTAAGATTTTTAATCTTTTTAAAAGAAGTTTGGTCTGCTCACCAAGGCTGCATTTATTTAATTAAAAATACAGTAAAACCATAATATTGTGAAATATTATTACAATTTAAAATAACTGTTTTCTGTTTGAATATATCTTATAAAGTAATTTATTCCTGTGATCAAAGCTGAATTTTCAGCATCATTACTCCAGTCTTCAGTGTCACATGATCCTTCAGAAATCATTCTAATATGCTGATCTGCTGCTCAAGAAACATTTATGATTATTATCAATGTTGAAAACAGTTGTGTACTTTTTTTTTTTCAGGATTACTTGATGAATAGAAAGTTCAAAAGAACAGCATTTATCTGAAATACAAAGCTTTTATAACATTATACACTACCGTTCAAAAGTTTGGGGTCAGTAAGAATTTTTATTTTTATTTTTTTGAAAAGAAATTAAAGAAATTAATACTTTTATTCAGCAAAGATGCATTAAATCGATCAAAAGTGACAGTAAAGACATTTATAATGTTAAAAGACAATTTATAATGTAATCCTGAAAAAAAAAATATATATTGTACACAAATATTTTGTACAATTGTACACAATAAATGTTTCTTGAGCAGCAGATCAGCATATTAGAATGATTTCTGAAGGATCATGTGACACTGAAGACTGGAGTAATGATGCTGAAAATTCAGCTTTGATCACAGGAATAAATTATTTTATAAAATATAATCAAACAGAAAACAGTTATTTTAAATTGTAATAATATTTCACAATATTACTGTTTTTACTGTATTTTTAATTAAATAAATGCAGCCTTGGTGAGCAGACGAAACTTCTTTTAAAAACATTAAAAATCTTACCGATTCCAAACTTTTGACTGGTAGTGTACATTTAAGGCGTCAGTGGATTTCGGAATCCAACCCTTCACACTTGATAGAATGAATCATTTGGTTTTCTGAACCCAGATTAACAATTTATTCAAAAAGAAGTCTGATTCAAGAAAAACTTTTTTCCCGTGAATCGCTACTTAAATTTGATCTGTTCCTCACTCAACACAATGCATTGTATGGACCACTTCTGTTATGCTTTTATGTTGCCTCTGCATCCTTTTTGAGGCTTGAAAGCCTTCATGTGCAGTAACATGCATTCTTTTCAACCAGCTTGATGGAGCACAACTGTGAATGGAATCTTGGGACATGTTTTTTGAAAGTACTTTTTTTAAACTCGTCTTGCTATCTTGACATTTCCACAAAGCGCAAAGCAATAGCCAAAGACCTTTTTTTCTGGCTCTGTAGAGTATACTGGATAATTAGATGTGGAGAGGATAAAAACATGTAAAACAACAGATTTACTGTTGGTTCTTTCCCAGTTTCACTTTGAATCATTCTTTGAAACCTTTCATTTTTATCAGAATGGCTGAAGTAAACAGAAAAAGGCTTGGTTATTGATTTCCTGTTAAACTTCTCTAATGTATCAGAACCTCATGCAGGCTCTGGCCGGGGACTTGTCTTGACTTTAATATTAGGTTTCAAATTTTTATAGCTGCCTTTGCCATTCTTTGTGCGAAACATAAGTCAGGAGGTTGAATATACCGCCTATAGTAATTCAGAAATGAACCTTTATAAATGCCTCATTATGCTAAGCGCATGAAAGTGCACGAAAAGTGAAGCTTGGTCAAGCCACTGAAAGTGACGAAAGCAATAAAACTCCAACATAATTGCAATGAGGTTGCTTGGTATTAAAGAAGAGCCATACGTCTATTATTCTTCCTGTCTCCGCTATGATAGTCTGTCTTTATCTGTACATTCAGATGAGTTGCACATGCTTCCCATCCTTCCTGCCCTTCCCCTTTGCGAATCTGAATCTAAATAAGATCAGCGAGTGAGATAGAACTTACCTGAAGTGAACACATTCAGCATTCTCTTCCCATATCTGAAGCCGCCAAGCGAAAGAGGGAAATTACACCTCTGGCTACCCAGTAATTAGATCCTGAAAGATATTTCATATCCTTCAACTGAGCAGCGTTGTCGTCGCCTCCTATGCCACAGATAATTACCCGACCACGCTTTCATACCGTGTGGGGTGTTATCTGCGGGCTTTGTCAACAAGACCAATAAACAAACGCTGGGACTGGAAAAATGGTTAATCAGTTGTCCATGACACTGACCTCATTCATGGTAACTATGACTTGTTTGTGAGTTGCTGTTTTTTCGTTGCATTTGTAGCTGCTTGGTTATTTACTGTGGGTGTTAAAGGAAGTGGGGTTTGGACAACTGCTGTAGAGAAAGTGGCTGTGAAAGTGATGATTGAGATGCAGGATGAGGTCATGCTGCTGACATCATCAGTTTTCAGATTCAGTCCAATGGGAATTGAATATTTCTGGTTTCTGGTAGTTAATGGATGGATCTTTTGGGAGTTGGTTATATTTCTTCATAAATGTGTAATTTCGGTGATATTATAGTGCCACCAAATGTTGTAAAATTAAAACTAATTTTCGGTAATTGGAATTAGGGCTGAAATAAAATATTAATATTAGATGAAAAGATAAAACTTATTTCAGTTAGTTGCTGATGCAACATTTTTAATTTGTGTTGTTTATTTTTAACTTCAAGTACTAAAACTACTAAAGCTAAAAAAAATTTTTTATATATATATATATATATATAGACAAAAACACAAGACTGAAACACAAATTAAAATTAAAACTAAAAATATATCATTAATACTATGATAGTATATAAATAATGCTAAAATAACACCAAATGAAATTGCAATAATAATGATTGTTTCCAAGCAGGTTTCCAAAGCACTCTTAAAGTGATAGTTCACCCAAAAATGAAAATCCTGTCATCATTTACTCAAGCTGTTCCAAACCTGTATGAATTTCTTTCTTCTGCTGAACACAAAATACGATATTTAATTCCTTGCATTACAGGTAGGTGTGCTTTGGAAACCTGTTTGGAAGCAACCATACCATTCTTCCATGGTTTGGACAAACATGTTATCCCGCCCTGAAATCATGCCATCGGCTGTATTAGAAATTGACATTCCGCTTTGCTTTAACAAACATAGTGCCACAGATGCAAAGTCCCCCTATAAATTGCTTCCTTGGTTGTTTCATTACACTGGGATATGAGGCGGTATTTTAAAATGACAAAAAACTTATTAGCCTAATTTAACTGTCCATTTTTTATATGACTTTGAAGTGTTTAATTTACTTGGCTGCACTTGTTCTGAACATCACTTTTAATAGTTTCTCCTACCGCATTGCCTGCCGCTTGTGTTTGGTTGATATACCTGGCGCACAGAAACAGAGCATCTCATCTATTACACAAATTTATTTCCAGGTTACTGCCATGAGCATGTGCATGGCCTCTCATAGACGCTGTTGGTTCAGAAAAATTATTCCATAATGGGTCTGTAATAGTTGTATAGAGTCTTTCCTCAGCTTTTGTTTTACTCTAACTCATGAAACATGCTTAATCAGAGGAGCACACCAGAGTATAATATCATAATGGACAATATTCATAACTAAAAAGGCAAACGCAGCAGACATACTGATTCATCCCACAAATACAGTTGCTACACTGAATGTAAATATATTTATTAGTGTAAACTTAGCTAGCTATAACAAGCTAATTCAGAAAAAGCTAACTGGCTAATTTGCTAACATGTTAACAATAGCATGTTATAACACTTGCTGAATGAGTACAGCAATATAAAGCATTTAACATACTTGCTCTCAAACCAAGCCACATGCACCACTTGTCACCATGATGGTAACTCTCCAAAAACCAGCAATAACAAAAACTCTTCTAAATTAGCATAACAAAACATTAATCACTACTAAATCTCCCACTTAACATTAATCTTGCACAAAAGACATTATATAACACTTAATTTTAGCATTTACTCTCCCTTTTGAGTGCCATGGGCAAAGCATGCTGGGAAATAGAGATCCCAGCCCAGTTTCAGTTAAACTTAAGTTTGTCTAAATTAAAAGAAATAAGTTAATAAAACTCAAAAAAAAAAAAAAAAAATGAAACACTTCAGTTTACTTAAAGTTCTGTGAACTTCAAAGAGAAATAAAGTGCAAAATATTCATAAAAGTTAATTTGACTGAACTAATTTGTTTAATTTAAGTTTGTCCTACTCAAACCAATTAATTAATTTGAGCGTTGGGGTTTACAGTGTAGGAAACTCATCTTTATGATAATTCCGAGAGCATGTGAAGGCAGCATTTGAACCAGTGTTGTAACTAATAAATGAAAAGTACAAATATTAAAAGTAGTTTTCTGTAATTGAAATAAAGCTTGAAATAAGATATGTAAATATTAGATGAAAAGCTAATTTTATTTTATTTAAAAAAAAAAAAACTAATAAAAATGACATCACAAAATACTAAAACTTAAAAACAAAATGGAAAATAATGAAAAACTTATTTAAAATATGAATACATACTACTTAATAAATAATTAAACATGCTTGACTGAATGTTTTTAATAATCTAGAGGCTTTTGCCGAAATATTTGAATTTGTATCAAATAATGGTCCAAGAAATGCTAATGAATATTAGCAGCTTATCAGCAATCACCTTGTTTGAGCTTCAACCAACAGCTGTGAAGCTCAAAGAGCAGCAAATTGTTCATTGCCTCACTGGCCCAAATTGAAAGCTTAATTAAAGCTTGATTAACTTCATTGATGCTCCAAATGAGCCCAATTTGCATAGCACCTTGATTTCACTGTCCGTAGAGCTCTGCACAGAAGCAGTAGCAGTCATATCAAGGAGCACAATTGCCCAAGATATGTTCTGACAGCCTATAGCGCAAAGGCAAATGAGTGAGGACGGGTTCACTGCATGCAGTACCGCTGATTCAGCATTTCCAGCCTTTGCATGAGTGACGTCTTCTAGCATACAAAGTAGCACTGGTTTGTTAAAAGTCCCTCCTGAGGCCTTTATTGTCACTGGCTCACGGGGACAGAATAAAGCTCTCAGACACTTCTGAAAGAGAGAGAGAGAGAGAGAGAGACTGGAGCGATGGAGGGAGGGAGATACATGCTGCAAAGTCACCCATCAGACAGCAATGACACGTCTGGATGCGATGCCAACCCATCTCCTCACATGGAGCGATAACACAGAAAGCAGTGCCATTTTCAAATGCGTTTTATACTAGCACAGTTTGGTGTCCTGTTACTTTTTGTAAAGCTTTATAGGGACAAATCTCATGTATTTTGTTGTGAGGCCTTGTTGAATAAGGTTTTCGGAAGAATTTGTTCCCTCTTTGTAGAAAGTGTCTACTGCAAGATCAAACGCAGAGTCAATGAAGCAGTGAATGTGAGGTGAAACTATCTGTCTTGTCCACACGCACCATAAACAGACACAGTCTGTCGTCTCCTCTTCTCCTTCTGGGGTAACTGTAAAAAGCTTTCACTGATGTCTTTTTTAAATCTTGTTTACCCCTGTTGGAGGCGGTGTCATACTAATTTTAACGTTCCCTCTGTGTTTCTGTGGTCTGGAACAAACCAGTCTGCGTTTAATGTACTGTGACTGAACTAGCACCGTGTCTTCTCACCAGGAGAATATTAGCATAATTTAATTGTTGTCTAATGCCTACAGTCCTCGTTTATGATTTCCATGCAGTTGTCAGTTAATATGTTCTGCTAGAGGAAAATATAATTACAATAAAAGAGGACATCTTCCCTAAGACACATATCAGGCTGCGGCATACACTTAAAAGGTTAGTTCACCAAAAAATGAAATTTCTGTCATTAATTACTCACCCTCATGTCGTTCCACACCCGTAAGACCTTTGTTCATCTTCAGAACACAAATTAAAAATGCAAAAACAAAACAAAAATAACAACTTTATTCAACAATTTCTTCTTTTCCCTGTCATTTTCCTACGCTGTTTACATTGTAAACACAGTGCACCACTTTCGGGTTCTACATCACAACGCCGATTCGGTATTGGCCAACGCTGTTCACGTGAGCACTACGATGCTGATGCAGGAGCCGGCCAATAATGAGCTGGCGTTCTGACGTAGAACCCAGAAGAAAACAACTCCACAGGTATATCCAAATTAATTTAAGCATATCCAAGTCAGACTTTTATGTTCTTCTTGGTCAAGAGTGGCATTCAGCAAAGCTGCAAAGCTTATGAGCAGAAGAACACCATCTCCATGGTCAAACATGGAGGTGGTCTAGTCTTGTTATGGGGTTTCTTTGCTGTTGCAGGAAGTAGAAATCTTGACTGTATGAAGGACATCATGAATTCTTTGAAGAATCAAGCCATTTTGGTAAAGATGGTGATGCCTTTGGTGCAGGGACTGAAGCTTGATGATCAATGGACTTTCCTGCAGGACAGCCATCCCAAAGTATACATCCAAATGTACTTAAGCTTGGTTCAGAGATCAGTCGTAGAATGTTCTTGAGTGGCCCGTACAGATTGAAATCTCATTGAAAATATTTGGTGGAATTTGTAGAAAACAGTGGTAACATGGAAACCAAAGACTATCTGTGATCTGGAAGCTTTTTCAAGCAAGAAATGAGCCAAGATTGCAGTAGAGAGGTGACAGAAACTTCTAAGCACTTACAGGCAGCCTTTATTGGAGGTTATAAAGAATAAAAGATTCTGCACAAAATTTTACTTTTGGGGGTTGAATAATTTTGTACACGTATGCTTAGTTTGATTTTTTTTTTTTTCATCAACTTTACATTCTCGGAATCACTCAAATGAGTGTTAATAAACTTTGTATAATAGTTTACTGATGCCTTTGATGAATTGTTTTCATAAAATTTCGTTCTCAGCAGCATACATACACTATATTGCCAAAAGTATTGTGACACCCCTCCAAATCATTGAATTCAGGTGTTCCAGTCACTTCCATGGCCACAGGCGTATAAAATCAAGCACCTAGGCATGCAGACTGCTTCTACAAACATTTGTGAAAGAGTGGATCGCTCTCAGGAGCTCAGTGAATTTAAGCGTGGTACCATGATAGGTTGCCACCTGTGCAATAAGTCCATTCGTGAAATTTCCTCACTACTAAATATTCCACGGTCAACTGTTAGTGGTACCATAACAAAGTGGAAGCAATTGGGAACAACAGCAACTCAGCCATGAAGTGGCAGTAATGTAAAATCACATGCACGCTGAGGTGCGCAGAAGTCGGCAACTTTCTGCAGAGTTAATAGTTACAGACCTCCAAACTTTAGCTCAAGAACAGTGTGTAGAGAGCTTCATGGAATGTAAAGCGTCGGATGCAGTGGTGTAAAGCACGCCGCCACTGGACTCTAGAGCAGTGGAGACGTGCTCTCTGGAGTGACGAATCATGCTTCTCTGTCTGGCAATCCGATGGACGAGTCTGGGTTTGGCGGTTGCCAGGAGAACGGTACTTGCCTGACTGCATTGTGCCAAGTGTAAAGTTTGGTGGAGGGGGGATTATGGTGTGGGGTTGTTTTTCAGGGGTTGGGCTTGGCCTCTTAGTTCCAGTGAAAGGAACTCTTAATGCTTCAGCATACCAAGACATTTTGGACAATTTCATGCTCCCAACTTTGTGGCAACAGTTTGGGGATGGCCCCTTCCTGTTCCAACATGACTGCGCACCAGTGCACAAAGCAAGGTCCATAAAGACATGAATGAGTGAGTTTGGTGTGGAGGAACTTGACTGGCCTGCACAGAGTCCTGACCTCAACCCGATAGAACACCTTTGGGATGAATTAGAGCAGAGACTGCAAGCCAGGCCTTCTCGTCCAACATCACTGCCTGACCTCACAAATGCGCTTCTAGAAGAATGGTCAAAAATTCCCATAAACACACTCCTAAACCTTGTGGAAAGCCTTCCCAGAAGAGTTGTAGCTGTTATAGCTGCAGATTAAGAATGGGATGTCATTAAAGTTCATGTGCACAAACTTTTGGCTATATATATATATATATATATATATATATATATATATATATATATATATATATATATTAGGGCTGTCAACGTTAACGTGTTAACGCATGCGATTAATTCAAAATAGGGAAGCATGTGAAATTGTGTCATAACGTAATTAACGTCACGCAGTTAGATGATCTTAAAGTCCATGCTGATTATATCAGAGATGGCAGAGAGAATTATTCATTCCAGTGTCTGTTTCGCTTTAAAACATGAACTCTGTCATATTCTGTCATTGCACATCGCGCTGTTCCTGTCTGAACGGAACGTCGAAACATCGCCGCTGTATGGCCAGATGATATGAAAACTGTTTCTAGGCTGGATAAAGCAAATCAGCTTCTTGCTATGAAAGTTTTGATGGATGAGGATTGCAATGAAAGTAAAGATGATTTCGGTGACATACAGGAGCCGTACATTAAGCACGTGTGAGTTTGTTATATTGATGCGCAAACAAATCATGTATGAGCACTCTTGATGCACTGATAGCACATTGTATTTATGCACAGACACATTTCAGTACATTCACGTTGTTTTCACACACATTCAGGATAATGTTGATTTGTCCTGTGTATGTTGCTGTGTACTTTAGTATATATGCAGGTCAAGGCGGTTGGTTTAGTTTTTTTTTGGCATCTCCGTGTGGTCCTGTTCAGTATCGCAACTTGACTTGCCTAAAATGTAAACAAGCTCTTTGCTGTTGCACATACTATACACTGTGAATTCTGAAACGTTTTTTTTGCTGTGATTTTTTTTTTTATGGGTGCTTTGGTATCCTACATAAATGTATGAATTATCTGAAAAAATATTTGGTTATTCAGTGTCCTTTTTTTTGGAAAGACATCTAAATTTACCTTGAAAAAAGCTGAAAAATACAGTTTTGTGAGAATCACACTTCAATCTGATGGTTTACTTTGCTGGATATAGGCAATGATGGCAAAACGGACGCGTTAAACAAGATAAATGATGTATGCTTAATTTCACGATAAGTGTGAGATTAATTGCGATTAAAAAAATTAATCTATTGACAGCCCTAATATATATATATATATATATATATATATATAGATATATGATGATGATGACGTCAAGGGCCTTGGGATCAAAGAGCAGCTTTTTTTTCCAATTTAGAACCGCCGAAATCTGTTCTCTGCCGAAGAAATATGTTTCAGAACCCTTCTGACTCATTCTAAGGATTTCAAGTTACAGCTGACTCATTGGTCTGTGGGAAGCAGAAATGAAGATTTCTTGCAGGAAGGAAGAGGAGGAAGCAAACAAGCTAGAGAGAGTCAGTTGGCTGGTGATTCTTTGACATGTGTAGACGATGAGCCCTCAGGTGCTTCCTTGTCTGTCAGAGCCTTTGAAGTCTACCACAAACCGAAGACACCACTTAACCGAATCGCCTCGCGAAGCAAGAATCTGAAGCGCACAAAGCCTTGTCGAGTCAATTCACAGTCTGTGGCCCCTGAGCCATTCTCAAAAAGACCAGTCAGTATCATTTCCAGTGCTTCAGATAGAAGGAGTCCCAAACGAATGTTGATAGATGTTCACCGCAGCCACGTCCCTAAAAGCATATTAGCATCCAAGAGGCATCCCATCCTCATCTGCGTCACCTTAACCTCCCTCTCTCATCCCTCACTACCAATAAAAAAGGAAAGGTCACCACATTTAAAACAATAAAGGTGTCTGGTGCGGTAAATCTAGCCTGTGAGCAGGGTCATCAATCTCGGATAGACTCACTCTGAAGTCACACTAGAGCGATCCGGAGAGTATAACAGGCTCTTTAAGAATGCAGCGAGCCTGGTTTAGCTCAGGTCGATAACCCACAGGCAGATTTCTGTATGTGGCTATGGGGAAAGAGACCTCCTGACTACCGTCTGTGCTCCCTGGTGCTTGACACGACAGTTCAAGCTTGGTCAGTCAAGGGTGTGAAGGGCGCTCGTGTGTCAGAGCACATTTTCACTTGCCTTTTTTGAAAGCACGCTGAGTGAAAAAAGATCTTCAAAAGTTGTTGTCGATAAACATGGGCAAAATTGGTTCTTTTTGCAGCCCAGTTCGAATCTGTGGCTTTGCAATTGAGATGTTTCCCATGAGACTTTATTGATATAGACAATTGTAAATGGGGCGCAGCGCAGTGTATAAATCACTTTGGTTATGCTTATGTCCCTGTCTGCTTTTCTGTAAGCTGGTTTAAAATCTCTCAATCAAAGCAGTGAAAACAACAGGGCCTATCTATTTCACAGACTTGTTTGTTTGTCTAATAGACATAGATTTAAACTTGTGAACATTGATTTAGTTTATCATTATCAGTTGATATTTCATATACTATATATTGGTTGATATTGGATATTTAATTGCATATGCTCATTTCTCCTATTTTGTACATTTAGATTTGTCCTTGATATTTACATTTGTCTCTGATAACACTCCTCTAACAAGTCCCCCTGTAGTGAAAATCAAGTTTTTAAAGTTGTTTATATGTCTATATGGTGTTTTGAATATGCTTTAAGACAAACCATGTGCAAATTCATAAGTCAGCACCTTTGCAGAGTATTTTCTCTTTAAAACTGAAATCGCTGGTGTTTCTTACGTCACAAACTACCTTGTAACCAATCACATCAACGTGTCGGCCGGCTTTAGCGTATTATTAACTATGACTGCTCTGAAGCAACGGAATCTCGAGAAGGTTATCCCAGTATATTTTTCTGTTGATATGAAAAATCGGGTAGATTTAGCAATATGGCGGGTGTCTGATGTATATTACGATGTTATGATGAACTATGCCTTTCGACACTGACGTTCTGAGTTATTAAAGCGTTTGTAAGGATGCTGATTTTTAGAAGAAAGCTGTCTGACTCTGAGACATGGTTTGTGTAACATTAGAAACACATTATTAACTGTTTGATAACGTAGTCAAGCAAAAGGCTAATATATTAATTACCGTTATGTGTCCGACGGTGTAAAGAGCGATACCATTGTGCAGCATTTACCTCAGTAAGTTGATCGTGTGGATCTTTGAGCTCGTGCCAGTGAGTGGAGGCGGGGCTAATTAGCATATTCATAGATCCACGCATACTAAATGAACCAAGGGTGTAGACTTACATTTAAGCTATTTTAAGGCATGAAGAATGTTTTTCACAGGAAAAAAATGTTTAAATATATCTCATTTTGGTGATCAAAGATTAGTTTTAAGGGATAAAATTATTGACTACAGGGGGATTTTATGGTAATTTTTAAAAACACTAGAAATATCCATTTTTCATATTACATATTATAATTGTATATGCATTTTAAGTATTTTTATGTGGTTTTTTTTAAGTGTTTATTTTTTATACTTGTTTTTTTTTATTTTTTTTTTTATTTACAATATACTGTAGAATTTTAATATTGGCTGTTTATTGGTTGTCTGCCATAACATGAAAGTTTAGCAGTAACAGTATTGTATCATTAACTATAACTAGTAAAATTGTTTTTGAAATAAAGTATTAAAATAAAGTACAAAATAAATATTAGATTAAAATACTTCAGTGAAAATTAGATGTGTTGCCTTGGCAAGTAGCTGAAATAAAAATAAGTTTAAGTTTACTTCCTAAAATTACTAAAACTAAAACTAAAAAAAAAAATTAAAAAAAAAAAAATTCAAGCTAAATAGAAATTCAAAAATGAGCTAACTCTAAATATTAATAAATACTATAATAGTATACAAATAATACTAAATTAACACTGAGCAGTAGCAGTCAGAAATAATACTGGTGCATCCTTAATATTTAATTTTTAATAACATTATGTTTAATAGCATATTAGTTTTTGAGGTGGTATTAAAGTCTCAAAATGTTGGTATAATGACAACCCTATATTTAAGTACTGGATAATATAGTCATTTCAGACCCAGAATGGTAAGATAAGAAGTTCTAACAACCTCATAATTCATACCATCTACAGAAAGAGTTTCCCAAAATCCCTGTGGTCTGATTTGTGATATAATACACCAGCTCTATATCAAAGTGCCTTTTCTTATTTCAAAGCGCACCTAGCTGGCCCAAAGATACTGGTGCAAACACATTGAATTCTTATCTGCAGCGAGGGCACAGATCCAGCTCAGTCACTGCAAAGACTCAAATGGCTTTCAACCTTTTAGTCTGGGGAAAAGCTGCTCTGAAGTTGCACAAAACCGCTATTTGAAACCTTTAAAAGGATTGTTTTAATTTACCAAACCTTTGTCTTTTTTTCCTTGTCCTTATGTTGATCGCCAAAGGAGAAGTTTAGCAGAAAGTTCAATCTGCTCTTTTACATATAGTCCTCCAATAAGAGCAAAAATCAATTTTATAGGTTAACTTTTCAACTTTTTCCACTATATGTGACCCTGTTTTCCTCTGTTTTTCATTCCTGTAGTGTCTCTGGCTTCCAGTACCGTAGGACTGGCTGGACAGGTGGTCCACACAGAAACAACAGAGGTGACCCTCATTAGTGACTCCATCATGGGCTTTGGGATCCAGCTCCAGGGTGGAGTCTTTGCCACAGAAACCCTGTCCTCTCCACCGCTCATCGCTTACATAGACCCCGACAGCCCGGCAGAGCGGTAAGATCACCAAAGACGATTTATATTAATCTCCAGTTCTTCTCCAGTGCCTCATTTGACCTAGTTAAAACTCTGGGTTTTAATATTCCAGATGCCGTTCCTCACACCGCAGCGCTCGGTGCAGCTTAATTGTTTGCATTATCGTTTGCATTATCAGAGAAGTGTGAACTTCCCTTTGGGAATTTTGAATATTTAATCTTGAATCTGATTTTGATTATCTGAACACATCCCAAAGCCCACAGTTATTACATCACTGCGCTGTTCTCGCAGCTTATAGCTTGTCCTCCGCAGAGCCACATCTTCATCGATGATATAATGCAATGATCACACATGATATATAACTGCCTGGCCGTGACGATCTGATTTCCAGCCTGCTTGGGCTGTGATTGACTACGCCGTTACGTGATAGAGCAAAGCACTTAACTATAATTACCTGAGCGGCAGAGCCTCAGCTGGCATCCAAATGAACTTGCGCGTCAACTGAGGGGGATTTACATCCCAACTTCACTGTAATTACTGACCTAAGCAACAGGGATGACTTCTCGCTGCCAGCTTAAGTTGTAATTGTAGTGATGGACATAAACCTTCTAATGTTGGTGATTTGATAAAGACCTATCGGCGTTGGGGAACAAAAGTGGTGATGCTGTCAACTTAACTAAATCTTTCACTACTGTGTTTAAAATAATGTAGCTTTTTCCAGTAACAAGCTACTTAAAGGGATAGTTTATTTAGTATTTTATTTTTGTTTTTATTTTGTATTTTATTTAAATTGATCTCCTTGTTTTTTTGTGCCAGATGAATACTGCTATTAATGCAAAAATATAATACTATATATAATAGAATTGTCAAAAGTACCGACTTCGGTACTTACTGAATTTTTAAAAATGTGACGATACCAATGCCCCCTAGCATTTTGAGCGCTGTTGAGCACAATCGTAAACACCTCTGATTGGTCATTGTGTTCACACACTCAACAGATATGTCTGTGATTGGCTACAATCACGTTCAAAAACATGTTATAAATAGACATCTTTGACACTCTTCACCGAGCGCTTACACAGATACACACGGGAGTATTTGAAAGCAGCCGTCTATCAGCAGATCCCTAATATATCTGCTGATAGACGCCTGCTTTCAAATGCTCCCGTGTGTATCTGTGTAAGCGCTTGTTGAAGAGTGTCAAAGATGTCTATTTACAACATGTTTTTGAAGCGTTAATCATTGTAGCCAATCACAGACATATCTGTTGAGCGCGTGAAGCTAATAAAATATTAAAACTCAGTCAAATAAATTTTTTTTAATTATGTCATCCAGTATTGTGGACTCTCTCTTGTTTCATACAAAGCAGCTGCTGCAATTTTGTGACTATTGTTTTGTACACTGTAGGATTATAAGATAACAAACAGGTACGATTTTAAAAGTTTAATCTCGGATCAATACCTCTTATCCCCATAATTATTTAAGTGGCGACATGCGGTTTAATAAGTGGTGCGACTGTACCGTATATCCCTTAAATATCTGTCTAGTTTGAACTTGCCACACTAGCAACTGCTCGCTCCACGGAAGCTTTGCGTTTAAAGAGCTAATATTTAATAAATAAAATATTTCGACTCAGATCGATATTTCATATCTAATTATTTACTTGTGTGGCAAGTAGCTGTGTAATAAGCGGGATAATGTACATCCAGCCGGTTGTTATCTCAGAATAAACCCCTTCAGGCTGATTCAAGACCTTTCCACTTCGCATCGGGGTCCTGATCACCCTGTCAGGGTTTATTCTGAGATAACAACCAGCTGGATGTACATTATCCCTTACGTAACTAAGGCTGTCAACCTCTAAAAATAACAAAAAAGCACCACAAAAGTCAATCTTTCCCTCCAACATAGCTCTAAAATCACAAAACGCCATTGGTTTTTGTCTCTAATCACAATGTGACATGTGACAATGTGATTTTTGTTGGTAGGGATGCTAGCAGCCCACGCTGGATACCAGCATCCAAAACTCAGCATATGCTTCATGATGACTAGCTTTAGTGGAGTTTTTAGCTGAAATCAGAAGCAATATTGCTTCTGTTTGGCTTATATAAGCCATTTTGGAATTCAGTAAAGATTGTTTTGTTCCCTCAGCTATTAAAAAGTGCTTTTACTTTGACCTTGAGGCAGGAGCAAAGAGGACGTTTGTATTTTTGCATAAAATGTCACATCCACTCACAAATGTCTATTTAATGGTGCCAGCTGGCATAATATAAGTGGTTGGCTGGTCTATGCGAGACATTGCCTGGGTAGCACCACCTCTCCTTCTGCAACTAGTCCATTATTTTGTATTTTATGCATTCAGCACAGTTAGTCTGTTGGCCAGTGTAAGAGGAATGGTGTGCTAAATCTGCTCTCTGTGCACAGGTGCGGCATCCTGCAGATTGGCGACCGCATCCTGTCAATAAACGGCATCCCCACGGAGGACAGCACACTAGAGGAGACCAATCAGCTGCTGAGGGACTCCAGCATCACCAGCAAAGTCACACTAGAGATTGAGTTTGACGTAGCAGGTGGGGACACAGACCGATTCATCAATTCCAAACCTGTTTGGGGATGAAGGATCCATCTGGGCACATCCCGCGTTCATTCTAGTGTGTTTTTTAAAAGTTATGCCACAGTTTTGAGAGCCCAACCATCTGGCGACTATCTGATGTATATAAATGATTAGTGCTGCAAGACAAGTGGCTTGTGATTTAATAGCTACTGTTTCCAGACAGAAAATACAAAATCAAACGCACATTCTCTAATTTTTCCATCTCGTGCTGTGCTTTGGCAGTGAAATCACAGTACGAGCCTTGAGACACGTTGTAATTAGCTTGTCATCCTAGCATTTTGTCTTGTGTAATTTGGTATGATATTTAATTAGTTTCTTTTATTTAGCTAATCAGAAATCTTTTAAACTGTGTTTGTGATGACTTCAAAGGTAGTTTCAGCCTTAAGGCACTAGCACAGACCGCCTACTCTCCTTTAACCATATGCATATTGCTCACAAAAACAAGTAAGTTTCTCTATCTAAGATCTAATCTGACTATATGCAACTTCTGTGAGTAAGGGCTTAAATGCTCTTTAATCAAAGTTCACAAACTTACAAGACAGTAAGATTTTTATGATTTGTTTTTTGTGAAGAAATTAATACTTTGATTCTGCAAGGATGGATTGATCCAAAGTGACAGTAAACACATTTATAATCATTGTTGGGGAAAGTTACTTTTAAAAGTAATGCGTTACTCCCTAAAAAAGTAACTAATTGCGTTACTTAGTTACTTTTTGTTACATTACTTTTGCGTTACTTTTTGTCACCTGTGGCCTGTTGCATGAAGCTAGTTGAACAAACTTTGAGTTTAAGAGTAGGTTTGGAGTTGACAAATCCAGATAAATCCAGCCTGGTTTAGATCAGGATCAACTGTTGCACAACGCTCAGTATAAACTTTCTCTGTCAACTCAGGTTTAATCCAGAGTTTGCAAAGCGCATGCACCTGAAAGTGTGACACGTGCGGCAAACAGCCAATCACACGGAACAAGGAGAACTCTCTTCCGAAGATTAATTTCATATTTTTCATAACGATCTCTTAAACACATTTACAAAGCAGGAATAAACACTACTGCAGTAAAAGTTTGAGAAGGCAGCTGAAAGAAAATATCTGACTATATCAATGCATATGAATCAAAGAAATAGACCAAATAATTAATATAGTTTCACAAAGAGCTCAAAAGAATACATGTAAGATTAATCTGTTTAAAAGCTTTATATATTATGCATGTATTATATTTATTTTAATTTAAAAGCAAAGTTTAATATTGTCAATTAATATAATAGGCCTAATTATATAAATATGTCATGAATTATTCATAATTTTAATTTATTTAATATAAACATAATGAATAATTAACAGCAAATGTTGAGCAATTTTGTCTCTAAAAGGTTTTCACTATAAACTGATTTAATTTGGAGCGAGAGATACAGGGGGAGTGGTTTTATTGCATCAGATACATGTCACTTTACTCACAGCTGATTGGTCGAGTTTGGATTTGTGATCTCTAACTCAGAATAAAACTTGCTCCGGAGCAGGTTAGCTGTGTAGCGTAAGTTACCATAGCAATGAACCCCGCTAACCAATCCACCTTCATAAGCCCGAAAAAACAGAGTTTGCTCAAACTAATCTTGAACTTACCTGAGTAGAAACTGAAACTGGCTTTGTGCAACAGGCCACTGGGCGTGCATGTCTTTTTAATAAAAAAAAGTTCTGTTTTTGGCAAAAGTACCCTTTCTGACCAAAAGTGAAATGAATAAGCCTCAGGCTGAAGGAAATGCAAATTCATGCCTGTACAGTAGAGGGAGCAGCAATAAAAACAAAAAATGAAACAAATGTGATGTTTAACTAAAGTCCATTTTGCTTATTAGTATGGTTTAATTTGGATCATCGAAGGTCAGCAGCAAAGACATTGGTAAATAAAGTGAGATTAAATACAAAGTAACTTGTTACTTTTTCGAAAAAGTAACTTGCATATTTTGTTGTAAATTTAAAAATAATGCGTTACTTTACTAGTTACTTGCAAAAGTAATCTGATTACGTAACTCGCGTTACTTGTAACGCGTTACACAGTTTATAATATTGTAAAAATAAATGCTGTTCTTTTGAACATTTTATTCATAAAAAAATCCTGAAAAATATGTTTTAAGCAGCTGAAACTGTTTTCAACATGTTTTATAATAATAAGAAATGTTTGTTGAGCGCCAAATCAGAATATTAGAATGATTTCTGAAGGATCATGTGACACTGAAAACTGGAGTAATGATGCTGAAAATTCAGCTTTGCCATTACAGGAATAAATTACATTTTAGAACATATTAAAATAGAAAAACATTATTTTGAATTGTAATAATATTTCACAATATTTCCAGTTTAACTGTATTTTTGGTCAAATAAATGCAGCCTTGATAAACATAAGAGACTTCTTTTAAAAACATTTAAAAAAAATCTTACTCTCCCCAAACTTTTGAACGGTAGTGTAAGCTATGCATACCCAACAAACTTTTTAATTGAATTTGGAAACTTTTCATCATATTTTTATAACAAGGCATGAATGTACCGTGATTTGCATGACTCACTTATTTCCATTCTGCGACTTTGAATGTCAAAATGTCAAACCAATAAAATGTAAATATTTCAACATAACAATAAAATCTTCTTTTGAAAGGATGTGCTGGAAGGAGAACAACTTAATAGTGTTTTTTTTTTTTTTGCTTGTAAGTTCTTTCAGGCCAAGTGGTTGTTTTGAAAGACTCTTTTGTTGATTTGAAAGAAATGAGTTGGCTTGAATTACTGCATGATCATTTCGAGAGCAGAGGCCTTTATGTGTAATGGAGGGTCACTGGAGTACAGTGCGTTTTGTTTCTTTGAGCGCTTTGACGCTTCTGTCATTCTTTTTGAGTCTGACTCACTGCCCAGAGGAGAAGGACATATTTTATGGAGATTCTTTCCCCCTCTCTTCTAGAATGAGCTTTCTGGGCTTCTGTCAGAAAGATTGTCTACATTGCTTCCTGAGAGAAAGACTGAATTTTTAACAGCTGTCTCCAAGTCACTTTAAAGAGACAGTTCACCCAAAAAATGAATGTTTTGCTGGAATATACTCTACTTTCTGTCTTGCATGTAAATCAAAGGAGGTAAAAGCTACCCACTATGGTCCCCATCCAGTTTCACTGTATGGAAAAAAGGACATTTTGCTTTCCACAGAAAAAAATAATTAAAATCATACAGGTTTGGAGCAACTTGAGGGTGAATAAATGATGACAGATCTATAATTTTCAGGTGAACTATCCCTTTAACAAGTGTTGGTTTGGTTTGGTTTTTCGCCTGAATCGTTTCAAAATGGTTTATAAATCCAAACTTGATAGAACTTGAGAATGATTATATGGATAGACCTGCATCTAAAAATGGACCTCTTTGTATGTCTGTCCTTGTCTCATCCAGAATCGGTCATCCCAAGCAGTGGAACCTTTCATGTGAAGCTACCAAAAAAGCCAGGTGTGGAGCTGGGCATCACCATCAGCTGTACGTATTCTTCTCTTAGTTCTTCTATGCATAATAATGGTTGTTCTTACTTGACCTTCTATCCTCAAGGTGTAAATTGTATTTAATGGTGCATGTTAAGGCAAGAAACAGTATTACTATTGAACATACTTGGGATAATATATTTGAAAAACACAAGGTCATGGGTTTGAGCATATATACTGATAAAATATATAACTTGAACAAAGACGCTTTTGATACAAGCATCAGCCAAATGTAAATGTAAGAAGGTATACAGTGAGGGACTGTTGTTAAATAACCTTATAATTTCCCATGATTCCATTTGAAGCTTTAATTGCACTCTTATTTGCCTCTTCAGCATTTTTCTGTGCATTATCCAGGCCATAAATTTAGAAGACTTCACAATTGGGACTTCCTTCACTCCCTATATCACTGAGATATAAATATGTGACATTTAACCCTTGGTTCAGTTCCAAAGATATTAAAGAGACACAACTGGTTGACTTATTACTGGGTTACTGGGAAATAATGTAGCTGTTGCTATTAGGGTACTGGGAAAAAAATCCTTTGTGCTTTGTGCTTGGGTTTGTGCTTATTTATTACATTTTTGAGGTTCTGCATGAAAAGAAGCACCTAATTATTTATTATCTCTCATTTATTGTAATTGTAAATTTAATTGCTAGGAACAGACTGTAGGTCACAGTGGCTGCATCCAGAAGGCAGTTGCATTGTATTGTTGTATTGTGTGATGTGTTTTTTGTGTATGAATGTCTTTCAAGGCACCATAATGTCACATCTAATGATCTATAATGAATTCAAGTGAGCTTTAGGGATAACCAATATAATATTTTGTGACTACAGCTCTTCTTTCTCTCTAGAGTTGAAAACAAGAGAAAATTGGCTACTTTTACTTTTCAATCATTCAGATGCCATTTGTATTTTTTCATCCATTAGCTGAACACACATAGAATTGTGGGATATTTTTAAAAAGCCCATAAATGGAGCTGTCTTTTATGGAAATAAATACCAAACTATTCCCTCCTTCTTCCAAAGATGCTGTGTCTTCTCTCCTGTTGTGTCATTCGTTTATCATCACCTGATTTTTTGGAAAGGTGTTTCTAGACTGATCTGCCAGCGAATTCAATCTGTTTTCCGCCTGCAGTCAGGGGCTCTGCGGAGCTCCATTCGTAAACCCCACGCGCCGAACGCTTGAAGCCTTTGCCAGCTGCTTCATCAATGCCCGCCCGCGTTGTCAAGCGAGAGTGATTCATCACCTCATCCCAGCTTGGTTTTGTCACATTGACTGTTTTCCCCATTACGGCAGTATGATACGAACTTTCTGTTATTAGCCAGAGTCTTCGTGAAATACGTTGCTGGACCCCTGTGCAACAACCCAGCAGTAATTGCTTCTCTCTGAATCTGTAGAGTTGTTTACCTCCAAAGCAATTCTGCCCAGCATCCTCTATGCTTTCTAAATAATTATTCATTACGTTGCAGGCGTACAAGTTGTGTGTAGTCCTCACATTTGTTGCTAATTTGATGGGGCAAATTCTCCCAGGATTGGCTATGAAGATATACTGTACACAGTCCAAAGATAATGGCAAAGGGTTCCCAGTAAAGCTTCTTTGTGGGTTTTACAGCTGTCTGAACTTCCTTAATGAACCAGATTAACTATTTTGTACCGCTGTAACTGCTTTTCGGATCATTAAAAAAAAATTCCCTCAACTGTTGGTTCCCATTCCACTGCATCTTCTCAAAATCTCCATTATGTCAATTAACCTAATAGTTCATCCAAAAAGGAAAGTTTGTTTTTATTTACTCACCTTTTTTTCCCCCAAAATGGTATGAATTTGTTCTATGCAACACAAAAGAAGAAATGCTGAAGAATATATTGGTCGTGAATATATTGAACATGCAGTTACAATGAATGGCGACTGGAGCTTTTAAGATTCAAAGCTGCAAAAGCAAGTTATCATAAAAGAGTTCTATATGACTCTGTATTAGAAACCATATAATAGCTTTGTGTGAGGAAAAGACTGTAATTCAAGGTGTTATTCACTGATCATCTTCTCCTCAAATGAGCTTTTAACTCCAGATTTGCTGCAAGATTGAGTCAGTAAGTTTACTTTGAGAATCGGATCAGACCAATTCATATACAAATGATTCAGACCTGTTTAGTAAACTAGATAATGAATAAAAAGATTCATATTGAATGCAGAATGAAACAAATGAATGAACTGAGTCATTGATTGGAGAATGAATCAAAAGATTCAGTGAATCAAAAGAATGATTCATTCACCAATTAGGCATAAATGTATAATAACATAAACCTTAATTTTTTTTTGTCTGTTCCTCATAAAAATTTTGAATGACAAGTGCACAAAAATAGTCTTTTTAAAATTTGTATGCCCAATTTATTGTAAATGCATGGAAAAGAGCAGCATGAACATTCATAAAAATGTCTTCTTTTGTGTTCACAGAAGAAAGTAAGTCATATGGGTTTGGAAATACATAAGCAAGTAAATAATATTATTGTAATTATTGGCTGAACTATCCCTTTAAGACTTATGAGAGATCATGGAGTCTGTGTTGAATGGCTGGAGATACTCTTAAAGGGTTAGTTTACACAAAGTCATTAATCATTAGTCATTAATTACTCACCCTCATGTCGTTTCACACCCGTAAGACCTTCGTTCATCTTTGGAACACAAATTAAGATATTTTTTGATAAAATCCGATGGCTCAGTGAGGCCTTTATTGACAGAAGATAACTAACACTTCCAATGCCCAGAAAGGTACTAAAGACGTATTTAAAACAGTTCATGACTACAGTGGTTCAACCTTAATGTTTGAAAGTGACGAGAATAATTTTTGTTTTTAACGACTTTATTCAATAATATCTAGTGATGGGCGATTTCAAAACACTGCTTCATGAAGCTTCGAAGCTTTACGAATCTTTTGTTTTGAATCAGTGGTTCAGAGCGTGTATCAAACTGCCAAAGTCACGAGAACCATTGAAATTTCGAAACGTTTCGAAACACTTATGACGTAACTAAGCCTCGTTTACTGAAATCACGTGACTTTGGCAGTCAGATTTTATCAAAAATATGAACCGAAGATGAACGAAGGTCTTACAGGGTTGGAATGACATGAGGGTGAGTAATTAATGACACAGTTTTCATTTTTGGGTGAGCTAACACTTCAACTATAACGAAGACAGTGTGCTAGAGGAGATGTACAATCCCGTTCTATTAAAGCAGACACACACACACACACATATATATATGCAAAGAAAGTCTGTTCAATTATGCCTCCACTTGGCTCAGGGCCTGCAGGATGTCTGAGAAAGTCAACTTTTATGGCTTGAAATGAGAGAGAGAGATGTAGGCTGTCCTATCCGCATGTTGATTTATGTATATGGGCTTCACCGAGCTCTCGTGGCCTTCCTGAGCAGTTTAATGGCTTTCTGCTTTGTGCCTCTGCGGGGCCTGTATTTCACAGGTACTAATAAAGCTATAGTGGGACACGTTTATAGATGTCTTGTTTACTTCTCCTTAAAGATTACCTTGTCTTATTCTCCTGGTAATATCTCATCTGCTGTGGACTGGAATATGAAATGATATACACCGCAAACTAATCTGAGGTCATTTTAATCTGATTTATGCTAATTTGTATGATGTTACATGCAAGTTGCATACTTAATAACAGATAATTGTGAAATCCATTAAAAATACATTTTAGTCATATTTTATACATATATGAATTGGGATTGTAAGCACCACATTTCACTTTTTTGGGTCTTAGACTAGAAATTTGATTTAAATAAACAAAAGAAATTGAATTTTGTTGCCTAAAACGGCAAGGTTAATTCAAAGAAATGCTTTTGAGGATCACTATGGTAGTTTTACTGTATAAATTGGATCAGATGACGCACATAGCAAAAGTTTACTTCATGCAGTTTTTCTAGTTTGACCATTAGCTTGTGTAAAGACTGGCATTCACCTGAGCAGGCAAGGTGCAAAGACTGCGAATGGGCCACGCTATTTATCATGGTTAGGCCAAATAGCAGTGCAAGTAAAAGGGGGAAATGATGACAAATCAGCTACCAGCAGCAACAACAGTGCCACCAACCAGGAAGCAGGCAAAAGATGGCTGTGCCCTTCCATTTTGAATGTCATAATGTAGCTTGTCTGACAAATAAGAATCATATTACTGCTTGAATTCCAAAACATACCATCAAACTGAGTGCCTGTTTATGTAAGAAGTCATTCCTCTGTTTTTGGCTCTGGATACTTGCTATAAAATTCATCAGAGCTTCACCGAGTTGAAAAGCTGTGCTTTGATGTGCACCATCTGAAGGTGACATCACACTGCTGTAATGCAGCATATGGTGAGGTGCCTTTAAGGCCAGCGGACATGTGCTCTCTTTGAGCTGAGCAGAAAACATGATTATTTCTTTAGTCCGAGAACTTGCTAACATTTGGAAATTGAATTGTCAGATACATCTCAGCACCTGCATTGCTGACACTTTGACAATTTGTTCTCAGATAGCTTGTTTAAATCTATCTTGCTCTGATTGACATCCTTAAAGCAATTTCTTTCCTCTTTTAGACTGCTAGTGCTGTAGCCTCTACCATCGAGACTGAATCTTTGGCCTTTTTTTTTGGCTTTTGGCAACCTCTCTGACTTGCTTTGTAATTTGAAAATGGAAACAAAGTAGCTCTAATTTGGGTCTTCTTCAGGTCATATTAATAAAGAGCCATTACAGGCTAATATATATATTAGGGGTGTAACAGTACACGAACATGATGGTTCGGTATGTACCTCGGTATTGAAGTCACAGCAGGGGGTAAAAAACTAAACATAAAATTGCTTCTTTTTTTTTCTTTTTTTATTAAACCATGTGTCTCTTTCTCTTTAAAGGGTCATGAAACCCTAAACCAAATTTTCTAAAGATTTTAATGTTATGTGTGTTGAACATCATAGAAGTCAATGTTACCATCCGTTAGTTTTGATTGTAGGAGAAAACTAGTTCATTTTAAACCTTTTTGCGCTATTTTGCTTAATTATTCATCACAGCACGCGTTGATTTTCTATGACAGGCACTTCAAACAGTGAGATCGCATACAGTAAGTGAGAGATGCATTAATTCATGACAGCATGGGTTAATTTCCTTTGACAGCCACTTCAAACTGTGAGATTGCATACAGTAAGTGAGAGATGTATTAATGGATCAAAAAGGAGTGCTTGTTTTTGCTTTTTAAGTGTTTCTGAACTAAATAACACAAAATAAATTGATTTAAACATATATTAAATAATTAAGACATTACTAACAGGTAAAGTAAATATAACGAATATATAAGCTAATATAGAAGCATATATTTAGTGAAATTCTCCTTTCTGTAGTTTATTTCTCTAGTGAACTAACAAGCTGTGGACACTGAATGACTTGCCTGAGGTAAATGTAATGCTATGTGAGAACCGAACTGAACCGTGACATCCATACCATGACGCTTCGAGACAAATACATCTACTGTTACACCCCTAATATATATAAAAATTCCATCAATCCATCATATTACCTGGTGAAACCTCCCAAGTAATCAAGCTTTTCTGTCAATTTGAGCTCGTCTTAATGCAGGTTGGTTCTCGGACCATAACAACCAACTAAAGAAAACCTCTGGGACTGACTGTCTGCCACAGACACATGCCTGGCATCTCAATGCGTAGAGCTTAAAAAACAGACCCCCATAGGGCAGCATAGGACGATCACTGACAGGCTGCATCAGAATTGATGATGATTAAGCTGTGCCACCATCTGGGAGGCATATTGGGTTGAAAAGTGAGCAGGATTAACAAAAGAGTATATTTTTCTTATTCAAAGTGAAAAAGACACTACTTTCCAGTCTGTCAGTGACACACTAAATGAACATGAATCACTCTGAGCTCTGACTGAGAAAAAAATGCTCTGGCATGTCACTCTAG
Organism: Hypophthalmichthys nobilis; assembly: GCA_037950665.1. NCBI lineage: Eukaryota > Metazoa > Chordata > Actinopteri > Cypriniformes > Xenocyprididae > Hypophthalmichthys > Hypophthalmichthys nobilis. The sequence continues at coordinate 10,003,468 of CM075489.1, read as the reverse complement.
AAGTTTGATATCACACCTCCAGATGTTCCTGGTGGGCTAGGGACCATATGACATGTGATTATGCACTCACATCTGTCCCCTCAGTACACCAGAATATGACTAGAGCTGCTAAAAAGCTCTATTTTCTATTTCATACTGACGTAATGGCTCTGTTCCAAATCCTAGAGAGCTGGCAGCATTTTTAGGCCCATTTATATTATTATACATATATATGATTCTAAAATGTCTGGAAGCACAAATTAGTTAAATTCTTTAATTATTTTGGACAGTGGCTTTAGAGTTAAAAAGGTTCATAGCTTGATCAGGCTGGCATGTTGGCAGGATTTAGAGGGGTTTTAACCCCACTAAGCAGGGCAAACCATCTTAGGCTGTTTTTTTTCTGCAGAATGCTTACTTTATGGTTAAAAATATCATTTTTATATATGCACTATTATTTGCTGTAAGATTGCCATCCACACGGCACTGTGGAAAATCTCAATTGTCAGTCATTTGGAGTGGCATCTTTTGCAGTGTCATCATGTCATTCTCCAAGCCAGAAAAATGTAAAATAGACAACAAAAACCATCAGCTCTGACTAGACTGGACTGACAACTTCTTATTAATGCTACCGAAAGCAACTAGTTCTCTACCAACCATGTGAAAAGGCACTACAAGTCGATACAAAGCTCTTACTGTGTTATCAGATTTACTTTCTCCAATTTTAGACACATTTGTCAGCAAGGTAGAAACTTTAAAAGTACTGTACCTTTAATAAAGTTAAGTTATAAACTAATGACTCACAGTTAGATAATCAGCAGTGTTGCCTACAGAAAATGACTGAGGTTATGATATTAAACAAGTTTGATTGTTCTCTTCTCTCTTCACAGCTCCTTCCAGTAGGAAGCCCGGAGATGCGCTCATCATCTCTGACATAAAGAAAGGCAGCGTGGCGCACAGGTACCGCCTCACGTCATTGTCTTCCACCATATCTCCTTTTAAATGTATAGAAAAATGCTAATCTCATGCAAAACAACTCGTATAGAGCCTCCAGCACACTTACACCCACCAGCATCTCAAGCTTTGCTATATTAAATAAAAAATACATAATAGATGGATTACCTTTTATATTCGAGTGCACAATGTTTCTAAAACATAATGCCCATCATCAAACAAGTCGTCCATCAGCATAAAATACACACACACAAAAGTTGAAAAGTTGTATCACAATGTATCACCGTTTCCATAAAAATATCAAGCAGCAACTGTTTTCAACATTAATAATAGTAAGAAATGTTTGAGCACCAAATCAGCATATTAGAATGAAGTAAGGAGTATTTGCTGCTGAAAATTCAGTCTGGCGTGTCAGCACTGCATTCATTTCTGAACTCTCATCCAAATCAGCACTTCATCCGTGCCTTAAATAGCTCCAACTAGACCCCAACGGCTAATATAATGACATCTGCGCACAGATTTGAGCATGACTACGAGCGTATGCTATCTGCATCGACCTGCAAAAGCATTCTTATGCATATAAAATGCTAATTTTCTCCAGGCTACAGTGAAGAGCTTCTGATTGAGTGCGGCTGGGAGAATGTGTAACCCACCATATTGACATAAATCTCAGTTGCCCTGAGGAAAGGTGTAGAGTGCTGTTTGACTGCATAGTTGTTGATTGTGAGGTCTATACGGGGCTGTTTGCAGTAAAATCTAATCTAGCTGCACTTCTCTAAAACTAGCTTAGATTTATTTTCTTTAAAATATCATTTCACTCATAGCTCAAGATACAGTACTCTTCAAAAGTTTGGGGTCAGTAAGCTGAATAGTAGCGCGCTCACTGCATGACAGCTCACATGGAGGCGCCGGTGCAATCACTTGCACTTAAAATACTCCGTCATTTGTGGTCATACAGATAAGAGTAATACATCTTTTGAATCTGTAAAGAGTCTACTTTGCACTCACAATGACAACAAAACGTTGTGCTTTTGTAAAATAATGAAAGCATTGAGCGTTCCAAACAAAGAAAAAAAAAAAAACTCCATGTTATCTTGCCTCACAGACAAGAAAAAATATATCTATAGAAAGTGAAATGTCTATTTTTAAATGAACCAATTTAAATGGAAAACAAATATGCTCAGGTTATGTAATCAGTATGAAATGTGCGTATCCACTACTGCGAAGATGATGAGTCAGCATCAACAACTTCATCACTGCAGCCGAAAATACAGAAAACACTAGTTTATCAATTAATTATTATAATGTTAAAGCAGTCTTCTTGCGGTGTGCTGTGGCGAGCTTTTTGTGTGTGCTTGAACGCTGATTAGGCTATGTAGGTATTAAAGGCTCATTATTATGATTTATATGGTTTATTAATAAACGACTACTAATCGACCAGAAAAATCTTTAGTTGAGGGCAGCCCAATTTGAAATTGTCTTATGTTCACCAAGGCTGCACTTGATATTTTCATATATTATATAATTTATTAATCATTTAATAATAATTTATTTCTGAATTTCCAGCAGCCATTGGTAGTATTCAGGGTCACATGATCATTAAATATACAGATTTTCTGTTTAATAAACATTTATCATTATTATTATCTTTTTTATTATTAGTATTATTAATGTTGAAATTAGTTGTGGTGCTTAATATTTTTGTGGAAACTGGTACATTCATTCAGCATTCCTTGAATACATTTTTTTTTTTTTTCAGCGTTTATTAAAAATTGAAATCTTTTGTAACATGAATGTCTTTACTGTCATGCTTTTAAAGCATTGTTTATATGTAGAACTATTAATTTCTTTTTAAAAAAAAGTCTTACTGACCTCAAACCTTTGAATAGTAGTATACTGTTTCTAACAAAGGCTAACAAAAGCTGGAAAAAAAGTATAAATTCTCCATGGTAATAGTTAGGGTTGTGGGGGGATGCTGTATACCAAGTAATTAAGGCTCTTTCAGCACATATACTCTAATTTTACATGCTTTTACATAATAGAACATATGTTTACCTGATAATTATGCGAGGAGGAGAGAGAATTGGGTTATGAATCGCTGCGTACACAGTGGAGTGGTTAAATACAGGCCTGTTCGTCTTTCTGTTGAGAGAGACGCATATGTTAGATGGCCTTGGCTCTTGCAATCTTTCACATTTTGCTCTCCATTTCAGCTCTATTAAAAGAGCCTAAATAAGTGAGACATTTAATATGAAGAAGTGGTGGAATAATTGTGAATTCAGGGAGGATTACATCTCAGTGTCTAATCTGAATATGGAATGAGACACAATTATGACCAATATGATAAAAGTCCGATTTTTTTTTTTTTTTTTTTTTTTTTTTTTGGTTGCTTCAGATCTATCTCAGTGCCTCTGGCAGCTCTTTACTGTGTACCATGGTCAATCCACTGAATAATGGATGTGTTTTCTTGCAGAATGTGAGCTCAGACTACAACGAAATGAGTGTAAATGTCTGCATGAGGGAGAAAATAACCTTTCCTTCAAAATATTGCCAGACGAAATGGAGATTTGCTGTATGGTTGGGAAAATGTTACATTGGTTGTGCTTCTGCAAAAAGCTTGTAACAGTTTTCATTGTACTTCAAAGAACGGGCACCCTGGAGCTGGGGGATAAGCTTCTGGCAATAGACAACATCCGTCTGGACAACTGCTCCATGGAGGACGCCGTTCAAATCCTGCAGCAGTGTGAAGACCTGGTTAAACTCAAGATCCGCAAGGACGAGGACAACTCAGGTACCTCTGAGCCTCTGCAACTACACACTCCACACGGACACAAATTTACACTAAAAACCCCCATGCAAGGACAGAAGGCCTCAGCAAAGACTTCTAATGCAAACGTGTTTTTGCCAGGATGAAGATAAAAAAATAAGCTATGAGGACCTGACTGATTAACCTACTCTAATGTAATATGGTTTCAAACAGATACGGCAAGGACAGAAAAAGGACAAGATAAGAGAAAACATGGCAGCATTATTAGCTATGAATCCCTTAAGTACAAAATACAGATATGTATCAAGTAGGGCTGGACGATACAGAGAAATCAAGTATATTTTTATGTTTTTTTACCTTATATGACCATATAAATCAATTTATGCATTTATATAATTTATTTTTATATAATTAAAATGAATTTATATATATATATATATATATATATATATATGATAAACATTTTAAGACTTTTTTTTATTTTAAGAAAAAAGACCAGCGTGGACTTTCATTTACATTTTTGATTAATTGGCAAGAGTAAATTGTTGAATCAAATTAATGAATTGAGACGGACAGCATGAAATTAATCATGGAAATGAATCGATCTTACCAACTCTTCCTCCTTTTTTTGGCTGAAGTTGAATGCCTTTTCAATATGATATTTGCAAATCACGAGACAAGGATAGATCAGGAAATTAGTACCTTGACATGCTCTTTAGAGAACTTAATGGAGAGTTAAAAGCACTTTAAAATCATTGTGATATGTACAGTGTTACTTAACCCTTATTAAATGCATGAATGTTTCGCCAATCATTATTACATATTCAGATCTATATCTAACATGGATGGCTCTCTAACTGCCGCAATAGTATAAAACTTTCCTGATATTTTAATAACAATTACGAAAGAATAAAATAAAGCATATTTTGTTACCTTTTGGAACTTGGAAGGGTTCAATTTGAGCATCATTCACTGTCATCGTCAGAGCTCATTTCCCCATTACATTCAGCATCTGACAGCTTCTTCACCAGATCCACCTTCAAGTGACAGTGAGACTAATGGAGAGAAAAAAATATACTTACACTATTATGTATCCTGGGTCGCTAGCGACCCTATACACTTTTTACACAAAAAAAAAAAAAGAGAGAAAACAGACATTATTTTATATTTTCTTTTTCTTGTTATATTGTTTATAATAAAAGAAATTGAGAAATAATAAGTTTGTCTAAAGCCCTGGGTATACTATACGTTTTTTTTTTTTGTTTTTTTTTACACATACGCTCGCAGTTGAACGCACAGCCTTGCAAAGTGTACTTAATTTGACTCATACGCGTACACAGGCGCTCGACGCATGCTTAGTTTTGAGCAGTCTCTCGCCACGAGTAACAACCCATGTAAACATCTTTGTATTCTTTCATGCTAGAGTTGTACAAATGAGGGTACTTTCTAACCTCTTTGCACAGTCTCTCATCTATGTAGGCTTCCATTGTCACTGTAGCTTGCATGAGCTCCAGTCTGTTCTGTTTTATGCAGTTTTTCTTTGACTACCTTGTGAATCGACGAAATGACGAAATTCACGTCATGCTCACTATACGCTGACCTTCGCTTACGCGTAAAAAGTGAAGTATACTTTGGGCTTAACTTTAAAAAAATGAATAAGGGTGAGGGTAGTGAATGACGTCCCAGGTCAATAAAGACCCTAGGTATGCATTTAAGGGTTAAAGGTTGGGTTTTACACATAAATGAATGAATAGTACTTTAGAAAGGTTACTGACAGTTAAAATTGAACATAAATGTTTTATTTTACAAAAAGCCAAGATATCAAGATCACATGGCCAGCTGATGCTACTTATTTATGGGTCAACCCTGTTATTGCACATGTTCATTAACAGAATAAATTAATCATAGCTTTTATAAATATATTTGACTATTATATATATCGCCCAGCCTTAGTGCCTAGTTATACTTATTGGGGATTTTGTAATCGTTTAAAGGGATAGTTCAGTCAAAAAAGAAAATCTTTTTAAATTTTTTTTTTTAATGCAACTTCAGGTTAAGGTAGGCCATGTTCAGACTCTGAGGGTTTAAAGTGGCTCTGCTGTCAGAAATGTCACAGTGAGATCTTCATTATCTCCAAAGGTCCTTCTGGTAAACCTTTCACTTCTTCTTTTGGGCTACAACAATATACACATCTCTCCTCGCTTCCACAACCTCACAAATCACCCTTAACACTATGAGCATTGTGCACATAGAAGAAAATGAGGTTTAATCGCTCCAATTTAACGCTCGTTTGGTTAAATTATTTGATTAGAAACCCTTAGAGCCCTCATCCAGCTTCATAAAAGCATTTACCTACAATCCTTTGCTTCATAGTATTCTACAAGGGCATTATGCTCATACTACAAAGCAGACCTGCGAATCACTTTTATTTGGCATTCATATTTCATCCAGGACATCCACTGTGTCCGTGAAATGGCACCTTGTGTGTTTCAGATCCTCGCCCTAAGCTAGAGGCTTGTTTAGATCTTTCTTGCTGGGAACATTAAGGTTGACATTCATTTTTCACAAACCCTTTTTTGCTGTGCCAAACAAATCATCAGTCTGAGAGAGGTCGTGCTAACTGCTGTGCTAAATGGGGGTAATTTCCCTCCCATCTTTCCATTAGTCCATCGTCGGAAAAAAAACGAAGGCGTAATGAGCCGACCTCGTGTTAACGAACATCCCCAGACCCCCAGTGCAGACATACAAACCTATGCAACTAGAGCTGCTGTGATCTGACGGATATCAGCGCTTCATTAGTATGTGGATGCGGGTGGGAGATGACAACGATTGCCCTGAGGATCTGCGAGTTTTTCTCTATTTTTCTTTTTCTCTTTAGCGCATTTCCTTCTTGGTGTAGTCATGTCAAAATGGTAGGTTGACCTCTTAATTGATGTTGAGCATTATGAATCAGCGCCACAAATATTTTATAAAACACTTTTAAGTAGATTTTGGTGTTGCTATAGCCACGTCTCTTTGCTGAGTGCATACAAAATGAGTTCAGTCTTATAATTAATTTACATTATGATTCCTGTAGCTCAGCTGGTAGAGCAACTAGCACAGAGAATCCCCTGAGGACACACATATACTGATATAATATACAGCTTGAATGCACTAAGTCACTTTGGGCAAAAATAAATGTCTGACATCTGACATTTAGTATTTTTGAAATGCATTGAGGGTCCAGGCTATGGAGGCTTAGTTCTGCTTTGGATGATAAAAAGTATGATTTGTAGAGGTAGGTGTAGTATCCATTTCTGAAATGGATCACTGAGCCGATATCCCATTTTTTAGTATTATGCCTATGAATACCTCCATTTTACCACTCCCTTGTATTTTCTCTTTCTCATTTTTTCATTTATTTTTTTTCTGGATGCATCACTTCCATTATATTACATAATTTTTCTCTCAAATTGCCTTTACTTCCTTTCTCACTCTTCCTGCTTTTTTCGTTTCTCCAGTTTTATTACTTTTTGTGAGCATAATCAGACATCACTCTTTTACTTTTAGTTAGGTTTTTTTTAGGGTTGTCAATTAAAAATTTTAATCAAATTAATTACATAATGTGCAGATTCACTGTCAAAAAAAGTCTGTAAATATAGGGCACAATGTACTGTATAAATATGAACTAATTTTCCATATTGGTTTTTTACAGGTGTTTTCCCTGTATTTTGAATTTTGCATTGCATTGTGTTGTGCCTTTGGTTTAACGGAAATTTCCGTAAAATTACTGGATAATTTCCTGGTTTATTTTTTTTTTTACAGAGCAAATTATATGCAATCCGAAAATTATATATCGTTGGAAAAAAATGTCAAATTGCAGCAGTTGTAAAGGTAGAATTGGTCAGTAACAGACGGGACTTGGCGAATGTTCAATTGAACATTAAATTGACAGCTCTAGCATTTCTATCTCATTTCCTTTGGGTTCCTCTTCCTTCATGTTTTCTCTTTATTTTCTGGTCAATCCTCCTTCATCCTCCCACCCTCCCCTCCTCCTTACCTCCTCTCTCTGTCCGGTGTTGTGAGGGGTGTCTTCGCTCTGCTCTCTGCCCCTCTGTGAGGTATCCTACGTGATGGCAGTGTTGATAGGGACGCCCGTGTGCTGTTGGCCTGTGTTGCAGACGAGCAGGAGAGCTCCGGCGCCATCATTTACACGGTGGAGCTGAAACGCTACGGTGGGCCGCTGGGCATCACAATCTCGGGCACCGAGGAGCCCTTCGACCCCATCATCATCTCCAGCCTCACTAAAGGTGGCCTGGCTGAGAGGTACGGCTCTGTTCATGCTTTCAAGCCTGTCAACAGTTATGAAATATCACACTTAAGCTAAATATACATATATAGAGAGAGAGAGCTTATGTGAAATATCTTAGATTACCTTTTTTTACATTTCTGCAAAGTTTCAAAGCACAAAGTCCACTCCAAAAGGAGTTAAGGCCCGTTCACACCAAGGACGATAACTATAACGATAAAGATATCGTTCTAAAAATCATTGTAAATATTAAAGAATAGCAGATTCTACACCACAACTATAACAATAATGGCACAGACAAACTATATGGTTGGAATCACATTCAGAATTTTTTTTTTCTAGCTGATAATGATAAAAACATTAACAGCCAATCAGAATACATTCTGCTTTAAGCGTTTGAGCATTTAAAGCGACAGACGGCAAAACTGCGGTGCACACTTAGAATAAACAGAATGATATTGTGGATTGGCTTGGACAATACAGTTATTGTTATAGTTATCATTCTTGGTATGAACAGGCCTTTATTCTCTATATCAGTAAGCACCATTTCTGAACTCCCTGAAATGCCTCGATTGTAGTCTTGAGTTTTCTTTGACGTCACAATATTCCTCATTTAAACAGTTCCCTCCAAAGGCATACGCAAAAACAGGGGTAAAGCCTGGTTGAGTTGCATTAGCAGTGTGTTGAAACTCATAAGCTGCGTCCGAAATCGCGTACTGTTGAGTAGGTACTACATTTGAATTTAAATGTACTTTACGACCGTTTAAAAAAGAACGTTCTATATAGTAGGAATGCATGTAGTATGAATGAATTCAGACGTACTACATCCGCCATGTTGTTACTGTCACATGACATAGCAGCATCAGTTACGTCTCTTCAACTCCATTCACAAATCCTCTCCTGTGCCCTCATGGGATAATAAAGTGTCCATCATATGGGTACTTCAGAATCTCGCCGGGGACTTTTCGCCTACTGTTTTTAGAATACTATGAATTTGGACATACTACTCTGTTCGCATACAGTTTTTCATGTACTATACAGTAGAGAAGTATTCGATTTCGGACGCAGCTATAGTTATGGTAAGGGGCGTGACATTTCCAAAATACATTTGAAGCGGTTGACGTATCACAACACACTGGTCCAGCCGACCAATCAGAGCACATTATACTTTTCAGAAGGAGGGGCTTCATAGAGACAGGAACTAAATGGAGCGTTATTGACAGACTGAGAAGTGCGGTACTGCAACAATGTCAAATATGTGAAAAATAAGGTGTTTTTTGAACATTCAAGCATGAAAACCTATTCTAGTAGAGCCCAAAATCAAAATCAAGACTTTATAAAAGGGCATAATAGATCCTCTTAAATAAGTCATATCTTCAGTAAAATATATAAATAAAACTATTTCATTTAAATTCTAATTATAATAATGAATATATATTTAATTAGAATTAATAAAATTTGTATAAATATTTCTTTCTTTTTCTCAGAAAGTACTGAATATGTTAATGTGTTGCCTGTAGACATTAATCGCAATTAAATATTTGAATCTATGGACAGCCCTAGTTAAATGGAATGAATGCATGTTTTCAACAAGAAAAATGGGGCTTTTGAAATGATGTATTGCAGCTGCCCTTAAAGAGTAAGTTGCTGTGCTCTTGTTTCCACAGGACCGGTGCCATCCACATTGGTGACCGCATACTGGCCATTAACAGCAACAGTTTAAAGGGCAAACCTCTCAGTGAGGCCATCCACCTGCTGCAGATGGCAGGAGAGTCCGTAACACTGAAGATCAAGAAACAGGGAGAACGTGAGTCCTGACTCGCACCTGTAGACGCACACAAGCTTACCACCAAATGGCTTTTTTATATGTACACTACAAGTCAAAAGTCTATTTTTTTTATTTAAATAGATAATTTGGGGTGGATAGTGAAGGATTTTTTTTTTTTTTTTCTTTGTTTTGGTTACTTAATTGTCATAATAAGTATGTTTTTTTTTTTATCATTTTAGTTATTATTTACTAATCGTTATTTAATAATTTTATTTCTTTTTCTTACATTTCCCAAACTTTTGATCAGCACATTCTTTTCTCTGCCGCTCTTTCTCACACACACATTACCTCCCACAGGACTGTACATCTTTGTAGCTCTAAAATGCAATAAAGCTGACAAGCTGAGAGTCATTAAAGCCTAAGGTTTAATTAGTTTTGTCTTCATCTATCATATACTGTAGACTGACAGTAGACAAGGTAAAGTTCCTTATCCAAGAACAAAAGATCAAATGAGCACTGATTTGTGAGCCCAATATCCAGTAAAGTCTGGATCTCTCTGGTCTATTGACAGTGATCCGTGGGCTCAGACAATCATCTTCTTTATTTCGTTCTTTCTATAGTGCCAAGCCCGAAGCAGCCCTCTGTAACGGGTCGCTTGAACGATCTGAGCGATATGGAGGATGAGGGTCAGGCTGGGCAGAAACCTGGTAAACTCTCAGACATCTATTCTACCACCATCCCCAGTGTGGACAGTGCAGTGGAATCCTGGGATGGTTCTGCCATCGACGCCACCTTCAGCACCCAGGGTAAATTTGAATGCGTGTAGTTTTAAAAACGTTTTAGCACTTTTCACAAAATGCAATTAGCGTTTCTACCTTTCAGCTTTTAAATAGGTTTTCCTGCAGTAAATAAGTCCCAATACCCTCTGGGCAAAATATAATTGGAGCTACATTATTTCAGCATAGCGACATGAACCGTCCCATTTGTTGACAGTTTCTTGCCAAAATTACTTTTGTAAATTGTTGAAAATTATATCTGTCATTTAGAATGTTCCAGCAGGCGTTTCAGTTTCTAATTGCAAATGAGATGACATTTGTTTGAAAAGTTTCCAAAATGGTCAGTGCCAACTACTTATCAACTTTGGTTTCCAGCGAATAAGTTGGCGTAGAAATTATCCCAGTGACCCCTAACACAAAGGCAACATTGTTATGATAACTTATAGTTCGCTCAAAAATGTAAAGTCTAGCATCATTTACTCATCCTCATGTCATTCCATGTGTTTTTGTCTTCCACAAAACACAAAGTAGAGGTTTAGCAAAATCAAAATCTCCAAAAAATGCTCTGAAAAAAATTCACCATAGCACTATAATGATAAGGATTTAAATATTCGCTAATTTGAATAAGATTTAAGATTGTATGACTTCAGAAGACTTATAGCGCAAAAGTAGTGTTGGGGGACTCATTTGTTTTGGAATGACATGGGAGTGAGTAAATAATGACAGAATTTTTATTTTGGTGAACTGCCCCTTTAATATCACGACATACAATACAGTCTTTTTGACCTTGTATGAGTTCATCACGTTCACTATGGTTACACCACCTGTTCTTGCACATTAGCTACAGCGCCAAGCAGTGTTTGTCCCATTGCATCCTGGGGGTTCGGTTGAGTCCCAGCAGGTCTAGGTTTAATTGAGTTTTCCATTCTCTTTGGACCTGCAGATATGTATTTACTCAAGTAATTATTTCAAGTAATCTGTATTGGGATATGTGTCTTTTATTAGGCCAGCTGGTGGTACAGTGCTGGGGCTAATATGCAACAATGCATTATTTTACTAAGTGGAAAATGAGTCCTAATGAGCACTGGGATACATATGGCCATTTGGATAACTTGCCAGTAATGGGTTTGAATTGCAGTCAGCTCTCCTGATACTGAGGCCTCCTGGTCAAAACTAATCGCAATCATGGCTTGCGTCAAGAATGCCAAGTAGGCACATCACACATTTGAATGTTTAATTCGGAGAAATGGTTTCTATTCATTTATGAATGATACATAGATGCATTACTCCCACACTCACCCGTGTATATATAAATATTAGTGAAAATAATTGCTGAAATAACAATTTGTTAATGGTCCACAATGTTTAAGAAGACTATGTTACTCTAGTGTTTCTTGTCAAGTGCAATACTGTCTTAAACAGCCTGTGCATAGCACTTCGTTTTTAATAACATGAAATTTTGGCCAAATGACAAAAACCTGAGCATCCACATATAGCTACAATAAACTTTATAACCTGCAAGTTGATGAAAACATAATGCGATGCACTTACTGCCTCAGATGCACCCGTTCTAATGATGGACAAAACACTGTCTGAAATGCTCAGAAATTGGCTGGTCAAAAACCTTGTAACTCCATTTGAACATGATTTCGGTCAAATCAAATGTTAATAATATAATGCCACATGCAAATGTCTGACCATATAAAGCCACGGTAACACTTTAGTTTAGGGTCCAATTCTCACTATTCAGTAGTTGCTTATTAGCATGCACATTTCTAGGATATTGGTTGTTTATTAGTACTTATAAAGCACATATTAATGCCTAATTCTGCATGAATATATTCTACATCCCTTAATCCTACCAAATACCTAAACTTAACTACCTTACTAACTATTAATGTGCAGAAATTAGGAGTTTGAGGCAAAAGTCGTAGTTAATAGTGAGAATTGGACCCTAATCTAAAACCAAAGCCACAATATCAACTTTGACAACACAGTTTAATTTTTTTTTTTTTTTTTTTGTAAAAAAAAAACATACATTTCCATTTCCTGAAAAGTAGCATTTTTGGAGATACAAGGTTTCCACCCATAAATGACGATTTATATTTCCTTTTGGAAATGCAAATGTAGTTAGAAATATAATCTGATTAGAAATAAATTAGCGGTCATTGAGCGAAACTTTAACCTAATTCCCTTTAATGTCTGAATGTCATCAGTCATTTACATTTATAGAGATAATTAATTCATCCCAGTGCTGCTGACATACACCTCCTCAAAAGTACCTTTCATCTCATGTTATTTTCCATGTCCCTCACTCTGATGGGGTGGAAAGCCACTTTCCGCTCATGTTAACAGGTTCATATGGTTGCTCTCCTCCCCTCAGGCAGCACTACTCTTTCTCTCAGTGCTCCATACATAAATGAATCTCAGATGGTTGCAGAGATACGAAAACCATTCACAGGGAGCAGCAATCTGCGCTTTAAATTATGGATGATGTGGACAGAGCATAAATTCAAGGTTGCGGGCAAACTATTGGCCCTTATGGGATTCAACTAGTACAGCTGTATCCGGAGATAAGGCGAAATTTGACTCTGAACTTAATACCTCGGATGAAAAGTTAAAGAAACCATATGTCTTGCTTCTAATACAATCAATGGTCTACCTGTATGAAATATTGTATAATTTTTGTTCTTGCTGAGTAAAACATATTTCTGTTGGGCTGAGCAAAAAGACTTACCAGACATGTGAATTTCTGTTAATAATAATAATAATAATAATACAATACTACACTACAATAAATATGTAGTGAATGTATTCAATTTTTCTATTCTACCTATTTAATTTATCTGGCATATTTTGTACCCTGCAGTAGTGGTAATATTAAAGGGTAGTTCACCAAAAATTAAATTTCTGTCATTAATTACTCACCCTCATGTCGTTCCACACCCGAAAGACCTCATTCATCTTCAGAACACAAATTAAGATATTTTTGATGAAATCCGAGAGCTTTCTGATCTCCCTGCAACGTCAGAACAAATTTTAAGGTCCAGAGAAGTAGTAAAGACATTGTTAAAATAGTCCATGTGACTGCAGTGGTTCAACCTTAATGTTATGAAGCAGCAAAAATACTTTTTGTGTGCAAAAACAAAACAAAAATAACCATATAATAATAGTCTCCTATGCTGTTAACGAAGTAAACACAGTACAGCGCTTCCAGGTTCTACGTCAGAACGCTGGTTCAGTCATTATTTTTTTGTTTTTGCACACAAAAAGTATTTTCGTTGCTTCATAACATTAAGGTCAGAAAGATCAGAAAGCATTCGGATTTCTTAAAAAATATCTTAATTTGTGTTCCGAAGATGGTTTGGAACGACATGAAGGTGAGTAATTAATTTCATTTTGTGTGAACTAGCCCTTTAATATATAATTTCTATTGACTTTTGTACAATAAAGAAATTTGATGGCAAAACAGTTGAGAATCACTGGTGTAGAGTTACTGTTGTTTTTCTGACTTGTTTTTTTCAAGAGGACCTGTTTTGTCTTATTTGTCGGGACCTTTAGAAAGCAAGGCATAAAAATAACAATGTAATATTATAATATAAAATAACATGCCTCTGTATGTTTATAAAAGTCATTATTTTTTACATTTGGTGCCACTATGAACTCCTCTGCACTGTTTCCTTGTCTTACGCATTAATTAGCATTGTGCATTTTCCATGCACAAGATTTCTCACAGCTTCTATTCCATACTTAAAATCAGTGGCATGCAGCTGCGCATGCACAGTTTAAAGGGATATTAATGTCTATATGTATCATTAATCAGCATTTCCAACACTTCTTTCCTTGAAAAAGGGACATGACACTAAAATAGAGAGTATCGAGAGTGTCTTATTAAGGATTCCTCCACCTTCTCGAGCCCTGAGGGGTGAACAAATCACAAGCAGTTAATCCTTATTGAATTGCTAGTGAATCTTAAAACCCTGAGGCTATACAGCTCTTGGCGGTGGTCACCGAGGGAAAATCAGACCAAAGCGTATGAAACACAATGCTCTGACTCCCTCCGGAGATGAGTGTGTGAACACAGCTAGCATGTTGTTCTCCACTCTCCCTATAGTCCTCCTCACCCTGCCCTCCAGCAGTCTTGAGCCAGATTAATGAGCGGAGCCTGGGAACCCGTGCATCCAGCAGCTCCTGCGCAGGTGTTGTGTGAGAGTGCAGCGTAATGCAGAAATGTACTCTTTCTTCTGGGAACAGTTTATTGCCACTGCTTTTTTTCTCTCTCATTTAATAAAATTGATTTTAAAAATGCATTAGTAAAATATAAAATGAATACTAAGATTAATGATAGGGATGCACGATATATCGGCCACCATATCGGTATCGGCCACCATATCGGTATCGGCCGATATGTGTTCATTTTTAATGTCATCGTTATCGGGCCGATAAGAAAATTTGGCGATATATTAAAGGATGGATTAATTCCTTGAGACACCTCAGATGCACATTGTCTGCCATTATGCTTTTGAATTGCTTGAAATATGATTGAAATCACTTCAAAAAGGAAAATACAGCTTAGTGCATCGTACAGCTCAAGTCTGTCATATAGGCTACATAATATTATAATGAGAAGATTATAATTGTGTGCTTGGGACATGGCTTTTAATTTTTTGTTCTTATAATCAGGTTCTCAAAAATGATATAACCATTTTAATTTAGATTTATCGGCCAATATATCGGTTATTGGCTTTCAAATATAAAGAATTATCGGTTATCTGTATCAGCCAAAATGTTCATATCGGTGCATCCCTAATTAATAAATGCTAATTAATGAAGTATTTTTCATTGTTAGTTCATGTTAACGAATGTTGTTAATTACTGTTAACAAATGGAACCTTAAAGTGTTACCATTATCATTAATAATAATAATAATAATAATAAAGTTATTTGTGTTGTTCAGTGGAATCATTTAGCTATTTTATCCAAACTGAAATTATTATTATTATTATTATTTAAATATTAAACATGCAAAATACAATTTCAAGGCATGTAAGAAATATTTATGGATAGTAAATTTTCTCAATTTACCCGCTATTGGCAAAAGTGGCAAAAAGTTAATTTTGGACTCTGATTGTGTATGTTTGTTTCAGCTCCCACAGGTTTCCAGGCATCGGGCTACAGTTTCCACAGCCATGAGTGGAGGAATGCCAAGCCGAGCCGTGGCAGCCTCTCCCCGGTGAACAGCAGCCGGCAGAGGAACAACATACTGCCGGACTTCGGACTCGGTGTGGATGAATGGGACAGGCCAACTGCTAGCGGGTACGTCAACAGACTGCTTGAAAACTATACTTGGTCGTTTAAATACACATTACAGCATATAAAATGAATCTTCATTTTGTTCATTTATTTTTTATAGGAATAGTTTAGTATGTGCTCACCCTCATGTCGTACCAAAACAATATGCTGTTATTTTTGTTCATGGAACATTTTTTCTTTACCTTGACCATTGTGGTCTATATCATTGTGTTCAAGTGCTGCATAGAAGTTCTTCAAATCTGCTTCTTTTGTTCTGTGAGGAAAAACAAGTCATACAGGTTTGGAACAACATGAAAATAATGACAAATAATGAGAGAATTTTCATTTGTGAGTGAAATATTAAGCATATATTAAGGCCACCAGGTTTATTAGGTGGTTAATGTAATGTCTTGAATTCATTGGATGGATTTTATATTACATTAGCAAAGTACACAAGACTTCTGAGTGAAATAGATTGAACTTTTCTGCCATTGAATACATTATTATTCCATAAAAGTTATTACCGTAGAAATAAAGTACTGATGTGTCAATATCCATTGAATCACGGACTAGTTTAGTGCCAGACTATACAGGACTCGCATCTATTAAAATGTTTTGTTGACTTCTCAAATTCATTAAATTCAGAAGACAATCTCAGACGAGACCATCAGTACAATTTTTAAGAAGTGAACTGACTTTAATATTCAGATTAAGTGGGTCTTCAGCGACATTTCTCTGAATTCCATGTAATAGTCTTTGTTTCAACCTAAAATGTGACTCTCAGTCATAATATTAACTCAGCTGTGCGGTACTTTTGCAGCACATTTTATTGTGAAACAGGCTGTTACTGGAGCTTTGATCGATCGTTTTTGGGGCGATTCTACTTTCTTCTTTGTTAGCTCATGCTGCTGAATATTTGTAATTCAGATTCATTGTGCTGTAGATCAAAGGCATAAAGGGCCCCTGTGTGCAGTAAAAAAGCCAGCGGCTCTTAGGAAGAAAGAAGGCCTTTTTAAAGTATTTAGCTGACACTAGAGTTATGATCACTCTTTGAGTTTTCAACTCAGGATTGTACAGTTTCCATTTAATGGTGATACTGTGCTGCCTTAAAGTTAACATGACATCAAAGTTGACCTCATTTGCTTGCTTCCTTAATACACATCCCTGGTCTTGTTGTGCAGATTTTTCACAATCCAGTTAGAACCTGATGGATAAAATCAGGGGTGTAGGAATGATATGAAAAGTAGATACATTATAAAACAGCCTGGCTCATGAATATTAATTAGCTGGCATAACTTTAATCTAGTAGTTGTAACTGATTGGCTGAAAAGCAGATGAGTGGGTACTATGTTAGGATTACCATTTACCAATTGCGCATTCATTTATTTTATTAACTGTGGATTGAAATAGTTGGCGCAGACTTCAATTGGTATTAAAGTTGATGTCAGTGTTATTTATAGTATTTATTAATATTTAAAAAAAAATTTTGTTTTCATTTCAGTTTTAGTAATTTTAGTATTTCAACTTCAACTTTATTGAATGTTTTTTCAATTAGTTGGTAACGCAACATTTCTAATTTAAGTTTTTAATTAACCAAATACTTTCTTAATAGTTAAAATTGACAACAACAACACTGATTATTTACGCAGCTATTATTTGTTAAATTCACACTATTGCTAAGCAAAACAAAAAATGTATGGGTGATTATATAATTTCAGGAACATTTGGTGTCCAAAGTCATTATTTTTTCTGCTTTTTTCAAAAGGTTATATTTTTAATAATTTGGCTCTCATTGTCATGGATTACAAGATGTTACAGGCCATAACAATAAAATATTATCTGTAAAAAGTGTCTTATATAGCTGAAAATCATGATTTTCTGCTGTCCGAATTAGTCAGTGACAAATCTGTTACTGTCAAACTCCGTTACCAAGGTAGAGTAACAGTGTTGACAGTCGTGTGTGTGTGTGTGAGAGAGAGAGAGAGAGAGAGAGAGAGTGAGTGTGTTTCTGTGTATGACTGTCAATTCTTTTACAAGTCAACACTGTTACTCTACCTTGGTAACAGTTTGACGGTAGCAGAATTGAGACTAATTTGGACAACAGGAAATCATGGTTTTCAGCTATATAAGACTTTTTACAGAAAACATTTTGAGTGATAATTAGATTTTAATTACTTTTTTAGTATTTGCATGCATGCATCTATTTTTTCATTCAGAAATATGTTGTATTATGAAGGTAAAATGGGCTGCAAGAGCCGTTTCATGTTTGCCAATTTTAGGAACTATAACAAATCAGCTGGAAAACATGGCTGTATCTCATATACTCTGGAAATACTGAATAAAAACTTGCTCTAAGGAGAAGAATCTACCTGTACTTTTATGCATTTAGTCTTTTCAAATACTGTCAGCATTCTGCAGTCTGTATTTAAATAAAATTTGTATAATGCAAAACTTCCCCCATCTTCTCCAACACATATTTCTTTGTCGTTTGAGAGTGGTGGTAAAATGCTTTTTAGATGAACGCCCTTAAAATGTGTTGTGTACAAGATGTGAAGGCTAAAACACAGCTGTTAAAAAGTGACAGACTGAGTGATCTGGTTTGACTCTATACCTGCCGTTTGTGTTATTGATTGAAGCTGATCTCCCATTACAGGGCATCCACGCTGCCCACCGGTTTAATCTCAGACAGCAGGTGAGGTTCAGTGCTGTGTGCCTGTTAACCTGCACTGCTTCCCCAAACCAATCCGGCCCTTTCACTTCATAACCCAAAGCCCCACAATCCACCAGGACATCACCGTCCATCTCAGTGTGTCCGACCGCACCGGGTGTGTCTGTATGTGTCTCTCTTCAAGAGCCTCACCATAGCCTGCACAGATCATTGGTCGTCCCCTGCGTTCATCACCGTGACACCTGCCTGCTCATTGGCCGCCGGAGTTTTGATGTACTAGGCGGTTAAAACCTCCCATTGTGTTTCAAACAGGTTCACTGTGGGGCACGATGGGACGGAGCCAGACCAAGAAGAGAACTTCTGGTCCCAAGCGCTCGAAGACCTGGAGACGTGCGGCCAATCCGGGATCCTGCGAGAACTTGAGGTAACTTTGGGTAGAAAAATGCCATCCGTTTGTGTACATTCCCCTCTCCCCATGTTCATCCTCTAGCTCTTTTCCATTCATCAACCCCCCTATATAATCTTTTTTCAGTAGCATGCAGTACCAACCCTGGTTTTGTGTAACAGCTCCTTCTTTTTCCAGGACAAGCCAGACAGGCTTCTGAATAAGAGAAACCTGGCCATCTTGGTACCCCTTTCCTTTCTTTGGGCTTCCTCTTTGCTTGTAGCGCTGGCACCCAAGTGCTCTCCTCGTGCTAATGGGCTCAGTGTCTCTTGCTGGGGGCCTGCTTGAAAGGGGGATGTGTGGGATTCACAGACAACCACTATTGGCATCCACTTCAGATCCTGGGGGTGCATTCAAAACGCATTATGACGTGTTAAAGATGTCGTTCACTCAGATTCTGTCTTCATTTAGTCACAATTATGTTGTTCCAAATCGTAAATCTCATTCGCATTCATGTTAGGGATAGGCATTTTGAGTAATTTTGTAGCCATGTAATCAAAAGATATTTAAAAACAAAAAAATAAATAGTTGATTACTCAAAAATTAAAATGTAAGTTAAAATATACTTGGAAACCAGGAAATTTAAAAACTGTCATTTCCAGGCCTGAAAAAAATCTTTAACATTATTTAATTTTTTTTTTTTTTTTTTTTTTAATAATATTATAAAATATAATTTAAAAAAATCCATAGTGAATATATTTATTATTTTGTGTAGTTATGCTTTTTGGATAGAAATTGCTCTTGTGAGTGCAAATATATAGAAAATTATTTTTAAAAATCCTTATCAGTCACTGCAAACTAGGGTTATTTTATTATTATTTATAAATTATTATAGTATTTAATATTTTCATTTTAGTTTTAGTAATTTTGAAAATATTTATATTTCAATATTTCTATTTTATTTTTATTTTAGTTTTAGTAATTTTAGTACTGCTTCAACATATTTTATTTCATTAAGTTGCTAATTTCATTTAAGTTTTACATCTAATATGTATATTTTCACCTGTATTACTGAAAAAAATTATTAATAGTTTGTTTTAGTTAACAATAACAACATTGCTGGAAACTCTTTTTCTTCAAAAGAGAACTTCAACATATGTTTTTCTTTTGAAAAAATTAAATGGACATTATGCATTAATACAAATATGTTTTTGAAAAATAGCAATTTAAAAAACATTTGCACTCCCTCAGAGCTCACAAAGAACCCCATTCGAAAACTAGGTAGCTGTCATTAGACTAATGAACAAATTGTCTATTTTAAGGCTATCACACTGTTGTTGTTTCACATGTTGTTACTCAGAAAAACAAGTGGTGAAAGTCTTTGCCTGTTAACAGCAAGGCCTGCTGTGAAGAAAATGTGCTCTGACTGCACAGGGACACACTGATATCAGTTTCTCATTGCAGTTTTCTTCCCACCATAAAGCAGATCCTCATCTAGTGGGATGCATGACTCTAACGAGAACTGAATATGCCAATAAGAATGGAAATATTGCCACACTTGGCTCTGCCTGAAAGTACACGACAGCATCTCTCATCAACCTCAACATCATGTATTCGCACACATGTTCAGCTGTAACAGTGAAATTCAGGTGACGGATTTCATTAGTACAAAATTCGAATAGTGTTTTTACTAGTCAACTTTTGGACCCTTATAGAAAGCTATCATTTGGCTTCAGAAGACTTGGACTCATTTGTACTACTTTTATGATTCTTTTGTGTCATTTTTGGAGCTTGACTGTGTTCTTCCCTAAAATCCCTTTTTATGTGGAAGAAATAATTCATACAGGTTTGGAACAACATGAGGGTTTGTAAATAATGACAGAATTTTTTTTTTTTTTTTTGGGTGAACTTTAAATACTATAAAAGACATGATTAAAAAAAGCATGCATTTCTTGGAAAATGGCTTTAATCTGCTGTTAATCACATTTTACTTTTTGTCAGTCTCATACAGTAGATAATATCTGCTGTCATGTCACACAATGGTGTATTTGACATGCTTTGTGGCCAGCCTTGAAACATTTCATGAAAGCAGATTGATTTTCTTGCCTTTGCTTTATCAGGTACCTCGAGTTAAACGCAGACCATACGTAGCCGACAGCGCAGAGAAGCTTTTAGTAGTCAAAGTTAAGGATCGCTTTGAAAGCTCTTCACTTTCCATCCCACTTGTCTGTGGAAACACGATAAAATCAAAAGCCTTTTACGCTGAATGTACCCTTTGGCCTTAATTGGATTCGATGAAAGTGTTTGCCTTTGGTTTGTGTCAGTAGAATGAAGTATTTAGCTCGAAACGGCCCGAAAAACATTGTACGAAAATCACACGTTTTCATTTTTCACATGCTGAATTGATTGAATGTGGTGTCAAGGTGCATGATTTACATGTCTGATCAGCGGTTTAATGATTTTTTACACTGCTTACCACAAATGCATTGGCTTAGAAGAGTTTTCTCTTTTGTGTGGTCACCTGTCATTAACCTGGAATCTCCATTCCGTGCAGTTTGAGTGAAATTCACACAAACTAGCAAATGACGGTGGATTGAAGAGAACGAAGGCATGTGGGCTCATGCAAAGCATGATGGAAGAGCTGCAGCAAGGCTTTTTGTTGTGTAAATATTTCTTGTGTAGTAGTGTCCTCAGCAAAAGTCCGAACCAGAACCAGGTTCTTTTTGAAGATCATCTTCAAAGAACTCCAAGAAACATCTAAAAAAAAAATGCCCACCGTTCATAATGTTTAATCATTGCCATGGCTTGCCATGGTGGAAGTCAAAGCGGTTCAAATCACCCATTAGTTTGTAAAAATGCATGTTACTAAGAGTTTGTGTATCGATGTCCATCAGCATTTTGCTTCTTGTAACACAAAAGGAAGTGTAACACAAACATGAAATGCTTAAAATGTCACCCTCTGTACTGTAACGTTTACACTTAATGGGTGTTTCACTGACAATGTAATTTCCATACAGTACCATTCAAAAGTATGGGCTTGGTAAGATTTTTAAAATGTTTTTTAATGAAGTCTCTTATGCTAACCAAGGCTGCATTCAGTTGATCAAAACATACAATAAAAACAGAAAATAACTTTTCTATTTCAGAATGTTTTTTTAATGTAATTTATTCTAGTGATGGCAAAGTTGAATTTTCAGCATCATTACTCCAGTCTTCAGTGTCACGTGACCCTTCAGAAATCTTTCTAATATGCTGATTTGATGCTCAAGAAACATTTCTTATTATTATCAATGCTGAAATCAGTGACAAATTTGTTTTGGGGATTCTTTAATGAATAGAAAGTTCAAAAGAACAGCATTTATTTGAAACGGTAATCTTTTGTAACATTTTAAATGTCCTGTCACTTTTGATCAATTTAATTCATCCTTACTGAATTCATTTCTTTCAACAACAACAAAAAAAAATCTTACTGATCCCAAACTTTTGAACGGTAGTGTATACTAGGGTTGGGACAAAACATTGATTCTCGATTTGCGATACAAAGAATCTGGAGCGATTCTGATATTTTCCGATGTATTGCAGTAGCCCCTCACTGCAGAACACAAGATCCAGGGGGTGGAGACGGGTAGGTTTAGGGATATGTAAAGTGGGAGGAGTTGGATCTGGATCCAACCTCGCCCCCTGGATCTCGTGTTTTGCAGTGAGGACCATCTCATGTATCGCAATCCTCCCTCGAATTGATTCTGAGCTTAGTTTTTAACAGCAGATGGCACTACGTGCTTTAGAAACAGCCGTACACTGCTTGTTTCCTGTTCCTTTACACACATCAAAAAACCCTAAAATAATCATTCATAAAGGTTAAAGTGAATTACAAGGGTGTTCGCAGTGGGCTGTGTTTACATTAATCTCTCGTCATAAAAGCATTCTGAGCCGCGGTGCAAGTATATTTAACCACTTACATGACTCAGCTGAACGCACAATCGCTGTCCAGCATTCTTCTTCTTAGGATTTGAGTATGCGGTTCAAAACTAGCCTAGAGCGCCATCTGCTGTTAAAACTAAGCTCAGAATTGATTCAAGAGAGAAAATATCAGGATCGATCTAGATTCATTGTATCGCAAATCAAGAATCGATGTATTGTCCCAGCCCTAGTATACTAAACTTTATAAAGTGTATTTTGAGTGCATTTATCTGTATAACCTATATTCTGCACTTACATTTACTCACACTCAGCTCCGTTCCCCATGGTTTTCCCTGTAGGCCACCATCATGTCGGGCAGCTCTTTAAGTCTAAACCATGACCCTGCGCCAACCCGAAGCCATCTGGGCCGACAGGCCAGCTTTCAGGAACGTGGCAGCAACAAACCACAATACACACAAGCCAACCGCAGCAACACGCTGCCCACCGATGTCGGCAGAAAAGCTTTCGCCATGAGGAGAATGAAGCAGGAGATCAAAGACATCATGTCGCCTACCCCAGTTGAGCTTCATAAGGTGGGAATACTGGTCAATTCTAGATTCAATTCAGTCGTTACACAGCAGGTTTGATATGTGTAACTGTTCCCACATTCACAGGTGAGTCTGTTGAAGGACTCGGACCTTGAGGACTTTGGGTTTAGTGTGTCTGATGGGGTCCTGGAGAAGGGGGTTTATGTTAACAATATCCGTCCGGGTGGGCCTGCAGAAATCGGAGGCCTGAAGCCATACGACAGACTGCTACAGGTGAGCCAATAATGCAGTCCCGCTAAATTATGGGACACCAAGTATAGAAGAAATTGTACCTGTAAATGAGATGAATTTTTTCTTGCTTTATGCCACAGATAAACCACGTCCGGACTAGAGACTTTGACTGCTGCTTAGTGGTTCCTCTCATAGCGGAGTCCGGGAACAAACTGGATCTAGTCATAAGCCGAAACCCGGTTTCCTCGCAGACCTCAGAACTGAACCCATTGTCCAATGACGAGGCAGTGAACTGGACTGACTCCGGGGACCCTCTCGAACAGCCCGCCGCAGGGCTGGAGCAGGGCCAGCACAACTCCACGCTAGCGGGACTAGAGGACAGAGACCCCAACAAGACTTTATAGCAGAACTCCTCCCAGGTGCCTGCAATGGAGCATCCTCCTCATGGTGCTAAAGCAAATCTTCCCCTCCCTAAATGGCTCCCTCTAGTGGGAGGGGCTTGTTGTCCTATAGCACACACCCAGTCCCTTTCCTAAGTCAGAGCATGAACCACCGTGACTGAGAGGTCCTTTCCTGACACGCTGGGTGTGTTTTTACCCTGTGAAAAAGGCGGCGAAGACCACACTGACCTCTTGGAAAACCAAATTGTGGGAAGAAAAACCTGAAAAACTGAAACAGTGCCATCCCTGATTTTTATTGCCAATAAACAAGAATAGTTTTAAGGAGAACTCCAAAAAAAAAAAAGAAGAAGCAAAAGATGCATAAAAGCAACACTGAGACTTTTACTTACGATATCGGACTGGCCACTCTGTGATCGTCCGTGTTTGTGTGAGTTCGAATGTGTGTGCGAGTGTCCCGAGACTTTATTTCGCAAGCCTCCACAAAGTCTGTCAAAGTCCTACATCCGAAACGCAACCGTCGACCCTCCTATTTTGTGATACTGAAACACAAGTGTGTGTATAGTGTATGTCCGTGTATTTCCTTCTATCTGATGCCAAGGTCAGAGTTGGTCCCTCAAAAAGAGAGAGGATACAGCTGTGTGTGGGGGGAAAAAATAATCAGCACAATGAATTCGGTAGCCATTTTTCAATTGTGACTGAATGTGGGTTATAGCCTAATGCATGAGACCTTTTAATGAACTATTTTGTAGTACTTCTGTCCAAAAAAAAAAAAAAAATAAGAGCTTGGCTACACGAAAAACACCATGTTCCAGTTCTCTTTTCGCTATTTCACCACAAATATGAAATCTAGTGTCGCTCATAAGGAGAGGGTGACACAAAGGCACCTTATCTTGAAATTGGATAGATGTCTATTTTTATGAATAGAGGCGGATGATTTATAAGGGATGTGTGTGATTTTGAGCGATGGCTGGTTAGCATGAGGTCACTATCGACCATGTACCGGAGCAGATTGATGGCACGGAGAAGGTCATTCGGTTCGGAAACTCTTTGTACTTTGTTAGGTAACCGCCGTAGGTCTGCGGTCTCCAGACTCTCGCCCCACTTTTTGAGGAAATCCATCATTGGCCCAAAGGATAGAACAGCTTATTTATTCCGACATCAATCTCCTAAATGAAAACGACAGCCGTTCAAGTAGGTACTCGCATATTGTTTACTCCGCTGTCTGTGATAAATGAGAATATTACGACGAACAAATTAATCTCATTTGCTTAAATTTGCAGTTCCCACTTATGAAAAAACACGAGCATGGGGTTGATGTCCATGAGAAAAAAGACTTTTGTATTCCTCCCACCATTGTTTAAATAGTTATAAATCATTATGGTAATTTGTATATGGTACTGTTATGGTTTTTTGTCTCATCTGACATTTTTTTCCAGACTGTGTAAGCCCAAAGGGTGCGCAATCCGTTTGTAAAGAGAAAAAAAAAAAAACGAGTGTCAAAACATGAGAATGGATTTCTCCTACCATATGTGGTACACCACTAAACATCACATTTGTAGCTCTGTTTGGGGGAAAAAATTGTTAGTAAAGAAAAAAAATGCCATAGGTAAGCTGCTAATGGCAGTGAAGACCCTCACCCACCTGTGTGAAACTGTGCTTTTGATTGAGTGACGTCACCCTCGTTGTCAGTGCTCAAAGATCCTGTCTACTCACTATTTTCAAATGGCACATTGTGGTCCAACTACTGAACCAAACAAAAATCTCATCAAGCCCAGCTGATGGAGAAAGTTTGACGATGATGAAAAGGTGTCTTTTATTTCAGATAAACCTTCAGGTACGGGTTCATTCCCCAAACTCATGCACTGAGCAACTCTCTGAGATGTTTCTCAAATGCATAATCACTACATGTTGAATTATGGTT
Organism: Hypophthalmichthys nobilis; assembly: GCA_037950665.1. Taxonomy (NCBI): domain Eukaryota; kingdom Metazoa; phylum Chordata; class Actinopteri; order Cypriniformes; family Xenocyprididae; genus Hypophthalmichthys; species Hypophthalmichthys nobilis. The sequence continues at coordinate 9,977,593 of CM075489.1, read as the reverse complement.
TTAAGCCATGATTCAAGAGTTAGTTGTCACTTTCATTACAACGCTTTCCTTGACCTCGACCTATGTTTGTCACAACACTGTGTTAGCGCAAATACACACTGGTCAAGTGAAAAGAAAAAACTCATTTTTGTGTTCCATTTGTGGAAACGTTTAGTGAAGTCAAGCACTGCCAGTTAAAATAGTGGGTGTCCATTTTCAGTATACGATGAATTTATGATTCAATGTCACAGTCATGTCCCTGAAATATTGTATTTTTATTTCTAATGGACAGGTATTATGAGCTGTAAAGTATTTTTGTACAAATTTAATACTTTGTTAGCATGATGTTTATCGTCTATGTATAAATTTGGGGATTCCTACAGCTGTAATCCTTTGTATGGCCGACGAACAGAGAAACAATAAAACAACATACCGAGTGGAGAGATGACACCGAAATGGTCTCTTGATCTCATGTGATGCCTTGTGATTCAGGTACTTCATACGAGGTGCTATTTGAAGATTCCCTTCCACTCACGTTGATATAACTGTAAAGAAATACAGCTCTAGGTTATAAGTAGGCACTACTAAAGGAATAGATATCTGGCTGTATCTATATCCTCATTCACTATTCTCTACATTACTCCACTAATATAGTCCACTGAATGAAAACTAGTAAGTGTGCCAGAAATGCTGCTTATGGCGGCATCTAGCGAGATGTGCATGGGTAGACATCAGCTGTACATTCATTATTGAGGTGCATTATGGGATTGAATGAAATTTGATAACAAATATCAGTTTGAAACATTAAGCACCATAACGGAAACTTACAATACATGGCCGACATATGAAACCTTGCAATGGTCATGTTCACTCTTGAGATGCAAGTAGTGAAAGATCTTCCATATTGTGACATACACTGCCTGAAAAAATAAGTCGCTGTTTGGATTTAAACAGGCAAATGCCTAAGAGTCTATGATTGGATCATTGCTGCATGATTATTATGTTTCTAGTATGTTATATGTTTGGCAACAGTTCTTCTAACACTAATTGATGGAGTGTGTAGCTTTTCGCTTCTTAAACAACCATGTAGGAAGACACATCATTGCCATATTCCAAGATGACAATGTCAAGATTCATCAAGCTCAAATCGTGAAAGAATGGTTGGGAGTTAGCATGAAGAATCATTTTCGTACAAGATCTTAACCAAAAAATGATGCACCTCTTGATGGAAATAATGTTGTGATGTTATTTCCATCAAGAGATGATTTCTTGACACCCCGAAGAGACGATATCTACCCCTAACCGGAAAGTGATATCTACCGAGGGGGCCCCCGCAGATTCTGCTACGCCACTGGGTCGGTCCAACCATAATCAAACAAGCTAATCAAGGTCTTCGGAATTACTAAAAAGTTGCAGGTAGGTGAATTTAATCAAGGTCGGTCAGAGGTCAACTCTGCAGGACAATGGCCCTCAAGGGCCAGAGTTCAGAACCCCTGCACTACGTATTTGCAAATAACCATAAATGTTCACTTCACAACCATCTTTAAAGGTGCTGTATGTAATTTTTTGACTGTACTAAAGCATAAAAATACCATAATATGTTTGTAAGCATGCCAAGTTCTCATGTTTCTCAGAAAACAATGCTACAGCCAGTTATTCTACTTTGAAATGTGCGTTACGTGTCGAACCGTCTGTTTTTTAGTTTTGGTCTGTGTGATCCCGCCCACTGCCAATTTACCCAGTAGTATTTCGACACCCTGGGTTGGTGAAGAAAATTTCAGCGATAGAAGCCAGCAAACAAACTGGGTCAGTTTGTAGTTAATAAAGGCCTTCTGAAGTGAAGCGATGGGTTTTTGTAAGAAAAACATTCATATTTAAAACTTTATAATAAGTAGTTTCCAGCAAACGGACATACGCATCCAGTTATGGCGAAAGAGTAACCTCTGATCCTACGATGATGTAGGAGTAACGTAATCTTAGACGCCTCTCACGTCTAAGCTCAAACAAATAGGTTGCGCAACAAACTCAAGCTCCTCTTCTCTCATATCGAAATCCTCCAACATTTCTCTTTAAAAGTTCTCGTTTTAGACTTTTAATTCGTGACCTGTGTTTTGTTTGCTCTATCCTCTGCGCTTCCACATCCGTCAATACGTCATTCGTCACTTCAGAGGTTACTCTTTTGTTGTAACTCGATAAGTACGTCCATTTGCCAGAAGTTAGTTAGTTATATTCTATAAAGTTTTAAATATGGATATTTTTCTTACAAAAACCCATCGCTTCGCTTTTATGTTGGATGAATGCACTTTTTTGGGCTTCAAAATAGTGAGCGCCATTCATTACAATTATGAAGCTTGGAAGAGCCATGATATTTTTTGATTCTGATTGTGTTCGTCTGAAAGAAGCTAGCCATATACACCTGTGAGTAAATCATGGGAATTATTTCTTTTTTGGGTGAACAAACACTTTAAGTCTGGAATATGAAGGAAACTTATGAATGACTCAATGAAAAACACTTGAAGATAATAAGTAGAGTGTGTGCACTTGCTGCTTCTCTGCCATTTAGATAACAAATGCTTTCCATTCAAAGTGACTATAGCAGCATTTTCATCTATTGTCTTCCTGAGTAAGCAGGTGGTAAGTGTCATGCTCAAGGAACAGTGCTGATGGAGTGGGATCGATCTCAGTAACCCTTCCTTTAGAAGCCCAGATACATAATCATTAAGCTTTCAGTTGTTTGAACCTCTTCTACTACTTTAAATTAGATAAGTATCTTATAGCTTGACATGTAGGGTGACCACAAGGTTATTGCTCTTTGCAGGGCACTCAATTTGCCCATGTTCGAACATATTCATTCCTCTCAATATAATTAACTGAATATAAATAAACAGTCACTAGGTTAGACTATACAGTGATTATGCGTTTTTACCAGATTCAGTGCATCTTGAACTTGTAGCCTGTTTTTGTCTGTTTCTGCTGGATCTTCGAGCTGAGCCTTCTAATTCAGTATGTGTCTGTAGAAGTCCTGGCAGATGTAGCCAGTTCAGGTTCACACAAGCTGAATTCGGAATCGAATTAAACTCACTTTAACTTTCTAGGCTGCATCCAAAAACTTAAAAAATGCTGCCTTCAGAGGATGCATTCCAAGGTAGGAAGGCATCAAGGCATGTCCGAATCCAATGTTAGCTTCACTTAGGGCCTAGCTTCACTGATCAGCTATTTGATTCATCAAAACGGTTCCATTTACACTTGGCCACATAAATGTGTAAAACAGATATAAATCCAATCTTCAATTCCTGCGCTATATGCAGATTTAATGGAGTTCACGTCACTGAAAGCAACAAATATGAACTGCATTTTATTGATCATCAGCTAATTTCAAAATCAAAGACCACAATAGGAGAGAGCACGGCAACAGCACTGGTAAGATCATTTAGTCTCATTACTTTTAATTAAGATGATTGTGTGTTGAGCATCTGCGACTGACTTTCAAATTTTTGACTTTCACTTTCAAAAATTTGTCGTCATTTACTCTCACCCTCATGTTGTTCCAAACCTGTATGAGTTTTCTTCTCTTGATCACAAAGATATTTTAAAGAATGTTGGTAGCCAGACAGTTCATAGCACGCATTGACTTCCATAGTATTTTTTTTTTTTTTTTCTTGCTATGGAAGTCAATGGGTGCCATGAACTGTCTGGTTATCAACATTCTTTAAAATATCTTATTTTGTGTTCAGTAGATAAAGGAAATTTGGTAACACTTTACATGCTTACATGTTACTTTATGTACTTACTATGTAATAACAGTAAATTATGTATAATTACAGGTAACTAACCCTACACCAAACCCTAACCATAACTCTATAGTAAGTACATGTCGTTAATTAATATTACTCTGTACTTATTTGAGTAAGTACAATGTAACTACGTCACCTTAAAATAAAGTGTAACTGGAAATTCATACAGGTTTGAAACCACTTGAGGGGGATTAAGTAATGACAAAATTTTCATTTTTGGGAGAACTATCCCTTTAAATATTTGCTTATTTATCACCAAAGCTCGCTTTATTTTGCTGTAGATAATAAAACCATTACGCTGCCTGAGAGGTCAGTCCGAAATCAGTTTTGTGAGGTACCTTCGTGCACGAATGCTGCCAACAAAGTCATTGTTTGATATGGCTGCGAAGCAACAAGTCAGCTGCCTAAGTTTTCGGACACAGCCATAGGGGCGGTCACACTGCACTTATCATTCCATTGACTTCCATTCAAACGCATGCGAATGCATCACCGGAAACGCAAGCTCGTGCGAAAAGTTTAGCATTTTGCCAAGTTTGGTGAAATCTGACATGAGTTTGCATCACGTGAAGACATGTGACCAGTAGAAGATCGATTTGTCATGGCATGACCTCTTGACTGAATTAAAAGAATTATATTTTTGCAGTAAATTCGAGTAGGCTGTAATCGTATATTTTTACATGGCCAGAGTTGAGAACCATTAAGCTAGAACATTACAACTATATCCTAATAATCCCAGTTTGCAATTTTCGTTATTGTTTTTTTTTTTTTATTGTGTTTTTTATTATTTTTTATTTATTGCTTATGACATGTAGGATGCTGGACAATACCTCCAATTTTGGGACTGTCCCAAAGAATACAGGATGGGTAATCAAGCTACTTACAGCAGTGGTCTCAAACCCAATTGACCCTTTGCCGGGAGTTTGATTGACAAGCGATCTAACCAATCATAACGCCGAATCCGCCATTTTGTCTGACAAAGCAGTCAGGAGTCAGAAGATTAACCTCAGTGGACTAGAACTTGAAAAATGGTGACGTCTTTCCGCGTTTGAAACAACATTCCTCCTCATGTTCATTCATGTTTATTTGATGCTATAAATTAACTAGTAAGAAGAGATGATCGGTTCACGAGCCGCTTGAGCTGAGGCGCTACAGCAATCTGTCACGACACATTAAAGAGCCACAAAATGGTTTTTATTGTTCAAATTTCTTAAAAAATTACACAGTTTGAAAGCTGGGACTTAGTTTAATATCATAATATCATATCACCTGCTCTGTCATGTCTGTCGACGTGTTGTCAGTGTCCTCTTTGCTCCGCGATGTATTTTTTACCTTGTGTGGCGTGACCGCGCCATGGCTCGTCGGACAAAGCAACAGTAACTAAGGGGGGCGGGTCTTTGCGAAGGGTCAATTCCTGGAGGGCCACAGCCCTGCAGTGTTTAGCTTCCACCAGCTCCAACTCACCTGCTTAGAAGTTTCTAGTAATCCTGAAGACCTTAATTAGCTGGATCAGGTGTGTTTAATTAGGGTTGGAGCAAAACTGTGCAGGGCTGTGGCCCTCCAGGAATTGAGTTTGAGACCACTGTACTACATTTTCAAAGCAGCTTCCCCAGAACTACTCTGCTTGTCATGTTTGCTGATTATAATGAGAGCGCCATCTGGTGATCACTCAGGGTACAAACTTACAGGCAATTACGATTACTAAGGTTGTTTTTCTAAAGATTTTGATAGCTTAGGAATTTAAATCTACTGAGTGGCTGTTTTTTTTTGTAACAACAATTACACTATATAATGAAGATGAATGGTGCATGTCGGAAATTAAATATAATTTCATATGAATCGCACCAGCTGTTTCAAAATTACTTTAAATTAAAAAAAGCCTACGTTCTTCTGCCTGCAGATGGTTATAAAGACTTTCTCTGGCTTTTATGCTCACTTAAGATTGCTGGTAATGTAACATTTTTCTATTAGACTATAATAGCTGAAATGGTATGAAGGGAAATGCAAAGATTGGAAATAGAAAATGAGGCACTGCCATGTGCCACATGAAAGCAATGATGTGATGGAAAGCATCCCCTGAATGCAAGAAGCCAAAAGGTTATTGAAAAACACCTGGGAATGGATGCAGGAGACAGTGTACTTCCAAATGAATTATGTGGCCATATCCCTGAGGCTGGCTCCACACAGGTCTTTAATGAAATGCTGTGTGTGGACTCCATAAAGAGATGGCTTCCACCTCAAGCTCCTGGGGGAAAGCAACGGGCAGTGGTGCATTTTGTTAAGCATGCCCAGGAGAGACTGTGAGCAACTTTTGCAGGAACTCTAGTGCTATCCAAATCCCATGGGCATGTCATTACATGGTCGAAGCAATGTGTCAAAAAAAAAAAAAAAACAGCCCACAGAAAAGACAACAGTATTCTCTTTGGAGATGAGGTTGTAACTAAACCTGAAGGAAATTACTTTGCGACCACTGTCGGGGTTACAAAGGAAGTGGAATATTAAAAAAAGCAGAATGAATCATCTGAGAATGAACATGCGTTGGTTAAATATGAGGTGGAGCTCTCGGTGGGGTCTTTTACAGATTTGCGTGAGCTGATTAGCACCACAAAGGAAGGAAACAGGTGCAAGAAACCCCTCTGAGAATGAAAAAAGTGATGCAGACAAAAAAAGACTTTGTGGATTCTTCAACATTCCTGTTGGGAAATTTAAATTAAGGAGTTTGGAACTGAATTATGCGAAGAAGAATTTTCCGGGTATTTGGAGGTGTGCTGATTCATGTCCTCTAAAGTCATTCCCCTGTCATTAGTGCTAGGGCATTGTATGTAATAGTGTACAACTCTATTCTGACAAGTGGAGGGACCAAAATTGATTGGTGATGTTTGGCGATGATTGGTATTATCTAGAAAATGTGATGCAAAACCAGTGTTCCAAATGTCCTCGTTGTCATATGTCAGTATAAATCAGGAAGACTGGGTCAAGTTGTCACAAGGTCTACATCCAAGTAACTATAAGGTTTAAAGTCAGACAGTTAAAGGGTTAGTTCACCTAAAAATGAAAATAATGTCATTTATTACTCACCCTGATGTCGTCCTACAACTGTAAGACCTTCATTCATCTTCAGCACACAAATTAAGATATTTTTGATGAAATCCGATGGCTCAGTGAGGCCTCTATTGCCATCAATGTCACCGAACCTCTCAAGATCCAGAAAGGTACTCAAAACATATCTAAAACAGTTCATGTGAGTACAGTGGTTCTACCTTAATATTAGGCTATAAAGCGACGAGAATACTTTTTGTGCACCAAAAAAAAAAAAAAAAAAGACTTTTCAACAATATCTAGTGATGGCCGATTTCAAAACACTGCTTCATGAAGCTTCTTGTTTCGAATCAGTGATTCGGATCGCGTATCACTGCCAAACTGCTACAATCACGTGACTTTGGCGCTCCGAACCACTGATTCGAAACAAAAGATTCATAAAGCTTCGAAGCTTCATGAAGCAGTGTTTTGAAATCACCCATCACTAGATATTGTTGAAAAGTCGTTTTTTTTTTTTTTTTTTTTTTTTTGACAATACAAAAAGTATTCTCTTAATAAATAACAATTTTCATTTTTGGGTGAGCTAGCCTAATCCTTTAAGGGAGACATACAAAACGTTGATTGTTGAGGGGAGTCAAGCTTATGTTATGATTAAAGGATTATGTTGAACTGAATATGATGCAATATGATTCTTTTAACGCTTTTTAAATCAATCACTCTACATATATTACAGAACAGATAAAAGAGGCCGAGACTTATGCTGCCTTCATGTGCTCTCGGAATTATCGTCAATAGTTTCCGAGGTAAAAAAAACGAAATTATACATGAACTCCCTCTCATGTCGAAACTTGAACGCGATAACCAAATAAATTACGACTTTAGAAGTGGGAATTATCAAATTTCCTATAAGGCAGCATTTCTCCGAGTGTGTAGTAGCAACGGTTGACAAATTCACCAGGGAAAATATATTTTCCCTTGTAATATCAAAATGGTGTCATTTTATTGAGAAAGTATATTGTTTTTGTACTTTTTGCTTATGTGAAATGAACCCCCAATTAATTAGCCATTTAAATAGTTAATAGCTAGTAATAGTTCGCAAAATCATGTATTATTGATATTGATATCATAATAGTAGCCTACTTGAAATAAATAAACATAGTAGGCTATGATACATTACGATAATGATGATATGCTATGCCTACTCATGATTATATTCATGTACAATATTGCATTATGGTAATTTTTACTGCTGTTTTGGAAAATGCCTTTACCTGAGTCGTTCACAGGCTGGCGCTGCAGGTGTTGATCTTAATCAATTATCTTCATCACTGGTAAACGATTTAGGACGAGCTTCAGGCTTCTTTTCAATGCATTGTAGGTAAATATCCCATTTATCCAGTGTTTCTGTGCTTTGTGTTTGTATTTTTTACCGCATTAATGAGTAAATGCGTCCGTGAACTGTCCAAAAGACTTAATCGCAAACCGAGTTTAGACCGTCCGTTTTGCTAACTACCTTAACGATTCACTGAATAGAACCGACTCAAATGAGCGAATCATTCACCAATCAGGCATTGCTTACTAGTACAATACTTACTACTACTATTTCAGAAATATAGAGCAGGGGTTGTCAATCTTTTAGTTGCCACATACTCCCAAATTTTCTTGTGAGGGACCCCCATACTAAAATGTAAAAGGCATCTATCTTTTATAAACACCCAATTTATACACTGCAAAATTAATATTATTATCTAAAATTATAAATTCTGTTAAATTACATTATTATATATTTTTTTCTAGTCACTGATTTGTTAAATGTACTATTTCTTCGTTTATTTAATTTTAATCTATTTTTATTTATATTAATCAACATTTTGATGTATTTATTTGAATGTATTTAATGGGTGTATTTGGTGGGGGAAATGATGTGCTGTCTATGATCCGCTAGGTGGCAATAGCACATCTTTGAGCTACGATAAAACCACCAAAAGAAGAAAAAAGGCAGACGACGGAAGAGTCCGTCGTATTATCACTTGAATTTGTTAGTAAATGGTACTCTTTAAATCCTATCAAACATGAATCAGGAGAAGTATCCGCGATCATCGATCGAGGATGATTTTAATTATGGCACGAACGTCGCGACGGCGAGCGTGCACATCCGGATGGGTAAGTCGCTATTGTTTACATGTATTTGGTGTCTACGTAATCAACAATATACAGTCAATATAATACTATGGCCTAATGACTAACATGAAAAATAGCTGGAGCGGGATCCCTATGTTATTTAAATTATTTATTTCATTTGGTTTCATCATGAATTCCAGGTACACAGAAGACATATGGCGCACATGAGAAATCAGCTGTTATGAGTCACTGGACTCCTTACTGATTTAAAAATAGCAGTTTTATTAGAAATGTTACATGTTTCTTAAAAATGTCACCTGTAGTTGTCAAACTTGCTTATCGAGTTTTAGTATGAATGGTAGACACATTGTTAAATAAACCACGTCAAGCTTTTAAAACTGTATATATATATATATATATATATATATATATATATATATAATAGGTCCAAATTTATATGAAATGTCTGTATACTAACATTTAAATGTATCATTTGATACAATGCATGTATTGTTTAGAATGTTTTTACATTTGCGTGTTTGTACTTTGTACATTTTTTTGTATTTTTAAAAAAGATACCTGCACATAGTCACTTACACCTTAACTCACCCTTAAACCTAACTATACCACGAAATCTGTCTCTAACCTTATTTTTACACAATAAAAGTGTTTTGCAATACAGCATGAACTCATTAAGTAAATTGTACCTAACAATTTTTTGTAAGTACATACTAATATAAAGTGTGACCTTATAATTATTTATTCACCATGTGTATATAATATTGAGTTGACAGTCAAGTCTTATTTCTCTCTAGATTTCCTCCGTAAGGTCTACACCATCCTTTCGCTGCAGATTATCATCACCACTGCTGTATCTGCCCTTTTCATGCTCTGCAACCCCATTAAAAACTTTGTGCATGAAAGGTAAGACCACACCCTTCCTGTGGATTCACCACATCATTGTGGCTGATAAATGATGTAAACTACACTTTAAGCTATGTAAGTATGTTAATGTCATCCACTGCATTCATTTTTCAGTCCCGCTCTGGTGCTGGTATCTGCTATTGGGTCCCTAATCCTGCTCCTTGCATTGGCTGTGTACCGTCACCAGCACCCCGTCAATCTTTATTTGCTGTTGGGATTTGTGAGTATATACCACAAAAATGATCAAAACAAGATTTTAAGTATGATATATAATATAAAAGTGTGTGTGTTTTGTATATATATATATATATATATATATATATATATATATATATAAAATAGATAATAATGGCTGTACATGTTTATGCAGACGCTGCTGGAGTCTCTGTCTGTAGCCACTGCAGGTAAGTTTATGAATTCTCCTATTGATAAACATCCAATCCCATAATGGACACCTCCATGATGGATCATCTGAAACCATATTTTTCTGCTTTCAGTGTCATTTTATGAGTACACCGTAGTGCTTCAGGCCTTTGTGCTCACGTCTGCCGTGTTCCTTGGTCTCACTGCCTACACTTTCCAGTCTAAAAGAGACTTCAGCAAGCTCGGAGCCAGGTAATTCTCTCTTTCTCATCCGCTCAAGGCCCAGATCTGTCACATTCATCATGGTAACTGAGTGCAAGAATTATTGTTTTAATCCATTTACCCCTGAATCCATGTGGAATGATGTTCTTTCTTTGCGGCAGAAATTGTCTCTTGAGAAACATTCTTCTTTCCAGCCAATAAAATGAAATGTAACAAAAATATGACTCCATGAGTCATAGCTCTGTTATATGATGTGATGCATGGTCCACTTGTCAGCATGGGAGGATAAGTGAATGTCTTTTGTGAGGAGAATTGTATTATTGTTTATTGGACAACTTGATACAACAGTACTTTGTGCGTGTGTTTTTCCCCCTTTTTTGTCATTATTAATGCGTTTGTATAAAAATCCTAACTGATCATTTTTATCTTTAGTCTGTTTGCTGGCCTGTGGATCTTGATCATTGCAAGCTTTATGAGGGTAAGTCTGAGGCGTGTCAATATTTTAACTGAATGCTCTGGGTTTAATACAATTTAAAATATTACTTCTGTTTAAGTATTACTTCCATTCTAAGTATAAAATAAGTTTATTTATTACTTTATATGTTATTTATTTTATTGATAGTTATTCTATGGAATGATTATTTTCAAATGTAATCAACATTATCAAATTGATGGAGTTTAATTTGGATTGAACCCTTAGCTGTCCTTTAAGAGCCATGTTGTCAAGTACACAATTTGATTCAAGCCAAATCTGGTCAACTGCACAACTTTCTATCCTTCAGCTTTTCTTCTACAACGACACAGTGGAGTTGGTCTTCGCCGGGGCTGGAGCTCTGCTGTTTTGCGGGTTCATCATTTTCGATACCCACTTGCTGATGCATAAGCTGTCCCCCGAGGAACACATCCTGGCATCCATCAATCTGTACCTGGACATAGTCAACCTGTTCCTGTACATCCTGCGCATTCTCGACTCCATGAAGAAACACTGAATGTTGTGATGCTCTTCTTCAATTTCAGAGGTGAATTCTGGGTGCAGTGATGGGAGTGGTACAAAATATTATTATTTAATTTTCTTTAATTTATATTTTGGCACTGTTGGAACTAATCGAATAAAAATTGTATTATTAATTAGTATCCAAATGAAGTTCAGATCTCTGCAAAAAAAAAAAAAAAAAAACATAGATCAGATAATATGAAATATTTATAAGAATATAAGTCTTGAAAAATACATGCGCTGAATATAAATCATTAAATTTTTTGCAATTTTTTTGCAATGTTCAGAATTATTGGCGTGTGTGATATTACAGCAAACTCCTGATTTTGCTTCATTTTTGCATTAGTTGAGATGATGCTCCTCAAGACACTCCTAGTGTATTGTAATTTCCCCTTGTTTCCAAACCAGCTGTGTACTTGCAGTAATTGTAATTTGATGGCCAAATGTGAATGTTACAAACATGATTGTACAACTTAACTTGATCTGTTTACTGTGTTGATTGGATTCCTCTGTTTTTGACTGTAGTGTGACCTGTAATCCTTGGTGATTTTTCATGTTTATTTAGGTGTTGTAATAAATCAGTGTTAAAGGGATAGTTCACCCAAAAATGAAAATTCTGTAGTCATTTACTCACCCTCATATTGTTCCAATCCTGAATGAGTTATTTTGAAGAATGTTGGTAACCAGACAGTTGGTGGACCCCACTGACTTCCATAGAAGGGGGGGGGAAATACTATTTAAGTCAATAGCTACCGTCAACTGTCTGGTTGCCAACATTCTTCAAAGTATCTTCTTTTGTGTTCAACAGAAGAAAGAAACTCATACAGATTTGGAAAAACTTGAGGGTGAGTAAATGATGACAATTATCATTTTGGGTGAACTATCCCTTTAATGGTTTGGGAACAAACTTTACGTGAAGCCTGCAATATTTTGTTTAGTTTGGGTGAGTATATGGAATGTTTATGATTAAAGTAACTAGACACTTACTAAAAAGGCCTGAATTACTTTAAAGTTACAAGAGCTGCAAAGAAACCACAACACAAACATCTTGAAATGTAATAAAATACATTTTTATTTGCAGCAGTCTTTGGTGTAACAATAGTATGTTCACAAACTATACATTATTTTAAAGCAGCATGTCAGTTTCAAAAGCATTAATAAATATAAGGTTCAAAATAATTGTGAACACAATATTCAGGGACCTCTATATGTCTGTACCCAAAGTGCAATATTCATCATAATAAAAATAATATTTATCATAATACAGAAATATATTGCTCATTGACTTTTTAAAGGGAAAAATGGTCACGTATTACAAAAAAAAACTGAGATGTTATATAATTTAATGTTCTTTGATGTAAAAATTAAAATAAACTATTTTAACCCGCATGTGTTGTCATCATATACAACAATTAGCTACCATCCTCAAATCTGATTGGTTGAGCAGCTTTCCAAGTGTGATGATATCCAGTCTAAAAGCAGGGACTTTTTTACTGTATTAATCCAATCATTCCATCATATTTTGTTCGCCATGTTCCAGACCAGTGTGTGTAAGTGGTATTTGATTTTTGTTTTTTGCCAGAACATACCTGTGAACAGGTAGAACCTAATACTACAGTGCTCTTATTTGCAGTGTTGGGTGTAATTAATTAACAAGTAATCTCATTACTGTAATTTAATTAGTTACTTCTGATGTAATTGCATTACTGTGTATAGACTATACAACAATTATATATAAAACAATAGTGGATTTAACATCAAAATTTAATGTTAAAATGTATGTTTTTAATGTAACCTCCCTTTACACATAATTTATGCAATTGTATATTGTTTATTTGAAAGAATTAAAAGTGCAGTTTTATGTCTAAGCTTGTATTGTTCAGCTGGTTGAGGTTGATATGGGATTTAAAAAGTAATAAGTAATCCAATACTTTTTATTGAGAGTAATTAGTACAGTAATCACTGTTGAAGATGTAATTAATAGCTAGTAATTAATTTTTTAAAGGGCTAGTTCACCCAAAAATTTGTCATTTATTACTCACTCTCATGTCGTTCTACACCCGTAAGACCTTCGTTCATCTTCGGAACACAAATTAAGATATTTTTGATAAAATCCGATGGCTCAGTGAGGCCTGCATTGCCAGCAAGATAATTAAGATTGCCCAGAAAGGTACAAAAAAACATATTTAAAACAGTTCATGTGAGTACAGTGATTCAACCTTAATATTATAAAGCGACGAGAATACTTTTTGTGCGCCAAAAAAAAACAAAATAACGACTTTTCAACAATATCTAGTGATGGCCGATTTCAAAACACTGCTTCGAAGCTTTACAAATCTTTTGTTTCGAATCAGTGGTTCAGATCGCGTATCAAACTGCCAAAGTCACGCCCCCCAGTGGTGAACCATTGAAATTTCGAAACACTTATGACTTAACACAGCCTCCTTTATTGAAATCATGTGACTTTGGCGCTCTGAACTACTGATTTAAAACAAAATATTTGTAAAGCTTCGAAGCTTCAAGAAGCAGTGTGTTTTGAAATCAGCCATCACTAGATATTGTTGAAAAGTCGTTATTTTTTTTATTTTTTTATTTTTTATTTTTTTTGGCACACAAAAAGTATTCTCGTCATTATATTAAGGTTGAATCACTGTACTCACATAAACTGTTTTAAATACATCTTTAGTAGCTTTCTGGGCATCTGAAAGTGTTAATCATCTTGCTGGCAATAGAGGCCTCACTGAGCCATCGGATTTCATCAAAAATATCTTAATTTGTGTTCCGGAGATTAACGAAGGTCTTACGGGTGTGGAACGACATGATAGTGAGTAATTAATGACATTATTTTCATTTTTGGGTGAACTAACCCTTTAAGAGTAACTTAATATTATTGGGAAATATGAATTAAAGTGCTGAATCCCTGTCGCTGCATAAAATAACATCATAGAATAACGCATGTTCAAAGGAACGATGAAAGTGAAAGTATGAGCTTCTGCATACTTTCACTTTAAACATCTGATATCATAAATTATTTATGCTTTCTGTTTAACCGGGAAGGAAGTAAATGGGTCAGTCTGAACCATTTATTGATCTCTTGGTAGATAAGATTTTAATATCTCTCAGTAGATCGGGTTCACGACTGAGGTCCTTTCTCAAATCGTTGGGGATTTCCAGCTTGCAGATGTCTTCTTTTCTCACAATACTCCGGATCAACCGTACACAGTATTCTTGTAATGAGTACACTGTCAAAAACAGAGCATAAATATCCATTTGAAATGAAACTATGGTGCATTTTAAAGCATATGAAGCATGAAGGATGGACTCGCACCTGGTGCAGTCACATACACAGGCTGGTACAGCGGGAGTCCGTACTTCTCATGCTGCGCTGGAGTTGGAAAGTAAACTTCACTGAGGTTAGCCAGCAGTTTAGCTCCGTCAGGTCCTCTGAAGATCCACGGATGAGCTGGAAGATACTTGCGTTAGAACAAAATGGAGCGGGAAATCGGATAGGTTGATAGTTCTACGGTACTTACTCAGATACGTGTTCATCATAAGCGACTTCCCCGGTTTTATGTCGCCGTAAGACACCGGTTTCCCCGAGTGGTTTAGCCACCATGCTTCGGCATTCCGGTTGGATTTATTAATAAAAGAAATAAATGTTGGATGGTCCGAGTTGAGAGATTTCAGGGGCGCAGGCGCTTCCTGTTCAGCCATAGTGCTGCAGTGACACCGCATCACTGATAGGTGGCAGGATTACACCCTCTTATCCAGGGTGTATGGCCCTTACTCAGAGCAGCGCCATGACAGGTATGAACGCCAGGCTGTGAGGGATAGACTTGCCGTGTTTTCAATGGCATCCGCTGTATAAAGCTCCTTGATAACTTATAATTTTCCACAGCTCATGTTGTCTGGAGTTTTTTTGTCTACTGAAATTTCTTGGAAAGATAGTTTTGCAGTGTTTCGTCAGCATAACAATCCAAAAGCACATTAAATAACAGTACAACCCACTGAAGAGATGTATGTCTATCCCTCACAGCCAAAAAACAACAAAAATGTAAACCTGTACCTATAGACCCAAGAACCCCCACCCCACATTTAAAAGTTTAATAACTTAAATTGATTACAGTATGTAGCCTTATTTTTTGTCAGTAATGTTGGAAATTTTGAGTTGTTCAGTAATTTTTGGAGCCTTAAAGCAGATCATTAGCTTCCTGCATAATCAAAACATGGGGTTCACCCAAAAATGGTTAGTTCACCCAAAAATTCTGTTATTTATTACTCACCCTCATGTCGTTCTACACCCGTAAGACCTTCGTTAATTTTCTGAACACAAATTAGGATATTTTTGATGAAATCCGATGGTTCAGTGAGGCCTATATTCGCCTTAGTCACCTGGTGGCCATTTTGAAAACTCGAACGCCGTTGAGGGGTACACAAACCCGGAAGTTGGACTCCGATACGGTACTATCAATCAGTAGCAGCAATGGAAACTTTGTGGACTACGAATCTTGCCATTTTTACACATTATTTGACAGTTTATTTTAATAAATATTAAACATATAAAAGGTGTGCATCATAGCTGACATGTAGATGAACACTTTACAGTTGTTTTTTTTTACTGTAAATTATTCCGTTCAAATGTTATTGAGCTTTAAATTATGGCATATTTATGTATGAGCGTATATACAGTAGTGTAAAATAGCCATTTTTACACATGATTTGACAGTTTATTTTAATAAATATTAAAAATATAAAAGGTGTGCATCATAGCTGACACCTGGATGAACACTTTACAGTTGTTTTTATGGCTATTAATTATTCCCTTCAAATGTTATTGAAGTTAGAATCGTGCATACCTATTGTCGGATGTAACTTTAGAGACAGTCCTTAAATTTGCGAATATCAAATGTCCAACGTCAAACCAACCTTATGCCAGTGACCAGGATCCCTTCTGATATTTTTTATCCACTCTCGACATAGTCCCTTATCCTCTGGAGAATGGTGAAAGGTTTGTCCTCTGTTGGAATTTTTCCTGTGTGACGAAGTGCACTAGGGAACACAGCAGTGAGGCGCCATTGCCGCTAAGAGAAATTGCGACGTGAGAATTCCCATGGTAGTGGTAGGTGTACCCCTCAAGCTCCTTAGAACGTTCGAGGTGAATAAGGCGAATTGCCAGCAAGATAATTAACACTTTCAGATGCCCAGAAAGCTACTAAAGACATATTTAAAAACAGTCCATGTGAGTAAAGTGGTTCAGCCTTAATGTTATAAAGTGACGAGAATACTTTTTGTCCGCCAAAAAAACAAAATAACTTTTCAACAATATCTAGTGATGGCCGATTTCAAACCACTGCTTCGAAGCAGTGGTTCGGAGCGCCAAAGTCACATGATTTGTTACGTCATAAGTGTTTCGGAATTTCAATAGTTCATGTGACTTTGGAAGTTTGATACGCAATTTGAATCACTGATTCAAAACAAAAGATGCCCTTTCTGGGCATCTGAAAGTGTTAATTATTTTGCTGGCAATAGAGGCCTCACTGAACCATCGGATTTTATCAAAAATATCTTAATTTGTGTTTTGAAGATGAACGAAGGTCTTACAGGTGTGGAACGACATGAAAGTGAGTAATAAATGACAAAATTTCATTTTTTGATGAACTAACTCTTTAATCTCCACTGCCACAGACCTTTCATTTCTGGATCATATGCATGTCTACATAAGAGAGTTGGGACTGAAAACCAGTGAGAGGAGTTCAATTTTGTCTCAGTTTTAGAAGTCACATGATTTGCCAGCCATAGCCTACTACTGGATCCCCCCTCACCCGTTCTGTTCAGAAAGACCCAGGGAGAGATGGGATGGAGAAATCCACTTAAAATTCCAGGGTGGCTGGTTCTTGAAGGATGGGGGCACTCAGAAATTCTTGCGTGATGACAGCGAGGCTTTGATGTCAGTGTTTTTGTCTCTGGAGAAGCAGGGCAGGGATGTCTTGAGACAAGAGCGAAAAATCCCATTCTCTAGAGACACTGATTCACTTTGCAGCTCAGACTATACACACAATCATATAGACTGGGAGTTGTAAGGCATACTATCCATGTAAATGTGATTGCATTTCAAAGTCTTAGTGAAGTAATTTATTTAGTTAGAGTCATATAACAACACTTTGTCCCACACGTCTGGAAGATGCTCTGTTAATGTGTTTTCCTACTACTTTTTTTTGTGTGTGTAATTCCTGTATAATTTTCCTAGCCTTTATTTATAACATTTCACCATGTTATAAGAAGGTGGCACAGCAGGTTTTTCTCTGATGTTTCTTGGCAGGTTTAGTTTGATAGAGTGGGTGGTTTGGCATTCTCTCTAAAGGATTTAGAGGTGTTTTCATTTAGCCTTTTTTGCCTATTTGCGCTCTTTGCTGTTTTATTGTTAACAATAAAAGTCCTGCCACACACGTTTATAGACAAACCCCTTTATACGATATTAAAGAACAGATTTATCAATGTTTAAAAAAAAATTGAAAGAATTTTATGGGTGTGCAGTTCGGAAAAAAACAAGAAGTCTGTCTCACAATTAACCCACAATTCCATACATCAGGGTTTCCATAGAAAACCTTGATGTATCAGGGAAAATATTGATTTTCAAACCTAGCAAGATATTGAAAAGTTATGGAAATATCATAGAAATTTCATACCATTGCATACAATTTTAAAAATAAAGATCAATGGTTCCACGAAGAAACTTTAACATTCATGAAACCTTTCAATTATACAAAAGGTTCTTTAAAGTGGAAAAAGGTTCTTTGGGTTATAAATAGGTTCTTCACACTATAAGAAGGAATGGTTCTTAAACTGTTCACTGAAAGGTTCTTTGGGGAACCAAAATTGGTTCTTCAAGGGCATCACTTGTGAAAAGCCCCTTTTGGAATCTTTATTTCAGTTTATTAATTAAAATAGTTTAATCTAATAAGTCAAAGCCCTGGAAAACCTAGAAAGGTCTTGGAAATTGATTGAACTTGATTGAAACTTGATTGAAATTGATAGAAACATGTATGTGTTTTGGACTTAAATCTTACTTTACCTTTCATTATAAAGCTTAAATGTTTGAATCCAGACATCCAAGGTTCATAAAAGTAATTCCTAACATTTAAATGACACCTTGTCAGAAAACTTTGACACACATGCTTGGCAAGACATTGTCAGGATTCACTATAAATGTTTAGCTATCTGTATTCTCAAAATCTTTGCGTAATTGAAGCCTGAAGTGTCTATAACAATGGCACTTGCATTAAGAGTCAATGCCCATCCCCAGTAACCGCGCTGCAGTGTTCTCGACCTCTACCTGTAAGCCTACTGTATTTTCCAGCGGGGTGATTATGTATGGGGGGAAGAGCAGATCTAAAGCTCTTGGCTTAGACAGCCCATTCTCCTGCTCACCCTTTGATGTCCTGCTTTCATTGCTTCTCTTTTGCTGGGACAATGACGAGAACCTTTCGCCACAGTGGGCATAATGCGCTTGTTGCTTTTGTTGGTTCTGTCTTTCTCCTCCACACCACAAGGGAATTTTCCTGACTGGCACAAACAGACTCATACTACCCCACCAGACTGACTTCTTTTGCTTCTCTCTTCTTAGCCAGGGCCTTCACAACATCATCACATCCTCAAAGTTCCTTCCGTGAAGCTCTCAGGTGTAAATTTCAGGCATGTGTGTCAGGTTTGTTTAAGGGTGTGTTCTCACTTAGCAGGTTTGGTTAAATTAAAATGAACTCTGGTGCAATTGCTCTGTTAGTGAGGTTTATTTGATTAAGAGTGAACGCTGCCATCCGAACCCTGGTGCTCACCAAACAAGCGGGCCGAGACCCCTGAAAAGGTGGGTCTCGGTCCACTTCCAAACAAACTCTGGTGCGGTTCGACAGAAATATGAACGCAACATGGACCGAAGACAGATCTAAACAAATAGAGGAGAACGAGAGGAGGGCAGTCCCGAGGCACTAAGGACGAAGGACTAAGGCAAAGCCTGAGGGACAAGGGAGCCCGATGGAGTTGGTGGACTGATGGTCCATGGTGGAGATGAGGGAGGTTGGAGCCAAGGAGGAGCTAGTGGATTGACGAGCCGAGATGGAGTCCTGGTCACAGAGGCTGGAGGTGGAGACCGGGGATCCACTGACCACGATGGAGCTGGAGACTGGCAGACCCACGGCGAACCCACATCACCGATGTTGGGCTGAGGGTGAGCAAAGGGGCTGACAGGAAGCAGCGGATACGAGGATGATGAATGGATGATGATGGGAGGAGGTGGGAGAGGGAGGCTGGGTGGGTGGGAGTTTGGGACTGACTGGAAGTTCAGGGCATGGCAACATGGCAACACCCAGCACGGGAGTGCCACGGACAGGGGAACGACCTCCATGCCCTCGCTCTCCACCGTAAGCTCCCTCACGTGCGCTACAGTGCTTGAATCAAGTGATTCCAATGATATTGTTATCACGCTGTGGTGCTGACTTCAGTATTCTCATAGAATTAGAATGATTATTACATTATGCATTCAGTTATACTACTATGCTACATTTATACTTTATAATTAAACAGTAGTTATTGTTAGTTATCGTCCTTGGTGTGAACGGGCCTTAACCTCAATGTTTTTTGTTTGTTTTTTAAGACGAGGAGAGAAAAGTCAAAATGCATTTTTGTGGTAACCAACATTATGCCGAGTGCTGTCAATTGAGCTTAACTATTGAATCTGGAATATTCCTTCAAGTATTTCCTGTAAGTATTTTTTTTTTTTTGCCCTTCATTCTGACCTACATGATCAGAAGGTGAATCTTCTGATGTTATGATTCTCAGAGGAGCCATTATATGAAGTGTAATGGAGAGAACATTTCAATTGATTCTCAACAGACTGAATCTTTCTGATGTACCCGCTTCGTCGCCCAGAGGCAGATACAAATGGAACATACCTGTTCCTGCACCTGTTTAACGGAAAGTTACCAGATGTTTGGAAAATTCACGGGCACTAAATGACTCCATGGTTTCCATGGTTACCGCCATTTCATTTGCCTGCTACATTTTTGACATTCCACATAGTGTTTTTGTTATTGTTGTATTTCCTCCATGAAAGGTTACCTGACAGGGCAACTTCGCGTGGCTCCCATGGGCACCGCAGTCAAATCATGGTGGGCCGAGCTGCTATGTGATGTGGAACAGTACAAATAATCACCCGACCATCTGTTTATTTTCACCTGTCCTCTCTGGCCACCACACCAGCTTCCTCTGGACCGCGGCGGGAAGCACGGCTGATCGAGCGGCGCCCCCCCATAGAGGTTAATTGGTGTAATGTGTGAATGATCCTCCTAGTCTGCATGTGTGTGCATGCCCGTATGCACATTGCCATCATTCTTCTTTACCAAGACCTTTTCAACCTTGAAAACCAAAGATTGCTTTTTGAGTGATTAGCTCAATGGATGAGTGCTCTTCCAGGTGGCTGTTGCACAAGGCTTTATGTATTTGGTAAGTAGACATCAACATTCCAGTTGCATGATGTTACTTTTACCGACAATTCATTTCATGATGGTGGAGATGGTAAACATCTGCACCCATTCTATCAGCTTTGCTTTTTTCCACTATACTTGAGATGGGGAATATGTAAATACTTGGATTTTTTTTAGTAAGAAAGCATCATTTATTCTACACTGGAGAGGAACAAGCAACTTATTTGCCTGCCAGCGTACACATAGTAAGACCCACCACAGTGTAGACTCTCTGCAATTGCACAGAAGCCTTAAGACTGGCCCGTAAAACTCTTTATTTTACAATCCTCCCTTATAGAAACCCTGTGGAACAAATGACGGAATAACATTTAAGTAGGTTAAAGAAAGATTAAGAGACATGTTCCAGCACTGTGCCATATAGGATCATTAAATTGATCAAAAGTAAAGACATTTATAATGCCTCAAAACATTTATATTTTAAATAAATGCTTGAACATAAATTGAGCTTTGAGAATCCAACAAAAAATGTCATTTTCCACAAAAATATTAAAGGGGTAGTTCACCCAAAAACGAAATTTGTGTCATTATTTATTCACCCTCATGTCATTCCAAACCTGTAAGACTTCCGTTCATCTTCAGAACACAAATGAAAATCTTTTCAATCGGAGAGCTTTCTGTCCTTCCATTGACAGCTACACAACTGAAACTTTAAAGCTTTCATAAATTTCATAAAGAGATTGTAAAACTAATCCATGGTAGGGTAGAGAGGAAACTGTTGAATAAAGTTGTAATTTTTGTTGCGTTTTTGCGCACAAAAAGTATTCTCGTCGCTTCATAACGTTAAAGTTGAACCACTGTAGTCACATTGACTATTTTAACAATGTCTTTACTACTTTTCTGGACCTTGAATGTGATAATGTCATTGCTTTCTATGGGATAAAACTGTCTTTTTAAGAGTAAAGACACTTCATCTTCACAGACTCCAAGAAAACATGTTTTATTTGTATAATGAAGTCACATGAAAAATTAAGATTTTTGGCTTTATGTTTATGACAGCATGACATAGGTATAAAAACGTTAAGCATACACTTAATGACTGTTTACCCATATCTAAATATATATCTATATATTTCAATTTTACATTACATGAATAGGATACATATTACTTATACAAGTACTTATTGGAGAAGCTACTACACAAGTATGATTTGCATGAAAAAGAATGTTAGTGACAATAATGGTGACAATATGTTTACAAAATGAGCAGGTCAATCTGACGAACCTCGAGCACAAGCCAAACACAGCAATTACCATCCTAAGAAAAGCTGGATCCACACCCGGAAGTTCTCGGATCGTAGCGTACACTTCTCAAAGTGATTCAACGCCACATCTGAAGCTAAACCGCAGGGCTATGCACAAACATCACAGACGTTCACCACAACCATGTGACTCACTCCCCTCTCGGTTGACACAGGACAGAAGCTCAATGAAGGGTGAATGTGGGAGATATTATATCAAAGGCGCTAGTGTGGTAAAATAAGACACTGTGACTGTCCTACAAAAACAAGTCTCGCTCTGAGAAAGCAGCAGTCCAGCTTGGGAGTGTCCCGATGTGGATCGGAAGAGAACGATGAAAGCTTTGTTCCGGGAAAGGCGACATTGAAACGGAGGGGCCATTGGCCCAAAATTTAGAGGTTTAAACCACGTAGTTGGTCTCAGAGGGCTGACTGGATTCGGACGCTTCCTTTGTGTCCTTCACAGCCACAGGCTGTGACTTGTGCTTGGAACCAGAGACCCGCTGGCTGTTGGAGACTCCTCCACGAAATCCTGGAGGAAGAGAGCAATCATATGTGTGTTTTATGACTGAGAATCAAGCAGTTTTTGCTGTGGCTTTAGTTCAACTTGTGCAAACATTGGTATATAAAACTATTCAATAGTACTTATTGACCCTTGTGGGAAAAATAAGAAAAAACAGTTGGTTAAAAATTGCTTTACCAATGCTTAAATGGCATTATAAACTAAAGGCAAGGGGGTAACACAGGTAACTGGCCTTACACAAACATACTGTTGCAGTACCATGGTCTATATAAATAATAAAATATTAAAATAATTAATAAAAACAAGACATTTTGACTGTACTACAAAAACAAGTTTTTGGCAGGCTTTTAGTTCAAATGGGGCAACCTGTGGTATGATATAAAACTGTTCAGTACTACTTATTGGCCCTTGTCTAGGAAAAATAGTTTGTTAAAAATAGTTTGTTTTGCATAACCAGTTGTTAAATGGCACTATAAACTAAATGCATGAGGGTAAGACAAAAACATATTGTGGCAGTGCCATGGTCGATATTTTATATATATATATATATATATATATACACACACAAGTTTAATATAGACCATGACTTCCGCATGTCACAAAGATTATACAAGATTATATTATCTTTTTGCTTAATTTTAGTTGGGGTTTTTTTACACAGACTTTTCTGTCTTTTTTTTCTACATTTACATATGTTGTTTTAATAATTGTAGGGCTGCAAAAGTTAATGCATTAACTGGTATTATTTAAAAATGTTTAAATGAAAAAAGTGTGATTGTTGTCTAGTGGCAATTTCATGTTTAATGCAAGTGGGTTATAGAGGTTGTATAAAGTTTTATAATATACCATAAATCAAAAATATTATATTTATATAACATTTTGAATCTATTTTAATTTTAAGGGTCATGAATTATCTTTAATGAGTTATCTTTAGTTTTTTTTGTTGTTGTTTTTTCAGTTTGAACTGCCTGAAACAAATTGTCAGTAATTCCAATCTAAGTTCCTGCACAAACCTTTGTAGGCATGTCGTCGTCTTTGACCCGCCCTCAAACATGGTTGAAGCTGAGTTTAGTTTGGTTTGTGTTGTCAACATGTCGAGAAGACGCTGTTTTTTGTTTAGTTTTTTTTGCGAAAGCAAATCCACTTTGCATGCACTTCCAAAGGATGAGGATTGATAAGGTAAAACTGACACCATTGTTACTGTTCGTATCACTGTGTATCATGCCCTAAGGAAGCCTCGGGAGCTGAAATTCAGATATGGTAATGGGGGTTTCGTTTCCAACACGTGCTGTAAGTGGTAGACCAATCACAACAGACTGGGCCATCTGACCAATCAGAGCAGAGTAGTCTCTCAGAAAGGAGGGGTTTAGAGAGACCGAATCTTTGATCAAACTGTTTCAGACACTGTTTGAAGGAGACCTCCAAAACAAAATTAGGAGCCTTTAAAATATCATAATAGATTCAATCCACGGTACCACCAAGAATATAATTTGTACATGTCGAGAAAACTATGGTATTATTATGGTAATAATCCATGGTAATACCCTGACATTACAGTGGATTTCTTGCTCTAATCCATTTCCAGGTGGCAATTAGTAACTTGGCCTTGGGAAAAGGGATGTTGTCTTACTCTTATTGCAGTGACGTCCATTCCAGCCGTCCCTGCACTGGCACCTGTTGGGCTCCACACAGGTCCCGTGTGCTCCACAGCTGGGCTCGCAGACAGCTGCACACACGTATACACATACACTTTCAGCCATACACAGAGACGCAGTGTTTAGTCTTAGAAATGTATCATGCCTGCAGCCAGAGTGGAAAATTTAAGGTGCAATCAAGCACCGACGGTACATTTTTACAGTGCGTGTATTGTGCGTGAGCAAAGCGCGTAGAGCAATGCTGCAGTAGAACATGTGCTTTTGATCAAAAATGTCCACAGTTCTTCTGCCAAGTTGAGATAATCTCACCTTTGGAGCACAGATCGCCATGGTAACCTTTGCTGCACTTGCATTTGTTCCTCCCCGTGCATTTACCTCCATTTCTGCAAGGCTGTCGACATTTACCTGCAGACAACAAAACGCAAACTGCATTAGTCGCAATCCCGATTAATGGAAGTTAAGTTTTGCAGGAATTACACTGCAAAAAAAATATTTATTTATTTAAATTTTTAAAACTATTTGAACATTATATATTAATGATATATATTTAACATTTATATTTATATAAAATTTAAATTTTTGAGACAGGAAGATAATAATTATTCTTCATGCCAGTTTAAACAAACTGGAGAACCTCAATGTTATATATTTAACATTTACATTTACATTTTTGAGCACAAAAAGGTTTTTTATTTATTTTGCCATTAGGGTTTTACAAGCTTTATTTTATAATTTTTGCCATTGGGGTTTTAAGCAAATGAAAACAAGCTGTAGTAACTGGTCTTGCTTTAAGGATATTAAGATATTTGTCAAAGGAAAATGAGACAAATATCTATATCTAGTATCTAGTATAGTAAAGTGAATGAGACATAAAATAAAATAAAAAGGAAATTTAATGCTTTTAAAAAAACAAAAGCAGGGCGCATAGGCGGACAGACCCTTTCCAAACACTCAAGGATCTTCTTACACCTGCATATTTGATCAAGATCGACTGCATTTCAGCGGCTTCTTTGTTCCATGACAAATCAACGAAATCCATACCCATGAAACTAGACAAAAAGGGGGGATGTCTTTACATAACATGACCTCAACAGGCGTTTATGTCAAAGCAGTGGACCTGCAGACGGCAACAACTGGCTTAATGCTGTTAAAATGTAACGGAAATGTTACCTCAATATTTTCTCTTCCCTCCCTTTTCAGACCAAACACCTCTGAATACTGCAATACTTCCTGCCTTTGAACAAGAAAGGTTGACATTTGGGGTCAAAGTAGAGTTGTTTAAACACAAATGAACTAGACTACGGACCAAGTGTATGTGTGTGTGTGTATATATACATAAAAAAGGAAGGGAAAAAAGCTGGATTTCTGTGTCAGAGTACAGGGCCTGAGATAAAACACCACACTGCTTGAGTGCATGTGAGCTCATGAGGTTGTTATTAGTGATTAGGGTGACAACACAACTGCATTACATCCTGTGTTTGCCCAAGTAGGTGCCGGCCCATTTAACACTAATGTGAGAACACACTTCACTTAGGAAGTTTACTTGGAGAACTGTTCTGAAGGCAATTTGTGGAAGTGAGCCTATTACAACCAAAGAAAAACAACACAGCTTTCCCTTTGAAAGATGATGTTAAACTGTAACTGCCAGTTAACAGTCTACATTATAGGTTAATAGAGCTGTTTAGTTAGTAATCCAAAAACTCAGAGGAGTATTAGCATTTTTAAGCAAAGAGTTTAGGAATTTCTAATATGTTTTTTTGAATGGTACTTTGTAGTTTATGAGCAAAACAAAATCTGTTGTATATAAACAGCCTTTATTGTAAATGGAAATCTTTTGTAACATTATTAATGTCTTTAGTGTCACTTTTGATCAATTTAATACATCCTTGCTGAATAAAAATATTAATTTATTTTTTAAACATCATACTGACCTGAAACATTTGAGTTTACAGGCTACCATGGTACTATGATTCATCAAGCACATAAAACCACACCCTTTTAGTTTTTAGTAGTTGCAGTCCTTACTTAACTTCTTTTCTAAAAGTCATTTGAAAATCCTTAGGTTTGGCATTTGTTTGTTTTTGTTTGGATCATTTTAATTTATGCTGTTATTGTTGTCTGACTAATTTGTTCCTTTCACAGTGTTGATGAAGATGTGTAGCTGAACTCACTGAGCTCACAGCGGCTTCCCTCAAAGCCGACGGCACAGATGCATTTGCCAGGATGGAAACACGTCCCTCCATTCAAACAGGTGGTGCTGCAGTTTGCTGTTAATGCAGAAAAAAACAAGGCAATGAACAGGTCACAAACTACAAAGAGAAAAAATAACGCACAAACAATTTGTGCTTTTATTTATTTATTTATCTAACAGTTTGGTAGATCATGCTTTTGGCCTTTTGGTCTAAATCATTTAAGAACAGCTGTAAAAAAAGAAAAGAAAAACAACAACATGTAGAAACTATGATCAGATTTTCTCGCTTTCCAAAAATAAGTCTACACTATTTCCCGTCTTATTTGTTAATTAGTCATGTTAAGTCATATGTATTTAAAGCCTTCATCTGAACCTTGTCCTTTTTTGTGTACTCTATGTCTTCTTTTATAACATGTTATAGTCAAGTTCCTGTCCTGTCAAGTTTTCTGTCCTGTTAAGTATTGGTTTATGGTTTGTGGTTTGCAGAGCAAGTATGATCTAGACAGGTGGAGCTGGGGGAGGTGGAGGGTCTCAGAGGAACTCTGATAATGCGCTGCAGGACTAGCTTTCAGCAAACACTGAACCAGACTGTTTAAATGTTCATTCTCATTGGCTGCAGGATCAGCAGAGACCAATCAGCTTGTGCCATGCAGTAATGATGTGATTGCATGCAGACTGCATGTAAAGGACCTATCAGTCTGTGCCCTCCAGACTAGAGTTTCATGACTGAACGAGATATTGCGATCATGACAACTCTCTAAATAGTCTTGGCATGTTGATGAATATGGCAATGTTAATGTATTTTGTCTTGGTTGGGAGGGACTTGTGTTGTCAATACAAGATCTTGACCAAAAAATAATACACCTCTTGATGGAAATAAATGTGGTGATGTTATTTCCATCAAGCGGTGCATACATTTTTGGTCAAGATCTTGTACTGACAATGCAAGAGTCAAGCACTCTGTAAAGTCTCCTCCATACACACACACACACACACACATGTATATATAGTACATATATAAATATATATATATACAAACAGCAAAACCACAGGGTATCAAACAAACCTCCACATTCTATCTTCATGGAAAAAAATCTAATTTCACTTAAAACATGTTCTCATGCAAGCTATGCTTGGCAGTAACATCAAAGCAAAGTTTTCTTTCTGCTGCAACTGCTGTTGTTATTGACTCAAAATGCATGTTCTCATGCTAGATTTGTTTATATGCTTAATTATTCACTCCTTGCATCAAACGCAACTTGTAAAACATCACACATGATTCTGAACAGGTGTGTGTTCGCTTCATTTATGAATAGATAAATGCAGATCATGCAATATCGATTAGTGATTTGGAATAATAAAAGACCATTCACTTATCTTAAGAAGTTGAATTTCAGAGGAACTCTGATAGTGTGCTGCAGCAGGATTAGCCAACAGCAAACAATGAACCAGACTATTTAAATGTTGAACAAGTAATCTCTTTGACTGCAGCAGAGGCCCATGAGCTTGTTTTGCGGTAATAATGTGATTGCTTGCAGACTGCATGTAAAGTATCGGCCTGTGCCATCTAGAGTTTTATTACTGAACTAGATATTTATTGTCTCCCAAAAAATAATGAATCAATTCTACCTGAAACGAGTCGTCAGTAATTCCAGTCATACTTCCTGCACAAACCTACAAATGTTTGTAACAAATTTGCATAATCCCAGCCTGTGGTCTTCATTGGCTGCCTGTGAAAAACGTCTACTCTGACCCGCCCTCAAACACTGTAGTTGTAGCCGAGGCCTGGAAGAGTTTGGTTCTTGCTGTTATATGTGCTGCAAAAGCAAATCCACTTTGCATGCACTTCCAAAGGATGAGGACTCGAGCTGGAATTGATAAGGTAAAACTGATGGCATCGTTACTGTCAATAGACCAATCACAACAGACCAATCAGAGCAGAGTAGGCTCTTGGAAAGGAGGGGTATAGGGAGACCGAATCCTTGATCAAACCATTTCAGACACTGTGAGTGATGCTGCATATTATATACATGTATATTATGACAAAATTAAAGGATTTTTTTTTTTTTTTTTGACCTTGGATAAAAGTAAACCTATTGAAGGAGAGCTCCAAAATAAAATTAGAAACCTTTAAAATAGCATAATGGGGGCACTTTTATATTAGCATAATATAGCACAATAACAGTATGATGGATATGCCATAACAGATAAAGACCAACCTCTCTCACAACTGGGTCCAAAGTAGCCCGGAGGACATATACACACACCTGGGCTCATACACAGGCCACCGTTCAGACATCTTGGGGAGCACAGGGCTAAAAATGAGGAAAAGAGGATTTTGTTTGTTATTTTAAGTATTATACCTAATACACCTTAAAATGTGCTTGACGATTAGTAGCTCAGCCCACATGATGCAAATTATCTTAATGCAAAATGTAACTTAATTTTCTCACAGAGCTTCCAGGCTGAAACATTTACGTAGTCAATATATTATAGTTTTAGTTTCAAATTAAAAACAAACCAGTTAAAATTCTTGTTGCTGCTGTTATTTGGGCTGCAGGTTTTCTTGATATGTGAAGCACAAAACTTTGTGGTCTTGGCAGCAATGCAGACAAAAACAAATCAGCCAAAAGCTGTTGGATGAAAGGTGTTTTGTGGAAGCGGTTTAGGTACAAACACAGCAGAGCTACATCGAGGATTATTGAAAACATTTTCAGCATCTAATGGAAGCCTTTTTTTGGTAAACCGCTCTTTAAAGTTGTAAATAGATGAAAAACACATGTTTGTGCCTCCCAACCTGGGTAATTCATTTTTTTTTTTTTTTTTAGAAACCTTCTAGAATACATGCATGCTCCATTCTCTCATATAAACTAGTGCATAGCGGGCTTAACCACGCTTTGTAATTTGCACAAGGCATTTTGGGAAGCGATGCCCTGAGGCTGAGTATAATCATCATCATCATAATAAACTATATGCACTCATTTGTTTCCAAAGGAAGCTTGTCTTTCTGAAAAAAAAAAAAAAGAAGCATACACTTCTCTTTGTCAGTGGACACTTTATGACGAGGTTCTGCATGCTCACATCTGTTGTTAATGGATTTGTTTTGTTGCAGGTAAGCTAAGAAACCTTTATGGGACACTAGAGATCCAGCAAGACCGAAACTATTAATCAAAACTTAAATATTTAAATCAATATTAAAATAAAATTATATTTAAATTATGTTTAAATAT
The DNA here is from genome assembly GCA_037950665.1 of Hypophthalmichthys nobilis. Classification (NCBI taxonomy): domain Eukaryota; kingdom Metazoa; phylum Chordata; class Actinopteri; order Cypriniformes; family Xenocyprididae; genus Hypophthalmichthys; species Hypophthalmichthys nobilis. The sequence goes on along the minus strand of CM075489.1, from coordinate 9,947,790 downwards.
ATAATTACATAATGTTTTATTAAATATAAATAATTTGTTCTTTATTTATTTTAATGTGTAACATTTAATTTTATTTCTTTTTTATTTTTAATTTCATTTTAATTTATTTCATGCAGTAAACTACGTTGTCAGTAACTTGCATGCTAACATTGATTTGATGGTGGGTCTATATAAATATGGTTACCTTTCTCACAGTGCACCCCATAAAACCCATCCTGACACTCGCAGACCTGCCTTTCATTGCAGTAGCCTCCATTGCGACAACCACCAGGGCACTTTGCTTCAGAAAGAGGAGAGAAGACATAAATGGTGAGAACATTTTTTTTTTTTTTTTTAAATCTTTACCAATCTCTCCATAACTTACTCCCTTCCAACGCCACTTCAAGGACATGAAATTCTGAGAGATGTTGAAAGGCCAGTGAATTCAATAACAGTACAGACACCAGCTTATAAAAGGAGGGAAATAGCTTTGAGGTAAAACCACAATGTCAACAACTCTGTCAAGCACAATGTGGCCCCATATACTGTTGCAGAAATGTTTCAATGTAATTCACAACCATCTTTAAGTATAATGTAGTTTAGTGTAATTTACATTGTGTCATCATTTACTCACTCTCAAGTGTTTTGAAATGCATATGACTTTCTTTTCTCTGTGAAAAACAAAATGAGATGTTAAGCAGAATGCCCAAGCTGCTCTTTTTCTTACAATGAAAGTGAATGGGGACTGAGGCTGTCAAGCAGGATTTGCAGTGAATATCGTCTTAAATTTGGGTCTGTTCTTCATACAAAGAAAAAAAGACTAGGAATATAGCACACATGAGTTTCTTTCTTCTGTTGAACACAAAAGATGATATTGTGAAGAATGTTGGTAACCAAATAGTTTTCCTAATATGGAAGTCAATGGCTACCGTCAACTGTCTGGTTACCAGCATTCTTCAAAATATCTTCTTTTGTGTTCAACAGAAGAAGGAAACTCATACGGATTTGGAACAACTTGAGGGTGAGTAAATGATAACAATTTTCATTTTTGGGTGAACTATCCCTTTAAGTGAAGTCACCTTTATTTATTTAGAGCTTTATACAATACAGATTGTTTCAAAGCAGCTTTACAGTGATAAACAGGAAAATAATGATTCAGTGATGCAAAGAGACTTCAATCCTGCTGTAAAGCAGCTCTAAAAATACAACAGTAAACCATAATTATTCAGGTGAAATCAGTTCTGTGTTGATTCATTCTGGTTCAATAACTGTGTAAAGTTAATCAGTTATGGAATGAGTTCAATTCAGCTATGAAGCAGTGATGTCCTCATCCAGTTCAGTTCTCATCCAATAGTGTCAGTACATTCATCTCAATAATATTGCCAAATATTAAGTGTTCCCATTAGTCTACCCCCCATTAGTCTTAGTCTACATTCATTTTCATTGTATGGAAAAGAGCAGCTTGGACATTCTGCTAAACGTCTCCTTTTGTGTTCCACAGAAAAGAAAAAAAAAAGTCATACAAGTTTGGAATGACACGAGGGTAAGTAAATGATGACAGAATGTTAATTATTGGTTAAACTAACCTTTTTAAGGTTCATTCAATGCAACATCCATGCAGATATGTTTCCGTTTATGTCAGGTTTATTGTTAATAATGATCTTCGAAATGAGGGTAAACTTGAAAGTGTTAAGCTATATCAACTTCGTCAATGTCATTTTGTCCTGTGGGTGAAATTCAAGCAGCCAGACTTTTAAAAAAACAACTTGTGAGTACTAGTCATTAAGGCACCCTCAGCTGTCACTAGGAAACACTTTGCTTCCTCCCTGCGGGGTGGCTTCAGACAGATGGACCATTTGATCTGTGAAGTCTACACGCCGAATGGAGAGGGGTGGAGAAGGGTGTGTAGGGGAATGCAACACCGTGAGGTTAGTGTGTGTGAGAAGGGAGGGGGGGATCAGAGAAAAACATAACACGCTCATTCTAAAGGGCTGCAGCTGGCAGGATTCACATGACCTCATGAGCCAGCGATGGCTTTGTGGGTGAGGTTGAGAGTCACCCGTACCATGATCTCTGCTTCTCTTACCATTTACACTTAAACAAGAGTAAGATGGAGAGGAGATAAACCATGCTCAATCATAAATAAGATCTCTTTAATATCTCAATTGATTCTTCTAGAGCAAATGAAACTTTCACCTAAGTCTCCAGGTTATTCTCTTAAGAAAAAAATAAACTTTAATCTCACATACACTACCGTTCAAAAGTTTTAGGTCAGTAAGATTATTTTAATATTTTTAATGTTCACCAAGTTTGCATTTATTTTGTAAAATTGTGAAATATGATGAAATATGAGCTGTTTAATATATATTTAAAACTCCAGTCTTCAGTGTCACATGATCCTTTAGAAATCATTCTAATATGCTGATTTAGTGCTCAAGAAACATTTCTTCTTATTATCAATGTTGATGATTACAATTGCTGCGTAATATTTTTTGTGGAAAACTTTTTAAAATTTTTGATGAATAGAAAGTTCAAAAGAGCAGCATTTATGTGAAATAGAAATCTTTTCCAACATTTTACATGTCTTTAATATGTCTTTTGTTAAATTTAATGCATCCTTACTGAATAAAATATTAATTTCTTTCAAAAACAAATCTTACCGCCCTCAAACTTTTGAATAGTTGTGTATGTCTTCTCTAGAGATTTGGATCTCAATAATGTCTCACACTGTGTCAGAATCCCAAACGTTTTAACATATCTTACCATATACAGAATACTATATTCATCATCTTACAGCCCTATACTCATTCCATCTCAACAAATGTTTAATTTGCATCTGTTTATATTCTATTTTAGGAGAAATAAAGCTAAGCTGAATGAACTTGAAAAAATAAAATAAAAAATTCTGGGCTTTTAACTGCAAAGTTTCAGTATCTACATTCCCATAACAATCTCTTTTAACCCATTTTGTACATCAACATCTACAAAGTTTGAAAGCTTACCTCTCTGGCATGTTTTGAAGAAGATGGCATTGTGTGGCGTCCTCAGGATGATGTTTCCTCCAGCATCCATCACCAGAATGGTCACTTCAAATGCTGCCACCCCATCCTGGTCACCTTGACATGGGAAGCCCACCTGGACCACTGAGTACACAAACCGCTTTTGATTAATTAACCTTAAAGGGTTAGTTCACCCAAAAATGGAAATTCTGTCATTAATTACTCACCCTCATGTCGTTCCACACCCGTAAGACCTTCGTTCATCTTCAGAACACAAATTAAGATATTTTTGATCAAATCCGATGGCTCAGTGAGGCCTGCATTGCCAGCAAGATAATTAACACTTTCAGATGCCCAGAAAGCTACTAAAGATGTATTTAAAACAGTTCATGTGAGTACAGTGGTTCAACCTTAATGTTATGAAGCGACAAGAATACTTTTTGTGCGCCATAAAAACAAAATATCGACTTTATTCAACAATATCTAGAGATGGGTGATTTCAACACACTGCTTCATGAAGCTTCGAAGCTTAACGAATCATTTGTTACGAATCAGTAGTTCGGAGCGTGTATCAAACTGCCAAAGTTTTTATGAAAAATATCTTAATTTGTGTTCCAAAGATGAACGAAGGTCTTACGGGTGTAGAACGACATGAGGGTGAGTAATTAATGACAGAATTTTCATTTTTGGGTGAACTAACCCTTTAAGCATCCATGTACCACAAGTCTCATGGGTTATAATAATCATATTCTAGATGTTAATTTTTACAATCGAGATTATATACACATCATCATTATTCCACTATTCCACCAGTTTATTATTTGTTAAGAGGGAAAACTAAAATCACAACAACAGTGAAATAATACATAAATAAAAATATATTTAAATAAAATAAAAATATTAAAAAAATAAATAAAGTAAAATAAAATAAAAAGCAAACCAGAAGCTTTGTGTGGCACTGATCCTAAGAGAGGAACGTTGACAGTAGGGTCATCCATAATGTCTTTATCCAATGAACGCAGAGTCTGAAACTCATAGAAGTACTCTGCCTGAAGAAGAAGAAGGAAAAAAAAAAAAAGATAAACAGAGGCAAACTTTGTTTTAGACTTCAAAAACATTAAAAGAAGTAGTGTAGATTTGCATAAAGAGAGGCATTTGGGACAATAGCACAAAAAAGGTTGCATGTGGTTCATGACAGGAGCACATATAAATCTGTAAAGACTAAAAAGAGGGTTTCCGGGTATCCTTAAGTTTGCAAGGCAATCAATTTCCTCCACTCTCTGACTAATGACCTCAACCCTTTGAGAATTACACACTTGTTAGGACAGCCGTGATGGCGAGGCCAAACACACGCAACAAAAAAAAAAAAAAAAACTGTCCCAAAAGGAGATGAAAGCGAGGTATTTCCCTTTCTTTTTTTCTGGTCTCTAGATTTCGGAGTGTAAAAGCTGGGCAGCGTTTGATGAAGGCAAAAGTACACAAGCTGTGTGGAGAGCTTAGCTAATCCTACAGCTGAATGGTAATAACCAACACAGATAACTCTCGCCGCCAGCCTTTTATGCCGGAGACCTTTGTTCTAAAGCCTCAGCGGCCGTCTTTGAAGCTAACAGGGGCCAGGACAGAGTGGGCCCTCTCTTTTTCCTCCGTATCCCTCCCCTTGCTATTTTAATTTCTCCCTCTTGCTGCTCTTTCGTCAAGTCAACGTGCCATTCACAGATTATGATCCTGGTGTGCAAAGATAGATCATTTGTGAAAAAAGATTCCTGTACATTCCCCCCAAAAGCTGTTTAGGTACTTAGTTGTGAATGAAGCTGCGGTGAATGCAACAGCATCTGGTTTTACATTTACATTTTGTAGATTTATTCATTTAGCAGCCGTTTTCATCCAAACGAGGAATACAACAAGTGGTTCAAAGAGGCAATAAACACATGCAATATGTGAGCTTAATGTTATTCGTGATATTACAAAACATTCTGAATTGAATCAAAAAATTATTTTAGTGGGTAGAAAAAGTTTAATACACATTAATGTACAATGTCAATAAAGCTAGTGTTTTAATTTAATTTTGTTGGCCTAATTATGTTTTCATTGTATCTGTTGCTTATATTTTGCTTTTATTATTGTTATAAATACAAATAAAACAAATGAAAACGTATAGCTGCCTTTATATTAAGTTTTAAAAATCTGATATATATATATAGCCTATTTTTTTTTTTTTTTAATTAATTAATTAATTTATTTTTAATACAGAAAGCCCCATATATATAATTAAGCCTTGGGGGAAATGATTTGCAGGGAAAAATCATTTGCCACTGTTTCTGCCAAAACCATAACGAATTACAAAGAGGATCAACAAGCAATAACAACGCAACAAAGTGATTCCAAATGGAAGTTTCGTTGTGAAATAAAGCGCGGGCTCTGGCACGCGTGCTCTAAGTGTACTGATGACGACCCAGATGTTTGGCACATGCATGAGGAGGCGCGCTCGCGCGGCGGGCCCGCGCTTTGATCCGCGTGCAGCTTTACAACACCAACATGCAAAATACCACAAGAATTCAACTGACCTTTTTCCTTTCAAATTTGGTCAATATGTCACAGATTCAATTTACAATATTAAAGTGCAAAAAATATTTTTATTACACAAAAACTCTCTTTAATAAAAAACTTTCTTTAAAACAAGATCAATTTGGTTGAGAAGTAAAACTGCATAAGACTAGCTTTCAAAGACAATATTTTGAATTGAGATTATTATTAACTCATTGACGAATTTATTTTCTACAAAATAAGATAAGTTGTTTTAGATTTTTTTTTTTTTTTACACGTAAACAGGACAATACTGATAAATATAACAGTAATAAAAATAATATATACTACTAATAAAAAAAATTAGTTTCAAATTTTTCATTGTATTTCAAAGTTATCCAGCCTACTTCATGAATGTAAAATAGCTTATTTACACGAACATGTTAATCATAGGCTACAAATCAATAAACGTGAAAGCTTCCACTCCATGTAGCTATATGGATACGAAAAACAAACTTAATTCTGCTTATCAAGTAAAATCAGTTTGTTTTAAAGATGGTTTAATGTTTACAGCATAAGGATAAGTATTTGTCAGTGTAATGCGCGTCACCGGTTAAGATCATGCCAGATGTAGAGCACAAACTCTTCAGAATGAAGGTTTCAGTACCTGATCAGTGGCTTGCCAGGTGAAGTTCACGTGGTGGATATTGACAGGTATTGCCGGCATTCGCTGCTGTGCTTTCCTGAAGTCGTGTGTGAATGGGGCCATTTTGCCCTCTGAGACTATTAAAATATCCTCCTCAAAACCTGTTGGATAAAACATTGAGCATTCACAAGCTTCTCATAGTTTAAAAAAAAAAAAAACTTTTAGTAAATTCTAATACACTGGCTTGATTTACAGTTGGACACCAATAACATTCATGTGCCATTAACCCGCTACAGAAACAACGCAAAACACTATTAACGTTACCAATTAATATTCTTGCTTGATTGGCATCAATCCACATGTACATGCTTCCTTGCTCCTGGGAAGCTTCTATTAGACCCCCTAAAAGCAGAAGAAAACACGTTTTAAGGTGCAGTTGAACAGCAGGCGTCCTGAAAGCCATCCCTTGGTTTATTTAAAGTGAATTTCCCGGCTTGCTGGCTCTCCCCTCTCGCTCCAATCCTGTGCACTAAATGTGTCTCGAGCGAGCGAGTCTTCAATTGACAGAATGATTCGCGCGGACTGTTCCGCGAGCTACTTGTACGCAGCAGGAGTTGCAATTCAAAGATCTCGCCACGAGGTGGCGTAGTGTAATACAAGCCAAGGCACATCACCTTTGTGCATACATGCTGATTAATGTTTTGAAGTGTAACAGCGTGATAATGAAATGTTTTCTTCCATATCACCAAAAAAGGCATCTCTTGTTGCTTTAACCAAATTCAGTATGGATACTTATTTATTTATAGACTATTTCTATTTCTTATTTGTGCTCTTTTTAATGTATGTTGACACCAAATAAAGATAACGCTTCTAAAGTCGAAGTCTCTGTCAGATATTTGACACAAAAATCCAGTTAAAGATGGATTTTCATTCATATTTTTAATTCACATTAACTTAAATTATTTTAACTAATATGCTTTGTATAATTATTTATTTATTTAAACAAATCATTATAATTACAAAACTACTTGGCAGACTTGATTTTCTTCATTGTTAGTCAGTTTAATCTAGTAAAATTAATCTAATTTTAGTACTGTGTTATTGTAGTATTGTCTTCTATGTTGTTTTATTCTGATTTTATTCTATACTCTGTTCAGCACTTTGGTCAGCTTTGCTGTGTTTAAATGTGCTATATAAATAAAATTTACTTACAATTTATTTTTTATTTACAATAATAATAATTATTATTATTTTAAATAATAGAAAAGCAAACCAGATAAAAGTTAATGAAGGAACTGAAGATAAGACTTTACAAAACATTTATTTTTTGTATGCCTAAATATGGTTATATATTTTCAAAATATTTATTTTTAAAAATATTTATAGCTATACTTTATTCTGATTTGTCTGTTTTTGTTTTATATTGTTTTCTTGTGTATCCCAGATGACGGTTTTTCCGCCCGTTATTCTTGATTGTCATTTATAGTGTTGTATAATGTTGTTCATTTAATTGAAAAAAAAAAAGTTTCCCCATTTCTTTCCCTTCAAGTTGGCCGTCTGTCCGCTTACTTCCACGTCACTTCCGCCGTGTTTCGCTGTGTGCGTTTTTTCGTGCAAAGATGGCGTCTGCACAGTTAACGGATGAGGAGCTTGTGTCTGAATTAAAACGGCTCGGCTTTACCCCGGGCCCGGTGACGGAGAGCACGCGGCCCGTGTACTTGAAGAAACTGAAAAAGCTGCGGGAGGAGCAGCCACAGCCGCGGGGCTCCCGGAGCGGGAAAGGGCGCAGCAGCACCGGGAGTATCAACAACAACGGCAGCAGCGGCGCTAGTAATAGCAACGCCGCTGCGCGAGCTTCGGGATTCAGCGCCAGGCCACCGGGCAGTGACGTCACGCGCCTGAGCGCCAGCCGGAGCGAAAAGCGCAGAGCCGGAAAGTTCGTGCTGGGCTTTAGCTCGGACGAGTCGGACGCGGAGGCGCCGCAGAAGAAAGGAGGCCCGAATCACGGCGGCAGCAGGAGAGACCGAGGATCCGCGCAGCAGACACCCACCATCAGGCCTGCGGGAACACCCGCCGCCTCCCTCGGGTTATCCGTGGACAGGAAAGGCATTTCTGGGTCTCCGTGGTGGGCAGACCGGGGTAAATCCAGCGGTTTGGAGGAAACGGAAAGAGACAGTCGGGCTTTGAACGGGAATAAGTCTTTTTACGAGTCCAACAGCAGTAGTCTAGCCAGGGATTATTCCGATTCCGACGAGGAGGAGGAAGAGGAGGGTGAGCGAGACCGTCCCCGCGAACGACGTCTGACTTTCAGACACAGTCCTCCCACCTCCTCTCCCTCGTACCGGAGCGTCTGGAGCTCGAAGACGACAACGGCGCTTGGCGCGCATGATACTCCCGACTTCAACCTAGATATGGTCGGGGAACGGAGGGACGACGATGGCAAGGAACCGGGGGAGTTCAGCGGAAGCTACGTGAGCCGCAGCTACCCAAAACTCTCCGGGACTGACGGGGATGACAACAGCAGCATCCCGTCCAGTTCTTTTAAAAAGAACCACCTCGACAACGGAGACGGTGAATCCGCCTGCAGCAGTCGGTTTAATATCGGGCTCAGACCGCGCTTTCCCTCCTACACCGCGACATACCGAGCGAACCACTCGAACCACACCGGTTCCAACCACTCCTACAGCCATGCCTCAGCCTCCAAGCCCAAGCAGCACACCACGGTCCCGGAGGACGAGCTCCTGCAGCAGTTTAAACGGGAGGAGATGTCCTCCACCGGCGGCTTCAGCGCTCACTACCTGTCCATGTTCCTCCTAACAGCCGCCTGCCTGTTCTTCGTGCTGCTGGGCCTCATGTACCTGCGGATGAGGGGCTCCAGCACCTCCGTGGGGGATGCTGTCAGTAAGTATGAAGTGCTGCATGTCTTTCAAAATCTAGTCCACAAAACATGGAATTACCATAGCATGGTAAATTGGTATCTAATGTTACTGAATGATTACCACATAAATAACATACTATATGAATGCATTACTTTACTTCCACCCAGTTCCCAAGAAGAATACCATGGAATGTAAAATAACAAAAACATGGTATTATAATGGCGATACCATGGTACAGTGAATGTATTGGACTGTAATAACAAGTCTTTTTGAGATTATTATGATACTAATGCTAATGTACCCAATACTATTTGTATGGTACTACTCACACTTCTAAGAATGCTATGGCGTTGCCATGGTGTGCTGAAGAAAAATGCATCTGTGTCATTTCAGTAGTATGAGCCTTCATATTCATTTCCATTATTTAAACAGAGATTTGTATTTATTAGGTTATGGTTTAAAAAATATTGATGGTAGTTGCACTAGTATCTGGTATATATAGTAAGAATGTCATCTGTATTGATTGATTAAGCAAATTTTTTTATGAAATTACACATTTAATGCTTTAGTATGTTCCTCAAAGTTTTTCTTTTTGTTTCTACAACACCATGAGTCAAACGTGAACAATTCACACAGCAGTTATCACCCCAGACTATTTGCACCTTCTCAGACAGGAAATGCACTGGTGCTTTATGGGAGAGAGAGAGGTATTTGCATTAGAAATATGTGTGTGCTTCATGCTGTCAGAAATGACTGTTCTAGCCCTGGTGGATTAAAGGTAGCTGATCGCACTTTCACCCTAAATGCTGCATCAGTATGTTTGTGACACAAACTTTTAGTCAAATTTCTCCCGACGTCTCCATATCTCTCACCATATTTGTGATTGTGTGGCGTCTTCAGGTTTTTCCAGTTCTCACCTACATTCTCTTACTAAAAAAAGTTTGTGCTAAATTTAGATATGAATGTGAAATAGATATGAAATATGAATGATCACATTAATTATGCCCTGCATTAAAAGTTTATTTGCTAAATATTGCTTTTTTTGTAGACTAAAACTAGCTTTGCTCTACAAATTGATGTAAATGATTAGTTCATTAATTAGGTAGAATTTAAATTATTTTTAAAAATATTTTAAATAATTAAAATGGTTAGTTAAAATATTTCTGTTGTACTTAATTATTTTAAATAAATTAAATTGGATGATTTTTAAAACTCCTTATCCAGCAATTATAAAGGTGATGGAAAAGTTGTGGAAACCTTCTGAATGTCTGTTATTTGATAATAATCATGGCTAGTCTGATAGTCCCCACATTTTGACATGTTGACATCATTCATGCTCATAATGTGATAGCCAGCATTAATCTTTTGATACATTTTCCCAGATGAGAGAAAGTCTGTTCTTGGATGTGCATTCAGTGCCACTCAGTTTAAATAGCTTGAGTACCATCAGAGTAAAGTGCTCTGGAGGCAGAGACGACTCTTGAGAGGAAGGCGACTGATGAATTACTATGTATATTTGTGGCATGGCCGGTCTCTCAGGGAGGGAGCTTTGACTGGAGAGCGTGCTGCAGACATCTAGGTCACAGACAAGCTAAAGCGGCCTAATTGTCTGTCTCTCTGGGGACTCTGGGGAGTTTGCGGCCAGCTAAAGTGACTGACTTCTCTCTGGCCGGCTAAATGCCTGATTCTCACTTTGAGTGATTATATATATATACCAGTTTTTTTTTTACTTTGTCAGATTGTAGTTCACAGCTTATGTAACTTAGGTTTTTTTAACAACAAGCGTTCAAACTACTATTACTATTTCTGCACTGCATATGCACAGTTTAAAATTTTTGTGTATGAAATATGCCCTACAGAATTCAATACTATTTTCCACAAAGCAGTGCGCTTGACTTGATCTTCCTGTATGATGACTTTGTCATTTCATCCACAACTTTTAACATCCTGACTATCAGACTTGCATTAGATGCTTATTTCTGCATTGATAACTGGATGCTACTCTGTGAACTAATGCTGCAGCGTAACAAGGTCATTTGACAACAGTGTTGTTTGAAACATTAATCATTGCGTAGTGTGTTGTTCCTCATGCCATTTTTTAAATGGTATGCTGGTATCCAATTCTGAGCAGTTTCAGATGGCTGGAAGGTCAAGTAATATAATTTATCTGTAATGTTTTAGTAGGTTTTAGGAACATAGCAGCTAAACAAGTGCAGCTTATTATAAAAGAGATAATATTCTTTATTTTATTGCTGATTCTTCCATTATAAAAATGAGCCGCTTAAAGGGATAGTTCACCCAAAAATGAAAATTGTCATCATTCACTCACCTTCAAGTTGTTCCAAACCTGTATGAGTTTGTTTCTTCTGTTGAACACAAAAGAAGATAATTTAAAAAATGTTGGTAGCCGGACAGTTAACGGCACCCATTGACTTCCATAGTAGGAAAAAAATACAAACATACTTTAAAATATCTTCTTTCGTGTTCAACAGAAGAAAGAAACTCCTATAGGTTTGGAACAACATGAGTGAACTTTTTGGGTGAACTATCCCTTTAAGGCCATGTATTTCTGTGGTTTTACCATGGTTAAGGGGGTTTAAGCCACTCACAGCTGTAGCTCACCACAGAACCAGCAAAATGGATCCTTGAACATCTCATCGCCTGAAATCTAGGTCAAACTTTGCCAAGAATCTTAAAAGCTGTTGTCTCTGGATGTCTTTATCTCAGAGGTTGGTATATTAATTGGCTTGCGACTTGCCAGACGAATGCTGTCTATGATTGAGACATGCAGGGAAGGGCAGTTGCTGTGCTAAATCTGGGCCCAGGCCAGAGCGAGGACAGAAACACAATGTTCAGACAATGACTCAAGTGCGAGACGATGAGAGGCTCTCGCTCGTAGTCACACCCTCAAGTGTGAGACGATGAGCAGCCCTCCTCCACGGTCACTCCCTCTGTCCTCGGCATGCTTGGGAAACACCGTCCAGTCATAATACTACAATATAACTAGACTGAAAGATTTTCACTAATGCTGAGTAATGCTGTTTGTCATCTTACTTTTCTTTCCTTTTCTTTTTCAGTCATGCATCACCCGTTTGGGCCCGAGTTTGATAAGCAGTATGTAAGTATCTGTCTTCATCAAGTAATTTCTCTTTTTTTTTCACCAGTAAGATGATTACACCGTCCTTAAACATGTACTTGCATTTGATTCAACAGGATGTCAAAGAACGAGACCTCATCCTTAACCTTCTCCTGTCTCTACATGAGCACCTGGCCAATGTTGCAGGTGAGCATACAGTTGTAGTTCATATTTTAACCTCTTAACCATTGTACGGATTGGTATATTTGGACGTTTACGTATGCAGCATTAAAATGTGAAACCTTTTGATTTCCTTTCAGGAGAGCATGATTGTGGAGACCTTAAAAATCCTTTAAACAGAAGTGTCTCTTTTAGTGACGCCTCCACGTACCTCAAGGTTTGTTTTGCTTTTTAAAGGGTTTGATGCTACATTTTATATTCATTTAAGTCAAATAATGTTGTTTTTCATTTAATTGACTCTGAACTTTTGTCATATTTAATTGTATAATTTGGGAAATAGTTGCTCTGCCAATGTGAAAATTCACAATATAATAAAGCGTCTTTCTCTTTCTAGCTCCAAAATGAAGCATATGAAAACTTGTTTGAAACGTCTTTAGAATGGATCATGAAAACCAAAGATGTTGTCGGAATAAGGTAACCGATATCTGTCCGTATGTCGGCCTGTCTTCTTGTCTCTGTCAGTAGGCCTGTGTTCCAGTCTGTTAGCATTTCTTTCTGTCTGTCTGTTACCCTGTCTGTCTGTCAGTAGGCCTTTCTTCTTGTCTCTGTCAGTAGGCATTTCTTCCTGTCTGTTGGCATGTCTATCTGTCTTCCTGTCTGTCTTTTGGCCTGTCTTCCTGTCTGTTGCCCTGCCAGTCTGTCTGTCTTTTGGCCTGCTTGTCTTCCTGTCAGTAGGCCTGTCTTCTTGTCTCTGTCAGTAGGCCTGTCTTCCTGTCTGTCTTTTGGCCTGTCTTCCTGTCTGTCTCTCTTTTGGCCTGTCTGTCTGCTTGTCAGTAGGCCTGTCTTCTTGTCTCTGTCAGTAGGCCTGTCTTCCTGTCTTTTGGCATGTCTATCTGTCTTCCTGTCTGTCTGTTGGCATGTCTATCTTGTCTTTTGGCCTGTCATCCTGTCTGTCTATTTGTTGGCCTGTCTGTCGGCCTCTCTCTCTGTCAAACATTTTAGTATCACTCTCTGTAGTATTTGTCTTTCTGTCTCTTTATTTATCGTTATCGGCCTCTCTATCAATCTGTTAACAAGGTGTAGCATTCATATCTTTAGTATATCTTGTGTGTGTGTGTGTGTGCGCGCGCCATTTTCCTGTGTTCACTGGGTGTGTGCTGTTTTCTGGGCAGGTTGATTGGTGCCGACCCTACTCAAACCATAGAGTATGTATCGGAAATCTCACGGCTAGAGTCCATCCACCCCCGCATGTCCTTCTTTTGCCGCTTCAGACGCGCCTTCTTCACTGTGATCCACAGAGTTCTCCTTATCCTCGCAGGTGCGCATCCCCTTTTTGTATAATTTGTATATCTTCCCTTTGGTAAAAGCATCATCGTTTCACAAATTTTCTCTCTTTACTCTGTTTCTCTGTAGGCATTGGTATTGTTTTGGGGTTGGTGTATTACATGAAATACAGATGGCGCAGAGAAGAGGAGGAAACAAGACAAATGTATGACATGGTGGAGAGAATCATCGGTAAGACTGCCTTTTCACTATAAGCTAAATTTCAGCTAGAAGTTACACAATGCAGATTTAAAGGATCTTAAATGCCCCTGCTTTGTGTTTTTACAGATGTAATGAGGAGCCACAATGAGGCCTGTCAGGAGAGTAAGGACTTGCAGGCATACTTGCCCATCCCTCACGTCCGTGACTCTCTTGTCCAGCCTCAAGACAGGTATTCCATTGTTGTTGAGCGAATTTGGTTTTAATTTGGGTTGCGTTCTCGCATGAAACACCCTTTTCTCACGATCCATTGAATAAGTATGTTTTGTGTTCCTCTCTCAGAAAGAAGATGAAGAAAGTGTGGGACAGAGCTGTTGCATTCCTCTCAGCTAACGAGTCTCGCATCCGGACAGAAAATCAGAGGATTGGAGGGGCGGACTTCATGGTGTGGCGGTGGCTTCAGCCTTCAATGTCACCTGATAAGATGTCCAACATGCCCTCCAAAGTGTGGCAAGGCCAAGGTAACTCTTATTTTGTGTGCATTCAACCATCTGCATTTTAAGTCCAAGCTTGTGCCTTTTTAGTTATACAAATTCATATATAGCCATAAGTATATTGATGCTTCCTTCTGATTGACTTGTTTAAAGGACTAAATTGATGATTTTGATGTTGATTGTTCAACATTCATGTGTAGTGTCCACATTCTTTTGGATGTATAGAGTATGTACATGGACTTAATAGCATTTTTGTTCTTTAGCATTTCCGCTGGACCGAAGAAATTCACCACCAAACAGCTTAACGCCATGCTTGAAGATTCGCAACATGTTTGATCCTGTAATGTAAGTTTCCAAAGGAATTTAACACATGACCTCACATACAGTGGAAGTGGTGGTTCAAGCAGGCTAGCGAAGTTATATGTATTTACTTACATAAGACTGTATAGGTTTGCCTGATATTAGTGTTTTTTTTTTTTGTTTGTTTGTTTTTTTTTTTTTTTTTTTTTTTTTTTTTTTTTTTGAGAAAGGTAATCTCACTGCTCAGTATTTCTCTCTTGAACAGGGAAGTGGGGGAAAACTGGCACCTCGCCATTCAAGAAGCCATTTTGGAGAAGTGCAGCGATAACGATGGAATCGTTCACATAGCTGTTGACAAAAACTCAAGAGAGGTGAGTGTCCTGAGCCTGTGTGGGTCATTACAAAATTTACAGCCTGAATTTATAAGTTCTTGTCCAAAAGCCCTACAAAGGGAACTTTGGAAGAGAACACAAATATTGGGTACAATTTATTATCCGTATTATTGTTAACTACTTCAAAAAATTAAAATAAACTGAAAATACAAATGGACTACTCACAATTGATTCTAATAGTGCATGTTGCTGCCTTAGAATTTCACTGTGTTTTTGAACAGAGTAATATTCCTAGAACAATTTAACTAATGGGTTGATTTGCTATATGATCTTCTTCCTGTCTAGGGCTGCGTTTATGTGAAGTGCCTTTCAGCAGAGCATTCTGGGAAAGCCTTCAAAGCGCTTCATGGCTCCTGGTTTGATGGTAAATGAATGTCATATATATATTCTAGACTAGTGTTGTTAAAAGTACAGACTTCAATACCAAGTCGGTACTGAAATTTAAAAAATGTGATGATACCAGCATTTCCCCCTAGCATTTTGAGCGTTGTTGAACGGATTTATAAACACCTCTGATTGGCCATTGTGTTCACGCGTTAATCAGATACGTCTGTGATTGGCTACAATGATCAATGCTTCAAAAACAAAAACATTCAATAGACATCTTTTTTTTTTTTTTTTTTGGTAGTTATCTTTGGCGCTCTTCCCCGAGCGCATACACACGGACGCGTTTCAGCGGTGATAGACACCTGCTTTCAATCACTTCTGTGTGCTTTCAAATGCTCCCGTGCGTTGATCATTGTAGCCAATCTAGAGTTGTCAAAAGTGCCGATTTCGGTACCAAGTCGGTACTGAAATTTTAAAAATGTGACTCTTTTAGCGGATTCGTGAACACCTCTGATTGGCCAATGCTTTGACGCGCTCATCGGATATGTCTGTGATTGGCTACAATGATCGACACTTCAAAAACGATGTAAATAGTCTTACTTCACAGAGCGCTTTCACAGATACACAGGGGAGCGTTTGAAAGCGGGCGTCTGACGCGGACCAGTCCCACTTTCAAAACGCTTTCAAATTTCATTTCAGAGCCACTGCAGTTTTCAGTGTGTTTCAACCTGTCACCCATTTGCTACAGGTAAGCTGGTGACGGTCAAGTACCTACGCCTGGATCGCTACCACCAGCGTTTCCCACAAGCCCTGGGCAGCAACACGCCCCTCAAGCCCTCCAGCTCCAGCATGAACAGCATGTCTCGTCTGAACCAGCGATCCAGCACGTCCAGCTCACTGGGTTTTTCTTGAGGGACGTGCTAATGGCCACCACCATCCTCTCTGCTCTCTCTTTCGCTATATACAAGGCTCCCTCCTCCTGCGTCCTCTTTACCGGAGAGAAACGCATTCAGGAGCTTTTACTGTTGGGCGACCTGGGACGCCCAATCAGTTTTGTCAGCCATATGCAAGCAATGGTGTTTAAACCTGTGAGCTGCTGTTTTTTTTGTTTTGTTTTTTTTCTGTCCTTCGGTATCAAGGAAAGCAAGGGAGATGTACACACTGGCGTGAAACCGGTGCGGAGAGAGTTGCTCGGTCCGGTGAGAACTTTTAGGAGAGGTGGACGACATAATCCTCTGTCCTTCCCATATCTGGTGCAAGTGGACACAATTTCTGTATCTCTTATGTATTTTCTTTGTTTTTGATATACGGATTCAATGACAAAAATGGCTTCCAACTTTAAATCTTACAACAAGAATGAGAGTTTTCCGGCCTCTGCTTATTTTTTACGTAACTAACTCCCCTCCTTTATTCCAAGGAGCTGTGTTGGGCTATACATAGCTGCATGTGCTGGTTAAAGTATGCCTATATTTAAGCTTTGAATTGTATCATATATTGTGGATGTTTATTTCCCTGAGGATGTTTTAGCTGATGTATTCCCTTTGTTATTTTTGCCTTTTTTTTTTTTTTTTTTTTTTTTTTTTTTTTGTAGTTTTTAGTCCAAGAACGGCATGCACACACTCTAGAAAGGGGTGCTGTAAATATCTCATTGAATGGTGGTGGTTGAAATCATCTGTATGAAATTGAAATCGTCATAAGCTCTCGTTTGTTTCTTGCCAACAGAATAACTACACTGCTGCATTCAGAGACGTGTCATGTGGAGGGCCTACATGGCTTTGCGAGAGAAATGAACAACTGTGTTCCCCTTCAATGCCATGTTTCTGAACACTAGTCTTAATTGTCACAGCCTGATTATATTCAAGTATATAATTATTTACTGTTGTTTTGTTTATATTTTAAAAGTTATGCTTTTCCCATTATAATGGGATGGATTCTTTTTTTTTTTCCCCCATCACTTGGCAAATTTTAAATGCTACCCTGTCGCTGTTTTTAATCTGTCCCTGACCCTAAATTTCCAAAAGAGACATTTTTGATGGAGGTTGTTTTCTGACTCGCAGCTTGATCCGGTGATCTGATTCTAATTTGTATCGGGACACATTCATAAACGGAGCATGTCATGCTGCGGTCATGTCTATTTTGGATCACAGAAAGATTTATCAGCTTTTGTTTAGATGCAGTTCGGGTTGATATGAGGTAAATAAAATGTACTTGTTTATTACTAATGTTCATTTCCTTGTTGAATTTCATTACATATTCTGCATCAGCACATTTTAACTTGTGCTTTTTCAAAATGACTGTCATCAACATTTATAGAAAATGCTGGTAATGATTTTTAGATGAAGGCAATCTTTTAATGATTGAGTTTATTCTGAGTTTTCTAAGTTTATAATCTCAAAGATAATTCAGGATACTGTTTCATCAGAGACAGATTGTGGTTTGGAAATGTATTTATATGTTAGTAAATATTTATATATAAAATCTTGTTCTTAATTCATATCTCTTTCAGATGCAAAAATGGACATTTCACAGTCCTATTTTGCAACACCAGCTATTTCAATTAATTTACTGAATTCCTAGTCAGAAAAAGTGGAGGCTGTTCAGTATCCACCCAACTGTCAACGTGATATTCACTTTAAATTGTTGTATTGTTTAATTTTCTACACTATTCCCAGCTTCTAACCAATCGACAAGGATCACTGGATTGAAAAAGGTTACCGTTAGTGCAGATGTAATATGTAGACAACAGTAAACATCACTAAAATAACAATAGTAGCCTACCAATGTATAATTAATATATTCCTTAACATTCAATGATATAAAGTTGTTTTTAATCACTAAGAGAAAAGATATTATAGAGGCTTTGACCATGTTCAGTACACGAGAATGAATAGTACGATGACAAATAAATACACTAAAAAAAATAGGCTTACACTTCCCTCACTGATTAAATTATCTGATGCTACTTTTTAATAGTATAATATTTTGATACATTAATACATTGCTTGACGTAATGAAGTTGACCGAATCCACTGTTCTAGAGTGAGCTTTTCTCATTTCCCTAATTGTAGTTGACTGATCTCAGACCTGACTGGAAGCTTTATCCCGAAGCAGCAGTCAGAAGTAGGATGTGGGTTGAATAGCAGAATACTTACATTACAACATGATACATTATGCAAATAATCAAATTAACAATAACCTATATTTTAGCGCAACCTAATGACGTAATTAAACGCATAAACTGCTTCACGTTGAGTAACTATGCGCGCAAATTACGCATTGCTCATATTTGGAGCTCGCCTGCCCAGCGAGAGGAATTTCCCAGAATGCACTTGTCATTACCTAAGAAGTACACGGTCGTGTCGCTGTTTGACAAATGCGCTGCTCTCATAGCGGCCCTCCTTCACTCTCTAGTCTGCTGTTCTGCTCGGTTTTAACGCTATTTCTGCTGTCTGGTACGTGTAACTACTTATTATATGTTTATATTCTGTATTATTCACTTTTAAGTGACTTTCATGCAGGCAACAGGGTTTCTATGACTACGCGTTGAACATGTAACGCAACACCGTTATACTTTACTGTCATTTTAAAATTGACGCAGTTGAAATATATCGTTTATAAAATACATATTCGTTCGTTCCATCTGCTTATTAGTTTTTATGCCTGTATTTTAATATGGTAAAATATTACGTAAATAGCCACAGCGAATTTGGTCTTCTGTGAGAGGCATATCAGTTACACTGTGTATACAATATGTATACTATGTATCCTCCCACACGTGATGTCATAGTAGCGAGGCATTATTACGTAACATTTTGTTTATGTAAACCACGCCCTTTCAAAAAATTACAGTGGCACTACTATGATACAATGATGTAAACACCATGATATTACCATGACACTCCAATTTCAAGTAGACTAAGTGCAGACCATTCAAAGACATTAATATTTCATGTCATGTTTATTTAATTGCCTTCTAAATTACTGGCACCTATCTATTGAGCTTCCAAAAGCCTGTCAGGATGATTAGTCATCCGATGGACATTTAATGTAGTAATATAAATGGAATTGTATAATGTTTGGGTTTGTGAGTCATGAAATTGGCTAGTTCCTCTCTGCAGTGAGTTTGTGAATGTCTTATTCAGTATGTTAAATATCATTCACTGTATCGGCAACAAAACTAGCTTATTACCACAGTCAATTCGGCTGCTGCCAAACTAAACGCACTGATCATTTGCCAAAAGTTTCACATGCTTGAGATATTCATACACTCTTAATGCTGTTTCATTTGCCAGCATTCACTTAGGCTAATCGTTTCGCAATGTCCCTTCAACCATCAGAACCAGTTTGGTTAAATAGCAGCCATTCATTATACAAATCTGATCTGCTTTTGAAACATTTCAGATCTCATCTGTCGCTTTACTACCATATATAGTTATGACTCTACCCCAAGTATCAAGCATGCTGTATTTATAAACTGCATTGATACTCAGAGCACTTTATGTTTCTGGTGCATAGAGGCTTCAAATACACTTATTTTGCCTGCTAATTTTATACTTCAAATGAAAAGGGCAGTTGATTGATAGTGATATAAGAAGCAGATGTCAAAATAACATTGGTTTAATGAGTCATTCTTATCAAGTACCAGTTCGGCTTCACACAAATGAATTAAATTAAATTGGATATCCTTAAGTGTAGTGATTCATTAAACAGTACAGCTTAACATACTGAAATAAATTAATTAATAAAATACACAAGCACTGGATCAGTTGTTAAAAATCATTTAAAGAACTTTGTGGAATGCAAAAGATGTAAACATCAAGCTGTAGACAATCACAGACCTATGGTGTGATTCTGCAGAGCTGCAATCGAGTACTATTAATAGTCCTCTCTGGAAGTGAGTGCTGGGTATTTTTAAAATGTGGCCTTGCTTGTGTCTGTATCTGTGCATGTGTTTAAACCATTCCGGCCAGACAGACCAGCCCTGGGTGAAGAGTCACTGGAGGACCAACAAGTGTCCGTCCGAATCCTGTTGCATTCATTTTCTACAACTCATATATATATATAAACATATATATATATATATATATATATAAAAATTTCTTTTGCAGCAATTTGTGTATATATGTATATATATAAACACTGTCGTTCAAAAGATTGGGGTTGGTAAGATTTTTAATGTTATAAAAGAAGTCTCTTATGCTCACCAATGCTGCATTTATTTGATTAAAAATACAATATATATATATATATATATATATAATGCACAATTATTGTGAAATATTATTATAATTTAAAATAACTGTTTTTTATTTGAATATATTTTATATATATATATTTTTTTTTTTTTTTTTCTGTGATGGAAAAGCTGAATTTTCAGCATCATTACTCCAGTCTTTAGTGTCACATGATCCTTCAGAAATCTGATTAAATGATTCTAATATGCTGATTTGCTGGTAAGAAACATTTATGATTATTATCAATGTTGAAAACGGTACTTTTTTTTTTTTTTCAGGATTCCTTGATGAATAGAAAGTTCAAAAGAACAACATTTGTTTGAAATAGATCTTTTGTAACATTATAAATGTCTATACTGTCACTTTTGATCAATTTAAGGCATCCTTGCTGAATAAAGTATTAATTTCTTTAATTCATTTTCAAAAAAATAAATAAATAAAATTCTTACTGACCCTAAACTTTTGAACGGTAGTGTATAATGTTACAAAAGCTTTCTATTATAGATAAATGCTGTTCTTTTAAACTTTCTATTCATCAAATAATCCTGAAAAAAATTTAAACAACTGTTTTCAACATTAATAATAAGACATTTTTCTTGAGTAGCAAATCATCATATTAGAATGATTTCTGAAGGATCATGTGACACTGAAGACTGGAGTAATGATGCTGAAAATTCAGCTTTGCAAACGCAGGAATAAATTACATTTTAAAATACATTCAAATAGAAAACCGTTATTTTAAATTGTAATAATATTTATTACAATATTATTAATATTTACAATATATTAATAATATTAATAAATTAATATTATTAATATTTACAATATTATTAATATTTATTTTTTATTTAATCAAATAAATGCAGCCTTGGTGAGCATAAGACACTTCTTTTAAAAACATTACCGATCCCAAACTTTTGAATGGCAGTGTGTATATATTAGTAGAAAAAAGTGGATCAGAATGTGACATTAGTTCTGAGCAAAGATTGTTTGGTGGCAGATGCACATATAATGCATAAGAATCCAAATATTTTTTTGCTCCACTATAAGAATAAGTGCTAAATGGAAAAAAAAAAATCCATAACAATTTGATATTTCCATGATCATTTGTCATTTATACTCTTCTCTTCCCTATTTGTTGCAGTAAATAAAAAGATCTCTCCCTTTTCCTCACACACCTGCACAACCACTAGATGGACCTCATTCCTTATAAACCACAGCTTCACCCTCTCGCTCAGCAGCGCTCTGTGGCTTTGCCTGTTATTGCTCCTGTAGTTCAGCTGTAATTTCACACAATCTTTGGCCTCTAACAGTTTTAGTGCTACCTTTTTCATAGGTCTTTATCTTTATAGCTACAAGAAGTTTGGAGAAGGTCTTTAAAAACCTTCCCACTCTCTTCCTCAAAGCTCCATCCCACAGTGTGCGTAGGCCAGGATGGCTGCCCGTCTTCTCCGCTCCATGGCCCCG
Source organism: Hypophthalmichthys nobilis (assembly GCA_037950665.1). NCBI lineage: Eukaryota > Metazoa > Chordata > Actinopteri > Cypriniformes > Xenocyprididae > Hypophthalmichthys > Hypophthalmichthys nobilis. The sequence continues at coordinate 9,925,812 of CM075489.1, read as the reverse complement.
TACGCATCCATGGCCCTGCTCCAATGCAGGCGCTCCCGTATGTCCGCAGGGCCACTCCTAACACTGACTCCGCCCACTGCGCTAGGTACTGTAACCAATGTGGTTAGGTTCTATAATGTGCGATATGTCTATTAGGCAAGTTTAATTAACTAAGAAACAGTCGTGCATTGTTTTACGGCAATGTGTGTTCTGGTGTAGTACAGTATATTAGTGAAGTTGCTGACATGTTTTGGTGTAAATTGAATTGTGAGGTTTAGTTTTCGCTTTATGGCTTATAGACACACAACTGACGTGCTACAGCCATAGAAACCGCCGATAAGCTCGGTCTTGGCAGCTTTTATATCTGTTTCCTATGCAAAATGCTTCTGCACTTTGCTCTGTTTCTCCTTAATAACCCAGCTCATTAAAATTGACAAAAAATGTTGGATCCACTAATGATGTTCTCTGACCTTTTAATCACTTCTCAAACTAATCAAATAATCATGTTTTTCCTATTAATCACTCTTCTTTGCTTGAAATGTGTTAGACTGTCAGCAATCCTATGTATATATATATATATATATATATATATATATATATATATATATATATATACATATATACATAGGATTGCTGACAGTCTAACACATTTAACAAGAAGAGTTATATATATATATATATATATGAATGATAGGGCTGTCAAATGATTGTCATTAATCGCATCCAAACGTTTGTTTTACATAATATATGTGTGTACCATGTATAATTATTATGTATATATACACACACAAATATGTATATATTTAAGAAACATTTGCATGTATATACTGTGTGTGTATATATATATATATATATATATATATATATATATTTATATTTAAAACAAAAATATTTTATATAAATATAGCATTTTTCTTAAATGTATACATGCATGTGTGTGTATTTATAATAATTATACATAGTACACACATATTATGTAAAAACAAACTTTTATTTTGGATGCGATTAATCACGATATATATATATATATAATATATATATATATATATATATATATATATATATATATATATAATAAAAATGGCAGCAAGTAGCTGTTTCAAGGTCATTGATTAAACATTTTATTAACTTCATTTATAAGCCAATGTGAGGTATAATATTAAAAAGCATTTACGTCCCTATTTTAGACACTTTTTACTATTATACCATGTTTAACTGTCATTAATGTAAGTAAATATGTGACAAGGCTACAAGGTTTCCATTGTGAATATTATCTTTAAACATCTTAATCGTTCCTGTTCACCTCTCTCTCTTTACACAGTGACGTTAATCAGTCTTTCCCTGCATGAAAAGTGTCAGCCGTCCCATGATTGGCCGCTTTAAGTGTCCATCTCTGTAACTGACATCTGTGTTGACCTATGTTGTGTTTTTTTTTTCTCCTTCCTCTCCCTCCTCGCCTATGTTTGTCTTTATTATTTTTTTTAGCCTGAGTGGTAGGAGGGTGTTTTAGCAGGCGGCTCCTGTCTCGCCGCTGTTTCTGTTCTCCCAGCAGCATCGGCAGCAGCCATGTCCGGGTTCAATCTACTGCATCTGGTCAGCCAAGGCCAACCTGTAAAACTCAAGGCCTGCGGGCTCCCCTCAGGTCACCTGGATGCTGTGTGTGTGTGTGCAGTGTGCTTTGCTTCCTTGATGCTTTCATATGTGCGCACACGCGTGTGAGAGCATTCGGCAAGGGGTACGTGTTTGGTTGATGATAAGGTCACTTGTGGAGAAACCAACTTCTGGATTTATCTAATGGCAGCCTGACATTGAGCTTTATGTCTGGTGAATGTTTTCTTCATTTTGACAGTCTCGGCACAAATGCGTGGAAGTGTATAGATAGTACTTTTGTTTTCATTTCAACATAGTAGGATATCAGATATCAGGTTCCCCCTGATGCTTGGGTTGGTTTTTCTACATTTGATGACCCCTTGCCCTGAAATGTCACCTTTTGCTTTGCTCTTTTTCTCTGTTTAGATCTTCAGTTGCTCATGGATTAATGCCTAACTCACTGTTTGACCTTCTTTTAAGCCTGCATGCTTCAACATTTAACTTCATTTCTACTAATGATTGGGTTTGTATTTGCATTTTCCATTTTAGGAATCTAGATGACACATTTGAAACAAAGAAACAGGGTGTCTTCTGAGGGCATTAGTTGTATCTAACTGCATTTTGTAAAATAATCATTGTTGCATGTTAAAACCTTTCATAGTTTCATCAAGATTTATTAGTAGACTAATTTTGATTACTGGACTTTTCTGTGTCAAAATAATAAAATGTAACTGGATTTGCATTTCCTGATGGAAATAACAGTGCTTGCAAGGTAGCAAAAGAGTAATGTTCCAGTTTTAGGCAGGTTTAGTTTTTTTTTTTTTAGTCTTTGGTTGTGTGTAAATGAAATGCAGCTTTCGCTGAATGATAAATAACACTCGGTTAAATGATTGAATAGTTGTCAGAAGGAAGAACAGTTGCAATTCAGTATGCAAATATTATGGTGAAGTCATCACAGTCAGGTACATTTTGAATGCTGAATATTCTATCAATGTCAATTAACCCTCAGGTGTTCTTTGGTCATTTTTGATAAAAAATTTGTACATATTTGATTTTTTTTTTTTTTTTTTTTTTTTTTTAGAATATTTTATCTACTTTATCGGAATGGTGCAAAACTTGGTAAAGGTTTTGGCACTTGCTATGACATGATTCGAAAAGGTTAATTTGTTGTTCCTGAAAGAAAAAAAAGTCACACTTGTACTTCCCACGGTAGGAAACAAAAAATGTCATCTAGTGGAAACGTTTGGTACTGCGCCCAAACAAAATCTTACTGAAAGCTCATTTTTTGAGATATCAACCTCAAATTTGGAACACAACTTGTTTAGATTTATGGCTTTGAATTTCTCGCAGTTTTAGAGTAATATAGTTTAAATACAATTTGGAAATAGTATTTTTGTGCATTTTTCATAGCAATAAACTTAAACTTCTATAACTTTTAAGTTCGCTTAAAAAAAAAACTTTTTTCACTTCACAATAATCTGCCAAGTGTTTTCTTTAAAAAGAGACAAAACTTAAGTCTGTGCCAAAAAACAGTCAAGATTTATGACAGTTTAAGTTTAAGGTCTATGCTAAAAAAGTGACTACAGCATAAATATGATTTAGTACCATAAAAACCTAAAAATACAAAATATTAATTATTGAACTAAAATATAGTACATTCATTTCATTGAAAGAAAAAAGGTCGTTTTTGACCGCCATGCGAACACCAGGGTTAAAAAAAAATCAGAATTAAGATATTAAATAATTTTTATTATAAGATATTAATTTTAAAATATCTTAAAATTTATAAAGCTTAAAAAAAATAGTACACCTAATAAGGCTGACATTATATACAAGATATATGATATACTTTTATTATTATTCAATTATTTATTAGGTTATGATTAGGTTAGTTTGTTGGGGTTATGCAGATTAATTTAGATATAAAATGAGCCTCTGCTCAAATAAATTAGAGTTCTTGATATTATATTTCCCAGTTCGCCCAGTTCGATAACATTGTATAATTGATGCCCATTGTTGAAAGAAATACTCAGTGTAGTAACACCTGCTGTTGCACTTCTGCTATTGCTTTGCCTACATACTGCTTATGCCTGCTGTCTAAAACAGGCCTGAGTTAAGCATTTAAAACAAAAAAAATTACGAGAATGTTTGAGGAATCAGTACAGCGCTGCCTTGCAAGCACTATCAAAAGGTTTGAAAGCGATAAGTTGAGAATAGCTAGAAAAAGCGTGAAGAATGTCTGGGGGAAGACGTGATATGTTTGCTGTGAAGCAAAAGGCCTGTGCTAAAAACAAATCTTGCTTCCAATTAGGAAATAACTTTCACTTGAGGTTATAGCGGAGGGATATTGGAACAACGTGCTGATTTGTAGCGTGACCTCTCGGTGCACCAAAACTAAATCATTTGCAGGGGGTGACACAGACCGAATTCCTGAATTTCTTTAAATGCCTCCTTAGAGGCTTTTCTAGACAAACCAAGAAATAAAACACTTTTTCCCCTTTCCCCCTCCCTCTCTCTCACAGTATAAATAGTGTTCAGAGCCCTCCATACACAAAAAACTAGGAATTCTCTCTCTCTGTCTCACTAATAGGATCCAGAAGACCCCTCTCACAGAGTCGAGAGGAATACAGGAGAGTCCTGCAGGGAGACGACCCCCTCCTCTTTGCGCTCTCCTCCCCTCTTCCCCATGTTTGTCAGAAGTAACTTTGTACTCGCTGGACAGAGCAGGGCCCATTAATGGAGCCCATTCACCAGAGGGACCTTTAAAGACCCCATTATTTCCTCCATTCACATGGTTTCAATCTTGTCGGGAGGAATTCTCCACATAGTCTAAGTGAAGGGAGTCCCGCTCTCACCAGAATGCAAACCGTAAACCTGGCCGAACAATACAGGAGCAGGACAGACCCCACAGGAACACGAGTGAAAAAATCGTTATTAACTGGAAAAAAGGTGGAAAGGAGGGAGAAAGCACTCTGTAATGGGAAATTGCAGTAGAATTGTATGTAATTTAAAACTGCTGCGTGTCCCGGTGAATAAATGGCGTGCAGATGGACATCTGGCCCCCTTTAAAAACATGGCTACAGCGCTTGTCTTCTTCTGAGGACCTTACGGTTGCCAGAATGGATGTTTCGGGCTGCAAGATATCTAATATTTTACCAGGCTGATGTTTTAAAGTTTATATTCAATGGAAATTGTATCACTATTAGAGGAGGGGTGTCAAACTTGGTTTCTGGAGTGCCACTTTCCAGCAAACTTTAGCTCCAATCCTAATTAAACACACCTGAAGCAGCTAATCAAGGTCTTCAGGATTACTAGAAACTTCCAGGCAGGTGTTTTGGAGTTGGTTGGAGCTAAACTCTGCAGGACTGGCCCTCCAGGAGCGGAGTTTAACACGTGAATTAGAATTTGAAACTCCTTCTGGTGACATTTATCCACTCCTTGGGTTGACCTCTAGAGGTCAGTATTGTTGTAAAACTAGGAGCCAAGTGTGGACTTCGAGATCGCTGCCTTATATACGGACAGCCAACATGAGCGCTCATCTATAATGTCATAACTCACTGCGTATGTTATGCAGGGAAAATCAAATTTGCCTCGGCGTAATACTTTGGCTGTAGCACATCACTGACGGAGTGTTTGGATTGTGTGTGTCACTGACAATGTGATTTTTCCAGGCAAGAGTCAAGTCAGGAATTAAAGTAGACATCCTTTGTTATCGGCCAAACAAAACAACATGCAACCAAAGTGAACAGACAAAAGTGCTGACTCCTGTTTGGAAGAAGTCACATAGAAACCTAGATTAGAGTGATAATTGTTTTGTTTTTAATAATACTGGTGGCTTAGCACTACTTGATGTTTTATTTTGGTGATTTCGAACACTTATGTCTGTCTCACATCACCTTTCCCTCCTGTAGGAACGTGCCGAAGTAAGAAGACATGGCCCAAAACGTTTCCCGAGGAGGAGCTGAGGAAGCGATTGACCCCCATGCAGTACCATGTTACTCAGGAGAAGGGCACAGAGAGGTGAGTGACCAACCCTAACTCAAAACCAACTTAAAATACACTTTCAGACTGAATTAGTTTGCCATTAACTTAAAGTCCCCTTGCAGTGAATAATTTTATCCCTTAAAACTCATCTTTGATGATCAAAATGACATATTTAAGCATTTTACTTGTGAAAATAATTTCTTCATGCCTTAAAGTAGCTTGAATGTAACTCTACACCCTTGCTTCATTTAGTATATGCAGATTAATGAATATGCAAATTAGTTCCCGCCTCCACTCAGTCACATGAGCTCAGAATACCTGATATATAATTAAATAATTTATTTGAAAGGACTGATTGTGAAGAAAATTAAGCCAACAAGTTTAGATACTTTATTATATTCTAAAAAGTGGATAATAATAAAGAACGAGTGGGTATGTCCAAACAGTTGCAATATGGAATATTGGATTTGTCTTTCCCTTGAATTTACCTCTTTTCAACTTAAAGCACTTTGTTGTAGTTGATCATGGCAGTAAAACATCAATGGACTGAAGGCCATGAGATAGATGTTGAGTAAAAAGAGGATGTAGCGCAGAAGAGAAAACACGGACACTTCCCCTCTTTCCCCTCATCCCTCAGTGGTTAAACACACGTGGGAAAAGTATTTATCGGCCCATTGGCAGTAGGAATGTGAAAAATGCCTGTGAAAGGAAAGCAAGAAAGGATCCTGAAAGGTGCATTCTGAGGCCTTTTGCTCTGTTCATCCACAAATCCTCCTCAGCTTACCTAGATTAGAAATGCTTAGTCAAATGGCACCATTTACAGGTCTTTTGCATAAACACAGAGCATGGGAAATGGAAATGCACTTTGAAACAAGCAGGTGCGAGGACTGTAGCATTTATTGTAGATCATTTATAAGTATGAAGTCACAGTTTGTGTTTTGTCATCCCTAGTGCTTTCACAGGAAAATATGCAGATAATAAAGAGGAAGGAACCTACCACTGTGTCGTCTGCGGTGCTCCTCTTTTCACGTGAGTGTCCATAATGACCCATCTTTAACATGCTTTAACATGTCTATTTGCTATTCTTTTTTTGTTTTGTTATTTATGCTTTACTGTCCTTGCAGGTCTGATAAGAAGTTTGACTCAGGATCAGGTATGGTTCTGCACTCACCTATAATTAGATGAAAAGAAATAATCAGAACAGACAAGACACATGAGAATATTTTTGTAAAAAATGCTTGATTTCCTTCTCAGAACAGCTACATCTTTTGGTAATGGACATAATGTTACAAGATTAAGCCTAATTCTCAAAACAAAATGAAAGAAAAAAACTACATAAGGCTTTTTGCTCCTCATTCTTCTCTTGTCCGTTTCGCTAAGGGAGAGTTTGACCTTCTCAATCTCCTTTATGTTTGATTGCAAGGACGAATGTGAATCCAGTCAGCTTCCTAAAAGGCTCTAAGTGTGGGGCATGAAACCTCACATGCTCCTTTATATATGAGTTACAGCACCTACAGGAAACAACACCATGACTTAAAGATCTTACAAAATATCCAAAATATTTTAATGAACGCTATCTGTTGCCTATGAGATTAATGATATTGACTGTAAACATTCAGCCACTGCCATCCATAATCTTTTGGAATTCTCCAGTTCTTAATTTGTGCACATCAAACATTGACAATCCATGTTCCTTCACAATTAGAGAACAACTGTTGAATTAATTTATTTCTCCCAGGGAAAAAGTATGCTGAAGTTTTGTTTTTGGTTTTATTAATGCTGTTAATTATGGAAGCTTGTTTCCACCACTGAATAAAAAATAAAAAAGGTAATTCCGACTTTTTATCTCACAGTTCCGACTTTGTTTCTCGCAATTGCGAGTTTGCATCTCGCAATTCTTGCGAGATATAAACCCGCAATTGCGAGTTATAAAGTCAGGATTGTATGATATAAAGTTGCAATTGCGTTATAAAATCATAATTGCGAGATATAAACATTATAACTATTATATTATAATTATATCTCTCAATTCTGAGAAAAGAAGTCAAAATTACGAGATATAAACTCGCAATTGCGAGAAAAAAGTCAGAATTGCGAGTTTATATCCCGCAATTGTTTATAACTCGCAATTCTAACTTTATTTCTTGTAATTGTGAGTTTATATCTCGCAAATGTGAGAAAAGAAGTCAGAATTGTGAGATAAAAAGTCGCAATTACCTTTTTTATTTTTTTATTTAGTGTCGGAAACAAGCTTCCATAGTTAATGGATTACAAAAATGACAAATGATCACAAATAATTCATTAAAACATAATATTTGCTGAGAAAAGTCAAATGAGGATAATGATAAAGATGTGACATTGACCGATGACAACTTTGACTAGATATGACAAAAAGTTGTTTTTCAGTTGCTTCTCACATCTTTCACCATGAATATTGTGTTTTCAACAGTTAAAGTTCAACTTGCATCTGAAAAATGCATCTGTTGTTCATTTCACCTGGCTGTTAATAATAAAGTGTTTAATAATCACTTAGATTTTAATGCAGCTGTGCAAATAAGCATTACATGCAGATCATAGTTGTTATGAATTTCATCATATGGTAGTTTCCTGGAAGTGCTAACATGGCCTAAATGACTTTTGTTGTTGCAATGGCATATACTTTCTGTTATGAGTTTAAGATGTGTATTAAATGTTTTCTGTTTTAAGCTTTAAAGGACTCTCATCAGCTCTGACTAAATGAATGTTGAGTTGACGCTGAGTGTATACAATGCCATTATAATAAATCTCAGCAACGGTTTGTTGATCCCTTACAGATCTGAGCTCCAAATCACATACTTCTGTAACATTACACATGCTATTTTTATTCGCTCTCCGAACAAAGTACATGTGTATGCAAAAATTCTCTACAGAAAACAGGCCGAAATGAGAAACATGTGGGCCTCGTGTTGAAAAATCTGATTTTCACTCGAGTTGAATCTTTTCTGTCTTCGACGGTGAGATGGGAGCCAAACGGCCTGCGTTGCATGCAGGCAGTGCTGCAGTCTGGACTCATATAGACTCAATTTCCTGTTTTGTTAGAGCGCCGCTACACTGCTCCATTCACTGGGCTGCTCGCCCTGGTGATAAAGCTCCATTAGATCAGCTCTGCGACGATCCACCGGGATTCTCCTGGTCTGAGTCATAGGATTCCTATATTCCCTCTAGAGCTTCCTGTGTCTGAGTGGAATTTCGTAGCTTTGTAGTTGGGGCCAAGCATCTCCTCCCTAAGAGGGAGGTGAGAGAGAGGGGTCCCTATAGAGGGCGATTAAGGGGTGTTTGAGGGGTTGTGGAGGGAAAGTATAGAACGAGCGGGTGGACGATCGACTGACTCCTGTTTCTCAACACCCGTAGTATCACAGCAGTGAGCCGACTCCTGCTTCCTCAGGCCTGACCCGATATCAGTATGAAAGGTTAAATCAGATAGTTACCAAGATATGTTTGGTAATAATTGGGGTTGCAAGCTAGAATAAAGGGCATGAATGAAGCCAAATCTCCCACAGTGGCCCTCGAACAATTCTTTCCATGTACTTGCAGGTCCTTAAGTCTTAAATTAACTTCTTGAAGGTCTTCAATAGCATTAAAAGGATAGTTCACCCAAAAATGAAAATGATCTCATTTACTCACCCTCAAGCCATCGTAGGTGTATATGACTATCTTCTTTCAGACGAACACAATCAGAAATATATTTAAAAAATATCCTGGCTCTTCCAAGCTTTATAGTGGTAGTGAATGGGGGGTGCGATTTTTGAAGCCCCCAAAAATGCATCCATCCATCATAAAAATAATCCATACGGATCCAGGGGGTTAATAAAGGCCTTCTGAAGAGAAGCAATATTATCCATAATATCCATATTAAAACTTTATTAACTATAACAACTAGCTTCCGGCAGATGGCTGTACGCATCGATTTGTGGTGGAAGAGTAACCCCTGACCCGACATGACGTAATGACGAATGCGAAAGTGCATAAGATAAAGCAAAACAAAACAACGGTCATGAATTAGAAGTCTAAAACGAGAATTTTTTAAGAGAAATGTCGGAAGATGTTGATATAAGAGAAGAGGAGCTTGAGTTTGTTCCACAGCCCTATTTGTTTAAACCGTGAGAGGCGTCTAAGCTTACGATGCTCCTACATACTGCATCATACATCGCTTCAGGGGTTACTCATTTGGTGCAAGTCAACTTGCGCAGTATGCAGACGGTTGTCTGCCGGAAGCTAGTTATTTTAGTTTATAAAGTTTTAAATATGGATATTTTTCTTACAAAAAAAACCCATCGCTTTGCTTCAGAAGGCCTTTATTAGCCCCCTGGATCCGTATGAATTATTTTTTTTTTTTCTGTTCAAAAGTTTGGGGTTGTAAGATTTTTAAAATGTTTTTGAAAAAAGTCTCTTCTGCTCACCAAGGCTGCATTTAAATGACCAAAAATACAGTAAAAACAGTAATATTGTGAAGTATTATTACAAATTAAAATAACTGTTTCTATTTTAATATAACTTAAAATTTAATTAATTCCTGTGATGCAATGCCGAAATTTCAGCATCATTATTCCAGTCCTCATGATCCTTCAGAAATCATTCTAATATGCTGATTTGGTGCATTTCTTATTATCCCTTTTGAAAACAGTTGTGCTGCTTAAAATATTTGTGGAAACCATGGATGCATTGTTTTTCAGGATTCTTGGATAAACAGAAAGTGCAAAACAACTTTTGATAAATTTAATGTGACCTTGCTTATTAAAAGTATTAATTTCTTTAAAAAAAATCTTACTGACCCCAAACTTTTGATTGGTAGTGTAATTTAAGTAGTCACAGTACATACTTAGGATGTTAGGATGGTTGTTTAAACCTTAAAAACAGTCAATATTTTAATTCTGATGTTGCAGAAATTGCACACTTCATCTCTAATGTTTTGACTAATAACTGGATATGGTATACTCCACAGTGCCAGTAGTCTTTTACTGCTCATTCATTTTGCTTTGCAGTGTTTAACTTAATGTTTTTTCCCTCTACCAGTAATCAGGAGGTAGTACTTTAAAGCTTGTAGGGGTTTTTGTCAAAAACCTAAACAAATATATGCCGGCAGAGGCTGTGTAGTAGTAAGCTCCCAAGGTTCCTCTCCTCCAGACGTTCCACCTTCCCAGAGAGCCATGAGCAGGACCACCCATGAGCCAGAGCAGCCATTCTTTCCATTTGTACCCCTGTTACTGGGTAGAAATTTTCCAGATGAAATAGAAACGGGATTGTGAGAGAGCCGTAACTCTGCCGATAACGCTGACCATTTTCAGTGAGGTTTGTTTCACTTCCTGATCTCATAAAATGCCGTCCAACCATGCAGTAAGGTAGATGGAAGATCCCTGGTTTTGCCAGAAACCAGACACCAAAGAATCGTGGTGGTAAATTTTGCATCGGCAAACCCAAAACATATTTTGCCGTCATTCAGTGGAAGTTTCTTTCCAAACAAAAGGACCAGGCTTTTCCTACATTGTCCATTGTTCTTTTCAAAATAATCAAACAAACTCGCTACTGCTTTACACCTGAACAAAATCAAGCATATGCAATTTGTCTAACTAAGAGGGTTGTTCACTCAAAAATGAAGATTCTGTCATCTTTTACTCTCCCTCCTGTTGTTCCAAACTTGTATGAATTTCTTTCTTCTGCTGAACACAAAAGATATTTAGAAGAATTTGGCTAACCAAACAGTTGATGGGCCATACTATAGTATGTAGGGGAAAAAATACTATGGAAGTCAGTGGGGCCCATCAACTGTTTTGGTTACCAACATTCTTCAGAATATCTTCTTTTGTGTTCAGCAGAAGAAAGAAATTCATAAAGGTTTGGAACAACTTGAGGGTGAGTAAATGATGACAGCATTTCATTTTTTTGGCTGAACTATCCCTTTAAGGTTACTGGTTATAGTGCATTGTTGCAAAAGTAGCAAAACACAAGGAGAAGTGAGGACTTCACCCAGAATGAGTTTCAACATCAAGGCAGGCCAGGAAGAGGACAAAACACTAAACTTGCACAGCACGAGGTGGAAACACACCAGAATTGAAGTTTTATAGGCTTGTGGATCACATGAAGATTCACTTAACCCTCAATGTTGTTCTGCTTTTGCAGGATGGCCATCCTTTTTCGATTTGATCAATAAGGACTCTATAACATTAACGGATGACTTTTCCTATGGGATACACAGAGTGGAGACAACCTGCAGTCAGGTACAAAACCAGATTTAGACTTTTTTTTTTTTTTTAACACAATTATGAAAGCACCATGTTGATTCCCTCCCCTCCTCTTTGTAGTGTGGTGCTCACCTGGGCCACCTGTTTGATGATGGACCTCGACCAACAAAGAAACGCTACTGCATAAACTCCGCCTCCCTCAATTTCCAGTCGAAAAACAGTGCCTCTAAGGAGGCGGAAGCATCTGGAGAAGCAGGTCAATCACCATCTTCTACTAAGAATGAAGAACTTTAATAGGACTTGAAATAGACCAAACAGATGTCATGCTACTCCAAAGTCACTTCTGTATTATCAATTCCAAATCAAGTGAGCCGTGCAATCAGACAAAATATGCTTAGCAGCATTTGTCTGAATGATTGGTCTTTCAAGATCAAAATATGCAATAATATCAATGTCCAGATAACCGGTTAGAATATCCTTATGTTTGTGCCTCAACTTCTTGACTTTAATTATTGAGTCATCTGAAGAGCTCACATCACTTCCAAGAACATACATTGGGTGCAAAGTTCTGAGACCACATTGGAAACCTGAGATTTTTAGTTCTTTGTTTGTTTGTTTTTTTCATTTATTTTCATTTAAATCAAAACAAGTTTTAGAATTCAATATATATATATATATATATATAAAGAAACATTGTGATGGAAAATGAATAAGAACTATTTAGGATTCTACATTATTCCTTGGTCACTAGTCAAGTAAATTTGTGACATCGGTCATGTGACTCTTTGTACAAATGATTAGATATTCTTCCATTGAAACTCAAGATGCTCTTTGGATCATTCTGGAGAACATGATGATCAGGTTATAAACAAACTTGTGGAGTTCATACAGCTTGAATGCTGCTGCCATTAAAGCAAAACGAGGGACAAACCAAATACAAAGGTTTTCTCATAATCATGTTGATTTTTCAATTCAGATTTTAACTTAAATTGTTTATTCTGATAATATAATTTGTAATGGAAAAATGCATTTTCACTAGTGGTCTCTGACTTTTTGGACCCCATTGTATACTGAAAGTCCAATGATTGGATACGAATTATACATGTATACTTTTTCAGAGTGCTTTGTTGTTTTTGAAGTGACATGTGATACAGGGAGGTCAAAAAGTTTGAGGAAAATGCTATGCAAGTGCTCCTGTGAGCAGTAAAATAAGCACCGAGTGGAGAACAAAGCATTCTTTGAAATAAAATGGAACAGATGACAAATGTTTAGTCTGAACACAAATGTAGCCTGACTTTTAAGGGTGCATTTTGGTCTCCCTGCTTGCAGTGCCTATTTTTGTCCTGAGTTTTTTTTTTTTTTCTCTGAGATATTGATTTACTTTGATTGACAGAATTTAATTAATATTGACCAGTGTGATTAAAAGGATATTACGAATAAAATGTTGTTGTGAATTTTATTTACATGTGTAAGGAACATATATTTTGAAGAACACGTTTCTGAGTCAAAGCAATCATATGACTTCAGAAGATGTGAATATAGCACACTAGGCTTGTTTTTGTCCTTCAAGCTTGACAGCTCCTGGTCAATGTATGTTTTGGTTGTATGGAAAAGAGCTGCTCAGAAAATCTACTCAATTGTTCCTGAGGATTACTGACATGAAGGGTGGGTAAATGTTAATGTATGAATTAAAGGGTTAGTTCACCCAAAAATGAAATTTCTGTCAATAATTACTCACCCTCATGTCATTCCAAATCCGTAAGACCTTCATTCATCTTTGGAACACAAATTAAGATATTTTTTGATGAAATCCGAGGGTTTCTGAAGCACACATAGGCAGCAACGTCATTGCACCATTTTAGGTCCAAAAAGGTAGTAAACACATTGTTAAAATAGTCCACGTGACTACAGTGGTTCAACCTTAATGTTATGAAGCGACGAGAATACTTTTTGTGCACCAAAACAAAAATAATGACTTTATTAATTTGAACTGTTGTCATATGCAGTTGATGTAGTGAACGCAGTTCATCGCTTCCATGCGTCATCATCACACACATGCATCGTGCTGCTCACCTGTACAGCGTCGGCCAGTACTGAGCCGGCGTTCGAACATAAACATGGAAGCGATGAACTGCGTTCACTACATCAACTGCGTATGACAACAATTCAAATTGATAAAGTCATTATTTTTGTTTTGTTGTTTTGCACAGAAAATATATTCTCATCGCTTCATAACATTAAGGTTGAACCACTGTAGTCACGTGGACTATTTTAACGATGTCTTTAATACCTTTCTGGACCTCAAAAGTATCATCAAAAATATCTGAATTTGTGTTCCTGAAGATGAACGAAGGTCTTAAGGGTTTGGGACGACATGAGAGTGAGTACTTAATGACAAAAAATTTCATTTTTGGGTGAACTAATCCTGTAATAAAGATTGTCAAATTTGCTCTGACAAAAAAAAAAAAAAAAAAAAAAAAACACTTTTTGGCTATTTTACATTTGCATATGTAGCAAAATTACTGTTCTACCATCTTTTCACTTATCTTAACCCCAACTTTGTTGCAGCAGATCGCCACATTGGAGGAAATCCAGACACCCTTTATGTCCTCTTTGGGTTGACTAAACGGTGGTGTGCTTGGTGAGATGCTGGATTTCCTCCAAGCCTGAAGAGGTGACGTCAACCTCGCCATCCTCCTTGGAGTGCTGTTGTTTAGAGAACAGAGTGGTTGGCCTTACTCTTAGAGTGTGGGAAAAATCGTCCAACAGGCCTGTCGCTGAGAGCGTTTATGTTACCGATGCAATAAAGAATATTTACAAGTCAGGTGTGTTTAGACTGAGGGACGCTGGTAGGGGGGCTTTCGACAGAGGATGGAGGTTTTGGGGGGCCTGGCAGCTGGAGTGTTTCAAACCAGCTTTCAACCCCATATCGTCCCCCACCCGGAAGTCAAACAATTTTGTCATTTATAGAGCAAAAATGAACAAGCGAGACACTCTCGGTAGGTAGCGTGACTACTCAAACTGTTACAAGCCTTCTTTTTTTTTGAAGCTGGAATTCCAAAACATCCCGTTGAAATGAGTCGTGTCTTGTCTCTGGCCCAGACATTAACACTTTAATCACAGAATGTAGGTAAACCTCGTCCGTAAGTCTGTTTTCACATTCATACTGTCCGCCTCACTTCCTGCCACCGAAGTGTCACCCCGAGCAAGTCATACTATATCTTGTCCCACTGGCCCCATTAGTCTGCTCTATGAAAGCATTAAACCAAACATAAGATCCCCTGGCAGCAGCCGTACAACCCAAACACAAAGTCCATGATCCAAAAATCATCCAACACATAAACACCTCCCTCGAACCCTGAAACAAACACTATACTCTCCATAGCCTGAACACACTGGTTTCTTTGGGTATGTATGTAAGCAAGCCTCCTTCTTTCCTGCTTCATGGCCTGCCATTAACTGTAGCTCTATGCTGACTTTGAGGGATTACAGGGGCTTTGCACAGACCTGCCTCTGTGTTCACCCGAAAATGCTTGCTTGTTTAAGACCGCAGCTTTGTTGCAGGCACAGGAAACCTTGAATTTAACAGGGTTAATGAATTATTAGTGTTCGTTTTCTCCTTACTTCCTTCCTTCAATCTGTGGAGGACTTAAAAATTAATTTGATAATAAATCAGACCCCTTTACCAATCATTCATTCAGGCTCTTTAACCTGCGTCGTCACTTTCATATTCAAAGATTATGGAACGTTTGCACAAACCAAACTGAAATTAGGTGCTAGGAAAGCAGTGGAAGTGGTTTCTGTTTAGCTTTCCAAGCGGCGGTGCAATCTCCTGGTCTGTGTAAAGAAGCTCTATATCCACGCAAGTCCAACATTGACCAAGTTCCATCTCATATATGATGCACTTTTCCATGCAATTATGGGGACTGAAGCTTTCACGCTTCAAAAGTACCTTAAAAGTATTATAAACATCCATATTTCAAGTCTATATGCTTTTTGAACATTGAAAAATCTTTTGTCCCAATTAATTACAACCTGGACAATCTTCAGAATTTCTCTATTACATATGGGTTTGGAATAATAAGATGGTGAGTAAATGATGACTTCATTTTTGATTGAATTATCTCTTTAGGTCTAGCATCAATTCAATGCATATGTGTATTCTTTGAAATTTCTGTACCTTTTCCATAGACACACCTCAAGGACCAGGAGTGAAACAGGATAAGTCTTTGGAGGCCCTTTCCAACTTATCATGAAACCCCTTCATGATTATCCTAAAAGAATTGCTTCATCCCAAGCTCTAACAGACTTGTTAAAGTCAACATCACCTTTCCCCTACATTCACTCCAAATGATGCAATTAATAGAGACTGTCAATTTTAAAAATCACTTTTTGGCTATTTTACATTTGCAATTTTGCATATGTAGCAAAATTACTATTCTACCAACTTTTTGCTCAACTTAACCCCAACTTTATTGCAGCAGTCGGCGCTGATAGCCTAGTGGTTAGTGTGCCAACATATGGTGCAAATGCGTTCACGGTGACCCGAGTTTGATTCCTGTCTTGAGGTCCTTTGCCGATCCCAATGCTTTCCTGTCTGTTCTCTCTGAATAAAGGCACAAAAAGCCCATAAAATATAACTTTAAAAAAAAACTTTGTTGCAGCAGATCGCCACATTGGAGGAAATCCAGACACCCTTTATGTCCTCTTTGGGTTGACTAGGTGGTTGTGCGCTTGGTGAGATGCTGGAAGTCATATGAATAAATGATGAGAACATTTTCATTTTTGGTTGACCTACCTCTTTAGGTCTAGCATAAGTTCAGTACATATGTTTACGCTTTGAAAATCCTATACCTTTTCCATAGTTAGACGCACCTCAAGGACCAGGAGTGAAACAGGATAAGTCTTTGGAGGCCCTTTCCAACTTATCATGCAGTCCTGGAACCCCTTCATGATTATCCTAAAAGAATTGCTTCATCCCAAGCTCTAAACGACATGTTAAAGTCAGAATCACCTTTCCCCTGCATTCGGGATGCTTCACATGTCATAATCTGGTCAGTTGCAGAAGCCAAGAAGAAAGGGAGGACAAATCACTAAAGTGAGTGTAAAAAAAGAATTTGTGGAATAGTGTAGCTCTGCCAGCTCTATCAGGCATTTGTCTGATGGATGTGTTGTGACTCCTTTCCTGGAGAAAAGTCAATGATCTCATTTCAGCTCTGTTAACTACTGCCAAGTATTTACTTTTTTTTTCAATGAGCAGTGTGGGGGCAGAGGGACAGAGTCTGCCTGTGGCCTCGCTCCAAATGATGCAATTTGACAGAAACCACATGAAGGGCCTAGGGTATGCAGTATGGCCAGGGTCTTGGAGTATGTAGGCAACATCTACCAGGCCTCTCTTGTACCAATAACAAAAATAATCATTAGGTCAGAAAAACAAGACCTTTGCTCCAAGCCAAAAACACTCAATACTCGTTTTAATACTAAGCAAAATGAAACCACTGGTTTATCTCTTAAGGTAACCCAAGCTGTTTGAGAAAGTTGTGCAGGATGTCTTTCCCTCTACTTTTTCTGAACTGGAGTTGGGCGTCTACAAGTGAGACATCACAGCTTTGGAATGCCACCAGGCGATCACCACACCACCTCTCCGGCATGCCGAACATAAATAAACCCTAGGATTTAGCCGCTTTGTTATTCCTAGCATTACTATCAGGAAGTGTCCGGCAGTGATCTATGCTCTTCAAATAGTTCATTTGCAGCCTCGGTAAGACATTCTTTTCCCAGGGCGGGGAATTAAAAAGCAGCTCTGTGTTTTGAAGTTGGTCAAGGGGATGAGGCTCTCCATGACCCCTGTGTTTGGTTTAGGAGTACTTGCTGTTATTGGGGACGTGTGTGTCCGTCTGCAGCTGGTGTATGGGAATGAAGAGTCGGCATCTCTCGGACCGGGAAAACGTAATTTTTGTCCATGTTTGTTTTGAATCTGCCAGGTTGTTTTGACTACCTAAGTTTGCATCTTGAGCACACATCCTGATGAACCCAATGAATGTGTCCTATGCATGACCCCGCAGCTGTCCGAGGGCTGAGCGGATGCTTTGGGAGAGTTTTAATAGGTGATGAATGCAGAAGCGTAACTTTTGTGGACAAGCAGGATTGGGCTTGCTGTTGTAAAGTGAAAGCTTATGCATAGAGATGGAGCCAATTATAGAGTGTAGGAGAGCAAGGAAAGCAGGTTTAATAATGAATCTGATGTCTCCCTTTTTAGAGCTTTGGGATAGCAACCAGTTTATTTTACAAGTGAAGGTACAGAGCTGTGCCATATTGACACAGTGAAATGTGGTGAAAGGTTATTAAATTTTTAAGTAGAGGATGTATGGAACAAGTTAGCCATGTGATTAATTAATGGGTAGAGGTGTGTGTTTGTGAGAAAGGAAGTTCAGAATGGCATCCGAAGGTTCTGGGATCAATTATGCCTTGGAGAAAGTGGAGTGAAATTGTGGCGACTGGGCCTCTTGTTTCGTTGCCGAGTTCTGCGGTTCATACTGTCGAGCGAAAATTAGCTTTTATAAGAGCGTATTCAAGAGCTGACACCATAAAACTGACAGAGGGCATTTGTGTCTTTGTAGTTTCAGCCTGTGCAGAACTTGCATCTGGAGGAAAAGACAAGATTAAGGTTCTTAGCTGGCCCCTTCTCTCCCATAACCCATGGGAGGAAAAGCAGTATCTCTGAGCCCAGAGTTAAATATAGAATGGTTACAAAGCGCTCATGATTTGCATACCTGAGAATAAAATGGTCCTGTTCTGGAACAACTTAGCCAAACTGCAAAGGAAGCCATGGGAATTTCCCTCCACTCTGCAGCCCAGAAATGTGGAAAATCTTCTGGAGAATTGAGCTGCTCAGAACAACTGCTCTTTGAGTTAAACTCTGAATTGAAAATGTAAATCCAAGCCTTCAACCAAACAACTTCATTCACCATTTCCCACAGAAAGAATCAAACTAGTTCCTTTATGAGGAAAAACAGTCAAGCAGAAAGACGAGATGTATTGATTTCCATGCACTAAGATGAAATTCTTTTAAAGGTGCAAGGCTGAGATTGGGGCAGTTGTGGCCTAATGGTCAGAGAGTCAGACTTGTAACCCAAAGGTTGTGGGTTTGAGTCTCAGTACCAACAGGAAATGTAGGTGGGGGGGAGTGAATAAACAGCACTCACTTCCACTCTCATTAAAGTGCCCTTGAGCAAGGCACCTAACCCCCAATCACTCCCTGGGCGCTGCAGCAAAAATGGCTGCCCACTGCTCCGGGTATGTGTTCAATACTCACTGCTGTGTGGGTGCACAAATTCCGAGTATGGGACACCATACTTGGCTACACGTCACTTTCAGATGGTTTTAAATTCATATTCCAGTGTTTTGGTTTATAGCCATTAAAATTACAAACAAAACACTTTGTTAGCTTTGTTAACCTGTTTTACTGAATATCAGCTATGATATGCATTTTCCACCTACTTCAATTTTTATCTATGCCAGTGAAAAATGATGCATGTTTAAATTAACGAAATATTTTTAAAAAATATAGTAAAAAGGGCTGAAATGAATGAATATGACATGCCGTATTTTACCTAAATGTAAAGCAAAAAACTATGACTAAAATGGGAAACTGTGTAAAATTGAACACAGGTCCTGACACGCATACCACATGACATGCGGTTGCTAAGGCGCACCAAGTAAACACTTATCAGCTCACAAAAACATTTTTTCTTCATTCACTCTTTTTACTCACTCTCTTTTTTTCTTCCTTTCTAAAGCAAGTAAACTTGCCTCTGGCTCCCTGGGCGGCGGGAGCATTGAGCGAACGCCAGATCTTTAGGATGTCACCGCTGCTCAGTTGCTTCCACTTAGCCTTCCAGACTTTCCCCTGGCTTCTTTTCAAAACAAATCTTGGAGCGGGCCCACAGAAAGTGCATTCTTTCAGGGTCCCTGCGAGCAGTGCTCACGTGCTCCGCTGCTGCCAGAGGTCGCCAAGACAGACTCACTGAGACATCATTTAGTTACACAATTCAAATCAGAAAGTCCAAATACTGTATATTTAGATACATATTGTGCATATTAACGTACATACATTTATATCGATTGCTTACTATGTAGCAAAACATTGGAATTGTGTTTTGTGAAGTATTTTATTTTTCTTCTTCTTATGGTAGTGAAAATGTCTCCAAATACCACTAACAAACTACTGAGTGTTTACGTTTGTTCTTACTGAAGTACAGCATACTGAGAGCTCAAATTAGAAATTCAATTGCAAAAGACTAAACCTTTTTGTCACCTTCCGCCACTCAAGCAAATGAAATAAACTAACTTTGCTTTAATCTGCTGTTGTCCTGTTGGCCTTGGCAGGTGTTTAATAGCGATTAAGTGTTGTTTTACTTCCTATGTTTGGTTAGGTTAATGGTGAATGGGCTTTTGGCAAATTCTTCAGGTTGCCTATTTGAGTAGTGAGATTAGGCAGCTGTTAGTGTTTGGTCCAATCAACAAAGCCCAAAACCTTTTCTCTCTACAGGATCAATATGTAAACATAAACCAGAAGAATCCCAATCTGTGCGCAAATTGTATGCCAAATTCTGTATCGATGCTGCTATTTTTAGATGATATTAGTTTGGAGTCAGTTCCTTCAAAATAATCACTATTGACAATGGTGCTGTTGATATTGACATTCAGGTGAGACATAATTGAGAATTCTCTATAGTGTGATTGATTTTTATTATTATTTCTCACATAATGCATATCTCAGAAGCCTTCTCAAATATTTCTCATTTGAGCATAACTTTGTTGCAAATTTTTCTCAGTATTTTTATTACTAATAAGCGATTAAGCAATCTAATCTAAATTTAATGGGTTTCTCAATTATGTCTCATTTGAGTACTAACGCTGTCTCAGCTGTTTCTTCTAAAATTCCTTAAAAATTAAACAATTTTGACCTAGTAAGTATACAACTGAAGCAGATAAATGGATGGAGATAAATAAGGAGATTTATCATAAGGAGATAAATGATGGACATTTCACCCCATTTCATTAATAAGCACAGATAGCAAAGTCTTTCCCTGAATTGGTATCAAAAGGAGTGTAAATGACAGAGAAACTTCAGGTATTGACAGTATTGACCTTTGCTGGCCCCTCCCTCATTTCTTTTATATCATCTCACATTCCAAACATTCCTATTGGAACAGGACTCACCAATCACCCCACTCACACACCCCTGAAACCAAACAAAGGTCATGGGGAGTGACCTTTACTCCAGGCGTCCAACCAAACTACAGGTGACGATGGAGGGCTTTCTGGAAGGTATGTAGCATTAGCTGAAGTTTGTGTCCTTATCTCAAATGTCTAAATACTCATTTACTTAAAAAGTAACTGATCAATAACTTGGGTCGATGACCCACAAAACGCTTGCCGTCATGGAGTGTATTAGCGTAAGGAAGGAACTTGAATGAATCAATGTGTATTCAAAGGTTACAAGTTATACAAATGCAGTACAGAAACATATTTTAGATGCAACAGAACACATTTCTTCTACGTTTTTGATCTTTTAAAAAATGTTTTTTTGTAGTTCATTAAAAGGAATATTACGGTTTAATACAAGTTCAGCTCAATCAACACCATTTGCGGCATCATTTTCACCACAAAAATTTATTTCCACTTGTCCTTCCTTTTATTTATTTATTTATTTTTTTTTTTTTTTAAAGAGCAAAAATCTGGGTTGCATTGAGGCAATTACAATGGAACTGATTAGAGGCAATTCATATAGGTTAAAATTCAATAGTATATCCACACAACTTTAACAATATACATGTTAATATGATTTTAGTATAGGATAAAACCAATTACTAATCTTTTTAGTTAAGTTATATGCAATGTTAAGCCTAAAACAACTAAAACTGATACTTTACAGCTCAAATAATGCACACATTTTAACATAAATTTAAGAATTAATGAACACCTTAAGGGGCCGTTCACACAGAACACATTTTTCCATTCCACTGCACTACTTTTCCATTATTTTTCTATGTAAACATGCGCTAGATGGATATGTTTGACCGTTCATGTCACACGTTTTTTTGCAGTGTCTCGTGCTTGAAGCACCTCGCACTTTTTTCGTTCCATTGACCAGCATCTCGCGTTTTTGTTGTTAAAAAACGCAAAGGCGCAGGTATAGCGCAAGATCTAGAGACTAGTTTTTTTTAAAGTTGAATTTCTTTAAACTTAAACGCCGTGCTTTTAAAATGCCGCCCGTGTCATGCACGAGACGCTGCAAAAGATGCGAGCGCAATGGTTAAAGATGTCTGTCTAGCATTTGTTTACATTGAAAAACAATGGAAAAGTAGTGAGGTGGAATGGAAAAAACACATTCTTTGTGAACGGCCCCTTAAAAATTAAGGTTCCAAAATGGGGGTTTTGTAAAGATGTAATAGAACCATTTTTGGTTCCTCAAAGAATCTTATAAGAACCATTTTTTGTTTTTCCTCTCTTTTTTTCCACCATAACGAACCTTTTGTGGAATGAAAAGTTTCCATGAATGTTAATGGTTCTTCGTGGAACCATCAATGCCAATAAAGAACCTTTATTTTTAAGTGTAAATACTTTTATAAAATGATAAGCTTCATGTTTTTGCTTTTTAAATCCTCAAATAATTGTCGCCTTTACTTCCATGCAAGTGCCTCATTGTAACCTCGAAAACGAAGGACAAGTCAAAATGATTTTTTATAGTAATCAACATTTATACCAGAAGTGCTCTCAGTTCAGCATAACTGGTACTGAACCTGAATATTCGGTTAAATAATTGGTTTTCAACATGACCAATGAGTTCCAGGTTGGATCTCAGTTAATGTGGGTTATAAAACTGTATGTATAATAATTATACAAAACCTTGTTTAAAATAGTTTTCAGCAACCAGGCGCATTCTGTTCAGTGTGATAGTAGTGAGGTTCCCAGTTGCAGCCGCACTTGAGCTGTTTTTTTTTTTGGGGAAAAATCAGGAATGCGCAGTGGGCCATTCGCTCTCTTTTGAAGACTTCCTGTCTAGGAGGCCAACGTTCCATAAATTTGTCAATGAAAAGGAGTTAATTGAAGAACAGAGCAGAATTCATCAGGGCTACACTGAGACTGTGTATTAATGTGTGTTGTGCTCACGTGTTTGTATTTGTGCATAGATACATAGGTGTGTGAGAAAGGGACATCATGCTTCTGAAAATATTTCCTCGGTTGGAAAAACATTTGCCTTCGAGGAAAAACTCACAAAGTTGCGGTTTGCTGCACCCTGGTAGACTGCGTTCAGCCAATAGAAGAACATAGATTCTGTATTGACCAAAACTTGGTCTATTCATAAACTTTACATGTGCCTCCACTTGGCAAAACTCAACATAGTTGGGATTGCTGTCGCCATATGACGGAAGAGCATGTGGAGAAAAGGAATTTCTTTTACAGCAACTGCGTGGAAGTAAAATAAACAGTTGTACACAGAAATGTACTCACTGATTTACAGCCATCGATAATAGTCACTTTCAACTACATCAGTTTTCCAACAGTGCACATTCAGACTTACTCAACAAGATTTTTATATCTATATTCCATCAGCAGCACCGATTTAGACTTCTCATTTCAATCTCCATACAATTAACTATATATATATATATATATATATATATATATATATATATATATATGTGTGTGTGTGTGTGTGTGTGTTTCAAAATATTACTGGTTTTTAGATGGTTTTTTTTAATTTATTTTTTTATTTAGACTAAAAAAAGCTTGAGCTGATAATTTAATATGTAAAAAAAAATGAAAAGTGGTCTCAGACCTTTGAACCCTAAGGCTGAACGTTTCCCATTTTCATGAGAAAAACATCTAAATGTAATAAAGTGTGCTGTAAATCTGAACATGTCTCAGAGACAAAGCAGTGACTGCTGTATGTCTCTCTTGGCAGTGAGGTGCACTGAGAGATAAAGTGTCGGGATAGATTTAGCAGGGCTGGAGGCTTTCAGTGGAATGTGCTCATTTGGCGTCCTCTGAACTTTAGTGAATGAGTGAATGGGGAGTGTTAGTTGTCATCTTCTCTCGTCTGTGCCGGCAGATGGAGCCTTTGGCCTGCCAGCTGTCGTCTGCAGCACACACATTTAGAGCTGGCACTGAGGAAG
The DNA here is from genome assembly GCA_037950665.1 of Hypophthalmichthys nobilis. Classification (NCBI taxonomy): domain Eukaryota; kingdom Metazoa; phylum Chordata; class Actinopteri; order Cypriniformes; family Xenocyprididae; genus Hypophthalmichthys; species Hypophthalmichthys nobilis. The sequence goes on along the minus strand of CM075489.1, from coordinate 9,901,856 downwards.
CAGACTGCTCATTTGGTACCTTCAGATGGCAACCAGGTCTATGATACCTGGAGAAAGCTCAACTTACTTAGCATTCCTATTGCTTGGATGGAGCAGCACCCATTATAGTAGATGTTTTGGTGGAGACCGATTATATTTATTGAGGGCTCTTAAAAGCATTAAATGGATTGTTCATTTTCTGCTGCTTTTGACTTCACAGGGGAATGGCTAGTGAAAAGCTTGGAATTGTGCACATTATTTAACTGGTCAGCTAATTAGTTAATCTATAGTTGTGAGAAAGCAAGGAAGGTGGGAAAAAAAAAAAAAACAGTGAACAAGGTTTTCACGGTTCACCTCAGTCTGGGAGGTACATCCTTTGTGTTGGTTACACTTTGACCTTAACAAGGTGTGGAGGTAAAAGTCTGGCTGGCAGCAGAGGGGTCAAAGGTCAGTGGGTTTTCCTGCTCTTGGTTTCCTGAATGCCTCCATCACAGGAAGTGGACATGCTGAGATTTTCCTGCACTGGAAGTTCTTAAACACAAAGAACTTGATTGCTGAGCTTAATGTACACATACAAAAATGAAATTGTCAGAGTTCATCAAAAAAATATTAATGATTTAGGAAAGGAAAAAAAAAAGTATTTAAAAAATTATTATATTTTATATTAATTGCTTAATAGGTTAAAATATGATTAAAGGGGCTGTATGTATAGAATTTAGAAACATTTGTTATTAGTGACACCTGTGGCCGTTAAGTGAACTGCAGCCAGCACTACTCATGCTTGCGCTGGTGCACATGTAATGTTCAAGAAACTGAACGTGATTCATGGCAAAGTTATTTTTCGTTCTTTCCTCAGAAATAAAAAGAATTTGGAAATACCTTTGCAGCGGTATACTGTTAGTGAACGACTACGCCATCTACGCTGCTGAGAGCGACGTTTAGATGAATCTAGATGAGTTTAGATGTATGTGCTGTGCGCTTTCCTCTCAATAACAAAATTAGACACAACAGGAACAACAGCGGTGAGAAAGCAGCAGATAAGAAAGCATCTGATATGTTTGCACCAGCTCTGCAATTCACCGGCATCGTGTCGACAGATGAGGTAATTAAAATTACATTATGATAGCTTGATTATAAAGTGTATTTGAGACTTTATAGATGTCTATGTGAGACTATAGTTTGAATTAATCCATTTTCTTTGTATGACACATTGACTTTACAGTGCAGAATAACTCTTTCGGCATTATTGTATAAGTATTAATTTTATGTGCCACTAAACGGAAAAGGGTCTCTCGCGAGTATGCATAAATATCATATCCTTTTGATTTTTTTTTAGATCTTCACATAAACATCAGTCTACAGGCTTCAATCTAGGAAATCAGGGAAGGTCTCAGTTTTTAAGTTTTGTTACAAGCTGTTCACACATAGGCAATAAAAAAGCAATTAATACACTCAAATTCTTATATATAGCTCCTTTAATGTTAAAGTAGTAATATTTCAGCAGATAGTTGATTATGTGCAACGTAAATATATGCCTTTTCAAATACTGAGAACAGACTTTAAAAAACAAACATGTATTTTGTTTTTGCATTTTTACTATTTATTTTATATATGTATTATTTTCTTATATATTATTTTCTAAACTAAATTATTTTAAATAACTCAACTATCATTATTCAAAACAACTCGAGATGTTTATAGTAATACTCCCCTACATAAAATATTGTAAAGTCCCACTCTGACTCTTATCAGCACACCAGAAAGACACACACTTCCCCTACGGCAGCTTTACTGAAGAACAGCATTCACTTCTGACCTTCCCACCGGGTCGAAAGCCACAGAGCAATTGTTCTGGGCCATCAGACAACAGACCACTTTATGGCACTGAAGTAAATTAACATGGTGTTAAATTTGCGGATATATGACATAAGCAACGCTAATAGAGCAACTCATGTTGGTTAGTTAAATCTTTGTTCATAAATATGAAGATATATGCTTAATTTTCCTTAATTACAGAACAAGCATCATTAAGGTTTTTACTAGTGTAATTTAAGAATATCCGATATACCATCTAATTTGCTTTGAATGGGTTCACAAGGTCTATTTCTGGTTTGTGGGTTTGTTAAAGTGATCAGAAGGTTTACTTGTACATCACTTTGGTTAATGTTCACATCCTTAGCAGATATTAGTTATCAGTAGGGAAGATGGACTAATGGATGGTTATCTGACTGATAGCAGATCACCTTAACCTGAGGCTCCTTCACCAGCTGGAGTGGCCCAGGTCAATCTATTGTGCTGTGTTTGTGCACAAACACAACTTCTCATGTAAATGGAGGTGGTCAGGGTCAGGCCCTCAGGGTCCCGGGAACAGTGGGAGTGTGTTATGGCTGATTCCACCTGTTGCCAATTGGTAATATATCAAGTCATTTGTTAAAGGGATAGTTTCTGTCATTATTTACTTGTTTAATCTTTTGAAGAGAACATTGGTCAGTATAAATTAATGTGAAAGAAAACGTCAAACTCGAAAACTGCATGACTTTTTTGGAGCCAGTAGTTCATTACTCACTCAAAATCCCTCCTTATCGAGTTCATATAAGTTCAATGTCCGATTTGTGAACAAATCATTCATTTGAATTGGATCTTTTCAATGAAGCTGTTTGATACAAAACCATGATTTGTTTTACGAAACGGACTGCTCTGATTCACCTCACCAACTCAATCCAGTTGTAGCAGTTTCCATCTAAAAAATTAAGTCATTTTCAAAGAACTTGAATCACTTTTAGGATATATTTATGCCTCCTTTTTCAAGCTTGAAAGCTTCAGTTTTTTATTCATTGTAATTGCATAATTAAAGAAGACCAGGACATTATTAAAAATTTCTCTTTTTGTGTTCCACAGATAAAAAAGGTGAGGATTGGAACGACATGAGGGCAAGTAAATGTCGACAGAATTATTTCTGGGTGAACAATCCCATTAAGATAAATTATGGTTGTAAATATTTATAGTTAAAAGCAGGCCATTTATGACAAAATATTCACACTTGTGATTCCCATGGTAAACAGTAAACTTAACTGTAGCCTCTTGACACAGTGACACGCAAGTGTTCTTCCTGGATCAGAACCTTCTGTTGACCCTGTGACGCCACATTGTACCTGCTTCCCAAACTAGAGCGTGAGTTCACAGAGGTCCATTTCCATATACACAGGCCACCCTTTCCTTTTCCATATGACTACATTAGGAATACGAGAGCCTGGAGACTATGAATAGACCAGCGGACCCTGCTGTTCACAGGGGACTCAGGTTCAGTGAGGTGGGAGTTTGTGTGAGCTTGCACACATTGCCTCCTGTCTCTCCAAGGTGGCCTGGGAGCTGGCCAGACGTCTATGTCACTTCAGAAGGGAGGGGTTGGGAGAGGCAACTCAAGCTGATAATTTGTCTTTATGGCCCCACATCACCTTTAACCCTTTGACAGGGTGACTGACCCTAGATAGTCCATTTCTAAGTGACCAAAAAGGCAGTTTGGCTGTCTGGTTAGTGGATGATAATGTTGGCTTCCATATACTGTATATATATATATAGAGAGAGAGAGAGAGAGAGAGAGAGAGAGATGTTTTGTACACATTTTAATTATTCTTAACTTGAAATGTTTGAGTACACTAATTCATACATTTAACTTGTAACCTCAATGTAAACATTTTTATTAGTGTAAACTTAGCTTGCTATAACAAGGTAATTCAGCTAGCTAGAATAGGTCTGAGGGAAAAAAAGTTCCTGGGACAAATTGTTCCGGGTAATTTTGGTGGAAACACGGCTAATCACTACCAAATCTCCCATTTAACATTAATCTTGCACAAAAACAAACAAACAAACACTTAATTTTAGCATTTACTCCCCCTTTCAAGTGCCATGGGCAAAGCATGCTGGGAAACAGAAATCCCAGCCCAGTTTCAGTTAAACTTAAGATTGTCTAAATAAAAAGAAATAAGTTTATAAAACTCAAAACAATGAAACAGTTCAGTTTACTTCAAATATATCAGTTCTGTGAACTTGAAAGAAAAAGAAAGTGCTAAATACTCATTTAAAAGTGCTAAAGTTCATTGGACTGAACTAATTTGTTTAATTTAAGTTTGTCCTACTCAAACCAATTATTTTGAGCGTTACGCTGCATTCACACGGGGCGTCAGCGTCAACGCTTGACGGAGGGCGTGTCTGAAGCTAGTGTTGACGCGACCGTTATAGTGATAACAGCCAATCACTTTACTTTCCAGTGTTGCACGAATGCAATTGGCTAGCGACTGCTCTAGGGTGTTTGCATAAAGCGATCTGATTGGCTGACGCCTGTGTTGGCGCTTGAAAAGTTGAGAAATCTTCAACTTCTGCCACTTGCAACGCGAGTGAAGCGACACGACGGAACCCACAATTCAGTTCGGCAACGCATGACGTCACCCATTCAAAGTAAATGACAAGCGTTAACGCCGTGTGAATGCAGCGTTAGGGTTTACAGTGAAATAAACGCCTGACATCCATTTATAACAAAAAGTAGAACTTGCTCATCTCATTGCCAGAGACTTCTTCACAGAATTTGATAAGCTGCCCCATGAGCATTGAACATTTTCTGTTTCATTTTTTTTTCATTACCGCTACTTATGCAGCTTTGAGACTGAAGTGAAGAGGAAAATGCTTTAACAGTTTGTGTCTGATGTGTGGCTGTAGGCCCCTGGCAGCCGGCTTTCATAAATGTATCGCATATGTGGGGGCCGCTTTGAGGCTGTCTGGGGATGAAACGGTTAAAATTGACATCGGGTGGCAAAGGGGCTGTGGTTGGTCTCAAATCTTTTTAGTTTGCCGCAGTGGACGAGTTCTCCCACAATTTTGCCCAGAGCGCTCCCCTCCTCTGTCCGAGAGAGAGAGAGAGAGAAAAAGGAAATCTGTGTCCAACCCAAAGAATGTCTTTTGAAATGCACATGCTCCTTTTTTTTTTTTTTTTTTTTTACACACTGCGAGCACTTTGTTTCCTTAACATTTCTACAGATTTGGCCTGCATTCTTGTGATTTACTACCACAATCATTACTTTTAATGGTGGAAAATACATTGCATCTTCAAAATAAATTATTAAGCATATTATTGATTTTCGTGATTTTTTTAATTTGATTTTTTTAATGAAAATAAAACATAAATGCATTACAGTTTTTTTTTTTTTAATATAATAAATGCTTTGGCAATAGAAAGCTTTTTACCATTCTTGAATCTTGCAAAGGACAGAGTGAAGTGCATTTTGCACAATATGTATACATTCAAGTCATATGTCTCCATGTTCTGACAAAAGTTTCAAGTTGGCCGTAATCGATCTTGGTAGTACTTTGGGCAGTAATTTGTGGCTGGGGCTATTGATCGTATTCGTTTCATTCGCTGGCGGTCCTGACGCCGCTCTGTCTGCGGGGGAGTGGTCTGAAATTCCTCTTCTCCACCTTCTTTGGGGGTCTGAGAGCTGTTTTTTATGAATGAACTGAATACCAACTACAAATTAACCAGTCTCTTTCACAAGAAAAGCACTCCTTCTGTAGCCAGTTCTACAAACATGCTCGTTTTTGGTGTAATGCAGTGAGGAATAATATAAAAGTGCATTAGTGTAAAAATAAGCATCCAGATGTTGACATATTACATAAAACACAAAATCATGTGGTTCAAATAAGCAATAATCTTCAGAAAAGTATAATATATAAACCTATAAAAGTGCATTAATATAAAAATGCACACTCAATATGCATTGGGCTAATGACAAATAAGGATGTCTGAGATGATGAAACAGGATAAATCTAATTAAATCATTTTTGATAAGTTCTTAACTTTTTTATTTTTTTAAATAAATTCATTTTTATTCAATATTTAAAGAACGTTTTACTTTGGCAGACAGGGGTTAATATATCTAATATTAATATTTTTTTTAACAAAATTGCTGCGCTGCTTATTCTTAAGGAACATTTCAGGCTTTTTCCCTTTTGCAGTTACACATCTTAAACATGTTTACGCTTATTAAAATACTAAAATAACTTTAATTTAAAAAAAAGTCATCAGAACTTAATAGCTCCAGACAAAAAAAAAAAAAAAAAAGCTCATCAACCCATAAAACATGCATTTTATATATTTCTTGATGCACTTTTTAATTTTCTTTCTGTCTTTCTTCTATCTTTGTTATCTTTTGTGCAGCTCTTGGAGTTCAAGTTCCTCCAGCTCTTGGTTCTAAAGCCCATCTCTGACACAATTGTGTTCAGTTGGAGAGGGTTTGGGAGGACTTTGCCATTCCCCCCCGTTTGTCGAGCAGGCTCGGTCAGATCGTGGGAAAGGCCCTCCACGTAAAGCAGTTTATTCTTTGTCACTGTTGTTCTTGTGTAATTGATCTCACTCCACGTCGATGGGCGGAAGACTTCAAAGACACGCGGCTGTTGGAGGTCGATCTGCTTGTGCTCGCGGCCTTGAGGGATAAAAAACAACTGCTTCCCTTTCTCTTACAACGCACACTTTTGATGAGTGTGTAAAGTTGCGTAAAGCAGCCTGTATGGTCATAGTACCAAGCTATGCACGTGAGACGTGACGTGAACTTTGGACATTTGGCGTGACCGCCAAATTATAGCCTACATATGCTATTAACAATAAATTATTTTTTAATGATAAAGGATTTAGCCTACTTCGCAAACAAAAGTTTAATTGAATGGTTTTATAACGTTTGCAAGGACCTTTTCACATGTCCGGGTTTCTCGAAGCGGAAGTCATCAATGAGAGAATATATTAAATATATATTTTTGTGTCCCCAATTTCTCAAATAGCAAAAGAAAAACTCAACAACAGTGTTTTCACAACTTACAAAAAGAGGAAAAAAATAGAGAGAGACTGATAACGGCAGTCAGAAGAGAGATGTCAACTTTACCGTTACTCCCACAGCCGCTGTATAGACCCTTTCCACAGACTGTGATGACGCGTTTTAACGGTCATCAATATCGTAAATCCTGCAAAGTTTTTTATATTTTCATTTTTTAAAAAACGTATGTACATTTATAACACTATACTCAGCATTATATTACCTTTGCATCAAATTACAAAAAACTCAGACTGCCGTTATCAATCTATTTTTATTCCTCTTTTTGAGACTTGTGAAAACACTATTGTGGAGTTTTTCTTTTGCTATTTGAGCAAATGGAAACACAAAAATATATTTAATACATTCTCTCATGACGACTTCCCCTTCTGAGAAACCCGGAAATGATGAAAAGGTAATACAATACCTATTAATAGTGTTATAAATGTACATACTTTTTTTTTTTTTTTTTTTTTTTTTTTTTTAAATGAAAATATAAAAAACTTTGCAAAATTTACGATGCTGATGACCGTTATAACGCGTAATCACAGTCTGTGAAAAGGGCCCATAAACGCCGAAACTTACAGCGCGTCAAGTGTAGTCTGACTCCCGATGATGACTCGGCGGTTCTTTTTTTTTTTTTTTTTTTTTTTTTTTTTGAATCAAAATCGTTTTTTTATCAACAAAAACGTACAGTAACAACGCGGCCGACCAGTGCTGTCCGATTCCCGAGCTAAAGACTCGTTTTCTGTTAAATGAATCACCTTTGAATCACATATTGAAACGTTATTTTTGTCATGCCAGACTCTAAATCCATCAAGAACTATATTTGCTGTTCTCTTGTATTTGATAGGTTGTTCAAATGACAATGTAGATAGAAATATTTTTTATATAGGCCTATATATAGCCACACACACACACACACACACACACACAGGTTTGTTTTTGTGAATTGTGGGGACATTCCATAGACGTAATGGTTTTTATACTGTACAAACCGTATTTTCTATCGCCCTACACCAACCCTACACCTAAACCCATCACAGGAAACTGTGCACATTTTTACTTTCTCAAAAAAACTCATTCTGTATGATTTATAATCCTTTTGAAAAATGGGGACATGGGGTAATGTCCTCATAAGTCACCCTCTCCTTGTAATACCCATGTCATTATACAAATTTGTGTCCTGATATGTCACAAAAACGCGCACGCACACACACACACACACACACACACACACACACACTCACATATATATATATATGCTACACACGCGTGTGTATTTACTAGTAAATGTTATTAAAAATTAATGAATAGATAAAATAGGCCTATCACATTTTTTTGGTTGTAATATTCCTTTACTGTTTGCAATTTGTATTACAATTATGCAACCTCTAAAATTTTGAAATCTGAAATGATCTCATCGTGTGTCTGCTGAGGGCAGGTAGTACTGCAGTACTAAACTTTTTCTTATTCCTAAAAAAAAAAAAAAAAAATACTAAAAGAATCGTTAACAGTTAAGAAAGCAGATCTTTAAGAGGAGAATCGGAGCACATCCCAAACGAAGTTTATGTATTGATTACATTTCTTTAAACAAACAAACAAACAAATAAACAGTCTATGAACTATGCTGTGTCTTTAAACTTTCTGGAGCGTAGCCAGTAACATGAATGGTGCTGGACACGTGAGTTTGTCTCAATGTGGTCTCTCCTCTTAGTGTTTCTCATGTTTTCTCTGGCTGTTGTCCAATTCTTTTCTCTCTGTCTTTTTTTGCGCCTTTCGTGCCCCCTCCCTCCTCGTGTTATCCACCCACGGGAAAAGTGATTTTCGCCCCCCTCTCTCTCCCTTTTTTTTTTTTTAAATGTATATACCTCATCCTCATCTCCAGTCTCTTGGACTTATTTCCGTGTGGGCAGCAGGGATGCATTTAAAATGCCCCCATTTTTTTATTTAAACCAATCCGCGTAGAAAGTCTTTCCCCGCAAATTCTTGAATCCGCAGTAGCGTGGATTTGACAGTGCACTGTCACACTTCCCTCTGCGAATGTCTCGTTCAAATTGCAATCGATCACTGGGCTTATTTTATTACTAAAGCCACCCCCACTTAATTCTACAGAGGAGACTTTTTTTTCTCTCTCTCTGTGTGTGTGTGAGAGTGTGTGAGCCAAATTCTCAACCAAGAGGCAGCACGTGCTTCTCACAATACCGCGCTTTTAATTTACATTTTGCATCCCCTTCATGAGCGCACCGGTTTTAAACGCATTGTTTTTGATAAGCGCGCACTGGTGAGCGCGAGACACTGACTGACTGGCGGCGAGCTCGTGCTGCAGGAACAGAAGGTGCGCGAGACTCTGTTTGGAACTCACACACACGATGAGCGCGCGCGGCGAGGAAGCTGCCGGCGAAGCTTCAGGATCGCAGGAGCAGCCCGAGCCCGAGCCCGCCCCGGCCGAGCCAAAGAAGAGGGGACCGGGTAGACCCAGGAAGCCGCAACAGGTCAGTGTGACTCTTATTTCTTCCACCACTAACACATTTAATATTCTAAATTGGGAATGGACGTGTTTAACCTTGCTAGACCGCTCAATAAACATTCTTAGAGTAACTATATTACTCTTCGCGCGCACTTTATGGCTCATATATTTACATGCACCCCTGCTCCAAAGACGGCTTTAAAACCAGACTACGCTGGTTTGCTGGTCTCCCGAACAGGTCTGGTTGCAGGTTTTAAAGGGAATTTGGACACTTTTCAGCTACCAACCAATTTGTCGACCTAAACCAACTAAACACCAGCTTAGCCAGGTTGGGAGACCAGCTAGGACCAGCAAACCAATTTAGTGTGGTTTTCAGCTTGTTCTTAATATTTTTATTAGATTTACTTTATCTAGTTGCTTGCAAGTAATGCATAATTGCAAATGTAATGCATATTTGCAAACCTTTTGCACATTTTTACATGTGTACACACTGTCTCATGTATGTCTTTGTTTATATAGGTAGTTGACATATAACAAGGCCATAAACTTTTTTTTTAATTCAACATTATGATTTTATTTTCACTGTTTTACCTTCACTACTTTTAATACTTTAAATGGATATGCAATATGTAATTTTTCTTTTAAAAAGTGCAAAGATTTCAATTAATATAGATGAATTAGAAAACATTTCTTTAAAATAGTTTTGATGAATTAAAGCATGGCATACTGATGGACACAGCTGTCACTGCTTGAAACATGATGTCAACTACCCACTTTTTGCACAGCGTTTTTCGACAGAAGTATCAAGTTTTTAGACAGAAGTATCAAGTTTGAGTGCTTGATTGTGATTGCATTTTACGTTTGAATTTCTCTTGTGGAGAATACCTGCAGACTGAACGTATAACTTGTATGTGCTATTAGGTTTTTTGTACGAGTAGCACTTGTTTGCATTTGTACAGGAAGCACTTCTTTCTAGCAGATAGCATTCCAAATTGCACACACTTTTGTAAGTCACTTTAAATGCTAGATGCCGTAAATGTATAGCCTGCACTGCAGGGTCCTCTGTTGATGTGGTGAGATCAAAGCCAGTTTGCTTTAGAAATCTTTCATTTTTAATCATTCATTAAAAATTTGTTTTTATATATAATTTTGTTATGACTGATGAAAGATTATATATGTATACTGTATATACAGTACCTGTCAAAAGTTTTTGAAAGTCCTCTATTATGCTCACCAAGGCTGCATTTATTTAATAAAAAAAAAAATACAGTGAAAACAGTAATATTGAGAAATATTATTACAATTTAAAATGTTTTCCATTTTAATAAACAGCCATTAGTAGCCATTAATCCAGTCTTCAGTGTCACATGATCCTTCAGAAATCGTTCTAAAATGCTGATTTGCTGCTCAAGAAACATTTTTTATTATTATTATCAATGTTGAAAACAGTTTTTGCTGTTTAACGTTTTTGTGGAAACGATACTAAATTCAAACATTTGTGGTATATAAAATATATTGAGGATGCATTAAATTGATCAAAAGTGACAGTGAAGACATTTAAAATGTCACAAAAGATTTCTATTTAATAAATGCTTTAATAAATTTAAATTAATACATGTAAATAAATGCTGTTCATTGAACTTTCTATTCATCAAAGAATCCTGAAAAAAAAGTAAAACAAAAATGCAAGCAGCACAACTGTTTTCAGCATTGATAATAATAAAAATAAGAAACGTTACCTGAGAATGTGTAACGTTACTTAGTTACTTAGAGTGATTTCTAAAGGATCATGTGACACTGAAGACTGCAGTAATGATGCTGAAAAATTCAGCTTTGCCATCACAGGAATAAATTACATTTTAAAATATATTCAAATACAAAACAGTTCTTTTAATTTGTTATAATATCTTGCAATATTACTGTTTTACTGTATTTTTGATTCAATAAATGCAGCATTGGAGAGCATAAGAGACATATTTAAAAAAAAAAAAAAAATTATATTTGCATATAGAGGCAGAGGGAGATTATAGTGGCTGTTTTAAATGTACCTGTTGATGTGAGCAGTGGTTACTATAACAACAAGCGTGTCACTGAACATCTAACTGTTTAGTCATGACCACATCCTTCAAAATTCTTGTTTTGAGTGTTTGTGGTTAGAGGATGTGATTCACTATCTTAAGTAATGCTCCAGTGACTCTCTGCAATACCTCTAAATTTGCAAATATAGCCATCAGGATGAGCTGGCAAATGGGGTTAAAAATAAGTCAATCAGTCACCAAATATAAAGATGTTGCATGTATGAAAAAAAAAATGAATTAAAAAATGTTCTTGTGTGTGCATAGTAACGGTGCTGTTGTTGTAAGGTAGAAGTCGCTTTATTGTTAATATAGTCAATATATGCAGGCAAATATAAGTAAAACAATTTGAAAGAAGTCTGTTAATCACATAAATGTTTACAAGGCTAAAAAGTTGTATTGTAAAAATGTCTGTTTAATGTTTTGTCTGTGCAGGAATTAAAGTTACCTTTAGTTGTTTTTCCTGTGTGCTTACATATAGACACAAAACTTTTTCCGTTTTGGTCTTGACTCATAAAGCACCAAGTGAATGGGAGAGCACCAGTAAATGTGTGTATGCTTGAAAGGAACCCTGTCTTCTTTGAGAGGAGGGGGGAGAGTGCAGAAGGGTATACAGTGGTCTCAGAAAACTATTTGGACACTCAAGCCACATTTCAAACTTATTAATTTCTGTGGCACCTGCACTTTACTAAGCTATTTTTGCAATTATTTTAAAGCATTTTTAGTGTATGTATGAAGGCAGATCTCACAACAGAGTAACCACAGGTGTAGTTCATCACATTAACTATGAACATGATCAATTAATGTCTGACAATCAGAAAGTGTCCAAATACGTTTGGTGTCATTTTGAGCAAATATATTATCATTTCGCAACCTTAAAATTGGCTTGAAAAGTGTGCTTGTGCTTTCTTCCAAAAAATGGCACTTGGTTTGCTGATAGAAAGTGGAGCGGCAGTAGCCCGTGGCTTTGTTTCCTGTCCTCATGGCCTAAGTTCACCTCCTCTCCTCTTCAGGAACCTACAGGAGAGCCTGTCCCCAAACGACCGAGGGGACGCCCCAAAGGAAGCAAGAACAAGGGCCCCTCCAAAGCAGCGCAGAAGGTGAGAAACAAGCAACTTTCTGCGCCTTAACAGTCACAAACAAACTCACACAAATACATCTATCTATCATTTTATCTATCTATCGTTCTATCTATCTATCATTCTATCGTTCTATCTATCGTTGTATCGTTCTATCTATCGTTCTATCTATCATTTTATTGTTCTATCTATTCTATCATTTTATTGCTCTATCTGTCATTTTATCGTTCTATCGGTCTGTCTATTCTATCTATCGTTCTATCTATTCTATCTATAGTTTTATTGTTCTATCTATCATTCTATCGTTTTATCAATCGTTGTATTGTTCTATCTGTCGTTCTGTCGTTTTATCAATCGTTCTATCTATTTTTTATTGTTCTCTGTATCGTTTTATCATTCTATCGGTCTGTCTATCATTATATCTATCATTCTATCTGTCTATCTATCTTTCTATCGTTCGATTGTCAGATCAGTCTATCGTTTGAATGTCAGATCGTTCTGTCTGTGTCTGTCTATCAATCAATCAATCAATCAATCAATCAATCTATCTATAGTTTTATCGTTCTATTGTTTTATTGTTCTATCAATCTGTCTGTCGTTCTATCTGTCTATCTATCGTTCGATTGTCAGATCAGTCTGTCTGTCGTTCTATATATTTTTTATAATTCTATCTATCATTTCATCTTTCTGTCGTTCTGTCTATCATTCTGACTGTCGTTCTGTCTATCTATCTATCTATCTGTACCTCTATCAAGGTACTATCTGTACCTTGGCAGTATTAACTGAGGAAATGGGCTCTTACCATTTTTATGAATCATTTATCAGGAATGTGTCAGGAACATTTAAAAGCGTGTGAAATGTGTCAACATCCGAAGGTATGTGTGAATGTTGAGAGCTGCCTAGTGCCTTCTTGATGTCTCAATCATAAAGCCTCAGTGTTGCCTATGTGAACGGACCGCAGTGACCCGAACCCCTTTGCTCTGTGTTTCAGCAGAGCAGTTAACACTAAGCTCCAGTAATGTGGCAGGGGGAGTCCTGCTGACCTACACACCTAAAAGTAGCAGTGAATTCTACACACATAAATACTCTCTCTCTGTCTCGCCTTAGGCAAATGACCACGCATATGTGAGAGAACCACAAACATGCAGGCATACACACAAGCGTGCATGAAGAGTATACTCTGCGCAGGGAGTATAGAGCATGTACTGTTGCATATTGCCAAACGAACTCTGTTCCCATTCCTTACTAATGCCCATGTAAACAGAAAAGCAAATCACAGCACATACGTTTTAGTTGGTGTGCATTAGTTTTAGCCGAATGTGACTGTCAGCATTTGTAATTGCTGAATTCTGTTTATGTATTGGGAATGCCTTTAAAGAGGGATTGTTCTGGCAAGCGTTTTGTAATGAAGTCATTAACATTTCAGCCGTGCTTGTGTGTGTGGTCTAGTCTGGCATATGTTTGTGGGAAGTCCCCTCAACTGTCAGTGCGTTTGCTTTTTAAAAGCATTACTGTGTTATTCTCATCTCTGAGCCGTCGAGGGGAGCTGAGATGTCTACTTGCGGAATTAGCCTGCGTTAATAACTCAGTGACAGCTCTGACCACTCTCTTTTCGCAGTAATGTACCGCTGTATACAGTCACAGGCTCGCTTTGAAAAGCTTGAGAAATTTTCTGCTAGTGTAATACTATTTCATCTCATTTAGCTTTGTTATGATGGTACTGAATATTCTACCAAGATGAAAGGAGCCAAATTCGGCAATAGAGACACTTCTCAAAAGATTTGCTCTCCCACCTAAAATCAGTCATCGTCTGTGTCTCCTACCACTTTTACGACCCTCTATTTATAGACAGACAGACAGATAGTGCCTTGAGACAATGCAAGAAATAAACAAAAACCTCCCGGTTCATGAAATGTAGCAGTCAATAAATAATTCAATTTAATTTACGCATTAAAGATTCTGACATTGTTAGCTCTTAATTGCACTAAAGAACCCACAGAACTGGTATCATATGAACATTCCAGGCTAAACAGGCCATGATATACCTCAATGGTACACGGTTTTAGCTGTCAAGACATATAATCAGACCATTTCCGCCTCGCTACAATCATTTTGGTCAATTCATAGGCCCTAATGAGTAGCCGGAATATTTTCCGTTGACCAGACATTGTTGGAACTTGATACGGGGCACCAGGGGGCTAATTTTAAACTCTCCATTCGCAAAAGTGGGTTTGGCAGAAGCGAGACTGCCCCTCCCTTTCCATTAATGAGAGATGGCCTTGTCCCCAGCCTCACACGCATGCCAGGATGTCCTGGTGTCGAAGAGGACAGCAAACGCCCGGGCTCGTGTCTGCCGTGGACACGGGACATGGCTGGACGAGACATGCAAACACAGACATGATTAATTGATCAGGGTGTCGACTTGCAGACCATTAAATCTCCTGATTAAAAATGCAGCATCCCCAACAGAGGACTGAGGGTAGGGAGACACTGATTGGTCCAAGAAAGACAAACAGAGACACTGAGAAAGATGCAGACAAGAAGAGGTGAGGTTAAAGGGTTTGTGTCTTTGAGAGTCTTTGCAAATCATTATAAGCACAGCATTCTAAAATTTACATCAAATTTCTACTCCTTTTCAATCCCATAAACATCTGTGGAAGTGTGTAGGACACAAAATTGGTTGCCGGAATCAGGCTAACCACTGACCCGTGGCTGCCTCTGTATCCTTTCTTAGTGACTGGCTGTGGCGTGAACTATGATTCTCAGGTTTATGTTTCTCCAGTCCATCATGCCTTTGCAGAACGGCGATGTGTCCTTGGGGTATTCAAAACAAACTCTGCTTGTTGAAGAAGTGGTAATGTGAGCCTTGACAATACCTGCATACTTAGTCAGGGCAAACAGACTGACCCAAACAGGACTGAACACATCACGCACAACACAACAGACAGAGATGCATTGTAGAAGTTGTTGCTGAAGTATTCCCACCATGGATGAGAATACGGGTTTAAAGGGATAGTTCACCCCAAAAAAGAAAATTCTGTCATCATTTACTCACCCTCATGTCTTTCTTTTGTCAGAAAAAAATGTGCAAAAATTGTACCCTTGTCACTGCATGGGGCAGTACCCTTAAAGGGATAACTTTGTACCTTATCTACCCCTAAAAGATTACCTTAGAGTAGTTCTATGTACACCTAAGGTACTACTATGAAAGTTTTAAGTCCGGGACACACCATGCCGACGTCAAAGAACTAGCGGCGGCGAAAGCCGACTGTGTTGTCGCCTCTCGTAGACTGTGTCTTGGACGAAAAGCTGTGCTTGAACACAATTGTCAACAAGCATGTGCGCGTGAGTAAATATCTGTCTATTTCAGCAGATATCAATAGTTTATTTTCGTCATTCAAAAAGGGAAACCGAAACTAGGACTGCAGATATACAAACCGTAAACAAAGCAGCGCTTGCCATTTTGAATATCAATCACGCTGATCACTTTCTTCATTCCACTTGGGTCATGTTATTATTAAAATAATCTTGCATTTGAATGCTCAGGTAAGATGACGTAAATTAAAACAGCCTTGTCTACCATCTTGAATTCTTTACTCACTTTCACCACTTTTGCTTTTATTCTCATGCACCGACTCGTTCGCTAAGCTGAACAGCCAATCAGAGTTCTCTCCTTCACCGATGGCCTGACGCTGATTCAACATGCTGAATCGGCCCAAAAAGCCCAGACGGTGTCCGACTAGAGGCAACGGTGCGGAACACACCAGAAAAAAAAAACTAAGCTGACCGACACTCAAAAACGGCCCAACATTGCCCAGCGGCCGACCGTCAGTTTGGTGTCCTGGCCTTTAGGTGTAAATAAGGTACAAAGTTGTCCCTTTAAGGCTACAGCCCAAGTGACAGTCTGTTGTATCCTTAAAGGTTTTTTTTTTTTTTTTTTTTTTTGCACAAAAGGTGAATTTTTTAAAAATATAATGAAAGAGAAAGCAGAGAGTGGGCCTGTAAATCTTTTTTTCAGAATTACTAAAAAAAGTGGCCTATATGAATTGATATTTCAAGTCTTCTGAAGCCATATACCATGTTGCTTTGTGTGAGGAAAAACTAAAATGTAAGTAATTTACTGAAATCTGGATATCTTCCCAAGCTTAGTAAATTTTTGAGAGTAGTGTTGTCTAATTCATGAAAAAAATCTTTCTATTGAATCTGATCAAATTCATCATTGGTCCAATTCGCAGTGTTATTTTAGTATCATTTATATACTATTATAGTATTTATTTAATATTTTGAATTACCTTATATTTTTATATTTTCAGTTTTGATTTTAAATTGTTTGTTTTAGTAATTTTATGTCCTTTTCTAATTTTCTAACTTTTTCATTTTTCAACTTTTTTAAGGTTTCAGTTTTCCTCTAATATTTATATTTTATTTTATTTTGTTTCAGCTCTATTTTAATTACCAAAAACAATTTTAATAATAAAAACATTGCAAACTAAATGGAAAAACTGAATGAATGACTCTTTTATGATATAAACTGAATATCAGCTTATTTTATTAATTACTAAATACATTTTCTTTAATGTCAGCTACGCATTTATGGATCCATGTGTCTTGACTTTGACATACACCACTTATATATATATAAATATACTCTCATGATTCAGGATTCATGCCACCACCTTGGTAACTCTCTCAGATTAGTATAATGCTTAAGCATGGTGGTGTTGTTAATAGGTTAGACACATACTCTACCTGCACTGATTTGTATCTTGCTCAATTGGGTGTACTCTGCTAACAAACATGATACCTTTGACACCTACCCTTCCTGGTTCATTCGCAGAATTCATAGATGTTTGATGATTTAAGTAAGGTTTCCTGCAGGGCTCTGCATGAAAAAAGCCCTAGGCCAGAAGAAAACTTTATATCCTATAAATAATGAAGACGTGTCTTGTCTTGTTAATTGTCTTCGACCATGGCGGGAAGGCACCACCATTCAAACCCCAGGGAATGACTCTCCTGCTTCCACCTGTCAAATTATTTCACTTACAATTTCAGAAGGCGACAGGATTGTTGCTTTAACAACACAAAATGTCTGTGGGGAAATACTATGCTGGTCTTCTGGCTTATACGGTTGAGTTAGACAGTTGTCAGTTCAGAAAACTTGCCTCTTAAATGTTATTAATGGAAGAATCTACTGTCAAACAACTTTAGCAACAGGCTGGTGCAAGACTTTTTTGATGTTAAAGACATTTTCCTTTAAGGTGTTTTATTTTTACAGTGTACTTCAATGGACCCCTGTTATTAAGTTGGAGCCGCTGTGATTGAAACCCCATAACTGTCTTTCATGGCCCTTATCTGGGTGGTTTTGCTGATAATGGTGCTCTTATTTACACTTGAATGGCATAAAATTCCTCTAGTGAAATATTATGCTGCACAGACCAGGAACTCGGGCAACGGAGACAGTTCATTGTTGGAGGCCCGGATATACCTTACAAACTCTTTATGTATTAAAAGCATTAGAAGAAAATGGAACCCTAGCATTTCACCTTCTCCTTTTGTGGCCATATATGAAAATGACTCTGCTTGTGACAAATTGTGTGCCTGAAAAATTTGTTTAAAGCACTTGATGAAATACCGGCCACTAATTCATGGTTGTTGGCATTTGCAGAAAGCTGAGACCACAGGGGAGAAAAGACCTAGAGGAAGACCCAGGAAATGGGTGAGTTTGTTTACATTAGTTGTGTATAACTGGACACATTCATTGCAGCATGATCCTATATACCTTTCAAAACTATCCATAAAAATTCATTAGCATTGCAGCGTATCACCATGTTGTGAATACTTTGGAAAAACTTCCATTTTATTAGTATTTTATTTTTATTTTCCATTATATTTGACAAAAAGTTTACTTATTATTAATTTAATTTACATTATGATCAAACAACTGATGAAAAGTTGTTTTTCATGTTGCTTATATGTGCAGTCATGGATTTACTGACATACCAACATAAATGTAACATAATGCAAAAAATGTATTTACCAACACTGTTGTAGAAAAGCATGATTATATTCATGCATTACTTTACAAAGGGAATTTTTTTTTTTTTTTTTACCAAAAACATGTCTTTTTTTAATTACACTTTATGTGTATATATGTATGTGTGTGTGTGTGTGTGTGTGTGTGTATATATATACACACAAACACTTTTTGATATATTATATGGATATAATAATAGTTCAGTATAAATATGTTAAAATATATATATATATCAGTGTACGTACAGTTATGTACATGTTACTTAATCACTTACTAAGTTATTCAGTTGATCACCAATATTCAACAGATTGTGGAAATTGTGCAGTTGTTTTGTTCATTTGTTTTAATTCAGTTTTAATCCAACAATTTCTCAGAAAACCTGATTTTTGCGGTGTTTATCAGCCTGCAAATGTCACGTTTGATTGATAGCTGGAGGAGCAAAGCTGCAGGCAGTTAAAAGTGCCACCAGGATAACTGCGGGGAGATATGGAGAGAATGAACCCTTTGTGGCATGCCGACTCTGTGTCCTTATGGATTTTTCTCAGGCAGACAGGAAAAGCAAAGCATTCCGAGGCCCCTAGACACACATTCAGAAGTGTGTCACATCTGAATTCTCTATATGTTTTAAGGAAAGTGACGGCACAGATTTGATATACCGTGTGCAAATGTTTAAAGTCAGCTATTTTATTATCAAATTCTTGGATCCTAAGTGTCATTTCATTAAGCAGTTCAAAATAGTTGCATGAAATCGCATATAGTGGGGGAGGGGGATGTCTGAAATTATTTGTTCAATACAGAAATGAGTACATTTGTATTGGAGGAAAACATGGCCCATCTGACTCTATCATCCAGGAATGCGATTTGAGTCACATGTGAGCCGAGCTGTTCCAAAACACCCTTTACCTCCAAGTCTCGGCTGAGCCCCTATAGCTAACATGCTAAAGATCAGCTTGTACTCGCCACGTCGGACTGTTTTAGGACAGAAAAGTAATCTTTATTAGACACGCAAAGAGTTAGATGGGTCAGAGAATGAGGGCAGTCTTAAAGGAGCATCTCTAGAACGCAAGAACGCATTTTTTTTTTAATATGCTTTTTTTTTACTTTTCTTTTTGACTTTATTCACATGTGGACAGTGAAGTATAGGACAGAAAGGGATTTGTAGGTCAATTAGATCATCTAGATTTTCTCTTTTGTTTTTTTTTTTTGTTTTTTTGGTCACCACAGTTTTGTGTTTTTAATGCAGCCTGTCCATCAGAGAAAAATGCCCATTTTGAAAATATGTTTTGCACATCCCTAATTTGTCCGTTTAAGCACTGGTGTAAGTGAAACTATTTAAATTTAATTGCTGCAAAACCAACGCGTCAAACCTGAAAAGGCGTTTTAACACATACCAGGGTAAAACATGATCTAGAAGTGTCTGTTTAAATGAGTTTGTGAGATTGAGAGTCTAAAGGCTGAATTCTTTGGACTGAACTGATAAAGTTTACATTTATTGCCCAGTTTCCTTTGTACCAATGCCCAAAGGTGCGTTCGGCTGCCCTTTCATGATGGCAGGTACACACTCCCACGCACGCACACACACACACGCACACACACACACACACACGCTTGATCCACCCACACATTGATGTCAGTTAGTCTTAAACAAATAGATAATGGAGTAATATACTTTGTAGATGCTAAGTAGAACTTGTAAATGGTTTTCCTCACACAACAATAGGGATAGCAAAGAAAAGAAGACCTTTTTCTTATTATAAACATTCTACACATTGATAGTACTTTTGTTTAAAATGATTGTTTAAAATGATAATAATCACATTACTAGCTTGCTCATTGTTTTGTTTTGGTTGCAGAGGAAGTTAATAAATTATCCACCAAAACTTTGCATCCTTCAGTATGAAGTTTAAGATTCCATATCAGCCATTTTTCAGAGTACATCTTTAAAGGCATATAACCAAAAAATAATTGTTTGTCTTCCTGATTGAAGCACAAGCTATTATGGGTCAAAGGTTAACTAGACTTAAGCAAGGGCTGACTGCGAATAAGAGATTTTTTTCATGGAAGTGTGATAAATTTTACCCTCTGAAAAAACAAATCCACTGGCTCTTTCAACCATTTTCTTTTGGGTAAGGCATCAACAATTACTTATATGTATATGTATATATATGTGTGTATATATGTATATATATATATATATATGTATATATAATGATTCTTTAGCTACAAATTAAAATTTTTCATTAAAATTTCCACTGGTATTTTTCATTAAATGCTAACTAAGATTAGATTTATTTATCATTTTCTCATATTTTTTTTTCCTTAATTTTATTTTTTAAACTGCAATTTTACACAGGAAAAAAAAATTCTGAAGAAAATTAGGTCACTCTTTAGATTAAGGTCTAATTCTCAACTATTAACTATGATTTTTACCTCAATAAACTCCTAATTACTGCTTATTAGTAGTTAGTAAGGTAGTTGTTAAGTTTAGGTATTGGGTAGTAGGATTAATGAATGTAGAATATGGTAATGCAGAATAAGGCATTAATATGTGCTTTATAAGCACTAATAAACAGCCGATATCCTAGTAAAATGCATGCTAATAAACAACTAGTTAAAAGTGAGAATTGGACCCTAAACTAAAGTGTAAAGTGAAAGTTAACATTGTTTCTGCACTTCTACTTTCTACGGTCGAGAGTTTTTTTCTGTTGCACATAGACACATGTTGCAGTTGATTTGAGTGTTACAAGCTGGTGTGAATCTGGAGGCATATTCATCAGGCTGTAGTCATTCTACAAACATCCTGAATGTGGAGTGGGCATAGTGGTATGACATCCTGTGAATGAGTCCGAGATGAACTTACAGCCAAGTGTATGAATGATAATGAGTCAGAGATGGAAAGCAGAGAGAGAGATAACGCTCCGATCGGAACGTTTGGGTCTCTGAAAAAAAAGAACGAGCCCTGCATCTCCAGATGTGTGCCAAGGCTTTATTGAGTTCAGCCAATGCAGTCTGAGGCAGAAAACCAACATTTTTTGTCTTCCTGTCTCCTTTTTTATGAATGGGCAATGGGAAACGTGTGCGTCTGCAGCCCTCTTGTATGGGTCATTGTGTGTGGGTTATGATCTGTTTAGCATGTCACCGATGAATTAACATGGCCGAGGGTCTGCGCGGCGGTCTCCACATATACAGGGTGGACTTGACAAGAGTTTTGCCATTCTTCTTCTAGATAAACAAGTCAGTTTTCTTCATTCAGCTACTGCTCGCCCTCCTGGAACTAATTATAGCATATCCTTTTTGGCTACAAGGGGCCGCTGGAATGTTTTCCTTTGGCCCCCTCCCCCAACTAAGTATCTCCACCCCCCTAAATGGTTAATAGTGGAAGGTGGCTCTGGCTATGAGAAAAGAAAAAAATGGTTTAATCATGTTCATTCCACCGTAGACATTTAAGACACTTACCAAAAGCTCCCCAAGACTGGTTCATCCATCCAGGGCATTCGTCAGCTTCAAAATGACCCCTGTTGAGATGGATGCATTGAGCATCATGCTTTCAGACAGGAAATCCAGCAGCCAGAGGATGTAGAATGGTTTGGGATTCTTAAAATAAAATTTCGCAGGTGGCACAGCTGCTACGTGACGATACTGGTTCGCTGCAAAAAACTGTCCTCCCCCAGACTGATAAGAATAAAAGTAAGACCTTGAGTGGTTTATCTTGATAACAGGAATATTTATACAAAAGGAATTCATTGTTCTCAGCAAACTGCCATGTTCAGCTCATCAGTTGTTAAATTCCATCCACACGAAATATTAAAATTGTAATAAACTTTAATCAATTTTAATTATAAGTGTATAGAGATTATGCTCAAGTCTGTGCATTATAGGTAAAAATCATATCATAATTGATTTTTCAGAGTTTTTATTCTATGTTTTTGCTCTGAAATAAAAGTTTAAAGCCTTTTTTGAATGAGATCAACCATCATTTCAACCAAAGTATGAGAAAAAATGTCAAGTAATGTAAAAAGTTTAATGTAACGAAAAGCATTTTTTAAAAAATAGACACATTTTTCACTGAATGAACACAAGAAATATTGATTTTGTATCCTTTTCTATCTATCTATCTATCTATCTATCTGTCTATCTGTCTGTCTGTATCTGTCTGTCTGTGAAACAGTGAAATAAATATCTCAAAATCATTTTAGAGCAACTTTTATTCATATCACTATGAGGGAGGAAACGTTTTTTTGCATTGCATTATAGAATCCTTATGTAGCTGTGCCAGCTGTGAAATAAAAATAATTAACATAATAAACATAATTTAATTTAATAATAATTCATAGAATATTTTTTTTATGAAGCTACAAAAGTGATGCAGTGTTTGGAAAACTAAAGGGCCAAATAAAAATCACATTTAAATGATAGCAATATCCACAAACTTGCATAATTTCATACCACCACCAAAACCATTGTGAATAAATCCTGAATTGTCCATATATATTGCTCAGACTTCTTAAATAATTCCATTCACTGGGTGTAGAATTGCATTATAACATTTTACTACTCGGTTTTGCTCTAGTCCGTTTGTTATTTATAAATCAGGCCAACAGGAAGTCCTGCTATAGGGAGCATTCTGCAGATCCCCTGCACCAGGCGTAATGTTATCTGCTAGATTTGCTTCAGCAGCCAAAAGACTGATTTATTGCCCCCCTCTTCCTTTTCCGGGTGCTCCTCCTGCACAGGTGCGGAGATGGACCGGGTCCGCTGTGCCAAGCGGACAAGCCGCACTGTGTTGCGGAGGTGGGGGCGTGTTGGAACGGACTATCTCTGTCCTCAAACAGCTAACATTATTCAGTTGTGCACTGCAGTTCCCTTTTTGCCAACTGGCCAGTGTCCAGCGTGTTTACTCGTTTGGTTCCTCTGCAAGCGAGACCATAGCAAAGAAGGGAGAAGTTCTTGCCTTTTCTTGTGCTCTCTCTAGACCTGCACGGCCCTTCAAGTGATAGTGCTCACTTAGCCAACAGCCCTGCCTGTTTGTTACCACAGCAATAAGTGGGAATGCCGGCAAAGACAATAGATTTACTTCCCATGGCGTCTTCAAACCGTGAGGGATGTCACATGCATTCAAAAGTTCTGGCCAAGAGGTTGACGTTATGATGTCCACCTCATTTTACGCCAAGAATTCCTTTGATATGAGGTTGACGACAGCGCCTTGATTCATACTCGCTCTTCCCTTCCCAGGTGGTTCTTTCCACCAATGTTTGTTGGATCACAACGGCTTCACAAACATCTGAGCAGGTCGCTCTCCAGCTTGTAGCTACTGCCAAATTAGAGGGGGAAAAAAACGAATTGGGACGTCGTTAACCTAACACTTGGATTTCTACTAGGAAGAGATGAGGAAATGAGTGAGTGAATAAGTGAAGAGGCACAAATGAGCGGAGGACAGGAGACGGTGGGGAGGAAGTTCTCTCTCATCTCACACAAGGATCTGCTGCTTTTGGCTGAAGGACAGACAGTGTTGTCAGGTGGTGAGGAGTGGAATCAGAGCCGAGGGAAATGGGAGGGAGAGTCTGGCAAGGATGAGGAGAGGCGCTCTGCGTTTCGAGGGGAACAAGGGCTGCGATTGGGAGTCATCCAACAGTCTCGATCTGGTGGGGAGGCTCGGAAAACCCTCAGTCTCTGCCAAAGTGTGAAAAGATATTTTCTCTCTTTTTTTCCCCCTTCTTCCCTTTCTTAATGTGTCCATGTGTGAGGCGGGAGGAGGGTATTGTGATGGGAATTTGGTGTCAAACATCAAAACCTTTTTATAGCCTTCGTGAGCCTCCTGGGCAAAATATTGAACTTGCCCCCCCGGGCACTTCTAGGCAGGAGACTCGGCAGTCAGCTGAGGTCCTGTCCTGCTCTGAGTCAGTGGCTTGGACTATACGCTTGGTCTTTCAGCCTGTTTTTATTCCTCGCATTTCCTATTCCACACTAAATGGGACTGAAATAGTAAGATTCTGTCAGCTTTATTTATACTTGTAAACAAATCCAAATGTTTGAAGAATGCCACAGTGAAACTCAATGTTGAGTCATACGGGTGTCTACATGGGCGTCTACATGGGCTACTATGTTTATGTCAACATAAAAATAAAACTGACCCTATTTACTTTCTTAATACATGTTCTTGATGCATGATTCATCAAAGCACATTATTCAAAAACATTTTTTTCACAATATTTCATCAGAATTTAATAACTTGCTCTGACTTCTTTTTCCATTTGATTCACCTAGAGTAATGTTAATGTAATATTATGTTAAGCAAAGGCCAACTATCTATTTAGACTGTTTCAGGCTACTGTCATAAGTAACTACTGTCATAGTTAACGTAATTATTGAATGACAGCCCTTGCGGTTGCACTTTATTTTACAGTAGGTGCATTTACGTGTATTTGCAGTGTACTTACCTAAGAATTTACTGGTAATATAAGGTAACTACATGGGTTTAGTTTAGGTTTAGGGGTAGTTTCAGCGTTAGTACCTAGTTATTACCCAGTTATTGCAATTACTATAGAAAGAACATAGTATGTCCATGGGGAACAGGACTGTAAAAAGTGCTACCGCCCATGCAATAATTGCTATTATAGTAAGTATAGTATAGTATAGGTCAGATTTTTTACTCTTAGTAAAACTTGTGTAAAACTTGTACCTTTAGGAATATAACAGGGACATCTTTGTTCCTGATTTACCCTTAAAGGGTTCATAGTAGTACCTTAAAAGTAGTACCTTACATATTAGAACTCTCTAGCACAGGGTTCTCCAAACTCAGTTCTGGAGCGCCCCTGTCCTGCAGAGTTTAGCTCCAACACCTGCCTGGGAGTTTCTAGTATGCCTAATTAGACCTTGATTAGCTGGTTCAAGTGTGTTTAATTGGGGTTGGAGCTAAACTCTGCAAGACAGTGGCCCTCCAGGACCGAGTTTGGAGACCCCTGCTCTAAAGGCTCATTTCCACTGAGCGGTACGGTACTGTACAGTACAGTATGGTCCACAATTATTTCTGTTTTGATTGTCTGAAGTTGTGAATGGGACCAAAATGCAGATTTTTTGGGACCCTTCCGTTGGGGTACCTAGCACAGTAGTCCGGTACCTAAAGGGTGGAGCTAGACTCACTGCAGAACATTGATTTGGTTGACAGAGAATCGTCACTTGCGCGTGCTACAAGGGGAACGACAACACAAGAGGCGCCATTTTTTAAAATATTCAAAACAGCCGCATGCTGAGAAGCAAGAACAAGATCTGCTGTATGTCCTCCGTTGTTTTTTACTGTGTCACTTTTTTCTTTGCACGAGAATGACGTTGATCGCTACCTTTCGGCATACACCACGCCTATCAAGTAAGGGTACTGCTGGCGGTGGAAACGCAAGCCAGGTCAGGGTTTACCATCCCGAATCGTACTGTACTGTACCGCTCTGTGGAATTGAGCCATTAGGTACTAATGTGTACCTAGGGGTGAATTAAGGCAAAAATTGTCCTTTTAAGGGTACTGCCTTAGTGACAAGCTGTTGTACTCCTAAGGGTACAATTTTCTGACATTTCAATTTTTATCACCTTCACAGTTGACAACCAGCTCTCATTCATTTTGATATGTAATGCCCACTATTCATGATGGATGAAATCCAGTTTTGCCATACAACTCGTTGGGGTGCTTTGTTTCACACAGGCCCTGTTTACACCTGTTATTAAGATGCGTTTTGGTCGACCGCATCACAAGTGGACAACGCTAAATACAGGTATAAATGGGGTGTAAAACGTTTTGAGCTTGTCCACTTTCAACCACTTCCAGAGGTAGTCGAAAACACATTCGACCGGATTGCTTTCGTAGTGTAAACGCTCATGTGGTCGAATGCATTCGAACAGCCTCAAAAGACTACCTACTCTCCACCTACTGGCCTAATGCATAAACATTATGGAAAGCGCACTAGCCAGACGGGATTTAAACTTTGTCGGCTGAAGACCCAAGTTTGGTTTGAAGATGAAAAACGTAACAAGCACAATGTTCTCTCACCATTCCTGATTTCTAACACGCACTCGCCATGTTCGGCGTGGTCTATCAGAGCAGAAACGAAAGCTGAAGCTCTCTGTTTGTTTTTCCATCATCTCCGGGCGCGTTCATATGTACATTTATTTGGTCCATTAGATCGAAAGATCTGAAAAAAAAAACCCACACATTCACCCACCCATAGACCCTCCCCTTGAAGAAATCAGGACAGAAGTGGTTGTAAGTGGACAAAAGAGACCTAGTTAAAACACCTGGTGTAAACAGGTATGTCTCTCCCTCGTCTACTTGTGATCTGTTTGACCAAAACACATCTTAATACCAGGTGTAAACAGGGCTTCAGAAATATGTGACATTACAGAAGTAAACAGGGTTGTGAATGTCGCGTCATGTTGACTTTAAGAGTTGAAGTGCCTTTCTGTCAATTTTATGGTCTTCCAGCATAAATAGTAAGAAGGTCTTGTGGGTTAAAACAAACTTCTTGTTTGTACAGCATGTTCGGAAAAGTTACTTTTCATAGTTTTGATTTCGTTTGGCAGGACTCTCCCAATTAGACGCATTTGGATGGTGAGTAGATTTTTGTAATGAGCTGCAAACATTTTATTAGCAATTATTGAAACCCTGTGCAGAAGTTGGGGTCTTGAAGTATGCACTTGCAAAAGCTTCGTTTACATTGCAGCTTAGAGCCGCTCCTGTCCCTCACTTGAACGGCTGTGCGAGTTAGATACAGCGTAAGAGAGAGTGGACATCTCTACCTCATTCCCTGCATTCCCCGAAGCCTTTCCCCTCCTCTCGTCTCTTTTTCTATCTCGCTCTCCCTCTCTATCTGGGGCCCGAGAAGCTGAATTCATGCCAATAGGGGCGTGTGTTTGGTCCGGGGCTCTACTCACACAGCAGGAGTTTGCTGGGACCACCTCAACGGATTTCCACCAGTGACCCATGTGACCTCTTCCCCTCATCTCTCGCTGCCCCCCCTCCCTTTCCTGTTCCAGCTTCTGGAAGCGCTTTAATCATTTTGCTCTGAGCTTGCGACCATAACAACTGCCTCGATAGGTGCTCCGGAGATGAGAATGTGAGAGGCAAAGATTGAAATGAGAGACAGAAATGTGTAAGAGAAAGCAGTGGGGAAAAACACAATTATAATAACATGGTATACCTTGTATGGGTCTATATAGGTTTCCCCATATTAGAGAGATTGAATAATCTAGTGTTTTCTGTTGTCTTATTTGTAGATTAATATGTTGTGTAGATTAAAAAATTGCCATGTTTTACCTCATATGCTTGTTTCCACCTAAAAAATTAAAAAAATGTAATTGTGAAATAAAATTTTAGCTAAGAAATAGTCACATTGTGAAATATAATGTCTCACTTATGAGAAACAATGTTGCAATTATGAGAAATAGTCACAATTACCTGGAAAATGGCTTCTATAACATCACAATACGGTATCTATTTTTTCCTAATCAGTATGTTTACGGAAGCCCATTTCTGCCGCATAAGAAAAAGTTGTAAATCATAATTATGGCATACTAAGTCCTAATTATGAGATATAAAGTCAAAATTTTTTAAAAATGACTTTTTATCTCATTGTGACTTTTACACCATAATATCGACTTTTCATCTCATAAATTACTTTTTATGTTATCATTTTTACTTGTGTCAAAATTATAACTTTATCTCATACTTTTTACTTTTTATCTTATAATTTTGAAATTATAAGATATACTGTATACTACATACTGTAAAACACACACTATTTCAAATTGAACAGAACCAGTGCAGGTTGTCTGAAAACGTGCCATTGGTGGAGAAGAAAGAAAGAATTACCTCCAAGGTTTCTGATTGGCTAATATACAGTTTTTGCAACTACTGAGAACAACTATGATGAGAACAGCACAATACAATCATTTTCAATCTATGGTATAATTGGCACTTAACTAATCAATCCGTAATGGCAGCATCAATGCTGGCGAGGTGCTGTAATGTGAACGAATAAAGGAAAAGAGAAGGAGAGAGTGGGGAAGACAGGAAACCTTTGTGTTTGTATGAACAGGGTAAGGTATGTGACATACATTATTGATGGTGACACCTCTGCGACACAAGACCTTAATCATGGTATGTCCACATACTAGGGAAGTGGTTCACACAGACCGTTGCGCTCATACATTCTTTCGCGTATTTTTCTCTGGGCATACAAACCCATATACAATGTGTTTAATGCATATAAATGACAAGTTTGTTGACAATCTTTTTTTTAATAATTGATTGATTTTAGTAGAATAGAAACAGACTTTGGCAAAGAGATTGAGATCTATAAATATATATTTCAGAGTATGTTAAGCATCAGATTGGACCAACTGAGGTATTGACCCAGCTCCCAATAAAGACCCCACAGAGCCTCAAGAACAGGAAAAAAAACCTGTATTTCTGTGCTGACCCCTACCACCTCACTCCCTTCTCTTCCTCTTTCCTTTGAGAAACTCTGGGAACTGATTTCACTTCAAACAGCAGAGGCTCCCAAACGGACCAGATCCAATTTGTCTGCGCTTTTCTTTCCCTCCAGAACACCCCCCTCCAAAAAAAAAAAAAAAAAAAAAAACCCTCCTAACAAAAGGCTGCTTGTCCTGCCAGGAATTTTCCACATTCCTTGCTCTGGCAGACATTTTTCTCTTCTACAAAGGGCCCTTCGGCAAATTCCCCCTAATCGCAGGGTTTAGCCCGGCTCTGATAGGTGGCATTCATAGCACTGCTTGGTTGGGGAGGGTGCTTGATTTGGAGTCCGAATAGGGATGTGTGAGAGGTGGGGTGGGCAAGGGGGGCTTTCGAACCTGGAATCCTTTCAGATTCGGCCGAACCGGTGGAGGTATTCCAAGGGAGATCACAAAGCCAGTGCTGTGGCCCTGTACCCTGGAGATGTCTGGCTTGTTTTCCCCACTTCCACCTCCAGTTTAACAGAACATGTGGCCTTTATTCATGGGAGCGGAGGGGGTGCAGTTACTGGGTGGCTCGTCTGTGGGGTCCGCCTCTAGTGAGGGAGTCCTTGGATAAGTTTGCCTCATCAAATCAAGCAGAGTGTTTTTTTATGTTTCCTGTCTTTGTGGAATTCTTGTCAGCAGCCCTAAGGAGACTATGTTCAAGTAAGGGCTTTTTTTTCACAAACGCAAAACATATGTTAGCCATATAAGTTTAAAGCAAACGTGAGCTGCGTTCCATTTTTCTAAACTTTCCTTCTTTATTTTACCAGGCAGTCAGGTAAAATGAATACAGCTTATGGGCAGGAAAGGGTCTCATGGGCTGTACCATGTTAAAGTGCCTCTGTAACAGTACTGCGTTTGGACATTCATAAGCTCAGACAGAACCTGCAGACTTTCTCTGCTTATTTTGAGGGAAAAAAATTCTGCGTATTTAAACAGTAAAATGTGTCAGATGAAGCTGAGAGCATTACACTAGGGGTATTGGAAGTATTGGTGGGTATTGGTTTTCGGATAAAATTTGCAACTTTAACAGATCAAATAACAGATACTTTGACATTAAGAAAAAACATATGGAATTATTATATCTTGTATGAAAAAATCAAGCAGTTTACAGTTTAAACAGTAAAATGTGTTATTTTAGTATTATTTATATAATATTATAGTGATTTTTTATATATTGAATTAGCTTTCATTTTTATATTTTCAGTTTTCATTTTAGTTTAAATTTTAGAAATTTTGTGATGTGCTTTTGTTATTTTGTAATTAGTTTTTTTTAAAAAAATATTTATATTTAGCATTTATTTTATTATTTTTGTTTAGTTTTAGTAATTTTAGTACTTTATATTTTAGTTACTTTAACGATTTTAGTTAACTATAACAACTCTGGTTAGGTGGAACTGAGAAAATAAAATTCGTACAAATTAGCCAAAAAATGTATAAATGAACTTGCAAGGAGTGGGGAAATTCTGCTCAATTTTGCTCAAATTCTAAGTTTTCCAAGGAGTTTTGCAGGCGTAGATTCCCTTTCGGTCTAATCATTAGTAATTGTAAAAAGAGACAAAATAGCTTAAAATAGTGCTTATTTTACTGTATATACTTCCACCTGGTTTAGATGTGCTCAGAGAGCTTATACTCCTCAAATGGAGTCCTGTGGGATAAAGCTTGCATAAATATAGACAGATTTGGTGTGTAGTAAGTAGTGCAGCATCAATTTTAAATTGAAACCCTGGATTTTGCAGATTCATTTTATTGTTTATTCCACAAATTATTTTATTAAAGAAGCTAAAAGATAAAGCTGTAAAAAAATGTTATATTTCCCAATGTGAAATTCTCCCTCACAATAAGACACAAAATCGAAAGGGATTTCAAATTTGGATTGTCCTCCATTTTTTGTTGTTAGGACAAAGATTCAAAGATCCCAGGGGGAATGAATGAGAGAGAGAGACATAAATATCTCCAGTGCAGTTTCTTGTAAGAGCAGAGAGGGATTCCCCACAGTGTAAAGCTTTTAGTAAATGACTCTTGGCGCAGGGAATGGTTTTGGTAAGACATGCCAGGTCCTAAGAGCAGGAGTCTTCCACTAGCTTGGCTTTGCTCTGCCCCGGCACGTTCTGTTCTGGAGCTACTGAGACGTGCAGCTGCACGCTCCCAGCTTTTTGCCCCCAGGTACCTGTGCCAGAGGCTGACTTGCAACCATTACATAATGTCTTTGTGTAACTGGCCCAAAGACCTCTTTGCATTCTTGAAGAATGAAGCATCTCTTAAACCATGTCTACCAAACATACTTTCCAGCGATCAATAATTTTTAAAGATCCTCCCTCCATTCAAAGCAGGATCAGAGACCATGGCAGCAAGAAAACATTTCTACAACAGTATGAATCACCTTTTGATGCATGATATGTGCTCAAACATTATTTGAAATCCCAGTATTTGCTTGAGTATTTAATGACAATAATCTTAACAAGAAGAAAGTTTGCCATGCCATTTTCCCACAAAGCCTCACGATTTAGATGCTGAGTTAAGGAATCGTGGATTTTCTGGTCCATAACGGTACACCCACACAACCTTCTCTTGGAAAAAGCTCATTATTTTTGGAGAACACATTGACTGATTGTGTCGTCAAGGTTAGCACAACTTTAAAAGAGGCCGCCAGTCCAGACAGGATTTAATTGGATGTCGAAGATGTTGCTTATCTTATTATTTTAACTCCTTAATAAAAAAAGAAATGTCTCGTACCAAAAAGGGAGGAATTGTACCTCAAGAAAGATGTAGTACTACCTATTTAAAGAAACATTAAAGTATAGTTCAGCCAAAAATTAAAAGTGAATCATTAATTTTCTTATTTTCATGTCGTTCCAAACCTGTTTGACACGAAAAATATTTTTTTTGTGTGAACAACTCTGTTATTCACTTCCCTATAAACAAAATTAAGGATGTCACATTCTTTTCTACCTCTTTGCCATTGTTTTTTATTTTGGAGATACTGTTCATCAGTGTTATCATTCCTGAGCGTGGTGGGTGTCTCCGTTTTCCTCCGTTTTCCTTGTTTCAAGGCATGCGTAACACTGTAGGCTGGAAAATAATTCACAATAGAACTTGTTTCCAATGTGGCGGGTTGTGGCAAGCAATGAACTCCGAGGCCAGTTGGCATTGCAGTGTTAAGAGCTTGGAAACTCACTCTAACTGGTGTATTACTCTTTAATCTGTCACTTCAGTGAGAAAAAGCTTCAGATTCCTTCAGGATGTGTTTAGCTTCTCATATAGGTGCATTTCTTTAAATGTGAGATAGCAGCAATGTGGAGTGCGCAAATCAACCTGTATATTCATATAAATGGTTTTAATTAATGCCGTAAACACTGAAGGCATTGAGGGGACATGTCGTCCCACAATATTCATTTTTGTGTGGTCAACTGGAATGGGTTTTTGCATTTTGGTATGTAGTTACATGTTTGGCTTTAATTACTGTAGGGCATTTCTGTTCATAGTCAATCACACCAACTGCAATGTAGCCTCACATTTTTGTGCTGCATGCTGAATGTGACTTGCAACTTAAAATAATATTTGAGCAGTTGCTCTGTTCTCATGTTGGCATAAAAATTTAATGACCTTAACAACCTCTTAGAGTGCAGTTTCTGTTCGCTTATATACACAAGCCTTTACATTGGAAGTTCACCTACTGAAAAGCATAGCTGTTAAAATGTAACTGCAAATGGTTCAGCATTCCTCCATTTTAACAGTCTTCATATTTGCACATGGGATCTAATTTGAAACGTATATGTAAAACTCTTTGTGGTTAAATGAAGTTTATTCATGTGAATTAACAAATTATTTTTTCAGACAAGGCTTTGACACACACACACACACACACACACACATATATATATATATATATATATATATTTGATCCACTTCAAATGTTGACTACATATATATATACCGGTACTTGGGTAGAAACCAATACATAGGAGCCTGTCAAAAGAAAACTGTCAGATGGACCTAGAGGCTTTTGCATCTAAAGTCTTCATATATATATACAACATTTAAACACATATCATTTTTATAGTTCACAAATAAAAGCAATTAAGTCTTCTAAATTTAAATAGGTGGCTATTATATATTTTTAAAATATATACAAATAAAGATACAAAATCTAATATATAAATACTAATATATATTACAAATATATTAAAATTATATTTTATTATATAAAAATACTTTTGTATTAAAATGTTGAACCCGCTAAGCAATTCATGTTTTTAAAAAGGTCCTGTGGTCACTAATCACATTTTCACATCACCTTTCACAACATTTAACTCAATACACAACAAAAGACAATGTTCTCACAAGAAAATTAGCTTTTCACACCAGTTAATTTCCCTTTGGTCACTGAGCATGACTTCCTACATTAGATCCCATTAACAATGAAGTGTACAGAGCTATGAGACGGAAGAGAAACATGTCACCTTATACATGAACAGTGACGAATTACTTGATTTATGAGAGAGATTTTATAGTTCATTATACCTTTATTTATGCCTCTCATTTTCTGTTTATTTAAGCTGTCCACAAGTTGTCTATAATTAAGACATTTGGATATGCAGGACCTGATGGCTAAATGTATCTCCAAACGATTACCCCAAATTTACCGCTGGGACACAAATAGTGTCTGAGAGCTTTTTCCATGTCACCTGATAGCCTATATCCGATGGAGTCATACCCTCCCCTTATTTGGTCCTAACTACATATATAAAATAATGATTTCATGTTTATTTTATGGTACCTTCCTTTTATGTTACCACATTAAATCCAATTATAAAAAATGCATTTATAAGTAAAGTAAAAGTTTTATTTGTATTTTATATATATACAGACAAGCCAATACAGGACACACAGATTAGGTTATGGAGAGCAGTTTTTCTGGCACTTTGTATTGATTTTAGAGAAAAGGCGGATCTGTGGAGGGCTCTCTGAAGATGGGTGTTGGGTTTCCTCTAGGACTTCAGCTTCACCGTGTCTTATAGGAACATACTTCTTACTCTTTTAGTGCATGTCATGCATAGCACAAGAGGGTCACAGGAGTCCTGCGGTCATTCAGCTCTCCTCTAGGCCTCATCTCACCAGAGTTTGCAGAAGTGATTTGTTGTGTCAGCTACTAATGACTTCAAAGAGAGAGCTCAGTCTTGTGAAAGACAAGGCTGTGGATTCTCTTTTTTGTGCTGAGGGGTAGAAGGGCAAGAGGGGTCTAGGTTTCTGGGTTTCTGGGTGCCTGTGTGCGGGGTAACAAGTTCATTACCAACAAGAAAAAGGTCTTTCAGTAGGGCTCTGGTTTCAGATGCTTGAGTTCTTGGTACAGCAGTACAAATTAGGTACTTTTGTGCATGTACAGTATCATTAGTGATGTAACATACAGTGCAGTTTTGACATCCAGGGTCATCTGTTAGCTATAAAGTGCACATGGCATCTTGTATTTCATGTGTTTGTAAATAGATGTAATCAGGAAGGTGTTGGAATTCTCCTCCTCCTCATGTCTATTGCCATCTCCAAAGTATATTTGTGTTCCGTCCATCCCATTTTGGAATGTGTGCATCATTTTCCCAATTTCCCTTTATCGCCAGCTGCATTCTTCGCCTGCTTCCATCCGGTGTTGACATTTACAGTGTTACAGCCTGATATCATTCCAGGGAGAGCTGGCACAAAACACACCAGCTGCTCCCAACAATCCCAAATTGTGTGTGTGTGTGTGTAATCGGCAGTGGCTGGCTTTGGTTCCAAACACTGGACTCTCAGGGTTTTATTTTTGCCTGGCTCTCAGAGCAGCGGAGGACTCCTCAGCTGTCAAGCTCCGGTCTTAGAAGCACTTCCTGTGGGGTGGCAGTGCTTAGCGTTTATGATGTAATGCGAGTAGGGCACAATCTGGGCATTGTATACTGCACTCTTGCCACTTTGGAGGCACTGCTGCGTACATCCCTGTATGTGCACATATGTCCTTTCGTTCTTAATACTGTTTAGGGATCAGTGTTCCTGATGCATCAATCAAAATCCATATGAAATGTATTCTCACTGTGGCAGTTATTTATTCCATTCATAAAGTCATAATTGTTTCTCTTTTTGTCTTTCAGCCACAGCAAGTGGTCCAGGAAAAGCCCGCTCAGGTATGTCAAATGTAATCTTGCACCATGTATAATTAATACACACACACACACACACACACACACATATATATGTGACCCTGGACCACAAAACCAGTCATAAGTCGCACGGGTATATTTGTAGCAATAGCCAACAATACTTTTTATGGGTCAAAATTATCGATTTTCCTTTTATGCCAAAAATCATTAGGATATTAAGTAAAGATCATGTTCCATGAAGATATTTTGTAAATTTCCTACTGTAAATATATCAAAAATGTATTTTTGTGAGTGGATATGCGTTGCTAAGGACTTCATTTGGACAACCTCAGATTCCAGATTTTCAAATAGTGTCTCGGCATATTGTCCTATCCTAACAAACCATAAATTAATAGAAAGCTTATTTATTCAGCTTTCAGATTATGTATAAATCTCAATTTCAAAAAATGTACCCTTATGACTGGTTTTGTGGTCCAGGGTCGCCTATTGGACTTTCAATGGACTTTCAGCCAAATGGCTGAAAGTCCAATTGGCTAGAAGGGGATGGCAGCTTGCAAAAACAGATTGAGGATGATTGTGTGAGGAAGGGGATTTGCTATTTGGGTTTATAAAGTCCTCAAAAACCCCAAGTGAGTAAAAGGGGGGCATAATTCTGGTTTGATGAGAGACCTGCATGGTTAAGGCTAATGTAAATCCTATAGCGCTATGTGTGGAATCCCAGTCTTCTTTGGTTTCATCCCCTCACAGATGGATATGCAATCTGGCAGACAGGATTAGTTTTGAAGAGTTGCCCCTTTTTTCCTCTCTTGTCAAAATTCCTTCAGCGAATTAACAATGGAGTCGACTCTAAAGTCTCTGTCTGTGCACAGCGTTGCTTTAATGTGCTCAGAAAGAAAAGAAAGGCAGCGGTCTGCTGCCTATATATATTCAGACAGACAAAACTACCAGCACCATCTTGTTTAATTAAATGCAATGAAATCCTTTCTGAGAACAAATGTTTTTGGCCATTGTGTCACTATTTTTTAAGCATCTCACACCATGAGCTGAATGTAACTAAATTAAAACTGTGATAAAATCATGCCTTAAAAATGTGAAAATAAAACAGTATATTGACTTTTTATTGACACTTTATTGAAATATGCGATCATTTCATTAAGTAATCAGCATACCATGTAATTAATTCAGTTGCATTTTTAATTAATTGGCATCTCTGTATAAAATATTCATAAACAACAATCAAAATATTTTCATGAAAATTCAGACTCTGTGTGAAAATGCTTTAAAGATTCATATATTTACTGTTCTCATGTCACTAATGATGACAGAATGCCATCACTCGATTTAGTGATGTTTGCTGTATGTTGTCTTGACCCCAAGAAGAAAAGACACAACAACCTGAGCTATAATTCCTCACTCCCCCACTCAATCTTCCACACATTTACCAGGAATCTGCTCACCTCCTCTTGTTCGCTGGTGCGGACCAGTTTCCAGTGTGAATGCATAACTGAGGCCTGATTTGATGCTATGTGGGAACGCACAGACCCTGATGGCTTTGCGCCACACTGGAAGGTCCAACCCATACATGCTCACACACACTGCACTGGTATCTATAGGTAGTTCAAGATGGTATCTCTGAAGTTGAAGGCAAAACTACCACCATCTTGTTTAATTAAATGCAATGAAATTCTTTCTGAGAACAAACATTTTTGCCCATTGTGTCACTGTTTTTTAAGCATCTCACACCATGAGCATTCCATTTTACGATACTGTTATAAGTTTAAACTTTTAGTTACTTTTAAAAATGTGTTATAAAGGATTAGTTCACTTCAAAATGAAAATTAAGCCATTAAGCCTCAAGCCATCCTAGGTGTATATGACTTTCTTCTTCCTGATGAACACAATCGGAGAAATATTAATAAATATCCTGAAGCATCCGAACTTTACAATGGCAGTGAACGGGTCCAATGGGTATGAGCTGAAGAAAGTGTCTCCATCCACATCCATCCATCATAAACGTACTCCGCATGGCTCCGGGGGGTTAATAAAGGCCTTCTGAAGCGAAGTGATGCGTTTGTGTAAAAAAAATATCCATATTTAACAAGTTATGAAGTAAAATATCTAGCTTCTGCCAGACCGTATTCCGTATTCAACTTACAGAAAAAAACGGAACCGGCGTCGCGTCAGTTAAGCTTTTTCCATAAGTTGAAAAGGGAAGGCGCAGGACATAGCATAAGCTTTTTGAACTGCAAGAGTTTGTTATTAAATATTTTTAGACAAACACGTCGCTTCGCTTCAGAAGGCCTTTATTAACCCCCCGGAGCCGTGTGGAGTATGTTTATGATGGATGGATGTGGATGGAGGCACTTTCTTCAGCTCATACTCATTGGTCCCGTTCACTGCCATTATAAAGCTCGGATGCGTCAGGATATTTATCTCCGATTGTGTTCATCAGGAAGAAGAAAGTCATCTAGGATGGCTTGAGGGTGAGTAAAGCATGGGGTAATTTTCATTTGAAAGTGAACTAATCCTTTAAGACCCCTGCTTTTTTTAACTCATCATTTCTTAAAGTCCCCAAAGAAATGCATGTTATTTGGCTACTGACTAATCCATGTTATGTAGTTTTGCACATCCCTAATAATACTAATAATAGTATTGTTTTTGTTAATATGGTGTGTTCAATTTCCCTAAACTTCAAAGGGAACCACTGATCCTCCATTAACCCAAAACAGGGGCTTTTAATTACTATCGCTGAACCATTTTTTCTCATTGTTAGGTGATGGTTAAACCAAGCGCATGGTAATTCTGGCCACTGATTTTTTTTTTTCTCCAGGAACAGAATTCCATTGAAGTTTTAGTGTTTTTTCAAGTGCTGTATCTGTGCCTGTAATTGCTCTCAGAATGAGAGCAATGCAAGCAATTATGCATGAGAGTGCCATTTAATTTCAATTTTAAAAAAAAATGGAATGCTCAGAACAAATCAATGTAAAAGAATTGTAGAATTCTGAAAAATGTATCACTGTTGTAGTTCTGAAATAGAGCAAACTGCCAAAAGAAATCTGATATTCCATTCGAGCAAATAAGAGTTTGGAACTAAGCTGGTATTTTCTGGTCTGTGTGGCACTTCAGTTGGAAGTGGCCAGGGGTGTCCGAATATGATTAAAGAGTTTTTTTTTTTTCTTCGCCCACCCCACCACCCCCCATTCTTTCACTCGCCCATGTCACACATGGTAGCGCTTAGCTGGTCCTTCACAGCTGAAGTGTCTGCCGCACTAATGAATGGAGTTTGGCTCATATAATGCAGACGGGCTTTTGCCACGGCCTTTCCCCTGAATGGGAGCAACACAGCGACTTGGGAAAAGAAGAGGGTTATAAATTGTGTCAGTTGGCCTTTCCAAATAAAATGAAGCCATGTGGAAAATGAAATCCATTTCATTCTGAAAAGTGCCCAAAGCCAAGCGTCTCCCCAGCCCCCATTCAACGCCTTCCTCCTGTTTCAATGGTGGTCATCCTGGCAGCAGCTGTGGGACGTTCGCTGTCTAAACTCATGAAAAAGAACATTTGTAACCAAAACAATAAAAGAAAAAAAAAAAAGAAAATATAAATGCTAATAATGGCACTATTTCTCAGTGCTGTCAGTCAAACATTTGCGTAACGTTTTTACACACAGCAGTGTTCTGCTTTGCAGCAGTTTTTATGTGGTGACTGATGGGCAACCACTGTTGTGTTTTGTAGGAAGAAGAAGAGGAGGAGGCGGAGCCAGAAGAGGACTAAGCAACCACAGGATTTTACCTCTACCTCATCCAGCTGTCAGCTCTCTCCAAGGGAAAAGACTGCCTTGACCACTTATTATTTACTTCCCACTTTCGTTTGATCATTTTCGTTTGTTTATTTTCGTTTTTCCTCATTCGTTTATTTTGGTTTGGTTTCGTTTTGTGATAAACACACACAACACCTCAGAGTGTAACCCGAAAAAAGACGCAAATGCAAACAAACATCTTGCAGATGACAATTGGAGCCGCCTTGCTGTTTCCACTTCCCACAAACTGCTGTAAGCACAAAGGTGCAGGGGTTAAACACACAATATGTGCTACAGCAGTTCTTTGCGCCACACACAAACACACACACACTCTTGTTGACTGATTTTCCAGGCTACATTGGAGGTGAAAATGTCTGGTTTTGTCATTCAGCATGTAGTGCTTCCTAT
This sequence comes from Hypophthalmichthys nobilis, assembly GCA_037950665.1. Taxonomy (NCBI): domain Eukaryota; kingdom Metazoa; phylum Chordata; class Actinopteri; order Cypriniformes; family Xenocyprididae; genus Hypophthalmichthys; species Hypophthalmichthys nobilis. Next base: position 9,862,533 of record CM075489.1, on the reverse strand, counting down.
ATCTGAGTGGAGTTTTGAATGGACACACCCATTCGCACAAGAACCCACTCTTTACAGTACTGTACCACCAAAGACATAGTTAAAATAGACCATTTTCCCTTCTCTGTCCACTTCATTTTGATGTTTTGACCAAAATGAAAGTGAGCTTTAAAAGTATTTGCCTTAAAACCAGAGCCTTTAACCTGTTAGTTAGTAATTAAGTTTTTAAACCTAAAAATTAATATTCTGTGATTATTTACTCACCCTGTATTTTTTTCGAAACTGAATTGACTTTGTTTCTTCCGTGGAACACAAAAGGAGACGATTCAAAGAATGTCCAAGCTTATCTTTTCTATACACTGAAAGTGAATGGTGACCGTGGCTGTCGAGAAGGTGTTTCAGTGCATAACTTCAATTTATATCTCACCCAAAGCTGTTCTATGATTTGAAATATAGTGCATGAGTCTTATGGACCACTTTTATGGTGCTTTTTTGTAGCTTAACAGCCTTTGGTCACCATTCACTGTCATTGTATGGAAAAGAGCAGCGTGAACATTCTTGAAAACATCTGCTTTGACTTTCTATGTATGACTTTCATTTTGTTACAGAAAAAAGAAAGTCATATGGGCAGTTTTGGGGAAAGTAGCTTTTAAAAGTAATGTGTTACAGTATTGCATTAAAAAAAAGCGTTAAAAAAATTAACTAATTGCGTTAGTTACTTCTTATTGAAAGTAATGCATTACGTTAATTTTGCTTTACTTTTTCTCACCTCGGCTGGGCTTGTTTGTTCCCTGAAGTCCCTTTTCACACTAAAAGCATACACAGCGCCTCTGCACTTACTCCCAATTTCTCTTAACATGGGGACAAGAGAAGTGTCAGTCAATAAATGGAAAAACAAAGTGACTTGTGTCACTTTATTTGAAAAAAGTAACTGAAATATTTTGTTGTAAATTTAAAAGTAATGCATTACTTTACTAGTTACTTGAAAAAAGTAATCTGATTACGTAACTCACATTACTTATAATGCGTTATGGGTTTAGAATGAGTAAATAATGACAGAATGCTTATTTTTGGGTGAATTATCCCTCAAATCCATTTCCCCTGTGTCCTTGGTGGTGATTTTTTATTATTATTTTTTTTTTCAAACTGATTACTGCAAACATTAAATGTTTTGGTGGGAGACCGTTTTTAGCATTACTACAGAACAGTAGTTCTACTGTACATACCTTCGCGACTTCGGCTTTGCATAATTAACATACGTGTACATAATTGTTTTTATTTTCTTGTATGGCATAGCTTTAAGAACATAATTTTCTGACAAATTCAGTGAAAGGGAAATTTATCAACTCAGTCAAGACCTAAACCTCAAGAAACACCCAAACCACAGGAACAAAAACCACACTATACCTCATTACACACAAAAATACCTGAATCGCAGCGATGGCGTCGAACGGTATTCGGCGGAACCTAAAGTACGCCAGCGCTGTCACCAATGCAATATCTCCTCACCGTTTCAAAACTACCTCTGATTTCTTCAACCAGCAAACCAACTCGAAAAGACGCGCGCTGCTGTAGAGTTCTCATTACAAAGCAGGGGATGGCAGTGAGTGCCAATGTTGAAAACAAACCTTGTCGTATGGGCAGGCGAACGCTCTGCAAAATGTTTTTTGAGAGAGTCGGGCAGGTAATAACTGAATTCTGAGGTCTGTTTGTAGTCATATGTAGAACTAATCATGCAGCTAAGGGGGAAAAAAAGTACTGTGTTTGTTCTAGTTAATTTTCTTTTTTCACATTAGCATATATCTGACATTTGTAACTAGACACTCTGTCTCTGCAGCTGGGATGTCTGTTTTACATTTTTAACTTGAATATATATTTTGTACTGATTTACTCAATGGTTTCTAAGGATCAAGTGCTTGTATGACACTAAATGATATTGTTGCGAATGGATTTTTCTTTTCTTTCTCCATTTTGTTTCCTCTCCACTATTGCTCTGAATTTCTAGTTTTAGTTTCCTATGTACTATTCAGATATGTACCTCAAAAAAGAAAAAAAAAAAAAAAAAAAAAAAAAGGATAAAAATGGACTAATAATCAGCTGACAAATACCTACCTCCAGTCTTGAAAACGGAACGATTTTTTTGCCTGGTTTCTTTTCTCAGTACGGATTCAAATGATGTGTACTGTAAAAGACTTTAGGACTGCACAAAATCCTGTTTTACAAACATTTAAATTTGATTTTTGTTCAGCTGGGGGAGAAGATGGCTAAGAAGGCAACTACACACACACACACACACACACACACACAAAAATACACATCACATGAAAAACAAAAAAAAAACAAAAGAAACTTGAAACGCTCTTTCAGGTTTGAAAAAATATGTTCGGGTTTTGTATATTGCATATATGAATATGTTTTTGAAAAATTAGTAGATATTGAGATATACTTGATTAGCGTTTTTTTTTTTGTGTACTTTACACAAATGTGATTTTCTTTTCTTTATATGGTTCAAACAGATGTATATGTAATGCTTATGTAGTGAAAGAATACACCTTTTCAGCCTGTCACCATGAAAACCTTAAGAAATGTTAACATGGTAATCTCAACTGGGCCTGGGGTAGAGCCTCAGAGGAAGCTAATGGAACTGTTGGCATGCCCCTTGAACTTACAATGGCATGTAATGACCGTCTTTATATGCGGCAGCTTGGCTTTTGCCACAAACCAACATTAAACGTTGCTCAAACACTGTAATGCTACTACCTAAATGGTTACAGTTCTTGTAAAAGTGTCAGTTTTGGAATCGGACCGCTTCTTTACTCTCCTACGAGTTCAACAGATGAAACAGTCACTTGCTTAAGTGGAAGGATGGCGTGTCTCAGCTCGACCTCAGCGGTGGTTGCTTTTTAACGCTGTTTAGAGGTCGTTTTCATTAGATCGGCGTATAATGGCACTGTTTTAGCAGAGCGATCTGTTATAGTGTGCACTGCGTTCAGTCCTCCTGAAACTTGGCATTGTGTTCATATGCTTCCTACGTTGGTTTGAATGTGTATCCACAGGAGCCACTGTTCATGTGCTTTCAACTCGGGGTGTCTTAATGAAGATGAAGTTGTATTTTCATGACAACATGTTCTAGTACAATCGAATACACTTTTCTACCTCCAAGAGGGCCTCCTGTTACCTCATTTTTCAAACTTACTATCTGCTTAAAATCAGGTGCCTGAGTCCAGAGAGAACGGCGTAAAGTTTTAAATTTATATATAAATAAAATATATATTCATAGTTTATTTTTGTGTGTTTTGGGGGGGATTTTTTATAAGACTGTACCTCTCTGCCTCTCAGTCACAAGTTAGGTAAGACTGGACAATTTGACTTGTTTTTAAAACGTCTTACATTATGCAATGTTTTGTCATTTCTGCAGCTGTGGAGATGGAAAAGTATCACTTGGTGGTTACTCTCTCAGCTTTCTTCACTTGATATAACGTGTTTTCTAACAATTATGGCTGTTTCACTTAGTATTGCTGTTTGTGATTTCACTTAAAATTGCTTGCTTGTTTAAAAAAAAAGGACAAAAAAAGAAACGTATTAGAAAAAAGTCCTCTTTATACATATCCACCTCTTTATTCAGCACAATAAAAAAGGTGCCTGTGATCATTGTTGTGTGTGAAGTCAATGCTTTATCTACAAATGTCATCTATAGCAAAACATGTTTTCATTCAACCACGCCTACTTTGCATTTATGCATTTGGCAGGTGCTTTTATCTGCAGGGATTTACATTGCTTTTAAGGTACTTTGAGTTCTTTGAAGCCCCGTTCACACTGACTGCGATTAGAATGCTAATATTAACCAGTTAAACTGAAACACTCAAAATTAGATTTTTAGGCGTTTCCTCATGGTAAATGAATCACTGTCTGTAATCCCATTGGTAGTCGGTGCATTGTTTCGCTGCTCATTTGCATGAAGTTGAGCTCTGCTCACAGGGCTAACGATCTCTATTATGATGCGGTCACGTTTACCGTTGCTCGTTGAAAAGTTGCAGACGAAATCCAGTCATTTTGTTAAGAATCCGCATGATCCGGAATTTTGCAAAAAAAAAAAATCTCACGCCGATATTGTATCGGATTTAAAGGGATAACTAGCCAGAAGCTAGTTATTTTACTTTATAAAGTTTTAAATATGGATATTTTTCTTACAAAAACCTATCGCTTCGCTTCAGAAGGCCTTTATTAACCCCCTGGAGCCATATGGATTATTTTTATGTTGGATGGATGCATTTTTTTGGACTTCAAAACAGGCCCCCCATTCACTACCATTATAAAGCTTAGAAGAGCCAGGATATTTTCATATATATCTCCGATTGTGTTCATCTGAAAGAAGATAGTCATATACACCTAGGATGGCTTGAGGGTGAGTAAATCATGGGAAACTTTTTTTTTTTTTTTTGGGTGAACTATCCCTTTAAGTTCTTTGGGGCGATTTTGCTGTGTAGACCAAAAAATAACCTGATTGATTTGAAAGAATCCTGTGTGAGTGGTTCTTAGTGGACATTATTGACAATTAGATCTTTTTCGTTAATGTGGAAATGACTTTTAAGTTGCAGTCACAGCGGTGTTTCAGTGAAATTTTGCCAAAAAAGTGTTCATTGTCAATGGCGTAGCGATGCATGAAGCACTGCTCACAGAGAAATCACTTTCAAACCGAGCAGCTTCCTGTTGGTCTGGCAAATTCATGTGATCAGCTTGAACATGAGCGAAATCTGTGTGGGGGACTTTTAAGCCCTTACGAGAAACTCTCAAACTTCCTGTTGAAATGAGCTATGGTAAATGTGACCGCACCTTTACTCAAATCGGCAAAATTCACCTTCTCTCCTTGAATATGAATGATATCCAGTCACTTTTAATCAATTTCCGATTAACAAAATTAAGGCCCGCACTACATTTTTCTTGTTCGAGAAGACATTTTACTCGGATATACGTCACAATTGGAAAAAAAATACAATCACAACTTTCATTTCATGACGATTTTAAAGGTGCAGTAAGGTTCTCACAAGTCTTCATCTGATTTAAGTATACATTTGTCTGAAGCACCATTCTTTTCTTTATGGGTTAAATTTACTAAGTGCACATTTTATTAGCATCCCTAATTCCTTCCTTAAGGCACACATACACATATACAAGCCATTACTGAAGTGTCACAGGTCATTCTCAGACAGGACAGTGGGGCTGCACATTCAGAAACACAGAGGCTATGTATGGAGCTTCAAGGTACACAATGTTACGGAATTTAGACGACTGCTTTTTTTCCCCTCCTCCTCCCTCCCCTGTTCCTCTTCCACACACTCTCGCCCTCTTCACAATTCCAAAACATCTCTTTAACTCCCGTTCTTTGGTGTACTCACGGGGGACACGTAGCCCACCCTGGAGCCCCTGACCTCTGCTCCGCAGCAGACTCTGTGAATGGGACGGCGGCCCCCACTTCAAAGTCCCGCCATTCTGTGCACTCTGACAGGGCGCCTCACTCACACCCCTCCTTTTTCCAACCCCCCAACTCACCTCGGCTATGTGCCCCAACCCACCAGAGTGCTGAGGATTTGGTTGTTAGTGCCAGCTCTCATCGTCAAGCTGCTCAGTAATTCCGCCAGATTGACCCACGTAGAGGGAGGGAGGATTGGGTGGAGAGGGTGTTCACTGCTACCACAACCACGTTCAGAGGTGGTCTTGCCACCTCTTCCTCTTTTCTGTGTAAAGAGGGTCTGCTTTTGTGTGAGAGAGAAGAGGGTGAGAGTGTTTCCCTCCTCTTTCCTGCTCTCTCATTAACAATCATCCAGCTGTTCAGGGACAAGGCCTCGAACAAAAAATCTAGTTTACTCACACTGAATTTATTAGGTATGCACATCTAGTACAATTTACGAAGATCTTGCAACTCAATAAAACCATACTAAATTCTGCTTAAAATTATTTTTAAAATTGCCATATGGGTAGTAAAATAGGTCGGCATGATGAAATTAATAAATTGTGTGAGTTTTCTTCCCTATTCATTGTGGTATATCCTATGAAACAGCGTCTTGAACAAGAAAAAAATGTAGGGCGTGCGTATTTCACACCAAATCCCGCTGTTTTTGTAACGGTTTTCTATGTAATCATGCGTTAGGCTCCTTTTGCATGATTTTTAGGATCTCTCACATTAGTGCTGTGTATTTAAGACGGCATATCAATAAGTTAAACTTTTAAAAACGCATCTTGAGACCATGCATACTTTGTTATTCTGTATCGCGACTTTAAGATCGGCTGGAAATGCAGGCTGCGATTGTTCTCTTTTCCTATTGTGATGTATATCCGCGTGAAACGGCTTCTCAAACTCCATTTTGATTTCGTAGTGACTTTAAATGCAAGAACGAGTTTTGTTTGAACGGCTCACTCTCTCTCTCTTCTCGTTCTCTCTCTCTATCTGAGGTAAGTTGCACATAATTGTTCGTTTCTTGTATCTTTCACACTAAGGGATGTCCGTCCACTCTGCTGAGCACATAAAACACACTTCCTGTCCTCTCTTGTGTGTCTGGGTGCAGCTGTTGTAGCCCTGGCGCAGACTCAGCTATCCGCCTCAGATCCTTATAAATCCCATTTCATGCTTTTCCATGTAATCCTTACACCCAGATATCACATTATAATCTTACTTATAAGCATTTTCAAATATTAGCATATTTTCCATATGCCTCGTAACTGTGTACAAGTGTAGGCCTAAACGAGTTGTTGTTTATGTAGTAATTTTAAACCTGAATTTGCACTGCATGACCATTTAAAATGCGCTTACAATCTTGACTATTCAATATATTGAATATTTAATATAATTATAAAAGTGGTTAAATGAAAAGGTAATCGGTTGCAAAACAGAATATCCACTTTTTTTTCTGTCTGTTTATATATAATTTTTAGGGTTTTTTGCAATCCCATCTACATACATATAATCTAGATAAAAATTAAGAAAGCACACTGATACCCTTCTAAAGATACAAACTTTAGGTGCTACAATTTTTAAACAAAAAGGTGCATCACACACCTCTGTCATACAGTTATTTTGAGGCTTCATGTCTAGCACAGATGCAGGATGAGTTTACCACTGCATATTTAGTTCAAATTGCAGTAGTAATAGTGATGCTTGTCTTGAGAAACACTAATTAGGTGAACAAGATCATGATTTATTTATTTTTTTAAAACATCGACCTAAGTTTTGCAGTGAAACCATGATGAAGAAGCTGCTTTAAGCAGTGTACTTAAGATGACATTCCTCCAAATGCTTTATTGATCGTGCATGAAGTGCAGTCCAAGTCCATCCCAGCACATTTGGACCACCTTGGCCTCATTCAAGCCTTCAAAGATCAAAACAGCTCAAATCGAGGTGAGTCAGCTGCACATATGTAACACTAAATTCTGAGATGTCTATAGACTTTGAATGGCCCTCCAAAACACGATCCTCCTCCATTCAGAAGTGTCTGTTTATAGGAATGAGTCACACTGGACATCAAAACTTCAGGGTGTGTAATCCTGCCTGCGGATGTGACCGTGTCTGGTTTCCCCCAGCCTGTGTGTGTCAGAGGCCGGCCGTCACCGAATCTGTGCCGGAGCTCAGCGTGGGCTGCGTTCAAGGTGGGCGTGTGCTCGTGTGGAGATGTGGAAGAGTGGACGGGATGAATGGAACGAGTGGGTGGCTGTGGGTTCATGTGTGTGGGTGTCATTCTAAGCGGGATGATTCGCTGTTTGTGTTTGGGACCTGTTGAAACTGAGTATGTTTGTGACTGTGAGTGTGTGTAAACATCTTCATGTAGCCTATAGTATGATAAATGGGGCATTTGAAAAACGTAGCTATATATAAACTCTACAGGCTACACACATTTACTAGATGCTATGTTGCTAGTGTGTGTGTGTATAATAGACATCTCGCTATAATTTTGGGAGATATATTTAAATAACTGTCATTATTTTTATAATTTAATATTTTACCATTTTGTAATATAGACTATTTTTTATAATTAATTAATCATGATTTTACTTTTTTAATTTATTGTAACTGTCATAATGTTTTGATAATTTATTTTAATTATTTATTATTAAAATAATGCATAGCATGTCCAAAAACAAGGATTGATTTAAAAGAAAAAAATGTAAAATTATAAAAAAATATAATATTACATAAATATGAATATAAGAAATATATATAATAAATAAGATGGATAGATAGATGTATTGTTTCTGTCACTATTTCTATTTTTTTTATAATTATTGTTGTTTTATTTAATTACTTTATTACTTTATTAATTTTTAATTTGTTTAATGATTTTTTTATCATTATTTGTATTTTTTTATTGCAGCAGATGGTGTTTATGTAGTGGATAATCACTAATTAAATAATTTTATTATGTCATAAGAGGGCAGAGTAATATAAGAGACAAGAAAATAGAAGATTGGTTGCCAGAGACAACTACTGGTTAAATCCAGTTCTATGGATATCTGTATAAAGTATAGATCGTGATTAACCAATCTAAAATATTTCTATAATTATTTGAAAGAGTGCACAGAACCATAGAGTGAAACCTCAGTGTGTCATTTAGGCGTGTAGGACCATTTTTAACTGCTACATAAATATGAGTATGATTTTTCCATGTTAGTGTGTATTTGTGAGTGGTTTTCAAGCAGTGTGTTCTACTTAGTGCACCAGGCTGCATGAATATGTGCTTGTTTACTCTGTATGACTGATCTGTGTTTGTGCGCTTCTGTTTGAGGGTGTGTCTGACCCGAGTGTCACTGACTCACGCCAGCGGTCCTGACTCATCCCGCCGTCACCCGCACCGTGAGCTCGCGTGCCGCTCCACACAATCCGGCCACACTCGCACAGTCATCGAGGAACGATTTCCCCTTCCTACTCTCCCTCTTTCTTTCTTGTTCTTGGTCTCTCGTGACTCATCTTGGTTTCATTTTGCCGCCCCCCTCCACCCGCCACCCAACTCGCCTCCATTACCGCCTCCTCCCTCAATGGGTCTATCTCTCTTTTCACTCGCCTGTCTCATTCCTTCGCTCCCTCTCTTTCCCTTTCCTTCCTGGCTCTGTAAATGACCTCATTTTAATGAAGCACAGTCTTGGCGGGGAGACCAAACCGCATGGCTGGAACCTCCCTCCCTCCATCTCTCTAAACCACCCTGTACTACAGAATCTGGCTTTCATTCCCAGTGCTAATAGAACCGACTGGGAAGTCTGGGAATTCTAGAGTAACTCCAAGAATTCCACGACAAATGTTTGATTGCATTCCATCTTTTATGGCAACAACAAAACCATGTAATAAAACTACTTTCCGTGGCTCTAGCTGCAACATTGTCCCATAAACTAGGAGACGATGTACACAGTGCGGTCCAAAAGTCTGACAATTAAAATCTGGGATTCAAAGTCTGATTTAAACTTGGAAATAAACAGAAAGTTTTAGGATTTTTTAAAACAAGGAAATGCCATGGTGTAAAACGAAGAAGAGATATTTAAGATTCGGCACTAGGCCTACTCTTAAAAATAAAGGTTCTTTATTGGCATTTATGGTTCCATGAAGAACCTTTAACGTCCATGGAACCTTTCAATTGCAGAAAATGTTCTTTATTATGGAAAAGGTTCTTCAAATTGTTCTTCACTCAGGAAAAAAATGGTTCTTCTAATGCTGCCTACAGGTGCTATTGGAAATTTCCTACTTCCCACTTCTGAAGTCGTAATTACGAACTTGTTGCGTTCAAGAGCTTTGTTGCTGTAAAGAACAGGAATCATGGAGCACACCAGGTTTATTCTTGCTTATTTCTTGAGGAAATGTTATTAAATCCAAAATGTAAAGCTATTTGATTTTGAATAAATTGTACACTCTAAAAAATGCTGGGTTAAAAACAACCCAAGTTGGGTTGAAAATGGACAAACCCAGTGATTGGGTTGTTTTAACCAAGTGGTTAGGTTAAAATGTTTGTTTTATTTAACCTAACTATTGTTTAAAAATTACTATATGGCTGGCTTAAAATGAACCCAAAATAGATTCGAAATTAAAAATCAGACACATAATTACTAGAGGCAACAATAATAATCAAAAAGTGAACATTTATTTATAAGCAATTTAATAAATGTTATATTTCATTACTCATTTAACTTATTAATAAATGTTAATTTATTAAACATTAATGAATTTTAATTTCCAGCATACTTTGGTTTCATTTGAAGCAAACAATAGAGTATTTTTTAAACAATAGTTGAGTTAAGTAAAACTACCCAGCAGGTTGGGCAAACATTTAACCCAACCGCTGGGTTAAAACCAATTGCTGGGTTTGTGCATTTTCAACCCAACTTAGGTTGTTTTTAACCCAGCACTTTTTAGAGTGTATAGCGTCCCATACCATATAAACATTTACTATGTATCTATAGTCAGCTTGCTGACGATTCTGGAATTTCGTTCAAATGCATGCTGTTTTTACTGTGTATAAAACATACAATGAGCTTCAAATGATATGTAAATATGCACTACTTTAAGGACAAGACAAGGCGATGTAGCTGTTGTGGACAAAATGAATAAAGCAAACCTGTCAAAGCAGCAATCGTTCTGCTCACCACCATATTTAAAGTTCAAGGCACGCCCAACTCGTAAACTCTGGTATCAAAATGATTCCCAAGCTTCCCAGTAGTAAATATAACTTGAGAGGGCATTCATCTCCACTCGTATTTACGATAATTCACGTGATAAGTACTGGTTATTTGAGGAACCCAAAATGGTTCTATTATGGCATCGAAACTCCCCTTTTGGAACGTTTATTTTTAAGAGTGTATTGTACGACACTAAGCAAATTCTATGTGCTAGAAGTCTAGACTTCTTTTTTTGCAGTGAATAGAACTGTATTTAAGTACAGACAGAATAAAAGTACGCCTATATTGTCATTGCAGACAGTAAAATTTCTCCTGTAAAGGCTGATGGTTTTGTTATGGTTTCTGTCTGCAGCCTTTATGAGGTTGTGAACGCTACCACATGCTTGAACCACAATCCCAGTCGGCTACACCGCAAACTCTCAAGATTTGTGGTGCACTCTAGATAGAGACATGAAAAATGAGACAGGTGCAAAATGAGTCAAAACAAGGTGGTGTTACGTTTGAGTGAACGTTCATCTGAGCAGACAATCCTGGCTTCCTCTGTTTGACATTAACTAATGGCTGCTAATTGGTCTTCAATTACAGTTTAAGATTTGTGTTGGATAGGAACATTAACTAAAAATTGGATAGAGACTTTGATGGGGGGGTGGAATATATTATATTTGTCACATGTGCTTGATGTCATATGACCAAGTCAATCATTAGATTTTATAGCTTATGATGAACTAGTTTTTAAGTTCTGGCAGTTCAAATCATATAAAGATTTGTGACACAATGATATAAATTCATCTAAATCTGAGGTAGGCTATGTTCAGTAGCAGGTCCAAACGTCAAACTCAGTTTTCACTGCCTGACTCCAGACTTAATTCTGTGCATGAGTTTCACCTTAGATGCCGGTACAATGCTGACAGCTAGTGGAAAGCCATGTGCCACTGCAAGCTGCCTTATATTTTGGAAATCTACAAAAGTACCAGTGTATAACCACAAAAACAACAACAAAATCCCCACTAGATTGTCAGATGATGCTCATTTACAATTTTTCATTTTCGATTTAGATATAGAGGCAGTATTGGGCAATAGTTATTGTTCTCTAGATTTACTTCCGTATATGTAACATAACGTACAATTAAAAAAAATCCCAGACTTTATCACATGATTTCCCGGAGATCGAGCTTTGTTCAAGCCTTGAAATCTACTTTCACTTTTTGTTTATACAGTTGGCCCCAAATGTGTTTGCACACTTAAGCCACACGCAAATGAAGTTCATTTAAAAAATATAAATATAAAACCAAGCATCAAGTTCACACAGGTTTCATATAATTTAATGCTTTAATAATATATTTATTTAAAATAACAACTTAATACACTATTCAAAATAAAAACAGAAAGTATCTAGTCTAGTGTGTGTATAATATATATATATATATATATATATATATATATATATATATATATATATGACCTACTGTATGCTAATTATTTATCGGAAAACAAGCTATTATTTTGCAAAGATGACAAGTCATCTGAAATGTGCCCAGGCTGGTAAATCTGCTTTGGCTTAATTCAAATGCCTAAACAAACCAACCCCAACTTAAAGTGAAAGCACTTCTAAAGCAGACAGCACAAAAAGTGCATAAAGTAGAGTTTTAGACATTTTTTCCCAGCAGTTTTAATACATTGGATTACAGATCTACACAAAGCACAGTGTCATAATATTGTGCTTAGTATCCATAGAGACTGAGATGAAGAATGTTGTGGCAGGGAATCTGGCATCCAGGCCAAGCCACAATTCATATGCGTTTCTTTATTGCTCTGGCTCACCACTGTATTCCATACAACCCAAAAGTCTGAGGAATAGGAATAACTTAAACATTCCTATGGCTGATGCTTTATTTAGCTCTGTGTATTTTTACCAGTCTTAGATATGCATGTATAGGCATTCATTTTGGGGCCTTTTTCCCAGTAATAGACATACAGAAATGTTAGGGAATCAAAGACATTAGAATCTGGTTTGCTGCATTGGACTTGACATAAATCTAGCTCACAGTTTTGGTATATACGAAACTGATTATTCATGTACTGAAACAGAATTAGTCTCTTTTAAAAGGTAATTATATATAACATATACATAGTTCAGTCATGAAACTCTTCCGAGCAGCTGATTCTCTTAAAGCTGGCTGCTTTGGCCAATTGATTTGTTTGTTCTATCTGCGTAACCTGTTTATTTTCTGGCTCAACTCAGTGCAGTGCGCCATTGGAATTTTCTTAGCCCCCCACCTTCCCCAGCACCACCTGCCTAGATGTGCTAGGGGAATCTTCCCTACTGTACCTTCCTTGCAGCAGCATTCTTATCAACAATATTCTGTTTAATTCTGTTCTGTGATTTGTCATTATTCACATACGGTACGGACGTCACGGTTTGGTTCATGCAGTTAGACGATGAATACAGTCAGTCACAGGCGATCCGCACTGCAGTTCAGAAGGGGGCATGCACGGTAATACAACGCTGTTTGCTAAACGCCACAACAGGACAAGTTAATCCACAAATATTATTATAATCCACACAATAATCCACAAGTATTATTTTGCATTTTTCTATTTATTTCGTAATTTTATAACACAAGATGCTTTTCAGTTTTGTAGCTGATTGTGACCAAATACCTTTTGTTTTTTTATTAGTCCTGCATAAAAAAAAAAAAAAAAAAACCTATGCAGGAGTGCAATCTTACTATATTTACTGTTACCACCCTACTAACTAGGGGACTAAATGCCGCTAGGTGGAATAAACTGTGATTTGCACTACTGTCTGTTCAAAATAAATAAAAAGGAAACCTAGCATTGTGGATTTGTTCCTTTGTCCGGTAACACTTTAGTTTAGGGTCCAATTCTTACTATTAACTATAGTTGCTTATTAGCATGCATATTACTAAGATTTTAGCTGTCTATTAGTACTTTTAAAGCAGATATTAATGCCTTATTCTGCATGACTAAATTCTACATCTTAATCCAACTACTTCACTAACTATTAATAAACTTTAATTAGGGGTTTATTGAGGCAAAGTCATAGTTAGGTAGTTAATAGTGAGAATTTGACCCTAAATTAAAGTTTGAACATTTTTCCTATTGTACTGAAATCATACCGAACCGTGACCCCAAAACCGAGGTATGTACCGAACCGTGACTTCTGCGTACTGTTAAAACCCAATACATGTGTGTGTGTGTGTATATAATTATATATATATATATATATATATATACTTACTTTATTTATATATGCACTTTATTTAAATAGTCATGTGGTGTGAGAAATTCTTAAAGTATAAGAAATTATTATCTTAAAGACCTAAAGTATTCTTATATATACATATATAAATAACAAATATAACATGTAGGCCTGGTTTCACAGAGAGGGCTATGTAAGATATGTCAGCGCAAGTTGCTTTCAGTTAAGACAATCATGCATTTTAGTCTGGGACTACGCTTAATTCTTGTCCGTGTTACTCTTTTAAACAATATTAGGGTAGCATATATTTGCCAATTTACAATTTTCTTTACATTTAACATTTTAAATATGGTTTTATTGAATTGTTTTGGTTCACGGGGATTTATAATGGTGGATCGGTTTTGTTGTTGAAGAAGAGGGAGGTGTCTTATTATTGTTTAGGTAAGTTAGGGTATTTCCAAAGGGACTGGTTTCCACCACACCAGTGCCACAGTCTGTATAACCTCCCTAGATCAGATCCACCCAGCAACAACTTGTAGAATTTTGCTATTGGCTTCCCTGTCATTTTGGAGGCTGTGCTTGTGACAGTGCATTTAAGGTTACTGGTTGTTTGCTTTCGATATTAACTGCTTTAGACCTGAGAGGGAAAGGATACTCTTTTTGATACACTCGAAAAACTCAGCAAAAATGCGAGCTCTCATCTCTTTTGCCCTCTTTTGTGTGCTGTACGTGACTGTACAAGGGAAAGTCTGTAAGTAATTCAAATTGCTTATGTGAATTCTGTATTATATTGTTTTTTTATTGTTCTGTATTGTTAATTCTTCCTGCTGACTTGCAACTGAATTCCCCCTTGAGGATTATTAAAGTATCTATATATTTGTTAGCTATAATGTATGTATGTATGCATCAATAGAAGTGATTTAATTAATATTTTTTAGCCTTCGTTTTGAAAACAAAACAATGTGTCAAGTCACTTAAGTGATGATCATTTTTATATATAACCAAAGTTACGTCTTACTGTGGTGGAAAAGCATAAATTTATGCATATTAGTATGTTTTTTTTTTTTTTTAACAACTAATGTTAGGCCTACTATACTGAGGTTATAGTTTGTAGGGTCTCTTAAGCTAAACAGAGTGTAGGCCTGTAAAGACATTGCGTTTTTCTTTTTTGTCTGCAATGTGAATAAGGAATTCTGATGTAATTGTGTTTCGTTTGGGTCAGGAAGTTTTAATTTCATTTTTATTCAGCCTTTTTTTGTTATGTTTGCATCCAGAATTCTATTTCAAATATACAGTCTAAACATTTTATGACAGTATTTACATTACTTATGCGATATCTTCGTAAACTAATATTTTAAATTCCTTTTTCAGCCAGTCCCAAGATTCAGGTGTACAGCCATTATCCAGGAGAGTATGGAAAAACGAACACCCTAATCTGTTATGTGAGTGGCTTCCACCCTCCTGATATCTCCATTGAACTGCTGAAGAATGGAAAGGCTATCCCTGACACCCAGCAGACTGACCTGGCCTTCGAAAAGGGCTGGCAGTTTCACCTCACCAAGAGCGCCTCCTTCACACCAGAGAAATCAGACGAGTACTCCTGCAGTGTTCGACACATGCAAACTACCAAAAAAATTGTTTGGGGTGAGTGTTATGTGTGTTTCTAGAAGATACCTTGTGGTTTACAAGACATAGCACGTGTATTAAACATCTTATGTTTTTCCATAGAGTCCAACATGTAAAGCTAACAATCAAAGCCAGATAAAGTGTGGTAAGTGTCACTTTATTATCAATGAAAAAATATAGCAATACCTATTTTTTTTACCATTAAAATGTGGCAATTCGGAAATGTAAAGATGGATAAAGGTGTGTTTTTTTTCTTTTTCTTAGGATAATTTCTCATGGTTATTTGGACATTTTTCATCATCTACAGAGATCATATCATCCTACTATCCCATATTACAAACGCAATGTTGCTGAAGATGCACTATTCATACAAAATACATTGGAACGTCCGTGATTTTAGTTTTTCTTGAATTTACATTCTTTTTCTTCACAAGAGTAAGGGTAATTTAAACCAAAGTAGCTGCTACATGTTTTTTTAGATGGGTTTTAATTAGATTCTGGATCTTTTACACTGTTTTCATTCCTCTTTCTGTAAATTCTGTGTATATGCAGTAGACTTAGACTAAAGTATTAGTTAAAATGGGGCAATTTGTGCCTATTTTTGGCTTTATTTTGAAATTAGCCTAATTACAAATATTACAACCAGTTCTCTGTTTTAAATCAGTTGTTGTTTCCTCTTGTTAATCTATATTTGTTCACAACTGCAAATTGGAATTTTAATGATTATGAATAATTCAATTTCACAAATTGCTCCAGAGAAAATGTAATTTTTAAGATAAGAAAATAAAGTTTAGAAAACCAGATGAAACAATTGTGTTTATTTGCTTCAAATAGTCTGTACTAATGCCTAATTGATTGTACTTTGACGTTAATTCAACATTATAGTGATAATAGTGAGTTCCAGTTATATGCCTAACCTAAGACATGAATGTCTGCCTAGCAACTGAGCGACCAAGACGGTGATTGGATTAAAAACAAACGACATGTAAGTTAAGCTTTCTAATAAAAACGAAAAATCCTCAGAGTTTAAGCAGTTTTTTTTAATTATTTTTTTAATTTACTTTTATCATATCTGTTTTCATGGACTGAAGTGCGTTTGGCAGAAAATATAAGCAAAAGTTTGTATCTCGCGCCATCGCTGAGTCTGCCACTCGCTGAGGTAAAGTCACATGACTTCCCGAAAAACCTGTGATGGTGACAAGACCCAACTCCCTCTGGTTTTCAAGCGTTACACAGTTGACGTCAAGTAGTCGTATTAATAACACTGATGATGTAACCGTGAAGCTGAAATGCTGTGAAAATCACCGGTTTTTGTAATTTGAGTCATTTTGTAAATAAAGCTGTACGTTTTTTATATTTAAAAGAATGGACCTTTAATGATGAACATTGCGTGTTGCGTGAATGCAGTATGAAAAAATGAAAATTTAGACAGCTTTTTCAAGCTAAATCATTGATTAAATGTATGTGCAATATCTATCTTAGTAAAAATTCTATTAAGACTGATAATGGGCATTTTTGATGATTTCTGTTTAACTTAAATCCTCATTTTTAGTAGGCTATTTACTATGTGTGTGTGTGTTTGTTTGTTTGTGTGTGTGTGTGTGTGTGTGTGTAAGCCTATATGTTTCAGAGATTTATAATTTTATTACCACTGGATCTGTCATGATCGCCAGCTGGAGTGCCCTTGATAGCCTCCAGAGGGCACTCCACCCTGGACTACTGCCTCACTATTATGGAATTCATTTCCCATAACCCACTGCTCGGACTAATCAGCCATGATTACATTCAGCTGTTGTTCCTTACTTGTTAGTGTCTGCCTATATAAACCTGGTTCTTTCAGTCACTCATGGCTAGGGGTGTGTCTCAATCAGCTCCCTAGTTCAGTAGTCAGGGCACTGACCAGGGAGTCGGCCATTTTAAGGGCTGTCTCAATAGAAGAATCCTTCCAGGGCACTGAAACGTTCGCTCCCTAAAAAGTCCCACAATGCACTGTGAAAACCAGGGAGCATCGATGTTCACTATGCTCCCTTAACGGAAGTTCTGAAGCGTGAAACTTGAATCACGTGAGCCAACTCACTACACGTAATGATGCACGATAGATGTTTTTAAAAATACAAACCATTATTTTATTACATTTCAGCATAAACATACATCGCTAGACATAATCTAGCTAACATTTATAATTTATTTACGGCTGAAATGTTGCACGTATATGTACCAAGCAAATAATTTATCATAATATACTTTAAATAACATTACAAGTAATGTCAGAAAATATCAGCTCTGCTGTTCATAAATACCAGTATTGATGTTGTACAATGAGGACGTTGTCACGTCGCCGGAAATAGAGTCATAAGTGTCCCAATGCCTAGTGACGTATCGTGTTTCTCTGTGTTTTGGCTTTTTGCCTGTTTTTGGACTATGATTGTGGATTACCCTCTGATTATTAAATACTGCATTTGGACCCTAAAGTCTCAGAGCAGTATCATTACAGGATCTTTTACATATGCTACTTTTTTTTTTCTACTTTTTTGCATTTATTAACTCTTCTACAGTGTCTTTTGTACATGAGGTGAAAATGATATTAAATTATATTTACTTTATCTCTGATTATTGTGAGAAAAATTGTCAGAGCCTCAAAAAACATCATTTTATTTTTAAATATATGTACAGAATTGACCTATTGTCGGTCTCCACATAGGCCTAACAGTTGCTTTTAAATTTTGTTAACCTGTTGTACATTCATCTGCCATTCAGTTAGGCCTATTGTTTCTTTTTTTACTGTCAGTTGTTATATATTAAATTAGTAATACAATAATTTTATAAAAAGACAAAAACACAATAAAATAGTAAATGATCAAGGACATTAATAATAATAATAATTAGTATTATCATTATTATTTATTGTTATAATTAAGTATATAATGTACTAGGCTATTATTTAATAGTAAATGATACAATGACCTAATTTATTAGTATATATTATTATTTTATTTTATATATATATTATTATTTACTAAATTATTTGCTGGAAATTATTATATTTTTGTTTTATTTTGTTTGGGTTTCCACCAATACACCAATACAGCAAATACTTCATAATTTGTGAACATTTTAGAGGAAGTAGGTGGGGTTTGGGAATTTCCGTTTTGTGGCAAGAGATATCAACACAAGAGAGCACTGTAGAGTCACCAGTCCGAGAGACATGAAACATCTAACCGAACTTTAACCACTTTATATGTTATCGACAACAAAAATATGTCAGGTAAAATAAACCCGTCAACGTTCCTCTTCGACGTCCCGCCGGTGCTCATGGCGACTTTCTGTAGACTGATGGACAGCGGGGTCGACGGTCTGGGATGGAGAGCTTTAGGTAAAACTAAAACACTTTATCATGACAATTTATGATTGTATTACCGTTACCTGTACGCATGAATTTCAGCAAACATTCGTCTTAATCCCCCCTATATTTCTCTTCTTTGGGAATGTGTTGATGTTTGTATGTGTTAATTTATAACAAGCCTTTTTTAAAACATGGTAATTAGCTGGACATTATTGGTCAAAACTAGTCATTATTTGGTCCTAGCACAAGATGGTGTTTAGTTGGGCCAGTCTAGTCATTAACTGGTCCAAGATGATCTACCTTCAAAAATCCAGCTTGTACTTTGTTGTCCCCCACAAACGGTGGTTAAGTTGGTTTTCAGAACATTGGTCAACAAAGTATTGATCAGCTGGAAACACAAAGCTTAAGCTGGATTTTCCAACAGTGAGGTTCTTTAAATCAGCTGCATTGGACCTTTTCTGTGATTCATCCCAGTCTGATTCCTTCCAGCTGCTCGCATCCTTCCCAGTCAGCTGGAGGTGAGATGTACTGAAATGTATGTGTCTGCTGGGAAAAGTCCAACCCAAGAGCTCATATGGTCGTGGGCCCAGCAGAATAAAACGGTGGGGATCTGCTGAAGGTTCTGGATGAAATGAGTCATGTTCGAGCAAGGAGTCTTTTTCAATCACAAGGTAACATCATCTTCATAGTAAGAATCTAATTCTGGTTGTGATGTTTCCCTTTATGGTAATGTACCGCGGTCAGTGACTGTAGTTTATGTTAAAATAGTTGCTACTGTAACATACACAACAATTAACTACAGTCTGAAAGCTTATATTATTATTATTTTAGTACTAGCAATAACTAATATTTTAGCGGAAATTCTTATAAGGGTTGTTTACGTTTTACTGCCTAACGGTTTACTCTCAAACTTCCTTTTAGCTTTCTATATCAGCTAATGGTACTACAGATTTGTAACGTATATTGTGCTTTGAGGAACTTGACAAACCTAAATATGTTGCAAAGCAAAAACAAACCATGTGATTTAAATAACCAGCCATGCATGTAACCCATAGTTCTAACAAATAGTATTACCCACAAAACCATACACCATCACAAAAACAACACAATGAAACTGCTATAATGAAACTGCCACTATTTAACAAACAGTAACCAAATCTATTTGATTATTTTCTAGACTCATGCGTGCCGAAGTCACCCTCGCCCCCTCTCTTTGCCACGGTAATGTTTTTTTTTTTGATGCTGTTATTTCTGCATATTTATAAAGATACTTGGCTTTATGGTTTAGGTGTGCAAAATGAATGAATGCTCGCAAACTGAATCTTAGCAGTTTTATTTTTTGCCAATTTAGTCACATTATGAATATGTTTTTACCTATTTTTTTTTTCCCAGCATCTGCCAAATAATGAGAAATCCTGTCAAATTTCAGCTCTTCATCCAGTGTCTATTTCTGTTAAAGGTAAATTGATTTTAAAGTAAAAGCACTTTTGTATTTGACTGTTGTCTTTGCTTTAGTTAGCATTATTGTACGTGTTGCAGTACTAACTATATATGTCATTCTAGATATTAGGTTTGAAGTTTCATTTCTGTTTTGAGGGGTTTCATGAGGATATGAGAAGAAACCTTATTTGTCCATCTCGTAGGTGAAAAACAGAAGTATCTCATCACATATTCAGACGTCATAGAGGGGACGAGACATTTCCATCAGGACTTAAAAATTGGAGGAAGCGTGTTCGCCGAAGTCTACTGTGGAAGATGGGGAAACAGATCTTTTGCTGTGAAAGTTTTCAAACAGGTCCTAACCTATTAATATCTGACTCTACATACAGATATAATACCATTACAGTTTTAAAAAACACTGATCAAATTCTTTTATGTTAACAGGAAAGTAAAGCTAATTGGAAGGCGTTGTGGGAAAAGTTCACCAAAGAAATCGAAGTTCTACAACTGTAGGTTCAGTCAATCTGCTTGATCATATTCAAATGGTGTGTTTATCATGTTGTCATTGTTCTCATTTTTGTCTGCGTAGTTATCAGCATCCTAATATCTTGGAGTTATGGGGCAGCTTTTCAGAGACGGATCGCTTCTGTTTAGTTTATCCGTACCTTCGTAACGGATCGTTGTTCCACAGGCTTCATGAGGTAAATCATCTGCCAGCAAACTGTAACATGTTATAGTATAGATTACATCTTTGTAATATAAAAAGGGCTTGTACTCCAGTTGAAGTTTTCAGAGGCTGTACTCTTGCCTTTGTCACAGGAAGTTGATAGGCCTTTATCTTGGCACGAAAGGCTGAACATCATAAAAGGCACTGCAAAGGCAGTTCACCATCTACACACTGCACAACCGTGCATGGTTATTTGTGGAAACATTACGAGGTGCCATTTCGAAGTCATAGCTACAAATTTGCCCATTCAAGGTGATGCATTGAAATGAGCTTGTTTTCTGTTCTGTTAACAGTTCAAACATACTCTTGGATGAGCACCTGCAGCCCAAATTATCAGATTTTGGATTAGCTCATCTGAGACCCCACTCTGTCGACCAGAGCTGCACCATTGTTATGGATACCAGCTCCCATAGCAACCTTGGCTATCTCCCAGAGGAGTACATCCGTGATGGCAAGCTGTCAGTCAAACTTGACGTTTACAGCTTTGGTATGGTGAGTTCAGCATCCTATTTCAAAAATGATATTCCAGAGCCAGGTACAATTTGTATAAATAAAAATTTTACATCAGAATTTTAATGTTAAAAATGTAGTTCTTTGATTCAGTTCCAGCTGCAGAATACTGGCCATTAATATTCCTTTCTTATTTATTGCGTCTTATGACAGCCCCAACATAATTCAGCTCTTTTTTCTTAAATGTTTGTATGCTTGCAGGTTATATTAGAGACGTGTACAGGACAGAAGGTGAAACAGGAGACGGCAAAGAACCTGTTTTTGGTAAGAATCCACTTAACAAAAAATAAAATATTTTTACTTGCCAAAATGCAGACATTAAGCTTTAAAGTGTGTGTGTGTGTGTGTATATATATATATATATATATATATAAAATAAATAATACACATACACACACACACACTGTTCAAAAGTTTAGGGTTTTTAAGATTTTTTTTGAAAGACATTAATACTTTTATAATAGTTTTATTTATCAAGGAAGCTTTAAATTGATCAAAAGCAGACCTGCCAACATGTAACGCATTTTGCGAAGTGGGTACGAGTCTCTAAATTTTATCAGTTTTAGGGGTGAGGTAAATTGGAACTGTTGTAAGAAAGGATTTTGAAGTTTTTCAGTCATATGACCCGCTCAACATGGACACGTACATTGGTGATGCGCCTGGTGTCGGTGGTGTCTTCTTCGGAGAGTTGCATGCCTCTCTTGGTGAATGCTAGAATGACAAGTTTCACCTTCCTTTCATAGAGGAGATCAGTAATGGTGAAGCCTCTGTCTGCAATTACTTCATCGCCTGGACGAAGGTATTCCAGGAACCCTGAATTTGCAATTTTGAATTTCACAACACCAGGTTTTGAAACACCAAAACTTTCAGCAAGATCATCCTGCAATAAATTAAGATGCAGCTTCATCAGAGTCATCAGGAGCTGATCCCAAGTGTGTAGCTGGAAGCTGTTGGTGTATGTATTGGTAAGGTGCTTGGCAACTGAATGAATGGTGGTTGTTTCTCAGCAGAGTTGTGTACAGTGGTGCCAGCTCAACGCATTGTGTTCTCATATCAGATGTAGGTGGCTTCAGATTGTGAGATTTTGAAGTGTAGTTGTGGTCAGAGACAGATGGATCCTCCTATTGTGTTTCTGCATCACAGTTCAGGGCATGTGGATGTGATCATCCTCACAGTTGATCACTGCATCCCTGACGCTCATCGATGCATCTGTGGAAATAATATAACCATAAACATATTTTTACATTAATAATAATACATCATGAGAATTAATATATGATTGCACCCATACTTTAACAGAACAGTGTGAGAGAGAGATGCATTAAAAACGAGACGGTATACACACAATTTCTAACTCTAGTGTTAATACTTAGGTCAATGTCTGAATGAGAGATGTAGCTAGCTGGCCTGCTATCATCTGCAATCTCTAACTTACAGGAATAATGTAAGCTATTGTTAGACTATAATGTACCATAATATTATCGGAAATATGTACCATTGTACTATCTTAAATATGAAATATAGAGGTGGCAATGGTAATAATGCAAGATTAGTTGTATTTTGTGAACTGCTCATTACTGATCTCACATTCATAGAACGGACTTCACAAATCTAACGTTAGGCTAACAAGTACATGGCTAGCTAAGTTAGCTTACCTGAATCAACCTGTTCAGCACCCGGCGTGACTTCATTGCCAGAACATCGTAGCCGAGCCATTTCTCTTATAATGTACAGTGATCAAATTAAAAGACAGCACGTTACAAATAGAAACCCTCTTTCTGTGGGATTTAGTATCATATTTGGATATTGGAATAATAAATTGTTAGTATTTTAAGTGAATCAAATGTAAACTCAGTGTTTTTACTGTTTTCTAAGGGTTTCTTAATTTTAGACTAGTTTTCATTACAAAACCTGTATAAACGACTCGACTGTCAGGTTAGTCGTAGTATGTAAATATAGCCTTGAAATTGCAAACAAAAAAAATATTTTAGTCCATATTAAATAATTGAATGCAATTCACTTGTGGTTGTCAGTTTGTATAAGCACACATTATGCAATGCAATATTAATCATGAATTTAAAAAATGCTTTTGAGCAGGTGTAGTGAAATTTTTGAATTGGGTCAAATTTTTATTTATGAAGATAGATGTGTGTGTGTGTGTCTGTGTGTTTTGTGTATTGTATTCTCAAAAAAATAAATAAATAAAAAAAAAATAAAACGTGTCCTGTCCCGTCACACTGGTACTCAAAATTTTTTCCAAGGTTGGCAGGTCTGCAAAAGTGACAAATTCTTTTACATTACTATAAAAAATTATATTTCAAATACAATTAATATTTTGTATCCTAAACAGAATATATGGAACTTTCCACAAAAATATTAAGCAGCACTACTGTTTTCAACATTGATAATAATAAGAAATGTTTCTTGAGCATCAAATCAGCATATTAGAATGATTTCTGAAGGAAAAATTTGAAAACCATTGTTTTAAATATTTGACAATATTACTGTGATACAGTATATATATTTTTATTTAGTTCACCCAAAAATGAAAATTGTCATCATTTACTCACCCTCAAATTGTTTTGTTTTGTAATCTGTATGAATTTCTTTCTTCTACTGAACACAAGAAGATATTTTGAAGAATACGGGTAACCAAACAGTTGATGGGCCCCATCGACTTCCATGGTATTTTTTTTTTCCCCATACTATGGAAGTCAGTGGTGTCCTTCAACTGCTTGGTTACCCGTATTCTTCAAAATATCTTCTTGTGTTCAGTAGAAGAAAGAAATTCCTACAGGTTAGAAACAATTTGAGGGTGAGTAAATGATGACAATTTTCATTTTTGGGTGAACTATCCCTTTGATGATGAATGTTTTATAAAATTGAGATTTGTTTACAGTATGCTTTAATGGTTCAATAATCTCTTATCTCAAAAAATCAAAGAAAAGATTGATTCCTCTAGATATTAATCCGTTTGTATAATTCATATTTTACATTAATAGAATTAATGATAACAGAACTGTGCCCTTCACTGACTTATGCCATTGCATTTCTTTAGAGAGACATACTGCATTCAGAGTTTGAGGAAAAAGGCTCTGTGGATGCCTGCCTGCAGTTTTTAGATCCCAAAGTTGAGCACTGGGTTCCTGCGGTGGCACTTTGTCTGCTCCGAATCGGACTAGAGTGCACAGGCAGCAGAATGCGAGTCAGGCCAAGCATGGAAATGGTTAGTAAATGTTCTCATTTACATAAATATATACACATATAAACACATACAGAATATAAACATTTTATTCCTCTTCAGGTGCTTCAGAGACTAAGCCAACTTCTTCCCATGCCTACATCCACTGAGGACCAACCACACACCCTAGACGATACGATGTCTCTTCAGTGGCCATACAATGGCTACAGTCCGGGTCTAAGCCTCCCTATTGAAGATGATGAAATGTACAGCCCACTGGTGGAACCCAAAGTTCCCAAACTGGCAGAACCGTGCGAGTGCAGCCAGTCTGAAGTCACTTTCCTGAGTGTAGGAGATCCCAACTTGTCGCATTCCCCCAGGGAATCTCTCCTGGAAAATGACAGAGTGGTTTCAGCATCACAAAACCTCCAGGCAGACTCTGCACCTCATCTGGACTTATATGGTAGTTGGCCGGTGGAGTGCAGCTGTACCACTGGAACCGAAGTGCAGGGGTGTGAGGACTGCTGTGCTAATGGCTTCAGTCGGTCTATTTTATATGACACTCTAGGCAAGTAGAGTCAGGGAAGAATACACAAAGAAAATCTGACCGGAAGTATCAGGTTTCACTGTCAATACAGACTCATGTCCAGAAATAACATCTTTCTGTTTCAGATGATGATGCCCTGCCCCCTCAAAATGACATCAGGAATCCGGCAAAAGAGAAAATGAAGAATAAAATTCACCTGTACAACCAGGGGCTGATAAAAACAGAAGAACTTCTTTCACTTAAGTCAGAGTGATTCACCTGGGTTGGATATCTCTATAAAAAATGAACTCTGGGATTTTAATCAGCAGTGAGGAGTCTTGGAGCACAATTTTTTTATTTTCTTTTTTTTTTTTTGTGGTGTATTTAAAAATATTTGAATATTTTTTAACAGTGTTTTTATATTTATTTAATTGCTTCAAATGAAAAGTAGTTTAGAGATAGCCTATACTTTATAACACATCCTCAGACTGTTATAAAACCAAAAAAAAAAAAAAAAAAAAAAAAGAAGATAAAAGGTGAATATGTGGATATTATATAAAATTGTTTTGAAATATGAAAGATAATATATTTTTTCGCAAAGACTTACAACAACTGTCAATTTAGGGAGTGTTAGTTATTTATAATAGTTTGCCTGTATTTCTAATTATTTTAATGACTAAAGATGAAATCATAGTGTCTAGAAATGTACAAAGCTCTATATAGTTTATGTTTTTGACGACTTTAGTAAGTAGCCTATAATTAAGAACAAAAAGGGCATTTGATCTAATGTATTACGTGCGTAGATATTTTAACCGATGAAAATAATCTAGGTGTTCTTGTCATAATAAAGACTTTTATTTTTAAATTATCTGATTGGCTGTTGAATAAAACCGCGAAATTAAAATCGAAACGTTACATTTCTTGATTCGATTTCAAGAAGAGACAGTCAGAATGCCGCGGCAAAGTTTCGTCCGTAAACAAAAAATAACTGGTTACATTCGATCAGAAGGTGACATCCAAGATGATGATGTCGAAAAGGAAGATGAAGAAGAGGAAATACAGCCTGAATTTCTGGATATGAAGGAGATAGGCTGTGTCTCATCTGGAGGAAAAATTTTTAAATTCTCCGTGCCACCGTCAAAAGAAGGTAAAACAAAAATATTAATTAATAAACAGACGAACTTTCAATCAGTAAATCCACTTAGTCCTATTTATTCCCTAAGCAATTGTTTGAAAAATAGAATGATAATCCATAAATTTATTTTTTCCCTTATTTTTTCTTTTTCGTTGTTTCCTTTAACGTAGTAATGTACTATGATGTACATTTTATTTTGTTTCGTTAATAATAGTTTTGCACATTTTATAATGTGAATCAGACAAAATAGCGCTCTGTTTTCCCGTTCCAAGTTCTTGTGGTTCCTACTGCCACGTTTGCATGTAGCCTACTGTGTTCATATTAATTTCAATTTATATCTAATAATATATTTAAGATGTAAAATACACCAATAGCTCTTTTTAGACCAGGGCTCCAGACTAACTTTTTTTTTTCACTACGAGCACTGTAGCTCTTTACGTGTATTACTGCAGGAGCACAAGCAGAAAATTTAAGGGCACACCTTAAATGAACCTGCAACGCCCCATTTTGAATGTATTACTTTAAAAGTAACTTAAAATCTGCACTGTCACTTGTTAAATTCTTTTAACATTGCATGTCACTCCTGAAAGAGGGACTGCTAAGTTGTTGTAATTATACACTATCATTATCATCTTTTTTTCAGTATCATTTATCATGGCCAATAATAAGATGTGCAGGGTTGAGGGCCGTTTCCACCTTCGTGATCCCTGGTGGAAGGTAACCTGCACAGTTAAACGTGGCAGGTGCAAGTTTTTTCCCCTCCCTTTCAGCTATCCCTCCTACAGCCTCCGCACCGATCTGAGTTCAGAGGACCGGTCACTGGTGTTTCTTTTTCTTAAAGAGTGTGGGGCAGATCCTATATTTGTTACTGAGTTCAGGAATTGGTTGCCCAGTGACAGAAATGTGGAGCTTGTCGATGTGCTGGACGCCCTGCAGGAGTTTGAAGATTCGTCACCTGAGAATAAAGCTGTGGCTGAACAGCTCAAGTCAAGTGTCAAAAACTCAGGTTGGACCACCTATATCACCTATTATCATAATCATTAAAACAATTTATGGCTTTCATTCAATACTTTCTTGACGGACCACTCTATCACTGTAAAAGATTGTGCTGTAAAATAACAGTAAAATACTGGCAGCTCGGTTGCCAGTTGTGTACTGTTAAAGGATCACTTCAGAATTAAAATTTCCTGATAATTTACTCAACCTCATGTCATCCAAGATGTTTATGTCTTTTCTTTCTTCAGTTAAAAAGAAAGTTTTTGAGGAAAACATTCCAGGATTTTTCTCCATATAGTGGACTTCACTGGGGTACAACGGGTTGAAGGTCCAAACTGCAGTTTCAGTGCAGCTTCAAAGGGCTCTACACAATTCCTGCCGAGGAATAAGGGTCTTATCTAGTGAAACGATTAGTTATTTTCTAAAAAAATAAATAAAAATGTATATACTTTTTAACCACAAATGTTTGTCTTTCTCTGCTCCCGTTGGAAAGGTCACGCGTGACGTAGGCGGAAGTACTGAGCAAGTGTTTACAAAGCGAATGTGCAAAGAATAAGTCAAATGCTCTTTACAAGAAAAGGTAAAACAATGATGTCGGACGATTTTGAAGTTGGAGGACAAAATAAGTTTTTCACCGTACCGCGGCACTTTCGCATATGTCACGCGTGACCTTTCCAACGTGATTACGTAATGCATGGCGCATCACAGAGCAGTGCAAGACGAGCATTTATGGTTAAAAAGCATTTATGGTTAAGTTTTAATTTTTATCAGAAAATAACTGATCGTTTTGCTTGATAAGACCCTTATTCCTCGGCAGGAATTGTGTAGAGTCCTTTGAAGCTGCATTGAAACTGCAATTTGGACCTTCAACTGTCGATGTCCAATATATGGAGAAAAATCCTGGAATGTTTTCCTCAAAAACCATAATTTCTTATCAGCAGAAAAAAGAAAGACATAAACATCTGAAGTGAAATAATAGACATAATTCTGAAGTGAAATCATCTTTAATTTACAGCTCTCCTTTACAGTACGTTACGGTAATAATACCATGGAAGGTAAGTCATTTCATTTGGGAAGCCGATTGCTTCAATTCAAGTTTAAAAACTAATATTTATACGGTGTTATGTAGGGTTTTAGTACTGATTTAAATTTTGCATGCTATGTTTGCACAAAACAGTTCTTAGTTCATTTCATGTCTGAGATGATGTTAAAACACAATGTTTCTGTGCTTGTTATTGTCAATTTTGTCCTAAAACACAGTCGCTTGGATGCACGTGACAGTTGCCAGCATGTACCCTCAAATCATGAAATACTTGCCAACATTGCTGCCAGGCCAGTTTATGGATATAATAAGCAACGGAAAGATGAAAAACACAGAGGGAAACACTGAAGAAACTCCACAGCAGCAGATTAACACAAGGTTATTGGCTAATCTTGAGGAGTTAATCAAGACTGATGTTTGGAAGTTGGGCTTCAACTATGTAAGCATAAAGCTGTAATTATTTTGTTACTTTACACATCATGCTGTACATCCCTTCTCTAGTTTTTGGATATTACTGAAACTTTCTAAATATATTTTTCATTTTTTGTATCTTTTTGATCCGGTTGTTTCAATATTATCATATTTTTGACAGATCATGTTTAAAGAGTTTCGTATGATCAGATGTGAAGCAAAACTAGAGGCCTTCAAGTGCTTTGAGTGCTTGTTCAGAAGAATCCCTGAGGTACAGCAAAATGCCTTGCTGTTGTATGCAGAACTGAAAAAATACTGCAGAAACACTGGCAGCACGTACATTGAATATAAGATGCTGCTGGAGAAGTGGAAAAATACATTTGAGGGGGCCATGTTCCTTCAGGAGCAAGGGGTGCTGGTGAAGGAGAACAACAAGGTGTCACTTCACAACCACTTCACTGATGAAAAAGGCATTGCAGAATGCTTGAGGGGCCTGGTTGAGGGAGAACCCTGGAAAATCCACTTGGATGTGAGAAAGGTTCTTCGAAGAGCTGCGATGAAGAGATTATGGGGGAAGCCTTGCGATGCAAGAACATCGGCCTCTGAAAAAAACAACTTGGAGCAGGAAGATGATGCTCAGGATGGTTCCTCAAACATGGACCACAATGGAGGAATGGTAACCCGTTGCGATTCTCCTCAGTCCTTTGAAGTTTTTGAGGCCACCATAAAAGAGGAAGACTCCGATTCTGACTCAAATGACCCCACCTATTCAGACACTGATTCCTCATTGGACCCCGATCAGGTGCGAGCAGCAGAAATGATGTGTGCCAACCCGGTGACAGTGATCAGTGGGAAGGGTGGTTGTGGGAAAACCACAGTGGTCAGCCTGGTGTTTAAGGCGGCCATGCAGAAACAGACCAGCAACAGAGACATTGAAGACAAGCCTCCTGTGGAGGTTCTCCTCACTGCTCCTACAGGGAGAGCTGCTTCACTTTTTACTAAAAGAACCGGTTTCACTGCTTATACTATGCACCAGGTATAGTCAAATTATACAATTACAGACAAATGACATTAAATTGACTCCTGCATTATGTTCCTCTTGTAAATTTGTCTTCTTTTTTAAGATTTTATGGAGTTTCAAAAAGGCAAAAAAAGATCCCAGTGGAAATCCTCAGGATTGGATGTTCTCACGGGTGCGGGTGCTGGTGGTCGATGAAGGGAGCCTGGTGTCTGTTCAGATCCTTCACTCCGTTCTCAGCATGCTTACCAAACATGCAGAACTCCGGAAGTTCATCATTTTGGGTTATTGCATTCATAATAGTTTCTCATTTACAATGTATTTGCAACATATTTATCAGCAACCTTACATATTGTGTCTGCAGGAGATGTGAGGCAGCTGCCCAGCATTGAGCCTGGAAACACACTGTACGATCTGTTTGAAGGCCTCAAGAATGTCCGTTGGACCATTGAGATGAGGACCAACCACCGTGCCGAGTCTGAGCTCATCGTCAAAAACGCTGGACTGTGAGCGGATCGCTTGTACTCTAAAATGTTTGATGAGCTTTTAGAAAATTGTGCATATAGCCTCCTCCCTTTGGTTCCTTAGTGGTTTGCAGACTGTTGTGTATATGTGTGTTTTATGTAATATAAACAAATGTTAATGATATTTCGGTCACACTTTAGATTAAGATCCAATTCTCACTATTAACTACAACTTTTGCTTCAATAAGCTCCTAATTACTGCTTATTAATAGTTATTAAGGTAGTTGTTAAGTTTAGGTATTGGGTAGGATTATGGGATGTAGAATATTGTCATGCAGAATAATGCATTAATATGTTCTTTATAAGTACTAATAAACAGCCAATATCTTAATATGCATGCTAATAAGCAACTAGTTAATAGTGAGAATTGGACCCTAAACCAAAGTGTTACTGATATTTCTTGCTCAATCCTGATGATAATTTTTTATTCATACTGTTGTTATTTCCACACATTTTTAGCATCTCAGAGATGGGTAAGAAAAGGTGTTACAGCCCTCTGGAGTTTGATGCCACCATAAATATGTCAAGTCCCTCCACAGTGCCATCTGACAGAAGGTTCATTTTTGTCGAAATCAGTGATAAAAAGGATGGTAAGTGAGCAGTTTTCAACACATTATTCCATGTAAAGTCTTTCATTATGACATGTTATAATTAGAATGACATGAAATGTTTTGTTGATTACTGTTGGAAACTGGTACTGAAATATTTATTTGATGTGTATTTTAAACGTATTTTCATATTTTTGTTGCTTAGCTCTCCAGGAAGCCATTAAATTCTTACTCAAGGACGCTCCTGGACTCAAAGACCATAAATCATCACAGATTGTGGCATTTATGAGGTAAGACCTCATTCAAAGATTAATTAAAGAGGTGATATTGAGGTGAGCCACTAAAATTGCAGGTGCCAAAATGAAATCTCAAATCACAGAAGACAGCTTCTCATTTTTACATTTAAATCATCTTTGCTGCTTGAAAGGAAACCTAAAATTTGGAGACAACCATAGTAAAAAATATGTTGCTCGCTGATGAGGATTTTGGACACTGACCATCTCTGCTCCCATTTTTACTGTCTAAAACTCCCAATTTGGCCCACTCTCACCTACAACTCAGAACTTGCACCTCAACAAATGTAATCGGGTCCCACATGAGTGAGCGGTATGGTAACCCAGAATTATTCCTGTTGCTTACAGGATGGACTGCCAGCTGATCAATGAGCTTTGTTGCACCCATTATTCAGATCATGATGCGAAGTAAGTATAAAACATTTCACTCTCTGTGTCTTTACAGTGCAGTGAGTGCACTATTCCTATTGATATCAATGGATGTGCAATGTATTTGATACACCGTAACGTAGCGTGTAGGTGCCTGACTCACTGTTGCTTGGCTGAGAGTGCTGTGTGCTTCTTTCACACAAGCAAAGAGAGGAAGCTAGAGACTCTTACATACTACATGTAATATTACATGTACCTACATGTAATATTACATGTACATACATGTAAATTATATTCTTTCTTGTTACTCCTGTCAAAAAGACAGGAATTGTAATTCATCAGGAATTATTCAGCCTTTAAGACTAAGCAGAAGCAACTGCCACCTGGTTCTTTTGGTAGTGGGCGGGAATAATGCACAGAAATCTATGAACACAGACAAAGTAAATAATATTCATGAGCCCAGCAACTTATCAGACCTTTTATATCATTATTTGTCATGGCGGCTGTGTAGTTTAAATCTGGAGAAGACGAGTAACGCAGAATGAATGATCAATTAGAACTTTTATGAGCACCAAAAGAGAACACATAAGCATACAACAGTCTCCATTAATGGTGACAAACAAATGACAGAGAAAACCAAGTGCAGTTTGGAAAATGGCAGTTCCAGCAGTTTGGAAAATGGATGGATGAATGATTCAACTGTGGGTGCCATCTTCTGGTCAAATGCAGGAATTCATTCGGCACCTGACTCTCACAGTGCATTATGGGTATTCTCTAGCCGTTGAGCGTGCATCAGCTGTACACTCATTATTGCAGTGCATTATGGGACTAAATGAGTGCACTCGATAACGTCGACTATGGTTTCAGACACCACCACAAATGGCTGTCCCCTCAAATAGTGCCCTGTTTTAGGCTATAGGGGGTGATTTCAGACACAGTCCTAGGCTGTGCAAATCTAAGACTGATGGAAAAATATCAATCTCAGCAGCACAAAATGACATAGTTCATAATTCAGTGTCCGAAATCACCCCCTATTCCCTTAAATAGGGCACTATTTGAGGGGACAGGCATTTTTAGTGGTGTCCGAAACCATAGTTATTGAGTCCACTCATTCAATTCCACAATGCACCTCAATAATGAGTGTTCAACTGATGTATGCTCAACGGCTAGAGAATACTCATAATGCACTGTGAGAGTTGCGCGCTGAATGAATTCCTACGTCTGACCAGAAGATGAAGCCCGCAGTGTAATATCATACAGGTATAAATTCATATTTAATTGATTATTAAATTTAATTAGGGTTTATACATGCTAGTTTCAATGACAGAATTCAAGATAAATCTTTTCATTTTACAACTGGGGCTGCCAGTTTGCTACGTTTCAAAGATTATTAAACAGCAAGCACAAACTATGCAAAAGCGGCAGCCCTTCCAGCACACTCAGTGTCCGAATTCACTCACTCATTTTCATTCACTCCTTCAAGTGGACTATATTAGTGGAGTAAAGTAGGGAATAGTGAATGAGGGTATAAGGGGCGATTTCGAACACAGCACTAGTTTCCCAGTGTGTGCCTGTTTGTTACCGTAGTAACCTATTGTGTTCACCTGTCCCGCGTTTATTCTATAACTCACTTAGTCCTGTGTATTTATACCCTCTGATGAGTTCAGTTACTCTTCTGTTATTGTCTTTGTTTTGGTGCTCTACATTTTTGTTTCTCTTGAGATCTTTCCTTTATATTATTTTAGAAGTTTAGTTTTGTAAAAAATGTAAGTTTGCTTCTCTGGATCCAAGCCTCTGCTTTCTTTGTGCCTACATACTGTAAAAGTAATGTGTCAAGCATCACTAAGTTTAGTTTATTTTTTCAAAGCAAAGTATATCGCATATGAATGTACCTTTGTAAAAAATAAAAAACTGTTATTTTGTGAAGAGAAACACATTCCTAATCATTAATATTTGCATTTTATATATATATATATATAATATTTATGTGTGTGTGTGTGTTTGTGTATATATGAGGGTTGACAATACTTTTTTGCTTTTATTACCTTCATTGGTTCACTTTTTAACACTCTGTATTCGTATCTTATTTCCGTTAGGACTTGTGAAAATAAAATATGCTTTCAAGTGGGAGATAAAGTTTGCTGCACAAAAAATGGCTACATCTCTGGCAAAGATGAGGAAAAAAACCTTGAAGATCCTTTCCTTGTTACTGCTGGAACTTCCTGTTTAAATGTTGGAGGTTCCCAAGATATTCCTAGAAGCCAAAGAAAAAATGAACAGATGACAGTGAAAAGAGAAAGAATGTGCAACGGTGAAATTTTCTTCATTAAAGAGGTGAAGTGTTGAGAAAATGTATTGATTTGATGTATTGTGTTTTTACAATGCCAAAAAGCTGATAATCTGAAATGGCTGAAATTAAAGTAAATTAAAATTTGTTAGGATATGAACTTGTGTAAACATGAGTACTTACCTGAATTTTATTGGTGCATTTTTATGTTATTTTACAACCAATTACAGGATGTGATTGATATAGATATGGGAGCAAGAAGCAAAACAGTACGCTACCTGACACTAGATGATGAAAATGGGCATGTGGTAACTTCTA
This sequence comes from Hypophthalmichthys nobilis, assembly GCA_037950665.1. Taxonomy (NCBI): domain Eukaryota; kingdom Metazoa; phylum Chordata; class Actinopteri; order Cypriniformes; family Xenocyprididae; genus Hypophthalmichthys; species Hypophthalmichthys nobilis. The sequence continues at coordinate 9,828,387 of CM075489.1, read as the reverse complement.
ACTACAGCGAGCTACAGCGAGAATGTAAATTGCGTCATGCTTGGGCAAGAACCATTCACACCTTTCAGGTATTGAGGTCACGCATATTCACACTTAGTCATTGACACTTCTTGTTCGTCAGTAGCTATTTAACACCTTGAATGAGCATTTGTCTCAGCTTCGTGCAACTAATAACTTGTTTTCTCTCCACTTCAGGGCTCAGAGGCGGAAACTATTGTGTACGTTCTCAGAAATAGCTTTGCTGAAAACTGGCAGCATGTATACACTGCAGTGACGCGCGGTCAGAAGCGTGTGTATGTGGTGGGTACAGAGCGTGACCTAGAAGGAACTATCAAGAAATGGACCCCACCTCGAAACACACGATTGTGTGGCCTTCTCAAGGCGATAGTTGCCCAACAATGTCCTGAAGCCTCGAAGCGGCATGCTGAATCAGACCCATGCACTACACCAAGCAAACTTGTAAAAGTAACAGAGTAAAAAATCTGTAAATTATCAAAAATACATGATATTGCTTTTAACGTTCTATGACCTACTCTTTCTCTAGCAAACCACTTCAGAAGAGTCTCCATTGGACTGGGCTAGCTCAAGCCCCAAATCTCACAGCAAGGAGCTTCCCTGAGAAAATTCATTTTCATATCTCAACTTGATTTCCTCCAAAAAGAAACAAAAATCTGAGCTTAAATACAATAGCATTTCATTTTAGTATTGTCAGTGGATACATTTTATATTTATTGTTCAGAATGTTTATTGTTGGTTGATTTTCATCTACAAAGCAGCCAAAAAGGGCAGTGACATCAACAAAAATCTGAGACCACGCTGATTCAAAATTTAATTTAAAACCTGGAAATACACAAAAAGTTTCAGAATTTTGAAAAACATTAAAATAAAGAAACGTGCTGTAAATGGAATGGGAACTATTTAAGATTCAGCACTATTTTTAGGTCAGTAATCAAACTAATCATATAATCAATTTTCTTTTTCTTACTGTTAATTTTCTACAATTAGGTAGTATGAGCAATGCATATGTTTATCTGATTGACATTAGGTTTCCTATAGTCTCCCCCAGGTATTATATTACAATATCATGTATGTGATTTTTGTTATTCTTTTAATGTTCCAAATATTTATCATGCAATATGTGTTCTGTATTTTTTTCTAAAGTTTGATTTATGCCTTTTCTTTTTATTATTATACAAATCAAGAAAATATTACAATGTCATGTATTTGTTCTCACTTCTGCATCCTCCTCTATTCTACCTTTTGACTGGAAATTATAATTTTTGATTGCATTTTTTTGTTTGTTATTATTATTTTAAGCATGGAGCATGTAATAGCATGTCTAGCATTTCAACACAGTTATCAATAAGGAATGATTAAAAATGATGATTAAAATGAATAAATAATTATTAAAAATCCTTTCTGTTGTTTTCTGTATTAATCAAATTTCAAACACAATTGATCTATGCACTCGTCTTTCACATTGTGTAGTTTTACTGTTTGACATCGAGCTTGAAAAATTACTTTTATATATTTTTATTTTATTTAGGTTTTACAATAAATTATGCAGTATCTATTTATATATGATAGTTCAGTTAACTAGTGATTCCATTGACAGGAAGCAGCGCATAAACTGAACGGACTTTTATTTTGGTGTTATGTGATAGGCTGTTGTTGTTGACTATGTTTACAGTCATGAGTCAAGAACTGAACCGCGAAATGTAGAAATCGGACTGCATGAGTTAACATGGCATTGCAGATTCCCCCTGCTGGTTTAAAAACCATAACTGGTTACATTTTACCAGAACGTCAAGTTGTCCAGTCAAACCAAGATGAGGTTTCAGAAAGTGAAGATGAAGAGGAAATACAGCCTGAATTTCTTGATATGAAGGAGATGGACTCTGTCTCATCTGGGGCAAACGTATTTAAGTCTTCCGTGCCAACGTCAAAAGAAGGTAAAACAACATTATGTATTACCAAACATGTTATCATTTGGTTATGTTTTGGTTTCATGAACACAAAGTGATTAGATCAAACTGTGTTAACAGCAGAATCACCCTTGACACACTGATATAAGTGAAATTATTCGTAAAACAAATAAAAACATCTTTTATGTTTTTTTTTTTTTTGACAAGTAATATACTTTTATATTAATGACATTTTTTTTTGTTGTGGACTCTTGAATGACATTTTTCCAACCTCAAATGTTTGCATAAATTGTAATTTCTTCTCTTAAATTGTTATTGTGTTTTGTTTTAAATCTATATAGTTTTATATTTTGAATTGGCTTAGGACACCAAAATGATCATGGCACATCACTTATCAACAAGTAGCGATATATATTTATAATATACTTTGCTGCAAGTTACAAAGTAAGCCCGTTTACACTTTACACTGTTTCATGTAAACGTAATCATATTTACAGTTTACATTGTTACAAGTTAAAAATCAGTCTGTTTACTATTCACTGTTAAAAGTAGAAGTAATCATATTCACAGTTTACACTTGTTACAGAGTAAGACTGTTTACACATACAAGTATAAGTAATCATATTTACAGTTTACATTGTTGTTAGTAAAAAAACTAAATCATGTTTAGTACAGTTCACACTGTTATGTTTACACTGTTTCAATTAAAATCAACTAGCTGTTGTGTCTCACTTTTACAGGAGATGTAAAGCTTATTTGTACATTAGCTTACTTGTGGAATTTTTGTTTATATACATATAGTCTTTGTTTATGGCCTGAACTATTAATGTTTAATGCACGACTTATCTTCTTTTGCAGTATCATTTATGGCCGGTAATAAGACGTACTGGGTTGAGGGCCGTTTTCTTCTCTGTGATCCCTGGTGGGAGATAACCTGCACAGTTCGCCAAGGCCAACACAAAGTTTTTGTCAAAGGCTATCCCTCCTACAGCCTCCGCACCGGTCTGAGATCAGAAGGCCGGTCACTGGTGTCTCTTTTTCTTACAGCATGTGGAGCACTACCTGACTTTGTTAACATGTTCATGAATTGGTTGCCCAATGACAGACATGTGAAGCTTGTCGAAGTGCTGGACGCCCTGCAGGAGTTTGAAGATTCGTCACCTGAGAATAAAGCTGTGGCTGAACAGCTCAAGTCTTATGTCAATCGCTCAGGTTGGAAAATATATACCATGTCTACTTGTGTAATTTGCATAACACATAAAAATTTTTTTTTTCAATATTTTGCACATATAATAATTATGAAAAAGTGATTAAAATAATAATACTGAAGTCATAATCACAAACCTTGTTCATGTGTTCTATGTCATTGTCTTTAAACACATCAGTCGCTTGGACACATGTGAGAGTTGCCAGCTTGTATCCTCAAATCATGAAATACTTACCAACATTGCTGCCAGGCCAGTTTATGGAGATAATCAACAAAGGAAGAATGGAACACATACCAGAAACTTCTGAAAGAGATGATCCTACTGCACAAGAGCAGAACAAAACAAATGTATTGGCCAAACTTGAGGATCTCATTAAGACTGATGTATGGAAGTTGGGCTTCAACTATGTAAGACTCCTTTCCAGGACACTGGTTGTTTGGTTTTTAAATCATAAGCTCACAAATGATGTCCTTCACTATCCTTTAATATGAATGTTTTTGTTTTTTAACAGATCATGTTTAAAGAATTACATCTGATCCGGTGTGAAGCAAAAGTGGAGGCCTTCCAGGACTGTCATTTGTTTTGGAGAATCCCGGTGCTGCAGCGTAACGCCTTACTGTTATATGCAGAACTGAAAAGACATTGCAGAGACACTGGCAGCACGTACGCCAAACGGGAGATGTTGGTGGATAACATATTGCGTGAGACAGGAGTTATGGGTGCCTGGGAAGCTTTGCATTTCCTTGTGGAACAGGGGGTGCTGGTGAGGGATGTTGAAAAGGTGGCACTTAGGAACCTCTTTAGCTATGAGAAAGGCATTGGCGAATGCTTGAGGGGCCTGGTTGAGGGAGAACCCTGGAAGATCCACTTGGATGTACGGGAGGTTCTTCTCGAAGCACAGCTGGATCGATTAAGAGCGAAGGCTTGTAAAAAGCACAGTATGGCTCATTTGAGGAAATCTAAGGCTGATGCAAAAATATCAATCTCAGCAGCACAAAATGACATAGTTCAGGGGGCTGGGTGTGAGCAGATGCATCTTGATTTTGCACAGCCTGGTACTTCAAGCATAGACCACAATGGAGGAACACCAGCACGGCATTGTGATTCTCCTCAGTCCTATGAAATTACAAATCTCACCATTAAAGAGGAAAGTCTCACTTCAGACTCAGACTCCTCAGATGACTCCACCTACTTGGATATTGATCCGTCTACTATAGAGTTGGATCCCGATCAGGTGCAAGCAGCAGAAATGATGTGTGCCAACCCGGTAACTGTGATCAGTGGGAAGGGAGGTTGTGGGAAAACCACAGTGGTCAGCCTGGTGTTTAAGGCGGCCATGGAGCAACAGACAAGTGACAGGGAAGAGGTGCTGAAGGCCTGTGAGGTCTTTCAGAATGACTCTCAGGGGTCCAGCAATGGGCTGCTGTCAGATGATCATGAGGAGAAAAAAGATAAAGAGGCGAGTGACAGTGATGAAAAGCTTGTGGAGGTTCTCCTCACTGCTCCTACAGGGAGAGCTGCTTCACTTCTTACTAAGAGAACTGGCTTTACTGCTTATACTATGCACCAGGTATAGTCCACATAACATAACTTTACATTACATAGCATTTCATAATATAACATTACAAAATTTGTATTAATTTGTAACATATTACATACTATTACATTCCATAACATTACCTAACTTAAACATAGCAACTTTATGTAACATTTCATAGACTTAAACATCACATAATATTTTAATAACTTCACAGTGCATTACATAACATTTCAGAACTTAATGGATTAGTTCACTTCAGAATTAAAATTCTCACCCCTATGTCATCCAAGAATTTCAGCGTAAATAGGTGTCTCAGTTGCTATCATTAATTTGTATTAATTGCACACAACTTTCCCCTCAACTCATTTTTTCAGGTTTTATGGAGTTTCATGAATGCAAAAAAAGATCCCAGTGGAAATCCTCAGGATTGGAAGTTCTCGCGGGTGCGGGTGTTGGTGGTCGATGAAGGGAGCCTGGTGTCTGTTCAGATCCTTCACTCCGTTCTCAGCATGCTTACCAAACATGCAGAACTCCAGAAGTTCATCATTTTGGGTTATTGAATGCATAATAGTTTCTCATTCAGGGTGTATTTGCAGTGTATTTATCAGCAGCATTATTCTGCAGTTTAAGATGTTGTATTAATTAAATAAATGTAAAAATCATATAAATAATGTTGTATAAATAAAAAAAAAAAAACATGTATTTTGTGTCTGCAGGAGATGTGAGGCAGCTGCCCAGCATTGAGCCTGGAAACACACTGTACGATCTGTTTGAAGGCCTCAAGGATGTGCATTGGGCCATTGAGATGAAGACCAACCATCGTGCCGAGTCTGAGCTTATCGTCAGAAACGCTGGACTGTGAGCAGATCTCTTGTACTCTAAAATGTTTGATGAGCTTTTAGAAAATTGTGTAACATCTTAGCTTTGGTTCCTTGTTGGTTTGTCGACTGTGTGTATATGGTTTTATGTAATATGAACAAATGTTAATGGTGTTTCTCAATCCTAATGACAGTTTATTAATCCTACTGCTTTTATTTCCATAATATTTCAGCATTTCAGACATGGGTAAAAAAAGGCGTTACAGCCCTCTGGAGTTTGATGCCACCATAAAAATGATGAGACCCTCCACAGTGCCATCTGACAAAAGGTTTATTTTTGTCAAAATCAGTGGGGAAAATGATAATTTTGGTAAGTGAGCCATTATAAATTATGTGAAAAACTTTACGTTAAATGGCTTTATGATTTTCACAACACTTGCATAGTATAAGCTAGGAAGTGAAGAATTATGTGAGGTGTTTACATTGTCACTGTGCCTCAGAAGCACGTTCTTTGCATCTGCAGTAAAGCTGTAAACCTGAAGGCTCAAACAATCTGAATAACAAAAGAAAAACACACTTTGATCAAAAGGAAAACCATCACTGGATTCTCCTCAGGACATTCATATGCAGGCTCCTGTGTGTCTATTGTACTGCAGGTTTTCAATGGAGAGTTCCTGAAAATACACTTCCTGTTGTCTGTGACTCATTCGAATCTTTCTCTGGGTGGCTACACAGCCACCTTCAATACATTTTACTCCCCCATAAGCACCTTAGTGCAACTTTTTGGCACTGCAATTACAAATCAAATATATTGTTGAGGCACCAAATAACTATCAGTCAAGCAAAATATTAGATCTAATATTGACCAATAACAACAAATTTCTTATGCTGCTTAGACCTCCAGGATGCCATTATATTCTTACTTAAGGAAGGTCCTGGACTGGAAGATGATAAATTGTCTCAATTTGTGGCTTTCAGGAGGTAAGACAGATTCAGCTTTGTTGCTTTATGCTGAGATGTCAATCTTTTTAAGAAAATGTTGAGTTTGCTAAAGTTGTTTTTATTGTTCACAGGAAAGACTGTGAGTTGATCAATGAGCTTTGCTGCAAGCATTATTCTCAGCATATTACAAAGTGAGTCAAAAAAGTTATTTTCTTACAAATAAATAAGCATGACACTTAATTTTATTAATGTTTTTTTTTTCACTACTTCCATAGGTTGCCTTTCTAGAAGTATATTTCTGTTTTAATATTTGGTGTTTTTAATTTCAGGACTCCCAAAAAGACATGGAACTTTCAAAGAAGGGATAAAGTTTGCTGCACTAAGAATGGCTATGTCTCAGACCACGAAGAGAAGAGAGAAGTGACTTCCTGTGATACTGTCAGAGCTTCACATGATATTGCCAGATCTTCCCATGATAATGCCGTAAATCAGACACAAAATGAACAGACGAAGGAGAAGAAGGAGCGACTGTGCAATGGGGAAATTTTCTTCATTAAAGATGTACTGGAGTTTTATTTATCGATTTATTTATGTATTTATTGATTAGCTTAAAATCTGGTCTTTTAATGCTTTTAAATTCAAAATGCTTAGTTTTGAGTAGTAATAACCTGAGTTTGTTATTGATTGGTTTAACTTGTCCTTGTTATTGTATACCAATCACAGGATGTGACTAAGGATGAGGAGAAGAACGAGGAAGGAAACAAAGGATGTAAAAAAAGGAGGCGCTACCTGACACTAGATGATGAAAATGGGCGCGTGGTGACTTGTAACTACAGGGAGCTACAGAGAGAGTGTAAACTGCGCCATGCTTGGGCAAGAACCATTCACACCTTTCAGGTACAGATGCTCTTTGTTCATCTACGGCCCCCGTTCACAGCATTTGTCTCAGCTTCATGCAAATTTGTTTTCTCACTTCAGGGCTCAGAGGCTGAAACTATTGTGTACGTTCTTGGAGACAGCATTGCTCAAAACTGGCAGCATGTATACACTGCAGTGACACGTGGTCAGAAGCGTGTGTATGTGGTGGGCAGAGAGCATGACCTAGAAGGAGCCATCAGGAAAAGGATCACCCCACGTAACACAAGATTGTGCAGGTTTGTCAAGAAAAGCGTTGGCCAACAAGGTCCTGAAGACTCTTTGACTCAGTCTGCCTGCAGTCAGAGTCAAGTAGCGACCCCTGTGAACCACAGTTTTGGGCCATCACAGTCCACACCGGTGGCCCCACATTGCCCCAGCCACCCCAAGCCATTCTCCAGCACAAAACCTTCATGCGTACGACACCTCTACAAGGACGAAAATGGACAAAGCCATCAAACATCCAATATCTCTTTACAAGCTGACCTGGCATTCAGTCAAACCTACTCTTGGTCGCCCATGGATGGTTGTGATGAGTCAAGCATGGTGCAGAATGAACATGTGTCCGAATTATCCAATCATGTTGAAGATTCAACATTGTTAAGGGCAATCAGCTCTTCCCCGAATGAAAGCAGCAGGGGCTCTAAACGGCTGATTCCTGTGGACACCTGCGGTACGCCGACTAAACTACCAAAGGTAACAAACATATACACTAGAACATCTAAAAATGATTGATGAATGATGTGCCATTTTTTAACAGTGATCAAAAACTATTTTGCTGGATATTTGATCATTAAGGTGTCATACCAGAGTTCAAAGCTTTATTTGCCACATACACATTGGTGCAATGGCATTATGAGAAATAATACATTGCTTTTGTAGTGTAGACGCTCATGTGGTTGAATGTGTTTGAACAGCCACAAAAGACTGCCTACTCTGCGCCTCCGCGTAAATATTATGGGCAGCACGCTAGCCAGACAGAATTAAAACTTGTCGGGTGAAGGCCCAAGTTTGGTTTGAAGATGAAAACCGTACCAAGCACGATGTTCTCTCACCATTCCTGATTTCTAACACAGACTCACAGTGTTCAGTGTAGTCTTGCAGCTATCAGAGCAGAAATGAAAGCTGATGCTCTCCGTATGTTTTTCCTCCATCTCCGTGCGAGTTCATATGTATGTTCATAAATTGCCAAACCTTGTTTTGTCCATTAGATCAAAAGATCTAAAAACCTTACCTGCCTATGACTATAGATATATGCAATAGTGTGACTAGTGTGAATGTGTCAGATATTAAAATAGTTGATTAGAAATTCATTTAGGATCAAAATATGCAAATTATGCACTCCATAGATAACAGTGATAGTATTGGAAATGTACGTTGTATACTGAATGTTTTAGGCTGGATGTGCTTAACATTCTGTGATCTCCTCTTGCTCTAGAAAACCACTTCGGAAGAGTCTCCGTTCAGCTCAAGGCTGAATCTTCTGTCTATTACAAGTCCCCGCTCCAAATCCCACGGCAGGCAGCTCTTCCGAGACGATTCGTATCCTCCCAGAAAATAGCCTTAGAGTGGTCATTATCACACCCAACATGCCAAAGCTGGAATGAACTAAATCAGTTAACACATGCAAGTTATTTGGCTTTACAGAGGATGTGGATAAACCTGAATTAGCTTTTTACATAACAATTAATTATGAATTATTTTATAGTTTCACCCTGAATAACAAAATCTTGTAATACAACATTATGGCTCTTTGCAAGAAATGTGTGAGTTCTATCTGCTTCTTTTGAAAAGTATAATTCTTAAATCACATTTAAATATCAATTGAGTAAAAGAAGTCTAAAATCTGAAACTGAAGTGCAATTTTGCCATATTTATCCAAGAAAATGTTATATGTAGACCAGATTTGTAATTGAAGTCCGTAACTCATCCTTGTTAATTACCATATCATTTTAAAATCACTTTTATGTATTTATCTTTCCTGGCAAACTTGTTGAGGTACAAACATGTTATGCGGGACCATTTTTTAAAATTTCCACAGCGTTTATGTAATATGAATCACAACTTTTGTGGGCTGATCTATCAGGGCTGAAGCAATTGTTTGACTTTAAACTTCATATGAACATTTCAGGGTACCCTAATCACTGTTATGGCTCAATGGAAAATCCCTTTGAGGTTTGAATGGATATTGTAATGATTATTTTTGGCATCATTTCACTTTTTATTTAAAGCCCGAAGCATGTGACGGGTTTATTTCAGAAGTGGTTGTCTAACACTAAATAATTTAATAAACCAGACAGAACAACAGCAGCCTTTTTTGTTTATTCAAGTTTAAATGCATGTTTCTCATCTTAAATGTCGTCCTACCAACTTGTTTCTGATGTACAGCTTTCATCTCTTTTTATATATTCTATGTAGATGAATTTAAAATACCCCTGAAGTTAATGAAAACTGCAAAAAGAGTGCTTTTTTTTCCAAACATATTCAGGGTTTTGCTTCCTTTATTTATCTTTTTGCTTTTTCATGGGTGTAAGTAAATTTAGGATTGAAACATCCATCTTAGATACCCTTTTGTCTAAAGAAAATCTATATTTTCATTCAAAATAAGTAGATTATTTCTATTTTAATATAAACACCATCTGCCTTTTTTTTTTTTTAAACAGTACAAAACAGAGCATTAAATCAATACAGATACATGTAACACACAAAACAGAAAAATACACAAACACAGATAAGTTGCCAGGGTAATAAAACAACAACAATGCAATATATGTAAACCTTAAGAGGACAAAAAGGATGAATAAAGAGAAGCAGTTTTCTTTGGGATTGATAGAGTATTGGATAGTTTCGATATACTCGTCTAGATCATCTCTGAATACAGAGGTTTAGAGCCAGTACATTTTTGTTTATGTATGTGAAATTTAGCCAGTAGGAAACACAAATTAATTATGTAATATTTCCCTATATTCTCTTTAGAGTAGTAGAACAATCCAAAGAAAAAAAAAAAAAAACACCCTCTGCTCTAGTGTGATTTTCGAGCGGTCACACGTTAATAAATACAAAAAACGTCATCATTCTACGCCTTGCGTAGCGGTGAAATGATTGGCTTGAAGTGTTCTTCGTCGGCGTATCAGTGACGAGCAACCCCGGAAGACGCGAAGTATCGTGAAAGCTGTCAGTGTGCAAAGCTGCTGCTTGTCAAATCAACCCGATTTTTAAAAGTTAATTTCATCCAGTGAGTTATATTTCATCATGTCCGCGAGAAATCCAGGAATGCATCTTGGTAAGTCGTTTAAAAAAAAAACTCAAAACGTTACATTAATTAATACCGCTACTTTTTCCACGTGATAGGATGGTCATTTAATTAAAAAGGACAGAAGACAGAAATTAAAGTTCTTTGCAAACTACTAATGAGTATCAGGCATGGTGGTTACGTTTAACGTTGAACGTGTAAAGTGCAAAGTATACTCTTCGTGTTATGTGTTATTAATCTTTAACCACATCTGACCAGTTCTCCCTAATTCAACCTTCATACGTGTAGTTAATCTTAAATATAATTATGGTTTTCTTTCTTCTTTCTCTACAGTTGACTCCAGACTGTCTATGTAAATGAAATGCCCTTATTGAATTTCACATGACCCATGTGTCTCATGACCCACGTTGAGCAGAGGGAAATAACCAGACAAAACCGATTTTAAAACTTCTTTTATCATTTATTCTTGCCTTATTTTAGATCTGGAATGGGTGTCAAAAGTCAGAGTCAACACTCAGGCTGTTCTTAAAAGAGCCCAGCAGATTCAGGGACGCAAAGTGGCCAAAAAACAGTGGCAGGTAAACTGTTTACAATATTTATGGTACATAAATATTGTAAACACATCTATATTGATCTACATTGTTATTGTAGGCTGCCTGGTTGCTGAAGGCTGTCACATGCATCGATCTGACGACCCTCGCTGGTGACGACACACCTTCCAATGTCCATCGACTCTGTATGAAGGCCACACAGCCGATCCGTCACGATCTGCTCAAGAGCATGGACATGCATGACAAAGGTGCCTCTGTCTGGAGGATTTTTGCATTTCTCACATCATGATCCCTGTTGTTGGTGCACTTGATTCCACATTTATCTTCTGTCACTCAGTTTGCAATATAAAATAAGTTTAAAACCATTTAAACCCATTAAACAAATTACTGTTAGAGGAATTTTAGATCATAGTAATTGACAAATTAATCCAGAAATATGAATCCATACAGATTACTAGTAAATTTAATGACACTAGTACTAGTACAACTTCATGGGAGGGGAGGAAAAAAAAAAAAAAAAAAAAATATATACATATATATATATATATATATATATATGTCTTTTTTTTTTTTTGTCAGTAGATCTTTCAGAGTAAGACTGTAAATTTACCTTTATTGTATATTAATATTTTATACTTTTTTATTATAATACACTACTGTTCAAATGTTTAGGGTCAGGGGTTAGGATTTTACTTTTTTGAGAGAAATTAATACTTTTATTCAACACGGATGCATTAAATTGATCAAAAATACATAATAAATAATGGAGAAAATTTTTTATCACAGTTTCCACCAAAATATTAAGCAGCACAACATTTCATTGAGTTTCAATATTGATAATAATAATAATATTAATTAAAAAATTTCTTGAGCACCAAATCCGCATATTAGAAGGAACACGTGAAACTAAAGACTTGAGTAATGGCTGCTAAAAATTCAGCTTTGATATCCCAGGAATAAATTATGTATTAAATGTATTAAAATAGAAAATGGTTATTTTAAATTGTAATAATATTTCACAATAATACCACATTTACTGTATTTTTAATCAAATAAATGCAGCCTTGGTGAAAATAAGGGACTTTAAAAAAACATTAAAACATTTTACCGACTCCAAACTTTTGAATGATAGTGTATATATTTTATGTATTAGCTTATTTTATTTTATTAATATTATATTATTGTAATGTTATTAATGTTATTTTATTGTATTGATGGTTTTTAAGTTTTAGTAACATAAACATGTCACTGTATATCTGTCCACAAGAGGGAGACAAAGCTCTTTCCCCAGAAATTGACTGGCTGAAGAGATCAGTGACTTCAGCAACTTAAATTCAACTTTTTACTGAATAAAAAAATAGTTTATAACATAATAAACATTAGATGTTAACAGAGCTTTAAGTGTTTTCTGTGTATTATTGTGCTGTATTTACTTTTATGTATTTATTAAAATGTACTCTTTGCATTAATTTCATTCTAGTTTTCTCTGACTTTGAACACTCTCTCTGTGCGTGTGTGTGTCTGTGTGTGTGTGTGTGTGTGTGTGTGTGTGTGCGCGCATGATTCCAGGAATCACGACTGCAGCTGTCTGTGTGTACCCATCACGGGTGGCTGATGCTGTCAAGTCTCTGAAGGCTGCCAACTCTAGTCTTCCTGTTGCGTCTGGTAAGACATTTGAAACTGCTTATCTTAAAACACATTTCAGTCCTTCTTCAGATATTATCCCAGAGAGGGTGCAACTGCATTGTCTCACCTCACTTCATTCTCTTTGCTTTAGTGGCCACTGGTTTCCCTGCTGGACAGACGCCAATGAAGACCCGTCTCGAGGAGGTCCAGATGGCTGTGAAGGATGGCGCTTCGGAGATCGATATTGTCATAAACCGGACTTTAGCACTCACTGGACAGTGGGCAGGTGTGTGTAACCAGGGTACTAAGGGAATGCAAATACAGTTCCTACCAAAACAAAAATCCTCTTAAACCAGACTGTTTTAAACCAGCTTTTTAACATTTCAACTTTCTTTAGTGTGTAATGTTTCTGTTTGAGGGTGGAAAAGGTCTGCAAATTTACAAAGCACAAAGTCCACTCCAAAGAGTGTTATTCTCTATATCAGTAAGCACTGTTTCTGAACTCCCTGAAACGCCTCGATTGTAGTCTTGAGTTTTCTTCTGGGAAGGAACACGTCACAATATTCCTCATTTAAATAATTCCCACCCAAGGCATGTGCAAAAAGAGGGAGCGAGGCCTGGTTGAGTTGCATTAGTAGCTCGTTGAAACTCGTGGATATTGTAAAAGGGCCGTGACATTTCCGAAACACGCTTGAAGCAGTTGACCAATCACAACACAGTGGTCCAGCCGACCAATCAGATTACATTGTGCTTTTATGAAGAAGGAGCTTCATAGAGACAGGAACTAGAGCATTACTGACAGACCTGTGTTGCCAAGTCCGTGGTTTTCCTATGGAATTAGGCTAGTGTAACACTTGCCACGGCTTGTTTTTCATGTCCGCGAGTTGAAGCGACCCCAAGTAACATGCTAATGCAAATTTTACCAGAGGAACCCCACCAAAAAGAGTGCCAGAACGGAGGATCCCCTCTGAAACGGGATTGGGATAGTTTTGAGTAGCAATTGGGTGGATTTTGTTGTGAAAACCTGGCAACCCTGTGACAGACTAAGAAGTGCAGTGCTGCAACAATGTAAAATATACGAAAAAATAAGTTTTTTTTTTTTTTTTTTTGAAGATTCATCCATGAAAACCTATTCTAGTAGAACTCAAAAACAAAATCAAGACTTATGGCACAAGCTTGTCTCTTCCAGACTGACCAGCCAACATTGGCCATAACTATCAAACTTCTTTATATAAAAGAACAATAAAAGTACCCAAAGCATGTTTCTCTTCAGTTATACATTGATAGCTGGTGAACATACAAATGGATGACAGTTCATTTTTGTCTCTTATTGTTATCTCAGCCCTCTACGATGAGATCCGGCAGTTCAGAGAGGCCTGTGGAGACGCCCATATGAAGACCATCTTGGCAGTGGGAGAGCTGGGAACCTTCACAAATGTTTACAAGGCCAGCTTGGTGTCCATGATGGCAGGTGAGGACATTAAGCATTAAGTCAAGTCCTGAAGAAATAATTATTATATTTATAAATTTTCTATTTTAATTATATTTAAGTTGTCATCAAAACAGTTTTTCTACCAGTTTATCTATTTATAGGACGTTGATGGGTACAAATAGGTAATATGAGCATGTTTGGCTGTTTCTTACCATGAGTGTTTTGCTTCATGGCACTTTGGTCTTGATTTGATTAGATGGTATTTATATTCCTTATGAAATATACATAAAAGTCACGGGCCATGATTCAATGCATACTGTTAATTTTTTTAAATTATTTAAATTATCATTATCCATTATGGTGTAATTAAGACCTTTTCTTTCTTTCTTTCTTTCTTTCTTTGCTCCACATGACTTTGATTTGGACAAATGTTTTTCAAATATTAATAATATTATTTTTGCTTTTATTTTTTAAAGAAATACTAAGGGTTAATAAGGGTTTCTTTTCAAGTATTGAATTTGATTTTTTTTTTTTTTTTCTATATTATGATAACAGGACAGTTCTGTCACTCTGACATCTTTGACTTCATGCCCTCCAATAATATCAAAATGAATTTTAATGTAAAAATTAAAAACATTGTTTTTATAATGCATTTATATTTTGAATATTTTTTTGGAACATATATAATTATTTAAATGATCGTTATCCATTATTGTCTAATTAATTTTAAATAACTATTTAAATATATTGTCAGAATAATGCAAACTTTTCAGTGTATGTGCAGTAACTACGTCCACCAGCAGGGACTAACTGGTCATGCTAACAAGCTAAATCTGACCCCCTGGTAAGGCTGTAAAATCGATTAATCGCGATTTTTTTCGCATCTAACAAAAAAGTTTGTTTACATAATATATATGTGTGTATGCATATTATTATATTTATATATATTGACATATAATATAAATAAATATAATAAAATATATATATACACACACACATATTATGTAAACTAACTTTTTTCATTAGATGCGATTAATCGCAATTAATCGATTTTACAGCCCTACCCCCTGGTATGATCAATACCAACAGTGATGCTTGACTTTTGTCCACACTTTTGTCCACAGTGTGGCGCCATTGCTCATCCTTTCCGCGCTCCACATCCAGATGGCCAAACACACACACACACACACACAGAGCAGGCCAGTGACTGTATGCTTAAATAGCCATTGCACATTAAGCCGATTACTGTACCCAATTGTCAGCGGCTCTGATAGGGATCGTTATTAAAATGCATTGCTTTTGTCGCCGCGCTCATTCCTTAATCTCCCCTTGTTCCTATGAATTGCGTATGAGGTTTCTGAAATTGAATGATAATTTCACCTATTAATCTGCGACGCCGGAGCTATTTTACTCCCACGCTCTCCGGCAGTGTCCCCCCGCTCCGCCGCAAATGAATAGAGCTTCATTACTGTCGCCCGCGTTTAATAACCGTTATCCATTATCGTGTAATTAAGACTCCCCAGAACGAATCTCAAGGATTATGTCAGTTTGAGGGAGAGGGTGAGCAATAGAGTGAAAGAGTGTTGGAGGAAAGGGGAAGGGATGGAAAAAAGAGTGGAAAAACACATAGAACGTATCTTTAATGAACTGGAAAATGTTCATCTTGTTCTGTGCGGTAATGAACAGTCATTAGACATGAGGAAGGGCAGGCGGGACTCGGGTGCTGGGGGTTAGAGCTGGTCCACAGTTTGTGGTTCATCCATTAGAAGCGTCATTTTATCTTCTATTTTTATCGGAACGCTGATAAACCGTAATTGGCTATGAAGGAGAGGAAGGGAGAAATGAAAGCTCTTATTGATGAAGGAACGCACACCCTCTGAGCCCTGCCGACGGGACCATATGTTCTTGTCTAGCCTCCCCTGCCCTCGCGACTAATGTCCTGTCGGGGTTCAAAACCTGACGCCTTTCTGAAGTGCCTGAATGGAGGTGCTAAAAATGTGCTGGACTTTCTATTTTCAGAGCTCGTTGGAGTGAACTTTGACCTGTCAGTCTGAGCCAAACAAGTGTCAGATGGAAGTTTTTGGTTTTTGTTGATGAAGAATTACAATTACTTGTCAGTGTGACCTGGAGTATGCAGATGTATTTCGACAATTAAACGATATGTCACATTCTTAGAAATGTACTCTGTGCTCTCATCTTGGTTTCATATGGTTTTGAAAGTCTTGTAAATATAATTTCAAGAAAGGTTGGCTTGATGACTCTAATATATTTGTATACACCGATCAGGCATAACATTATGACCACTGACAAGGTGAAGTGAATAAAGAAAGCAAGCCGGTAGAGGCAGGCCCAGTCCCAAATGGCACCCTAAACCCTCACGCACATTCGTGACGTAATGCCGCTTTTACTGCCGGGTAAAGTCCTCTGTGTAGTTCGGAGACTTGCGGGCTCAGCTGAAGTGTGCATCGAGGGTGCATAGCAGCCGATAAGGGGGCGCTCGTGAGCACCCTTCTGAAACCTTAAATGATAAATGGGACACCCTACGGTCTCGTGGACTTAATGGACACATGCATGCTGCAGCCATTGTAAGCCCACAAGACCGAAAGTGCATAGAAGTGTGCCATTTGGGATTCAGCCACAGTGTGATGCTATGGGCAATGTTGTGCTGGGAAACCTTGGGTCCTGCCATCCATGAGGATGTTACTTTGACACGAACCACCTACCTTAGCATTGTTGCAGACCATGTACACCCTTTCATGGAAACGGTATTCCCTGGTGGCTGTGGCCTCTTTCAGCAGGATAATGCACCCTGCCACAAAGCAAAAATGCTTCAGGAATGGTTTGAGGAGCACAACAACGGGTTTGAGGTGTTGACTTGGCCTCCAAATTCCCTAGATCTCAATCTGATCGAGCATCTGTGGGATGTGCTGAACAAACAAGTCCGATCCATGGAGGCCCCACCTCACAACTTACAGGACTTAAAGGATCTGCTGCTAACATCTTGGTGCCAGATACCACACAACACCTTCAGGGGTCTACTGGAGTCCATGCCTCAACGGGTCAGGGCTGTTTTGACAGCAAAAAGGGGACCAACACAATGTTTGCAATGTGGTCATAATGTTATGCCTGATCAGTGTGTGTGTGTGTGTATATATATATGTATATATATATGACATACAGCTGTGAATGATATATATATATATATATATATATATATATATATATATATATATATATATATATATATATATATATATATATATACCCTTCATGCTCTCCATTAAAATATCAATATACATTTTACATTTTCAAATGAAAATAACTAAGTTGGCTTTTCTTGGCCTGAATGTGGATCAAAGTGGACCAGACTTCATGCCAATAGACAAAACGCTTTATATTTTCTAACCACTAGGATCTGACTTCATCAAAACTTCAACCGGCAAGGAGTCTGTCAATGCCACTTACCCCGTTGCCATAGTAATGGTGCGGGCCATCCGTGACTACTACTTGAGGACAGGCCACAAGGTAAAGGACCCGTTGTACCTCTAAATCACCTTCTTTTACATAACTCATCCAGCCTGTTTAACTGATGCATTTGTTGGTCCTCAGGTGGGTTTCAAGCCGGCCGGAGGCATCCGTACGGCGCAGGAGTCTGTGGTGTGGCTGACCCTGATGAAGGAAGAGCTTGGAGACGAGTGGCTCAGTCCTTACCTTTTCCGACTAGGAGCAAGTAGCCTGTTAGCTGACATCGAGCGGCAGGTAATTAAACCAACACAGTGTTTCACACTCTGAAAGCTGCTCTATTCTGGCTTCCGATGTGATAAACTGATAATTACCAGCCATTATGGCTGGAAACAGACACTATTCAGGGAGGGTGGCATCGTGGCCCAGGTCACCTGTGATGAATAGCATATAGATTAACTCTTTTATTTATGTATTAGGCTAAATGTAGCTGCGTTTAACAAAGCTTTTATCATCAGACATAGTTTTACTGAAGCTGAACATTATTTTAATCTAAAATTTTTATTATTACAGATTTACCACTACGTGACTGGACGCTATCCCGCCTATCATGAACTTCCTATGGCCTGAGTCTGTGAAAAATCAAATATTTGGGCCAGTGAAAGCTGTTTAGTGATACAATGAAAAGCCGTCACACCTGTTTATGAGGTCAATTATAACGAAAAGTGATATTGTCTCATTGCTGAAATTAAGTACAGGATCTGTCATAAACTATATATTTTATTATATTGTAAAAACTCAAGATATGAATGTCTTTTTTCTAGTTATCTTGTAAGATTAATGCAAACCCAAGAACATTTCTGGATGACATGGTGCAACCTGAACCATCAGAAGTAAAAGTGCTCACTTTACGTCAACGCAAAGGCCTCTTGCATCACTTTCTCATATCTGCGATTCCCAGCGGTTGTTCTTCAGACGAGCGTACAGATCTCGTAAGCTGCACCTGGGGTTACGCTATCACTGTCCGAGGCTGATGTTATTTGACTTCCGCTGAGCTAATTTCATTAATCAAGCGCTGGATGTCAGAAGTGTGTGTTTGGGATTAATTAAGAGGGGTTAAGAGAGTTTAAATGATCAGATAAAGCCGCGTGCCAGTTAGAGCTTCGTTTGAAGACAGAGAACTTTCTTTTTCTTCTCCCTCTTTCTTCTTTAATTAAGAGATCTCGGGCCGTGCCCTTGACTGGGTTGGAGGATAAATGACTGAATTAATTGTGGAATGGGGAATGAGCCGAGTGGTGCGAGTGGAGTGAGATCGAAACTTCTGTAAATTCAGTTCGAAAACTGGAGCACAACTAGATTTGTATTCACAGAGAAGCAGTAAAAACTATTCTCACAAAAGCTTAATAATACCTGCATAAGCACTATTGTAGAGCTGGTGTTAGCATTCCTAAGAGATCCACAAGCAGCGGGATCCAGAATAAATCAACTAATTAATGCTCAAAAATAATTGTTTAGAACTTGATTAAAGCCCAGATTTGAAAAGAACTTTTGAAATTATCTATCGTTCTTTCGTTCTATCTATTGTTCTGTCATTTTATCTATCTATCATTCTGCTGTTCTATCATTCTGTCTGTCTGTTATTCTACCTATCCATCTATCCATCTATCTATCTGATCTATCTGATCTGTCTGTCGACCTGTCTGTCCTTATGTTCATTCGTCCGTCCATATTCTATATATCTATAATTCTATCTATTGTTTTATCTTTCATTCTATCAATCTCACATACTTTGATAGGCTGTGCACCTGATTGTCAGCTGTGTGTTGTGCCTGTGTTTCATTAGCAGTGACTCTAGTAGTTTATGAGGCCGCACTGGCAGGGCTGAGTAAGAGTGATGGAGCCACAGTGCTCCGTCTGCCTCTCCCCACCTCCCTGAGGCCATGACAGATTAGCTTGACTTACATAAAGGCATGTAGATCATCTGCAATCTGGACCCGTGGCCCACGCCACCAAGCCAGATAACGCTGAGGGATTGAGTTAGCCTTCAGATTGATTCTCCCCTCCACAGACAACACTTCCTCTCCTTTGCTTTCTTCCCTGTTTTTCTCCTAGCTCTCGCCTCTTTTACTCAATCACATTCTCTCCTTTAGGCATTGTACCACCTCCAGTTGTGCTGTGTATTTCATACAAACTTATATAGCTGGCAGATATAATGAGTTTTATTCTCTCCACCTGTCTATCACAAAAGCAGTGCTTTAATCGTGATTTTTTTTTTTTAAGCTGAAATAAACTAATTTGACTAATGCATGTGAAGAAATATATTATTGTATATTATACAACATTTACAGTAAGTTCCAGTAAATAGTATCTGGGCGGCACAGTGGCCTCACAGCAAGAAGGTCCCCAGTTCAAGTCCCGGTTGCGCCAGGAAGCCTTTCTGTGGGGAGTTTGCATGTTCTCCGGCTGCTCCGGTTTCCCTCACAATCCAAAAACATGCAGTATAGGTGAATTGGAGATGCAAAATTTTCTGTAGGTGTGTGTCTGTGTGTGAGTCCCAAGCCATGTAATGGGGAGGGTTGGGGAAAGACCTAGCGACCTACTCCAGAAAAATTATTGCCAAGAAAATTCATGGACAGTCTTTTGCATATGACAAGAGATGGTCCATAGAATCACCAAGAGTCAGATACGACTGAAATGGTTATTAAATGATGAAATTGTAGCTAGAGCTATGTGATGCAAACAAATGGAATCAGAGTTCACAAAAAGTATTGAAACTTATCAACTCTTAACACCATTTTTGCTACTGAAGATTGTCTTATGTCTTTTGTATTGCCAGCAAAATTATTGTGAATATGTGATCCATTGCCCAGCCCTAGTTTAATTTTAGTATCTGTTTCTGCCCTATATCACTTTTTCTTTCTTTCAAATCTTTATGAACGCATCCATTTGTTCTAGCAGTCTAATTTGATTATGAGGTCATGCAGTGAATGAAATGTAAATGATCTCAGGAAACAGCTGAAATGCCAAAGGGAATGACTGAATTACATGTGAATTATTCATTAGAATATGTAGGTCTACTGTTCAAGGCGCTGTTTTGCATTTGAAGTGTTTCATTACATTTGACACACAATCTGATACAATTCTGAAGATCCCATGGAAATCTTGTAATGGTAAAACTTTGTGGTTCACAATAGCATTCCCAATGGGGTCCAAAATGAACACTCACCAAGTGCCAAATGTAAGTGAAAAGTCCCTTTGGCGAAACTTACTCTGTAGTTGGCTGCTAACTTTATTTTGAGCTTTGACATAATACATGGCTTTATTTATAAGAATGGTAGTCTGACCCTCAATTATGTGATCGAAGTAAATCAAAAACTCGTGGCAATATTCTTCTTTGCATGAAAATTATAATATGAGGACTAACTGAATAAATATATACAGTTATTCTAAATTATTAGATGTTATATTATAGTATATTAAAATTATAATTATTTTATATACATTTTTATAAAATTATCATCATTATTATTAGTTCATAATAAATAATAAACATTTACGAGAATATTTATAGACTGAAAATGGATCTTAGTTCATTTGCCATTGGCATATGTGGCAAAAAGTAAATTTGGACACTGATTCCCAGAATTATTGCTAACTATAAACAAAAGTAGAAGGAGTCAATCTGTCATATATTTTTAATTCAGTATGTGTGGCATAGATTAGGTGGCCGGTGCAAACGCTCTTGTAACCCGGTTTCTGAACCAATCTGACTGACTCTGTCAGCTGGTCGCCACTCACTCACTCTCTGACAAATGTCTTTTTTCAGATTGATTGCTTTTCTGCTGTTTTATTCATAAATGTTTTTTCTTTCTCTTTGTTCCTTGAAGCAGTTGTGAAAAATGGTGTGCTCAGGGTTGCGTTTCCAGGCTAAAAAATCATTTTTAATGACACGTGAGTCACCTGTCAACTACATTCATCACAGGCCAGGATTTTGCGCGTTGGAGGTTTGTGCGTGTGCTTTCCTCATATTACCCAGCGGCAACAGCAGCCTACCTCGTAATCAATTGCTATGGAAACATGTTATTCTGTGTGATTAATAGCATACACACATCTTATGTTTCTCTCATTTGTCTGAGAGTTGTTCAAGGATGCTTAAACAGAAACATCCAGCCTTGTGCTGCATTCATTCTGATAGGGTGCCATTGCTTATCATTGGGAAGTCATCTCTCGGCAGCTGAATTGTAACATACTGAGAAACAAAAGAGAGCAAAACGGCTGCAAAAGATCTGTGACAGAATGTCAGAAGTTGTCTTCGAAACGCTGCCGGTGAGATTATGAATAATTGGTAGCATTTATTGAGCTGGCATATGACAGTGAAGCCTGACAGTTTTGTGTCAATTGCATGTTAACATGCTTTTTTTGACATCCTAGATTTTGGGGTTTGACAAAACAGATATTGTCCATTTATGCACGTATGGAAAATTCGCAGTGTTGGGAAACCTGCTTTTGACATCTTTCCAAGCTACATGTTTGTCAAAATCTAATATAGTTTAGCTACAGTCAAGTTACTCTTTTGCTGAAATAGCTGTCAACTGTTGCTATCTATTTGTCTTCTGTGATAAGTGTCACAAACGGTTGTTGAGAACACACAATGAAGATGATGAGATTCAAAAGTCTTTAATAAATAATCTACACAAAGTAACTCAGAAGAAGGCAGGCAATGCAACAACCTCTATACATAGATGAGACCGGACAAATGAGAACAGAAACAAGGGACTTATGTACAAGAACTTATGTACAAGAGACAAACAAAGGTAATTAAACACGCACAGCTGAACAGAATGACATATCAAATGAGAAACTATGGTAACTAATAACAAACTTAGGCAGGAAAAAGCAAAGACAGAAAACAAACTCAAACAGAACATAACTGTGACATTACGCCCCTCCCAGAAAGGCGTGACCTTGCGCCAACAGTCCAATATAGGCAGAAGGCTGAGGTGGAGAACGTACAGTAGGTGGAGGACAGGAGAAACCAGGGTGGTGCAGATGGTGTTAGGAGCCAGGGAGAAGCCTGGAGCAGGAGGAGCCAAAAGCCATCCCAGAGTCTAGCCAGGATGGAGACCCATGGCAGCATCGAAGGAGGGAGGAGCCATAGCGGAGATCTCCTAGATGAGGCCATGGGGATGACTGATGACGAAAGAGCCGTTGGTGGTGGAGGCCCTAGGGGCAGACGGAGAGCAGGTGGAACCAAGCGACCCCGAAGTCTTTGAAGGCCGCAACGGAGCTGCACCCCTGAACCGGGGAACCGGAGGGCTGAGAGCCGAGGTGGAGACAGAGGGAGGGCGGAGCCATGCGGAGCTGTAGGGATGGAGAGCTGGAGTGCAGCGGACGGCTCGTAGGTCCATGGCGTAGGAGGGGTGACGTCTGACCCAAGGTGGAGCTGGTGGTTTGAGGGAGCCCGGTGAAGCCATAAGGCCAAAGGTCTCTGGTGGAGCCGAGGGAGGGAAGGAGCCAAGGTGAAGGGACGGGATCAGCGGCTGGAGGCAGAGCCAGGGGATCCACTCACCATGGGGTAGGTGGCTCACTGAAGGCCCGAGGTGGATCCACTTCGCAGAGGAGAGGCCGAGGAGGAGCAGAGGGGCTGACAGAAAGCAGCGGAGACTGGGCAGAGGAATCGGGTGATTCCAGAAGAGAAGGCTGGAGAGGGAGGCCAGGTAGGACCAGCGGAGATGAAGGTAGGCATTCAGAGACGTGTGGTATCATCGGGAGCATGGAATTACCCTCAAATCCTCTTTTCAGAGGCCCATGACTCACCCTCGGTGGCGAAGTGTGAGCGAGGCTCCACTTCATTCTCTCGAACCCCACTATAACTCCCACATCTGGTCAGATGTGTTCTCGGGCTCAGTCGCTCCTTCTTGCACTGGCTCTCCATCTGCGGTGGGCTCAGGCATCGTGTCCATCCCACGGGGTGGTGTCCGACTGGACTCTAAATCGGGAGTGGGACTGGTGGTGTCCTCCTTGGGGCCAATGGTGAACTGGTGAACTCTGATCCATTGTTCACCAGCACCCACTCCACATAAGCGGCGAAATTCTAATGGGGACCCTGGCAGGGGTGCCCTCGCCTGCTCACTCAGGCTGGCGTGGTAGGAAACACTTGAGCGAGTCGTCCGAGTAGTGCCTCAGGCACGACAGATCTAAAAAGTCCTGATCAGCTAGCGAATGGTCCATCTGCTCCAGGCACAATAGTGGAAAACAAAACCAAACTCAAAAATGCCACAACAAAATCATTTTAAGGTCCAGTCTTCAGTCACAAATGATAGTTGAGAAGATGATGAGATTCAATGCTTCAGTACAGAAAGTAACTCAGAAGAAGGCAGGCAATGCAACAACTCACCTGTGACAGTAAGTTCAGTATAAATATTATTTCTTGTTTATTTTTTTTTAATTAATGAGTATGTTTTTCTTTATGTCTGCTTGAAGATTCACATTTTATATTCATTTTGATAGTCTGAGCTTCACCATCTGGGACACTTTTTATTTTATATTATATTTTATTACTTTAAATATTTTATTTTCATTTTATATGAGCCATTTCTTTTAGTTTTTATTCGTTTTTGTTGTTTTTTCGTTTGTTTTATATGAGCTCA
Source organism: Hypophthalmichthys nobilis (assembly GCA_037950665.1). Classification (NCBI taxonomy): domain Eukaryota; kingdom Metazoa; phylum Chordata; class Actinopteri; order Cypriniformes; family Xenocyprididae; genus Hypophthalmichthys; species Hypophthalmichthys nobilis. The sequence goes on along the minus strand of CM075489.1, from coordinate 9,804,065 downwards.
GTTTTTTTGTTTTTATTTTATTTTTTTGTTTTGTCTTATTTTGCAAGAAAATCTGTCAGTATTTCCAGGTTTAAATTCGATTTTAAATCTTAGATTTATGCAGTCTCACACTTAATATTTCCCTCAAAGCGTCAGATCTGCCAGAAAGGTTAAAGGGAGAGCTAGAATGAATAATAGTTTGAGAGAATTAATCCTGCACATAAGAAAAGCTGTCCTTCAAGTACACATCAAGAAATTCCATTCAGCCACTGGAGATGAGGTTTCTTTTATTCTCTTTGGGTTGAAGGTCATCATAACTCGCACTTTGCGCCTCATCAACACAGTAAAAGTGAACCAGGCGGAGAAGACAATTAATCCCTAATGATATTAATGATGCAATTAGAACGTATACTAGCTTTTCCTGTGAAGGGGACGGAAACCGGTAGCGATGGATGCTATCCAGGGACTTCACTAGTGTCAGTCCGCACCCTCTGATGCTGCTGTGATGCGCACAACAAAAGAGAGCCACGGCTCGCACAGCGCCGCTCGTGCAGGAGTGTCTCTCGCTGTGTGCAGTTGTCTTTGAATGTTGACCTTGGCGCGGAGCTCCCTAGCGACCGAGTAGTGAAGGAATACATGTATACGAGATCAAACCTGCGCTCGGGCCTCACCTGGCACTGCCGGTCTGATGTCTGACTCTCCGAAGAGCCTTTGCTTCAGCCACACTTGTCAAACTCCGCAGCTGAAATTAACGAGGAAAAGTTAATTAGCTTTGATCCCTCTCAGATCTGCAGTGGATAAATTTTGTCATTGACAGATCAGCCAAGTATTTATAATCCATTAAAATGCTACAGGGCTGATGAAATGAAAAGTGAATGGCTTTTACAAAGAATAACGTGAGTTTAACTGTTGGCATTTAACCAATATCAATAAATCCTCATTCTAGTAAAAGGTTATGCAGGCTGAAAATCAAAAAACTGTCTGTAGAAGTTGAAAAAGTTTGTTTAGTTATGGTTTTTAAGATTTAATTAAGTAACATAGGCTGTATATTCACAATTATATTGAACAAATGTCATCCTTTTGCTAGAAGAAATTGTTCCCAAAACAAGTGATCAATTACTAATTAATTAGTAATTATCTAGTTTCATGTTATAGCTGTTACTACATCATATATTTTAGCATTAGTATCCACTATTCAATGCAGTTTTGCATTATAAATAGTGAAGAGAAAAGTGTGAAAGAAAAAGTGCACTTCAAATACTCAGATGATTCACTTATTTACCTGCATGTCGCAGCTTTAATTATATACAATAATAAGTGCATGATATATAGGCCATTTGGGACACAACAAAGGTGTTCTGCAACTGCATTTGAGAGGTAAGATCCCCTGAACCCAATACCAGTTGATAACCAGTGTTTGCAGTGACCAAATTCAAGTCTTCAGCTTCTAGAAGGAGAAACTGATCCTCTGCAATCTGATGTACATTAGCAAGACCATATTTCAGACTGGCTTTGGGGTTTACTAAACAAAAGGCCACAGTTGCTGCACAATCAATATGAAAATACTCCAAATAAATGAAAAAAGCCTGCAAAGGAGGTTCAGCTGGTGAAGATGAGTTTGAGGGAGGGGCACTGAAAGATCAAGCTCCATTCGCAGATTACAACATTTGATGGATACTCCAAAAACATGGCGGTGATCTTTATTGATCGTCTTGTTTCTAATCAGTGAGTGTAATTATTGACTCTTCTGAGGCAATTTTATAAATGCTGTTTTAAAATTCAGGTTTGCACATCATGATTTGAGGTCAAATTGGACCAGTTTGGCTGTTTTAGAATTTAAATGACAACTTTAAGGCTCTTGGGCAAGCTTATCCTAAAGTAAAATCAAACAGGTTGAGATTACATTGGTAAAGAGGTTCCTCACAGGAGCATCTGTATCTAGTGGAGCTGTTGCTTGCGCATCCAGACAGTGGACAAGTTTCCCGAGGTGTTTTACCCCAGCTTTAATCTATATTAAATGATTTTGTTTCACAAGATGAAAGTCTGTTGTTTGTTTAACAAAACTTTTCCAGGTACAGTCACTGCCTGAAGCCTGCCAAAGGTTCAAGATACAGAAAGAGAGAGCTTGCTCAACCCAAACATGTTCTCCGGGCGTTCTCAGTTCTAAATCGGCATCTGCACTGCTAGTTTTTATATATTAAACATATGTGATCATTACTATATTCGAACATACCAGCGAGGGGCAAATTTATCAGCACGTCCACGGAGTTGTTGATGGGTCAAAGGGACCTTTTGATTAGGCGTAATGCTCTGGGCAGAGATCTGCCAGTGTGTAGGAGATGGAATAATTGTTTGGAATAAGGATTCTCAGCAGACTCCTCTGAGCTTGTCAGCTGGTGTTTGAAGTGTGCACTGACATTGGGAAAAACTCAAGGGCAGGGGTTGAGCAGGAAACAGTCTCTCAAATGAGAAAGGGATGGGAGGGAACGAGAACAGGAGAGGAAAAACAAAGACAAAGGCGACTTCACACAACTTGTAAGTGCCGTTTGTATATTAAGTTGCTTGTGTATGTTTGTATATGTGTTGAGAAAGTTGCTTCTGAACTTTTTATTAAATATAATATATTTCCCTCAGAGACCTTGGAAGGCTGAAGAATCTCAAGGACCCGGCAAAAAGACCTTGAGTTTTCCATCACTTTGAGAGTCACCCAACATGAAACAAGATGTAGAAGGTTACCTCACTTAGTCTACACTCAGGTGGGTCTCCCTTCATCTGAATGCAAAGAAAGGAACCAGTGTACTTTTAGGAACTTTGAACTTGATATGATACGCCACAAGGCTAGAAAACGTTCCTTCTGGGGTGAGATTGTGTGCAGTTGATTGTCTTGTTTTGTCCACAGAAGTATTCTGCGGCCAAGAACTTGCCCTTCAGTTTGAAGTTGATGTATTTTATAGGTTCTTCTGAGTTTCTCTTAGTTGAACTTCTCTACTCTTAGTTTTATTAACCTATGAGGCTGTATTTTCTTGTGAAAACAGTCAAAGGGTGTTTATGCTATGTCAGAATTGCCATAATTATATGACTATTCACGTCCTCAGACTCAGGAGTAATTCGTTTCTATGCTCATAATACCAAAATGGATCAATGTCGAACTTTTCTGCTTCTCATAATGTTTAATTTCAGATATTTTAAAACAATTGTGTACTATTTTAGATATAATCAGTATCAGCTGAATTATTGTAAATATCAAACACAAATATGAGGTACCTACATGATAGTAGTGATAGTAGAGTGAGTGATTTATATACACTGATCAGGCATAACATTATGACCACTGACAGGTGAAGTGAATAACACTGATTATTTCTTCACAGTTTGTTGCGTATGGAGCTGCATAGCCGCAGACCAGTCAGCGTGCCCGTGCTGACCCCTGTCCACCGCTGAAAGCGGCAACAGTGGCCACGTGAGCAGCAGAACTGGACCACCGAGCAATGGAAGAAGGTGGCCTGGTCTGATGAACCACGTTTTCTTTTACATCACGTGGTTGGCTGGGTGCGTGTGCGTCGCTTACCTGGGGAACACATGGCACCAGAATGCACTATGGGAAGAAGGCAAGCTGGAGGAGGCAGTGTGATGCTTTGGGCAATGTTCTGCTGGGAAACCTTGAGTCCTGCCATCCATGTGGATGTTACTTTGACTCGTACCACCTACCTAAGCATTGTTGCAGACCATGTACACCCTTTCATGGAAACAGTATTCCCTGGCGGCTGTGGCCTCTTTCAGCAGGATAATGCGCCCTGCCACAAAGCAAAAATGGTTCAGAAATGGTTTGAGGAGCACAACAACGAGTTTGAGGTGTTGACTTGGCCTCCATATTCTTCCAAATTCCCTAGATCTCAATCCGATCGAGCATCTGTGGGATGTGCTGAACAAACATGTCCGATCCATGGAGGGCCACCACGCAACTTATAGGACTTAAAGGATCTGCTGCTAACATCTTGGTGCCAGATACCACAGCACACCTTTAGGGGTCTAGTGGAGTCCATGCCTCGACGGGTCAGGGCTGTTTTGGCAGCAAAAGTGGGACCAACACAATGTTAGGAAGGAGGTCATAACACAAACACAAATTTTACTAAATTTACGGTTCTATAATAAACCCTATTTGAATTGTCAAACCTCATGTAGGTAGTTAGTTATTATTGGTCAATTATTATATAAAGTTGTGCCTTGATAATAATAGTGTGTATATACAGTATAATACAAATGTCAGAACTTTTCTTAGATCTAATTTCATTTTCTTAGCCAAAGTAATTTAACTGCTGTGCTATTGCACACTATATCTTTTTAAAATCTAAAAATGTAAATAAATAAATGGTTTTCTGTTAAAATAAAGGTGTATCAAAGACTCTTTTACACTAACATTGAAATTATTTCTAAATATCCATCATTTGATGTGCAAACAAATGAATAATAGTGTTTTCTTAGGGGAGGTTTGTATACAGTGTCATTTGAATATACTGTCATTTTAGGCCTCACACAACACATGCTTGACACCGAAAGTTTGTGCACTCCAACCTGGAACAAGGGGATAAATTATAGCAAACAACAAAAAGTTGCATGAAGTTTCCCTGGGTGTCCTTGTGACAGGCAGTGCATGGCATAAAATGGCACAGTGCGAAAAAGAGGACAACCCACTAGGCAACTAGACGAGAAAGGAAACAGTCATGAAGAAAACATGAGACTTGTATTCTCTTCCTCGACACATATTAAAACCGAGCGAGGCTGGAAACGATTAAACAAAATCTACTGTCGAGGGAAAATATATATAAAACTTTTTTTTTTTCTATCAGTCAAAACTGTGACAGAATTGTCACAGTCTCCTTTGAAGTTAGCGATGGAAGCCAACGAGGGACCTCGCAAGTGGGTAAATAAAAGATGGAGCATTTCTCCCCCTCTTTCCTTCGCTGGTTAATAGGGCAGCCCCCGCTGATCAAAAGAACATTAGCTTTGATTAATCAATCAATGCCCTGGCGGGCCACTCCTTCCTGTCAATGACTGGGGCCGCCAGCTAGCACACTGAATGGAGGTTAGCGTATGATCCAGACCCCTCCTTACAGCACGCAAACATCCGGCTGCCGTTCTCACGCTGCGATGCCAGCCGAAATCCCCCAAAATCGATCTTTAGTCCCTTTTACTGCTTTAATTTGTGAACCCTTTCCTGCTAATGACTCTGTTTGAGGTGTATTCATTTTACCACAGCAGACTTCATCCTGTCTGCGCTTCCTCGTTTGAAGTCATTTGAAGTTTTATTGCTGCCACGGAGGTGAAGTTTAGTGCGAATAGCAAGCAAAACATTACAGAATATTTTGAGTGAAAATAACTTTTGCAGTTAAATATTAAATATTTAGTTGTTTAAATATATTGTATAGTTTTTAAATTAGCATGCATATAAATATATGTGTGTATATATATATATATATATATATATATATACAGTGTATATATATACAGTGTATATATACAGTGTGTGTGTGTGTGTGTGTGTGTATATATATATATATATATATATATATATATATATATATAAAATATATATACACACGCACACAAAAAACTATTAGTGAGTCATTGAATCATTGACTGAATTATATATATATATATATATATATATATACACACACACACAAATATGTATTAGGGAGTCATTGAATCATTCACTCAATCGACAAATCGAAATGAAATAGTGTTGTTGCTGCTTTGTTTTTCTGTGTAACTTGTTTTCATTTTGCAGAACAGTAAATAGTGTGTCAAATGTAAGTTACTCTTAACTTCTTGTTAATTTAACTTTTGTATAAAACACTATCACATTCGCTATTGTGTGGAATATCAGCATGGATACTTGGCCTGGGGCTGTTGAATATTAATGCTAATGTACTTATATAAGGGAATATCCACTCAAATGTCTGAACAATTAAAAAACGCTAGTCTACTCGTACTCGATGACCAACCTTAAAGTTCTTTCATATGTTTCACAACACCTTACTGGTCAGTGTTGGGGAAAGTTACTTTTAAAAGTAATGAGCTACAATATTGTGTTACTCACTAAAAACGTAACTAGTTCCATCAGTTACTTTTTATAGAAAGTAACGCGTTATAGCTTGCTTGTTTTTTTTAATAACAAAAAAAAGTTCTGTTTTTGGTAAATGTAAAGGCACTTTCACACCAAAAGTGAAATGAATAAGTCTCAGGCTAAAGGTAATGCAAAGTTAGTTAATAAATGTGAGAACAAAGTAACTTGCATTACTTATTTGAAAAAGTAACTCCGATATTTTGTTGTAAATTTTAAAATATTGCGTTACTTTACTAGCTACTTGAAAAAGTATTCTGATTACGTAACTCACGTTACTTGTAATGCGTTACGCCCAACACTGTTGCTGGTTTTCGTTCTGATGGTCTGCTATGTTCCGCAAATGCAAATGTAATTTCATATGACAGGGAAAGTAAACTTTCTTTCCGGAGTTGTGTGTGTAGGGGGGGCTCCCAGTGGGGGACGGAGCGCTGAAGAAGCCCTGTTCCAATTCTGTCATTGTCAAAGTTTGACATAATAAGCGATTGTTCACGCGCCTTTGTTGAGTGATACAACACAAGAGCAGGGTCCCAATTCCTCACTGTTAATTTTTTGTTGTTTAAAGGGAAAAACACAAGATGTCTATTCCTTTAAGGGATGCTTGGCAGTGCTTATGCTAAGTAATATAACAAACCTGTCGTGATGTCTGTTTGAGAACCTTTTATCTTTCCAAATCCACAGGAGGGCTCTACCTTTGCCACGTCGGAGAGAAGCGGCATCTCTGAAATAATTTAAGTAGCCCTTTTTTGAAAGCCCAGACAAGTTAAGAGAATTCACATTTAAGATCAAAGCTGTGCAGCTGCAGTGCCACTAGAGTAAGTATTGGCTCTCTAGCTTTCTATGTTGCGATCAAGTGCTGTTTTTTGTGGTTAAAAGGCTGTGCTATCTTTTCCTAGCATTAACTATAAAGTTGAGCATGTCTACATGTTTACATTTAGGTGTGTGTGAACAGCTAATGAAGTGTCAAGATATATATGATGTCCACTGATGGAAAGCAGGCGTTTATTATGTACCAGCCAAAAGATTGCTTTATCTCTAACACCAAAGTTAAAGTCAACAATGGTCATTCATTCTGTTGCTTAAAATTATTAAATTAATCTTTAGATAGATTAAATGGTTAGTGCGCTCAAAAGAAAGAAAAAAAAAAAGAAAAGAAAATTCTGTCATCATTTAGTTTCAAACCTGTATGTTTTTTTTGTTTGTTTTAATGGAATACAAAATTAGAAATATTTCTTTCACTTTTTTGTTTGACATGAACGTCTTCGTAACTACACTGTAAAAAATAATTGTTGGTTTAACTTAAAAAAGTAAGTTGCCTTAAAATTTTGAGTTAATTGAAATTAAAAATTTGAGTTAAAACAATGAAGGCGATTGGTTTAATCAACCGAAACTCAAAATATTATGTTATCTAAATCACTTTAATTATTGAAGTTGATTTGACAAAAGAAAAAATGGCGTGATGACAAATCATGAAAATAATTTTTTACAGTGTAGTTCTGTACTACTCTATTTAAGTGATTGTTTTAAATGCAACAATAGTAAAAAAAAAAAAAAATGGCTTTTCCAACCAATGCCATTTTGCTGCCAATGGTGTTGATGTATCATTGTTGAAACTGCAGCCTGTTCCTCACTCAAAGCCATCAGACGACTTCAAAAGTTTTGAAATATCGCGCATTAGTCATCTTGCACCATTTATGGAGCTTTTTAGGGTTTTTTGGGGTCCATTTTGGAGCTTTCCAGACATTATATCAACAATATGGTAAGAGCTACATAGTGACTCTTTGGTGTTCCACAGAAAAAAAAAAATAAAAATAACATCATATAGGTTTGGAACATAAGGGTGAGTAAATAATGGCAGAATTTTCATATTTAGGTGAACCGTTTCTTTAAGAACACCCTGATGTTTGTGTAAGATTCATCTAAACACCATTATATGTAAGGTTGGAGAAAAGAAAGTTCTTTCGCTAGTTTCTTTATTCATCTCTTTTCATTCTTGACAGATAAATCTGCTGGGATTCTCTCTTTTTTCCTTACACAAGAACATCTCTAATTTCATCAGCTCTCCTGACTGACAAGCATCATTACGGATAAAATTATCTTGGTAATTATCCTGCCGAAAAGAGATTTATTTCCCTTTGTGAGGAGGAGAGCGGATCCATGGGGCCACGCAGTGATCTGCAGCATGGAGACGCTTCGTTAAAATAAGCATCCTAATGAGACGAGCCCTCCTGCAGAGCGCCGAGGCCCAAGCGTTACGCCTAGTAGGAGCACTCGCTTTTGTTCAGATGTGCATTAAGTAAGCGTGAACACGGTATCGTCTGCGTGTGGAGGGCCACTTATCGAGGAATTCACAGTACGTAATTATCTTAATTTGCACCCCGGAGCCATATCCGTTATGAGACCTTCCGCCCATGAATACTCTGACGTAACTCACTCGTAGGCCCGTGCCACGGAAAGGTGTCAAGCTACTGTTGGGAATGTGAGATGATTAACAGAGAGTTCATTGACTGAAATACTTACTTGGAGATATTTAGTTTGCAAAACTTTGCCTGTAGTTACAGTTTTGAAAATCTGAATATTAACTTGCTTGAAAGCAGACTTATCTGTTAACCTGCACTGGGTCGCTGAATATAAAACCATCATGAACAAAAGCAATGTGAATTTTCAAATGGTGGAATCTTAGTAAATCCCCATCCCCATGAAGCATTTATCCAAAGTGATTTACAGCTACACATTTGAGCAGTTGAGATGGGGTTCAACCCTCTGCTAGTGACACACTCTTCCAAATGCATTGGACATATTTCGAAATGGCACATTTTGAAATATGTAAAGTAAAGTACATGAGTGGATTTGTGATGGTAATGTTTTCTGAAAGTGACTTTTGAGTCTCCACTTAACTGTAGTTTGTGTGTTTGATTTTCATAATAGATCATTAGCAATTGTACAGGTTGACTAATTTTATCATTAGACTCAGAGTTTAGGTGAAGCTTATGGGGAAACAAGCTCTTTGCGATAATGAGCACCAGTGTTTGCTGTAATTAAGTGCTGAACAAGTGGCCTCTTCCTAATGGCTCTGCTAGTTAAGGGTCATTGTCGATGGATAGATTATTAAAGACTGAAAGAACTTAACAGACGCCTACAGGAGCTGCAGACAACTTTCAAGAGTACACAAGAAGGCTTTTAACCAGAAGCTGCCATGTTGTTTCTGTGATAGTATCTTTTGGTAACATTGTTTTTTTCAGTTGCAGTACTGATGAACTGAGGGGATCTCTAACATTAAGCAAGGTAAAAAGTTTAAATCATTTTAGGGACTCTTAACTTTTTTCATTCTTTGTGTATCTTACTGTTTGTTTTTCTTCTGATCTAAATTACTGTGCTTCTAGTCTTATATCCAAGGTTTTATATGGAAGCCCATTTCCACCACAATAGAAAAAAACCATGCTTTGGTCAATCATAAAAGTCTAAATTTTTAGATACTAAAGGGCCAAACACAACACAGTTTTCAACTAAAAACGGAAAACTTTCGTGTGTTTTGGCCGTTCATTTACACGACAACAGCCTTTTGGGGTCCTGAAAATACAAACTTTTGAAAACAGGTTTCAAAGTGTGAGTTTTTGCAAACTAAACTGTTATCGTGTCAGTGTAAACTACAAAAACACAAATTTGTGAAAACAGTGATGTCATGCGCACGCGTATTACGTGTTCAGTCTTTAGGCGCGTAGTGTTTCTGTACAAAGTTACATCGCCAACTGGTGGCCTGGCATGCATAATACATAATTTTTTGTCATTTTTGCGGATCCGAGTGAACATGAATTGTTTTGACTACGTTGTCATCTGTACGAGAAAAATGCAAAGGAAAAACTTTTCTGTTTTTAGTACATCGTTGTCGTATAAATGTACGCCAAGTCATAATTATGAGATTAAAAAGTCATAAAAGTCATAAGTCATGCTGAAATTGTTGGTCATAATTTAGATTTTTTTAAATAATTTTTTTAATTATTTTTCATGACATCTAATATAATCTAATAATTTTATCTCATAATTGTGGTTTATCTCATAATTTTTATATATATATATATATATATATACAGTCAAACCAAAATTTATTCAGGCACCTTGAACATTTCATTCATTAATACAGTTTATTAACTATAGTTTAAAAAATGGTAATAAAATATGACAAGATCTCAGAATTAAACTTAATTAATTATTAATTATGTCAGATAATATTTAAGCAAAACATGGTCAGGTCAAAGTGCCTGAATAATTTTTGGTTCCAAATTATTATCAATTTTACTGGTAGTCCACTGTATGAAGAATTTTTGGGTATAATATGTCAGTTTACTTTATTTTGCTATCCTCACTTACATAAATGAACTATAGTGTCCTGCACCCACTAGTAAAAATATATATCAATATCAATTTTTATATATATATATAAAAATGTCTAGATATTTTTTGGTTTGACTAGGTTGCAGTTGCTGTTAAGCTCTGATTGACATAGAAACAGTGTCCTGAGACTCACCAAAAACTTTAGATATACCAGGAGTTGCAGTCATTATTATATGTGCATCCAAATTCACAGACTTGTGCACTATTCCATCCCATTTTGTAGTATAAATAGTGTGAGTAATGTGTTCACACTGAAAATTCCAAAAAAGAAAAAGTGCACTTCAAACACCTGGATGATGCACTTAATTATCCTGATAGCAATGTAGTAAACAGAGGTATTCAGACGTGTTTTTTAGTGACATAAAACTGTCAGCCCTGTCAAAGCGGGTCACCTTCACATGCTGATTGCATGATGAAAATTTATGGTGTACACATGCATCCAAGCAAGTATTTGTACATACTCAGCGTTCTGCTTTTGAATGCCCAGGCACAGTGCGTGTGACAGTGCTGGAAGAAATGTAGACGCCGCCTTGGGTCGATACAAAAATGTATGTGCTTGGAGCCTAGGAGGCATTCAGTAATGAAATCAATAGCTGTGCTTGGCTCCTAGCATTAAGATCATTGGTCTGGCTGTTATTTAGTCATCGTTGTCCTACAACCCGGGTGCAAGTTGGCTACCAGTGAAAAATCAATAAAGTGACACCACAGTCGGCATCCCAATTACTGGTGAGACTGGTGAGAGATCAATTCATGTGTTGGCCATTAACAGGTCCTTTTGGGAAATCATACTGCATTATTTGTGTTCGGTTCTCTCTCGTACAAGCGCTCTCCTTCCCTGTCTCGCTCTAAAACGGTGAATTATACAAATCAACAAGAGATTGTACAGCCAAAGACCTAGTTACCTTGTTTTGCTTGGCTTTGTGCAACCCTCACATCAGTGATCACGCAAAAGCATGTGTTATTTGGTTGTTAGCATTGTGTGCTATGGCCTACAAGTCAGGTGTGATGCAAAACGTCACTTAGACGTTAAATAATTGTGATTTATTTTGAAAGGAAAAAAGAGAAAATGGATCGTTCAGACTCTAAATTGTTATTTGATAAGCCAAAAAAGTAGCAAAAAATAATTAATGCTTTCAAACAGGTTTCCTGAGCACTCCCCCATCTACCATTGTTTGGAAAAACTTGTTGGGAAGCTTGATTCGGATATGAAAAATTGTAAATTGTAAATATAAAAAAATATTTTAACATTGAATATTATGCATGTCTCCATGAATTTTGTATTAAAGCATATAATATGATTTTTGTTGTTGCTTCTTCAAAATAAAAAAGAAAAAGATATTTTTCAATTGTAATTTAGTCCTTTGCTGAATTTTCAGCATCATTACTCCAGTCTTTATCACAGATCATGTGACACTGCATCACATGATCCTTCAAAAAATCATTCTGATATGGTGATTTGGTGCTTTAAGAAATATTTATTATTATCAGTGTTGAAAACCGTTTAAAACAATGGAAACTGTGATGCATTTTTTTCCAGGATTTTTAGATGATTAGAAAGTTGAAAATAACACTATTTATTTGAAATAGAAATCTTTTGTAACATTATAAATGTCTTTACTGTCACTTTTGATCAATTGAATGCATTCTTGCTTAATAGAAGTATTAATTTCTTTAAAAAAAACTCTTACTGACCCCAAACTTTTGAACGGTAGTGTATTAAAGTGATAGTTCACCAAAAAACTTACAATTCTGTAATTTACTCACCCTTATGTTGTTCCAAACCTGTATGAGTTTCTTTCTTCTGTTGAACTAAAAAGATATTTTGAAGAATGTTGGTAAGCAGACAGTTGACGGCAGCCATTGACTTCCATAGTAGAAAAAAAAAATACTATGGAAGTCAATGGCCGTCAACTGTCTGGTTACCAGTTTTCTTCAAAATATCTTTTTGGGTGAGCTATCACTTTAATGCTTAACTTTGTTATGCATAAAATTTGTTCAACTAATGCCAAAGGAAATGAAAGTCGCTTTAAAAGTGCATACTTTTAATTGTTTTAAAATAAATACTTTGCATTTATTCTGAACTCATAATATGTACACCACTATAAGACTACCCAGTTCAATTTGATAAAAATGTCATATAATTGAAATTCATGAGTCTTGGTAAAAGTGTTGAAACTGTGCTTACAGCCGTGCAGCCGTGCAGTGTTCAAAGTCAGTTTTTTTTATTAAATGTGAAAAGTCTGAAGAAAAAGCAGTTAGCGTTCTTCAGGTGAGGTGCAAATCAAACACTAATGATATGTGTCTTACAGCATTACTATTCTGATGGTGAAGTTGTTGACACATGACACAGACCACACTGTTAAATCTCTGACTGCGGCACGACATCTTTAAATCCCTTGCCCCATGTTGATTGACATCTCTCATGTGCTCCTCTGGCAAAGTAGCACAGTCCCACATTCCTCCCTGGAATGGTAAACATGAGGTAAAACATATTAGTTGGAGAAGCCGGCAAACGCGACGTGTCAGTAGGAGAATATCTCATCAGTCCACATTCTTTATCAACTAGTTCTCCGCGCCGCACTTTCTCATGCAGCTCATGCATATGTAAAGACCAGAATATGTTCCAGCAGCGATAAGGATGTTTCTCGCACCTGCAATGCCTTACAAAAACACGAGCACAATGGCAACATGACGTGCAGCTGTTTAGCGTGACAGTGGTGTAATTGTAAGGAGGGAGAAGACGTCTTGCTCTTCACTCAGCTTGAGACAAGACCAACTTCTCGCTTCGAGATACTCTGCAGGAGTGGAGAATGACTAGATCTCTTTAGTGCCTACAATTACATGGCATGATGCCTTATGGGTGCAGTCAACAGAATAAGGCCTAACGAAGCGGATACCTTAAATGCATACCATCAAGATAGCAATGGTTAAGTGGCAATGCATGCTGTGTTCAGCATGACACTGAAAACACCTGAAGAAAATGCTCATTTATTTAGAAGTTGAAGAAAAACACAAAAGGCCGGTTTCACAGACAGGGCTTAGGCTAAGCCAGGATTAAGCCTTATTTCAATTAGGGTATTTTAGTAGCTTTTATTAACATACCCTAGAAAAGAACATTACTGGTGTGCATCTTGGAACAAAACAATGGCAGTGACATATTTTAAGACATGTCAGTGCAAGTTGCTTTCAGTTAAAACAGCTCAAACCTGCATTTTAGTCTAGGGCTAGCTTAAGCCTTGTCTGTGAAACCAGAGGAAAATGTATATTTGTTCAGCTGACAGGCTTTTTTCTGTCCCAAGCAACTTCAAAAAACACATGCTCTCATGGCAACAAGTAATAATTAGTACGAGATTGAAGTCATTGCATTACTTCAATCGTATCAACTTTAATGCTTTTTTGGTCTGGTTACATGCCAAAGGTTTAAAAGTCAGGTTAGATGATTTTGCCATCTCATACAACTCTGAGACCAGGTTGGAACCTATAACCTTGGCGTTGCTAGCATCATACTTTACGCTTTAAATTAATTTAGTGTTTTGTGACATGCTTGTGTAAGTAAATCAATAATAAAATGCTTCGTTATGACAGTAGGCTACTTAAGTTTGGATATAGGCCTATATACAGATCATAATGTAAATGTAGGCCTACATAACTTTTATGACTACTTTAATATATGAAAACACTGTTTAATGTTACTTTTGTAGATTTTAAATTGAAATAAAACTTTTCAAGACCCCTCAAACCTTGTTTTGTTTACACCTGTATTAAGACCAATATCAGTTAACCTGTATAAAGGTGGTCAGAAAAGCATTTGTTTTGATTACATGAATAATAAAACGTCCTATATTGTTCCAATGACTGTTCACAGAAGCACACTTTTACTGCATGGGCAAAAGGCAAGTGAGATGATATTCCAGATAAACTGTGGGTTGAAGTCAAAATATTTTGCAACCCCCCTTTACTGTTATAGCGTGACAAACAGGCTTAGGGAGTCACCATAAAATGCAATCATACTTGCCAACAGTGTTATGCATTGCAAAAAGAAACGGCAATTAATGTGTTTGATTTGGCTGGAAGACTTTACTGTAAAATCTAGGATTAGTCATTGGTCCACAAGGCTCCAAAAGTCCAAAGAATTATTAACTTGATATTACTACAAGAAAATCACGCTACAAGGAATGCGCTGGCTCTGGTCCAAGTAGGCTGTCCCACACGGAACTTGCAACATAACTAAACAATTTCAGATTTCAAAACGCTGTCTGACAAGCACTTGTCATCCGCAAGGGTCGTCAACTAGGTAAGAATGGAGAGACATTTCCCTTTGTTGCCCTAATTTTGTTATATTTCTGCATTTTATTGGAGAAGGTGTGCTTGACAACCTCCAAATATAAACTCTGTAAACATTGGACTAAACTACATGCGAGCGAATGGACCGAACTCGAGTACCCTCTCTATATACAATGCATTATAGTAGATACGAACTTTCAGTGTAAACAAGTTAATTAAAATGGAGGTGATATTGTTGTGTTGTCGGGTCGCTCGCTTGCAGTGTGGATGGGGTGTAAGAATATAGTGAGCAAAACCTGGTGTGGTCATTTAATTTTACTCAGTGTTTTTAAAGTAACAGCTTTGAATGTGCAACGGTATTGAACTTTTTTATTCTTTGGGCTGTGAAAATATTAACCGTATAATTAAGCTACAGTAGCAGGTGGCATTTCCTCAACTGAATTTCTTCAAAAATAACGATGTCCAATTCGTAAACGAATCATTTTCTTAGGCGGATCCTTTTAATGGCCAGTTGAACCGGTTCACAAAACTTGACTCGTTCACGAAGCAATTAAATGATCAAACAAAACATGATTGTATGACATTTCTTTAAAACGAATTGGTTTTAATAAACAGTGTGACTGTATTTTCATGTGCTGTAGAACAAAACATGAAAGTAATTACAGGATAGCAACCGGTGAATTGTTTTATGAATCAGTTATTTGAAAATAATTGTTCAAAAGAACCGTTTCACAGAAACAGTTACCTTAATTTCTCGCGTCTATTGGTCTAGACATAACATGCTAGAAACTTTTATTAGACTACACTAAATAAAAGAGAATCTTTTCTGAACATAATAGTAGCCTAATATAAGTTATATGTGCATTTATGTTTTACAATAGGTCAATCTTACTAATGTGTTATTGCCCTTATTGTTCTATAAAGTTCTATATGTTGTCCTTTTGAAGGAAATTTAGCAAAATGGCCGACCTGATAAACAGTGATGTGTTCCTGGCCTTCTCCACATATGCCACTATTGTCATTCTCAAAATGATGTTCATGGCTCCTCTGACTGGATACTTCAGGATGACCAGAAAGGTGCAATTGGTTTATAAAAAAATCAGTTTAATATAGATTGCAATAAAGAAACAAGTGACTGATTCATTCTGCATTATGTTGAAATTAACTTTGAACATTGAAAAATGCAAGAATTATAGTGTTGTTCCTCTTTCTATTCATCATACAGGCTTTTTCAAACTGGGAGGACACTGTGATAGCCAAAAATCCAGAGGAGAGAAAGAAGATGCTCCAGACCAATCCTGATGTAGAACGTGTACGAAGGTAATAGAAAAGGACCAATCTATCCTCATTTAACCTGTTAATTGGGAATATTCTCAGTGATTTTTGCTCTTTAATCACAGGTGCCATCAGAATGATCTGGAGAACATCATTCCCTTTGTGGTGATCGGTCTCCTGTACGCACTGACGGGGCCGGATCTCTCCACGGCTCTGTTGCACTTCCGAGTGTTTGTGGCTTCACGTTTTATTCACACAGTATCTTATGTGATGGGTGTGCCCCAGCCTAGCAGAGGTCTATCCTGGATGGTGGGAATGATCACAACGTTCTCAATGGCCTACAGGGTGCTCACCACAGCACTCCTTCTCTAAAGACGCCGGTGCACTGCAGAACAGAAGAGGCCTGTTTTAACCTATATCTTTTATTGTCCCTTGTTTTATATTTTCTCATTGCACTGTATGCAATTCAGAATAAAACTGTCAAAATTCATCTGTATTTTTGATGAATTTGCAGTTACCAAAATACAGGTATTCATATATAAGTCTGTAAAGGTGCTAATGTCACTGCTTAACTTCCGAATGTTTGTTAACGGTAAACAAGTCATTATCACAATGAGTCAGCGTTCAACGGAGGGTTGCTATCAATGCTGACAGTCTTTTTAGGATGCATTCCAAGTTTTCAAACCTGCTTTTCTTCAAATACTTCAATGAGACCTTGAATGATAACTTATAATATACTAATATATATATTAAAATTTGTGACATGACTTACAGGATTCTTCATTGAACATATTGTAACATATGTATCACAGTCTTGTTTGGTCTACTCAAGGGTGCAAAGAGCACTTTGGGAGACATTACAAAATCAGTATGATTACAGTATGAATTGCGAAACAATGCAGTGTGCAACATTTTTGCGGTTTCATTTTGTTTCATTTTGTTTCATTGTGTTTCATTGTGTTTCATACATGACTTACAGGATTCTTCATTGAACATTTTGCAACATATCTATCACAGTCTTGTTTGGTCTACTCAAGGGTGCAAAGAGCACTTTGGGAGACATTACAAAATCAGTATGATTACAGTATGACTTGCGAAACAATGCAGCGTGCAACATTTTTGCTGTTTCATTTTGTTTCATATTTGTTTCCTTGTTTAAATTTAGCTAAAAATCCTACTATAATATGGTATGCAGTGTGGGAAGATACACTAGTACTGGTGCATGTTGTCACAAAAATGTATTCAATCAGCTGTATTTTTTTTCTTGGGACTTTTTTTTTTAAAAGAAATTTTAATAATCTTAAGGTATGTGCTTATAGAGTAAAAGCAAACTCACCATTTAATAAAAAATGTGACAACTAGCATTTACTGCAGTTCATGTACTTCCTGGGAATTGAACCAATAATCTTAGCGTTGCTACTGTCATGCTCCATTGTTTGAGCTACAGCACAGCAAAGTGTTTGAGAAGATCCAGGTCTATATGTGATATATAAATTGTGCAAAACAAACAGTTGCATGAATATAACCGTTAAGTTATTTGCATGTGAGACTTGAAACGCCCATCCGTCTGAAGTTATCTCGGGAAGCACTGTGAAACTGAGTGGCATCAAAAAAGGTGAGAAACGCGTCAAAACGCCAATATTTTAGCTTGGACTTAAGTTTAACCTCTTGCTTTTGTACTTTTATTTATTCTTCTTGTCAGAATGTCTGTTTTTGAAAGTGCATTTCCATGCATTTTTGACATTCCAGAGAGACCGCCTTCGGCGTCCTATTTTTCGCTATTAAACTTCTGTTTGTTACTTAAACAAACGACACATGTATGCAAAAACTATATTGGATGTTACGATATTAAACGTTTATAATATGACAGCCTTTTAATTGTGCGATGTGAACGGTAGAGAAAGGGATATTTTGTTCTTTTCGTGTAACAACTGTACTAAATTCAACTTTAAAACGACTCAACGCTGTTAAAGAAATAGTTACTTAAGTTTCTGTAACTGTTTTTTGGGGGATTTTTGTCCACTTTCTGTAAAGAAAACTCAGTGAATAGCACGTTTGAAGCTTGGCTTTGTGATACTGACAAGATACTGGAAAATCCAGTTCAAACTGGCAGCTGTTTTGGAACATAGTAGCTGGTTTTTAACTCCTCCAAGTTGGTAGAAATTGACCGGATTTGTTAGTAAGGGCAATAGGAGGAGTGATCAAATACATTTTCTATCATAATAACAAGTATTGCTTTAGTGAGAATTTTGCATATGAGTATCTGTCTAATCTTTTGGCTTTATTCATATATGTATGTTTACTTTTTGTTTCCTGTTTGTTCTGCCCACCACAATTTGAATAAAGATGGCAGAAGTTGTGCACATGATTGACAGTGAGGTCTTCCTGGCCTTCTCCACATATGCAACCATTGTCATTCTCAAAATGATGCTTATGAGCCTCATGACTTCATACTTTCGTTTGACAAAACAGGTACACTACATATTGTGCTCAATTATTTACAGCTCATACAAGCTGCATTATATCTGAACACTTTTAATTATATTTGAACACTTAATTTTCACAGATTTAATGACTCCTCTTTTAGGTTTTTGCAAACATTGAGGACACCACCTTGGTGAAGACCACAGAAGACAGGAAGAAACTGGTCAGGTTTGATCCGGATGTGGAAAGAGTGCGACGGTAAACTTATAAACTGTTTTATGACAAGATCACTGGGTGCTACTGATGTTGTCTCTTTCTGATGCCTTTGTTCTTGAATCACAGATGCCATCAGAATGACTTGGAAAACATTGTTCCTTTTGTGGTGGTCGGTCTTCTGTATGCACTCACTGGGCCGGATCTCTCCACGGCTCTCTTGCACTTCCGGGTGTTTGTGGGGTCACGCATCATCCACACAGTGACCTATGTTATGGCTCTGCCCCAGCCTAGCAGAGGTCTGGCCTTTGGTGTGGGGCTGTTCACAACTTTGTCTATGGCGTACAGGGTGCTCACCACCGCTCTTTTTCTCTAATGGATAGCACTCACTTCATTTAAAACCATTTCGTTTAAGTTTACATGCTTTTTGCAATCTTGTGTGAAAGAAAATGTTTTTGTTTTTTTTTAACCTAATTTTTTAATGTTTTCTATTGGTTTTCAATACCACACTCCCTTAAATGTACTTTATGAAAGCTAAAAATATGCATTTAAACTGCTAATAATATTTAATTAATGTAATCTTCAACTCCTGACACACATTTGAGGATGAGTCTGTATCGTTCATTGAACAGACATTTGTTTTTTGTTTCTTATTAATCATGAGCAACAGACTTTGAGAAATAATTAGGCCTCTGTATGTTTGCGCATGTAGTTTTACACCAGTTGCAAAGACAAGCACAGGAAAATATTCAATTAGCATTTTATTGTCAGCAGGTTTAAAGAAAGTTTGAGCAACAACAAAAAAAGGGGGGTGGTGGTGGTGGTGGTGGGGGGGGGGGTGTATTAATGGATTAAAGAAAGTTTGAAAATAAAAATGTTTCTGACAAATGGTTGCGATTAATCTTTTAAAGTTAGAACCAGTGCATGTTTTGTCCACTAGAGGGAGCTATTTGAAAGCCCAAATAGTACTAATGTTTACATTCATGTTTGTGGAATGCACATGGAGCACCTCTTTATTTGTTTCTAATTCACCCTTGATTTGCAAAACACTCATTTCTGTACACTCTGTCTATTCTGCCTCAACAGATAAACTTAACTCTATTATACAGCTACACCGCTAACATTGATGGTGATGTACATTAGCAGATGTTTGGTAAAAATAGCCCTGCTTAACAGAACGATGAATGGTTTCTTGTTATTCCTGCTTCACTCATTACCTTGATATGTTTTGAATAGCTTGTAAACATATCCCATGCAATTATGAAAAATCTAATCATTATAACATAATTAGCCTGAGATACATTTAAATGAGTCTTTCAGTGTTTTGTCTTGAAGTGTTTCAGTCTTTTTATAAGATTTCAAAAAAAAAAAAAAAGGTTCTATTTTTGAAGTAAAAAAAAATCTAAGTTCACTTTATTGCAATGACATTTAGGTAAAATTAAGGATCTCCACACAGCCATGACCAATCAAATCTTCTGAAAACAACTCCAACTTTGAAGCAAAGTAAGAATATCTGAAATTCTGCATTAAAGAATAATGAAGATAAGTGAAAATATGCATTATATTTGTGTTTAAGAATGTGAAAGAGTTTTATCTGGCATTGCAGGAGTTTAGCTTTACACTGGAAAACAACTCTGGGATCTTAAGGTCAGCGTGAAACAGAAGTTGTGACAGTCTTTCATATTGTGACATATTTAAGAGCAATGGCTTATTGAACAACAACAGCAACAGAATGTAGTGCAGGACCTTATCCATCAGTTTTTGTTTGTATTATGAAAAGTGAGTATTGTGTGAGTCAACACAGGAAGAGCAAGTTATGACATTTTGACCCCCCCCCAAAAGGTAAATGCATTTAAAGGCACAATATGTAAGATTTTTGGAGCAAAATATCCAAAAAACTCTAGAACAGTGTTATATATTTTGTTAACATTTGTACAGTATCCCAGATATTTCCAAGAATGTTTAAATCCAGAGAAAGAAGTCATTTTTATGTAGGACACGGACCGCGTCCCTGCGTCGCCTATCAATGACATATCTGCATTACCCTTGATTTCCCGTTTTATTTTGTAGAAACCATGGAAACACCAGAGACGCTTTAAAATGTTATGTTTTATTAGACAAGGGGACAACTCTTTGGATACATTCATCGACAGAAAACTAATTGTGATCAATCATTTTTATTGTTTGAATCTCGTTTTCTTGATTTACCCTGTTTTTACCATGCCTAATATCGATCTAGCTTACTGCAGTGTGAAACAAGTGTCTCATAGTAGCCGCCGAGCGAACGCACAGAACACACATCATTTTTAACATACTCAAATGTATCTGATAAAGAGCGCTGCGTTACCCCACATACGCTTGACCGGAAGAAGCGGAAGCGGCGACTGTGGCATAATAAAAGTTTTACTGCAGTCGAGCCGTGTGTCGCGCTTGTCTCTCATTAGCAATCGTTTCAGCTGCCTCGTTGCACTCCCACTCAGCACTGCGCTGCTTCATACAGTAACATTAATAATCTCATCCATGAATATGATTTCTGCCCGGGTCCCATCCTGATTCTTTTCCACCGGCTGTGAGGTGAAGATGACATTTCCCAAGAATCCGCGCTTAATCTTGCCGTCATCAAACTATGCCTTTGTTTTGAATAGGCAACCTCTAGTGGTGAAAAACTACATATTGTGCCTTTAAGAGCAGCAACATGCATTAAATTTATATTGAGGACACAAAAACTAGTCAAATGGGACCTGTATCTTTTCATAGTCTTTTATGGTCTTGATTTTGTTTTAGGTTCTACTAGTTTTTCATGCTTGATTTTTTTTTTTTTAAACATTATTTTTCACTTATTTTATGTTGTTGCAGCACCTCTCTGTCACTAACACGTTGTTTAGTTCATGTCTCTATGAAGCTCCTCCTTCTGAAAAACGCAATGTGCTCTGATTGGTCGGCTGGACCAATGTGTTGTGATTGGTCAACCAATTCAAATGTGTTTTGGAAATGTCACTCCTCTTACCATAACTGTGAGTTTCAATGCTCTTACGCAACCAGGTCTCACCCACTTTTTTTGCTTATGCCCTCGGTGGGAATTGTTTAAATGAGGAATATTGTGACGTGTAAGTTCCCGGAAGAAAACTCAAGACTACAGTCGAGGCGTTTCAGGGAGTTCAGAAACAGTGCTTGCTGATATAGAGAATAACTCCTTTAGAGTGGAATTTGTGAAACTTTGCAGACCTTTTTTTGCTCAAACAGCAACATAACACACTAAAGAATGTTCAAAATGTAAAAAAAGCATAATAGGATCCCTTTAAACCAACCTGTGTCTTGAGTGTTTGAGCATCCTTCAGCTACCTCGTCCTTCTCTTTAACCAGCCCTCTCTTGGTGACACAGTAAATACTACTACTTAGCCCCAAGGTCGCCACGGCTGGCCATGCATATGCCCCGTAAAGGCTTTTTCTCATTTGTTTTGGGTCTGTGCCCAGCTCCAGGATGTGCAATATTTCAGTCAAGCCAAGCATTTTACAGGCCGGGCAGATGAAGAACAGCTAAACCTTGCTCTGTGATCAATAATGACTGATCCGCCCACAAGAGGCTCTCTCTCCACTGGGAAGAGCTGGGCTCCGGCCCATCCAAGCAGATTTTTTGGGTGGAAACTCAAGGCTCTTGGAGTGAACCTTGAAGTTGTTCCTTAGATGGACGTTCTGTAAACAGAGTCGTGACTGACAGTGGTCTATATATATTGATAGACAGATGCTATAACGTTGTATTCCTCCCACACTTTTTCTATATTACAACAGACATCATATATTTCTCAGATCTTCCCACTGCCTTATTGTAAGGCTCGTTAACTGTACGGATGCTTAATTAGGCAGCACTTCAAAGTCATGGCGTGGGCCAGTATCAAGGTTTAGCAGAGATTTATATCACACAATGGCTCCATGGGTCCTGAAAAATTAATGAACGCTTAGCCGGGATCCGACTTATAGGCGACACGGCGCAATATAAATCAATTTGAGTTTGAGACTTGCAATTCGGAACTGACCGTATCTGCTGGACTAGGCGTTTTTAGAGTGTTTTTAGAGGTGCATCAGCTGTAATGCAGACGAAATGGGTCAGGGGCGAGATGTGAATGCACGGTCTCGTGACCTTTCTTCAATGACGGCATGCTTTCTTTCTCATACGCACACATGAACTAATGACTTGTGAGTTTATGTGAAGTAATTATGGGTGCAGAGATCAGCCATAATCACATTGAGAGAGTAGCGAGCGCAGGTCAGGACCATATGTTGGACTCCTTTCTCGGCTCAAGAACAGACTTCAGTGGAATGCGAACATAATAAGGACTAACTAATGCCTTTCGCATTGCTGCTCTCTCCTCTGCCCTTCATCTCTACTGAAGCCCATTACTGAGCACAGAGCTCAGAATTGCAGCAAGCTTGCCATTTTTTTTTTTTACACTTGTCAGTGCCATTTATACACAGGAAGTCATATTATCTCATGTGGGGTAAAACTCACCATTGAATGGCCACTTGAAGGGGCAAATAAATCTACCTTAAATGCTCAGTGAAGCAAATGCCCTGTGTTGACTCAATGATTTCAGCATATTTATCTCAGCGTAACGCCTAATAGATGGCCTGCAGGCCAGAAGTCATGAGGAAGTGGTGCTTCATCTAACATTTAAGCATAAGCATCATTTCGGTGCTTGTGTTAACAGCAGAAACATGTCGCTGCAAGTGCAAAAAGAATTTCAGTGCTCAGCCTAGTTTTTGCTGCATGACAAACATTGAATAACGTGAAAGTGCACTTGTAACCTTTTTCTAGTGTAATTTCTTTTGCAAAATAGACTTATGAAGCATTATAAGAGCTAATAGCTCACAGATAGTTTGAAAAATTATGTCTGTCAGGCTTGATGCAAGTTCACATCAGTAAATCTGACTGAATCTGGATGATTTAAGTAATTTAGGGGGCGTTTACATGACCGTTTTCAACTAAAAATGGAAAACTTTTTATGTTTTTTGGCCGTTCATTTACACGACAACGGCATTTTTTGGGGCTTGAAAATGCAAACTTTTGAAAACAGGTTTCAAAGTGCACGTTTTTGAAAACGATATTGGTATCGTTTCCGTGTAAACTACAAAAACACAAATTTGTGAAAACAGTCACGTCATGCGCATATTACGTGTCCAGTCTATAGGTGCGTAATGTTTCTTTACAAAATGACTTCGCCATCTACTGGTCTGGCATGCATAATACAGCGTTTTTAGTTGCTTTCGTGGATTCATATGAACGGGGATCATTTTGACAACGTTATCGTCTGTAGGCAAAACTTTTCAGTTTTTAGTACATGGTTGTTGTGCAAACGTACCCTTATAGACACACTTTGGGGTTTGGGTTCTATTCTATCTAGATTAATTACCAATTGTGGTACCTTTCCTCATGTAAACTATATTCCATGATGATCAATTTCTCAATAGCAGGGTTGTGTGCCATCATAATTGAATTGAGAATGCATTTTAAATTCCAACTGAATTCCTGAATTGGAATTGAGGTACCAAATATTATGCAGAACTGGAATTCAAATTTGAATGCAAGGAAGCAGAATTAAAATGAACATTATATAACTGCCATTTCTGACTAAAAGAAAAGTTTATCAAAACTTTCAGAACTTTGAATGTTGAAAGTTTTGGGAAAAAATGCATTTTGAAGCTTTACAGGCCTTCATCATTTTTAATTAACTTACCAGACTGAAAAACGTCATTTCCCAGAATGCATTTCTTTGAATTTCAATAGGCTACAGTAAATTCCTCTTCCTGTCATTCCAGTTCATATTCCATTTCAACTATATGGGGTGTGGCCAATTTAATTTTAATTCCAACTTATGAATTCAATGTGAGCCAATTCTGAAGTTATCTAAACCCTGCTCAATAGCTCATGCATGATAACCATTTTATATTTTATAAATGGTGAATTTATGAGTTAAAGTACTCAATGTGGTAATCTAGAAACCATTTTATTTTCTGCTGTTGGTTTAAAAGCACCACACATTTTTGCTGTTGAATGTACTCTGCTGCTTCATTTACACACTGTTTGTATGTGTAACAAGCCTTATAGAAGAAATGATTTAAACTCACACCTCGAATCCCATAATAACAGTCACTAAGGCAACACCCTGACCCAATCTACTCCAAGCATTGGAAGGCATGACCTTTACACATGTGTTTCAGTAGGAGATTTTGAGTGTTGGAGCTGGGGGACTGTTAGACTTGGCTGGGGTCAGCAGATATCCTATGCTGATCTTAGTGATTGGATCGCAGGTGATTACCATAAGCAATTTAAATGATATTGATTTATCCTCTCGCCTGCTGTAATTGAACACCGCGACCAAGCCCCCACACCCTTTTCACTCTCTCCTTTTCCTCTTTTCACTCTCGCATTAACGAAAATGCATTCAGAAGCCTGAGGAGCGCCCATAAAGAGGAAAAGATCCGGCCTTGAAGGGCCAATCAATTGGCAGTTTGCCACGGCAACAATGGAATTGTTCAATTAATATCCTATCTCTGGTTAATTTAGCTGCTTAGAATCCTGCCCCCCCTCCCCCCCCCCACATCATACACAGGGAATGACGAGGTAGCAGTGGGACTTGCTCCAATTTGGATGCAAACGTCCCCCATGTTTCTCATCTGGACAAGAATAATAGAAGAAAATGTTGTTTCCTGAGAGCTTCCTGCCAGATAACCCCCCTAGTGTAATAACCTTGGGAGTTAATCAACTTCTTTTAAATCAAATGCCTAATTTGAACGATAATTATAATTTGGCATTTAGATAACATTGACTAAGCACTTGATTGAAGCAACAGGACAAAAAACAGGCCTAATGGCAATTCTTCCCATGAAAGCACCGTCAAATAAGTTTCCGTATCTACAATATTCCGTCGCGCTCTTATGCAGAGCTATATTTGGCACTCGGATCAATTAATGAATGGAAAAACTCCACCTGGGAGACACGCTCGTGCGTTCTCCATTTTTCACCCACCTTTCCAGCACCTCGAGAGAGTGCGCAAATTTCTTGTTTTAATATTTTAGCGCTCTGACTTAAGCTTCGGAGTTCTCTGCAGGTAGTGTACTAGATCATCCTGACATTTCAAAGTACTGAAACCTTTGGAATAAAGTGTTTTTTATTTCATTCTATTAACATAATTTATGTTTGTCAGAGAGCCCACCTTTGTGGAAGTCAAGTAGGGAGGGGTCTTGCCATAATTCATCGTCACATGGCTCTCCGTGTGTGCACGTATGTGTGTGTGAGACACATGATAGCGGCTGTGCGTGAGACTCGCAGACATTCGACTTCATTACTCGTGTCTGAAACATTGATGAGGCACAGAATAGACTCAGCCGTCACCATGTGGAGTCTGTTATCATGAAAAGATCAAGCGCTTTTTCCTACTCAGACAGAAAGTTGATGTGATGTCATCTCGATTTGAGCCAATCACAGTCAAAGATTAGGCCCAGATGACCCCTAAGAAGTGGACAGTGGATAGTATGTTAGCATCTTTCTGAACTGCCCCTCTTCCTCCAATCTGTAAAAAATCTTTGTTACCTTTCATTAATTACCATAAATACAACTATTAACTAAAGACAAACATCTTTGAAAATTGGCTTGTCAGTGTTTCTAGGTGATTGAAAGTGTCTTGAGAAGTTGCTATGCTGTTGTTTTGTCCACAGTAAAAGTTTATGCTTTATTTAATGTTGCTTTGTTTTAAATATCTCACAATCCAGTCTATGAGATGTTTTCTTTTTATTGTCCACTTTTATTTATAATGTAGTAAAGAAAAGACAGGAAATGATGGGGTAAGAGGTGGGAATGAGATTGAGAATTCAAGCTTTACGAATCTTTTGTTTCGAATCAGTAGTTTGGATCGCGTATCAAACTGCCAAAGTCACGTGAACTACTGAAATTTCGAAACACCGATGACGTAATGAAGCCTCATTTACTGAAATCACGTGACTTTGGCGCTCCAAACCACTGTTTCGAAACAAAAGATTCGTAAGGCTTCATGAAGCAGTGTTTTGAAATAGATATTGTTGAATAATTCATTATTTTTAATTTTTTTTTTGGCGCACAAAAAGTATTCTCATCGCTTTATAATGTTAAGGTTGAACCACTGTAGTCACATGAACCGTTTCAAATATGTTTTTAAGTACCTTTCTGGGCATTGAAAAAGGAAATTATCTTGCTGGCAATGGAGGCCTCACTGAGCCATCGGATTTTATCAAAAATATCTTTTTTGATTCTAATTTGTGTTCCAAAGATGATGGGTGTGGAACGACATGAGGGTGAGTAATTAGTGATATAATTTTCATTTTTGGGTGAACCCTTTAAAGGTAATTTTGAATGGACTCATGTAGTTTAAATATTGGGCAGTTTGAATCTATGAATAGATCTAGCTTGTTGTCAGGTAGTTAGAAAGGTGTTCTAAATGGTTGCTAGGATGTTGCTAGGTCCAGAGTAAGAGTTCATGTTTCTTTGTTTCCAATATCCCACTTTTATTGATCGTATAGTAGAGAAAAGACAGTAAATAAAATGATGGGGGAAGAAGTTGGAATGAGATTGAGAATGCGAGCGAAACTCAAACTTGATTTTCCCACATGAGCACCATAGCTCAATGTACCACTTGGCCACCGCTCCAACATGTATTCCATTTGAGAGCTGTCTAATTGGATTCAGCCAACCTACATACTTGAAAATCTGAAGATGAATGTGACATTGAAGGCTCTGAACACAAATTATAAGATTGTACCTTTACAATTTAATCTGGGGGAGAAATACATTTGATTTATTTGACAGTATTGTTGTATTGATTCGAGCGTATAGATTCTTGCCACACTTTTCTGTGGATCTATTCAGTTAGTTCTCCTGTATATGCAGGAGACCTTCAATATTCTTCTTTCATGACCCCATTGGGCATACACACATCACATCTGAGTCCTTGTGCTGTTACAATGAAAAAGATTCAACAGATTTAGCTTCTCCAATGACTTTATGCTTTATGCTTTTATGCTTTTTGCTTTAATGCAAGAGTTTTGTAATGCATGTCGCTGTGCACGAGAGTGCTATACAAAAGTTGTTTCCTCTGTGGATGAATCTAGACTTTCAAAGCTCCAAGGAAACAGTATGTTGCGCGCTGCAGTGAAGGTGCAATGGGATTGTCTCAGCATCAGCTCAGCTGCACCTTCATGCGGCCATGATATGAGACAGAGCTGAAGCCAGTCAGAGGCCCCTGTTTGGAGCTTCGCTGCCTTCTGAAGGAAAATCAATAACCTGGAGGCAAGCTAATTAACTGAAAATCATTTAACCCTGTCTCAGCAATACATAAAAATGTGGCTGCTATGAGGAGCAGAGTTAATAATAGATAAATCTGCCCGGTTTTATGAAAGAAATAAAAGCTCCTTCAGAGGCTGTGAGGGACCTGAGGGAGACCGCTGGCAGCTCAATCACTCTGGAAATATCATTCAAATCCATCCTGTCAAAAACTTCCATTTGGAATAGTACCGGACACAACTGATCCGAGATGTCATAATAGAAGTGAAATTGATGCTGTCCAGCTCTGTCAATTATAGCCATGAACCATAATAGACTGCATGTTACAAAGGTGTTGCAGCATTGTACATGAGTCTCTACAGAAAAAAGCTCAGTTCACTCAAACCATTCAGTCTGGCAGAAAAGCAGGGAAAATTATTTTGAACTTGTGGTGCAGATGTTTGAATTCTTCCTGACGTTACAAATAATTGTGGTTTTAGCATCCCCATTACCGTCACAAGTCCACAGAGTTGAAGGCATGCAGCCTAAAAAGTCCAAACAGAGATTTATTTGCTCTTCGTATACTGCGCTTTTGCTCACCCTGTGGCACTCGCCAATCAATAATTGAACAGACCGAGGATAATAGCTTCTACGCACACTGCGCCGTTTCTGAACATGCAGGAACACGGGAGAAACTCATCTGGAGGTGAAATAAATTGCTTGAATTCCAAATGCAGACTTTTTTTTGAAGGATTGAGAAGTTCAGAATGACTGACGTGTAAATGTTTGGCAGCACTTTTTTTTAGCATTAGAGGCAAAAATTCAATTTTTTTTTTTTTAATTTTGAAAAATATTAGATATGTTTGAGTATCTAAATTGATATTAAATTAAAATAGCAAGAAACGTAGGTAGTTTAGTCGCATCAAATATCTGTAATCCCCTTCCCTTAAAGTTTTGACAATCATGTAAATTAAATATCAATATTGCACAGACCCAACAGATTTATGAACAAATTTAAGTATTATTTATTTATTAATTTTGATGATTAAAAACATAATATTTTGATGTTATACATTATGCGTGCAACCCTGTTTCGCATCATTTTCTTGAATTTTATTATAATTTTTATAATCAAACTTCAACCCTGTTACTCAAGTTATTGTAAGAAAAAAGATTGTTTTCTTTGTTTTATGGGGAATAAAAGTTTATCTAATACAGAGTGACTGCTTAATTTTAACTAAATTTGCAACTCATTCTTCTTTAGTTTTCTTTCATATATTCAATAAATAGTCTAAATAATTTTGATACTTTTTTAAACTTTATTACTAAAAATGTTCAATTTATACTCTTTAAGCCCTGTCCACAAATGAGGCAATATAATAATTACAACTAAAATAGGGCTTAAAGAGTTAGTTGACCCAAAAATGAAAATTCTGTTATTTATTACTCACCCTCATGTTGTTCCACACCCGTAAGACCTTCGTTCATCTTCAGAACACAAATTAAGATATTTTTGATAAAATCCGACGGGTCAGTGAGGCCTCTATTGCCAGCAAGATAATTAACACTTTCAATGCCCAGAAAGCTACTAAAGACATATTTAAAACAGTCCATGTGACTACAGTGGTTCAACCTTAATATTATAAAGTGACGAAAATACTTTTTGTACACCAAAAAACAAAATAACAACTTTTCAACAATATCTAGTGATGGCCGATTTCAAAACACTGCTTCGAAGCTTTAAGAATCTTTTGTTTCGAATCAGTGGTTCAGATTGCATATCAAACTCACAGCCAAAGTCACGTGAACTATGGAAATTTCTAAACACTTATGACTTCACTAAACTGTCCCTTTCTGGGAATCTGAAAGTGTTAATTATCTTGCTGGCAATAGAGGCCTCACTGAGCCATTGGATTTCATCAAAAATATCTTAATTTGTGTTCCGAAGATTAACGAAGGTCTTACGGGTGTGGAACGACATGAGGATGAGTAATAAATAACAATTTTCATTTTTGGGTTAACTAACCCTTTAAGCCCTATTTTAGTTGTAATTATTATATTGCCTCATTTGTGGACAGGGCTTATCAGCATTTGTTGTAGTAGTATGAACTTTAGATGTGAAGACAGTGACAATAACTTGAGTACAATAGGGATTTCAGTGTTGCTAGTTTAGGGAACACTTTATTTTGATGGTCCACTTTAGACATTCTACTGACTATAAGTAACTTTGCAACTACATGTCAACTTATTTTATTAACCTGAACTCTAACACCTAACCCTAACCTAACAGTCTACTAATATATTTTGTGAATTCCTAATTTTTATTTCTAAAATATAAAAGTTAAAAACAATATTTTTGCATTTATTTGATTCTAGTTGTAGGACTTGTAGAAAGATCCGAAGATCTCATTGTGAGGTCAAATGTATGCAGAAATACAGGAAGTCCACAACCATGACTGTAATGGTGCCTTGAGTAGTTGGGAGTTCAGTATTGTGGTTCAGATCTGGCTTAGGAGACTGTGATCCAAACAATGGCAGAAGTCCTCCTAGACACAAATAGGGATGAACTCGGGTAGGTGATAACCAAATGCCATTAAGTGCATGGCCTGCAAAAGCCTCCATGAGCTGTGAAATAGCTCCATTACTTTAGGGTAAAGAGGGGTGAACGCAGAAAGGCACTTTTCTGCTGAGAGCAGGCCTTAATGTGGTGCAAATGGGCAAGAGTGCATTGTCACCTTCAGACTTGATGCACTACCATTCCAGCCTGACAGACGCGCTTCACTTATTGCCCATACATGCCTGCTTTGTTACTACAGACACAGAGCAGCACTTCCAAAGAATGGACTGTGTACCACCTATCAATCCTTTCAAAAAATACTTAGGGTTTAGGGTGTGTTCGAGCCATTTGTAACACTTTATTTGTAGAGCTAATGGTTCGGTGAGCATGCCAGTAGTTAAACCACAGTGAGCTTTCCACCCAATTACGACTTTGTGTTTACAAAGCATCACATAATTGTTGCTCAAAAGGGTACGCCATGGATTCACTCACATTGGTCCAGTCTGTCAGTCATCTGAACCAATTGTCGCAGCAAGGGTACATGGTCTAGATCACTCTGGATGTCTGGGCTCTCCAGTTAAAACATCCCTGCCGAGACCAACAGCAGATTCCTGGGCAAAAGGAAGAAGAAGCGAGAGAGTAGTTACATGAGTGCTTATTACTTCTCACAAACCTTGGCAGCGAGTCCCAAGCGCAGAGTGGCAGATTAATTTTTGACGATGCAATCGATTGCAAGAGCCTTTTTTTTTACCTGCTTCCTCCCATCTTCCTAACACAGACAAGTCTAATTTGTTGCTTATCTTACACCGACTTTGAGCACTGTTAAATTGTAGCGTTCAGCTTTTTAATATCACTTGCTGACTCCCAAACACTTGATATTTTACTGGGAACCCTCAAAAAGGGAGATGGAGAATGTGGAATCAAGACGCCCAGGGTGCGATTTGGATCGTTCTCATCCTAATATGGCCTCCACCTCCCGCTCGGAGTCTCTTTCATGACAGAGGTGCTCGTGTGAAATGCTGATGTGGAGTCTTTCCCTCTTTACACCAACTCTCTCCCTCAGGTCTTTCTTCTCCTCATTCTTCCTTCTGGCAATAGATCCGATCTCCTCAGGGGAAATCATTACATGGCATCATTACCATCCCAACACTTTCATCCACCAGCCCTTGTTTCAAGCCCTCATCATTTGATTAAGTTTAGGGTGGAGAGTGTGGGGGGAAAAATAAAATGGCCGAAAGAATAAATAGCTCCTGGAGGACTCTTTTCAAGATCAGGGTGCTCGTAGGATACAGAGAGTTCAGTGTGGTCCAGAGGGACGCTCTTTTCCTCCATGTGGTGCTTGTTTATGAGCAAAGAGCTGTGATTGTGGGTGGGGATTCGGCCTAGCAGATGTTCTGCGACTCCTTGGTCTATTTGCAATGGAAATGAGTGTTGTGGGCTGCTTCAGGGAGGTCATTTGTGACTAATATTTCCAGTTATATGTTTCTATCAAGCACAACAAGAGATGATAGAAACTAGATTTTTGCATTTTCTTCAGAAAGGTTAGTTGGTCTTTGTGCGAAAATCATCTATGATGCTTGGGTAGTTGCAAGGGTGTTTCTATGTGGTTTCTAAAAAGGTCTTGAATCACTCTAAAAAGTGCTGGGTTGTTTCTACCCATGTTTAGGACAAATATGGACAAACCCAACCATTGTGGTTAGTTCAACCCAAAAATGAAATTTCTGTCATTAATTACTCACCCTCATGTCGTTCCACACCCGTAACTCGTTCATCTTCAGAACACAAATTAAGATATTTTTAATGAAATCTGAGAGGTATATGACTCATCCATAGACTGCAATATAATCAACACTTTCAAAGTCCAGAAAGGTACTAGGGCGTGACTGCAGTATTTCAACCTTTTTATGAAGCGACAAGAATACTTTTTGTGTGCAATAACAAAATAAAAATAAAGATTTTTATAATAATCTCTTTTCTTCCCTGTCATTATCCTTATGTAAGCACAGTGAAGACTTCCGTTTACGTCCGAACGCTGGCTCAGTATTGGCCAAAGCTGCACATGTGAGCAGAGTGATGCATGTGTGTAATGCTGATGCAGGAGCCGGCCAATAATGAGTCTGACGTAGAACCTGGAAGCGGTGGATGTAAACAACACATAAGAATGACACAGAAGAGAAGATATTGTTGAATAAAGTTGTTATTTTTGTTTTGTTTTTGCGCACAAAAAGTATTCTCGTCGCTTCATAGAATTAAAGTTGAAACACTGCAGTCACGTCGACTGTTTTAACGATGTCTTTAGTACCTTTAAAAGTGTTGATGATATTGCTGTCTATGGAAAAGTCATATACCTGTTGGATTTCATCAAAAATATCTTAATTTGTGTTCTGAAGCTGAACGAAGGGTGTGGAACGACATGAGGGTGAGTACTTAATGACAGAATTTTCCTTTTTGGGTGAACTAACCCTTTAAATCGCACACCTCTCGTATTATTCATGTCTGTAGAACCAAATATGCGTCATGAATGCTTGCCTAGTTTTTATACTTTGTTAGTTCTTTTTTATACTTTGCTCAAATTCCTAATCTCAGGTAAAATTAAATTGTCAGAACACTGAAGAAGGTTATAAACGAATGGAACTCCATGTGCTGCGACAACTTCTTTTGTTTTGTGCTGTCCAGGTATTCTTTGAATTGTTCTTGTGCATAGTTTTCTAGGAGGTGTTTCTTAAAGGTGACGTGGAGAGACAGGAAATAACTGTGTGCTTTATTTTCCAAAGTCTGCAGTGGGCTGGCAATAGTAAAGCTTTCAGACAACCATCCAAGAACTAATCACTCACATTTAAAATTCGCTAGGAGGTTTAGAGCGAGACACACATACACACACATTCATTCTCTCTCCATCTCTCTACTGCTCTCTTTGCCCAGCCCACGTATCTGACCCAAGACCAGAAAGCACAGCAGGAGTGTAGGCGTACTTTTCCAGCTTCATCCAGAGGTCACAGGTCACCAGTCGAAGAGGAAAACAGACGTCTTTTATCGCCATTTACTAATATAAATACATTTAACCGGCAAATAAACAAACAACAGAGTTGAGCGGATGGCAGCGTCCTTCATTTTGCACATTTTGTGATTGAGATTCAGAATTCCCTCGCTGTATTCCTGCTCAAAAAAACACTGTCAAAATCTGTTGTTTTTGTTGCGCCTACTTTTTGCTTGATGTTTGCTTACAACCTCTGATCGGTTTGTGATGGATCAGTGGTAAGTCCAGTGTAAAGCTGAAGTCTCGTCAGGTATTACAGCCGTCACGAGCATGATGGTGGGCAGTAATCACACAGCTCTGCTGCTCTGCGGTAATTCCTGTGTCAAAACAGATGTCGTGAATTGGCCCGGGTCTCCTGGGTGCCCATTAGAAACATGGCTTAGTGGTCTGATTAACACACCTTACTCTTTTTTTTTTTCTTTTTTTCTCTCTCTATCTTATTCAAGAATGTGCCCTGTGTGAACGGCCCCACAAAGTTGCAAATATGCATTTATTTTTTGTTTTTATGTGCTGTATTATATTGTAATAAGGTTAGTAGATACAGGAAGAAGGAGGCGGGAACCGGCGAACGTTCAACACACTTTAATAACCATATAAAATAAACAACAAAACGAAAGTAAAATGGCGGCAGTCCATCACGGACGACTGCCACACACACAAACATAATAAAACATAACATAAAGTCGAAGGCCTGGTCCTCTCTCGTCCTTCACTGTCGTCGCTCCTCCTTTTATGCTTCCAGAGCTCCTCTGTGAGAGATATGAGACCGGTGCCAAGCGCTGGTGACGCTCTTTAGCAATCACGCCGTTCCCTCACGGCTCTCGCCCCGCCCTGCTTGTCACATATATATATAACAGGGTTCCTCAAATCCGGTCCTGGAGGGCCACTGCCCTGCAGAGTTTAGCTCCACCCCCAATCAAACACACCTGAACAAGCTAGTCAAGGAGTTACTAGAAAATTGCAGGTGAGTTTGATCATGGTTTGAGCTAAACTCTGCAGGACAATGGCTCTCCAGGGGTGGATTTGAGGAACCCTGATATATAGGATCAGTCTTAATACAAGCAAAATGCTGAACAGTGCAAGCAGATGGTAGTTTTAGGGCACTTCACCTGTTGCTGTAGCTCGCATGTTACATTGGATTTACTTTTGCATCTAGGTCACACTTTAGCCTGCAATTCATGCAATTAAGGCCCTGTTTACACCTGGTATTAAGATGCATTTTGGTTGATTGGATCACTAGCAAATACAAGTGTAAATGGGGTCTAAAATGTTTTGAGCTTGTCCACTTTCGTCCACTTCCAGAGGCAGTTGAAAATGCATTCGACCAGATGGCTTTTGTAGTGTAGATGCTCATGTGATCGAATACATTCAAACAATTTTTGGTCCAATTCGAGTTGTAATTGGAAAAAAGAGATGGAATAGAACACCAGGTGTAAACTGGGATGTGTGTCTCTGGTCTACTTATGATCCGATTTACCAAAACGCATCTTAATACCAGGTGTAAACAGGGCCTAAGTGTAAGAGAAGCTGCATACTTTAAATATCTATTGCTATCAAACGCAAAGAAATATATGCCATAAATAAGATATAATTCATGATGTCCATGCAAAACAGTAGCATTTGGTTTACATAGCTCAATCCTGCACAGGCTCAAAATGCAGCAATAGTGTGCTGAAATCCTTGGGCGCAAACATAACCTTCACAGATGTGGTAGTGCACAAGCAGTCCTCCAGTAAATGAGGCCATAAAAGCCAGGAGTCCAATTATGCACCTGAAATAAAGCTCTCCTCCACCGAAGGCTTCAGCTTGACGCTCAAGGCCACACGTATGCACCGGCCCGGGTCTTCCAGCGCTAATGCCTTACAGATCAACATTCTTCTCATATCGCTCATCGGGTGCTTGAGAAATCACAAGCCCATCTGCCGCAAATAAGTCTCGCAGGAGGGTTTGCGCTTGTTTCTGAGGTTGCTCGAGATGAGGTAGTGCTGTTCTTATCTCACCGGACTTCAGTTTAACGGGCTTTAGTCGGTTCCCATAGCAGTGCAGCAATGTTTGATTACTCTTAAATCACCCGCTGAGAGAACCCAGAGCTCAGCTCTCCCTGTTGCCGCAGCCATTTCAGCCTGGCAAAACAAGATGTTTCAAGTCGTTACGCCTGTCCCGAGAACGCGAGCTCGAGGTAGGGACGGTAGAAAATTGCCTTGAATAATCTCAAATATTTGCTTTGAAAGGGTTTGTGAGGGTGTTGTCAGGAGCCACGTGTGTCTCGCACCCCCTGCTGAATACAATCATCTCTCCAATTTAGTATAAATTAGGTCAAATGGGAATAGCCTGTCATAAACGGCTAAAGCTATTCTCAGCTCCAGCTGTGTAGCTGTACTTGAAAGAAGGTGTTAACTAAGACACTGAAATAGCCATTAGCGGTGCTCTGCATGACTGGATCACATGCAATCTTCATTTAAATTCCACAAATCTGTATCTTTATAACTCAAGGTCTGGAATAAGATGTATGCATGCTGATATGACATGCTGAGACCGAGCTGTAGATCCTGGTCTATGGTTTACTGAGTGCCTTACTAAACTAGGGGCCACTAAGGGGTCAGTTAAAAAGTAATGAAAAGAATACTGTAAAAAATATAAAATTAAAAAACAAATACATGGAAAATATATATTTATATATATCCCATCATATTTGGGGATCCTTGGTATAAAATTTTGAATCCCCTGGCTAATAGGTAGACAAACTACCTACTCTATTACTTTATAAAATGGAGTTTCAGGTTGTCACATGACCTTATTACATGCATGTTTAATTTTGGAAATTGCATCCAGTTGTCATTTTCTAAATAAAAAAGGATATGTAGCATTTTAATCAAATTGTTTTTGTAAAAATAAAAAAGTCTTCGAACAACTGTTTGTGGTAATTTAAGGCCTAGAAAATATTGTTGTATTAATTATTTTTATGTAATCAATGCAAAAAATGCATTAAATGTATAATTGCATACATAATAATATAATATAATATAATAAATTTATGGCATTTTTAGTTCTTTGAAATGCCACTCTCTGCATTTACTTTTTAAATTTAAATTTAAATTATTTTTAATGTAATTGTTTTATAAATTTTAAGGCAAATGCTGTTCCATATATCTTTTACCTGGAAAAAAATGAACTTTCACTGTTGTTATTTTCACTCAAACCATCCTTGTTCACATTACTTAAAAAAACTCATGTAACTAACTTAATTTAACTGAGTTGTTTCTACTGAGTATGGTCAGCTTTACTTAAGTGTATGTTCAGTCAACTTAACATTACCAATATGCAAAGGAGTGGCACCTGTTATTTTTGTAGAGCAAATAGTTAATTTAATAAGGTAAATTAAGTCAATAAATGTGTTCACCTTACGTAATAAACGTAACATTATGAAGTACACTGCACATGTAACAGTGACAAATTCAAATGATTTGTATTTACTCGAAGAAATTTTGTCAGCTTTACTTGAATTTCTTTTGTTCATACAACTAAATAGTTATTTGTACAAATTACTCAATATAGTTGCATGGAACCACTTGACACTGGTTTTTTAAGTAAATTCAACAGTTCATTTTTTGAGTTTACATGCATACAAAAAAATTTGGTAACACTTTATTTTAGGGTCTTTTAATTAGTTGCTTATTAGCATGCATATTACTAGAATATAGGCTATTTATTAGTACTTATTAAGCACATATTAATGCCTTATTCTGCATGGCCTTATTCTACATTCTTAATCCTACCCAATACCTAACCTTAACAACTACCTTACTAACTATTAATAAGCAGTAAATTGAGTTTATTGAGGGAAAAGTCATAGTTAATAGTTTATATGTGTTCCCTATACTAAAGTGTTACCAAAAATTCACATACTGTGTGTACAGTATACATACTATACAAGTTAGTATGCTATTCTGAACATTAACTCTGTTGCTTAAATGTGTTTGTGTGCATGTGAGAGTTTCCTTATATCTCTATTTGTCTGGCATGTGCATTTCAGTGTCATTGTTGGGCCTCCCTGGTGGACCAATCCTGGTCCATCTGGAATAGGTTAGTGTGCCACATCAAAAGACAGAACTTCACAGGGCTTGCGAACTACGAATCTCTCTCAGTTCGTTTGTCGGCGCTGTGCTATCCAGAACACATTACTGATAATGGCAGACCGCTTTTGCAGATCCGTCTGTGTCGATAACACGTCTTGCATTCTTTAAATAACAGATCACAGATCAGCTGAATGAGCCGCATGGAATAAATTGCCAGTGACATTTAAGGTGAAATAACTAGCATTCTTCCTGCCTAACAGTGTATGATGAGCCACTTATGCGCATCTGCGGAGTTGAGATTGACGCAAGGATGGAGAGGCATGTTTATATGTGTGTGCGAGCTCGGCATAGGATGTTTGTGGTGTGTGCATCTTCATTACAAACTCCTTAAAGACCTTTGGTCGTGTACCATGTGCACAGATAGTTGTGTTAATATTGATTGTAATGGTTTAAGCAGTGATAATGGAATCACAAATGACTTCTCTAATGTATGGCTTTCTTCACATTGAACACAAAACTGATTTGTTTTTCTATGTAGGCCCTATATAAGAAAAGAGTGAGTTTTGCTAAGACACTAGCATGTGTTTGTTCAAACAGCTTAAGAGAAAACGATTAGAAATGCTTTGATAGATAAAATATGGATTTAATAATAGTTTGTCTATGTTCTTTTTGGGGTTAGGTAGTTTTACAAGAACAGGGCCTAAGGATGTTTGTGTGAAAAATTAGCTTTTAGCATGGAATATTAAGCTACAAACAATATCTTTTCTGGCTCATTCTTGACTAGAATCCACATAAGATCAGAAAAAGAATGTATTAATGTATTGTTAAATGTATTATTGTATACATTAAGCTGGGATTGAGTTTTGAGCAGCATAAATAATTCATAGTAAACTGTCATGTCAACATTTGGCTTATGCTAAGCTAAAGTGCTATTTTTAGCCCTTACATGCAACTGTTACCAGACACAAATATATTTTATAATGAAGTCTGTCAAAAAATCAGTATGAGATCATAAACACTTTTTGTTATAGTAAGAGATTTGAAGCAAGGGTGATTTTTTTCTGTCTTGTTTTACAGTTGAAATATCGATCCATTAATACAAGATTACACTTGCAGATTTTTTTTTATACTTTCCACATTGTGTCTGAACAGTTAGATCAAAATCAGATTTTAGACCACAAACAGATGAATGGATTTGGGTTTTATGTGAGATTTTGCTGTTCAGACTGCTAATTTGAAGACGGATTTGAGTTGGATGTGCCAAAACTGATTTTTTCAGCTTGTCTGAACAAAGAGGCTAGCAAAAGCCAGATTTGAACATGCAAAGTGTGATTCAGGGAGGTGTTTTTTACTTTGAGTACAGTGATTACCATTATCCAGACTCCATTACAATGTCTTTATCAGGTTTTTGTTTTTGAGGAAGAAACTGTCATTGTGTTTCGCCAATACCAGCTAATGATCCGCTAATCAGGAATGGGAAAAGCGCTCGTTGAGCATCTTTACTAGCCATTGGTTAATCTATCTGAGGGCTGTTTTCCACTGGGTAGTGTACACTCGAATTGGACCAAAAATTCTTAAGTCCATTATCGGTGCAATAAAGAGCTAATGACCCAGTGACGGGAATATATTTGCTGTGGCACCCATCTCTACGAAGAGGCCGAAGGATAAGGAGTCATTAAGGCAGTGTTATCTGGTCCAGATAGCATTGGCATGTCTACGCAGATCATTATTTTCGCCCCTGGAGCCGTTTGCCAAACGAGAAGAGCCGTATAAGCAGAGCGGCCGCTCAGACTCGGCGGTCAGCTGCGGTGTGGAGGGGGGAGCCGCTAACGATACGTGCCCTGGCAGCTAATTCTTTTTCTAAATGCCCCTAATGACTATTTTATGAAAGAATCTTGCATTTTATTATTCGTTTTT
Source organism: Hypophthalmichthys nobilis (assembly GCA_037950665.1). NCBI lineage: Eukaryota > Metazoa > Chordata > Actinopteri > Cypriniformes > Xenocyprididae > Hypophthalmichthys > Hypophthalmichthys nobilis. The sequence continues at coordinate 9,764,498 of CM075489.1, read as the reverse complement.
CTTTAGTCAGCTTGCTGTTTGCTGGAGGTTTGAAGGCGAGATGTTTCTATGCTACACACACAAGCGTAAATCTTTTATTCTTTTGTGGAGCACAGGTCTTAAAAAATGCCTCTGTGAATAGTCCTGATAAAACAATAACAGTGTATTAAATAAGACAGTTTGTGCTGTCTCCCTCAATGCTTTCAGAGTGTTCCTAAGTCTCTCAGAGTAAAAAGATGTGATGAAAGAAGCCATTTTTACATGAAGAAATACAGCACTGCAAGGTGAGGAGTTCAGGTAGAGGAACAAAAACCCAAATGTGCGCACCCAAATTGGTGCCACTGCATCTATTTTGACTCAAATCAGTTTTTTTTTTTTTTTGTCTGAGTTTACAGTCCTAAACCAAACCGCATCCAACAATTGAAATATGATGAATGTATGTGAACGTGATTTCACCAAGTGCAACATGTTCCTGAATCTTTGTTGATCCTGTAACAAAATTCCAACCAATCAGATTTAAGGGACAGGTTTACACTTTGTCAAGTTTATGCTTATAACCAGGGTTAGGTGCTTATACATCAGTGTTATTCAGCTGTCATTTCCCTCTGATTTTAGAGATAAGTTAGGATTAGAGATAGGGATAGAGTTAAGCCAAAATTTTCATACAGGAATGTTGTTCCAAGATCAACAAATTTTGATCCAGGAACATGTCTTACTTGGCAAAATCAACTGATTCAAATCGCATCCAACAATTGAAAGCTGATTAAAAGTTTATTTCTTTATTTGAATGTCAAGATCTGATCCAAACCACATCTAACATTTAAAATATGATTAAATGTATTAGTAGTGCCATATCACCTTAAAGCTGCAGTCCGTAACTTTTTTTGGTTAAAAATTATCCAAAATCAATTTTTGAGCAAGTACATAACCAGCCTGTGTTCAAAACTATCTCCTTCCCTTAGCGCGATTCACAACGGTAAGCTTGTAATAATGTTTTGTAATTTGGGTGGTGCTGGTGGGTTTCCGCGGGAAATTCGAGCATGCAGCCGTTCGTCTTTGCGTCATTACGTCACGTCTGTTTATGTAAAAAGAGTCCCAGCTAGTAGGCTATATCACATGTGAGGATGGCAGGTTATTTATAGCCTTTTCTCCCAGCAGCTGCAATAATTAAACTTAACATTTTAATGGCGGATTGTAATCCAGGAAGGTCAAAATGACAATAATCAGTGACAACTGGAGATTCACCCGTAGTCAAAAGCAAAAGACGTCGGACTGCGGAGTGGTTACAGAAACTGAAATCTACAGGTAATGCTAATACACACTAAATACCTGTAGTCACGCAATGCTGATGTTGTTAACATTAACAATTTGAGAACAAACTAAAACAATAAAAATAATTTGCATGGCTTGACGTGATACGAGCTAAGCGATCGTTAGATTTAATCACCATTGGCAGCGCGATTTATTGTAAGCCATGCCAATGCACAACCCACGTAAAGATGATAATTACGCAAATAACTGCAATTTCAGGTTTCAAACAGAGATGGCGATAAAGAGGCAAAACTTATGGACTGCAGCTTTGAAGTCGGCATGAAATGGAAGTTGTGGTAGTCTTTTCTTACCTATTGTGATGTATATCCAAGTGAAAAGCCTTCTGTAATGAGACAAAAATGTAGGGCGGGACTTGATTTCATCCTTCGGGAATTGATTGGATTGTAGGAAGTTGGGCGTTGCTAAAAATATGGAGGCAGATTTGAATGCTAGTTTGCAGTCACTTGTGGATATTTAGTCCCACACTATGACGAGACACACATCATGAAGAGAACAGATATCATTTTGAGGGCAAGGGGAGGTTTTTTGATTAAAGATTCTGAGAGCATTTGAATGAAAAAAAAAACTGTGCATGGATAAATCATTTATAATAAGCACTGCAACATTCTGTAAAAAAAATAGGAATTGTCAATTTTGATTTCATGGTAACTTTAACTGTGTGAACACTCATTTGTTGCTCACCCTTTTCATGTGGTATTCACTATGAACGAGTGAGCAGTTTAGGACACAGTTTACGCATGAATGTGTAAAATGTACAATACCATCAGATGTTGAATGAAAAAGTCTCTTCATGGCGCCTCTGTATGCTTTCATCATTATTATAGCAAAAGATTAAGATACATCAGAGAGTGATACTGAGACTATATTAGATTTTATCACTTACAAACTTACAGCCAGTCATTCTAAAGATATGATTTGAAACCCAATTGTATTTGTGAGCACAATTAGTTCTACTAATTGCTTATTTGTCATTTTCAACTCTGTATTGTACTGTTCTAAATTCTATTATGCTTGTATTTGAATGTTTTACAGTGCTGAAATCAGTAATTGGCCATACTGTACAGTCACATCACTCTAAAGTCAGGAATGACCACAGTGTTAGCGCTAACAGAAGGGTTTCATTATATCTTCCTTCAAACACTTCACCATATGAGACAATTACCGTAAATTAGCGAAGTAGATCCCCTAGTTTCTTTAGACTGGATTGTTATCTAGTGAGGTTTGAGAGCCGTCTCTGCTTTTTATGGAAGGACTTAACAGCTTGAGTCTAATCAAAGACATTTTTTTCCCTCTGTGTTTCAGGCTAAAGAAATTCAATTAGTTTAATTGGTCTGCTTATTATAGGCTGTAATGTGATGTGAGTGCCGCTGTTGTCAAACTTCACAGGCTACTTTAAACAGCCTCCTTAATTAGAAGAAAAACTTTAATCTCAGTGTTTCAATTGTACAGTGAAGAGGATCTTCAAGCAATATTCTGGCTTTGCTTGCAAAGCAAACTACAAAAGCTTTTAAATGGCTCAAGTGTAGGCCTTACTTATACAATTCTATAGGTTTAGGCTATATAATATATACACCATTCAGGCATAACATTATGACCACAGACAGGTGAAGTGAATAACAATGATTATCTCATATATTAGGCAGCAAGTGAACATTTTGTCCTCAAAGTTGATGTGTTAGAAGCAGAAAAAATGGGCAAGCGTAAGGATTTGAGCGAGTTTGACAAGTGCCAAATTGTGATGGCTAGACGACTGGGTCAGAGCATCTCCAAAACTGCAGCTCTTGTGGGGTGTTCCTGGTCTGCAGTGGTCAGTATCTATCAAAAGTGGTCCAAGGAAGAAACAATGGTGAACCGGCAACAGGGTCATGGCCGGCCAAGGCTCACTGATGCACATGGGGAGCGAAGGCTGGCCCGTGTGGTCTGATCCAACAGACAAACTACTGTAGCTCAAATTGCTCAAGAAGTTAATGCTGGGTCTGATAGAAAGGTGTCAGAATACACAGTGAATCACAGTTTGTTGTGTATGGGGCTGCATAGCTGCAGACCAGTCAGGGTGCCCATGCTGACCCCTGTCCACCACCGAAAGCGGCAACATTGGACACGTGAGCATCAGAACTGGACCATGGAGCAATGGAAGAAGGTGGCCTAGTCTGATGAATCATGTTTTCTTTTACATCACGTGGATGGCCGGGTGCGGTTTTTGCCATCTCCGAAAAGCCAAGCTAATGTTGATTCTCGTTTTATTATGAGCTCTGTCGCATTCTCTTTTTGGCAGCAGACTCTCCTCTGTTATGAGTTTTTTTTTTAATTTAATTTTTTTTTATGGGAATGATGAGACACGCATGGACAAGTGACACAAGTATGGAATTTTGTGCAGAAAGCATCCTGCTCGGTCTAAAATATAAACGCTTATAATGGGCTTACTATAGTGAATCAGGTTAAGAGAAAAACACGTTTTGTAATAAGAATTAATGGTGTATCGATCAATCTCCAAGATAAAGGTTAATTATGACTAGGTCACTACCTTTAAACCTCACTTCAATTTGTCTTAGCTAAAGTTGAGCAACTCACTGTTAAACACTCAGCTGTTTTTAGCAGGACCGGTGAATTCATTTTTTTTTCTCACTCGCCCTTTTTTCCTTCCCGCAGACTAAAGGGGAGGAAATTTGAGGGGCAATGACAACAAAATGGATGACAAAATGACAAATTGCACTTATGATCAATCACAGAACCGGAAGTGCAGCATGGTCTGGTGGATAGGCTAATGGAGTGGAGACCTGAAGGTTCACCACTAGCTGCTCGGCATCTACAGTTGTGCCCTTGAGAGAGGCACTTAACCCAAATTGCTTCAGTAAACACTTCGTCTTAGAAGTGACAGTGTATGCAAACCAGCCCATTGAGAGAGAGAGATGGCTTCCTCTGAATGGCTTTTTCCGTAGGTTTTGGTGTACCATGACTTTTTTTAATGGCACAAATCTTATGTATTTTTGTTGTGAGAGAACTATTAGATATGTTTAGTAAACCATTCATTTTAAATGCATGATATATCTTCATATATACTCCCCATAAAATGGGGAGATTTTGACCAGTTTCACCTCAGATATCTTGATCTTATTGACTGTATCCAAAAGTTAACATAACATCATTTGGACACTTTCAGTTCAACCACTAAACCCTATTATCAAATTAATAATATAATTAAATGTTTCAATTTTTTTCTTTCATTCTAGCAAATCTCAGAAAAGGAATTGAATCATTTCAACAATCATTTGTTGAAAAACAAAAACAAAAAAATCTTTATTTAAGTGCTTCATGTTCTATTTTGTACCATTTGTGGAAAGTGCCAAATGCTTTTTGTGAAAAAACAAAGAGGACACAAAGAAAGCCAACACACAGTGCTAACACAATAAAACTGTATTACATTTGTGCTTAAAATGATTACAGTACAGTATGTACACATCCTAAAAATAAACATCTCATGCTGAATAACACATAAAAAGAAAATCCATATACAATAGCAAGCAAAAGGATTTTTTTTTTTTTTTTAAATATATACAACCACCATATACAAATTAAGTTTGTCCTCATATTTTCTCTAGGCTATGCCCTCTGTTTCCAAAGGTAATCATAGCCCATAAAAGGATTATCAATGTAGTAGGCTTCAGTAGTGATTTGCGCTTGAGTGTCGCCTTGAATCGATAGTAAACAAACCCGGTAAAATCCTCCGACCAGGTATTCACGTGCTCCAGTAATGCCTAGTTTATGCGACCTGATTGTGTTTAAAGAGGATTATGTCAGCTGATGGGCCGCACAAAAAAATACGATGTGATGTTCGTCATGTCTGGAGGAGATGCTTGGCGACTAAGCAGTGTTTCAGTTCAAGTATAAACATGTCAGGGACAGAGCCTTGAATTACGCGCAATGATGAAAAGCCTTTTAAATAAATACAGTGAAGAAAGTAACAAATCCATCTTTTTCCAGCCCACTAAACCACATTACACATGTGCCAAACGCAAATGTTCATAGAGTTTGCATTTGACCACTAGGGTCCTTTAGGTATAAAACAGGGTTTTTATTTTTTGTCACTAATGAAATCACGTCACTTGATGTTGAAGATGTCGAAGTTGAAGCCCAAAGATTGGTATAAAAGCTAACACCGTGTTTTAACAAGGTGCGATTTTGCAAGTTTTCGCCAAGTTGTCCTAAACAGCCAGGACATTTTGTTTATATCTGTGGCATTGTGCTGGGTAGCTCAGCCCACTGTGAAATCTCATTGGTTCTTGGATCTGTACATTAAACATCAAATATCTTCTGATTGAATGATCGTGTTTATTCCAAATAGCTTGTCGCTGGTTAAGACGCAATGTAAACGAAAAAGAAATTGTAATAGAAAGAACAGTGAGGAAACTCATTCAACCTGAGAACTTATGTTGACATGGCTCCTTCTCTTCTCGCAAACTTGTTCGCCAATAAATATTGATTTTTTTTATTATTATGTTTTTTAAACTATGTGGTCTTCACCCTGTAAAGCAATTGAAATGGCATCATTGTGATTTGGACAGGGGTCTTGCAGTGGATTGTACGTTTGTGTGTGTTTATGTTCACAAAAGTCGGGCCATTGAGACGTAAGGCCGTCAGGCAGCGTCATTATAACAGAACCACAGTCTTGGTCCGTCTTCAAATGTTCTCCCACTTACAAAAAACGTCTCTATGGCTAATCTGTACAGTACACCATCCCTCAATTGGGCTCTTCGTATATACAATGTGATGGGGACAGGGGCTGGAGAGGACACTAGTGCTTTTGTGTCTGATTGCATGTCCCCTTCAGGTCCTCTCGCAGCTCTTTCCCCTACTGCAAGCGGCGGGGTAGCGGGGTGGTCAGCGGACCTGCGGCGCATAGCCCTCCTTCATCAGTCCTTCCTCGTAGTCTGTCTGGCAAAGGATCATGTTGTTCTTCAGGAAGAACTTGTCTCCGACGCAGAACCTGCATGGAGGCGAGAAACAGAAACATGGTGTTTACGTAACTCGAGAGGGACGCAGAAGGACTCATTACTAGCGAAAGTTGCAGGCTTCCCCACAGACTCGCATTCCGCCCCCTCAAATATTAGCGTACATTATCCTGCGGACAAGTCGGCTGGTCTGGAAAGAGTATCTCCAGAGTGCACCTAGCATCTTCTCTACCTGCAGCTGTTTCATAAATATACCCCACAGACGGAGCGCAGGCTTTAGCGCTGCCTGACGGGCCGCTGTCTCACTTGACCTTTTGGAAAGAAGATTATGTTGGTCAGGCAGAAGAGAGAGACAAAGAAGGCAGCAGAGGGAACGAGAGCGAGAGCGAGTGCTCTGTGTGTTTAGCCGTCCTGAGGGCCGCTTATCTTGCTCACAGCGAGAGTTCGACAAGGTCGGAGTGCCAAAGAATGCTCATGTCTACTGGCCAGCGTTGCTTACAGAACCCTCTTGCCTGTGGACAAGGAGGAATACAATGTGTTTGAGTGTCTTCTGGTACCATTTTGACGATTAAAAGTTTGTATTGGGAATGCAACGTTAGGTGAATATTAGTTAAACATTAGGCACTGTCTTAAAGGATTAGTTCACTTCAGAATTAATTTCCTGATAATTTACTCACCCCCACGTCATCCAAGATGTTTATGTCTTTCTTTCTTCAGTTGAAAAGAAATTAAAGTTTTTGAGGAAAACATTCCATATAGTGGAAAGGTCCAAATTGCAGTTTCAGTGCAGCTTCAAAGGGCTCTACGCAATCCCAGCCAAGGAATAAGGGTCTTATCTAGCAAAACAATCGGTCATTTTCTAAAAACAAAAACATTTTTATACTTTTTAATCACAAATGCTCATCTTGCACTAGCTCTGCGATGCATCACATATTACGTAATCACATTGGAAAGGTCACATGATGTAGGTGGAAGTACCGAGCAAGTGTTCACAAAGCAGTCGTGCAAAGTCAAACGCCCTTTACAAAAAAAGGTAAAACAACGATGTCAGGCTATTTTGAAGTTGGAGGAGAAAATTAGATTTTAACCACAACAGGTTAGTAGTGATTTTTTTTTTTCCACTCTAAAATCTTCATATTGTTTATATGTCTTGGCTATCCTATTAAAACCGTGAATTAACGTTTACGGATTGGCCCTATTCACTTCTATTGTAAGTGCCTCAGTATAACACGTTATTGGTGTATACTCCCTTGCATGCACTCCGGAAAACTTTTTTTATTCGTTATACATGGCAGTGTCAAGCAGAAAGGTGCAGTAATTCGTTTGGACCAAGTATAAACAAGTAATATCCATTAATCGTGCTTGTTCGCCTTACTGAGGTACTTCTGCCTCATGCATGAACTTTCCAAAGTGATTACGTAATGCGTGGCACATCGCAGAGCTAGTGCAAGATGAGCTTTTGTGGTTAAAAAGTATACAATTTTTATTTGTTTTTTAGAAAATGACTGATCGTTTTGCTAGACAAGACCCTGGTTCCTTGGCTGAGATTGTGTAGAGTCCTTTGAAGCTGCACTGAAACTGCAGTTTGGACCTTCAACCCGTTGGTATCTGTTGAAGTCTACTATATGGAGAAAAATCCTGGAATGTTTTCCTCAAAAAACTTAATTTCTTTTCGACTGAAGAAAGAAAGACATAAACATCTTAGATGACATGGGGGTGTGTAAATGATCAGGAAATTTTAATTCTGAAGTGAACTAATCCTTTAAAGGAATTGTAAGAGAGGTTCATTACAGGTTAAAATCGGCATGAACTAGAAAATCGATTTTCTAAATGAATGTTATTGATCTTATTGTGAACAATTCATATGCATGCTTCATTTTTTAAAAAAGTGTTATGACTCGATCTTCTGGTGGATCGATAGACTTCTTCAATCATTTTGTCAGCATAAACCCCGCCCATTTCTTACAAACATCTGCAAGCTCGGATTCAGATCTGCCTCCATCCAATCAAAAACGGGTGGAGTGAACCAAGTTCCCGCCCTACATTTTCTTTTTCAAGAATCCGTTTCACTCAGATCAACGTCACAAAATGGAAGAAAGAATCTGTTGCTACTTCCATTTGCGGCTTTAAGCTTGACAGTTTTGTAGCATAACTGTTGATTACCAGATAAAATAATTTTGGCTCATCCTATGTTTTCTTTAAAAAAAAAAGCAAAAATCAAGGTTACAAAATTGCACTAACAATGAAAGTGAATAGGGACAATTTTTGGAGGACTTAAAAGCAGAAATGTGAAGCTCATTTTATAAAAGCACTTACATTCATTCTTCTGTTAAAATGTGTATATTATTTGAGCTATAATGCTTTTGAATCATCATTTTTACAGTCGTTTTAGGCTCTATGTTTTCATGGAATGCAAGTTATAAATGTACACAACAGGTTAGTAGTGTTTTTTTCCAAATCTTCATATTGTTTATGTTTTGGCTATACTATTAAAACCGTGTGTTTTAACGTTTACGGATTGGCCTTATTCACTTCCATTCTAAGTGCCTCGGTATAACAGGTTTTTGTTTTTGAGGTAATCAGAGTTATGCCCCAAGTGGCCGTTTGAGCTTAACTTGTATTGAACCCGGAATATTCCTTTAAACATCCTCAGGAGGGGTCGCAACAAGATCTGAGAGCCATTACCCTTTCCGTCATTGCTGAATATAATGAGCGAGCACAAGGATACTTTGTAAACGGCTCCCTCCCTCCCTTGCATGCACTCCAGGAAAACTTTTTTTATTCGTTATACATGGCAGTGTCAAGCAGGAAGGTGCAGCCATTAGTTTGGACCAAGTATCAACAAGTAATATCCATTAATCGTGCTTGTTGACACGGTGATTAACACAAAGCAGAGGTGTGCTTAATGTAATGGTGTCATTCACTCCAATAAAAACGTCCTGTTTAAATGACACATTCTTGCCAGGAATCCATTAGTGTCTGTCTTCTCTGACATCCTGGCCCTCTCCACCTCCTCTTCTGAGCACCTCCATCTCATGCTCGTTCGTTCTCTCGCTTTCTCGGCTAATAGGATCTCTCTGTGTTTATTTACAGCCTGTGTTTTCTGTTCCCTCTTAGCCTCGTCGCCGCCCCGTTTCGCAGCGCCAAATTGTTTCTGCTTGGTGAAATGTCAACAGCGTTTGTGACATCTGTGTGCCAATTATGACGAGGATATTGCAGTCAGCCCATCAGAGGTAGCGGTAATAAATGCCCTTGCGCTGCCCTCCGTTTTCCTACTCGTGCAGTCATTACCGATCGCCACATGTTTCAGAGCACCTACATTACCCTTAGCTTGATGCGCCCCCCTTGCCCTCCCCTTTCAATCTCTCTTCCCAGATGAGTTCAACTTCAGATTGCTTTAATTGCTTTTTAGTATTTCCCATCAAGTGGAGGAGAAAAAAGTAAATGCATTTGATATAGTGTTTGCTCAGGTATGACCATAAATTTGGGGCTTTTTATGTGTTTTCTAAGGCTGTCATTTTAACACATTAATTAAGTGTGATTTAATTATAAAGAAAATAATGTGATAAAAACATGAATGCAGTTAATCATGCTCCTCTGACCCATATGTAAATAACTATCAGAGCATTTTAAGCAATTATTTTGAATCATTTTTGGTAAAATTCGGCTACCCTTAATTTGTCAGCTTTAGTTAGGCTAACAAATCATTAAGTATCATTAACTAACAATGAAAAATACTTTTACTGCATTTATTAAAATTGATTGATGTTAAATTGTACATGTACATTTAAATTGTGAATGAACATGAATTTGACATTAACCTACATTAATAAATGCTGTAAAAATATTATTTGTTGTTAGTTTATAATACCTAATACATTAAATAATGTTAACAAATTGAACCTTATAGTAAAGTGTGCTATTTTTTCCTACCATCAGAACAATTTAAGTACCACCTTAATTTTTGTGTAAATGTTGCATCACTTTTGTCCATTTTTTTTTTTTTGTAGCTGACCACATGCAACTTGCTTCGCCAAAATTATTTATTTATATAATATATACACTACCGGTCAAAAGTTTGGACACGGTAAGATTTTTAATGTTTTTAAAAGAAGTTTGGTCTGCTCACCAAGGCTGCATTTATTTAATTAAAAATACAGTAAAAACAGTAATATTGTGAAATATTATTACAATTTAAAATAACCGTTTTCTGTTTGAATATATTTTATAAAGTAATTTATTCCTGTGATCAAAGCTGAATTTTCAGCATCATTACTTCAGTCTTCAGTGTCACATGATCCTTCAGAAATCATTCTAATATGCTGATCTGCTGCTCAAGAAACATTTATTGTGTACAATTGTACAAAATATTTGTGTACAATATTTTTTTTTTCAGGATTCTTTGATGAATAGAAAGTTCAAAAGAACAGCATTTATTTGAAATATAATCTTTTGTAACATTATAAATGTCTTTACTGTCACTTTTGATCGATTTAATGCATCCTTGCTGAATAAAAGTATTAATTTCTTTAATTTCTTTTCAAAAAAATAAAAATAATAATTCTTACTACCCCAAACTTTTGAACGGTAGTGTATAATGTTACAAAAGCTTTGTATTTCAGATAAATGCTGTTCTTTTGAACTTTCTATTCATCAAGGAATCCTGGAAAAAAAAGTACACAACTGTTTTCAACATTAATAATAATCATAAATGTTTCTTGAGCAGCAAATCAGCAGCAATGATTTCTGAAGGATCATGTGACACTGAAGACTGGAGTAATGATTTGCCATCACAGGAATAAATTACTTTATAAAATATATTCAAACAGAAAACAGTTATTTTTAATTGTAATAATATTTCACAAAATTACTGTGTGTGTATATATATATATATATATATATATATATATATAATAGTGTGAATGGCCCTTTAATTTGGCATCAGATTGACAAACTAGAGTTAAAAATGTCTATTAAATATTTTTGTAGGTTGTTATTGTTAATATTGAGAAAATAAAATATTATTATTATTAAATGAAATTAAATAAGTTGTAGAATTCTCTTAATTTTCTCAACAAATACTGATATTTGCAATCAAATGCAATTTTATTGGATGAATTAAATCAATTAATTTAATAACATTTGAATTGATTGACAGCCCTAGTTAGTTTTATTTAATTAACAATATCTTTACATTCTTTCCATCTTTCCCTTATATTCTTTTCCCTCATTTCTACATCATTCCCTCTCTCTGGCTCTCTCCATTTCCTCAGGTGTGACAGTAATGATGAATATGTCTATTGAGACCCATCTTGTTAAAGAAAAGATGGCTTCCAAGGCAGTGGACTTAATGATGTATGGCTTCGTCAGCTATTTGCCTCTGAGGTCTGTGTTAACTAGAGTAGTAACATTCCTCTTCTGTGAAATAACATGCTGGAGCTGAGTGGAGGAGAGAGGACTTGAAAGAGTGAGGGAAAAGAGAGAGGAAATGAATCACGGAGGGAGGTCTATAGACGGAGAGAAAGAAAGTCAACGTCATTGGATGTGAACAAGACATTATCCGACAGAATAGAGTGGATTTGCCGCAGTGTCTGCAATGCAGCCGCATGGTTTCTTCTAACGACTGATGCAAGAACTGAGGTTTTCAGATGTCTCTGAGGGGACGAGACCGTTGTCTGTGGCGTCGTTTAGTTACCGCAGTCCCAGAGCACGTGCAGCCCAATTTGGCTCAGGCTTTCCAGACTTTCCGACAAGGACGGTGACCCATGCCGGTGACCTCCCTGCCCTGCTGCCCAGGCCTCAGCCTTCTCCGAATCTCCCGTGGGGCCTCGGAGCGCTGCGGCCCGGGCTCATCACCGGGAACTGGGACTCCTGAGGTTGGCTGATGAGGCCTGAGCGGACGACAGGCTCATCGATTAGCTGTCCCTTCAGGGCTGATCTGTGGCTAACGGCCGGCTAGAGTCTTGAAACCACACAAACACACTGCGTTCATGCTCACCGCTGTGGCTGTCGCCCCAATCCCTGTTAACCAAGCTGAGGATATAACCTCAAGCCAGGTGAGCAGATTCATATCCTACCCATGAATAGTCATGCCAGATTAAGTCTGGCTGCATGGGATGATGAGATACTCTATGGATGACACAGAGCATGACTGATGTCCTCCGTGATGTCATAAAAGTCTGGAATGTATTGTTCAGTGATTAGCAGTGTTGTTATTGTTAACTAAAACTATTAAAAACATTTTTTTTAAATTAAATTAAAGCTGAAATAAAATATAATATAAATATCATAAGGTGGAAAAACTTAAACTATAACTTCAACATTTAAAAAAAATGATTAGAACTGAAATAAAATAGGTTGAAGTACTAAATTGCTAAAACTAAAAATGAAATAAAAAATAAATGAAAGCTAATTATAAATATTTAAAAAATGCTTAAAAATGACAAGAAAAAATATTTACTAAAACTATAAATGAAAGCTAAATATAAATATTTAAATGTTAAAAATGACAAGAAAAATGTTTAGTAAAACTAAAGATGAAATAAAAAATAAATTGAAGCTTAATATACATATTTAAAAAAATAAATAAAAATGAGAAGATTTAATAAATTTAAAATACACTAATCTAAAATAAAATGAGAACTTAAAATATAAAAATAAAAACTAATTTAAATCGATTCTTCTCAATGATTTTTAGAGTCTATTCTCAGAAAGAAAAAAAAAGTTTCAACCATGTGTTCAATCATTTTCTGCAGGTTACAGTAGGTGGTGGCAAATATCTTTGTGTTTCGAATGAGTCAACTTATTTACTCAACTGAATCATTAACGACCAGACAAAACAGGTTATATTATATTTACTTTACTAAAATTGGCATTACTTTAATTAATTTATAAACATTTACAACAACAGGCTAAATAAATGAATCGTTTAATTCATGAACTAGTTTCATTCAGACTCAAAACACTGACTCTTAGTGAAAGGGGGTGGGTGACGTATTGATTCAGTAGGTCAAACTAATGAATTACATTCAGAATCAAATGCTATTTTCTTATGTTTTAGTTAGTGTTTGAAGACAGGAAAAGCCACGTGCTTCAAAAGGGAGATATTTGAACAGAAAATTCGAGTTGTTCATGAAAGTGAAGAATGACTCGTTCACTTAAAAGATTCAGTACATTATGTAGAAATTTCTGGTTTTCAGAGGTGCTATACAGACATAGTTCAGCACTCTCTTTGTGGAAATCAAGCTAATCACAGGCAGTATTTAATGGTGCCTTTGTGTGGCCTGACTAATGAAACGACTCTGTAGGAGATGATGGCCTTGCTGATGTGTGTGGGGAAAAGGAGGGGTGGCCCAGCTGTATTAAAAGCTTGACTGTAATCATTAAAGCATCAAACGCTAATGTCGGGACATTTCTTACCCTCATGGAGGAGCATAATTATACGGCATGACCTCTACTGACCCGTTAGCCTGCTCCCAGCATCAGAATGCCTGTCCCACGTCACTGATGGCAAGGAGAGCATTTTGTAAGATGGATTAGATGGCTCTTTTAAAGGCCACGGCCTCCTTAATATTGTTTGAGGAGGGGAAATGAGAAGGGAGAGAGCAGGGTGGGATGTATATGAAAGTAGACAGAAGGGGGATAGATGAAAAAGATGAAAATGGAAAAGCTAAATTCAAGGCAATCGAAAGTCACAAAACAGCCTTATTTAAAGAAAAAGGGTGGGGCATTCTCATTTCAGAGAGCATTTGATTGGATAAAAATCTCAGGGCAGGATGAGTCATCAATGTTTTTGACTGATTTGACCATTAATTTTGTCAAGGTTTTGAAGTATATTAGCATAGAGACTGCTTAAAAGCTAACACACGTACTAAAACCCATAAAACTCTTTTTGATTTCAAAAGGTCCTTAAACTATGAAAATTAGTAATTTTACCTCTTGATTTATTCATCATTTTCATTCAAGCACAAAGTGCATGGAACAAAACAAAAATGAAATCAAGCCCAATTGGCTAGTCAAAACAATAATGCGCCGTGTGATTCTCTAAATAAAAGATCTCCTTCCATCAAAGGCTTTTGAGACAGTCTTGCTGTTTGTGTTGATGTTTATCAAAGAGCATCACTGGACTGAGCCTGTACTCGGGTAATGCACAGAGCTGTCACAATGACGGACGCGTCATGAAAAGCCCTGCCGTCCTTTTCTCTTTTGGAGGAGTCCATCAAAATTTGCGAGGCTTTCTCGAAAGGCACTGACAGAACAACAAAGTGTCTGAGACGTGTCGGGTGGCGGGTGTCTGTGGAGATAATGTCTCGTCAGCTTGTTGACAAATGGTCAAATGGGGGGTATTTGCATATCAGACTGTTGATGCAGTGCTGTAGGAGATCCAACGCAGGAAGTTCTTTCTGATCTGTGTAAATTAAACTCTTGTGTTTAGTCAGGATAAAAAGTAGTTTAACTGGTTTGCATATGTACAGTGGGCCTAACACACATTTGGACACTTTAAGGATTAGTTTACTTTCAAATGAAAATTAGCCCAAGCTTTACTCACCCTCAAGCCATCCTAGGTGTATATGACTTTCTTCTTTCTGATGAACACAATCTGAGATATATTAATAAATATCCTGAAGCATCCGAGCTTTATAATAGCAGTGAACAAGGGTCATCAGTATGAGTTGAAGAAAGTGTCTCCATGCACATCCATCCATCATAAACGTACTCCACACGGCCCCCGGGGGGTTAATAAAGTCCTTCTGAAGTGAAGCGATGCGTTTGTGTAAAAAAAATATCCATATTTAACAAGTTATGAAGTAAAATATCTAGCTTCCGCCAGACCGCCTTCCATATTCAACTTATGAAGAAAGTGTAAACTAGCGTCGCGTCAGTTACACTTTTTCCATAAGTTGGATAGGGAAGGCGTAGTACGTAGCGTAAGCGTTTTGAACTGCACGAGTTTTACACTTTCTATGTAGATTGAATACGGAAGGCGGTCCGGCGGAAGTTAGATATTTAACTTGTTAAATATGGATTTTTTTTTTTACACAAATGCATCGCTTCGCTTCAGAAGGACTTTATTAACCCCCTGAAGCCGTGTGGAGTACGTTTATGATGGATGGATGGATGTGGATGGATGCACTTTCTTCAGCTCATACTCGTGACCCCTGTTCACTACCATTATAAAGCTCGGATGGGTCAGGATATTTATTAATATTTCTCCGATTGTGTTCATCAGAAAAAAAGTCATATACATCTAGGATGGCTTGAGGGTGAGTAAAGCTTGGGCTAATTTTCATTTGAAAGTAAACTAATCATTTAAGCTGCACATATTAATTTTAAAAACAAATGGGTAACTAACTTGGTTTAAAAAGTAGCATCAAACAAATTATGACATATTTTGCATTTACTTTATACCAACTTGTTCCAAAATGTGTGTGAAATCAGTTCTGTGGAACAGAATAAATGTGATCTGATTTAATATTATGTATGAAATGCATTACATTTTTAAGTATTGCATAAGTTTCCAAATACTTTTTAATGTACTTGAATGTGAGTTTGTTGTGAAGGACACCTATGTACATCCATCTCTCCAGCAAAACATCCAAAAATGTCAATAAACTGACAGGAAATGTAAGGTACAGTCTGAGATATGGGCAATTAGCATCAGATCCATGCTATAAATCTTGTGGTGAACACCAGCGAAATTGTGATGGGCGAACGAAAGATGCATAGAGGCCTCGTCAGAGCGTGCAAAGCAGACTGACGCAGATTTTATTAAACAGTTGATCGGCTGGCCTAATGTAAAAAGAAAGATTTGCCTGGTTCTAAATGGGCTGTAATGCCGGGCAAGCGGTTGGACCTGTCTGTGGCTCTGCTGATGAAGATTAGCTGACTTCTTAGATTAGGTGAGCGTGGTTCGTGCAGTCAAGTGAAGTGGCAAGACAATAACCCGGTGTTAATTGAGCGTAACCGGATCCTGCAATCGGCCCCTCTTGTGTATACTTCTCTCTGGCACCTGTGTATTTGTATGAAGCAGGTATCTAATGAACAGCCCATGCATGAGATTTTTTCTTTATTTGGCCACATTCTAAGACAAATGGCCTCTTCTTCTTAGAGTGAATGAAGACAAACAACACAATTTGCCCAAAGTAATGAAGAAAACTGCAGGCCACAGAATATTTAAGTGTTATATTGCTGTTTTTGATGGTGAACCACAGCAATAAGCAATTCATTTTGACATGAAAAGATGATTTAAATTGATTCTTGTTTTAACATCCATAGGAAAATTGTAAAAACGTGATGTGTGACCTAAACAAGAAGGGTATATGGAAATATTCAAGATTAGGGGCAATGGAATGTGTAAATATATATATATATATATATATATATAACATTTAAAAATAATCTGCTATTCAGAATATTGGAGGGTGGGGGGTGGCATAAACCTACAAATAAGTCCATTCAATACAATTAAATGTTATAGAAAAGCCTTCAGGTAGGTCAGATAAAGGCCAAATTCATTTTTTACTTGTGGTAACCTCTTTCTTTTTGAGCCTAAAATGATCAGCAGTGGTTGTATTTCAGTGGTTAATCCATCCAAACTGTCCAAAGTCATTAGTTCAAACCCCAGAAGAGGTGATTCGTGATTTTGAGGGTTATTTTGTTCCCGATCATCACTGAGCCCTTGAACAAGGCATGAAGAGATGTACTATGAGCCACTTTGGATACAAAAGTGCCTATTAAATGGCAGTTTTTGTGGTAGGGTGGTGGTTACACAAATGGGCTTGTAGTTCAGAAGTTGTTGTTTAGAACCACTAGAAATTGCGTATGATGGTGGTTCAATATGTCAATACAACTGCCAGCAATCTGAAGGTTGCCAGTTCAAACACCTGAAGGGTGATTCGTGTGCTGGAGAGTTTTCTCCTATATCACTGTTTTGCCCTTGAGCAATGTACTTCTTGCTCCAGGGGGACGGTACCTGTAGTAAACACACTGATGTAATTTGGATAAGAAAACACCTGCCCAAACAGTCTTTCGGTGGTAGGGTGGTGGGCTTTAATCCGAAGGTCATTTTTCAAACCCCAGGAGGTTTGATTCATGAACCAGAGAGTTGCTGGGATTCCCTATCGCCATTGTGCCCTTGAGCAAGACACGATAGTGGGGTTAAGCGGGACCGTTCTTGTAGTAAATGTACTGTAAGATGCTTTGGATTCAAGGCAACCTTTGAGTTTTAAGGGCTCAACACATCTGCGAGATACATACATTTAAGTACAAAATGTTTGAGAAAAATGAATATAAATTGACTAACCTCTGGTTGCACAGCTGGCAGGCAAAGCAGTCCAGGTGATAGACGTTCTCCTTGGCTCTCATGACCATCTCGAATGCTGGGATGAGTTTACTGCAAGCCGCACAGTTCCCTGTCACGCCGAACAACCTGACAGATTGAAAAAGATGTAAAGTTTTAGGGTCAGAATCTTTGGATTACCACATCAATGCTAAGATTGAAATGGGATTGTAAGGAGGGATTCGTGAGCAACCAGTGTAGTTGAATTCACAAACAAATGACTATGAACTGATTCTTTTTATTGAATCAAAAACTTAAAAGCAACCATTCATAAACAAAAGACTCTAACTCTTTAATGAATCATCCAAAAAGATAAACCTTTTATTCTCTTCTATAGGAGTTTATCATTTTTATAATAATTTTACAAATTATTACAGTGTTCACACAAGAACTTGGGATCAATTGGGCCACGTTCACACAGTTGTCAGTTGTCAGTTCTGTATTTGAGTCCTTAAAAGGTTAGTTCACCCAAAAATGAAAATTCTGTCATTAATTACTCACCCTCATGTCGTTCCACACCCGTAAGACCTTCGTTCATCTTTGGAACACAAATTAAGATATTTTTGATAAAATCTGATGGCTCAGTGAGTATTTAAAACAGTTCATGTGAGTACAGTGGTTCAACCTTAATGTTATGAAGTGACGAGAATACTTTTTGTGCACCAAAAAAACCCAAAATAACGACTTTATTCAACAATATGTAGTGATGGATGATTTCAGAACACTGCTTCATGAAGCTTCGAAGCTTTACGAATTTTTTTTTTTCGAATCAGTGGTTCGGAGCGTGTATCAAACTGCCAAAGTCACGTGATTTCAGTAAACGAGGCTTCATGTTTCGAAACATTTCACTGAGCCATCGGATTTTATCAAACATATCTTAATTTGTGTTCCAAAGATGAACGAAGGTCTAATGACAGAATTTTCATTTTTGGGTGAACTAACCCTTTAATACAGTTACATTCACACACAGTTCAGTTATTTACGAGAGTGACAACTGCATTCTATAACCAAACTCACCCGTAAATATTCAGGACTCACAACCGCATTATCTGAAAAGCTGGGCTGTGTGAACGGAACTGGAAATTAATTTCAAATAAATGCAAAACTATTATAGCTGAAATATGCCGAGTTGAACAAAGTGAATCGAGTTGAATCAAGAGCTTTTGAACAGAAATGGAAAACTGTATCAATACCAAGTCCTACTCCAATATTTCCCATGATGCCTTCTTTTATTATATTTCAGCCTGAAAAAGACTGTGCAAAAGCACAAAAGCGGAGTGTGGTGTGACCATCATGGAGATGGCCGGGCCGGGTGAGGTTAACGCCACAGAGCCGCTGCCCAGGGACGAGCCTATTATTTTCCAGCCTGCTTGCGGGACATTACGGAGAGGATTCATTAGGGATTCATGGCTGTTACTCTACCGCGACCTAGAACGAGTAAAGAGGGGAAGGGGGAAAAGAAATATCTGATAACGAAATCATATAACAAAATAACCTATTAGGCGGACTTCTTCGGGCACTTTTAGCCGTCGTTGTTAAAATGATAAAACTGCATGCCACTCTCCGGCTCTGTAAGAGATCGCAATCTGATAAATGATCTTGGGGCCTGGGATATGCAGGGTTGTTTATTAACCTTCAGAAACTATGTTTCCCACAGGCAAATAAAAAAGAGCCGAGCAGATAGATTGTACTCTCTTGAATACCTACAAAATTAAGGGCTACTGTGAACGCACCTTGAGACGATCTCTAATAGTGTTCCAGGTAAGAAGAGCAAGGAAACGAGACTTTGTGCTGTGGATTGGTGCCGATTTAATTAAAGGAATTATGCCTTTCCCTTTGAGCTGTCTAAATATAGACACGTTAATGTTATCACGTCTCCACTATTTTCAAAAAAGTGCATAGCCAGAAGGCCTCAGCATGAAACCGATGAAATGATGAGGCATATTTTTTCCACTCCCATCTTGCAATTGAAAATATATCATAGATCTAAACGTAAATAGAAAAAGGATGATAGATTCACTGTGTTCAGCTCGCTTATATAAAGAAAATGATTATGGCGCATGTATTTAATGCATGTTCTGGAAAGAAAAGATGCATTAATGCATGTGCTGGATTTCAGCTGATGAATGATAGATGATATCCATATGAAAAAATGATGCTTGAAGGTCTTTTTGTCATCAGGTTGAATCAAACCAGTATTGGGTTTGCCACTCTAGCGAGCTGTGAGCTCAAAACGTCTCATCTCGTGCAAATTTAAAGTAACCAATACCTTTCCTGGAATAGGACAGTCATGCCTTTTTGCTTTGAGCATTTGAGGAGAGAGTTCTGTGCTTTGCAAATACACAAGGCATTGAGTGAAAACGGCTGCTCTCACCTGAGAATCTGGCTGTGTAATACATGCGCTGCACAGAGAAATCAATAGATGTTTTTATTTAAAGAACCTACTATATTTTTTTCTATGAAACAGACTGTAATCCATCAGAAAGTAGCTATGAGTATCTTTGGGGGATTTTTTTTCTTCCTTTTGACTGCTGATTTTAGCTATTCCCTTGTTTCAGAAATGACAGATGTACCCTTGGCTCCATATTTACATTCACTACATTCACATACTCCCTTATTTTTGAGTTTCTAGTTGAATTAGATCTTGTGAAAATGGAGAGTCTTGTGTTTTGGTGAGGTTGAAATGGTTTTGCAAACCAGTAGATTTATGGATCTAAACTTGTCTTTGGTATATAAACACTGAACATCTCATATTAAGCAATAGATTAAAAATGTTTGAAATTCAGCTCTATTTACAGCTTTTGTCACAATGTTAATTAGCAAAGAAAAAATTGACTCATCCTTCAATTATTTTCAATAAAAAGCAGAAATGTACAGCTTGTAATTTTGTAAAAGTACTTATTTACTCATTATTTAGTAAACCACAGTGATCAGAAATCATTCTAATATGCTAATTTAGTGCTCAAGAAATATTTATTATTATCACTGTTGAAAAAAAGGTAATATTTTTGTGGAAACTGTGATTTTTAATAGAAAGTTCAATATAACGGCATTTATTTGTACACATTTTTTAACATTATGCATATCTTTACTGTCACTTTTAATTCATTTAATGCATCCTTGCTGAGTATTAAAAAAAAAAAAACAATCTTACTGACCCCAAACTTTTGAATGGCAGTGTAAATAAATAATACACGCTGTCTAGATATTGGTCGACCACTAGTGGTGCACTTCCACAGAAATGATTAAGACCCACTGCTGTTAAAATTAGGGACCTGCGCTGTAACCATCCCTCTACACAGGAGACTCACAGAAAGCTCTGTTTCTCAGCCCAACAGAAAAACGGGAGGGGCGGTAAGATGGATGAAGCCCTACCTGCCACTTGTCTTTCACCGGTCTGCCAGTTTGATGCCACAGACGCTAATGGCTCTCAAGGGAGGCGGCAAATTAAGCGTGCTTGGCTTGTAATGAATTTGGAGGTGCATGTTCTCTAAATGCAGTCTGCAAGAGAAAGCCCTGAGAGTCCAGAGACAAATACAGACCGGCCTTCACATTTGTGTTCTGTAGGGTGAAGAAAACGTGGTTCAACTGAGTCTGTCGCTCAGTCCAGTTTTCCATCAATGGTCAGTGGCTGTGTAATATTTCTAGAGTATAATGGAGGAAATCAAACTCACTTTGACATCAAGGCTTACAAAACAGCATGTGTATTTTAGCAGGCTGAAGAGGCAGCTTGAAATTAAAATTCATGGCGGCTCGGATTCATAAGTTAAAAGAGAATGCGCAATCAGTACCACCTGATTGGACACAAAAGGTGTTGGAGGTGCACAGCGGCTTTTCACAGTTGAATGGCACCTATTTGATGAGAGGAAAACAGACACCAATTAAATTATTCCACAAGGCTTTATCCTAGTGGTCGCAGCAGCGAGGCTCAAGCGTGCAGCTTTACTGTAATCATTAGACAGTGCCCCAATGGAAAATGCATGAGCGATGTCACCTCAATATCCTCATCTAGCTACACAAAATCCTTGTAAATTACTCCCTATCAAACCAGACCCCTCTGGGACTTTAATATGCAAGTGATTCAGATAACACAAAGAAATGAGACACACTGATATGGTCCAAACTATGCCATTTTGGGACCCATTATACCAGGGGTCCATGGAGAAGATAATACATTTTTTATAAAATTTCTAACTATTAAGTAATTACTTCTTTAGGTAATGATCCAGTGTAATCATGGTTATGATCAATTCACAACTGAATTAAGATTATTAAGATCCAAATCAGATCAGTTTGAATTAATTATGAATTAAGGTGGCAAATATGATGCAGAACTGCAATTTGAGTTTAACTGAAATGGTTTTGAATACCTGCGAAGACAGATTTATTTGATTGATGTAAAGGTGTTGATACACGGGGCAACTTTTTGAGCAATGTTGCCGGGCAATTTTGCAGAATGATTTAGTTTGGGCACTTTCCCATTGAGAATGGACAACAAATTACGTATCCAGATATAAATTTGTTGCCCATTCTCAATGGGAAAGTTCCCAAGCAACATCGCTTGGCAAAACTGCCCAGCAACATTGCTCAAAAAGTTGCCCCGTGTATCATCACCTTAAGAAATCCCACCTATAGAAACTTGTATTTAATTTAATACCTTAACTTTTGTGGGCCAGTGTAGAAGAACACTTAATTAAAAAAAAAAAATAATAAAAATACATTGCCTGTGTTGAATTTCTTTTAATTACAATTCAGTAAATTTCGCTTCCTGCTATTTCAATTTCAATTTAATTCTACTTCCTGTGGGGTGTGGCCAATTCCATTCAAATCCACTTTATTGAATTGAAACAGAGCCTGAATTCTGTACAACCCTGGTAGATAATGTTTGGGTGGGGGGTCCCAGGGCCTGTGAAGGTTGGAAAAAAAAAAAAAAAAAAAGTAAATGGGATTTTGAACAAAGCATAACGTTTATCTGAAACGTCAGGCCAGTATTCTTTTCGCTTCATTTGTTTGGGTATTTTCTGAACATCAAGGGCAACAAATTAAGCATTGCTTTCTCCTTTCTGTACCTTTTTTTTCAGGGAAAGGAGAAAGAATGATAACGCCACCACCTCCAGAAGCATTTGAAATTCTGACAGTGGCTCCCTCTCTCCATCTTGCTCCTCTCTCCCGCCGCCACCCCCGCGACTTCAATCGCTCTGGCCTCAGCGTGCATTCATCAGCTGCCGAATTAGAATTTGTTTCCTCACAAACCATTGATCATCGGCCTATTACCAGGCAAATGACAGTTAATTACCCACTACATTAACCACCGGGACCCGGGGACCGGCCGCCTGTGCCATCAGTCACAGTGATGAATGTGGCAAGTTCAGTAATGCGCGGCCGTTCTCGCGTCCGCCTGCCACGCTGAGAGCAACCCCTGGATCTCACTTCTCGGCACCCAGGGAAAATCTATGGCAATCTGCATAATTACAGGCTCAGGGTTAATAACAGACAAATGATTTGTTGCGTCTCGAGCAGCAGGCTCTCTCGCAGCTACCGTGCGGCGCTGTGTCTGCGGTTGGCGTCGGCGCAAACTTTTAACGTCAATGTTTGGGGTACCGTGAGTTAAAAAAGTTAGATTAATCTTGAAATATTGATGCTCGCATTACTGATGTTGTCGAGAGGATTGATCCTCGCATAAAAATATCGACTGTGTTTTGAATCCTGAGTTAAAAACTTGCTAGTGAATATATTATTTATTAGCATAAAAATGTATGCGTATCATTAGTGTCTATGTAAAAAAACCTACCTGACAGTAAAAAGAAGCATAATCTGGAGTTATTTCTCTACATAAGCTAAATGTGACTTTTTAATAGGATAATTGATTTTTTAATTTTTTTTGTGTTTGATATAACTTTAAACAACAGATGACCCTATAAAATTGCTTAATTATTGGTGACATTTCCTATTGAATCAAAGTTTTGGGCCTTTTTTGATGTTGTTGTTTTTAAAAAGCCAATAGGCTTCAGTTTTGTCATAGTCATGATTTGCTACTTGCTTGTCAATTTCAGTTGTTTTTAGGAGGAAGGACTTTCTCATTTTAGACAGCATTTGATTGGACAGAAATCTGTGTAGTACAGGATGAGTCATCAGTCATTTTACCTAATTTTACCAAGAGAGATTTTAGAGTTTTGTTCAGCTAAAAATGTTTTGTCAGCATTTAGAAGTACACTAGCATTTAGATAACTTCAAAAGCTAGTACACATGGACTAAAAGGCAGAAACTCCCATTTAGATTTCATGTGGTCTTTAAATGACTGATAATTATTGTTAATAAAGGTAAAACAAAAAAAGAGCCTGATAATCTGCAGCTTAGACCAATTTAATTATGATTTTTAAAGGTAAATAGTTGTAATTACCCATTTTATCCTCAGAAAACACAAAGACGTCCCATTATATAAAGGTATTAGTTTTGATAGTATTTGGATTGAAAAGAAAAGTTGCCTGTCTCTATAAAAAAAAAAAAGCGGGAGAAGGAGAGAGCAGTTGGAATGGGTTGGCAGATGCTATCAGACGTGTACTTTCTTCAATCTAGCGCCTACACATGTGATTTTCGAAGATTAAACAACTCTTGGGGCAAAATTATTTCAATTACAGCGGGCGTGACCTGGGAATTGTCTGTGGGATAAGATTTTCCTCCTTGAGTGCCCTGACTTTGCCTGGCTGCTGGCTCAATCAGTTCTAATCTGCACCTGGACTCTGATATCCTAATGATGAATTATGGGCCTCTTAGCTTTCCACTGCAGGGCAGATAGAACAGCTCTCCACTGACCTGTCAGCTCGCTTAGGCTGAGGCAGAGACCCGCGATAATTGCCCAGAAAGACCATGTGCGTGTTTAAAACTCATGAGCATCACATGAACATCCTTCACTCATTAGGCCCTTCATTCATTAGGCCCTCTGTCTGGTCCTCTCTCTCTTCTCGGTAAAAGCACAGCGGAGACAGTTTTTACAACCCAGGCGTGAGATCGAGAACAGAAATTCTTCCTGAAAGTAAAGGGTAATTGTTTTCTGATATCGAAAGGTACTGCCTCAACAGGGTAATTACTGTAAACAGCCCTCTAAAAAGACAACAACTTGAGGAATTGACTTGAGGAACTGCTATTATGAGATAATAACGTAGATGCTTGTATCAGGAGATAAAATGCAGGCTTTAATGGACTCCCGAAAAACAATGGTGGTCAAATATTTTCACGCATCTGTGTATTCAATAAACAACCAAGATGAAAGGTGCGAAACCTCTTTCAAGTGAAAATCACAGTGAAACCAAAATAATTATGCCCTCACCCCACAAAAACCGTCCAAAAGCTTTGGAGCGCTTTTCAGCAAGAAAATCTGGCAGGGGTGTGCGGGGATTCGGAGGGGTATTTTGAAGAGGGGTGTAATGAAAGTTTTCAACCCCCGCAGGGCCCAGATGTGCACTTTGATAGGCACTTCTCTGTGCCAACCCACCTGCAGTTGCAAGCTGGGCACCGGGGTGTGCCACGCTAGCCCTGCAATTATCTGCACCAAACATGCTCAGTCCCACGAGTCATTGCTCTTCACAGCTAATTAAGCTAATCTCAACTGGAGGGGACCATCCAAAAACATAATGTGTCCAGGCGACTGATCTCAAAACCGTTTAGCTTGAATGGAAATGCCAGCGTTGTGAGCTTTACATTCTCCAATGCAAACAAAATGGCGGCTGACGCAGAGACTGGAATTGTGTTTGGAATTGTGTTTACTAACAGGTGTAAATCTTGAATTGTCTTGTTCCTACAATAGCAGTCATCAACTAAGGGAAATTGAATATGAATAAATCTATATGAATGAATAACTGAAGTCAAGCACCTTTTCTAAAAATTCCTTATATTATTAATGTTGAGTGCTTAGCATAGTTCTAGCTAACCAATCCTTCCTGATTTACATGACAATTTCAGGCAGTCCCTTTTGTTTATAACCAAACTGTGAGTGAACTTTTGTATTTAGCACTTTAAACCAGGGCTGACAACCTTATTCTGCTGCTTTGTGGATCGAGAAAAGGGTTCCTGAAAGAACATCCTACAGTTGTTTATGGCATCGCAGAGTAAATGTGTTGAGCTGTCGCGTTAGGGCATTGTGTAGGTGTCAGCACATTAAATGGATCATTCTAAAGGTCTAACTTCATAGAAAATGTTGAAAAGATGCATTGCAGCATATGTGGCCTTTGGCGAATGATAGTTATGGCTACATGAAATGCTTCAGAGCATATATCACCTAGGAGTGAATGTCATTTTTAAAGCATGAGCAAAATAACTTTTCGATACTCAACTTCATAATCTACTTGAGAGATGGTGACTTTTCAAAGAAGAGATGCCTCTTGCTGTTAAGAAGTTACAATGTCTGTCAAAAAATGAGTGTTTGTTGTCTGTTCTTCTATTTTTTGCACAACTCATATTCTGCCAAAGATTGAAAAGAGGGAGAAAACAATACTGTCCTACCCCTGACCCCTTAGCTGAATCCCTGGCCTTCCCATCAGGACAATTTAGCACGGAAGAAAAATAGAGGATTAAGTATTTGCACCTCTACTTCAAATTCGATCAATGGTGATTACACATGCCCATTTTGACCTCTCCACGATTTCAGATTACATGTGAAAAGCCCAATTTAATTACAGGAAGTCAAGAACACACACATTTGCAAGAATGGAGCATTATTGGCCACGTAATTGCCAGACATGTGAAGTGAATTGTATTGAGGAGAGGTTAATGGTGGCAAAGCTTTTTTCCAAGCACAACATAGCAATTACAGGACGCCTTCAGAGCTTTTAACATCTCCACGCCATCTCATTTAACACAAAATAGAGGCGAGAGGGGACGCTGGATTTCTTTGTTCTGTAGCTTTATCTGTTAATTTATTTCCTGAGGACGCAAGACTTAAACCATCTGTTCCTCAGATGAGAATTTGTTCATAATATGGAGGCCTCCTGCTTCGAGCCGCTGTTTGAAATGTCACAAGACATGAGAAACTGTGCGAAAGGGAGAATGAGATGAAAGGAAAAACATCTTGGGCCTTATTGAAGGATCATAATCATTCGCTGGTGTCCAGAAACTGAAGTACACAAGGTTGAATATAAAGTCAGCATGAAACGGATGTTGCTATCCTTTTTCTTCCCTATTGTTTGAGCGAAACAGCTTCTTGAATGAGAAAAAAAAAAATGTAGGGCGGGACTTGATTATGTCCATCGAGAATTGATTGGATGGTTGTGGTTTGTCATTACTTTGATCTCATGTGAGTGACAGGTTGTCTCATGCTCATGTCATTAGAGAAGAGAAGATAAATCGCTGCAAGAGGGAGAGGAAGCTATTTTGATTAAACATTACGAGGACACATGAATTAAAAAAATAATTTATAATAAATAAGGCAATATTCCATAAAAACAAGAATTGTCCATTTTGATTTCATGGTGGCTTTAAGCCAAAGAAGTGACAATTATAATCTGACATTGCATAAAGAATGTTAATGCGTATGGCATGCATGTGGCGAGTGGTGACTTTTTTAACCGGGTATGCTGGGTGGCGCGTTATGTGAAAAAGGCACCTGCAGATAAGTTGGATGGACAGAGTGTTATAGCTGCTCAGTTGCTTACTCTTCTTTAAAAAAGAAGTTGAAATAATGCAAATTGATGACTTTAACAAACGCATAGCCATAGACTATCGATTAACAGCCTCAGATAGTTACAGTAGGTCTGTTTACAGTACGTCTGTCTTTAACAGTTTATACGTTTTCGCTAAAAATACATTTCCCTGTGGAGAAAATGAAATAGGCCTACTGAAAATAGTTTCAGTTATGACTCTTTTTTTTTTTTTTTTCACTTGATTTAGTCTAGTTAGTTTTGTATCAAATACAATGTGATTTTCGGTGATCGAGATCTGGTAGCAGCACATTTTTCCACTTGGGCGAGTGATTCGCGGACAGCTTTCCCTGCACATAAAATCCCCCATATGCCAGCAAACCAATAAGTACGTGGGACAGTGATGACGATGCATAACAAAAGAGCATAGGCGCCAAAGCTGTTGTAGATCTGCTTACCCGAAACCCTCCGTAACTGGCAGATTTAAAGAAAATTACCGTCGTTTGGCAAATAAATAAACGACAGACAGTTACATACGTATTACCAACATTTTATCAATGAAGGCTTTATAGTACACCTCAAACAAGTGAATTTATAGTAATTTTTAGTGTTAATGTTAATTAGCGAGTCCACATATGGCTTGGGTATGCAGAGCATTTGGAGCTTATATGGACCGCACGACCCTGGTGTACAGTACATTGAGTAATTTTTTGTGGTTTATAAGTTGCTTTGGAACAAAATAAATATATGCTCTAACTAAAATGCAACCAAATAATTTACTGTCAGCTGTTACATTTACATTTAGTCATTTAGCAGACGCTTTTCTCCAAAGCGACTTATTATTATTATTATTGTTATTATCCAGTAGTGATTCCTGCATCTTCAGTTATTATTAAAATCATGGGTAGAGTTTCTATCTCTATTGTGGTTGAGTATGATATTCAGTCATAAAAAGCTCGTAGCCTATCATGTATCAGTGCATAATTGTAGGATTGCAGGATATTTGATGCTAGCTATGTCTAAAATATCTGTCTATTTATATTTTTAATTAATGGAATCGGTTTAGATCTTTATAGGTTTTTGATGCATGCACTGCAAGCTTCAAGACTGTCAGTACAATTTAAGCAACAAATGCTTCAATAAGAGGTTCTTTGTTTTGTTTTGTACTGTACAAAGTTTACTGAGTTTGAATAGATTTTTTTTGTTGTTGATAAAGAATGGACATATCCATCTGTTATACATTTTTTAAATTCAGTCTTGTCAGAAAAAAAATTAATTTATTTGAAGTAACAAAGCAAGATTCTTAAATATAGACTGAATAAAATCAGTGATGTGTAAACCTAAAAATCTAAACAATCTAAAAAGGGGAAAACCAACAGCGCCATATTGTTGCAACACTAGATTTGCAGATTCCATCTGTGGAAAGGTCTTCAAAACCATCCTGATTAATTTTCCTTTCCTTTCTTTTACTGAAAAAGATAATTAAGAAATATTTGATGTAGGATTTTAATTAGACAGAATCCTGAATGCCGCCCCATATTGAGCTTGAGGGGTGTTTTTGTGGGCCCAATGATTGAAATGTTTTAATCACTGATAAAATAGATTGGATGTTTTTTTTTTTTTTTTTTTTTTTTGCCCAGGAATTCCCACTGGCAGTTAAAATGAAAACCACCTTGATATTATTCAGAGTAAAGTAATTAGTAGAATGAAGATAAAGCCAAATGAACTCTTGATCAATACATTAACTGGCACCCCTCTCTCTCCACCCACCTCCATGTTTTCAAAATCAAATTAATTATACGCACTCCTCTCAGTATCAAAACCCTCTGTTGCTTTGTGCCGGGGACATATGGGTATCAGAGTAATGCGTTACGGACAGCAGCACCTACACTTCCCGCGGTGTGATGCTTCTTTTTTATGCAGATCTGTGGTAGAGAGAAGCGAATCAGTGCAAATGATCTTGCTATCCAAGCCTGACAATGGAGAGGTCTCTGATGAACAGACCAAGAGCAGAGTTTTTTCTTAAATGAAAGCTTACAAAGGCCATGGGTCTGATCAAATCCAAATAGCTGGAATGAACAGTGTGCAGGCATGGCACAGTAACTTTGATCGGAGGGAAGATGCTTAGCTATTTTACGACAGCCTGCTTTGCCAGTTGTGTTCCTTTTTTTGGTTGTGTTAACGTATCGTCTTACTTTAGAGTACGATGTGACCCTGCTTATACTTAATTGGTCAGTGCAATACAACAACAACAACAGCAACAAAAAACACACTAGACTCTGCAGTTCAGTTCTCTCTGTCTTTGAATTTAAATAGCCAGTCCATGATAGCATTTAGCATGTAATGTGCACAGCATTTAGAGTGGTAATCACAGTACAACAGCTCAACACTCTCTCAGGCAGAGATGCCATAAAGAAACAAACCGGTGTGTGTGATTGATCAGGATGTGCATGGCTAATGCAGAGGAGCTAGGCTGAGAGAAAACACAGGGCCTGGGAAGTGCACAGACACCAGAGATTTTACGCTAATGCAGACTTAGCATTGTAGAAATATTAAAAGTATATGGAAAAGTGGTGCAGATTCAGCACAATCAATGTGGTGGTGACAGCACTGATGTCGAGTAATCCTATGTGCGTATGCTCAGATTTACATTAAGTGAAGAAGCTGGTTGTGATTTTACAGTAGGAATGCATTGATTATATCAGGATTATAAGGAAGGGAGGGAGGAAAAGAGATAAAGAAAGAAGAAAGGAAAAGGAAGGAAGGGAAAAAGAATCATAATATATAAGAAAATAAAATTGAAGATCTAAACAACTTTGTAATAAGAACATTCAAGTCAAGTGAGGTGGACATCTTCTCTAGAGCATTAAATGTTGAAATAGAGTTACACAGGAAGTATCCGACACATTTACATGAGGGATATTGTCAGATGATTTAATAAAGTTGTTAATTCTTTTGGTGAGATGGACTTGTTTGTGGATGTGTCCGGTTCAAGGGCAAACCTGAGTGCCTCATTTGCATTCTTCTCTTTCTTTTGGTTCTCTCATGAATAAAGCAGGGTGTTAAAACGGCTGCATTTACATCTCATTTTACACAAGCACAGTTGAGCAACTAGATTTGACTGGTCTCACCCACACCATTAACATAAAGAAAAAGATACTTTATTTACAACTTAAATATAAGAAAAAATGAAAGGAAATCATAATGAAAGGAAATCAAGTGTAAATGTGTTAGATACTTCCTGTGTGACTCTATTTCAACACCCACACCATTAACACAAATAAAAAGATACTTTATTTATAACTTACATATAAGGGGGAACGCAGCATTTTGATTAAAGACAGAATAATCAAATAATTTTGAGACGAGAAACCATTTAAAGTCTTGCAAGCAGTGCTCTTTAGGTAATGCATCTGTATTTACAAATACCGAAAAAATTGTGTGCCTCCTGCACTTTTCAGTCAGGCTACGCTTTGGTCTGCTGCTCTCGATAGAAGCATGTGTATTGATGTAACATCCACAGCAAAATAAGCCTGACCATGTGATCATATGAGATATTTTGGCAGATGCTGTGTGCCTGGAGCTGAGGGGCTGAGGTGAGGAGCATCCAGCAGCGTCTCACAGTTCCGCTAGGCAGCACACTAATTGAGAAGTCGCTCAGGGGTTGAGCGCAGGGGGCTCGCTGCACTGTGCTCCCTATCCAAATCAAGCCCCTGTAAGTGGGGCTGACATGGACCAATCACCATCTGGAGGTTCCTCCACTAAACCCCCACCACTTCTTGACTACCATGAAAGGATCTTCTGTTATCTTGCCCCTTCTTCATCTCCATAAAAGGCTCATTACTAAGGTGGTGCAATTGAGGGTCTGAGGCCAAGCCCATCCTCATGAACTGCAGTGTAACTTTCGGTGAGTGGAGTTGACTGCCTTGTGTAGGTCCGTAGAGCTGCCAGTCACACACAGATGAAGATGGTGAAGTATGCCAGAGTGAGCTTTGTTAGGAGAGGGTAACACATACACAGCATTGCAGAGCCCTAAAGCAAGCATTTCAGAGAAGGTCCAAGGTTTGGGTTGGGGCTAGGGTGCTTTGTTCTGTTTGGTTGTTAAACTTGCATGTGAAAGAGACAGCCGTTGATGCTCAAGTTAGGCACTGAAAGGCATTGCAGTCTCTTAAAAACTGCAAACTTATCACAATAAAAAGGACTGAAGCCTTCAGCGGCTCTTTAGACCTATGCTTAAAGGTGTAAACATAGCGGACAGGTCTGGAGAGAGGGAACTTGCTTGGACCAAGGACCCACCAAGCTGTACTAAATAATTGGATGTTCAAAAAGTACGAAGGCGAAGAGAGAGAACGCCTTAAACAATAAGTCTGAGATCTTCCCTTTTAGCCCTCAATGTGTTTCTCAGCCAAACAGCTGGGATTTAAAAAAGAGCTTGTGGATTTACAGACTTCGCCACATGCACTTGAGGAGAACAGTAAACAGTAAATTTTTGTGCTTGCGTCTGATCCTACAACAACATGGCTGTCTTTGTTACTCTGCACAATTCGCTATGAATAGTTTAAAAGCTACCAGGCCATGCAAGACGATGCTTCAGAAGAGTAGGGTTTATTTCTTCGGCCTCCCTCTCAGAGCAGGGAATCCGTTCCTGTCTTGTTTGCTCGATTGGGTCTGTTGCTTTATCACAGGTAAAAGAGGAGTTGGTTTTGGAGGGATTGCACTAGGAGGTTGGAGAATGAGCTGCAAGGTTTTCAAATGGCTGTGTTGTGAGCCAAGATGGCGGATGGCTTCCAAGCGCACAACCCAGAAACAAAAGCCGATCGGTGTCTGCCAAAGCTCTGGGGGCAGCAGAGGGGCTTGCATATCTCGGCGTGTCAAACGACAAGGCTGGTTATCACACTCTTGCATGCCGGCAGAGAAGAGATGCCAGCCAAGGATGCAGTGGCACCATCTCCCCGACCACAGCTGTGCCAGGCAAGGCAATGCTGCTTCTTGTAAAAGAACAAGTTTCAAATTAATATTGAAAATTAGAAAGAAAAACATGCTTGACAGTTACAGAACATACAGACCTAATAAAGTCTAAAAGCACAAATCTCTCACTTACTAATGCTCAGTCAGGCCTCCCTAAAATGATATACCTGATCTTCAATATTTTCCCCACAACCGCATATATAATATGTGGCCGATATCCTTCAGCCGCACCTCCACTTAATCTGTAAATCCGAGCGGATCATGGACGCACTAGAAGCAGAGAAGAGCTCAAATGAGGTAATATATGCATGGAAATGACCTACGGCAATCCTCACAAAGAGGGGGCTGAGAAAGGTCAAATAGCCTCCAAACTGTGCTCAAGTTTAATTAAAAAGACAAAGACGAGCGGTAAGTTCCACACGCTCAGCCCAGATTATGGCTTCTCGCTTAGGAGAGCCAGGGCCTGGGTTCTTTCAGGAAGCTCCCAGACCTCTTCCCAAAAGGCCTTGCGCCATTTTCCCCATTCCTTTGATGTCAATATAGAGCATTTATTAAGGGCATAAAGGTTAATCTCTGAGGAGCAAGGATATCAAATGGTTGGGAGCGGAGGAAAAAGAAATCCACATAAATGTCTGCTGGAGAAAGTTAAGTTCAGGGTACAGGAGTGATCGTCCCATTGAGTCCAGTCAGCAGGTGCAGGATTTAATTTCGGCATTAAGCGACAGCCACAGTTTCTGAAAATTAATGTAACGACAAGAGCGCTGGGAAAAATGAAGCACCCATATGGTCATAATGCCCGTGGAAGCGTTTTCGACAACGAGATGTATCACGACAACTATTTCGGGAAAGTCATCTCATCAAAAATGAAGACTCATAAGGTAATAGTTGACTCAAGCTTAATATAACCTCGTTCAACGGCTTTAGGGACTCAGACAAGAGAATAATGTGGCTAAGAACATATTTAGGTGCGTACGCACCTATTCATCCAGTGGAAACTTAACATTAGAACCTTTTCCTTCAGTGTCACTCCAAGTTATTGAGGCCTATCGACATTGATGCATATACACAATGTCATGAATATCTTTTTCTCTTTTTCTACTGTGTTCAAATCTTAGAGAACTGTGGGCATATAAAAAGAAAAAGCAAAAACAAAACAAGAAATCATGCAGCTGAATACAGTTATGGAAAAACAGTTCCTCTAGCGTTACAATAACAGATAATATCACACTCGGCAGGTAGTCGTGTTTTAGGAGCATGTGTTCCTAAGCTAGCAAGGTGTTTTTCCACGGCCAACAATTTTAGCTGTAGCAATCCTACACGGTATCACCTGCTACTGTCAGGCATCAGGAATACAAAAATGTATTTCAAAGTATTTCAAAGCCATTTCTCTAATGCTTTGTGACTGTCTATCCTTTGCAAGACTGTCCGGCCAATTTCACTCTTGGGACAAAACAAACACATTAATTTGGCAGGTGCTAGCTAAGATATAATGTAGTACAACAACTCTAATAAAAACTCCAGTGCAGCGAAACACATTAAAATAAAATCACATTTAGAAGTACAAAGCAATAAAATGAGGCACACGGTGAACATTTAACTTCAGTGAAAAGGGCTCTCGCTTTCGTTGTTTCTTGGGGAAACGGTGGCAGTCCACGGCAATAAATCCACAGGGGTTTCTTGCTCTGGACCAAATCAAACCCATCTGAAGCCCCTGGGTGGCACTTTCCTATCAGCAAGCAGGGTCAAAGTTGACAGTTAATCTAGCCTTGGCCTCATGGAGTCTGTCTACTCGTGGCACAGTTGAAGCCATCCAACATTTTGCTTCCCATAAATCCACAAAACAAATAGGACTTGAAAAACAGTCATCCCTCTTTCCCCTCCTTCCTCTCTCGGCTTATTACAAGGTTCCTATACGCAGGCTCAAGAGTGCAGCAGTGCCTGGAAAAGGTAGGGCGGATTAGGTCTTTATAGTCCTCTCCCAGATTAGATGGAAATCATAACACAGACCAGTGCACTGAACTCTGACCTCTCCAAAACCAATTTCATTTGGAGAGATTGGAGTGATGTAGCTGTATGTCTATGTGGTACAGTGGAGAAAATTAAAGCAGGATTTGTAATGCATTCAAAGTGAGAGTGCACGGGAGACGAGGTGAGCACAAATAAATTGCTGTCACTACCCTCCCACACACATCTCCGGCACCCTGTTTCAGTTATAACATTCATTTTAATGGAAACTTGTTGGATTAGAGGTGGTGTAGGGAGATTGGAGGAACACTTATTTGGAATTGCTCTGACCACAGAAAT
The DNA here is from genome assembly GCA_037950665.1 of Hypophthalmichthys nobilis. Classification (NCBI taxonomy): domain Eukaryota; kingdom Metazoa; phylum Chordata; class Actinopteri; order Cypriniformes; family Xenocyprididae; genus Hypophthalmichthys; species Hypophthalmichthys nobilis. The sequence continues at coordinate 9,729,996 of CM075489.1, read as the reverse complement.
GCAACTATGCAGAGAACAACATCCTCTATTTTAAAAAGAGAGAGTCTTTGCAAAGACAAAAATAATGTTCAGAACTAAGTTAATTTTATCCATACCCTGAGCAGTAGACTAATGTATTGTGCCTCAGTGTAGCCAGTGAATAAAGTTATACAGCGAAAATTTGTTTAAAGGGATTGATCACCCATACTGTATAGGTGTTAAAAGTTTTTTTTATAATTTATAATAGTATATTAAATTACATTATAGTAATAGTTATATTATTAAATTGTATTATATAGGCACAGTTGAGTAAATGTTAATAAATTTGAATTATTTGTTTTCCATACAACAGAGGTGGATGAAATATGATTTTTTTTTTTTTTTTTACTTAATAAATCTAATATAAGTACATTTTATAAATGATTATCATTTTAAAAATAATTTACAATTTATATAATTAAAAGTTGTATAGGCACAGTAAATTTAAATTATTACGTGTTAATGATTTAAGTAGATGGCATGTATTTTATAACTACAATAAATATAAATAATTATATTTTATAAATAATTACATTTTTAAAAATACTTTTATATTATATGATGTTATATTGAGTAAATCGTGAATTTATTCATTAAAACAAATTCATTAATTTGTGTGTGTGTGAACGATTCCTCTTTTTATTTATTTATTTAAAGTTTAGGCCACAGAATTGGGTGGGAAGATGGGGGAAAATGTGACTGGAGGTGGAAGTGGGGAGTGAGACATCCAAATGCTCTGTCTTTGCCCTGTCCTGTTCTAATAGATAGCTTCGTGCTTTGGCAAAAGGTATGCTTAACAGTGCCAGGTGATGACATCTTAATTTTTCACGGCTGGAAACATGGCCGTGCCCTACTCCCCAATCGCTCCCATGCATTATTCCTGCCTTAAGCACTCATCCTCTGGGGAAGCAGGGAGGGGGGATGGGGTATTGTTTTACAAGGCGCCCAGCTGCGGCCTAGTTGCCTTGCCCTGGGTTCTTTTCAAGGAGTTGTCGTGGGTGACCCCCTCTGGCTGACAGTTATTAATAATAACACGCAGTGGGGAATAGTTCACCTTGTGGCGGTGGAGCGGCCGTTGCTGTTTAGAGGCTCGCTGTGCAGCCTCCAGGGGCACGAATCATACAGGACGCTACGGGGAACAAATAAAACAAACAGTGGGCAAGCGCGTAAAAAGATGGTGAAATTCATAGCTATAAACTTTTTTTGGGTCATAATTGTAGGTGTTAGAGTAGATTTATGATAGCTTGTACTGTTATATTAGCTTAGTGTTTGAAAACTACATTTTATATTACTTTTCACGAACTCCAGGGTGCCTACATAGGTGTTTGAAAACTACATTTTAAATTTCCATTTATCTCATCAGTGCGGCTTCGTTTGAAAGTGTCCCAATTTCAAGAGCAAAATAGTGCACCAAAAACCAAGTGCATCTTCAAGAAGAATGCAAAAGCACTAAACCTCGATTCATTGTAATTGCATGGAAAAAGGCGACTTGTGCGTTCTTCATAATTTCTCCTCGTGTTCCACAGATGAAGGAATGTCATACGGGTTTGGAACGACATGCAAATGATTCATTTTTGGGTGAACAAATTTACTCTTGAGTGAAAACGAAAACCTGGCTTGCATTAAAGCTGGTCATCACAAGGTTTCATTCGCAGTATCAAAGACCAGAGCTCAGCAGAAAGGAACAGAAGACAGTGAGGGGCTGTCTAATGAGACGGGGGGGATAAAGAGGTAAAGTGTCCAGAGCCGCTACACCATTAAAATCTTCACCGGGAAGAAGCCCTTTTGTACACGCTGAGTGCTCTGTTGTAACGAGTGCCGTTGAGACTGAGTGCTATCCGGGGCTGTGAGAGACGGCACACCCGCTGAATCCACACCTCAAGTGCCTGTGATCCCGCAACACTAAGGGCCACTCCTATTGGAGCACCTCTCTATGAGGATTTACCTCCTTAAAGTCATCAATATTTCCTCTTGTGAAATCAGAGTTCATAAGGCCAAATAGTCTTGTTGTCTGAAAATGACGTTGGGATAAATCAAACTCTCCATGAGCACAAACTTGAGTCTGCTATGGTTTGGACATTAAATACTTTCGGAAAGTTGATGTCTAAAACATTTTTAAACAACACTTTTCTAATTGTTTTTAATTATTATGGATGTTGTGACCGGTTACTGTACCTAAATTATACATTTTTTTCTTAGACATTAATTAAAATTTTAACTCTGATTTAAAAAAAAAAAAAAAAAAAAATGGACATAATATGCATCAACTTCCCACATAATAGAGATTCCGGCAATTGTTTTCTTGGCTAATTAGACTGTGTAGCGCTTTTTAAAACAAACCGAAGATGGGGGAAAAAAAAAAGACTTTAAAACAAACGTATAATATAAATCTATAAAACAAAAATAATGCTTTACATCACAAGGCTGTAATTACAAATGACAATAATACTTTCTTTTCTTTCTTTTAATACTATTCTTTCATTAGCTTTAAGAAAAAGCCATTCTTTAAAAGACAGGAAAGGGAAAAAACAATTACAGCACAGGTGCACCCAAAGAAAACAGCTTTATGTAGGGTGCAGAGTGTTTTCAAAAGCAGACCTTGCAAACGCGTCCCCCAGGGCCTAGAAATTTGTCAGCTAGAGATGGTACTGCCAACAAAAGTAACACAGGATGCTCATAAAGAATCTTAATGTTTTAAAACCAAACAACATGCGTTTGAAGTGTTGTGTAGCATTTTAATCACACTGAAAAGAAACATCTAAACGTTAATGGTAAATTGTTCTTCTGTCAACTGTTTTGTTTTATGTCTGTCATTAAAGGATTTTATCTAAATAGTCTTTATTCAAACAGCATATTTCACCTCTGTTTTATGGCAGTCTTTTTGCTGTAGACTAGAAATGGTCTGAGCATGGATTGGATTTCAAAACAATATTTATTATATTAACCTTAAAAATTAGACTTTAAACAGCTATGCCTAACTGTGCTAAAATGTGTATTTAGATCTTCATCTGAAGCAGTTGTGATCATTGTCATTAAAGGGATAGTTCACCCAAAAATGAAAATTTTGTCATTACTTACTCACCCTCGAGTGGTTCCAAACCTGTATGAGATTCTTTTTTTCTACACAAAAGATATTTTAAAGAATGTGGGGAGTTGATGGCACCCATTGACTTCCATAGTAGGAAAAAATACTATGGTAGTCAATGGATGCCATCAACTGTCTGGTTACCAACATTCTTTGAAATATCTTCTTTAGCCTGCCTGTCTCTAGTGTGTGTGTTTATGACAAAAAACAGCAATTTACCATTATTCATGGTACTGTACATAGCTACTTATGTAATAGTTCCTGGAAAAGCTTGAGTATTTTGTCAACAGCTAAACTATTGTCATGTTAGTAACTCCTCAACACCGATCCTGGCTGTAAAACACAAAGTAAAATGCTAGTGATGCTCTGTTTTAGCACTCTTGTGTTTGCTATAACTGAAATCCTGCTTAAAGCCCTTTAGAGACAGAGAGCACTGCTCTGTTTGTGAACATCTGCACTGGTCATTAGAACAAGAGATGGCCTCAATCTTTCAGCTAGCTTCAAAATAACTGAAGAAAACACAAGACAAACTACACCAGGCTGCACTGCGCTAGTCCCGCCGGACAGACCGGGCTAACCTTTAACAGACAACACAGCAACGACTTTGTGACTTCAGTGTCATGTCAGCTTATAATAAATGCGTTTATATTTGAGAATTATTGCTCTTATCATCTGAGGGCGTAAACTAGAGCACCGGAGAACTAGAGAACTTCTGAACTAAAAGTTATGCATTTGTGACCTTTTCAAAATTACAAGGAGAGTGTTAGCAGGTTAGCCAAGGAAAAAAAAAATGAGTATTGCACACCTGCACAGCACCCAAAACATAGATTAAACTAAAATAGCTGATTGGACACAGTTTGTGTTGAGGTCCACATACTGCGATTTTTCAAATAATTTGTCTCTGTCTCCTTAGGTGGTGACTCTCTGGACTGCTCAATGGCACAAACCCAAGTATGATGCTTCATATGTTTTCAAGGGCGATACTAGCCGAACATCACTTTGCATGGATGCGAAGAGCAACGATTGCATCCAAGGTACACTATTTTTTGATTTATAAAGTATGTAAGCCACCTGCAGTTTTTAATACAACTACTTTATCTTGGCACCGTCCTGTCATTCAAAATGTACATCCTGAAATCATAATTTCATCAAAGCAAAAGGTAATTATATCTTTATCTGTAAGTGTGCAACCAAAATGAATCACAAAACCAATTCTGTTCAGCACAACTGGTTAAAGTTCCTGACTTTAAAGATTACTCTCATTTTGTTGACCTACAGATAAACATATGGCACATCCATAAATGCATACAATCTACGGTGTGACTCCAGATGCAAATACTGTATGAAAAAGTGAAAGATACATTTTTATGGTTCATTTCCAAAAGTTTACACAGCACAAGGTAGATGCGGACCACAAAGTGGTTCCTGAATGAGGGGCGAGAGGAGAAAAAATACAAGTTATTACAACCAAACCATGCTTTACATGTTGGTTATCTTTCACCGATAGCCAGCTTTCCATAACGGTAATAAATCCAGTCATGTTGACTGCTCTGTGAGTTTGCTTGCATTTACAATCTTAGTAAAACCACTGTAGAGGAAAATTGAAGTTGGATTTAAAAAAAAAAATGAATGAATAGATAGATAAATAAATAAGTGGTCACCCTGCGCTGTCTTTAAAATGGATGCCTTGAAATTTACAGTTTTCCATTAACTGATGCCTAACAGCTTCCCTCTCCCTCCTTGCATCATGGGCTTTCCTGTCTGTAACTACTTTCTGACGGGGTTCATTTCTGCCCGTTTCTCAACTTAAATGTGTCCGTCGCTTTTTTTGTCTGTGCCTTTTAACTTTATCGCACCCTGCTATGAAATGTAACCGCGTCGGCATAAACACTGGCACGCCGGTTATTACCTTTATCATCAATGGAGATGTCCGCACGGTATCAAAAGAATCATTTGTTGTTGATCTGACAGGCCAATACCATTTACCCATATTTTGAGAGCAATACGAGCATAGAGTCGGACCCGATAATGCTTTCCATCAATAATTACCTTCTTGATGCTTTGAATATGAATCGAATGATATTCTATCCCCAGACTAAAATGATTTCTGCCTCTCCCTTCGACTACAAAAAAACCCCACATCATATTTGATAATACGTACTAAGGGAGACAGGTCCGGGAAGGCATAAATCTTTTTTTTTTCCTTATTTAATTTGTTTTTGTGTGTGTTGCGATAGGGATTATTATTTCTCAGCTGGTGGGATCACATCGCTCATGGTTGTAGACCCCTGAAGAATTCTATTAACCCTGGTTATGTCAGCCTTAATAACATGCCACACTGCTAAACAGGACTGGATTGATTCTGTGCGGATGTGGGGGTGGGGAATCTTGTATAATAAATCCAAGCATAATTTACTTGGAATAAGAACGGGCGAAATAGAACACAGAACAAAGAGGAAGGGATTAAGTCTCTTATCTCGCCGGCACTAACTTAAGAAAATAAATAAGGAAACGATCCAATCGAGGGGAGTGCGTTGGAGCGCTCTGTAGAACTGTCGATTGATTGGCTCATCAATGAAGGCTGCTTTTCTTTTGTTGTGTTGCAGATGTGATTTGAGGAACTGGGACCGTGCCATACTCGCCCCTAATTTGCTGCTGGCGAGGAGACAGCGAGCTGGAGGCACGGGAAGACCACTCATGTGATGGCCAGAATCGAATCAATTCAGTCACCTTGAACTTTGAAGATGAAAGAATCACATGGGTGCAGTTGGCCTCTCTCCTCCCTCGTTATCGGTGAGGTATTACTAAAAGGCTCTTTATTGAAAGAAATATTACAGATCATACACAACAGTTGCAACTAGTACAAACCATCACCGTACCACAAAGACTGATCTACACGTCTCCTAATGGCACATCTGGTGCCATCTATCTCGTCGCCGTTGTTGTTTGAGGCACAAACTTGTGAGCGTTGTTGTGAATGAAGATGCAGTTTAGCAGGGCACAGTCAATGAGGCTTACTGCAAGATGGTAATCTCAGCCTGCCTCTGGCCCTCTGGCGATGCTTTACAGTCACGTTTCCCCAAAGCCTGCTTGTGTACCGCGCCTAATGGAGACTCTCTCATCGCCCATGCCAAAATTAAATGAACTGTGCCATTTCAAAGCGCCTCCTGCCTACTGTAGCTTCTAGCACGCTCACAAAGCTGTGACTCCCTGGAGCGTCCCGTTGAGCATTTACATCATTTTATATACATTCAGTAGCACAAACGTGTACGCAAGTTTACTAACATGAACATGTGTAACTATTAGGTAAAGACACAAGAAGAGTGTTTTGTAGACCTAGAGTACAGCTGCATGATATATTTTATGATATAATTATATAATTTTTAAACATATTGCAAAATGAACGGTGTAATAATGCTGTGGTAACTAAATGATTTGACTGCATTAATTCCTCAAGTTAAAGGGTTAGTTCACCCAAAAATGGCATTACTATTACTTGTTTACATTACATATATGATGTCACAGGTACGCACACTTAACATAAGACAATTGCAGGATATTCTCTACATCTCCATTAAAGGGTTAGTTCACCCAAAAATGAAAATACTGTCATTAAGTACTCACCCTAATGTCGTTCCAAACCCGCAAGACCTTTGTTCATCTTCGGAACACAAATTAAGATATTTTTGATGAAATCCAAGAGGTTTTTTTTTTTTATCTTCCATAGAAAGCAACAAAATTACCATATTCAATGTCCAGAGAAGTAGTAAAGACATCGTTAAAATAGTCAACGTGACTACAGTGTTAAACCTTAAACTTATGAAGCGGCCAATACTGAGCCAGCGTTCGGAAATAAACACAGAAGCCTGCACTGCGTTCACTGCGTCAACTGCGTATGACAACAGTTCAAATTGTTAAATAAAGTAGTGTAAACAAGTAGTATTAATGCCTATGTGAGATGAAAAATACATACTGTATAATTTGAAAAAAAAAATAATATAAATATTTATTTAATCTTTTTACATTTCATTTCATGTATTACTATTTATTTATTAATATTTATTTAATGATATATTTAAAATAATGACAATAATAAAAAAGACTACTTGTAAATTGTGTGTGGCCAATCAAAGGTCAAATACCACAAACCACTTCAGTCACAAATAGTCCATGAAAAACAAGCTCTGAAAGTTTTAGATTTCAATCTGATTGTAATAAATTCCGGAGGATGTTTTTTGCAGAATATTTCTATTTTCTGGTCACTTTGAGAAGTTTGAGTGATGCTTTCTTTGGCCAGGATGAACCAGATATGTGTCATTATTTTCTGCCTTTGAATCTACTTTGAAAAAAATCAGCATATTGGCTGATTTTAGGTGTGTGCATCTTTTTTTATTTTTGGATTGTTTAATCGTTTGGATGTGAAGAATCGTTTGAATATACATGTGAAGAAATTTGGTATATGGTCTTTTTTAGACAAATATTTGTGACTACGACCATCTTCATTTGTCATTTTAAATCTACTTAAAAATAACTGAAATTGATTTGATCGCATCAAAAGTTAAATGCATATCATATTTTTCCAACTTATCGTACAACCCTACAAGAAAGTAGCTTATGCACTCTTTCCTTTTTACTCATTAGGACAGAACTAAGAGGGTGAGGAATATTTTTAACGGTGACCAGACCAGACTTGTTGCTTTAAAACTAATGCATGTTGGGAACATAGATACAGAAAAGTACAGAATTGAGAGGTTGGGTTTCTAAGGAAACCCTTCCATCAGTGGACAAAGGTAAGCTGATTGAACAAGAACCAGGGTGGTCTCTTGCTAAACAATGCTCTTCTATCAAGCCTCAGTGTGTTGATTGGATCCAACAAGTGAATCCATTGAAAACTCACAGAAATGGGAGCAGTTTATAGGCTCATAAAGATCCCCTTTGAGCTCCTTTTCTATTATGAAGAGCAAAGGATATCTAACAGCATGGGAGAACTCTGGGCATTAAGGGCGGCCATTAAAGCCAGTGTTAACAGCAATATGGCTTTTTGTGGCACTTGCTTTGTTTGGGATTTGACGCAAGGCCCTTAGAGAGGTCTCTTTTAAATGTGGTACAGATTCAGCTGTTTTCAGTGACATTTTGTGCTTGTAGTGTCTAGAGTGCGTGTTATGATACAAATAGTGAGTTTTTCCTCTTACCGTAGGTAGTCCCTCCGACAGAGGATGAGGTTGGCTTTGGTGTACAGTGTGGAGCCCACCTCTCCGAGACGGCAGTCGCAGCAGGCGCACTTGAGGCAGTCTTCGTGCCAGTACTTGTCCAGGGCCTTCAGCAGGTAGCGGTCCTTGATTTTTCGGTTGCAGCCGGCACAGCCCTTTGGCTTGGTGTCCGGCTGGACGGAGAGCATTTGTATACCTGCGGAGAAAGGCAACAAGGGGTGACACGAAGGTGAGAACGTGGTTCCTGGTTACTTTTGAAGGTAAATCATGTGCTCTGCATTTCAGTCAAGAGGTGAACACACACTTTTTAGTCAACAATAACAAGAAGGCAATGTAGCTAACATCCTCCTCTTCCCCCTCTTTAGGGGAGTGGCCAAAGCTTGCCCTCAGAGCAGGCATTGTGTAGCCCTTTACAGGGTGTGAAAGGGCTTTGTTGGGTAGAAAGGGAACAATGTGAGCTCATGCTGAAGGCCTGTAATTAGTATTCTCCTTCCATACAGAGGAAAGTAAGCTGTACCCCGCTCCCCCCACTCCGTCCCCTCTTTTTGTCCAGGCCCAAAAAGTTTCTGTCCTACATTTTTACAAGTACGTCTGATTCTGTACCATTGTCCTGCCACTGAGACAGTCCCCATTTCTCACCTTGTGCAGGAGAAGCTGTCAGAGCCATAGATTCCACCTAATGTATATGCTGCTCTTGGAGGGGGGTGAGAGCGCAAGCACTGAGAAATTGCGAACTTTGAGTGAGAGGGTCACCGAGAGATTTCTCAGCTGTGGTAAATTGAGTGTCTCTGTCTGAATTGAGGACCTCCCTCGGGATAGTTATAATGCACTCTTCGCTGCGATGCGTTGTCCGGGCAATCTCGCTGAAATACATTTATAGAGGAATATGAGATTAAAAAGCCTTGTTTGGAATTCATGAATCTCTCTTGACAAGAAAAGTTTGTGAAACATCTGGTGTAACATTTAGGGTAGATTTCCCAAAAATTACATTTCTGACATCATTTACTCACTCTCATGTCATTACAAACTTGTTTGACAACTTTATTGTATGGATAAAACATATGCAATGAAAGTGAATCAAGGCTTTCAATCTCTAACATCATCTTTTGCATTCTACAGAAGTCATATCGGTTTGGAAGGACACGAGGGTGAGTAAATGTTGGAATTTATTTTTGGGTGTACTATCCCTTTAAATAGTCGTGCATGTCAACACATTTGGAGACCATTAAGACTCTGCCCTATAACAGAGAGAAAGAGTTTGCCGCTTCCTTTTTTTTTTTTTAAACATGTGGCCTTGACGATAATTACTTTCAAAAATGATTTGCCAAAAGCGTGGCAGTTGGCCCTCACAGAAAATAAACAAGACAGTGCACCAATTAGTAAGACTGAGGACAGGTGTGAAATTGTTTCAATTCAACTGAGCATTACAATGCAGGGAAAGGAACAGCAGGTAGCCGATCCCTCTAGGGTCATAATTATAGCCTAGAGCAAATATCTGATGCAGTACCATAGGCTTAGACTGTGAACAACTTCTTTCTGCTGTAGGACCATGCTCGTTAAGATGTAGGAACATTCAATGAAAACGAGGCAAGGGATAATGATGATTCCTTCGACCTCGCTGACGTTTTTATGCCGCTTTATTTTGAGTTTATTCAAAGGCGAGGGCTTGATGAGGGGAAAACAGCAAGGAGACACATCAGACAGGTAGCACCGCCACACTGTTTGTCCCATTGTGTTTAAGCTGTTGAGCTTTTAATTGGCTGGATTGGATTGTAAGAGGAGCACACGGCTGATTTCCTCTGCTATGCATCCTTGTTCTGTCCCACTCATCCGCACCATCCCAGCTCGCCTGGTTAACACAACAAAGTCACCGCCTCTCATTACCAAGCCAGAGAAGTTAGAGTTTCGACTCCCCTCTGTCCGCAATCATGGTTGGTCCCAAATGAATCGATTGTGGCACAGGCTAACTAGCCCTTCTATTCAAAAGCCTGGATGCCCAATTCCATTTTCTCTAATGGGAGTGCGGGATGTTCGTGGCCTCATTGATTTTCCTATATCAAACAGTGAACAAAGGATTCATCTAACAAACTGGAATCGGGCCTGGGTAGCCATTTTAAAAAGTAGGCTACAGAAACCGAATGATATTTCCACTGATGCACAACAGTGAACAGAACTAATCTGATAGTGTTTCCTGCGCTAATGTTCTATGAATCTACAACATGACCACTTAATTGTATTCCTGAACGCATGACTCTTATGAAGCTGTTCTTTTTAGTGAATCAAGAATCATGCATCGTGACCGGTGTAGTTCGATTCCTGGCCGAATATCTATTATGTGTCGATTCTTTTTAGTGAATCAAAAACGTAGGCTACAGCGTAACTAGCATAGCCCGAACCCCGAAAGATTACTCCTATGAGTCGGTTCTTTTTAGTGAATCAAAACATGCAGAGCTACCAGTGTAGTCCGAGTCCTAAATGACTCTTATGAACCGGATCTTTTAGCAAACTGATTCACTTTTGAATCAGTACGGGCTGTTACTGAACTTATCTGACGCTTGATTGAACCGCAATTATTACTTTAGTCATGTTCGACTCGAAATGAACCAAGATACTTTATGTATTAAGGCTCGTGGGACTTAAAACTGTGTCGTTACTGACTGAATGTCATGAGATGTACATTTAAAGATACGTATGAGTTTTGTTATAATTAGTGGTATGGCTGTTTTATGAAAAAAATCAATAGGCTACTTAATGACATATGTCACCACATTTTTGTTTAGCATTTTCCTTTATATAGCCTAAATAGTACCAATTATTAGACCGCATTTATGCTGCCTCAGAAATGTCTATGAAAAGTCTCTAACCTGTGTAAACGCATCTTTTGAAAGAACTGAAATAGCCTACATTTATTTCTTATTTGTTATATAGGTTCTGCTGAAATATGAAACGATCTCAGGGTTTGGCAATTGCTGAGGGCAGTAAATGCAAAACGAATCGCAGTTTTTACGGAATATTTCTTCCTCAAGAGTACACAAAGAATCATTAATGGAACCGTTAAGGAATCGGAATCGTTACGCGCAATCGACTTCGCAACTAAAATCGTTAAATGCTCATCTCTACAGGCCTGGGACATTGGGTGTCTTTTTTTGTCTTTGCTCGCTCACTTAGATCTTTCATTATGTCCCGTTCGCATAGTGATACGATGCTCTTTGTGCGCTTCACTGTTCGCAGATACTGATGGGGAAATTTCAAGCTAGACTTGGCAAACACCGAGCGCAAAGTACCAATTTGATTTCACATCACAGCTGCGCGAGCTGGAGATGCTGACATTTCACCCTCTTATCAGTTTAATTACTGTTGCCATGGCAGCGTAGTGCACGGAAAAGGCCAATAAGATTTGCAGCTTGCAAAATGACGAAATGAAACCGTTAACGTGTTAGAAACGATGATACGCAATGGCACACCATATTAACGTTATTTACAATAGTTTAAGCAAACCACGAAAATCCACACGGGGGGAAATGAAGAAAATGCGTCGCTTCGGTCAAATGCAGCTGTATTGGGTTAGACAAAACTGCCGCTATACGCATAGAAACATCCCAACTACTCAGCCACACATTTAAACACATCACACTCACGTTGATATGAGGCAAAACAGAGCTCTTACCGAAACTTTTCTCCCTTTTCTGCATTGGTTGACCCGCTTCGGCACCCAGAAACACCATGCAACAAGACGAGGCGCGAGCCAAAGATGCGCGTGAAGTGAGCAGCTGTATGCGCGCGAGGGTGCTTCGCTTTTGTTACAAGTAACAATCCACCTCGCTTCGCCAGAAAAGAGTGAAAACGTCGAAAACACCAATCAACAAAACACGGGAGGGAAAAAAAGAAAGAGCGAGCCGCTATCGCTCAGCGCCACACGCTGTTAAGACTCCGTTTGTCACAACAGTGCTCGACTATGAAATTAGATCGACCAGCAGCCGTGGCGAGGCAAGTGGCGGCGAACAAATGACAGCGGATGACAAAGGCATATGCTTTACCCCTTCGCGCGCGCCGTAATCTTATAATCCTATCGTGCCTCTCGCTATTCGCCTATTTCAGTGCGCGTACAGTAAAAGGCACGAAGTTGGATGTATACAAGGGACAACAAACAGGAACTCGCATATACTAAAACGAAATCATATTGTCTCCAGCATTTACGAACTACATTTGTTCTGATGCCTGCCATATTTTTAGAATATAAACACAAATTCAAGCTTGACTACATTTCCAACATCTTTTGCAAATTCTTTCAAGCTTTAAAAAGTGTACTGAATATACAAAATTAATCATTGTTTTTATTTACAAACTTTAATGTAAAGAAGTGCGTACATTAAAATGCATATAATGCTCATGCACATCCCATATGAGTCTTATAGGCTATATTATATCCGGTGTTGTTTAAGTGCTGTCTTATTGAGTTAATACTGTCTATCTATTGTTTGTCATTTATATTTGGATGTATGTTAAGCGTTGCAACGTAGTAAGACACATTTCATTTTCGCAAAAATGTCAACACACCTAAGTTTGACTTTGCTGGATCAGTTTATCTGAAATAATTTGAATCACATGAGCAAATGATCCGATGAATCTACTTAAGGCATACATTGAATTTTCTATTAAACATCAAGGACCACTAAGAGCAACCTCGGCTGATTAGGCAGTTAGTTTCGCTGTGTATTTAGGACCAAAAGAATGAGAACAAGTTCGTTCGGAAAAGACAATTAAAGCACAACACACTCACCTTCTTGACCAAGTTATGCAGAAGGTTAACTTAGGATAGAGCACCGACTCCAACTCAATATTCCTCGGAGCAAAAGTTCACGAATCTGACATTGCACCGCGGATAAGAGTGATCTTCAGGTTGAAAATAATGAGGTCCACATGGATCATCTACGAGTAGTTGTTCGCACCAAAAGCTACAGGTGTTCTCGCGCGAGCCGTCATGTATTGAGTATTCTGAGAAGGCTCACAACAACTTGCCCATCAGTGAGTGAGGAACGAGGAATAGTGAAGCCTAGCTTTATTATCTTCAAACCCAATCCCTCACCAGTGAGACATTACAAGAGGAGGAAAAGGTCATTCGGTTATTACCGACAGCCGGAGTAACGGAGCGCGCGCTCGCTAACACAAACTTAATGCTCACCTCTCTGAGACGCGCGCGCAAACATGCTGTGAGATCTGTACTACACGTTTAGACTCGCTCTCTCTCTCTCTTTGTTTTAGAAGCTAGGCAACAATTTTGTAGTGCTAGTGTTTTATAGCAGAACCTGTCTAATTCATAAAACATTAATGTAGGCTATACGTGTGTCTGTCATTTTAACGACAGCTTTTTGTGCACGTGCAACTGTTTTACTAGTAGCCTAATTGTCTACAGGCAAATGCATTATGAAAATATTACAAAAAGAACAAAAAGGCTTTTACACACTAATGCATTATGTAAGAACCTTAAGTTTCACAAGTAACTTTTTTTCTGTGTCATTAGAAAACCATCTTTAAAGGAATCAGAAGCCATACTGATAATTTCAAAACCTTTTTATCTCCAAATAAATTAAGAATCCTATAAAACAAAAATGGCTCTTGATAATGACAGAAACATACTTTGCAGATTATAAGGAGCTGCAGTATGCGACTGAGGAACATTTAATTTTAAGAATTTAAGAAAATGTAGATTAGGGCTACATTACAGTATATGCCATTGGACTTGTACAGCACCGCTGAGAACATCAGGTGCAGATCATTTTTCAAATGCATGAATATTTTGATATTAAATCAACACACCTAATTCATTCAGTATTTAAGTGATTAATTCAGTAATTGTTTACAGGCTATGTTAGTTCAGACCAAATTAATCAGAGCTGTGTTGATTGATTTTGAAAAACAAATGATACAATCTAAAGCGGTGTTTTATAACCATTTTTTTTCTCTTATTTATCCTTAAATTCCCATCAATAAGTACACCTTTACCTGCACCAAACCAGAAATGGGTTATGCTGGTTCATCATATTATTATGTTGGATATCATTTAGCATTATCATTATTTACTTGGTGTAAAACAGAATCACCAAGTTGTGCTTTATTAAACTTAATTATTTTGTTTTATGTCCTTAAGCAAAACCAAAATCTTTCCAGGTGACCCCTTAGTTGGAAATCACTGATCGGCTAATTATTTTAGGCTTCAACACGCTGATCATTCACTGAAAAATAAAAAATAGAAGAGCTGTAAGAAATAATAAAAAAGCAATTTCAGCTTGCCGACATTTTTACCTGTAATCACTAATCACGTGTTTAAAAATACCCTTTTTAGTAAAAAAAAAAAAAAATCTGATGACTTCTGAATAAGCCTACGGTATCTTGCACTTTGTGTGTGACCTCTCGTGTCTGAAAGTGTTACACTTATTGGTCTGTCTGCAGCCGCTTAGGCCTAAATCAAGCCGTGTTACCCCAGGCCAAACAATGAACATTTTCCCTTATTGAACTTTCATGCTATGTGATTTGCTGTGCACCTGCAAGATCAAAAGTCCATGAATATCCGGACAAAAATTTTAGCTGTGTATGTGGGTGTGTGTGAGAGAGAGCAATACATTTCACTGTTTTCACAGTTGCTTTTTCAGCCTGTGTTTCTATTCCTCGCCCATTGGTTACACCTGTTCACTCTAATTAGCACTGCTTGATGCCCATGTTGCCGAGGTAGGATGAATCACAGGCCTTCAGTGCCACCTACCCTCCCTCCCCACACACATACACACAGAGAGAGAAAAGGAAACATAATCACACACTCACTGTTGAGTTTATTTTCTGTCATGGCCCAAAAGTAGTCATTTATCGTCAGCCCAGTTTGGAAGTGACTAAACTGAGAATGTGGAGACAGAGAACTGATGGTAACAGAGTTGAGTAGTGGTAAGATTGTGGCCCCATGCCAATCACTCTCTGCCTAAAATACAGCAGTAATGAGATGGGTCATAAAATGCTCCTCGCTTCCATTATGAGTGATGAGATGCATTAAAGCTGACAGGGTATTACCTGCCAGTAATTAGGTTTTGTCATGGATTGAATTATTTCAAAGCGGGCTATCTTGGTAATCATGCAATTTGCGGGGGAGACGGTTTAAGCTGAGTAAAAGGGAGCGAGCAAAAGAGAGAGAGAGTAGGGGACGCTATAACCCCTTTTTCTTTCTCTACCCTCCCGCCACCACTTCATCTCACGCATTATAACGTCAATTATTCACCGAAGATATCTGAATTATTGGGGGTGATGAGCTAGAGAGTGCCATCATCAGACTGTGCCGCACGAGGTGAACACAGCAGTCCGTCACGTTACGTGACGCTCGCGCGAAACAGTCCAGCCCGCGTGGAGGGAAGCGCGCGCAGTCTTGGCGAACGGACGTCGTTAAAATGAAGAGCTGCTTATTATTTCACCTCACTCTCTCTCACTCACTCACTCTCCCCCTCTTTCCCTCTCTTTTTCACACACAGACTTGCGATATAACGTCAGCAAAGAGAGGGATATCCGACAGACGACCACACCACTTCATCCGAGCGCGAAGAATGCAGGTTCGTTTTTGTGGTAGAAATGAAAGCGGGAGTTTAATTACCGGGCTTCACAAGGGAGGAAAATCTTTTTCGGGTAGGATTGGAGTAAAAAAAAGATATTTCTTGGTACTCTTACCCTGGTTTAAGCCTCCTTTGAGCATCTCCAGCGACCATTCATTTCACGGAAGCTTCAACTTAATCCCAGTTTTAAACCGCTGATAGTAACATCTAATGCTCTCGCGCACCCACCACAGTCGCTCACAATGTAATAGACGTAACCGACTCTAACTCTTCGCTTCCTTATTTAGGAGAGAAAACAAAGTAGTTGGGAATTATCCCGAGATCCTTTATCCTAACAACCTTAATTAGAACAAAAGACCATCACCAATTAGTTCCGGTTTAGGGTCAAATTAAAACACTGCACGAATTAACGTTTCCAAGCTGCTTAATGAGGCTGTAGATCAGAATATGTTTGAGGAGGAAAAAATCTGATTGAAAGATACTGTACCGAGGAAAAGTTGCCGATTAAGAGGAGATGGTAGTTCAAATATAGCCGGTTCCCTTGTCAAGTTCCAGGCGAGCGGGTTAAAAACGTGCAGCCCGCCTCAGTGCAACTCCTCCTCGCTCCCGCTCTAAAAAGATTCCCCTCCTTCTCCCCACGACGGCTGTTTCTTCGCTCGTGGTCTCGTTCCCTCCCTGGCAGCAAAGCAAAACAGACCTGAGCCGGCCCGCACGTCTCCTCGCCTATTTAAGCACCTTCACCAGGTCCCTAGTTAGCAGCACACTCCAGCTCATCCAAGAAGCTGACAAGCACCGTTAGGGAAGGCAGCGCATGTTGCTCTAATGGACCTCATTAAGTTCTACTTACAGATGTTCTCTTAACATAATTGATCTGCAGCGAGTTGAGAGGACGGCAACCTATTCCCTAGCCCCCAATTATGGCCCGGTAATTAGATCCCCAACCTCCAGTTCTCCACATTCACCCTTCTAACATTCCGAAATATCAAAGTATCTCTTTCTCTCAAAGCAAACCTTCCTGCCTCCCCCACCACCTAACCTTCGTGTCTCCACCTCCTTTGCTCCCTCCCCTCCCTAAGACTTCATTCCTCTGACAGTATTGACAGTCAGATCTGCTAACCTTTGTAGTGAAGCCAGACTTAGTAGTGCACTCACTCCAATTGACAGAGCTCAGTCTAGCTTTTTTCCCCTCTCGTTTTTTGCTCTCTCTCTTTCTCTCCTTTTCTCTCCCTGCTGAAATACCCAGGGAAAGAGTGAAGGATGGAGCCTGAGAAACGTATGGAGGGGGGAGATGGATGGATAAAAAACAAGTTTGCACTTTTTGATAAAAGGTTGTAATGATAATATCTGTCAGGGGAGGATCTCTTTTGTTGCACAATGCCTTTTTATCTTTAATAATTCCACTGATGGTGAATGTGAGTGCAGAAGGGAGAG
Organism: Hypophthalmichthys nobilis; assembly: GCA_037950665.1. NCBI lineage: Eukaryota > Metazoa > Chordata > Actinopteri > Cypriniformes > Xenocyprididae > Hypophthalmichthys > Hypophthalmichthys nobilis. The sequence goes on along the minus strand of CM075489.1, from coordinate 9,712,663 downwards.
GCAGGTGGTGTGAACGGTGAGCAGAGATGGTGCAGCGTTTATAATGCCAATCAGAGCCACTCCCTCCATCCGCTTAATTATCCGCCTTGCTAAAACACGGAGCACTTTAGGGAAATGAGAATGTCACGCTTACGCACTTAAAAGAGGAGACTGTTTCGTCACACAGGGAGAGGAGGAAGTTAGGGTGGGTGCGCCTGGTGCCAATCATCTGCGTAAATTTTTCTAGATCATGTACTGTTTGTGATGTGAACTTGACATGACCGTGTAGGCAGCGAAGCTTTGAGAGAGCACAAACATGATTTTTGTTTTCTTTTGATGTCTTACAGATGTTCAATTAAAGTTCATAGTGGTCCAGTCTGTAAATTTACTTGCATAACTTGCACTTCCAAACCAAGCATTTTAATATTGGTAAATACTGAGAATTCAAAGTTCAACCAATCCAAATCTAAATGGAATTTCCCTTGCGTGAAATGTTTCCATGGGTTCCCCCAATGGATTCCTATTGAGATGACTGTGTATATATATATATATATATATATATATATATATATATATATATATATATATATACACTTTTATTGACATTAACTTTTTTGTCCACCAGCCACTGTGGCCAGGGTTTTTCTAAAGTTACTAGCCGATCAGCATTTTCACTGACCACAATTTTGACATTGATACCATTGGGAAAACTAGTTTTTTTTTAAATATTATCTCGTAATTTGCTAAATCTGCTGTCACTTTAATAACTGACACATGGATCCATTATACTGTTACATATGCGTTTTATTTCTTAACTGTTTACGTTCACTTAAAACATAACTGACTGTGTTTATGTGAATACTCGCCAAGACTGCCATTTTGACATTATCTTGTGTGTATTTAACTGTTTAAGTGCAGTAAGCAGTGAAAAAGAACTGAGAAGCGGCTCACACTTTGAGTGTGAGCACAAAATCTGCGGGAATGAGTAAAATAATGTGCAATGCACGCAATCCCACGCTGAAAATCAATTCTATTCTGTGGAAAATGAGTATTGGAAGCGTTTCAGATATTTCAGTATCGATATGTATCGAAAATTCAGTATTTTTGACAACACTACATTGTACCTAGTTTATTATTTAAGGTGCCTTTTTAAAAGACTGCAATTGAAAAAAATGTTCAACTCACCAAAGTGGCTAGTACACGTTACACGCCACTGCTGAAATCTACCCATCAACTAGCGGGTGTTAATGTCAAGCCCTGTGTATATAGATCAGGCATAACATTATGACCACCTTCCTAATATTGTGTTGGTCCCCCTTTTGCTGCCAAAACAGCCCTGACCTGTCAAGGCGTGGACTCCAGTAGACCCCTGAAGGTGTGCTGTGGTATCTGGCACCAAGATGTTAGCAGCAGATCCTTTAAGTCCTGTAAGTTGTGAGGTGGGGCCTCCATGGATCGGACTTGTTTGTTTAGCACATCCCACAGATGCTCGATTGGATTGAGATCTGGGGAATTTGGAGGCCAAGTCAACACCTCAAACTCGTTCTTGTGCTCTTTAAACATTCCTGAACCATTTTTGCTTTGTGGCAGGGTGCATTATCCTGCTGAAAGAGGCCACAGCCGCCAGGGAATACCGTTTCCATGAAAGGGTGTACATGGTCTGCAACAATGCTTAGGTAGGTGGTATGTGTCAAAGTAACATCCACATGGATGGCAGGACCCAAGGTTTCCCAGCACAACATTGCCCATAGCATCACACTGCCTCAGTCGGCTTGTCTTCTACCCATAGTGCATCCTGGTGCAATGTGTTCCCCAGGTAAGCGACGCACCAGGCCATTCACATGATGTAAAAGAAAATGTGATTCATCAGACCAGTTCTGATGCTCACGTGGCCACTGTTGGCACTTTCGGCAGTGGACAGGGGTCAGCATGGGCACCCTGACTGGTCTGCGGCTATGCTGCCCCATATGCAACAAACTGTGATGCACTGTGTATTCTGACACCTTTCTGTCAGAACCAGCATTTACTTCTTGAGCAATTTGTGCTATTGTAGCTTGTCTGTTGGATCGGGCCACACAGGCCAGCCTTTGCCCCCTTACATGCATCAGTGAGCCTTGGACCACTTTTGATAGATACTGACCACTGCAGACTGGGAACACCCCACAAGAGCTGCAGTTTTGGAGATGCTCTGACCGTCATCTAGCCATCACAATTTGGCCCTTGTCAAACTCGCTCAAATCCTTATGCTTGCCCATTTTTTTCTGCTTCTAACACATAAGCTTTGAGGACAAAATGTTCACTTGCTGCCTAATATATCCCACCCACTAACGGGTGCCGTGATGAAGAGATAATCTGTGTTATTTACTTCACCTGTCAGTGGTTATAATGTTATGCCTGATTGGTGTACGGACATCTTGAACGGATATAACAAATCAGGGTTTTTTAGTATGCATTGCCTGCAGTCGTAATATAGCATGTGTTAGTGTTCAGGTTCCTTGCCATTTGTTGTTTTATATCCTTCTTTTAGTGGCTTAGCTGTTGCCCCATTGATATTGTAAAGCGTGCACCTTTATATTCATCCAGCACATCTCATCATCTTTTCCAAACTAAGTTACCCACACTATACTTTCACAATCTAGTAAGCACCCCGTGACTCTGGTACAGAGTCACCCTCAATCTAATTCCACATACTTTTATAGAGTTCTCTGCTCCCAGTGGACACAAAGGGACACATGTGACTTTGCACTAACGACCACAAGAGCCTCTCTTTAAAGAGATACCCAATAATTGCTTCAGGTAGGTGACCCTCAACTAGGGTCAAGGGATGCCTAGTTTTAATGACAACTTTCGTACTCCCAACCTCGCTCTCTCTGCCCTGTAGACCAATTTTAGTTTTTGTCTGAGAGTCAACTAAAGCGAAAAATAGAGACTCCTTAGCAAAGTCTGAAGAATCACCTTTAGTAATGGGCCTGAGGGGACAGCTTTGAAGTTAAAGAATACCCAAACCACAAGATACTGGCCTATCCTATTGCCACAGTGGGAATCAATGGAGATTACTTAATTCAACCAGCAATTAATTTGTTAAGGCCAGTCTGAGAGCTAGAATATCCAAGTGCAACGTGACATTGCAGAAGGAGGGCGTTCCTCAACTGCCTGAAGGCTGGTTGTATGTTGGTAGGTCTGCACTGAGATCAGATCATTTTAATGTGCAACTACCTTTCACATTCACCATGATTTTATGGACTTTGAGGTACTATTGCTCATATCTGCCTTACTGATTTGTGATGTTTGTACTTTTATAGTCAATATGTTTAGAGTAAATTGCTGCTTTTTGCATAAATTTACAGCCAAAACAGACCATTAAATTAATTAGACCATTACTTTTTTGTTGAGTGTCTCCGCAATCCATATATAATTGCTTTGAGATATATATTAAAGCATATGCAGTATAATAAAGTGCTTTGATTTTATATATAAAGTTGTAAAGCAATTGGAAAACAGTTTTGAAATTATATTTTTTTTCTATCAAACAAAAATGATTGCACTAAGCAAACTATGCTACATTTTTTTTTAAAGTTATTTATTAGTATTTGTTTATTTTTAAATTGAGTTTTGTATATGTGAAGAAACAGTTGCCTGCCCTTTCACAGGATGTGCTTTAGTTACTTCACAAGAATCCAAGTAACATAGAGCTTGAGCTTCTGGAGTTTTAGAGGTCACTTTTATGCTTTCCAATTAAATCTTCCGTCACAATGGAGCCTTTACAGTCAATAAACCAGTCAGTCCCTTTTGAGTGTTAGACCACACACCGACACACATTTTCAAAACCACAAAAAGATGAGCCATTGAATAATATTTCTACAAGCCTTTAATGATAACCTTGAGCAATACTGGTACCTGCTACATAATATCTATTGATTCTATCCAGCATGATTTCCTTGAGTAGCTCGGTTGAAATGACTTGTGTGTTTGGAACTAAGCATTTCAAACAGACTGCTGTATACCTCTGCGGCAATCAATCAGCCTTAATCCAAAACCAATTTACTCCGCCTGAAGAGGAAAATATCTTTTAATCTCTTGCCGACAATCCGTGATTGCAGTGCTGAGCATCAGTTGACAGTAAAATGGAGGCTTGCTTGTGATGGAACCTCTACTTTATGTACTACACAAAACAGTCTTTAACAAGACTTGTTATACACACTATAGTAAAGAGATGCCATGAGTTGCAGAATAAATGTCTTTTCATTCTGCCCAGAAACAGTGCAGTTATTGGTGTATATGTGTTAGGATAAGTTTTTTATGCAGTCCAAGGTTTATCTTTGAAAACTCAAATAAATATTTAATTTCAAGCACAACCACTATTGCAAAATGAACAACAAAATGAAAATTTTTTCAACTCCTACCAAGTCCAATCAATTAAAAATTTGTGAACTACAACTAACTATTAATCCACTTTGTCTGGGCGGCCTATTTTGTCACAGACCAACATATAAAATTACACCCAGCCATCTGTCATGTATAAAGTTCATGTATCCGATCCAGATTATTGAGAGAGTAGATCAACATACACTACCAGTCAAAAGTTTGGAATCTGTAAGATTTTAATGTTTTAAAAAGAAGTTTTGTCTGCTCACCAAGGCTGCATTTATTTAATTAAAAATACAGTAAAAACAGTAATATTGTGAAATATTATTACAATTTAAAATATTAAAATTCAGTTTGGATATATTTTATAAAGTAATTTATTCCTGTGATGGCAAAGCTGAATTTTCAGCATCATTACTTCAGTGTCACATGATCCTTCAGAAATCATTCTAATATGCTGATTTGCTGCTCAAGAAACATTTATGATTATTATCAATGTTGAAAACAGTTGTGTACTTTTTTTTCAGGATTCCTTGATGAATAGAAAGTTCAAAAGAACAGCATTTATCTGAAATACAAAGCTTTTGTAACATTATACACTACAAAAGTTTGGGGTCAGTAAGAATTTTTATTTTTATTTTTTTGAAAAGAAATTAAAGAAATTAATACTTTTATTCAGCAAGGATGCATTAAATCGATCAAAAGTGACAGTAAAGACATTTATAATGTTACAAAAGATTATATTTCAAATAAATGCTGTTCTTTTGAACTTTCTATTCATCAAAGAATCCTGAAAAAAAAATATTGTACACAAAAAATTTTGTACAATTGTACACAATAAATGTTTCTTGAGCAGCAGATCAGCATATTAGAATGATTTCTGAAGGATCATGTGACACTGAAGACTGGAGTAATGATGCTGAAAATTCAGCTTTGATCACAGGAATAAATTACTTTATAAAATATATTCAAACAGAAAACAGTTATTTTAAATTGTAATAATATTTCACAATATTACTGTTTTTACTGTATTTTTAATTAAATAAATGCAGCCTTGGTGAGCAGACGAAACTTCTTTTAAAAACATTAAAATTCTTACCGATTCCAAACTTTTGACTGGTAGTGTATATTTAATATTTAAAATCTTATTTAATGCTTATTTAAGGCTTACTAGAACTACTGAGTTCACTAAGTTTCCTTGTGATTGTAATGCATCAGTTACTGCCATGACTGTTTTTGTTTACTGATAGTAAACTGTCAAATCTTCATGTATGCATGCCAATGGGTAGTTTGTCTTTATGATAAAATTAACTGTTGTATCAAAGCCCACAATAGTGCAAAACAGAGGCTGCGGTCCAGGTTGTCCCTTTTTGACCAGTCAAAAGTGCCATAATCACGTATGTTTTGTCTTGATTGCAAATAAAAGGAGTCAAAGAAAATTGCAAGCAACTTCATCTTGCTGAAGAATGACTCCAGAGGCCCAGGAACAAAACCAGACATCTCATTGTGAAGTTTTGGTGCTGCTGATACTGTTTTGGAGGCTGGGGGGTTGATCTCAGAGTCTGTTAGCCAGTTAGATGAGGCTCTGATTTTCATCTGCGTGTATATCTGGGAGCACTAATTGGCAAGATGAAGCAATGATTGATGTCACTGATGTTCTCCTGCACTCTTGCTGCAATTTTCCCACCCACACGCGTCAGTCAGTGTAATGACATGGTGTTGCTACCGTAAAAGTTGCCCTTTTACATTGATCTGAAATCAGTGCTGTGCCATTTCTTAAAATAATTAAGCCTGTGATTCGAGGAGGGGGAGCTAAACCTTGATCAGCGCACGAAAGGCAATGACATGACGGCCCATCCTCCATCTGCTTTGACGTTGTACAGTCTCTCCCTTTATTCGAAACATTGAAGGACATCACCTCTCTGTTCATTGCCATTAGCCTCTAGCTCATTCTCTTCCCCAGTGCTAATTGACTCAAAAACACACAAGGTGAGGTCCACGGGATGAACTAAAAGCGTGCACAGACGGGCCATACAATAGCCTCATTACGAAAAATGAGATGGAATATAGTGCGCTTTTTCAAAACATACTTAGCATGAAATTAATTTTCTGCACGTCAATAGGTGGCATTCTAAGCACCTACACCTCTGTTGTTGGAATGAGAAGCATTAACCTTCGCCTTCAGTGAGGACTACGAATTTGGTAGGTTCCAAATCTCATAGGCTTAAAACATGAGAGAGATAGTCAAAGCATTACACTTATTTCCATGCAATTGAGTGTTCTCAAGGTAAGGCTATGTGAGTAAGATTGAAAGGAAAATCAGCTGAAGTGGCTTTTAGATTTAGTCATTATTTGACTAATATTTTGGACTCTGATGGTGAATCTCTCTTATACAGCCTTGACTAACTTTTTCTAGTATGCAAGTTGGAGGAGTATAAAATAAGGATTTAAAGACGATTGCCTCCGCTTTGCTATGATCGATCCTTGGAGAACTACGTTCCATCATGCAGAGGGGGGCCTGATCTGGAGACGACAGCTAATTAAGATGGCTAATCGCCACATTTCACAGTGGCTAGAGCAACTGTCACTCTTTACGATCCACTCGATGGCTGTTGCGCAAGCGTGTGACATTGTTAAACTGCGCCAAATATCCCCTGAACTCCAGAGTCAAGTCCTGTGTGTGAATATGTGTACTTCCCTGGAATGCAGTATGCAGAAGTGCTAACACAGTATCCGATAATCCCACGGGAGGTGAGGAACCATCAGATCCGAAGTGAGAAAAAATGGCGGAGCCATGTGACTCTTTTCTTCATCATCATATGCAGTCCCTAGTACGGAAGGCAAAGAATATTATAAACATCCGGCAGACTCATATGACGCACTCGTTCCCCCCTTTTTTTAGAATTTGGTTTCTCATGTCACAACCCCTGTGAGCTTGATGGGAATGAGTTCTGGCATAAAGCTGCAAATTAGGCGTGTAGTTCAAGCTTCTTTTGGTGGTTCAAAGCCATCCAGGATTGAGGCTTTTTTCCCTGATTCATATGGTACACAGCGACAAAAACGGGGTTGATGTACAAGCAAACTGAGAATCTTTACATCTTACTCCTGTCTCTACGTCTTCCTCTCTCTCTTTCGCTCTTTCCTTTTTTTCATTTCTTTCCATGTTTTTGTGTAGGAACGTGTGAGTCCCCTCCTTCATGTTTTAATTGGCTGCTCTCTTTGCATGTCAGGGGACCCGGTGGAATAGTTACTAATCCTCCAGCGACGATCAGACCGGATCTCGTTCTCGGGAGGGTGCAGAAAGGCGTTTCAAATTCCCTCCTCTTGCATCGTGCCCCATTGTAGTTCAGATTGCTCTGACGCCATCTTCACAGTCTCCATGAATCTTCTTCAAATGTGCTGGATTATCACATGTAAAAACAAGTGGAGTGAATGTATCTGTGGCTTTGACAAGAAATGCAAAGATTTTAATGGCAGATGAACAGAAAGAAACACCAAAAACAGAATAGTAGTTTAGTGTAGTGAAACCATACATCCGAGGAGTTCAAGGCCCATTATTTTCCAATATGAGGCTGTCTGTCTTTGCAGAGACTCTTTCGCCATGATAGGAGAAGCAATATTGAAAATGGAAGTGGATGCGCAACTGAGCTGAGGCGTTGGGCCCACCAAATTGAAGGCAGGAGACGGAGGCCTATGAGCCGGCGTCTCATCAAATGGCTCATGAGGCCTTACATTTTTTTTTTTACTAAAGCGATTTGCGCATCCTCTGTGCGGAGATGAACACCACCCTGGCTAAGCCCTGACGAGTGCTTATAAGAGAAAACTGTTTGGGAGTGATTTCCCATCTGGATTCAGCTCGGATAAGCAGTTTTAAATTGCAGTAGGACTTATACCATTGACTACATTACTGAGTCCGCCAGGCCACGATATTGCATCACTCGCTCATTGTCTGATCTCAGAATACAGCTAAGGTTAAAAAAAAAAATAAGGCTACCAAGAAACGGATGTTTCAAAAGAGTACAAAGTATATCACAAACTCGCAGTTCTTGCGGGTGAGGTTAGAGTAAATTGCAGAGGTTGTCTATATTTGGTAGATTGAAACATTCAATGAAAGTGGCATAATCATAAAAGATCTGATTGATCTTTTTACTTTGGGAATGTCATGTATTGAAGCCATGGCAATGTTCTTTCGGTTTTCGGTTCTTTCATATCCTAGCAGAGTGTGTGATATTCTCAAATGCGGTCACGAGGGAGGAAGAAGGAGACGTTTATGATCAGCTAGGGACTAAATGTTCTTTCTGGCAGTTTTTTAAAAGTCGAATGTCGATCTGTTGAGATTCTGAATGTGTTGCAAAAAAGAAAAGCTCCTGGAACTCAAAACATTTTTGATTCACTTCTCAAATCATAGTCCCACACATTCTTTTTCTTTTCTTCTTTGTAAGTAATGAAATATATTTGTAAATATTAAAAAAAAATAAATAAATTGAAAACATAACATTTTATATATTTTCATATTATTTTATTCTGCTAGGCCTTATGGCTTTAGTACTTCTGCAGACATTGTAGTGACCTATAACTGACAGATCTCTGTATTCATCCTCAGAGGGTAGTGCTGTTGAATGTGTAGATAAAATGAAACTTTTTTTTTTTTTTTGATAAAAAGATAAATGAATAAACATCAACCCTGAAAACACTCCAAGAAAATACTCCAACAACTCTGAAACTTGCCACAGTAATTACAACAAAATCTTGTGTAAATGTAAACAGTACAGAGTTGTATAATGTAACATATAGAGACCAGTCTTATCCATCCATCATCTTGTACATTATTCACAGGTATTTTTGTTGGTTTTACAGTTAGTAACCAGAATTCTTTAAATTAAGGATTTATATTAATATATTTTACACAAAATGGATGCATATTGTGTGTATTTTATATACTTCAGAAAAAAATGTCCTCATGATGAGCATTTGCCCTAGAAGTGCTTTTTTGGGGCTTTTTATTTTATATTTTTAGCTCCTTAATACAATCTTATAAACAATATGCTCTAAAATCTGAAAGGTTTCCATCGCAACATTTTCCCCTATGTGGGGTGTAAACATAACTGGAGTCAGAACCGGGCAAAGACTTATTCCACAGTGGGACATCCAACGTATTAATGCCTTTGTGCAGTAGAAGACATATGATCGGCATCTTTGAGTTCTTCAATCTCCATTTTGATGTGAAGGCCTGGCCCACTGTATAGGCACTGCTGCTGACTCAGTTCCTTCCTTCTCGAAATTGTTTTTCTTTCTCGCTATTGCAACGTTCTGTTAAAAACTGATTGGTTCAAACCTGCGCTTCTGAATACTGAAAACCGCTACCATGAGTTGACATCAGGGTACATCGAGTGCTTGTTTGTGGGTTTCCAGTCTGTTTCCGTGAAATGAGTTCCATCCTTCTCCTCCAGTTCCTTGTGTCCTTCAGTCAAATGCATTCCCCTCCAAACACGGCGTAATCTTCCAGTTTGTGAGGGCAATGCTCAACTCCAAAAAGGGGTCGGCTCAAAATAATTGCTTCAAATAAATGAGCTCTTAAAGGTCCATTAGCCCAGCCTCTTCCTCAGCTAATAGCGTTCAGTGATATCAAAGATTGCTGGAAGGGGCCTTGCCACGGAACAGATGGGGCCATCCTCTCCTAGCTGTAAATGAGAATTCTGAAAGGATCCCAGGCCTTCATCATTACCTGGGCCTCCTGATAAAAAGAAATCTAAACCTCTCCGATTATGTCACGCTTCACAAAAAGTAAATGCCCTTCACATGGTTCAGTCAATCGTTTTAGTGCATTTAGGTGTAATTGCATGCACAAGTGGTTGGAGGGGGGACTAGAGCTGTTTCTATGAGAGCACAGGTGCAACAAAAAAGTTCTGCCTCGCATTTAAAGAGATGAAAATTCTGTCATCATTAACTTGTCGCTTAACTTGTCTTAAATTTAAAAAAAAATGTACAAATTCATTTTTTTCATACACTTACAAAGAACTGGTGTGGAGCTTTAATATACCACCATAAATACACCATAAATGTATCAAATAGGTTGTAATTTTTTTTATTATTATTATATTTACATTAATTACATTAACTAACATTGAATATACATCAGATATTTTTAATATTTTATGAATTTTTTAATTATTTTAATATATAAATGTTTATAGTTATATATTTATGTGTTTATATTTATACCATAAATGTGTCATCTTGGTTGTGAATTTTATTTTTCATTTATAATTTGATTTACATACATTAATATAATATATATATATATATATATATAGATAGATAGATAGATAGATAGATATAGATATATATAATTTAACGTAACAATGTTGATTCTTGATCAAATTTTTCTTTGATCTGAATGATTAATGCACGAATCAGACTTATCCGGTTCTTGAATTCAATGGTCTGGCTATTAACAGGCCACTGAAGTTGAAGATTATTTGTGAAAAATGAAATTATTACAAATTATTATTACTAAATATAAATATTTGATTATGCGTTTGTGTCCTCTTTGAAGTGACTATTCATTTCAACTGTATGAAAATAAACAAACCTGTATAATCTTTACAATTTCGTGCTTTAGAAAGAAAGTCTTTTGAGTGTGGAATGACATGAGGGTGAGTAAATAATGATAAAACTATCATTTTTAAAGGTGCAATATGTAAGATTTTTGCAGTAAAATATCCAAAAACCACTAGGCCAGTGTTATATATTTAGTTCACTTGAGTACTTATAATATCCCAAATGTTTCCAACTATTTGTAAATTGTGAGAAAATTGCAATTTTAACCAAGGCTCCGGGACGTGTGAGGAGTCGCCTGTCAATTGCGTCATACCCATGTTACCCTCGGTTTCCGGATTTATTTTGTAAAAACTATGGAAACACCAAAAACGCTTTAATATATTACATATTTTAATAGACAAGGAACTGTTTGGTTACATTTATAGACAGAAAACTAATTGTTGTTATATAGCTCAACACATTTAGTCTCATTGTTTAAATCTAATTTTCTTGATTTTTTTTTTTTGTGAGTACCATGTTTTACCATGCCTCAGAGAAAAACACTATTTTGTGAAGTAGCTAACATAGCATAATCAGATGCAGCTTTATTTTTAGAAACAGTAATACAGCATTTTCTCCATCATACAATACATTTTAAAATTAATTGCATGCCATTTATCAACACAAGCCATCCAGCATTTAATATGATATTCTAAAATCGTTACTATCTTACTGCAGTGTGTCTCAAACAAGTGTCTTGCAGCAGCCGCCAAACGAACGCACAGATTAACGTTATAACATTTTCAACACACTCAAATGTATCTAATATGATAAACAGAGCTGCATTACCTTATACTCATGACCGGAAAAGCAGAAGCGGCACCGTCGACTGTGGCATAATAAAAGTTCCGCTGCTCGTGAGGCGTGTTGCGCAATCGCTCCCACGGCCTCGTTCAGTTCAACACTCGGCCCTGCTCTGCTTCATACTACAGTAACGTTAATAATCACATCCATGAATATGAATTCTTCTGGGTCCTATCCCGATTGTTTCCACAGGCTGTGATGTGAAGACCACATGTCCCAAGATTTTGCGCTCAAACTTGCCGTCATCAAGCTACTCCTTTGTTTTGAATAGGCCTCTAGCGACCTCTAGCGGACAGAAATCTTACATATTGGACCTTTAAGTGACAAAATAACGACTTTATTCAACAATATCTAGTGATGGGCGATTTCAAAACACTGCTTCATGAAGCTTTGAAGCTTTACGAATCTTTTGTTTCGAATCAGTGGTTCGGAGCATGTATCAAACTGTGAAAGTCACAGTGAACCATTGAAATTTCAAAACACTTATGACGTAACAAAGCCTCGTTTACTGAAATCACATGACTTTGTCAGTTTGATACACGCTCCAAACCACTGATTCGATGATTTGTAAAGCTTTGAAGCTTCATGAAGCAGTGTTTTTAAATCGCTCATCACTAGATATTGTTGAATAAAGTCATTGTTTTGTTTTTTTGGCACACAAAAAGTATTCTCGTTGCTTCATAACATTAAGGTTGGACCACTGTAGTCACATGAACTGTTTTTAGTAGCTTTCTGGGCATCTGAAAGTGTTCATTATCTTGCTGGCAATAGAGGCCTCACTGAGCCATCGGATTTTATAAAAAATATCTTAATTTGTGTTCCGAATATGAACGAAGGTCTTATGGGTTTGGAATGACATGAGGGTGAGTAATTAATGACAGCATTTTCATTTTTGGGTGAACTACCCCTTTAACAAGTTTTAGTTCACAAATGTATTTTTACAGGTTAGATATAAAATACAGAACATAAGGTAAAACCCTTAAAAAAAAAAACACATTCCTTTCCTGAGAGGATGTAATTTATTTCACCTCTGACAGATTTGGATCACTTTAGAACAGAACTGGGGGAAAAAATCTTTCTTTTGAGGGAATGCATTTTTCATTTGCCACATTCGTGTTGCATTTATAAATGCAACAGCGTCATTAGCATGTTCAAGCAGTTGTCAGACTGGTAGAACATCACTCAGCCTCTCAAGTGACCAATAAATTCCTCTGGGCATCTTCTCCCTAATCAGAATTTAATCTGTTAGCTGCCTCCTCCTCCCTCTTAGGTGAGTTATGTTTTTTGGGGCGGTGTATTGGTCTCCAGGGGTCAACACCCACTTTTCCTTCCGGTAACCAATCTGGTACTGATCTAAATATCCCGAGGCTCTCTGTCATCTTCATCTCAGTCCTCCTGTAGTAATAGCACATTAATTTGGGCCTAAAATATTTCACAACATGTCCTCAGACAGATACTAAGCAGCAGTTTGTTGGCAACAGGGCAGAAATGCATTGGAATGAGAGATGTGACGTGCACGAGAGAGACATATATAAAATTTGCTTTTAATGAGATAAACAAATAGCATTTCAAGAGAGCATCACAAGAGAGCAGAGGTGGGATGACAGCAGCGTGTGTGGCTGCAAGCATGTGTGTGTTTGTGGTGATGGGAGGGGTAATGATTTTTGAGAATTTCCCAGGGTGTAGTTAGAGAGGCAACAGAAGGCGGCCCTGGCAGAGTTCTCGCCTTCGATTATGTATACTCTTTTATTCAATCATTGCATCTCTCTGCGCCTGACATTTGGTCAATAGTGCAATCTTCTAGTGATCAGAAAACGGCAGACAGCCCACCGCACAGAATTCCATTAGTTTTGCTTTCAGTGGATGCACTTGAACAAGATAGGATATAGCGACACGTGAACCGATTCTGTTTCACACTTATTGAATAGTGAGCATCATATAAACCCACTTTTTAATTTTTACTTCTTATTCTCTCTCTATCTTTCCATCAGCTCATCTATCTATCCATCTGTTCATCCTTCCATCCTTCCATCCGTTCATCCATCCATCCATTTGTCCAGTCTGTGTCTGTCCATCTTTTTTATTGCATAATTATAATTTAGTACAAAAACAAAGTGTCTGTCCATCCATCCATCCATCCATTCATCAAGATAGGATATAGTGACAAGTGGACTGATTCTGTTTTCACACTTATTGAATAGTAAGCATCATATAAACCCACTTTTTTAATTGTTACTTCTTATTCTCTCTCTATCTTTCCATCAACTCATCTATCTATCCATTCATCTGTTCATCCTTCCTTCCTTCCTTCCTTCCATCCATCCATCCATCCTTCCATCCAGTGTCTATTATTGCATCCATCCATCCATCCATATATCTATCTATCTGTCCATCCTTCCATCCATCCATCCATGTGTTTATCATTGCATCCATCTATCTGTGTCTCATTGCATCCATATATCTATCTATCTGTTCATTCATCCTTCCATCCATCCATCCATTCGTCGGTATATGTCTCTCCTTCTGTCCAATTTCATCCATCCATCCATCCATCCATCAAGATAGGATATAGCAACAAGTGGACTGTTTCTGTTTTCACACTTGTTGAATAGTAAGCATCATATAAACTCACTTTTTTAATTGTTACTTCTTATTCTCGCTCTGTCTTTCCATTAACTCATCTATCTATCCATCCATCTGTTCGTCCTTCCTTCCTTCCTTCCATCCATCCATACATCCATCCATCCGTGTCTATCATTGCATCCATCCATCTGTGTCTATCATTGCATCCATCCATCCATCCATCCATCCATCCATCCATCCATCCATCCATCTGTTCATCCTTCCATCCATCCATTTGTCCAGTCTGCATAATTATAATTATAATAATTATAATTATAATTCAGTACAAAAAAGAAAGTGTCTGTCCATCTATTGTTCCATCCATCCATCCATCTATCTGTTCGTCCCTCCATCCATCCATCTATCCATCTATCCATCCATCCATCCATCAATGTGTTTATCATTGCATACATCCATCTGTGTGTCTCATTGCATCCATCCATCCATATATCTATCTATCTGTTCATCCTTCCATCCATCCATTTGTCCATTCGTCGGTATATGTCTCTCCTTCTGTCCAATTTCATCCATCCATCCAGTGAATCATTGAGCAATCAGCAAAAAAAATATGTGCAGGAAATTGTATACAGAGAGCAAGTAAATGTGTACGAAAGGCTACACAGGACAAAAAAAGCTTAACAAAAAGCCCTGACAAAAGCCTAAAATGAGAGACACAATCATGTCGCTAAATAAGCTCCTATGGCATTTAAAGGAGATATGAAGTGCTTTCATTTAAAAAAAAAGTAGCCCATGGTGGAGGGTTTTTATTAAGATTCCATACATCCTTTCCTATTCAAGCACTATGACAGCCTTGATTTAAATGAGGCCACACTGAAACATCTCACGCACAAAGCAGCGAAAATAGAGGTGAAAGTAGTTTTCAGTTACGACATATGGCGCTAGGATGGAGGTCATGTTTTAACCGTCACTTATTGAGCCTCTCTAGCATCTTACAAAACCATTCCTCAATGCATCCGCGAGAGTTTTTGTTGCATTGCTATTAGCGGCTCCCATATTGCGCCTTTGACCTCCTGAATAGAATTCAGATATTCGCTACAGGTTTGATGACAGTGGTGGTTTGCAGGGAGTTAGTAATTATTTTTGACATTTTTAATAATTAACTGCTGTCAGTCCCTTTCTCTCTCTTCTCTGCATCGGTCCGGCCAGTGCTCAGGAGACAGCCAATGAGTCTTAACAGATTGCCACTGTGTGAATATTTAAAGAACACAACATGAATAAATTAATGCCCCACAGCTACTGTAAATGCCTTGCGAACTTGGACAACAGAAAAGTACTGTGATGTAAGAATGCTCTCTAGCGCTGTCCTAGACATAAAAAACTGAAATGAGAATGGGATCGTCGTATTTAGGTTGTGCAACCTGCCCTTGGATACTATAAAACATTGTAATTTCATTTATTGCATTTGCTCTTCCTATATTTCTTCCTATACCTTTTAAATGAAAAAGTTATGCATACACTGAGTGATGAAAACAGTAAGTAATGCTGGGTGCTTTATTGTAAAACTGTAATTATTGAACTAATGTCTTAAAGGCACAATATGTAAATTTTCGCTGCTAGAGGTCGCTTATTCAAAACAAAGGTGTTGCTTGATGATGCCTTGATTTCGTGGAATCATGGGAGGTGTTGTCTTCACGTCTACAGCCAGTAGAAAATAATCAGGACGGGACTCGGGCAGAAATAATGTTCATGGATGAGATTATTAACGTTACTGTAGTATGAAGCAGAGCAGGGCCGAGTGCTGTGCGAGCAGAAACGAGGCTGCTGGAGCGATTGCTAATGAGAGACAAGCGCGACACGCATCTCAAGAGCAGTGGAACTTTTATTATGCCGCAGTCGCCGCTTCCGCTTCTTCAGGTCAAGCGTATGTGGGGTAAAGCAGCGCCCTTTAATCATATTAGATACATTTGTTTGTTGAAAGTTGTTATAGTGCTACTCTGCGTTAGCTTGACAGCTACTATGAGAACTTGTTGCACACTGCGGTAAGCTAGATTGATATTAGGCATGGTAAAACATGGTACTCGCTGTAAATCAAGAAAATGAGATTTAAACAATAAGACTTATTGTGTTAAGCTATATAACATGATTAGTTTTCTGTCAATGAATATCTATCCAAACAGTTGCTCACCTGTCTAATGAAACACATAATATATTATAGTCTTTGGTGTTTCCATGGTTTCTACAAAATAAAACCGGAAACCAAGGGTAACGCGGGTATGAAGTCATTGATAGGCGACGCACGGACACGGCCCATGTCCTGGTTAAAATTGCTTATTTCTCTGGATTTATACATTCTTGGAAACATTTGGGATAATGTAAGTAGCCTACACAAGTCAAAAAAAATATATAACACTGTTTTAGTGGTTTTTAGATATTTTAATCCAAAAATCTTACATATTGTGCCTTTAAATGGAAAACTTACCCAAAAATGAATACTTTGTCATCATTTAACCACCCTCATGTCATGATGTTTTTCTGTAAAGTTGTTTTGCAGAATGACTCAGCTACTCTTTTCCACACAATGAAAGCAAATGGGGACGAGCTGTCAAGCTCGTCACAAAAACACCAGAAAAGTGGCCCATACAACACATTTGAAGTGATATGATAGCTTTGTTGGAGGAATAGACTGAAATTGAATTGTTATTTGCTGAAAAAATGGCCTCTGATTTGAAATGCAGAAATGCAAATGTGATTTGAGAGCTATAACAGAGAGATTATGAGTGAAAAACAAATAAATTCCTCACACAAATATATCATATGGCTTTAGAAGACTTGTAATATAGAGCTTATGGACTGTTACTTTTAGTTAGACAGCCCCATTCACTTTAATTTTATGGAAAATTTTCCCTTTTGTGTACTTCAGAAGAAAGAAAATAATACAGATTAGGAGCGACATGAGGGTGAGCAAATTATGTCAGAATTTTCATTTTGGGATAAACTCTTCCTGTAACATTTACATCTCTATAATCTACTGTGTTTGACTTTTGAATGAATGGTATCTCGTTTGTGTCCAATGGAATCTGAGAACAAATTTCAGTGGGGCAGGAGACATGGCCATGCACCTTGACTCTGAATTAACTGGCATTCACTGGTTATACAGAACATACATGCTTAATACTATAACATCTAGTTCTCACTCAAACGGTTTAACCTTTATATTTTAAGCTTACACTGCCATTCACAGACACATGCACACATGCATGCAGACACACATAGAATTACATTGGATATCCCATCCAATCAGATTAGTTTCTATCAGTGGGAACATCCTACTCAGCATCCTCTAAGACTGCAAGTTCGATCAGTCCTAGGGTCAAAAGCCAACAGAGGGTAAACCATCCTGTGTGGTTGCCTATGAATACAATGTATTTCATTGGTTTGTGCCTCATCTACCAATAATTCGCTGCTCACAGATAAGGATAAAAGTGTTAATCTACTGTATAATCATAATCCCTCTAGGAGGCCTGCAGGGAAATATAAGCCCTAGTTACAATAAGAGAACCGCTGACACCCGAATTCTTTTATCATCTCATTTCAAAGTTGTGGAAACTTAACTTTACGTCAAACAAAGAGTGAGCATGAGTCAGATTCAAGCTTTATAATAGAAGCGCGTTGCTACCTATGAAAACAGACCTAGCTTTGATGGTTCACCAAGGCCCTTGTGCATTATCATTCATATTAAACTATAACCCAGTGGCACTTATTTTCCTGACACAATCTCGCTGGTCAATCAATAATGCATCCCAGAGTTGGATATGCTTCATCCTGCACATAATATTGCGGGCAATCTTACAGCACAGTCGTTGGTGGAGATAGAATTACCGGGCACTAATCAGATGCTAAAGAGAGAGCGGCGTCTGTTTGCGTGCATGGAAGATGGCTTAATATTAGAGGGAACATTAATGGAAGAGGAAAGGTAAGCAAATATCTGGCGAGATACAGTACCTGCTATCAAGCAGTTAAACAATTTCCGAAAGCCTGCATGTCAATAATGCGACTGCCCTCAGCATTTAGGAAAGTTCTGCTTTATTGCCGATTTACATAGAAATTGCCTTATTTTAGACTCGATAGGCTTTTTTTTTTTAATGCATTATCTGCTACTCTGTCTTATCTATAAGATGGCGAGGTTCTGATTACAATTATACACAATCAGGGCTGGAGAGCGACTGTGAAGCGTACTGAATTTGTCATAGGGTTCAGTTCTATTAAGAGTTCTGCATCTATGATGTATCTAATTAAAATGCAAGGTGTTATTGGTGAAAAAATCATAGCAAAGTGCACTGAGTGCAAAAATAGTGATATATAAAGAAAGCTTGACCACATTGCTGTAGAAATGATTATTGATAAGAATTTTTGTTTTTTTGTGTTTAAGTGTTTGCACACAGTCCATAAGAGTAATTATTATTTCAGGAGAACAAATATCACCCCTTGGGCTCCAATTATTTTCATGCATTGTCTCCCTTAGCTTCTGACTAGGTCTGGTTGTTTTGCCTTTGTTCTTTATTTATTTTTTATCCATCTTTTGTATTTTTGTTCTTCTTTTTCTTGGAGGGTTTGCGCTGTACAACTTTAACCCTTTGTGTTGTTGCCTTTTTGCGAGTGTAATCGTTTTCCAGCATGCTGTGAATTCCTATCCACTTATTAATGTTTGATAAGCTGTCTAATCTCATAAAAGAGTGACAAATACCCGAACATATTGAATCACCAAGGGCCGCAACCGTGGATCCCAAATGCACATGATGCCAAACAACATCTGAGCAGCTATCAGCGTATTAAAGCAGAGTAGTCCATAGTTTCACACTATATATGATCCAGTGAATTCAATAGTCAGCTCCTTTTGATGCAGTTTATATTTTATATTTATGCTGTATCTAGTATACTGACATACCAAGAAATGTTATACACATATATATATATATATATATATACACACAAAAGTTTTTTCTGGTTCTCAAATCTGATTGCCTGAGAACCATGCGATATTCTCCCAGTATCAGCACTGGTACCATTTCACCGTTTGTATCACTCCGTTTGCGGTGACTGTCATTGCAGTTGAGAAAATCCACCATATTTTTTAAAAATACTACTGTTGTTATGTCACAAATGTAGTTTAAAGAGGTTTTAGGCGAGAATGTAGTTGTTTAGACTTCAAATATGTGACTCATATATAAACATAGCTCCTATTTTACAGCTTTGTCTCAGCCAGTCCTTCGGTATTTAGCACTGGCTCTTATGTAGATAGTGTTTAAAATATAATTGTCTTTTATGCTGGCTATTGTTGTTAATTTAAATATTGTTGTTCAATAAATATTATTTTGTTGTTCAATAAATATTATTTTATTTGAATAAAATGCTGTATTTGGTATTAAGAAATGGTCCGTTAATAGTATCAGTGAAAGTTATATTATTGCGCAATTAGATTGCAACAAAGACTCTCTTTATGAGTTATTCAGAACAATGAGGTTGTTTTAGCACTGTGATCCTCTTAACTTTTAAAAGGACAAAAATATCGCTTTCGTCAGTGAATATTCAAATTGATTTTTTATAATGTATATAATATTGTGTACATCGACCTGAAGAATTAATGCTATATTAGATGCAGGTAATACACACGTTTAGTCGATCTCTCTCTCATAATACCACATAATACAATAAGCTTCAATGAAGCGACTCGACGTTCCTTCGTTACTAGTTCTAAAGTGACGTTTTAGAATTAGTAACAGAGGCTTGGGCTCAACTGTTAAACTGCCAACTTGATATTTGAATTCATGATGGAAAAAAGTAGTTCTGCACAAAAGAGGGTTTTTAAAGACACTCCATTGTTGTTCTTATTTATTTACACACTTGCCTACAGTCAAATCACAGCCGTGCTGATATACAGCCATATTGCTATGAGTTTGATATTGCTCATATATATATATATATATATATATATATATGAGCAATATCAAAGTCCCATTTAACAACGCTTGATCTGAACTTTGCCGCCTTTGAAGTTTGCGTCCTCAAAGGATGCAGCCTCTGAATTGGGACACAGCTTGTATTGTTACAATGTCGGTACATGTAGTACATGTAAATGAACAATGTTTACTCGTTCTCCATGTTACCTGGGCCAAGATATTCACGTTTATTTGTCAGAATAAAACTGCATTTTTGTATCCCCACCCACAGACAATCAGATCAACAGAGGGTTATTAACAAAACAGTTACTGTAAGGGTAGGTTTATCACTGAAAAGTATATCATATTGTGTCTATTCTTTATACAGCATTAAGGTAAAAATGGAAATATGGCAACAACTTTTTTACCTGTACTCGATGGCGTTTAGCTTCGGGTGGGCTTTAAGAAAAGCTCAAGGTTGTTGCCATTAAAGTCAGATCTCATTGTAAGTGTCAGCTTTAAAGGCCCACTGAAGTGTCTTGGAACGCGCAGCATTATTCAATGTGTTGATGTAATTTCAACTGAAACAGGAAGACAGGGCGATATATCGAACAGTCCCACCCCTTTTTTAAAATAGCCAATAACGTTTTGTTTATGTCACAGCTCAGCCAGAGCCGTTAAACTCAGTAAAACCTCTGTTTCCTTTTAATTTCTAACCGTTTATCATCCTAATCTCCTCTATATCACTTTATAGCAGAATTTAAATGGGTCCGATACCTTTCGTGGTCTGAGCCGACTCACGGATATGAAAAAAAAACTTCATTCGCGTCAATGGAAAGCATATTTACACTGTCTGATTCGTTCCCTATTCTCTATATAGTGCACTATGAATGCTTAGTGCACTATATAGAGAATAGAAATTTGAATGCTTATATCTCCTAAATGCGAATTTTGTCATTGTTTTGGAACACACCAGCTTATTCATAACATTAAGGGTAACATATTCATACTAAAAGCTAAAAAACTTAAATTTTGATTTCAGAAGAGCAGATCTTCCATCTTCATTTTCCTTCGTGTTGTCACTCGTGGACCAACCTGTGGCAGATCCGCCATCGTACAGGCAAAAATCATCATTGTCAAAGGCAACTTAAAGTTTACACCAACTAATTGGCAGCAACATAAAAGGGGAATTGAAAAATGACAGAAGACACCCTGCCTCCAACCCCCCTTTTGAAATTTGTCAAAATGTTTTCTCTTATAACGGGAAAACAAAGCATTCGCTCGTTAACGATGAAAGAGTTGCCTAAGTCCCCTGTTGATTGACGATCACTGAGATGTATGACACCTCTCAACTTGTCATGGAGGAGTTATTTGTACTCGGCTGCGATCCGTTCTGTGAGGAGAGACCAGATGTCCCGTCTTAATTAGGCCTGCAGTGATGTTTTTAATGACTTCTACCCCATTACGGGCAGAGCGAGCGCTAGTGAGAACGAGAGAGGAGTTTCAAATCTTCCTCCCTGTCACTCTCGTCTGAATGCGTGTGAGCTCCAGCAAATGTGCTGCTTTTTGTCGGATTGCGGTGTGTGATTTGAGAGATGCTAAACCCCTCTGAAGAGCCGGGGAGGAACTTTGGGGGTTTGGAGGGAGAGGAGTCAATGGAGAACAAATGCAACTTTTCCGCCTAATCTCCTCTCTGAATTGTTTTTGTATTGCATGCTTCATTTATATCTATGAGGGCGCACATTGTGTAATATATTTAATTAATGGTGTCTGTTATGGGAAACTAGGCCAGACTAGTTGATGGGAGATGTCTAGTGCACAAAGAATGATATAAAACACTCATACAGAACTTAGTTATGCACTCCCGAAAGGTTTATGCACTATTCTACTGTTTTATTGCACCTCAGATCTCTAATTCTGATTCCCCTCTAGACGACCACGAAGAAAAGGAATCGTCTCTTACCCAGATTTGCCGTTCGCACTTGGAGATTCATGACAGTCTGCTGGTACATGGAGTATTAGAGCTCTCACTTACAATGCACAGATCAAATAAGAATTTGGCCTATATTAAATTATATCCTTTCCTCTGATATGTCAGTGTGGTACATTTGGAGAACGGCGTAGAAGACTGTTCGGCGGGCTGATGGTGGCATTACCTGCGTGCGAATCACCTCAAGGTAGAATCAAAAGTAAGTTTCTGAATAAATGTAATTGCTTTGCCATAATGAGGGTATAAAATGTTATTAATATTTTAGAACAAGTCCTATTTTTCATTTCTGAAAACCACTACGGGGCTCCTTTTCAAAGGGTTTCAGTCAAAACCCAATGGGAGATTCAATTGACTTTAATCTTGCATTCGTTTGAAAATTTGAGCCCATTAGTTAACTTTGCCTTTTCTGCACAGTTTTCATTGCATTTCAATGAAGCCGCTTTCCTGTGGTGTTAAAATACTAATAGTTGCTTCAAATAGTAAATGAGGAAAGGATATAGAGAGCGAGAGAAAGTGGGGAAGAGAAGAGTTGATGGCCTAAAATATTTATATAAAACATCTGTGTTTTTATGGAGGTTGGAATAAAAAAAGAACCAATACACAGCTACAGGGTACAGGAATCAAATATTTATATGCTTTAGTGAATAATTTGGGGATTGAGATGCAACTATTAAGCATTCTGCACTGAGCGCAGTACTCTGACAACATATCAATTGTGGCCAGGTGCACCAGCTAATTGGTGAAATGCATTGTGGTCGCTGGCAAGGGAAAGTCAGGGGACCGGCCGTAATCAAATAAAGGGAAGGCCTGAATAATTCTTTTTGAAGTGCTATGTACCTCATGAGCACAACGCGACTCTAATTGCAGACGCTCGGCACGTACCCACCCGCTGAATTTGTGAAGACCCTCCTACACCTGCTCAACCCACTGGGGACCAACAATATGAAGGAACCATATATTAAACCAGTTCATTTTGACTCGCTTCAACTAATTTTGATTCACTAGTGACCAACCCTCCAAAGAACAATCTCAAAGAGTACCAGTGCTTCATCGCATCTCCACCACGTCAACCGTCTTCTCACCACCTTTCCTTATAAATCACGTAGGATGATTAAAAAGCATGGAAAATAAGCCTTATGAAATGCTAATGCATAAAAAGCACTTTTCAACATTTATTTGACATCCCTACCTTGAGGCTGACCACCAGCCCCCCTTAAGGGTCAGCATTTTCAATCCTGGCTGCTCAGCTTTGAATAAATAAATTGTGTCATTATGCTTTTCATCGTCTGATAAACAGCTCTTTTTCGCACTCAGAATCTCCATTAAAGAAAAGTAGGTCAAGAGCAGAGGCTTTAAACGGCAAGCCAATACACTTCTCCTCTCCTTACTTCTCTCCTAAAAAAACCTGCAGACTAGCAAGCCACCCCAGTGGTTTATCTCAGTCCTAACTCAGCACTTGCACCAGTTAAATACAAGTGCACATCAAAGGATGCATCCTGATCAGGTTATTTTAAGTAAAGTTGTGGTATTGTTGGTTGCAGTGCAGCAAATGCAATACAGGGCATTAAGTAAGGCAGCGGCTATTTGCACTAAGTGAAACTAGCATATTTTCTTAACAATAGATGCTATTTGCCCTAAGTGGAAATACCAATATATTCTATTTACACTAAGTGACAATAGCAGTACATTGTATTTACATTAAGTGACAATAGCAGCATTCTCTTAGCAATATGCTATTTACACTAGGTGAAAATAGCAATGTATTCTATTTACGCCATGTAAAAGTATCAGTTCTTTGCGATAAGAGTAAATAGTAATTAGATGCTATCTATACTTTATATTGGCAGATACTATTTTCACCTCAGTATTTTTGTACATTAACAGGATGCAATAATATCATAGAGTTTAATGATTATACTTATTAAAATTATTAAATGGATGCTGTCTTATTGGGAGAATAAACCTCCCTACACCTTCCCCTAACCCTACCCAATAAACACTTTTAATATTATTAAACACTTGTTCGCAGTTTATTTCCACTTTTATGGAAAATAAATGCGAGCTCGGCAAAAGGCGGATTCGAACCCGTGACGATCACGTTAAAAGCCAGGTCTGCGAGCCCTACTCACTACTGCTGCACCACTGAAGACATTGAGTTTATTGTGTCTTGAGTGGCCCAACCAGACATTGGTGGGCGGAGCTAGTGTAAATAGTATTTGTCAACAAGGGATACTATTTGCACTTAGTGTAAATAGACACTCCATATTAGGAAATGCTGTAAATTTAAAGGACAGTTATTTTCTGTTTTGACCCCTTGGCTCTATAGAAATGCATGTAGTCTAATTATAATTCACTTACTTCACAACTCTCTGGAATAGCTGAATTTGATTGGTTGACTATGTATTCTGCAGTCAGGTTTTGTTTGTTTGTTTGTTTTTGTGCTGTCAGATTTCCAACATAGCATGCTCTGTCTTCTCATATAATTAAATAAATATAAAGATTAATATTTTATATTAAATATTACATAACTGGCCATGCAAAAAGCTGGTTTCTTAATAAAAATAAATCCTTTTGGGACCCACGAAAAATGCATTTTTAAGGATGCACTGATATACAATACAGATTTTCCAATAATTATTTTTATTTTTATTTTTTATAAATATATTAAAAGTTAAATACTACAAACTAAAATCAAGTGAATTTCAAGGTTATAGTTAACTAAAAACCTTTTTGTTACTTGAAATAAACATTAACTGAAATAAAATAACTTTTTTTTTCAGTTGCTAAATATTTTTTAGACATATTTAAAAAAAAATATATATATATATAACTAATAAAAATGACAAAATTTCAGTTCAATTCAGAATTGAGCACGCACAATTAAGCATCCAGTATTGTACAATACCGTTAAATTACGGTACTGTATATAAAAAAAGGGGTTTATTTTTCTGTAACAACCATCTGAAAGTACATTATTCATTATTTAACCCTAAAGACCTGCTAAGACCATATTTATAAAACAATGAATATCACTTTAGATAAGAAATATCATCATGATTTCGTGTGTGTTTACACAACCTTGTGCAAATCAGGGTAAAGCCAGTGTTCTCTGTCTGTCAGCACAGGGTGTATAATGGGACATCAAAGCAGCCAAATCAACAAACAAATGCCTGTTTGCAGGATTGAGAGGATGAGACTGATAGGACAGGATACCCATCCTGCCTTGGTGAGTGTCTCAGACAGTCTGAGCTTAGGCCTGCCTTGGCCCATCTGTCATGAACCCTGGCCAGCACGGGAGGGGGGTGCACACCAGGACAGCAGCCGTCCAATCACGTGCCTATGAAGCGCCTTGTGTTGATCCTAATACTTTTCAAATGATGCTTCTTGTATAGGACCGCCCTACTTCACCCAAATTGGAAGAAAGCTTGAGTTGTCCTTCGTTTTGTGTAATGCAGTGTCATGAAGCAGTATTTTCCAGAGCCCTGAACTGATTTGGCTGGTAAACAACCTGTTAACCTTGCTTTGCAGCAGCATATGGCCTGTTTCTATGCAACAAGATGTCATAATCATCTTACATTACGAGAGTCCGGTATTATACGCAGTATTTTCATCTCTCGTGAGCATCCTTGGGAGAACGGCAACATGTAAGGAATCCAATATCTCAAAAGCGAGAATGATAGGACATAAATTTCCTCCGGAAACCAATTTCAATGGGCGTAAACATAGAGAAAAGTGTTTTTTCCTCAGATCTAGCTATATATGTGTTTAAATAACATCCCAGTTTGTTGTTCTGGTTGTATAGTAGTATTCATAGGCGTTAAGGCAGGCCTCAGGGAGAGGAAGATGAGGGTATGTTAGACCAGAGTTACTGCGTGGGGTCCATATCAAAACCCGGCCATCGCACCACTATCCCTGTCTGCATCCAATTTCAGCATGAACGCTTCCTGTTAAACCCCCATCAAACAGACACACGGCAGCACAAAGGAAAACCTCATCTCCACGGGAAACTAATCCGCCGGTGTGCGCTGTAAGCCTGTCAGGGTTTTTTTTTTTTTTTTTTTTATTGAAAGAAGTCATCACTCATTTTTGCCAAAGATTAAAAGTATGGCTAAATTGAGAAAATCCGCTTAGGAATTTTTCTGAATATAAATTTGGACTGGGAAGTGAGGAGGCTTCTTGGAGAAGTGCGGGACAGAAAAGGTGTGTAAGGTGAGATAAATTAGAACATGTAGACAACATATTTGTTTCCCTCCATACTCTCTATATATGTGTCGTTCTAAATCTCCCTTTAAATGCAGAACAAATGAAGGGGGTGAGTTTGCGGCATTTCCGCAGCTACTCAAAATCGCCCTTCCTGATTGGCAATTCGAGCATAAGAGACACGCATCTGAAATGAGTTCTCCGTCCCTTTAATTGCATCGCCACCGGCAACAAGGTGTTTCGGTGGGAGGGAATGACAATTGCTTGCCGGCAGAAAGAGGGGGTCAATACCACTTTCACATCTACTGTGCAACATTCCCTGGGTATTTTATTTACCTCAAGGTTGGCAGTAACTTTGAAATAATTATAGGCATATCAAAAATATATTTTTTAATAATATTTTATTGTTATTTCTACTTAAAAGTGCCAATTTGAGCTTATGGTCATTGCTAGGATAAAAAATTGCAGAATCAGTGTTATTTTAGTAGTAATTATAGGCCTATACTATTATAAGGTTATTTTATATTTTGAATTAGCATTTATTTTATATTTTCAGTTTAAATTTTAGTAATTTTATTTCAATTAACTGTTTTAGTTAACGATAGCAACACTGAGCAGAAAAGGTTACTTCCTTTCATTTCATTCTGGCTTATAGGTATAGTTTTATCCTATATCACATATAATGTGGAGAAAAATGGGTTAATTTAACAGGTTAATTTCCATAAATAGTGTAAACACGGTTAAAGTCCCCTCAAGGCAAGTCAGTTTACTTGGTGGCCATCTTGGAAATTTTCCCTAGGCCACGATTTTCTATGTATACAACAGGCATTCAAATAAAGATGAAAGAAAGAGGTATCATAATTTAACATTTTTAGCTTGACTTTTTTCAGGCTCAGCTAGTATAAAAACAACACGGAACATGTCTAGCAAAAAGGCTCTTTGAACTGGAAAGTAGGACTTTGTACTGCCACCATTCATTCCAATGTCTGTCTCCTCCTCCTTGTACTGTATCCACATACTGCATTTCTTTACATTTTGATTGTTAATAAAGTACGTTTTATGAGTATGCATGTATGAATGCAATTGTACTACATCTGCCATATTGTCATTGTCATGTGACTTTCCACGTCAGTTGCCTCGCAGTTTGGTGCCATTATTGAAAAGACACTTAATATTCAGAAATATTATGAAATTGACTGACACTATATCGGATAAGAACAAAACTTGAAGTGAATTGAGCTGGATTTTGGCAGAGCTGCCTTATTACTAGCTGATGAATTTTGCAACATCAACTTCGTTATTGAACTGAATTGAATCAACATTGACATGACTTGAGCTGAATAATGACACTATTGTCTAAGAGCTGGTTATAGATGAATTGAACTAATTTCATAATTGATGGACTTTACACAGTTATCGAACTGAACTGATTCAACACTGAACTGACTTGAGCTGAATAATGAGAATATTTTCTTCTGTAGAGTTGCTTATAGGCCCTGTTTACATCTGGTATTAAGATGCGTTTTGGTCACAAGTGGACAACGCTAAATACAGGTGTAAACGGAGTCTAAAATGTTTTCAGCTTGTCCACTTTTGACCACTTCCAGAGGTAGTCGAAAACACATTTGACCAAATTGCTTTCGTAGTGTAGACGCTCATGTGGTCGAATGCATTCGAACAGCCACAAACGTCCGCCGACTCTCCACCTACTGACCTAATGCGTAAACATTATGGGAAGCGTGCTAGCCAGACGGGATTTAAACTTTGTCGGCTTAAGACCCAAGTGTGGTTTGAAGACAAAAAATGTACCAAGCACAGTGTTCTCTCACCATTCCTGATTTCAAACACACACTCACAGCGTTCGGCGTGGTCTTGCGGCTATCAGAGCAGAAACAAAAGCTTATGCTCTCCAAATGTTTTTCTGTTTTCTCTGTGCGTGTTCATATGTAAATTGTGCGAGCTTATTTTGTCCATTAGATCGAAAGATCTGAAAAAATCCCATACATTTACCTGCCCATAGACCCTCCCCTCTGAGAAATCAGGACAGAAGTGATTGAAAGTGGACAAAAGAGACTGATTAAAACACCTGGTGTAAACGAGGATGCGTCTCCCTCGTCTACTTGTGATCTGATCGACCAAAAAGCATCTTAAAACCAGGTGTAAACATAGATGAACTGAATTTAACTAATTTCATAACTGATGAACTTTACAAAGTTATTGAACTGAACTGAATCAACACTTCAGCTGAATAATGACACAATTCTGTAGAGCTGCTTTAAAGCACAAATGTTTGTATCAATAATAATTATTTTCCTGTATATTACTGTGAAGCTGTATTATATAAAGCACTATATAAATGGTGACTTGTCTTGCCTTGAACATGAAACCTGTTGAAAAACATTTCATTTTTGCAATTCTGCTCGGTGCCACTAATGATGTAGAATTTCAAAAGTGCAGCACCAGCACTCCATGATCATGACCATGGAGTAGAAGGATGTTGTAAAGAGAGAAGCCGAGCTTTATGTGTGCAGAAAGAGGAGCTAATCAGCGCAGAGCGCTCAGCCTATCACTCTCTCCTCTGCCATTGTTACTGGCCTCACTGGCCTGTACTGAGCTTCTTAGTTGGTAATTATGTCAGCTCCAGCCTAAATGATTTATTATTTATTTTGCCAGACTGCAGCCTGAGAGACAGCTGCCCCTGGAGTGGTCATTAATGTGCTATCTGGCCGGGCAGGGCGCGGCTCCTATGATCCTGACCCAATCTCAGATCCTAATCCAAGGAGGAAGGAGGCTGCAGGCCAGGATTTGGCGGCCCAGCTATCTCACTCTCTATAATTGATAGGTTTTAGGTGATTATACGCTTCACGTGATTAAGATCTATAACGATGTATTGATCGGACTGCACTGGGATTCGACCAGGGGGTGTGAGACATCCACAACTACCCGCTCCGCCCTCCTTCCCCCCAACCGATGGTTTGACATTTTGATATCTGACATTAGATAAAAGTGCACGAGTGTGTATCTGTACGTGTGTGTCTTTTCCTCCCCGTACGGCGAACCTGCAGATGAAAGGGACGAATGTTGTTTGAGTTTATGAGTACATACATATTTACAGTGTGCGCGCGCGGAAACATGCACATCTATCAATCCGGGGATCAGAAGAGGAGCTGGATTGGATTTTGAAGGTTAGGCTGAGAAGCCTGTGGGTGGGTGATTATTAATTATGATAGCTGTAGACTCAGATTTTATCCTGCAGTCGGAGACCTGTGGGACATCAGCTGAGCCGGGTTGGCTGACACTGAGACAATCAGGAACAGGATGATGTGGCACTTGATGGGAACGCAGTGGGGAAAAAAAAAACTCCACTTTCATCTACAACATCGGGAATGATTTGTAGCGCTAATACTGTATGTAACAGCATAGAAATAAAAGTGGTGTATTTTAGAGCAGAAACTCAGGATATTGGCTACAAAAATTTATTTGAAACTGCTTTCTAAGCTACAAGCTAATAAAGTAGTTAAACTATAGCTGAGCTACACTTTAAAACACAAGTTAGCTATGCAAATAAATATGTTGAAGCTATTTAACTTTCTGAAATGGTGACAGCATGTGTCAAAAAGTATAAACAGCAGCATTTAACTAAATATATCACTTTAAAAAAGTGATGCAGGAACTTAAATGGTTTGAAGAATCGTTTAATCGATTGGCGAGTCATGTTAGTGAATCGTTTGTTTACATGAATCATTTGAATTCATGTGAACTAATTCACTAAAATGGATTGGACCTACAAATATGAGATAACGAAGCATTTAGAAAAGTATTTATTTTATATGTACCGTTTTTTTATGGCTAAACCATTTTTCATCGCTAAACTTTTCAATATTTTAAATACTACCAATCAAAAATAATAGTTAATTTAGAAGCCTTGCTACTTTTGTTTTACTTATTTAGGCACTCCTCAAATTGACAATTTCTCAAAGTAATTAAGTAATTAAATAAAAGGATTTAGAATAGATCTAATTATGTGACACTTTTACATGTGTCCGAAT
This sequence comes from Hypophthalmichthys nobilis, assembly GCA_037950665.1. Lineage (NCBI taxonomy): Eukaryota > Metazoa > Chordata > Actinopteri > Cypriniformes > Xenocyprididae > Hypophthalmichthys > Hypophthalmichthys nobilis. The sequence goes on along the minus strand of CM075489.1, from coordinate 9,682,157 downwards.
GCATAAAACTGAATATGTCGTTGCCCAAAATTATAAATAAATTATATAAATTTATATATATTTCAAACTGATTTTTTTAAACTGTCAGGATCTGAGATTAGGGTAACAGCATTAAATTAATATTTACCAATAAATGCAGCTAATAAATCTAGTTATAAAATGTTAAAATGGCAGCATTTTAAAAATAAAACAATACAAAGACTTGTTAGAAGATGATTAGAAGAATCGCTAATTCAGTTGGTGAATCTTTTATTTGATCAGTGAATCATTTGTTTTCATGAATCATGTGAACAAACTGATTCACTAAAATGATTCAGACCTCCCACTATTAAAAAGCGCATACATGTGACCAAAAATACCACAATGTACTGTTTTTTTTTTTTTTTAATCGCTAAACTGTAAAAGCAGCTTGTTATTCAAGAAGAGATGGCATTTAACAAATATAGTTAATTTAGTAGCATTGCTACTTTTGTTTTAATTTAGTTACTCCCTAAATTGAGAAATAATTTCTCAATGGTAAAACATTTTTGTCAAATGAAAAGATTCAGGAAAAAATCAAATGATGTACGTATAACCGTAAGTGTCTTGCCAATTACCCAAAGCTCAATCAATCTTTTGTTCAAGATGGAGCTATTTCAACTGACTCTTTGGCTATCAACAAGCTTCCCTGCTGTCGATTTACCATGCGAGAATCCATCCCTCTTGGTAATAAACAGAGTGCAGAAGGGAAACAGAGCGAGAGTGGGGAAATTAAAGAAAAGCAGACAGAAGCATTTCTAGCTCGTTCCTGCATTATGGTGCATTTCCATTTTTTTTTGCTTCAGTTTTAATCTCCATTGAATGACTGTCATCGCCCTCCGGCAGTAATTAGGAACGGACTCTGGACAACAACAGACAAGTCGGCCTAGCTTGTCTCAAGCAGCAAATTACCTTTAGCTTATGGTAAGCAATATTCCGTGCCAGGCAACTTTTACTGCTGATTAGCAATTAGCCCAAACTACCAGCAGCCGAAGAACTAATGTTTAATTTGGTCTGCTAATGATAGACTCCCATCTAGTGTGCGCAAGCTGGGAGAGCGAACTCAGAGGGAGGGGGCTGAGTGTAGAAACGTATGGATTTCTTCTTAATTCCTTTTCATTTACAACCTGACAGGCCTGCAGGAAGTAAGGAAATTTCTTAGTGATTAGTAATGGCTGCCCCCTCAAAGTGGCAAACAAATGTTAATGCTTCTCTTCAAGGCCTTCGCCCAGAAAATACACTCTCCTGAGGCCAAGTAATCATAGTGTTTTCTTTCACAAGCACAAAATTGCATTAAAAAAAGGTGACAGCAAAGAAATGAAGTGCACTACGTGACAAGAAGAACATGGACAGCTCCTGCTAATTGTTAAAAGGTGCATAAAATCATACATACAACTACTTAGATGAACATTTCAGATCCTAATGAAATTGAAAGTGAGTCTGGAGTGAAACAGCTCAACCTGGACTACACAAAAACCAAACCTGAAACTTTCTTGGATGAATTGGAACTGCTAATGCTAGTCAGACCCTATATCAAAAGTACACAAGTGAGAACTCTCATTGGTTGCTAAATACCTTGTTTTCCATAAAGAGGCTCTGTGTTTGTTTGCAAACATGAGCAAGTGGTGTCAGCGGGGGCTTCAAAGCGTCCCTTAAGACCCTGCTAATCATTCTCATGTAACCGAGCACACACTTGTGGGCTGGACCCGCCAAATCAGGTGGACTAGCTACAGCACTCACTCAAGGCAAGTTCAGCATAGATGCTTGTTAAGAATGTGCAATGGTTACCGTGGGAATTATCCCATCCCTCGAGGCTAGGGAGTTCTCGGCGCTAATGAACGGCAAGGATGAGGCTCGTTATCCTCCTCTGTCTGTCTGATATTCAGCCACAGTGTCTCATCTCGCACACGCGCCTCTCTCTAGTAAAGATGGAGGATAGATGGTGGATTTCACTCTCACGTGGACCAGCGCTCCAAGATTTATCCCCTGCGGTATACGGTTAGACTGAGAGATGATATTTCTCAAAGAAGCTGAAGGTCATTATCGGCCACGTTCACGTTGCATGCAAATATGGTTGTCACTTCTCTGTGTGCCTAATTACTTTCTCTACACATAGTGTTTGGTTGTTTTAATTTATATTCTATAACTGAATTCTTGCAGAGATGATGGCTTTTCATACAAAATTATTGTTAATAGACTTGGTATATATAGTACACAAGTCGTATGGACCACACTGTAAAAAAAAATATTGTTGGTTTAACTTAAAAAAAGTTAGTTACCTGGTTGCCTTAAAATTGAGTTCATTGAAATTTAAAAAAATTAGTTAATATAATGAAGGAGATTGGTTTAATAAATAGAAACTCAAAATATTGTTATCTGAACCACATTAATTATCTAAGTTGATTTGACAAAAGGAAAAAAGTTGTGATAACAAATCATGAAAATATTTTTTTACAGTGCAGTCGGGGGTGTGTATAGTGCTGTCAAATGACTAATCACGATTAATCGCATCCAAAATAAAAGTTTATGTTTACCTAATACTGTATATGTGTGTATATATATTCTACAGTATGTATATTTCATATATATATATATATATATATATATATATATACACACACACTACCAGTCAAAAGTTTGGAATCTGTAAGATTTTTAATGTTTTTAAAAGAAGTTTCATCTGCTCACCAAGGCTGCATTTATTTAATTAAAAATACAGTAAAAAACAGTAATATTGTGAAATATTATTACAATTTGAGTAAATGATGCTATTTGATAGTTGATGATAAGGATAAATGACATCAAGTTATTCTGCAAATGCCAGTCCTAGATTTGAGAAGCAAGTATAAAATAAAGTAGAAACACGGGAAACACAATCCTTCCCTTAGGGAGTGATGTTGTAAACTTCAGGCGCTTCATGCAGAGTTCGAAAAGAAAACAGGTTGTCCACGTTGACCAGTGTTGCATGTTGTTTGTTTACTTTTTCTTATTTCTTTCTAATTCTTCTTTCTCCCTTTCCAGTTCTTTTCATCAGACACAACCGAGAAACAGGTAAGGTGTGGTTATACTGCTTTGCAAGTTCAAAAGCAAAGGGATGTTTTCCTGTTCCTTTCCAAAGTCCACAAACCCAACTTTTTCAAATCTGTGTTTCTGATTTGTGCAAGCTCTTGGGAATGACAGCGGTGGAAAAGAAAAGGGGCCTGTGGAATCGAGTGGTGGGAGAGGTAGAGAGGGACAGAGAGAGACAGAGGAATGGGAAGGAGAAAAAGAAAGGGAAGGAGAGAAAGCACTAGAACATGGAACTCTCTCACTCATCCTTTCTCTTTCTTTCATACACACACACACACAAAAACACAAAAAAGACTGACAGGCTGGAGCTTCAAAGCTTTAGCTTCTCTCTATCCTTCCTCTGGTGTGGAATTTCAATGCAGTATTTCATTTTTCATTGGGGGGTTGGGGAGGGCGAGGAGGTTGGGGCAGGAGGAGTGTGTATTCTTTCAATGATCCACTTCTGTCCCTCTTATAGTGCTGATGTGTTTTAGTAAACTAATATCAACACAAATCCAGCCACACTGTCATCTGCAGCTAGTGTCTGCCACTCTGTAAAACTGTACCTATACAAAAATGTGATAAAGAAACCGTGGTTTTGTTCATATCTATGGCTTTCCTGTAGCTCAGTGGTTAGAGCATGGCACTAGCAATGCCAAGGTCGTGGGTTCGATCCCAGGGATTGCACATACTCAGATACAAACGTATAGTATAATGCAATGTAAGTCGCTTTGGATAAAAGCGTCTGCCAAATGCATAAATGTAAATGTAAATATCTATTTGGCACAGAGAAAAAAAAACTTTAGGTGTCCTATAACTTTTCCATTGAGATTAGAAGTTGTTAGAAGATGCATGAGTGGCGACAGATGTTGTACAGTATGTAAAATGTATCATGTTGCAGTTCCTTTGAGTTAATGGGCACCAAAGACATTTTTATTATTTAATTATTTTTTTTTTTATTTTTTTTTAGATAGTTTATTTTGAACCCAATTTTTACTATAAAAGTTTTTACTGTTACAGTTTTTTTTTAATTAGTGCATTAGGTATCATGAACTAACAATAAACAATATTTTTACAGCATTTATTAATTAAAAAGTAAAATTAAAAAAATAAGCAAATAATAGTGTATTTATACTTTACCATTAACTTTAATTAATACATGCTATAAACATTTATTAACTAATTTTCATCAACTAATTTTAACAAATTGAACCCTATACAATGATAATGAATTTGATGTATAAACGTGTATAATGTATTAATGGTATTAATAATGTACATCTTTTCATAAATAATTGTAAACAAAGTTAAAATGCATTATAATATTTGCGGATTCCTTGTTGAAATTGGTTGATTATCATGTTTTAATGCATTATACTTTCTAAATGTGTGTTCAATTAATAAATAAGTATTATAATGTATTATAACTGTTTACAATTATTAATGAGACCATAGAGTATATTATAAGATGCATTAAAAGGCATAATTAATGCATTAAAAATACTTTTATAATGCATTATAGATAAAGGCTTTAAGTAAGTCAAGCGATACCGTAACAATTTTCACCCAGAGCTTGCTTGTAAATTTCACAATTAATTACAAAGAAATGGCAAGTAAAACATTGAATTAAACATGAAATTTTGAAGTTGAATTTTTTTCTTGTGAAAAACACTCCAATAACAACTTTAAAAAATATTTTTTACAGTGTAGCCGAAAAATCCCCCAACACACTTTTTAATCCTCCAGCTTGTGCCATGCAGGCTGAAATCCCAGACTCTTAAACTCAACTTTTTTTTATTTTATTTTTTACAAAATGTATCCATCTCCATCACCCAGTTGGTGGCTGGCCATAGACACCTTTGAGCCACCATTATTTTATCTTAGCGTACTTAAAGGTCTGTAGGATCCACAAGCCTTTGAGGGTAAGTGGTGCCTCTAGTGGCACATCAAGGAGGTGAGAGCAGGCGGAGAGGTCAATGCTCAGGGGTACCTCGGCTATCTCAACCTCGTCCTGGGGTGCTGCCCATAAGGGACGTGTCAGCGTGTTGCGCCTCTGATAAGGAAAGGTCAATCTGCTACCATCATCCCATGGCCCAAGGCCCGCTGAAAATACCAGAAGAGAAGTCAAAGAGCCGCAATACATCTTATAATATCAAGTTTTCCTTTCTTTAGGCCCCAACGTCGAAACCTCCAACCGTTTTCTCATATATTCCTTCAGTAACATGCATCATTTTAAGATTCCACTCCTTGAAGCGCACAATCACGCACAGGCTTCTTCTTTTCCTGCCCCCACCCCCCGAACCATCTCACTCTGTTATTTCTGATTAGCTGTAAACGAGCAAATATTTTCCCAGTGTTCGCCAGGTTAGATCCCCATTTAATTAAACTGGCTCATTATGTCGCTCTCTGATTAGTGGAGGGGAATCAATTATTCAATTCACAAACATGGGCCGCAGGAGCTGGAGGTGCACAAAGAGCTGCTCATTTAATTCCAAGGACACTAATTAGCTACAAAGCAAAGCTGCAACTTTCTGTCTCCCTTTCCCCCACCCTCCTTCCTCAATTACTGCGAACGTAGGACACTGGGTGTGAGGAGCGGGGAGGAGGGCTGAAGCAGACGAGAAGAGGAGAGCATGATGGGAAACGTAGGTGGGGCGGGTCAAAGCGTTCCTTATTTGGCAGGATTCCCGTCTTGTTAGCGGGGTCGAGATGTTGCGGACGGCGGTGTTATTTGCTGATATGTAGATCGGAGGGAGAGCTAAGCATCCAGGAAACGACCCCAGGGATTTCCAGCAGCTTCAAACTCAAAGGCCTGCCACTTTTGTTCTCCGCAATCAAACGGCGGGCAATTATCCGAATTATTGACAGCAGATTTCTCATTTCAACTGCAAATTAAGGCTATCAATAAAGCTTTCTGATGCAAAAGTGACTAATTAACCAACGGAGTGGAGCTCTGAAGCTGCGTTGTAAAAGGAAAAAAAACTCCAGTCGGTAGCACGTAGTGGAAACACAGGGGAACTAATTAGTTTAATTATCAAAACAGCTAATTAAAATTACACAGTTGCCTAATTAGTTCTGTGCTTCTTGCTGTCTCTCTCTCCCTGTCTCTCTTATTTCCTCTTTGCCCTCTCACTCTTTAATTGACAGGTTGAAGTTAAATATAAAACGGGAGGAGAGAGAGAGGAAAAAGAAGAAGGGAAAATATGTATGGTGGGGTACCGAGAGTTTAACACATTATCTCGGCTGGTGCCGTTTGCGCAAGTGGCAGCTATCTGGAGCAGGAAAACATCCAAGCAATTCTAAATTTTCTCCTACTAAATTCTCTTTGATGTGAATAAATTTATCCTCTTCTTGTTATCCTGACCAAAAACAACATGAGATAAAACTTGCCATTCTGTAAAAGACAAATTTTGTTTTTGTCATAGCTTTCATCTATATGCTAATCTACTCCTAAACGTTGACTAAATTCACTTTTACATCCATATTTATTTTTTCTCTTTCAGGAAAATGGAGCAGTGATGACTCATCCTGCACTACAGAGATTTTTGTCCAATCAGATGCTCTCTTGAAAGAGAATGCCCTGCCCCCTTTCATACCTCATGCTAGCAACTAGTAAGTAGTAAACCATGGCAGTAATGTGGCTATTTAAAAAACAGGGATGATCCATTCAAAATGTCTCATCCAAAATTCCTGTTTCAACAGGAAACATGCTGACACAGTAAAAATGAAATGGCTTGATGTGTGCAGTTTTAAGTCATGTTGACAAGTTGGAGTTTTATTTGCTTTATTGTTGATGATATAAAGATATTGGTTCTTCAAAACATAATAGCTTGCTTCGCCTCTGAAACAACTTTCCTTATGGATAAACACCTACATTTTTTTTATATTCTTTCACTCGTTATTTTTAATATCCTTTCACTTTCACACATTACAAAAGTAAAATGGATTGTACTTGTAACTTCTGTTTCATGTTGAATAAGAAGTCTATTTTGAGAAGGAATGAGGAGCAAAAATACTGTTAATAGGAGAATGAAAGCAAAAGTGTCCATTTTCTTTCTGTTTGATTTGTGTGGATGTGTGAACAACAATATGATGACTGATACATGATGGACATCACAATTTACAATCCAGTGTACTGCAGGTGAAAAGTTAAACTGTTGAAAATTCTTGATGCAACCATATAATTGTTTGTCTTCTCCCAAACAGCAGCAAAAATGATGGCAGAAGAAAGGTGAAAGGTGATACATTTTTAGGTAAAACGTTATTTCTATGGTCCACTTTAGACATTCTACTAACCAGGGCTTGAGTGGTTGTAAACTAAATTCACTAGCCACTCAGCATTTTCACTGGCCACAATTTTGACATCGATAGCATGAGGAAAAACTGCTATATAGATATTTTTAATATTATTTGGCAGCAGGTACGCATATTAGGCTGCTGTCACTTTAAGACCTGACACACGGATCCATTATACTGTTGTTTTCTTTCTCAACTGTTTACGTTCACTTAAAACATAATTGACTGTGTTTACGTGTGTTTACTTGCCAAGACCGACATTTTGTAAGTACACACATTTATTTTGTGTGTATTTGACTGTTTAAGCGCAATAAGCAGCGAAAAAGAACTCAATTTAATTCTAAGAGGCAGCTTTATGTGCGTGCACCTTAGGTGTGAGCACAAAATCTGTGGGAGTTAGTAAAAAATGCATTATATGCGTAATCTCATGCCAAAATTCAAGCTATGCAACACCAACAATATTCAACCGGAGCAAATGAAACAAGTGAGTGAGGGGAGGCGGGTGTGTGTGTCAACTTTTTGTCGGCGAGAGATGAGAGAGCGAGAAAGGGCAGCTAGTATCATGTACAGTATATTCTGGGTAAAATGAGTATTGGAATCATTTCAGATATTTCAGTAAAATTCAACCCGCCAAAGTGGCTTGCATGAATGACTGCGTTACATGCCACTGCTGAAATCCACCCGAATTTGGCGGGTTGGCGGGTGTTAATGTCAAGCCCTGCTACTAACTACAAGTTACTTTGCAACTACATGTAAACTAACTCTTGTTAGTAGACTGTCTGCTTAATGTCTGCTAACACTTTATTTTGATGCTCCCCAAAAAACATTCTACTGACTATAACTTTGCAACTACATGCCAACTCATTCTACTTACCCGAACCCTAACTCCTAACCCTAACCTAACAGTCTACTAAAACTCTAATGAGAGTTAGTTGACATGTAGTTGACAATGACCATCAAAATAAAGTGTAACCCGTTTGGGTATATAAAAGCATGTTTAGGAGCTTGTATCACTTTAAAAAGCACCAGTGGAAGGCCTCTTTCATTGTATGAGGTGTCTCTGTATATCAGATCGGCCTCTGAACATGCAAATGGGCCGGAGGCCTGTCTTACCACCTGGCTCCTTTTGGCCATGCTGGTATTTTTAGCAACGCTAATCAGGCAGCTTATTATTGCTCGAGTTCACAGAAACTTTGAACTCCAGACTCCCTCTGCCTAAAAGATTCATGAAGGCCGTGGCATCGGGGACCTGCTTAAGTTTGCAGTGGGGTCAGAGATCGGCGTTATCCCTTCGGCAAGTGCAGAAAAACAAATTGCATATGTTAAGGGCATGCCTAGTACATAGTGTATTGTTCAATTCACGGTTTCTTTTCCCAGTGTTTAAATTATACCTTAAGCTAGTTTTTAGGCTATACAGGCTTTACAGAGCTAACAAAACAATTCTGTAAATAAGGGTAATAGACGACCCCCAAAATGACTGCACTGGGATATTTGGTTGACCTTCAACAATAAAAAATCAAGTCAACCGGTAGTTATACAAACATATTGAGTTACAGGTTTACACAGGTTTTATTTTAAAATTATTTATATACTATAGAATTTAATAATATTTTGAATTAGCTATTTTTATATTTTCAGTTTTCGTTGTAATTTTAGTTTTAGTAATTTTATGTGATTTTGTCATTTTTATTAGTTTTTGTTTTTTATATTTCTATTTAGCTCTAATTTATTTTTTATTTCAATTTATAGTTTTAGTAATTTCAGTACTTTAACTTAATTTATTTCAGTTAGTTGCCAAAGCAACATGTCTAATTTTCATTTAATGAAAAGTTTAACTTTTTTAAGTTTAATTTTTTTTTTTTATCAAATATTTATATTGTATTTTATTTCAGATTTATTTCAGTTAACAAAATGAATTTTAATAGTTTTATTTAACAATAACCACACAGATTTTGTCGGAAGATGCTTGAAAACAAGTGACGTTTGATCATGTCATTGGCGTCCAAACTGATGAGTAAAGACAACGTATTTTATGTCTAAAGCTGCAACGGAGGGTTTTCAGTGAATAATGACTTAAATTTTGATCTGTTCCTTATATATCCATAGTGTATGGTTTCAGAAGACACACAAACTTGAAACTTGTAGTTTTGTACATTGGTAATTTCATATAGATAGCCTACAATTTAATAGCATATAGTTTTATATACGAATGGGGTGTTTGTCAACTGATTGCACTCCGTCAGAGTTTCCAGTGTTGACAGCTCCGTAAAATAGCCTAGTACTGAAAGCACTGTAATTTTTCTGTATTGTATAGGCCTACTGAAAAGTACAATACACAAATATTATTTTGAGTTACGCCCATTTCTGAACAAATAAAGTAATAATTGATGTCATAAATACACAAGCCTGATTTTTGTTTTAATTGTCAGAATATGACAAATAAAAAAAGTCACAAATGATGCTTAGCTTACATTTATAATTTAATGAATAAATAATTCAATAATAAATGAACATAGCCTACAGTTTATTATGTATGTCATTTTATTTCAAATGTCAGTGTTATGTCATGATTTGTCATAGGCTATTACACCAATTTGTAAGGCGGCAATTTTGAACATTTCCTTAATACGTATAGACACGTAAATTTTTATCGAAGGCCAAAAGGGCCAAAAACACGCAAATTTTAACACGTCAACAACACGTAAAATGTGTGTTTTTCACACGTATTTAACGTGGATTTCACGCGCTAAATACGTGTTGAATATGCGTATTTAACGCACTGATTTTTCACGTGCAAACAACACGTATTTTACATGTGAAGTACGCATTAAATATGCGTGAAATACACATATTTTACGTCTTGGTGACGTAAAAATTCATGTATTTTTGGCCCTTTTGGCCTTCCATACATTTTGGCCGAGTTAAGGTGGCAATTTTGAACGTGTTTCCTTAACGTGTAGACACACACATTTTGGCGGTGTAAAGGATGTAATTTGGCACTCTTTACCCTCATATTGATACTTTTTTTTAGTTTATGGTGCATTACGTAGTGTTATCTAGCCTACTGTACTAAAGTAAATTAATAAATGTAATGAGATGAGAAATGTAAAGAGTTTTGTTGTTTATTTTTCTTTTGATATGTTATATTGATTAGCCTATCATTTATTATGTAATGTAATTTTATTTCAAATGAGGAAAATAAAGTGGATTTAATCCAAGGAGCTCTAAAAGAATTTTAGAATCGTTGTCTGAAATTAACCGTTAACCAAGAGTAAGAATTTTAAACAGATTAATAGCCATCTAGAAATATTTTGAGTTTTTGATACAAAAAACAAAACAAAAAAACAAACAAAAAAAAAACAGATAATCATGTATAGGCTAAGTCGAGTTTTCTTAGCCTACATTCAAAAATAATACCGGCCCCATAAAGCGAAATGTTATAATGCACAAACATAAACACTATACTGTAAACATGGACTATTTTATTTCCCCTCACCCCAAAACAAATCCTATAAAATCCTATTAAATTTATTCAAAACACCTAATACCTAAACACGCCAAAACAAATTCATTTAAAGTGAAACTGAAAGTAGCTGGCGTTGGGCTCACACCTCTCTCATTATGAACTGTTTTGGAAAAGAGCTAGCTGAAAATATATCAAAATATTTTCGTTTGTGTTCCACAGATTGAATAACACCGAGCGGATTTGAAATGCCATGCAGGTGAGTAAATAATGACAGATTTTTATTTCTTTAATAATTATGCTAACTTCCATTTTGTTGTCATTTGTAAGAAACTTTGAAGTGAATTCTTCAGTGCACTTGTAAACCAGGAGACTTTATTAGACCGTGAGTGAATATGAAAGGTCTTCCAAAATGAAGGCTTTTGTGTATAAAATGCAATCTCGGCCGGGCCTGCCGGCAGGGGGATGCATGTAGATTGCAGGGTGAATTGCCTGCAAAGCTGCTGTCCGATTTGAATTGTCAATGCGTCGCCGTTCCATTTGACTCATACAGAGACCACTTTGGCTCAGATAGTGCAAAGACAGATTCCATCAGGTCCTTATCTGTTACAACCTGCATTGCTTGCAATTGGATTCAATAGTGGCCAATAATAGTGTTATTTTTTTAAACATTAGGATACCTGTTTCTTTTTTTCTTCTTCTTCTTTTGCACTGGTCAGCAGCAGGGTGTATAGGGATGAGAAAAAGGATATAAAAGGGAACCTTATTCTACCTTGTTTTTCCCACCTCCTGCTGGCCATGAATAGTGCATTATTCCGATCATTTTTCTGACTTTCAGGAGGAAAAAGTAATTTTATCTGGTAAAGGATATATTTTTTCTTTCAGCCGGCCCATCCCAAGAGTGGTGTGCATTGTGCCGGGCTGAAGAAATCTTATCACTGTATTGATACATCACAAAAGCCAAACGCAATCATTGTCTATGAGAGATCCTCTGAGACCAATTTAGACCCCACAGACTTTGACCATAACATTTAAATCAGCAAAACCGACTCATTTAGCGCTGGCTATGATAGTTCTGAATACAATTATAGCACCCTCAACATGGCAGAATTCATTAAAATAGCCATATAACTGATATCAGTGTTGGTCCAATTTTTCCATAATTTCCTCACTCTAAAATAATTGGACCTAGATCTCGTTTTAAGGCCATGGGAGAACTTTGATGGGACTCATTTGCAATGAGGGTGTCTTTTTCAAACAAGACATTAATTAAGTGAGAGTATCTGCTCTGCAATTCCCTGCCTTATATATATTTTTTGACAGCTTTAAGGAATTAAAAGAACGGTTCACTCAAAAAAAAAAAGTAATTATTTATTCACCTTCATGTCGTTCTAAACCAACCTGTATAACTTTCTTTCTTCCGTATTACAAAAAAAGTGCATATTTTGAAGACTCATGCAGCTCTTCTATTATATACCATAAGACAGCTTTGTTTGAGGAACAGGCTGATATTGAAGTCATTATTCCCTGCTAATCTTCCTCTCCAGTGAGCTGTTAACTCAAGATTCACTGTGACTGAATCATTAGTCAACACACTGAGTCAGTATGTTGAACTCCATGGCTTGGAATTTATTCTTATTATATTATGACTTTAATCTTATAATTCTATGACATTGTTTTTATAATTTGACTTTTTTCTCAAAATATATCATGACTTTATTCTCATCATTGTTTTTTTGTTTTTGTTTTTTCTTAAAATGTTACTACTTTAGTCTCATGGCGCTACAACCTTATTCTCGTAACATTGAAGTAGCAATATTTTGAGAAAAGAGTCAATGTCATATTGCTACAACTTTTCAAAGTATTAATATTTTAATGTCATTATGCTTAACTTTATTTTATTTTCACATAATTTCTTTATTTTAACATACTTCTTTTATTGAATGTTTAAGGGTTCACCCAAAAATGATAATTCTGTCATCATTTACTCACCCTCATGTCGTTCCAAACCTGTATGACTTTTGTTCATCTTCGAAACACAAATTATGATCTTTTTGATGAAATCTGAGAGATTTCTGTCCCTCTATTGACAGCTACGCAACCGACACTTTGATGCTTCAAAAAGTTCATGAAGAGATTGTAAAACTAAACTATTTTACAGTCCTGTTCCCCATGTACATTATTATAGTAATTACAAAAACTGGGTAATAACTAAGAACTAACCCTGAAACTACCCCTAATCCTAATCTTAACCCATGTAGTTACCTTATATTACCCAGTATTTTCTTAGGTAAGTACACTGTAAGTACACATACTGTAAAATAAAGTGCAACCTTATTCACATATAAACACTGATCAGCGAACATAAACAGAAGCTCAACCGAACCTGCTTGATGCGTGAGAACAAACCTTTTGCGGAAGCTCAAATTTGCTGCATAACACACGAGAATGAACCTCATTGGTTCTCGAACTTCAGTCAAACATGCTTGAGCTTCCGTTTACCACAAGTGATGTGTGAGTTGATGAATGTTTACATGTGAAAATAAGCTTAAATTCAATCTGTTCATCATATAAAGTGATCGAGTCTCTTCAGAAAATTTGGGCTAAACCGCTCAATTCATATGGATTAGTTTTACGGTCTCTTTATGAACTTTTGGAAGCATCAACTTGTCAGTTGTGTATGGACTGGAGGGACAGAAATCTCTCAGATTTCATCAAAAAGATCTTCATTTGTGTTCTGAAGATGAATGAAAGTCTTACATGTTTGGAACGACATGAGGGTGAGTAATTAATGACAGAATTTAAATTTTTGGGTGAACTAACCCTTTAATATTTGACTTTATTCTTGTCAAAATCTTGTAAAAGTTATGGCTTTATTCGCAAACTTTCAATTTAATATTCAAAATTTTGACTTTCATTCTCAAAGTATTACTACTTTAATGTTAATGTTTGGCTTTATTCTAAAAGTCCTATTTCAGGATTACAGCTATGTTCTCAAAAGTTAGAATTTAAAAGAAACAGTCCAAATTATCTTTCATTGTAAAGAAAAGAGCTGCATGATGATTATTCAAAAATATTCAACTGATAAAAATTCCATGGATTTGGAAAAATAAATAACAACTGTCATCTTTCAGTGAATTATTCCTTAAAAAAATTGGACATTAAAAATCTATTTTTCGAGATTTCCCATGCGTATTCCCATGCGTAAATGAAATATGAAGTTCTCCAAACATATCATTATGAGCCGTAGTGGTACTATTCCCAGTTTCTTAGTGTGCTAAGGAACGATAAAAGCAAGTCTCAATTTGCCTTCATGTTAAAAGTTCAAGTCAAATATTCATCCTTTGCCTGAATCACATTCCGATTTTTTTGTCCTCTAGAGTCGAGCGTGTTGGTATCAAGTCAAACAATGTGTGTATCTGTTCAAAGAGTCAGAATAAGATGGGTGAAACTCTTTAAGAAAAGCCTTTTTTGATTGCTTCAGATGCAGACGTTCGTCTCTTGGAACAGAACAGAGCTGTCGCAAACTCCATCTTATTTACATTTTCTTTTTTTCCCACCCCACACACATACGCCGCACCGTTCCAGAAACGCAAAAGGGAAGGAGCCCAAAAAAAGAGTGTCTTTCAATGCCAAGGTGCCAGGGCCTTCTTTTAAGCCGTAAATGTTCTGACGCAGGAGAAGAGAAGGCGATAATGAGAGCTGAGCTCCTTTCCAAGACGTCCGTATTGTTTTAATTGTTCGAGCCACATAACGGAAGAGAAGCGAAGTCTCTGAGCTGCAGCGCCAACATTTAAAAAAAGAACAAACCTGGCTTTTTCCAATGTGTTGGAGCAATTATGTACAAACCCTGTAATTATGCATATCTTTTTGAAACATGTAAAGCTGTATGGAAATGAGTCTGGGCCGATTTAACTCCACACCACGCACCCCCCACCGGCAGCACATTGTTTGATATTTCAGACAGTTTTGGAAAAGTAATGGGGACTTTAAGTCAAGGTTTTGTGCGAGCGTGAGCGTGTGTGAACGTGGGTGTGAGCGCGCTGAGCTAAAAGGGGAAGCTTTAGGCCATTTATTGCGGGAAACGGTGAGAAAGTGCTACAAAAACACACCCCATGTGAAACTCCTTCCCTTCCTCCTGCCTCGTTGTGGCTTCCCCTCCCCCTTCACGTGTGAGGTCCCACCCTTAATTAAGTCTGCTGGGGTTTAAAAGTGTTGAATCTTGTTTAAAGACCATCTCAGCACATTTAGAGGACCGCGCGGGTGCACGCGCACGCATGGTAATCAGGCCATCCGCTGGCATTTGAGTGGAAATTGTATTTTCAGACAAACCACCCCCCCACACACACACACACTTGTTTTCCCAGCGATTTCTGAAAAGATGCGGCGTGTCTGGAGATGAGAAAGCCGGGCCGATTGTTCCCGGCTGTAAGTGAGAATATCTCTGCTCAGCACCTCTGTTTCGTGCAATTACCACTCGTTAATCCTTTCAGAAAGAAATTCAATTACTTTTATCAAGGTTATTTCATACATGATAGACAGCGCTGATGCGAGGGTGCAATGAAAGCGAGCGTTTTGTGTTTCTGGCCAAATAATTGAGCTACGCTTGCTCTTCCAGGAGAATGGTCTTCCCAGAACCACGACAAAGCGACTTGTAACAGCTCTATGGGCGGCCAATAATGGGGACATTATTCCGGTTCACCAGGAGCTAAGCACCTGTTACCGCTCTTCAACGCAGAACCAACACTGACATTTAAAATTTTCATTTTCAACATTGATAACAGCTTATTGGCAGGAGTCGGCGCCGGTAAACCGACGAAGGCTCTTTAAATGTGCGCAAAGTGGCGAGATTAAAATCAAATAGGTGTTTAGGTTTTCTTCCTTCCCCGTTTCTTCATTCCCTTCTTTTTCTGCTTGACTTATCTGCATTCGTTCCCCTAGACCCTCTCTCAGGAAGAGCAGTGGAATCTGGGTAGCTTCCCCCCTCCCTTCCGCACCAATTACCCCTGGATGGATTTTTTTTTTGGAGTGAAGCCGGATAATTGTGTAATTATCTGGGTGAAATAGGAAGTCTAATGTGTTAAAGTGGGATTTTTTTAAGCCATGGTGTGGAAGGAGTATGGCAGGACCAACCTGCCAGAGAGGTGGACGCTCAACCAAATTGATAAGCGAAGAGATAAGTCCCACTCGGCTGAAGTATAGTAGGACCACCAATTCCATTTTGGAGAATGCAGGGAGACCCAGAAATTGATATACCACCTCCCCCAACATAAACAAATCAAGTGATATTCAAGTGCTGGGACCAATTTTTATTATTATTGTTATGTACATATCAGACATACATGTTTATATAGAATATAAATAAAATAATAAAATAATACCAGTGCCAAATAAGTGTCCCACTGACTTTGATCAATGATGATTGGTCAACAGGCCCTAAGCACATCATTTTAGGTCCCGCACAGACAATGTGCTTCACTGGGCGTCAATTCTGAAAGCATCATGACCACTTTTTGAATTGGAAAAAAGCATCTGATTAGTTTATCAGTGTATTTTTGTCCCAATATGATGATTGGATAAGGTTTTAAATGGCTAAATGGGTGAAACAAACAGCTAGTAATTAAGATGATGATGCACATGATTCATAAAGTAATATTCTTGCATCAGTTGTGCATAACACTGTGAAACCTGACTCAATTTTACTTTAAAAATGGTGATCATCTTAAATATCCAAATTGGAGCAATAACATTCAGATTATTCTCTTGACTCCACTGCTTACAAAGCCAAGTTTTGATCAATAAATAAAATGAACTAACTACTGGAATTCCAAGGTGGTCTGTTCCCATTTAACAAGCACAATATTACATTGACCCTAAACTGCTTTTCTTCACACGTGATTTCACACTGGCAGATCTGAGATCTTGGCTCCAAGACAAAGCTGCTGGTAAACAGCAACTTGTGAAAATGAGGGTTTGGAGGGAAGAGAAACAACACAATGAAAATTCAGGGGAAAAGCAACATGAGATATGTTGTCTCCTTCAGCGGTTGTTAGGAAATAAATTGCTTTTGAAAGTAGAAATGTTTACCTCAATTGAGAGACGTTTTATGCCCTTGACAGGAAATTATTTCACAGCTTCTCTTGCGGTTGCTCTTTCCAATGGTCATGTTTTCTTAACCTTACAAAATAACTTGGCCTCTACATTCACCTCGAGTATAAACACTTATTCTGTGTTTTGAGGCCTCTCTCAACGGGTACCTTAACTAATTTCTTTCTTCTGTGGAGAAACTGCCAAGACAGAATGGATGGAAAAGATGCGTGCTGCTATTCTGACTACTCCCCATATTTGCCCTTTGTGTTGAGTATGTAGCAAGTGGCAGAAAGTAAATCGAATGTAGAATTGCACTGACAGTCAAAAATGGGACGTTTTTTTTTCCACGTTTTTTTGCTCTTTAAATTTGTATTAAAAGTATGCACCTTGCTCACATAATATTGCAGTTGTTGTTAGCAAAACAAATCATATGAACTGTACAATTGAGAGTAAAATTTGTTTATGGCTGTTAATGTTAGTGTAGTGTAGGCACCGTTGGCCCATTGTTAGTTTCCCGACCAATTTAGAACTTATCACTTCAGTTTAATTGAGTATGTGGCAGAACTTTGGGAACAGACAGAGCATATAAGATGAAATCTGAAGGTACATCAGAATGGCACATTGCTTCCATTCTGTATTAGTCTGCAGCTCTAATGATCAATTTTTGGAACACATTTTCATCTAAATACCATTTGAAGAGTTTCGGACCACAAACTTGAACAAACAGACTGTGACAATGATGACAATCATTACAGACACTAGCATTAACAGACACAAATATATATATATATATATATATATATATATATATATATATATATATATATATATATATATACTTGCTCATTGAATCTCCAAATTAATATAGAAGCAATATAATTTTTATTTTATTTATTAGTAAATTAATAAATTAAGGCCAGTATCACCAGTGCCAATACTGCTACTGATGGGCCCTATTTTAACGCATTGGTCTGAACCACTTAGGGCGTCTGAATCCACTTCTCCTAGTTTAACGACGAACAAAAATGGTCGACGTGCCAGGCGCATGGTCCAAAAGGGTTAGTCTCTTAATGAGTCATGAGTGTGTTTAACGTGCAATAAACCAATCAGAGTGTCATCTCCCATTCCCTTTAAAAGCCAGGTGCACTTGGCGGATTGCTATTTACATGGCGGAATATAGACACCCTCAACCTGACGAGTCAGTTTAAATGCATGTGTGTATTGCCATGATTGGTCAAATAATATGTTCATTTAAATCTTTTTAAACCATTTAAAACACTTAACTATTTAACTTGTGAGGATACTAGCCAAAAACAGGAATTTTGACACAATTTTGTGTGTTTTGTTCTTTCAAGCGCGATAGGACACAAAAGAGAGCTCAATGTGTACAGCTGACCCTCTCTCGGTCCTCACTGTAGCATGTTCTGTTTAAAATGAGCCGTAAAACCACTTTAAACAGATATTAATCGCATCTCATATACAAATCAGTGAATTATTCACTTAACCGATTCGTTCAAAAACACTGATTCATTCAGTAAACATGATGTGACTGTGTTCATGATTAGTTCAGGAACAAAACATTTCTTTCAGCAGCTAAACAAGTGACTGCCTTTATGAACGAATCAAGGAATCATTTGATCAGCTGATTAATTCAGAAACTTCTTTACTGAATGTTATTCCGAGTTTTACAGCAGTGACTACTTTGGCTTTGTTTTATTTTCAGCAATATTTATGTCATTATTGTGTCTAAAATGCAAGTTACTCAACAATAACTTGTTTATTGAACGGCACATAGTGGAATAGATCTTCCATGTAGACTGCATCACTTGTATTTTCTTTTGATGTGACACTTGTTGTATTCTGTTCTGGGGATACTGCTGTAAAGTTTCTCATATTGTAGATTTAAATCACTTAAATGGTGAACATTTGCTGACAGAATCTGACTTGTTATACAAGGCACAGGCATAATGCCTTTCTGTCAAATGTTTATAGTTCAAAATTAATGAACGAGTCACACCTGGGAATTGAGATTTCATCAAATCTCACTTAAAGAGGCAACATCTATTAGCACCTCACACTTTAGCAGGCAGCATTTTAAACAAACAACGCGCTCCATCAAACAAGTTAATGCTTTTACGGTTCATACATTCAATTTTACAGCGTATATCAGCGCAACCTCCTTTGAGAGCGATGGCACCACAGTTTATCGAGCACCTCTCAACCACAAACACAGGTAAACAAAAACACAATGGCACTCCAACCAAAGGGCCCTGTGTACAGCTGACCCTCTCTCGGTCCTTACTGTAGCATGTTCTGTTTAAAATGAGCTGTAAAAGCAACAAATGATGCTAAATTAGGCGCAAATGGATATGGATTGTACTAAAAAGTTGAATGTGAACCTCTCACACTATAGTGCTGCTGTCATTACAGCAACAGGGGAACAAAATTAGCAAAGTCTGACATTTTAATTTAATAAAAAAATTAATTTAACATTTCGTTCAATTTTAGACAGACAACATACTTTTAAAATATTATTAAAATGAAAAATATTTAAAAATGGTGCAAAATAAAAGCATTTTCACGAGTGGTCTCAAACCTTTGGACCTCTTAGTATTTTACTGTGAACTTAAAGGGGTCATGAACTGCATTGTTTTATTGTTTTATAATGTTTCCTGCATGGGGTGCACTTATAATATTAGTATGCTTTTTACATCAAAAATTGTCATAATTTAGAAATAAAAGGCATTTTTCCTACAATGATTTTAGCCCTCTGATTTGAACGCTCTGTTTTAAGGGGTGTGTCTGCTGCGAGACTTCAGTGTAAACGCCCACTGCTGTGATTGGCTAACATCTTTGCAATATGAAATAGCTAAGTATTACTCTCTCGAAAACTTTTAGCACGTCTTTACTATTGTGAAAAGTGTTGATTATTACACTTAAATCTATGGCATTATATTTAGATTGTGGCATGAAAGGTTGCAGTGATGACGTTGTAGCCGATCACTGACATGTTGTGCATGAAAGCAGTGATCTCGTCATTGCAACTCAATTCTGCACATGAATGCTTTCATCATAACTAACAGTGCAAACTCAATGTAACTAAGAGATCTGTTGAATAAAACAGGAGTTTTGTCGTGACTCCAGAACTCAGTCGCTGAAAAACTCGCGCTGTTTGATTGACAGCTCTAGCGATTGTAAAGGGAGCGTTCTTTGACCGCTTTCTATGTATAATTTAATCACCGTTTAAATTACAGATTATTTTTTGTCCTACTAAGAGAAACAATGTAAAGTTGACCGTTTAGTCTCTGGTTTGATATACTGACACAAAGAACATCTGACTGTACATGATTACAGATTACATATCAGATCAGGCATTAGAATTAACACAGTTAATTCTTACTTACATTTTGTTGCATTACTGTTGAGTCCATATCGTAAAAGTCTGTTTGCAAAGCCTGTGCTGAAACGCGATTGATTTACCAAAGAATCCACAGTGAAATGTACCGAATAGAAATAAATAAAGCTTAACTGAGACATTCACATTGTTGAAAATAAATAACCATATTCCTTGCATTAGGATCCTTTGAAAGGTAATGTTTTTAGTAGGGATGCAACAATACCATTTTTTTTAAGGACTGAGTTTTTTTTTTTTTTTGATGTTGCAGTTTTCCAAGCACAACACAGTGAGACTAATTAATGTAGGACAGCTTCTTTATTATTACTCTACTGAAAAAAGTAATAATTTTTATGTGCTTGTCACAAACTTAAAGAACAAAAATTTCACAGTGTCCAATAACCTTCTAAGGGCATAATTACCAATATATATAATTGTTGTTATATAAAAAGAAATTTACAAACAAATTACAAACAATACAACAAATACTATAGAGATACAAATTAAATAAACTTGTTTTTCAGATACAGTAAGTTTATTTACCATGTATACATTTATTTAACATATTTTGTTGTTTTATTAACATTAATGACAAATATAGGCTACGGTCCCTTTAAGACAGAATCCATGGATACTGGCACATATCCTGTTTCCACCCAAATGTTTACATCCACTTAAGCCATAACCGCCTGTATTTACGTGAGATAAACGATGGACATTTTGACAACTATGTGCGCATTTGACCATTCAGGCGCAACCGATCGCGCGCTGTCTGAGAGAACTGGAATCGCGCGCAAGAAAGAGAGAGCGCTTCTGGTCTGTGTCATTCAGCGCGATTCCGCCTATCCCGCCTTCACTAAGCGATAACGAATTGTGATTGAAAGCATGCAGTTCGCAATGTGTGGGTTGTCATCATTCATTTTGAAGTATTTCCACACCCCTGAGGCTGACATTGTTTCTGCTGCTGCCGCCGGTGTCTCTGTGCACGGAAAATTCTGTCAGTTACGTCACGTGAGGTATCGGTCTTTGGTATCGGGGTATTTTTGCGAGTACGAGTACAAGTACATGAGCTTGGTATCGGCCGATTCTGCTACTGGTATCGGTATCAGTGCATCCCTAGTTTTTAGTCCTGTATCGCTTTTCCCTCCTCCTCATCTCACTAACACGCCAGTGGGCAGGGCTAACATTGCAATGATGAAGTAGGCATTGATTTCTTCTGGGGAGGCGGCGTTTCACCTATCCGTCATAGATAGGCACATCCCAGGACAAGTCGTTCGATGGCCCTGCTGTCAATAAAAGCTTTTATTGGACTAACAAGGAAGTTTTCAGTTCTGAAACTTACAGGATATTCTTATAGTACGATGACCTCTTATATATTAAAAGCTCAAGGAAAAGTTGATTTCTCAATTCATGACCCCTTTAAGTTTAGTATGTTAAATGCATTTGAAACAAAATTCCCAACTTTAAAACTTGGAATCTAGATTAATGCCACTACAAGGAAAATGCAGCATCCTCTTGACAACATCACCAATAATCCTGATTGAATAGTGATGATGACTGTCATAAAGGCTACGGTTGTCTGATCAAGTTACTGCGTTCCAACTAACGACGACAACTGCAGGGAAAAAAAGAATTGACGATAGCTAATTAGCAAATCCATAATGTTTCCCTCCTTTTAAGCATCTCCCTCGAGGGTGTTTTGAATCATTATGCAAATGATGTTGTCAAATGTCAATTAGTGCAGGAAGAAACTCTCATGATTTATTATTTTCAAGAGTACTTTTGCAGAGGGAAACTTCTCCCACTAGTCATCAAAGGAAATGAAAGATGAGATATATGTGTGGGAAGAGCGCAGCGAGTGTCTCTCACCCACTGCGGAGAACGAAAACCTTCATTTGTAGGCAAAGGACAAGGGAACGCTTAAGTGGTCCACTCGGGGACCACACCAAACAGACCTTTGACATGCGCCATTGTTTCAACTGGCAAGGGTTTAAACACAAGGACTCTACACTTGGACACATTTTCGGCTTTTTTAATTCGCTGCAGATGTTGTAATTAATGTCACAGACAAAAGATACTTTTTTGATGTACCATAATTACGAACAAGGACGTAAACACACCAGGAGAGCTTCTGTTTGACAGTTGAAGGATCCTCTTAGTTTTTTGTGTTTTGTTCCCCCGACGTGTTTCATTGGCATGACAAGAGTTTCGCTTCCAAAACTATTCACGGTCCCTGGTGAAGGGCATTTCTTAGCAGCAGTGCAATTACCCAATAAATCAACCAATAAAAGACGATGTCAGTTGTCAATTAGGTTTTATAATTGAATAATTATTGGATAAAGAGTCAAGGTAGGGTGATTAAGGCAGTGGTTCGCCAAATGTCACAAAGCAATTGAAATGAATTACACAACTCTAAAACAACTCCCACGATTATCTAGCAATAAAGCCTTGCTCCTCTTACTTTGTTTAGCAAAGCCTTCCTCTTTGTTTCTCTTTGGTTTTTCCCTCTGAACTCTTGCTCTCTCTCTGCTCCGTCTCATTGCTCAAAGGCTCTGGCTTCTGCAAAGTGGAGTTTAGAGGTTTCATTGCAATGACTGCATGCCTTAATTAACCGATGGTGCACGTCTGTTTCCAATAAACAGAGTTGCAGGCTACATTATTATTGAGGAATACTGTAAGTTTATTTTGTAATGCACCTGCAACCATTTTTGTACTATGCTTCGCAATATTGTGACAATACCTGGGCTTGACCTACTGTAAAATGTATGTTATAGATCCAGCTAATTGAGGGCTGCTTGGAGATTATCTGAAAAAGAACCGGGCTTCTTTTTCAAAACCCAATTAGAGATCACATCAGGGTTGTTAGGTGAATTATTTATTCATTATCCAGAGGTGCATTTAATGGGCCAAACTCATTTAGACGCTCATTATCAATCTTGGCAACAGATCATATTATCTGGACGTTTTGATCTTTCTGAAGCACAGCCGTGTACAGAATGAAGGTGGAGCTCTATGAAAAAACACAAACAACATGCCAGATCCTGCCTTTGATTAAACATTGAGGATTGGCCTCTTGCAGAGAACAGAGTCATAGACTGCTCAGCAGACTTTCTCTACATGTGGGCAGTGCCCATCCAACAGAAAATCAGTACAGTTTAAGTGTGTAACGTAATCGTTGCTCAAGAAACATTTCTTGTTATTATCAATGTTGAATAAGGTTGTTCTGTTTGATATTTTGTGGAAATTGTGATTTGTTTATTTATTTTTTTTCCGGATTCCTTGATAAACAGATCTTTCAAAAGAACTTTTGTGACATTATAAATGCATTTATTGTCACTTTTGATCAGTTATAAATATTAATTTCTTTTAAAAAGATTTTACTGACCCCAAACTTTTGAATGATAGTGTATGTAATATAAGTAAGTGTGTGTGTTTGTCTTTGTTTGTGTATGTGTGTGTGTGACAGTTTAAAAGTCTACATTAACAGTTATAGACAACTGATCATACTCCAACTTCAGATTTGTACCGAGAAAGAAAATACACCACTTTAAAATTGGGTATAGGAGGGGGTTTTGATTGGCAGCATATGCTAAACA
Source organism: Hypophthalmichthys nobilis (assembly GCA_037950665.1). Taxonomy (NCBI): domain Eukaryota; kingdom Metazoa; phylum Chordata; class Actinopteri; order Cypriniformes; family Xenocyprididae; genus Hypophthalmichthys; species Hypophthalmichthys nobilis. The sequence continues at coordinate 9,658,252 of CM075489.1, read as the reverse complement.
TCAAGGTTGGAATTAATAAGAACATGCTGATTCATCTTTGTCATAGATCTGTTAAGCCTAGAGGGATGGGGTCCACGCGTAAACCGTGTCCCATTTTGATAAGAAGTACAAGAACAGAATGAATATATAAATGAGAGGTTTGGTTGCCAGACATGCATCTTCATGGGTAATTTAGCTGTATTTTCGTGTTATTTGCTTGATATGCATAAGGCATTACAATGTCACTTTTAGAGCTTACCCACATGCATGTATTAAAAGTTTTACATGAAACATAAAATGCTCAAAGTAGAATCTCAAAGTAGGATATTTCTAACTGGTGTCTCTGAGAGAGTTAGCTCTACTTTTAGTGAAATCAGGACTAGATTGGCTACTTGTATGTAGCCAATCTTAGTCTATTATTCCTCTATATCAGTAAATAAGCATAATTATATGACAGTGAACAATTTTATTCAAAAAACTATGGTAATGTGAAAATTGAATTTTCATGGAATTAATCATGTTACAGGTGGAGAGTAAAGTCTACAAAAAGTGAATGGTCTTTATTGTGATTGGTTGTCTTGTGGAGTTTTTGCTTGTGGTAGTTGGTTCACAACCCATTTTACTTACATAATTTGATGCATTTCCAATTGAAACTGGACAATTAACACAAGGCTTGATTTTATCCACCAGGAATCAATTGGATCACAAAAAGTCACAGCTGTCATTAAAAGGTAAACATTTTGATTTTGAAGTTCAAAACACACAAAGGTGACTTGTGCACTATATTCCAATTCATATGAAGCCATTTAATAGATTTGTGTAAATAAATACACTAAATAACTCTCAAATTAACTATGGCGACTTATGATGAAATATGGTAATTTATAGACCAATTCACACCTCACAGACAAACGCAGAAAAGCACCCTATTACAGTATGTCACTTCTCAGACCTTCCACGACCCGTCAAGTGCTGAATAAACATTTTCAATATAGGCAAAAACCAGCTTTGACAGATGCAGAGAGGGGTAACACACTGAACCAACAAAACCCGATAAAGTATCTGTTGCCGTCTGTCGGTACAGTGTGAACTGGCCTTATGTTGACTTGTATCTAAGAACTTTAATTGTCAAACAGGTGGAAGCCTGTCCACGAGATAAAGAGAATACCAACTCTAACCTAACCAATTATCCCAAACTAGATCTTTATTACTGTATGTCTTTCATTTCATTGAAATACTTTTCAAGACAGCTTTTAATGAGAGCTTCCTTTCCATCCGGTATGTGCCGTTAGTGAGCTCTATCAAGTGGTATAAATCTTTAATTTTCGAGATCAGCATTAATGGCCGAAACAGCCTAAGATCTCGGCTCGGCTTCTGCCTTTCATCCTCTCCGCTGGTGGAATTCCGGAGGGGGCTGCGCTCAATCGTTTGCTCCCCTAAGTACACAAAATTAGCTGCTTATCTGTTGATCTCCGTACATGATCCCCATGAAATCCTTTCTGTGTGTCCAAGGCTACAGCCTTCACAAGAGCCTATAGGAACCTCCTTGGTCTCTGTTTCTCTTGTGCTCGTCCTCTCTCTCGCTCTTTCGCTCTATTTCGCTTTCCTGGCCCACAGAGGGGAAACTAAGCCTAATTAAATTGCTCTCAAAGACAATGAGGACCAGGCTTCTACCTCTTATGCCTCCCCTGTCACTTCCAGGGGCTTCAGGCAGACCTTAAGCCCCGGTCTTTTACCAAGCTGCTTGGAGGGATTTCGCAAAATTGAATTGTCATTCACATCCGTTTGCCTTCACGTAATACGGGCCGATGCCAGTAAACGGGTGTACGGAATATGTTAGAGAAAGTTTGATGCTCCCGAGTATATTACGGCTGAGTTAAGTTGTTTGCTACATCTTTGAGGTCCGGTTCAATACAATTCCAGATCTTTCGGAGCCCCATCCCTGCATCTGTTCTTCCACAAATGGGCTCCTTAATCTCGCCATATTTGGCCTCGTTAATGAGCGCCGGCTGTGGAATTAAGCTTTCCTCTGCCCGTTAATGCTGTCTGCGAGAGCTTGAGAGTGACTGTAGCCCTCGTTAGTGCTGCTTGCTCGCTATTGATCGTGCCGGGCCACTAGGGGCTCCCTACCTGCAGTTGACTTTGTACTTCTCCAGGAGTTGTAAGGGGCTGCTGAACAACAGGGACCACGCACATCTCAAACAAGGTCTATGAAAAGCCTATCAATTAGGCTTTGAAGGTCAAGCAAACTCTCTCTGTGCCTCCTTCTGCAGTTCTGTCTTTTTCTTTCTCGCTCTCTCTCACTCTCCCCTGGCTGGACTTGCTCATCTTGAGCTGGCACTATCTCCAATGCTCTCTCACTTGCATCGCTCTCTCCAAAATACATCTGAAGACTCCATTCAATTAAATATCTCTCGGCTCCAGCTGCTCCCTAAGTGAAAGGTCAAGCAAGTCCAGGAGGCTAAAAGAGAAAGGCTTGGCTTCTTCAGAAAGCTCCCCTCCCTCATTCCCTCCACCTCCCAACAAAGCCTCCCCCAAGCCTGGGCTCTCTCTTAATGATCCCCACTGGTCAATCCCTAACTAGCAATGACAGTTCCCCCTAGAAGCACCACTGCGGATGGGAGCCGATCGATCAGTTGGAGCGAAAAAAAATACACATAATGATAACCCGCAGACATAATGTCAAGCCCTTGTGCCGTCCCAATTGGTTGACATTCAGGTGGATAGAGGGGAGGGCCAAGTGCCGAGACATCAAAAGAGAGGTACAGCGGTGCGCTCCTTCACGCCAAGTGAGGTCTGTTAACCCCTCTCTCGCATGACCTCTAATTACCTGAGACGTGGCCTGAGGGAGTGTAAATGGGATGGCCATCAACTTAGAGTGACCCGCATGCCGCAGCCTTCAAAACAAACACCAGTAATTGCGCCTCATTACTAGAGCAGTAATCCGGCTACACAGGTTTAGTAACAGGATGGACTTTGTCCTTTTGTGAAATGTTAAGCATTTAGTGGTTAGCAAACTTTTCAGGCCAAGTAACACCTTTGACTAAATGAGATGATACTAGTACCGCCAAGTCAAAACAGTCTTCCCCAGGGGTTAAACTGGTCTGCTTGTCATTCCAGTCCATCCATACATGCTCCAGACCAGTGTTTGATCAGTACAATTATTTTGTGAAAAGTGTATTGTAAGTAAATTTGAAGTGAACAAATCTATTCAGGTTCATATCTACTTTTTATTTTCTAGAAAGTTTCAACCAGTTTCACCACAAAGTTTTGTTCCTCCTATTTACAAAATGTCTTTTCTTTCTTTTTTTTCAGAAAATCTTATTGAACACAGGCTTATGGACTTTGACTGTAAGTATTACGATATTCCACATTATTTTTTATTTTCATATTGTTGTTATTATTAAAACATTGTCTTTGTCTAATGATAATGAGCATCTAAAATACATAATGTGACCAAAAATCATGACATTTGAGGATTGTTTTGCCATATTTGATTTAGCTTAATGTCCTTTTTTTTAGTTGGGGTCCCATTGACTTTCATACAGTAATATGGACAAAAACAGAACAGAAATAATCCGTGTTGGGGAAAGTTACTTTTAAAAGTAATGCATTACAATACTACATTACTCCCTAAATAGTAACTAATTGCATTACTTAGTTACTTTTTTTTTTAAAGTAATGTTACATTACTTTTGTAACTTTTTCTCATCTTTTGTGTTACTTTTTCTCAGCAGCAAAGACATTGCTTAAAAAACTGAGATTAAATACATGAAGTATATTTGTTTAATTTTACATTTTGAATTATTGCAGGTTTGTGTAATACTCTGAGTTTACATTCAGGTGTGTTTGATTACATTTGGAGCTCAATTCTGAAGGCCACTGGCCTTTCAGGAGTCAAATAGAGACTTTCTGAGTCATTAGAATTCAACAAAGCTATACTAAAATTATATAAATATTTCAATCAGAAATTACAAATAACACATGGAAAAACAAAACTGCATACATTTTTTTTTTTTTTTTTTTTTTTGTACAGAAAATTTCGTCATGTCACATATTGCTGCTGTACCACACTTTGAAAATCACTGATCTTGAAAAAGTTAGAGTGACATTTCTTTGATTGCCTCTAAAAACAAGGTATTGAATCGCAGTTCTTAATCCAAAGCTGGATTAATGACGTTAATAGCGTGAGTGAATGTCTTCATGTTCACCTCCGAGGGAAAGACTGCTTTTTCACATTCAAACTTTGAAAACAAATGGCTCCGGTGGGACCAGGCACCCGTACGGGTTCGTCTTACCGTGTGATGCTTTGGCAATCTATTTCCCCCTTTAATTGCGAGCAGACAAGTGGAACCATACATCTGCTCTATGCTGCTCGACCCAATACATAAGCGCCATTGATCAGTCTGGCTTAAAAAGTGGTGCCACTTTCCAATCCCTCACTGAAAGCAGGGGAGGCACTATCAGAGGAGTTGATATGATACACCAACTCCTGCCTGCCACCCCCTCTCCGTTTCAGATTAAATTCAGGGTGTCTCATTTTGGATGGGCGGCGGACAGACGGCCTGACTCCAGCACTAGATGAGAAAGTGTTGGGCTGGGCCACCCCCCCTGCCCCGAAGTCTCATCAATAGCCACTGGAATGGCAGCCAAGCCTCTGTAACACAGGACGCCTGTCGCTTGTATGCTGATTAGAACAGAGCAGAGGGATAGAAAGTGGCAAGGAGACTCTTGATCAGTACCTGTCTCTGTCTCTCTTATTCTGTCTGTCTCTCTCTAGCTCTCTAAACACTAGGACAGACTGGTGGGTGATCGTATTTCCCATCCTATCAATACTATCTTACCTCGGTCCCTGCCTCCCCCATTGGTTTCATAACCTTGTGGTACATGGCGTCCCCTTAATTAGCGCCATTGTCTCTGGACAAATGAAAGTGGCTATTTTTTAATGGCATTGATTTAAATGGATTGTTCATCCAAAAATGAAAATTCTGCAATCATTTACTCACCCCCATGTCATTCCAAACTCATATTGTATTATTAACTAACTACAGTATGCCCAAAACTTTCAAGCTTTAAAAAGGACATAAAGTCGCATAAAATATGGCAACATAATCCTCAACTAACAGTAAACCAGATTGGTTCTCGCACATCATGTGACCAAACATTATGACATTTGAGGTTCGTTATGCCATAATTGATTTATCTTTATGTCCTATTTGTGTTGGGGAAAGTTACTTTTAAAACTTCCGCATTACAATATTGTGTTACTCACTAAGAAAGTAACTAATTGCATTATTTAGTAACTTTTTATGGAAAGTAATGCATTCTGTTATTTTTGTCTTACTTTCTCTCATCTGGGCTGGGCTTGCTTGTTTGTTTTTAATAACAAAAAAGTTATTCTATTTTTGGCAAATTTACTGTACTGCCTGTACAGTAGAGGGTGCAAAAGTAATGCCTTACTTTACTAGTTACTTGGAAAAAGTAATCTGATTACATAACTCGTGTTACTTGTAATGCGCTATCCCTAACACTGGAAATCATTCAGGTTTACAATGACATGAGGGTGATTAAATGATGCCAGAATTTTAATTTTCGAGTGAAACTCCTTAATTGCACTTTTTAAAATGTATTCGCCTCAAACCTGAAGTTGTAGGACCTCAGAAATTGCTACAAATATTAGTTCGGCTCACAAGAGGACCAGTTCTGACTCTCTTCCAACGATGTGACAGATTTGTTGTCAGTTGCATTTACCACCTTAGGCAAGCGTCAGCCCACATATTAAAGTTAAAAAATATTGAAGTAGAGGGGCTCGTTTATTTTCTTAAATTCATCTTGTGCAGAAAAATAAATGGAGGATGACAAGTTAAGGCCGTCGGATATTAAGTACGTAATGATCGCGATTTTCAGCTTGTATCAGTTACAGTAAACTGGAAAAGTGCTGTGTAAGTTATGACAAAAATCGGATTCCTCAATCAATCTTCTTTGTCCCTCATCGATCCGAGGGTCATACTTTCCCTTGTGTCAAAAACAAAACAAATGTTGCAGTGCTCTATGATTTCTCATTAAGTCCATGTCTCCAATGGTCTCCAATGGTCTGCAGACACTCCCACAAATCAATAGCTCGGGGTCTCTATGAATTGCTATTGTGATGATGAGGAATTGATCTTTCCTCTTATGGGAATGTTTTATGTGACAGAGAGACTGATCACATATTCAAATATCACAAGCAGCACATGATTTCAGTAAACACCAAATCTATTACTGGATTTAAATTTCCCATGTCCTATGGAGAAAAAGAAATGGTATACTATTGTATAAGTGTATCAGTTTACAATCGAAACTCATTGCTTGCCCAGTATTGCATGGTTTTCATGTTCTTGCATAATGTTATGATGAGTAATTTCAGTCCAATCCAACTCGGGAAAGTTTAGACCAGCTAGTGTATTACAAACCTGTGACAAACTTCCACCAACCATCAAACTTAAGAAACCAAAGTGGCATATTTCCAGGATTTCTACAGGTGCCGCACTCGCAGTCAGTCATTTCCTTTGGCTCGACATTCTTCGCTTGATTTCTGAAATAGTCCCCGCTTGCTCCCTTTGATTGAACTCAATGGGATTACAACAGAGTTAATCGCTTCTGGGTTTGTCCACTTATTACCATGTGAACTCCCCCTCGGCGTCCCATTGTTTTCCGCCCTTCCATAAAGATTACCTTGAGCGCGGTTTGGAATTGCTCTATTGTCTCCGTCAGAGTGTGGGAGCTTAATGAAAGCGGAGTGGCAGACTTCACAATGGAGACGGCTGCCGTGGCAAGAGGTGGCCGTGTGCTCATTAATGAAAGCGCCGCGACTGCCTTTAAAAATAGAATTGCTGGTTGGCCTCAGATTGAGCTATTAGGAACTTGTGATTGTATGTAAAGCACCCCCATCCTCAAACGTACCCTCAAACACTTACCAGCAGGAAACTGAGAAAACGGCACCACAGGCCACCTGCAAGGTAACCCAAATGAGGGAGCCAGACTTTTTATTTGTATCTATTTTACAGTAGATGAGTAGCTAATTGCTTCTATTATACTGTGAAATTATAATGGTTTAACATTATAAATAGTCGCACAGTTGCTACTTGTCCGTACAAAAGACATTTTTCAAGTTAACTTAATATGGTGCTTTTGTTTAATGCATATTGTAATTTTTTACGAAAATGATTTGAGATATTTCTGTATGTTTATGACAAAAATCATCTAGACTACTAAAGTTTATTCATAGAACGTTTGTATTTCAAGTTCAACTTAATTGTGCATTTTTGTTTAATGGATATTGTAATTTTAATTAGGCCTATTTATTTATTTTTATATATTTTTTTTTTATTCAAAAAACACAAAGATAATCAAAACCAGGAACAAGAACAGCTTCATAAAAACATACAAAGACAATGACCGACAAAAGTCAACTGAAACACATGGGTATAAATCCATAGGGAAACAAGGGGCTAATAAGGAACAGGTTTGAACAATGGAAACTAATGAGGGTAGCTATGGAAACAAGGCAAACAGGAACTAAACACAGGAAGTGAACCACTGGAAAAAGAGGAACAGAAAATACAACACTTCACAATAAAAGTCCATTTAACACAACCGGGGAACATATAATAGTTTTATACAAAAATCAGTGAAAACTCTCGCTATAATCAGTGAAGCGGAATGATTATCTTATTTACATAATTTCTACACTTTGTTGGTTATAATGAGAGCATTCACACTGAACAAAGTGTGTTGTAAATTGAAACCTTTGACACGTAACATGAGTAGATTGACATAGAATGCAGTAAAATACAACTTTTACGATTAGTTATTGCGTAATAGTTTTTTTTTTTTTTTTTTTTTTTTTGCTTTTGCTTTAATTAAGAAGTTCTACTGTACTTTGATATTAAACAAAAATTATTGGACACCATGTTGAAGACCATTGAAATAAATACTTGCACAAGGTGGTGTTACACCAGTGATACATATAGGATCACTTCAAACTTCAGTGAACCAGCTGGGACTGGCTCACTATAGCTGCTTTTCCACCGAAATGACCCGGGACAATTTGTCGTAGGAAAATTTTTCCCCCAGACCTGTTGCTGTCTGCATTTCTAATGCTGTGTGAACTCTACCAATCAGCATGTTCTGCGCCCAAGTCCCACCCCCAAAAGTTCCTGAACTTTGGCAGGGACTTTCTGAGGGGGAAATTTTTACCTGGAACTACCCTGGTTCCTGCAGTCAAAACATACTGAATACCATGCCAAAGTCCCTAGTTCCTGGGTAAAGTTCGGTGGTGAAAACATAGCTTATGAGGTATGTGTCCTCCAAAAATGAAAGGTCAGTCAGTTTAAGTGTGGCATAATGAGACATTCCTACATGCAACTTCTGAAAAGGGGTTCATTAACTAGAGCGATTTTAATGCAGTACCTTGAGTAAGCTCATCTAGTGAAAAGGTCTTTGTTTATTGATGGTGTTTTATTTTCACCATCATAATGAAAGCATACTTGTGAAGAAAAGACTTTTAAAATAAGAATATTTTAAATTCCTTTAAAGCTAGTTTAAATAACATTATGGTGGATTTGCCTTCTGGACATTGAGATCATGGAGACACTAAAGCTTAGTGGCATACAGCGTATCTGAAGCAGCATATGCTCCAAAATTACTATCTGCCATTTTACCTGCCAAAAACAGGTGAATTTAAATCATTTTATGTATTTTTAATAATATATAATATGTCATTAATTTAAAATATTTTAAGAAAGTAAATTTTATATATATATATATTAAATTATATTAAATATTAATTGAACAGAATAGGAACAGAATTATTATTCCAATATTCCAATTAATACTGAATTAAATTTAGTCCTAAATTTATTTTGTATTGTTTCCTTTATTTATTATATATTTTTTTCTTTTTATTTTATTTCACCTCTTTATGAGCAGACAGAAATTTGAATGAATTTATTTAAAATATTTTTTTTTTTTTAGTAGTTTTTATAAATTTATAAAAAAATGTCATTGTATCAAACATCAAATGCAAGCAAAACTTGACTTTGGCTACTGTTAATTTTTAACCCTGGACATGCAGCATATGCAAGAGTTTACACAGACATTAATGCACAGAAGTAGCATATACGTACTTACCCAGTAACCATGTTTGCTGTGAAACAATGTACTGCATCTTCAAAAGTTGATTGTTGATACTGGTGCATGCACAACCAAGAGTAAAAAAAGGCAGAACCCCAACTCTGCCTATGCTTAGATCTATAAATGATAGCCATTGTGTCATAAACAGTCTGTGCAGGAACTACTGAGAAGGTCAGGCTGTTGTTTTGAGTAATTAACCATCCAACAGTCTTTCAGCAGGAACTGTCATCTGGGCTTTACATTCAGTTCGCTTGAGGTGGAGGAAACCAGCCCGCTCTCCCAACGAACCTCTCCTATACGTTCAGTGCCAAGAAAAGGTCAGGTTTACTTCTTGCCGAAACCTTTAGTGGTCTTTTTGCTTTGCCACCAGGAAGGGCGTTTGGTGAGGGACTGTCAAAACTGTGAGGGTCTTTGCCAAGAGAAAGGTGTGCAACCTTTCGTGTCCCTCGACTGAGGAGCGCTGCCCACCGCACCCAAACATCACCTTAAAGGCCATATATTCTGTTTACTCCCCTGTATCCTTTAGTTCTTTCTCCCAGGGTTTAAAGAGCAGCTCTCTGACTTGAATATCTATCACCTCATTGAACTGGGAACTGTGTTGGGCTACAAAGCTAGATGCCAAAGGATAGTTTGAGGGGAGATTAAATCAAAAACTTAATGAGTGATCAAGCAAGTCGGGACTTTGGTCACAAATTAGACTCTTTAAAGACATTTATCAGTCAATTTTGAAACACAAGTTTTCATGACAGCTTGATATCTTTAGGAAATGTCCTGTAACAAAGGACAGATATAATTAGAAGTGTTTTGCATGATTTTATCAATCTTCAGATATTTGGAATATCCACAAGGTATTAATTACCGCTCTACTCCGTCAGCTGGTGCCGTATCGCCAAAACTCACTAAAGCGGGACACGTTTAAAGCGATAGCCTCTTTGCCATAAAACATGAATGAATATCCGGGGTGGCCTCAGCTTCGAACAATACCCCGAGCCAATGCCTTCGGCGAAACGTTTCTACGGTTCATTTCTGTACAACAACCCTCCAGCCAAGAGCCGTTCTCTTTTCAAGTGTGCAACACAAAGTGGAAATGTTGAATACAGAAAGGAAGGAGGACTGCACAACCACAGATATGTGAATCAAAGATATGTTGGCATCAGGGGAAGGGAATACACTCACCTTAATCAAGACAAGTAACCATATTTTATTTATCAGCTATTTATTATTGAGTATATATCATCCATTAAAAATTTACAGAGTATTGCCTACTTCTTTCTTCGCCCTAAGTTAGGTCTCAGTGCACAATACCTACAGGGTATTCTCATATTCTTTTTTTTCTTTTCGCAAGTATCACTGCTAACATTAACTCAAAACTTTTCTAAACTACCTCAGGAGTTTATGTTCCATAATTCTAACATAAGTCCTTCAAGATTAAAAACAGGCCGTCAAGTTCAGTAGCAGTTCTGGGTCACTTGGTGTCCTATGTGAGATAAAATATGACCAAAGAGAAATTTCTTGTTTTTAAAGACTTCTACTACTGTTTTCTTCGTTAAGAGTGCAAGGGGACTTGGGTTCAAATCGGCTATAAAAAAAACCCTATATAAATAGCCAAATACTGTTTTGATTATTTTATTTTATTTTATTTTATTTTATTTTATTATTTGTAAATCCTGTTGGTTGAAAAATCTAATCCAATTCTTTCAAATTAAATGTGATTTTCAGTACAGTTAGCTAGTAAATTGGCAAATGAAAGCTTGACAGATGGTCAAGGTCTACTCAATACAGCCTCACGCCATTAATTTCAAATAAGGTATGTACACATTCAAGACAAATCACCCAAATTCTTATTATTTAAGTTTGTGTGTTCTAGGTCAAGTCAATCTGCCGTTTTAAGTGCGGCTGACACTGACAGCATGCAAAGTCGAGAAAGACCCCCTTGAAAACTAGAGCAAATGAACAAACAGCCCAGTTGGCCAGCCGAGCTGCCTGAGAGACATTTTAATTAAAACTGTGACATTGTGTCATAAAAAGCAGCAATCTAATCATGATGGAATAAGTATAATGTAATTATCACTCAGGTTATAAATAGCTTTAATTTCATGCTTTGCAAAAAAAAGTTGAAATGGCACCCATGTGTTTACAGAGCTTTGCGCCACCTTCAGTTAGTGCCAAGAGACAGAAGCCAGATCCAATTTCTCCTCTACAGTCTCATGTCTGTCCATTCATCTATCAAACCCTTCTCACTCGCTTTCTCACGCCCATCTCCAATGGAACAGCACCTCTAGGGTACCTTTGTGGATGGACTATGTTTCCCTGATGGAGTAAATTTGTGGACTTGTGATTTTATTTGTTGTTTTAATCCCATGCAATTTGAACATGCTTTCTTACACAATCTGCAAAAAAATTATGGAGTAAATGTCCTGCTGTTTTTCAGGCTAACTCAAGGGTTCTTTGAGAAATCTAATCTTGTTCAAGTAGGAATGTATGCAATTGTGTGGTATATTATATTTTTCACAACCCTTCTCATACTTTATTTGAACTTTCTTTTGAATATCTAAAGCTAAATTTGCACTGCCTTGTTTATTATTTTTGACCTTTTTGCCAACTTTCTGTGTAAAATTACAGTTGGTGGTTCAAGTAGCTGGCTTCTCGTCGTACATATAAAGGGAATAATGTTCGCTAAGAAAGTCCCATCACAGACCACTTGTAGTAGCAGCTTCAGGTATGATCTTCATCTTAATGCCTGACCGATGGACAGATGAATGGATGGATGGACTGATGGATGGATGGATCCCTGACAGCAACATAGTGTTGGCCCAGATCTGGCCCACATCTGGTCCATGTGTAATCCATATGTACCAAATGTGGGCTGAATCTGGGCCACATTATGTTGCTGTCTGGGATGGATGGATGGATGGATGATGGATGGATGGAAGGATGGATCCCTGACTGCAACATAGTGTCGGCCCAGATCCAGCCCACATCTGGTCCGTGTGTAATCCACATATACCAGATGTGGGCTGGATCTGGGCCGCATTGTGTTGTGTCTGGCATGGATGGATGGATGGATGTATGGATGGATGAATGGATCCCTGACAGCAACATAGTGTCGGCCCAGATCCGGCCCACATCTGGTCCGTGTGTAATCCACGTGTACCAGATGTGGGCTGGATCTGGGCCACATTATGTTGCTGTCTGGGGGGGGGGATGGATGGATGGATAGATGGATGGATGAATGAATGGCCCTACTACCTGGTCTATGTGGCATTAAGTCACCCAATACCATAAGAAACTGACATCCTGTCTTAATAATTGCAACTCAAATGTTGTTTTGAAAATGTATCCTACCCAAATAGTGCTTAAGAAGACACACAGAGGCACCTTCAGTGTAGACAAACTCTATCACCTTCCTTTAAACATACACCAAGGCAGATGGTTGAAGCCTCACACCTACATATTAGTCACATCGGGTGAGAATGTTTGTCTGAGAAGCTCAAACGAATGCCTAAGCAAACCAAACAAGAATGTCTGCGATTTGGCTGATTTACAGCAATCGCATGCCACCCAGACAAAACAAAGGAATAGCAGACTAACAGAGGAGTGTGAGAGGAAAGAGAACACAGGGCTTTAATGACTGGCCTGCTGAAGAAGAAGAACAGGAGGAGGAAGAATTCCTGATGAGGAGACACTAGTGGCACAGGTGCACGAGGTGAGAATAGGAAACGTACTGCGTCTAATGATCAGGAGGGATCCTTGAAGTGGTCCTTGGGGAACAGTACTACACATGGAAGAAGATTCATATAATGAAAGAATGAGGGGGAGATACAGCAAAGATGTTATGGTTAGATCTTGTGAGGGGTTACCTGAAAGACAAGGTTTTGAAAGACGCCCATAAGTGACGCCTTAATTGGTATGCAAATATATTTCAGGCTAGTTTCCCTTTGAAACAATAAACCATATAGTGGAAATTTGTAAAGGCAAAAAGGCTTGAGTTTGTTCAAATTCAGCTTTAAACTATCGGGTTGATCAAAAGAGGAAAGTTAAAGTTGACATGAAAGCAAAATTCACCTTTGTTACTTTATTTAAAGGCATTTCTGGGCCAAATTCACTTGGTTTCACCATGCTATATTTCAAAGCAAAAAAAAAAACCTGCCTCTTGTGCTGCCTTCATGTGCTATTGGAAATTTCTTACTTCTCATTTCTGAAGTCGTAATTACAAATTTGTCACATTCAAGTGCTTTGTTGTTGGAAAAAATATTAATAATGGAGATTCATTCTTGCCTATTTCTTGGGAAAATCTTATTAAAGCCAATATGTATAGAAGATTTTTAGTCAATAGCCAACAGATTTCAAAAAATGTATCCAATTTGTTGGCAACCACATAAACATGGCCTGCACCATGTGAATACGTTTGCTGGTGGAATTTTGGTCAAATAAATGCTATTTTAGCTGTGTAAAATATATACAGTATGCATCAAATGGTTATTTAAATAAGTAAATACATGAATGTAAGTGCTGAAGAAAGCAATATAGATGTTGTAAGAAAATGAGTAAAACTTAACAGTCAGTAGTAGCTTACTTCTTTTCTTTGAGTTTATGGCCAACCTAACCATAACCTATGCCATATAACCATAACACGCTTCCCAGTTGTAAATATGACTTGAGGGGCCATTCACGTCCAATATCCAACTAGGAAACTTGTATTTACAATAATTCCTATATTGCACATGAAGACAACATTCACTAACCACCCACAATCCAGTTTAACATTAAAATGAGGTGAAGTAGTGCAGCAGTCTAAGTAATTGTTATTCTTCTTGGCACAAACACATTTCTTTTCTAATTGAATTGGTTATAAATTCGACCTTATTAAGCATCTAAGTTTATTTAATTGTGCACAAAATAACCAGTGTTATTTTGTGCATGATTAAATAAAGTGCAAAGTATTTCAAGAACAAATGGCTTTGTGATATTTTGTAGAAACGTAATGCCTTAGAAAATACTAAATAATATATTTTCAGTTGGCTTCCTTGTTTTGGTGGATAAAATCCAAATTCCTCCCTACATTTTTTTCCCTGGTTGAATATTAGTTAAAGTAAAATGGTTGTGAGCGCCATTTCACTTTTACCATAATGCATGTCCACAGATTCTGTGTTGAATTACATTAGCACTACTATAAAGAAAGTATTGCCAAATGACCAATAAACCCAAATTAATGTCCAGGGAAAGTAAAAGGGTCATAATATTGAGCTCCTTCCCCCATTCTTTCCTTTTAGTGGACTAAATAGAAGAAAGTCTTCATTATAAGCGTCAAACGTGTTAACCTTAAGGCATAAATGACCTCAGCCTATCAATAGAAGAACTTGTATCACATGTTGGGTCATGCTCCATGTAGTCATAAAATAGGAGGTTGAAATGGCCATTAGAGAGCCATTTTATTGATGAAGTCTTTCTACTGCTAACTATTGTGTTACTTAGCGAAAAGGACTGAAGTTTGCGTACAGCACCATCAACCTCTAAAGACTTATTTACTTGTGTTTTGTGTTCTGTCGACTTCTCATTTATTTGGTATTGATGCCGTCGCGTTAATTTCCCCTGCAGTGACATTCTGATAGGAGCAGAACAGATGGAAATACAGGATTGTCCTAGCAAAATTCATCATGAAAAATGCATCCGACACCTGTGTAATTTGCCTAATCATCTTTTCCTAATAAGCTCCCTCCATTAATTATGCACGACTTCCACAATGCAATCAAGATAAAAGTAAATCTGATGACTTAATACCCTTCAAAATAATTGGTTCAGCCAACCCCCCTCCCCCAATCCCCCTTCACCATACTCCCCCTTTCCCATCATGCCCCATCTCTGGGACAGCTTCTCTTTTGATTCTCTTTCTTACCTCTCCTGGACATTAATTGGGATTAGGGATCGTAAAACACGTAGTCTTGAGTGTGCAGCGTGTCAGGGTATGCATGACAGGAGTTAGGCCGGCAAGATGGCTGAGGGCAGGAAGTTCACCCGCTGTGGACTGAGGGATTCAAAAACAGTTTTCTCCACTTCCTTTAACCCACCCCCCACCTCCCGAGTCCTCCTCATCTGCTCCGGCTCGCTGTCTCTTTGCAGTTAACAGATGCAGGTGCAGATGAACGTGCATCAGGAGGCAGCTGCGAGGGCCTGTCGGTGGGGCTTTGGAAACCTAATGAGAGTCAACCTTTGCGAACTTGCTGTCTTGCCGTGCGTCCCACCTGTCACTTTGTTACAGCCGGCGTGTGCCTTGAATTTAGCGGGCTAAATGAGCGGGAAAAGGAGGCTGCCATTGCCTCATGCTGAGGCTTAAATCTAAAGATGGAGTGTCGGGGGCTGATCTTAAGCAGAAAAGCTGGTAACAGTACAAATAAACAATATAGTCTGTTTAAAGCTGCAGTCCGTAACTTTTTTTTGATTAAAAATGATCCAAAATCAATTTTTTGAGCAAGTACATAACCAGCCAGTGTTCAAAATTATCTCTTTACCTTAGCCCGATTCACAACGGTAAGCTTGTAATAATGTTTTCTAATTCGAGTGGTACTGGTGGTAGGTGTCTGCGGGATATTCGAGCATGCCACCATTCGTCTTTGCGTCATTACGTCACGTCTCTTTACATGAAGAATGAGTCCCAGCTAGTAGGCTGTATTATATGTGAAGATGCTGCAGGTGGCGGGATCATTTATTGCCTTTTCTCACAGCAGCTGGAATAATTAATCTTATCATTTTGATGGCGGATTGTATAATAAGACAAATGGACAATTATAGAGATTAGACTGTACAGAAATTGAAATCTACAGATAACGCTAATACACACTAAATACACGCAGTCATGCAATGCTGATGTTGTTTATGTACATTTCTTGTTTTTGGTTTGTGAAAATTTTACCCCACAATCCAGTTTAAAGGGCCATTCACAGAACGTGCATTTAAACACACGAGCAGAGCATATAGTGGAATAAAAAACCAAAGTCTAGCGACGCGTTTTTCAAAAATTGAACTTATTTTAATTTGAGCACATTTTATAGGATGTCTTATGCGCAAAGAACAGTAAAAGAAGCAAGACGCAAATGCAGCAGTCAAACATGTCCAAAACTTTTTGCGCCATTTTAGAAAAACTTAGCGTTAGCATCTAGCGCCCACATTAAGCAGATCAAAACTTTGCAAATTGGCAAATTTTGTTTCTAAAAAAATAGTTTACATTGGTTGTGTTCACACTTAGCAGGTTTGGTTCAATTAAAACTGGTGTGATTGCTCTGTTAGTGCAGTTCATTTGAACAAGTGTGAACGCTGCCATCCGAACCTTGGTTTGCACCAAACAAGCAGACTGAGACCTGTGTGCTGGACTAAATGCACTTGTTATATGATATTTTTAACTTGTAAAGAGCTTATATAATGTGTAAAGAAGGCAAAATAGCACCAGGAATTACTCTGTCAAACACTCAAATGAAGATCTGCTGCAAGGAGACTGCGGTTCTGACACCTGTACCGAACTGTGATGGTAGCTCCTATGACAAGAAAAAAAAGGTATGCTTCAGCAATATGTCCTTTCTAGGGTCGCATTTGACATCACATCCTGTTTTTGGTTCATTTAGATGTCTTTGGACTGTGTCAAATCTCACCAAAGCACCCACCTTTTCAGGGGTCTCAGTTCACTTGTTTGTTGCGCACCTGGGTTCAGATGGTAGCATTCACACTAATTCAAATGAACTGCACTAACAGATCAATCGCACCAGAATTTGTTTAATCAAACCAAACTGCCATGTATGAAAACACCCTTAGTTCCGTCATAATTTTGTTTTGTATCTTTAGGTTTGGTCTTAAAAATGGCAGCATGAACGCAAAGTGAACCAGGACTAAATGCATCATTTTCTTTTTTGGTTCGGGCCAAAAGAACCAAAAGAACCAAGAGAACCGAACTAAAGGTGTGATCACACACATTTTTCTGTCGGTTTGGGTAGCAGTAAGACCAAATGATAAAGAAGAGCTTTGTTAAATTTATTGCGAAAATAATGCAGACAACATATGCAAATAAGCTTTGCTATTAGCTGCCACAAGTGAATTCTCCCCAGAGCCTTTTAAAACCCCTTTCCAGCTGTGTCATTATAGACAAATATGCATTTTGCGTGAATCCTTACTCTGATCTCATGAGTTTATAGTTATGAGATCCCTGTCTTCAAGCACATCTCAGACCTTTGGCTGGCAGCAAGCCTGTTCTTTCCTGCACTATTGCTAATCCATGGCATAATTAAATCCCTGCTACTTTTAAGATATCTGAACAAAGCCCACATTTTCTGATTCCCCAGCGTTCCACCTTTGATCAGCTGCCTTACTCCTGGCGAGAGGCTGTAGTTAATGGGAGTTAATGTTTCTCTCGGCCGCTCTACCCACGGAGTGCTGCGTTAAGCCCACATCAATGATGATTACAAGTGCGTTTGTGGAGGTGTGCTTTAGAGCAGTAGTGCTCTTTGCGTTGAACTGGCTATAGCTAGCAGTATGGTGTATCTTTTTATTTCCTCAGATTTGCTTTGAAATACACAGCATGGCCTGTGTTGTTTACAGTGCTGTGCAGTTGCTAAACTAAACTTTAAAGTGATATTAACTTAACTACATTTTTCATTAACGTGATATCAGTTCAGATTTTTCACAATATTGTAGCTTTTCAAATAACAAGCACTTTTTTCAACAAGTAGCAATGCTGTTTTTAATGTTATGTTGTTGCACACTTAGCTTTACTGCTAAGCTAGCTATTCCTAGCTTTTCGTTTACTGTACATGTATTTATATATAGATGTAGCTAACTAGTTCAAGATTTGTTAGACTGTAGTTCAAATTATTAGAAGACTGCAGCTTGACAAGCTACAGTTTCAAATTAGCTTCCACAACACTGGCTGCTTTCTTGCAATTATCCTCAGACCAAGCAAGGTGACGTTATTTTTCTGTGGAAATCGATGTATTTAAACAATAAAGACGTGTGTGCAGAGCAACTAAATGTTAGTGTGTGAGGCGTTGATTAAATGAAGAAAAAGGGGAAAAAAATAGACTTGATCAATACTGAAAACAGAGCTGTTGACGAGATGCAAAACGATACTGCATCACAATTCCCTTCCGCAGATTTGGTCCGTTCGACTTGAGATAAGTGGCCTTAAGAGGCTTTCAAATTAACGTCTACATTTCGAGATATTAGCGAGTGAGATGCCACCCTCCACCTGCAACACCTCCATCCCACAATGCCTTGTTTTCCAGCCCAAACACTCACACTGTAACACCTGCACAGAGACATTGATGCACCGATGCACTGAGTAGCTGTTTATAGGAGCTTTTACATCATTAATTTGGAGACTGCTGAAGTGTTAATCAATGCCGCTGCCATAGTAACAGAACAAACAGCGAGTCCTGAATCCCCCGCTAATTGTGCTTTATTGTTTCAGACAGAGCAGGCAGAGCAAAGGGGGCTTCAGTTTGACGTCTGCTCATAAAGACAATGTTCTCATTTTAGCCTGATGTCTCTCCATCAAACTTAGTCGGGGCGTTGTTTCCATTAACCACTAGCAACACCTCACCACCGGAGAATGTTTTAATCAATTATGGTCTGACTCACTCACAGCTTATAGAGAGACACCAAGCACATTTATGCCTTTCTCTTTAAACTCTCACTGTGAGTGCCTGGTTTAGATGTTAGATTTTGAGAATTGTGCATGCATTAGGATAGCATACAGTATCTATAATCAGGTTAATTTTGGCCAATTATGATTTCAGATTAAGTGCGGTGAAGTTTCGCGCATAGAATGCTCTGACAGCTTTGTTTGTGTCTTCACTTATGGCCATTATGTGAGTCTGTTGCTTTGAAGGAATATAAAAATTGCAAACCAGCTGTTAAAAACGCTTCTTGGTTGAACAGGAAAGATCAATAGGAAGTTTTAATGGATTTTATGTGGGTAATGATAGAGGAGGTTAAGAGGCTAGGGCATGGGTTAATGGTACTATCAGGACATAGACCAAGTTAAGTGCAAAGGAAAGGTCTACCACCAGAGGTTAATTAACCTTTTTAAACCCCAAGGTGTCTGAACACACATACATATTGAATAGAAGCTGCCACAAAAAGTCTGTAGGTCACGGCAAATACATTTTGCAAGTTACAATTAAAACATCATCAGACCACTCCACATCTCGATTTAGGAGCCATTTATGAGGCGAAAACTCAGAAGGCAATTTATTACAGTCAAAAGCTATCTGAACAGAGGGCAGTGGGGTTACCAGATATATAATTTCAGGCAATGGCACATGGTGTAAAGAGACAGGAAGGCCAATGATGCAAGCCCAAAGGCATCCGCTCTATATTTTTACCTTTTCATTTGCACAAAGATTAGTTAATGAAAGATTAATGGTCAGCAATTTGTTCAGTTCTTTAAAATAAGTACTGTATATTATGCACTATTAACAGCCATTGATGATAAAATTTGCTGTTGTGATTTTGGGGATAAAAAAAAAAAAAGTATGTATTGTCTTTATAAGAAATTTTATAAGTCAATATGACAAAACATTTCAAATTAGATTTTATTTTTATACTATACATTATTCATTTGAATTAGTTTTCTTTTTCTTTTTTTTAGTTTTTGACATTTAAACATCTATTTTTTGTTTATTTAGTTTTAGTTATTTTAGTACTTAATTATTTTGAGTTATTTTAGAACTTAAATGTAATAAACATGAGAAATGTTGCTTTGGTATAGCTGAAATAAAAAATATATTTTATTTTAATTTAAATAATGATTTTTTTTCTATAGTTTTAGTTAACGATAATAACCCTGCCCCATTTACTTTTTAAATGCCTGTTCTTGCTCTTAATGTGAAAGATTCATTGATGCATGTTATTCCAAATAGAAATTTGTGTCTTCATAATTAATTTTAAATGTTAACATTACATCTAACTCTATTCTGGTTTGTAACACCCCCTTTGGACGATCAATTTCTATGGATAAATTAAAGTTTTGACCTGCATTTTGTTTTCCTGATGAATATTTATTTATTTTCCTCTTGAGCATTTAAATATGTAACCCAGGACCACAAAACCAGTCATAAGGGTAAATTTTTTTGACATTGAGACATTTTTGACATTTATACACTACCAGTCAAAAGTTAAATAACTGTTTTCTGTTTGAATATATTTTATAAAGTAATTTATTCCTGTGATCAAAGCTGAATTTTCAGCATCATTACTCCAGTCTTCAGTGTCACATGATCCTTCAGAAATCATTCTAATACGCTGATCTGCTGCTCAAGATATCTTCATGGATATCAAAATATCTTCATGGAACATGATCTTTACTTAAGATCCTAATGATTTTTGGCATAAAAGAAAAATCGATAATTTTGACCCATACAATGTATTGTTGGCTATTGTTACAAATATACCAGTGCGACTTATGACTGGTTTTGTGGTCCAGGGTCACAATTTTTTTTTTTTCGTTTGGAAATATGGCATGTTACGGTAATTTATATACAACGAGCAGATGGAAAATTAACTTCTCAAGTTATCAATCCTTTGAGCCTTCGCACAAGCATTAAAAAGTTATTTGAGAACTCTCTGGTAAATATTTTTTTGATCTAAGAAATAAACTTTTTTTCTGAAAAGCTTTGAATTACTTGGATTGCCTCAGTAGCTTTTTAATGATGTGAAGGCACGAGATGGTTACCGAAAGTTATTGCTAGTGAGTTTCACTTACACTTCAGCATTAGTAACAAGAGGTAAAACATCCCCCGTGACCGAGAAGCACAAACCATGATAGACGTAAGACTGATCTGTGGTAAATAGCATATGGAGAACCCTGCTGATGACTTTCACTGTGAGTGATCAAAAACTTTCTGCAATCCACCGCGCACATCCTGCCATTCCCTTAGTGACTGGTATCCCTGCTAGTGCCTCCATTTTGGAGTTTGGAGTTCCCCAAGGCCGGCTCTCCCAAAGGGACCACAAGAAGGAGGCAAGTTTTGTGCATTTCTTCCTTACTTTGCATCTAACACGGATGGTAGGTTGAAAGTGGGCGAGAAGAATCATGAAACTCATGAAGCTGATATTTCCCTATCCTCTCCCGCAGTATTCCCTTTTCCATCCTTTCCCAAGAGCCTGTCAATCCACACCCAAAACAAAGACAACAAAGGAATCCCCACTGGAACCAGGCCATCCTCAGAAGCATAGCGCCGAGAAGATACTCTCCACACCCATGATGTAATGAACGAGCAAGTTTTCCCCCTCCCAAAAAACTCTTTGCTGCTTTCCTACTTCGCTCTTTTTTGGATATGCCTCCTTTTTTACTTCATGGTGAAAGTTTTTTCTGCATATTCAGTGTGAGCCCGGAGTTTGAGACTCGCACCCACTCTCCTGCGATGAGCGCTATTCCCAAGGTGCGCTCTTTCCAAGTAATTGCCCTGTTTTTCCGAATGCACCGGATCTGGTGCCACATTGATGCTGTGCTTTAATTTGTGGGTAAATAGGCTTTCTGCTGAGTTTAAAAGCACGGCACCCGTTGGGGGAATTCATTGTGGGGGGATTCTGGAAGGTGAATCATTAGACGAAGGAGGCACCTTGTTTCTGGCCGTGCATCGAGGAAGTTAAGCAAGTGGATAATGCAGCAAACAAGAGCACTGACGATAACTGAGCTGACCTCACACATCACGTGTTCATCGCGGTTCGCCTACTGAGTGCTACTGCCAATCAACAAAAACATCCTGAGCTGCTGGATTCTGGTAAACAGCTGAGCTGCTACAGGCAAAACTCACCACGAATTAAGACAGCAGAGTCGAGCAGCATTAAACGTGATACAGATTTGAAGTCAGGACTAACTTTGTTATTCAAGTGCAAAACATGCTGCTTCATTCAGGTTTTGGGGGAGTTTAGGGGATACAGGCGCATACGCACAAATTAAATATGCAAAAAGTACATATCCTACATAAAACGTAAACAACTTAAGTGTGTTCGTAGTGTTTTAACTCAAGAAAATTGTGTATTTTTTTAATGTAAAAATAAGTAACCGAAATAAAATTTGAAGGAGATTCATAGTGTGGCTTACTATAATTCTTTATATATATATATATATATATATATAGATGGATAGATAGATATGACATCCAAGTATGTAAGGTAGTACAACTACATCTCTATTATTGAATCCAAAAGGTTTTAATTATATTTTGCTACATATAAATGTATTTTAAAATTTTGAAGTGTTCGGTTTAACCGTCCAAAGGCCAATACAGTCATTTCATTTGTAATTAAAATATCTTAAAATTTATTAAATATAAATATTCTGGCATGATTTTATAACATCACATATCAACATTGCAATATTAAAATTATGTGTAGAAGTCATTGCTTTGTTATGAGAAAGAATGTCCGGAAAAATTTATTTCATTGATGTCATTCAGAGTAACCAATATAAAGTCATGCGGTCAATATCATGTGACAGGATGTGACATCATTCAGACACCTGCAAAGGATCACATGGTCGTGAAGCAAAGTAACTAACTTTTGCTTTTGTCCTTTTGCTAGCTAGCTAGATATCAGCCTGAAAATATCGTCATTCGGTATAACCAAAAGTCATTCGGTAAAACCAAAATTTTGGTTAAACCGAATCACTTTTTTGGTGACAAATTTTGTCCATCTTTGTAAAAAATGACAAAAGCAGCGTTAATTGATTATAAAAAAACACATAATCTCATTGTAATCAACACTTAATAAAACTTCAAAATTAATTATATCTCCATTATGTTTTTTTTACACTTTTAAAAACCTTATTAGTCAATGACCTATATAAATATATATATATATATATATATATATATATATACATGTGTGTGTTGTGCAGAACCATTAATTAAATGTCAAAAGTGTGATTGTAAATAGTCCATGAAAAGAAGTTGTTACCAGGACTACTTTCACTTATGTACATTAAAAGGGGGAGGGGTTAATTAAAATTGTTGTCCATTAAAATCCATTTAAATATGGGTTAAAAAGTATAGTGTGACATTTGAGACTGTTTTGAGAAGTTTGTTTTGACAAATAGCTAATAGGTTGTTTTTGACATTTCCAAGAGTGTATTTGCATTGTCAAGTCACTTGAAGTTGGATGAATCCTAATAATTAAAACAGACATATTAGGAACAGAAGAGTTCTAATAATATGTTCAAATGAAACAGGCAACATGAGCTCACCAGACCCTCTTTGCAGTTAATCACTTTGAAATAAAAGACAAAACATCTCTAGAGAATAAACCAATTATAACGAGATAAAAGGCAGCTAAAAATAAGGTTGCAATGAAAAGAATGTGATGCCTCTTGTTTGTTCACTATGACTTGCACTGCTGGAGCGGCTTTGACTCAGATGGGATCCCAGAGGTCTGGGTACTGGTTAAACACATGCAGTGACAACCCAAGCATAACTCTAAACATTCTCTCTGTCCCACAGGTAAAACACGGCGTGGACATTTAGTGTCATACGAGTTTAACTTTAGATGCGTCTCCAGTGAAAGCGTGACAGCCGGCCCTCTGTGCACAGAGCAAACTTTTACGCTCTAATTTCCATTCCCAAAAGTGGACGCCTGAGAACAAATGTATCGGTGATGGACATTCACAAATGACAAACACAACACCGAGCCGTTCCCTCGCGCACGTGTACAAAACGCACGCAAAAATTCAATAGGTGAGCCTCTCGACGTAATGCTTGATGGTTGAATGACAGCTTTCAAGAGAGTTAGTGTCCCCCATCGTCAATTAGGAGCAAACCTCATTGACACGCATAAAACCCTGGCATCCTGTGCTTGCGGTAATTGCAGGCATGACAGTTTATCATTATCCATGAAAACCACTGGGTTTTGCAAGCACTACACTTTTTTTTCAATGGTCCTCCTCAACTGGAGAGTCACTCCACTTTTTTTGTGTCTATTTGTTTCCATGTGATTATTTTTTTCCCAGGGCCAAACAGTCATTTTACTTTAATGAGCTCACCATTTTCAAACATGCCGAAACAGTGACAAGTATGAAGAGTCGGGTTGCAGGGGCCGATTGAGAACTTTAATCAAGGCAACCAATAGGCAGTTACAACAAATTGCTTTTGAAAATCCTCTGCACTCTTTTAATTTGTTTGCCTCGTTCACCCCCTTCGTTTCTCTGTTGATGTGTTTTCGGCTTTGTCCATGACTTCATTTTCTTTTCAGCACTTAATCTATCATTTACCTTGTAAGCCAGTGTGTATATGCAGACTTTACTGGGGAAAGTATAGAGTTGATTCAGATGACTTTAAAGTGAGATGGCTGATTTATGTACTTCCTTTTTTGAGAGGGACTTATTAAAGGGGTCCTTGATTATGATTTTACTTTTTTAACTTTAGTTAGTGTGTAATATTGCTGTTTGAGCATAAACAACATCCTCAAAGTTACGATGCTCAAAGTTCAATGCAAAGGGAGATATTTTATTTTACAGAAATCGCTTTTTAAGGACTACAACAAACATCTGGTAGGGACTACAACAAGCTTCTTCCCGGGTTGGTGACATCACAAACCTCAACCTGTTAGCATAAAGACAATGTTAATCTCATCAATAAAATTACTGACTAAAAAGTTATTACATTTTTTTTTATCATATATAATGAAGACAAGAGGAAAAGCGCACATCAAGGTGAGTCAAAATGTAAAATACTGACCAAAATACGACTAGAAAAAAATATTATGCACGATATTAGCCATAGCAAAGCAAAAAAAAAGTTATTTTAGTCTATTATATATTTATATACTATTATAGTAATATTTTGAATGAGCTTTTATTTTATATTTTCATTTAATTTTTATTTTTTCATTTTATTTTAAATTAAGCGCTTTTGTCATTTTTATTAGTGTGTGTGTGTGTATATATATATATATATATGTGTGTGTGTGTGTGTGTGTGTGTGTGTATACATATATATTTACACACACACAAACACATATATATATATATATATAGCTTTATTTCAGTTTATATTTGCCAAGGAAACATTTTTAATTTTTAAAGTTTTTTTTTTAAGGTTCAGTTTTTCATCTTTTATTTTATTCCAGCTTTATTTCACATAACAGAAATACTTTTTTAAATAGTTTTAGTTAATGATAACAACACTGGGTTTTTTTTAATAAATTCTGATGTTTAAATTAATATTTAAAATTCGGTTTATTTTTGCACATTCTCGCCAAATAAAATTTTTATTTAGATTGACTTAGACAAAAACAATGACTAAAACAAAGACTAATAGTGCATTTAGCTGACCTCCAAGTTAATAGATCTGGATCAAAAGCCCAAAACTGATTTCATGGGGTCTGTAATATCACTAGTGAAACAGCCTGAGAGACGTTTGAAATAGTTTCTGCTCTCTAATGCCTTCAGTGTATCACAAATCTCTGTAATTAAGACTAACGAGAACGATCATGTACTTCAGCAGCAAACAGTGTGTTCATGAAACCACTTAATGTCTGGCCGCATTTGTTACAAATGAAACGTCCCTTTCCTTGCTCTTATCACAACTGTTAAATAAGGATATTGACCAGTAAATTCCTCAAAAGGCATCACGAGGCCCCGAACGCTATTTGTTGTGATGGGCCCATGTTTGTTTTTGTCTAAGTGATTCGATATGTTCTGCAGTTGCAGCATAGTTTCTTATGACATCTCTAAGCTTAGGGTTACCTCTCTCTTTTGCTTCTGAATAATTCATGAACAGAAATCCAATACTATTGAGTTGGAGTGAGGGGGACTCAAAAAAAAAGTTGAATTACAAAACATCACATTCTTTCATCTCATGAAGTTTTGCGAGGAGCAAGGGTCAATTAAGAGTCCTCTGGCTACGGTGAGTATGAATAATGCACCACAGGGCTGAAAAACCTTGGGAGACTTGCTTTACTTGTGTAGATTATTGACGCTCCTACCGCTTTTTTCCCCCTCCTTTCTCCTCAGGTGAAAAAGGACCCTTTGTCTGCGGTGTCTCTGACTGTTCATGCCTCAATAGCCTGGAGGCAAAATGGGCCTAATTTGCACAGGTCTGTTTTGGGGCCAATTATTATAATACCAAATGTTCTGGAAACACAATAAAATTGAAAACAATAAAGAGCAGAGCCGCCAATATTGTCATACGTTTTACATTTTAATGAATCTCTCATTAAAGATGTATTTTATCAGTTTGGCGATTCACAATGCTTCACCCTTTTCAGTCTTGTTGTAAGATTTAATAGCTTATACATACGTATAATACACCTAGGTGATCTGATCCAAAACTATTTGAAAATACACGCCAGAATAATGTGTTTCAGTTAATAGTTTTTAGTTGTAACTGAAGAATTATTGCTTCTGACATTGATGTCTCAGGTACGTTCGGTTCACATAACTCAAGGGCACGGTCTCATCTGGCACTCGAGAAACAGCCCTTATGTTACAGTGAACATTGCACACTTGTAAGCGTTGTTGTATTAATGAGCATATGTTGAGTTGTATAGGCTCATATATATGTACTGTACACTGTGTCCTACATGGCTTTAATGCAATAGTTCACCCAAAATTGTCACATTCATGTTGTTCCAAACCTGCATGACTTTTTTCCTCTGTGAAACACAAAAGATGATAAATAATAATAATAAAAAGCCTTAGTGTTTGTCCTTACAATGAAAGTCAATGGGGTCCAATCCAATGTGGTTTGGACCCCATTGACTTTCATTGTATAGACGAAAGAAAGTGAATCATACTGGTTTGGAACAACATGAAGGTGAGTAAAGGCTTATTCACACCAAGAACGATAACTACAAAGATAACTATAAAATTACATTCATACCAGCGGATGATTTTGTTCTGTTTATTATGTCATCTGACACTTTAAATGCTCATGCTCTTAAAGCAGAATGGATTCTGATTGGCTGTTAATGTTTTATCGCTCATCAGCTGGAAAAAAAATCTTTCTGAAAGTAATTCCAACAATATTGTTCTTCTGTGCCATTATCGTTATAGTTGTGGTTTGGACTCAGCTATTCTTTTATATTTACAATGATTTTTGAACTGTCTATATCGTTATCATTATTGTCCTTGGTGTAAACGGGCCTTAAAGGGATAGTTTACCCAAAAATGAAAATTATGATTTACTCACCCTCAAGCCATCCGAGGTGTATATGACTATCTTCTTTCAGATGAGCACAATCAGAGATATATTTAAAAATATCCTGGCTCCTCCAAGCATTATAATGGTGTATTTTGAAGCTGACAAATATGCGTCCATCAATCATAAAAAATAATCCATACGACTCCAGGGGGTTAAAAAAGACCTTCTGAAACAAAATGATGGGTTTTTGTAAGAAAAATATCCATATTTATAACTTTATAAAGTAATTTATATTGGTTTATTTTGGGCTTCAAAACAGGCCCCCCGTTCACCACCATTATAAAGATTGGTAGAGTCAGAATATTTTTAAATATATCTCCGATTGTGTTCGTCTGAAAGAAGATACACACCTACACACACCTAGGATGGCTTGAGGGTGAGTAAATCATGGGATAATTTTAATTTAAATCATGACAGATTATTCATTTTCCTTTTAACCCTCTGAAGCATGCAAAATGAATATTTTTACTTTAAAACAATAATATATCATTCCTGATGTTTGTATTTAATCAAAAAAGTGTGTTCTGAGTTTTGGTTTCCCTTTTGTTAGTTATTTGGAAACCAAATCATAGCATTCATGAAACGTTCTTTTTAGGTATTATTTTTATAAGCAAAAACTAATGTTCCGGGAACCAAAGGTTGCTGCACTGTAAAAAAATTATTTTAATGATTTATCATCACAACATTTTTTTCTTTTGTCAAATCAACTTCAATAATTAATGTAGTTCAGAAAACAATATTTTGAGTTTCTGTTGATTAAACCTATCGCCTTCATTGTATTAACTCAAAATTTTAATTTCAGTGAACTCAAAATTTTAAGGTTAAATTTTTGAGGCAACCAGGTAACTTTTATAAGTTAAACCAACAATTATTTTTTTACAGTGTGGGAATCTTGTCATATATAAAATTTACAATAAAATATATACAGGACAGACATATAGAATTATCGGAAAGGATCAAAAGTAATTGCCTGGCTATGATGGTTTGGATGTAACATCACATCCTGAATGGCCTTTTTGTGCCTTTTCTATTACACAACAACTCTAAATCGTCTAATTTTAATACCCAAATTATGCATTACCCACCATCTCAATGCCTTATTTGTTCTTGCAATGCATGAGGACTATAAAATCAAGCCTGTTGGTCATATATTTTACACCAGGTTGCTGCACAATCTGTCATGTTGGTCAGAGGCTTGGAAACCTTCAGATAGCCACACAGGCAACACTAGATGTCAGTGTTCTCGCTGATGTCGGGCTGCAAGCTTTTTGTTTGTGGGAAGAGGAAGGAGAAGCACATACAGTAGTTTGAGAAGTTGATGCTTGCACTTTACAACTTGCGGGTCCTAATGGATTTCCTTATATTAGAGGGACTGTCTGTGAGGAGTTAGGGGCTATTACTGTGCCAAGCCTGATCACGGGGCATCACTTTCATCTTGCCAACACTCTTGTATAATTAGCAGAAATTTGCTGAGATGTGTTTTCTCCTCCCTTCATTTCCTAAGATGAATCATCAGGAGTATAGACTAAACTCCCTTTCTTAACTCCTAGGATGCAAAAGTTAAATGTAAAATTAATGTTTCGTCTTATTTAGAAGATAAATTTAGTATTTTTTCAGCTTTGAAGCTGTTGGATTCACCTAACATGCCTCAGACATTTCTGAAGGCGCATAAGTTTGAGGTTTGGCAGAGTCTGTTTATAGCATCATAATTACATAAGTACGCTGCTCCTTGTTCTTAATGATCATAAACAGACATAACAAACTTGTCATGAATATAATCTATCCACTCACAAGAGTTTTAATCTTAAGTATAAAACATGTCTGTGGCCATTCAATAATGATAAGATTTTTCAGGGTCATTCTATAAAATTAGGTGCCTTTTTCCTTTTGAAAAGATGATTTAAAGAAAGTACATTTCTTCTATGCAAACTGACAGACAAAGAATGACACTTCAAATTGATTTGATGATGCTGGCACAGGGTTACCTGTAGGCCATATAGCATCATATCTGAGAAATAATATAGCCTATAGGCTATATTCATCTTTTTAATATATAATTAATAATTATATAGCCTTTATTATTTTTTGTTAGGTTTGTCAATAATAAATACAATTTTTTACACGTATTTTAATGACACATGGACCACAGTGAAATGACCCCTAGCGCTGTATGTACTAAATGTATTGTTGACGTCACGGGGGACGGCTCGGTTTCGATGTTTGGAAGCACCAATCAGAGCGCAGAAAAACCCGGAACTTCTGAGAGCGTAAGAAAGAGCGCCTGTATTCAATTTGAAAAAGAAAAACATCAGGTATGGAATGTTTTTATGTTTATATTATCTATATCGTTTTATAAACGTTACAGATTTCCTTTAAATGGTGACTTTATCATGAAGTCATATATAAAACAGTATAGTTTCAACCTCAAAGACACATGAAACAGAAGTGCATTTCTACAGTTCAGCTATGCTAACAAGTGTTTATTTTTTGAGTAGTTCATGTATGTCATACTTGATATGCAATATTGTGTCTAGACCCCTGCGTTTAGTCTCGAGCGGTGACTAAAGGAAAGCAGACTGGCTTTGTAAATAATGCGTTCAAAGTAATGGCCTTGTGGGTTTGTGTATAATTGGAAAATCTGTTTTGAAAATAGTTATCCAAAGTCGAAAACCTGTTTGGTCCTCTGTGATTTGAGAGTTTTGTTTTAAGAAACATCACGCTAGACTCACTACATGACATGAAGAGTTTTACTAGGAATTTCATTGTTTGTTCATGTTAGCTCAGGTCCATTAACTAATATTAACAGATACAGCATTTAATTTTAATAATGTATTAGTACATGTTTAAATTAACATTAACTAAGATAAATAAATTCTTTAGAAGTAAGCTATTTTTCATAGTTCATGTTAACTAATGTATTTAACTAATGCTAACAAATGAAACCTTATTGTAAAGCGTTACCCTTAATTCTAAAATTTGACAGTTGGTAATTTTATTAGCTAATTGTTTGCGAGCTGATTATAAACAAAATTTCTCAATGAGACATAATATTTCATTCATATATGTTACATTGTAATCTCGGAGACCCCAGATATAAAATATGAATAAATGTAGACTGTAGAAATACGTTCTTGTGGCAAAAACGCAAAGAAAATACAATAAAAACAAATCCAGCTAGTTAATAAGGTCTATTTGGACTTGTTTTATTATATTTTCCAACAACAGTGCCTTTTTGTTGGTGTAAAACTGAACCCAAATACAAATAATGTTGCTATATTCAGGCATCCCACAGTGATGAAAAACCGAATATCCTTTTTTGTCCTGGATTTGCTGCAGTCATCATGGAAATGAGTTAAATCTTAAGAAGTCATGCAAAAGTCATGAAAATTTCTATAGGGAATCTAAATGTTTATACTTTTTCGCAGCTCTGAAATATTTAATCAGCTAGTTGTAGCTGTTTGTAGAGTGAAACTTGCTGCAAGCCACCATGATAACATCCGTTTGCTTGCTGAGGATCTTAGTGAAGACATTTGTACATGAATAATTCTAACAAATCATTATTAATAATTAATTATTAATAATAAAAGAAATCCGATGGTATTTAAAAGAGAGAAAAATCATATTGTTTTAAGTAAAAACTTTATGTAAATAAAAAAGTTGTTTTTAGTACATTTTTAGTATATTAGTTATAGTTGTAGTATTTTTATCTATTTATTTTGTATTTACAGTACATAGAAAAGTTACCCTATTCTCCAGAACCGAATGTCTGGAAGAGTGGATTAAACGTCTTTCACTGGTCTAGATCTTACCATGACCATCAGAGCAATAGAATTGAGTGGGAATGTTTGGATGCGCTCCAGCTCCACCCCTCATCCATGTGGCTCTGCTGGGAGGCAGATCTGTGGACTTGCCTGTGCTGATGATGTTGCACTACTTCATTTACAGGTGCCACCCAACACCTTTATATTTAGATACAAGCGTGTTAAGAAAACAAGAGTTTGTCAGTGTAATAAGCATAGAATCTTTTTCCGGAACAAAAAGAAAGCAGTCTTGTTTAATATAAGCGCTGAGTTATGCAAACAAACCCTGCTGGTTGCTCCATATTTAGTCTTTTTAACTAGGTACTCCTGACCCCAGTCCTCCTCAGCTGGCTTTTAATTGGCTTCACTGGGCCTAAAATGCTGCAATATTTCTCGAAATTGACTGCTTATTTGAGTGTCGAGAGTGATGCAATTTACAGTAAGTTGCTGGTAAAAATGGACCATGGCTTCAGATGCAGCACTTAGCAGAGGCTGCATGGGGCACGTGTAACTTCAGGGGATGCATTTCACGTTTGCTGTGTTTTTATGGAGGTTTTGAACAAACAAGGGGACTGGCACTGCAAAGGCAGATGGGATGGGATTTTTTTGGTGCTTTCTCTCCTAATATGCACACCGGCTTATGTGCCCTCTCAGTCTTTTCGGGTTGATCGGACTGCCTTGTTTACAGTGTGTTATAGAAGGGCTGACTCCAGCCTCCCTCGGGAGAGAACAAGGGTTAATTGCTGTTAAAGTGTTGGTCTCGTTCCTCTTTCTGGCCCTGACGCTCCATTAGAGCTGACACTAATGAGGCAGTGCAGAGAGGACACCCCGGAGTCGAGGGACAACACCACCGGCTGGGGGAGGGAGCCATGATGGAGAGACTTTACTTAGCTGAGAGAGAGAGAGAGAGCACATACTAAGTCATAGATCAAGAGTGTGTGTTGTTTAGTGTTGTTGAGGATGTGTGTAGGCTTGGCTTCCCTTAATTGGTGGCTTACCCTCTGCATATGTTGTTTGTTTGTCATTAAGAATTCACAGGGGACTGAGTCATTGGTCGCCCAAGATGCTTGGTCTATGCAGCCAATGGCATTTGCTTGGTTATTTTACCATATTGATTGTAATTTACAAATGTCAAAATATGGATTTTCAATGCCCTAATCATATAAATAATGAAAATGGCTAAATAATAATATAAAAGTACTTTATAAATAATTGATCATTGATTAATGAACACAACAAAATATATAAGGCTGCAATAATTTATTAAAAATGTATTTAAAATATAAAATTATATATTTTGATTAATTGTTTTATCAATAAGTGATGTGTAGAATATAATTAACTTATTTTATTTGATCAAATTATTATTTATTTAAATACTAATATTAGAACTTTTTGTGAATTTATTTTTTTATCTAAATATTAATTATCTGAACTTTTAATTAATAATACAAATATCACAATATAATATAACATTTTTCATGTGTGTATTTTATATATATATAAATACACACTTTCTGGATTTTTTTTAAATCAAGTTATTAATTATTTTATTATATGAATATTATATATAAATACTTATAAGCAAACTCAAATATAAATATATATGAAATATAAAAGGGTGAAATAATTTAGTAAAATAAAACAACTGAATTTTATATATATATAAATATATAAAATTATGCTAAAATAATAAAACAATTGAATTTTATATATATATATATATATATATATAATTATGCTAAAATTTATAAAATATAAATTGCAGTCTAAAAATCTTAAATTATTTTTAACAAATTATTTCAGTCTCACATCTTTCATTGTGTGTGTGTATATATATATATATGTGTGTGTGTGTGTGTGTGTGTATATATATATATATATATATTACGATACATTGTTCTTTTACATTGTCTTTTACTGCTAATAATAATTAATTTCATACTCAAAAAGTACAACTGGAGATGATTTCTAAGTTATGTTTTGCATGCTGTTATGTGATTTTCAGTCAAATAACAGACTATTTTTCCTAAAAAAGTGTTAATTTCATTAATGTGAACCCAATATCATGTATTGTCACACTATATATATATATATATAACTGATTATAACAGCCAGTTATTTATACATTTCATCTGCTATCATTACATTTTTTAATGGCTTTTTAATAGTTTTAATTTTCTGTTTTGTAGGTAGTAACACTGATCTGGAGTCAGCACCCTCAGCTGGTCGGTCATGAGTTTTGCTCCGAGTCCTTTCACCCCCATGGGCAGCCGCAGCATTCAGGAGCAGCGGGACCGCTGGGAGAGGAAGAGGAGCCGCACAGCCCGTGAGCTAGTCCAGAGCGAACAAAGATACTGTGAACAGCTGGATCTAGTCGTCACGGTTAGTCTCTCTACAGGCCCAACATGATTACACACACGCCCATGGGCTGAATTGGTTGATCTTTTATCAAACAATAGCTACACTGATGGAGAAACACTTGTCAGGGTTGGATTCGGTCATCCTGGAGAGCAGAAACAGAATAATGCGTTTGTTGCAATGTGTTAATCATTAGAATATCCTAATTAATAGAAATCTGAAATTCTAATTATCTTGGAGTGCTTTATTCACAGTTTCAACAGCACAAGGTTTTCTCTTTATTGAGTGGTCCTTGACACCATCGCAGGGCTATTCTTTTGAAATTCATGGTTTATAACCTGTTCAAGGCTTTTATTTTGCGGCTAATTGGTTTTACCGTTAAGATCGCTGAGATCTCAAAGCCTTTTCTATGTGTATTATGTAGATTATATTGAGTGTAACCACAAATATACACTTGTGTCTCACTTATTCAAGTTATGTATAACATAATAATTACCGCTCGAACTTGAAAAGCTAACATAGTGAACTGGCACGTCCGTCTCATTGTTGTCTAATGCTGCATTCTAATTAAACGGTCAACCATCAAAACTTATTTTGACAAACCTCACACTCTCCTTCACGTCATCTCCCGCCCCTAGTGAAGTTGTGTTAAGATATGCGGCTCATATTAAGCCGTTGGAGGTAATTGAGATGTCACTGCTGCAAAATGCTTGGCTCTCCACAGATTTGTTCTCGCTTTGTCTCAAGGGTATGCGATGAGAGGTGACGCTCTCGGTAAGATGAAGAGTCATGTACGAGTGGCGTCTGAAAATTTAATTTTCTCTCCCTCCTGTCTCTTTCTTTTCTCCAGTACTTTGTGGAGATCTTGAAGGCCAAAGGAACCCTCAGGCAGGACATTAGAGAAAGCATCTTCAGTTCAATTAAATCCATTCATTTAATAAACCAGTAAGTATCCTTTAAATAATTAAGCGAATATTCGTGCTCAGGGGAGAGAGACGGCTGAGGGTGGCTGGCTTTGATACCGTTTAAAAAGGACGAGAGGGTAGGGGAGTATTAATTGGGGTCTAACAGGAGAATCAAGTTTGAGAACTTGGAGATTGCCTGGTGTGCCTTATCTTATGTTATTCTCTTTAATTGGATTGCGAATCGATGAGGATGCTGGATTTGGGCTTACAGCTGCACTTTCTCCAGTGTATTTCATGTTATCCCGCCATAGTTGCCATCATTGGTGATAGCTGCCTGTTTGTAATGGCCGCCTTTTGTGTCTTCCAAGCCTTATGTGTTGATAAAAATAAGCTTTTGCAGTCGCTGATGTTTTAAACATGCATTTTTAATGAAAGCGTCCATTATCATGCCTTCATTACTGACTCTCACAGTCTTTCCACCTGACTTCAACACTACTGTAGCAGATTCGCCAGTAATAGACATCAGGCTGCTCGATACAAGATTTAAAGTCAACATGAAACACCATTCGCAACCCATTTTAATTTTGCAGTCTGGTCTTTTGCAGTTCTGAGTGAAACTGGATATTCAGCAGAAAAAAAAAAATAGTGGGGGACCTGATTTTATCTGCTAAGAACTTGAGAAGTGGTTGGGTTTGAGGGGAATAGGGTTGTCACAATACCAACATTTCAATAGATTTAATGTACTTTCTGTGCTTATACACTTAACAAATGCTTTTATTCAAAGCAGTACAAGGCATTTATGTTAATATGTTAGGATCAAACCCATAACCTGAGCCATTTAGTGTTTTTCGATGCCAAAAATACTTCTGAAATAAGTCAAAATAACATAAAAATGTATTAGTGACAGTGTTGGGGTAACGTATTACAAATAATGCGAGTTATGTATATAAATATCTGAGTTACACAGATACCAGAGTTATCACAGCTGAAAGGCTTGTTTGTTTGAGCTGCGCCCTCTACTGCACAGGCATGAATTTGCATTTCCTTCAGCTGGAGGCTTATTCATTTCACTTTTGGTGTAAAAGGACCTTTACATTTGCCAAAAATTGAACTTTTTTGTTGTTATAAAAACAAACAAACAAACAGCCCAGTCCAGAAGAGAAAAAATAATGCAAATGTAACGTAATGCATTACTTTCCATAAAAAGTAACCAAGTAACACATTTAATTACTTTTTTAGGGAGTAACGCAATATTGTAATGCATTACTTTTAAAAGTAACTTTACTCAATACTGATTATTGGTATAATTTAACATGAACATTAACAAATTAAATTAAAATAATGTTTTGTAGTCTTCAAGTTTTTTTAAGTAATGAAACCGTAAGAGCCAAGAAATAATTAAGAACAGTTTTCAAAATTATTGAGTCTCATTCAGTAAGCATGCATACGCACAAATCACGATTCACCAAAAATTTTGTACTAAAAATCATTCTAAATTTACGACAAAATATAGGAACAGCTGAAACACTACTCTGTACGGCCTTATCATGTTAAGAAGCTAAAAATATGAAATTTCATCCTAACAAGACTATAACTATATTAAAGTATGTTACATTAATTGTATTATATAATCCATATATAAAATTATATAATAAAATTAAATTATATCATTTAATCTTAAAAACATTTCATCATATACAGTGATTATGTTCAGCTGCGAAGTTTCTCTGAATAACGCAGATATATGCGTATGTACAGCTGGTTCATGAGAGGTCTGTAATCTGGGTCTGTATTTAAGGTGTTTATTGTGAGAATGGCACGCTTGGCATTGCTCGAGGCTCAGGCGAGAGTGCGTCTTTAAACAGCGGCATGTCTGACTAGAGTGACGTAAGCCTGTTAGGAATGTGTGCATGGAAACAACTTATATGGACATGGTTTGGGTGTGTTTTAT
This sequence comes from Hypophthalmichthys nobilis, assembly GCA_037950665.1. Taxonomy (NCBI): domain Eukaryota; kingdom Metazoa; phylum Chordata; class Actinopteri; order Cypriniformes; family Xenocyprididae; genus Hypophthalmichthys; species Hypophthalmichthys nobilis. Next base: position 9,621,900 of record CM075489.1, on the reverse strand, counting down.
GCAAATGACTAACCTTGTGCATGCGGCCGCTCATTTAGAATACTCCAAATTCACTAAAATAATAACAAAGTTAAGAACAATTTTCGTGGATTAATATTCACAGCATAGACAGTGGCAGGTCTGTTGGGCTGCTTTTAGATCTAATATTTTGTTTTATTGCATGCGCAAATGCGGAGCCGCACTGTATATCACTTCACCATATAACTGTAGTTTCTGTAACCTTACCCCAAAATACCACTTTATTTTCACTTTGTGCTATTTTCTATATTTCTGATGACTTTGGTGCCTCATACCAACTTTATTGTATTATGAAAAGCTAGTTTGGGACTACTGTTTAATAGCCTTACCTAAGAACCTTATACTGTTCAATCATCTGTGTTAGTGATACTCTTAAAATTTATGTGTATGTTAAGTAAAGTGGGATGCTACTTGTGTGTATGTGCGTGTCAAACATTTTTGAGAAATAAATTTGCTATAGGTTCAAATTTCTAAAAAATTGGGCCGTAAGAATATGGGTCCCACTGCCAAACACGTTGAGAACCACTGATTTAAATGATACTAAAACAACATTGCCATGAGTGCTTGCAGAGCACAAATACACAAAATATACTAACAGTTTTAATATAACTTCGAACTGAAGTACCGGTACTTTTGACTAGGGCAGGGGTCAAGAAAATGAGTGATATTTGTGACGTCAGCTGAAAATAAGACATTTCTGAGTCGTAGATATATAGTCTGCATGCAATTATAGCAGTTTTGTTGATTTTAAGAAAGTAAACAGTCAACTTTAAATTCATGATGACTTCAATAACATCTTTATATTTCACCAGTGGTAAAGTGGTCATGGTAAGTTGTGAAGCCCAGCTGTGACTCTTCTGCATACAGACGATTAGACACTCTGCTTAAGGGGGCCTTTATGACAGCTTGAGCAAATGAAAAGCCAGAGCTGCTGGAAACATGGCGCATAAGATGAAATAATACATCAGAAAAACTGGCCTGAAGAGCAGACGGCATTGATCTTCCCATGCGGGCTGGGCAGACTAACAACAAATTAACTCACAGGTGTCAAGAATCCTGTTCTTGTTAATTTTATCTGAGGCTATCTATGGCACAGAGCTCTCGTGAAGCGTTTTGTGTTTTGATGTACCACATCTGAAAGCAACAAGCAAAAGCAGAAGCCCTCTCCTAATGTCCAATAGCCTGCGAGCGAACAAGCTTCCAGTCTTTTATTAACACCTTTAAGCCTGCATTAGAGAGATCATCGCCCCTTAGTGCAGGTGAACAGTGTTTGATGTATTTAACAACCTGATCAATCTCAGAGAATTTGCCTGACAAGCGCAGAGAGACGTTTCCTAACAAGAGAAACATAGTGAAGGATATTTCATTAGTCTTGAATTGGCCGAAGTTCTCGTAGGAGTTACTGCCGTGTGGTTTTGTTGTGTACATATTTCGAATTACCAAACGACTGGAAGGGGAGCTACTGACTGCCTTTGAGGGCTTCATCCAGGCCCTGTTGATCGAGAATCATAAAATTGTCTGAATAATGAATCGCCGTGGGTCCCTGAGGCTCCCATCAATGCCTGATTGACGGGCCTCTCTACAAACAGTGGCTGAATGAAGATGGAGGGCTGAATTTCAGAGCCCGATGTATTGGATAAATCGGTGCTTGGTTACCATATATCATCATTAGAATCGGTTATTGAAGTGCCGGGTGAAGCGTAATGGCAGTCTCTCAATTTAGATCTGTGAACAGACAGCAGTGGCTGACTGATTAAAACGAATAAAGTGCTCGCATACTCCAAAACCACATCGTTATCAGGAAGCTTCTTCAGATGCATGTTGATATCTGCGCTGGCTGCTGAAGGTTATTTGAATCCTTAGCTGAAATCATCACTTTTTTTTTTATCTTGGACTAGTTGTAACAGTGAAAATCAGAGAACCAGGACAGAAGGGGTGAGCTGTAGATTGTTTGTTTTTGCCATGCACAATATGCGCTTTATAGTATATGAATTTTATAAACCATTGTAGATTTTATTCTTAAAGAAATAGTTGAGCCAAAAATGACAGTTCTGTCATTGTTTACTCATCGTCATGTCTTTAAAAACTCATTTGACCTTCTTTTAGTCTGTGGAATGAAAAAGGAGATATTTAGCAGGCTGTCCAAGCTGTTCTTTTCCATACAGTGAAAGTGAATGGTGACGGCTACCATTTTCATAGCAACATTTGTTTGACCTGTTCCTCACACAAACCTGTTGTACCACAATCCACTTTCATTGTATGGAAAAGAGCAGCCTGGACATTTTTCAAAACTTCTCCTTTTGCGTTAAAAAGAAGAAAGGAAGTCATACAGGTTTACAGTGACATGAGGGTGATTAAATATTTATTTATTTATTTTTTACATTTTATGCATTTCTGATAAATGCATTTCAAAATAAATAGTTGCATTTTTAGGGGTTCAAGCACATAGTGCTGAAACCCTACTGTAATTGTTAAATTGTTAAAAAATCAACATCAACATAAGTGATCGGGCAGACCAAACCGTAAGTCGTAGAGACTTGAAACTTTGAGGGCTGGTAGTACTTACACCGCCTACAGCGTCTCACCCTGACTCACCCTGATTGGCTTGACTGGGGCGCTATGGTGGTGAAAAGTACAAAATCACTCAGAACTCCTAAACCGTTAGGCAAAATAAAAAATAAAAAATAAAAAAACCTACTTTTGCGAATTAGTCCTAGGTGTTTAGCCCGATTCGAACCAAACCAGTGCAGCAAGATTCTCCGGAGTCTGATTGTCAATAATTATCAAAAAAATGTTAAAACATTTCGATTGACGGTCCCTAAGGGCCGCCAAAACTTTCAAAGCGGGTGGAGCATTTTTTACTAAAATGGCTATAACTTGTGAATGGAATGAGATGTTTTCACAAAACTCAGCACACCTATGTAAGAGCTCATTCTGTGGTCACGTGAAAAAGGACGTGGCAACTGGCCATTTGGTGGCGCTATAACATGAAAAAAACATGAAAACGGCTATAACTACTTCATTGTTGGTATGATTGACTTGAAAATTGACGTGCAGTGTCTTTGTCCAAGCTGCCATGATTGTCTATGAGGACATTGACGTATCTCAAAAAAACATGAAATTTCAGCAGCTATCAGACAAGGTTAACGGAGGCCGATTGGAATGAAACTTGCTGGGCCTGTTTGACTCACAGCCCTAGAGGCCTGTGAGCAATTCTAAAGAAATCGACCACCGGGGGCGCCTTTACGTTTTTCATGTGCATAAAGGATTGTGAATTGTGAGGTTTTTCGCACACACCCACGACATTTATACCACATGGTAGAACTCCTCATTCTGAGCAACTTTGCCTCTTGGACCGCCTCTGTTCATCAAATTGTTTGTTAAATATCGGAGATTATTTCAAAAACAAACTTTGACGAACTAGTCCTAGGTTTTTGGCTCAACCTCAATAACTGTTAAAAAGCTTTAAAAACTATGTATTTGCTATAGTAAATTGCCTGTATTTGCTGTAAATGGTCTTTTCCATCTATGATCGAGATGGTTACAGGCTTGCTAATTAAAATGTAACGCCCTTTTACGCATGTGTTTAAAGGCCTTAAAGCGCTTAAAGCCCGATATTTGCTGCTTGCAGCTATATTTTTCTTATGATTTTAGACATATTTGGAGTAATTATATAACCTATAAGGACAATGCAACCCAATCTTTCCCAGTTTTCAATAAAAAAATAGGTGATGTTAATACAATGACATCTTAAGAAATATAAAAAATGTCTGTCAGCTATATTTAAGTTTAAAAGAATCGGATGAAGTTGGTTTGAAGTTCATTCTTTGTACATCATATGATACTCTTGGGTCGGTACAGACTTAAATACATTCTGGATTCATTAAACGCTTCTGAACAAGCAAGCAAGCAAGCAAACAAACAAACCTTGAATATATTGTCATGCTGCTGCCATTCATCAGAATAATGCCTGTTTATCTGATGAGGGGAATAAGGCAATAGTGAGAACAACCCAATTATCCCACAATGCACCGTAACAGTGATCACCAACTTGAAAGTGCTGTCACTTAAGTAGCACTGAATCAAAAACGTATTTGAGAGATAAATATTCTGAACGAGTGCGTCTTGGGGGTTTCTTAATGACAGTAAATGTGGTGTGGAAATAGATCAAATAGTATCCGACATGAAGGAAGAGGGTCCTTGTCACTATCGAGGGAAGGAGGGGGTCTCCCGACAAACTGAACGATGCTTTTGGGTCCTGTACAAATTTGTGATTTTACGAGTGTTTGTGTTGCTGCTAACTATTCATTGAGGATAATTAGTATTCCTCGGTTCTTGCTTCCCGCAAATGAAGCCACATAGGCCTCCATTGTTTGGTTGAGTCTGTGCCCGGCCCAGATGTCGCAACTCCTAAGCATTAATGTAGATTAACGTGACGCAGGAGGAATGCTAATGTTATCTTTGTCATCTTCCTGACGGCTAGAGAATTTAATTGCCCTAAAAAAGAGCATAAAAAATGTAAGTCATAATTTCATATTTATCATAATAGCCTCTGGCTGTGAGGAGGAAAAAGGAAACACTATTTTTCCCGCCCTTTGCCCTCGTTAGAACTCTCTCGGCTGCTCTGGCATCTCCTGATTATGAACAGAGGCTACCTTGGCTTGCAACTTCATTAAAATCTATTTAAATCAACTTCAACTGCAAAATGCTCCTTCTTCCAGCATGTAAAAAATGTAAAGTCTCAGGGAACATCATTAGGGAGAGTGTGTGCGTGTATCCGTACCTGTATTTCTGTTTGGTCTAAGTGGTATGTATGAGCGATATCTACCTCGCCTAGTTTGGATAATAAGCTCCCTCACAAGTGTCAACACCCTCACCCTTGAATTATACCCATGTCACCCTAATGTGCCTGACAGCCAGAGCACCAACTCTTCCATTCCTCTTGAACGCCTTGTTTTGTTCCTGGTTTTGCAATGGGTGCGTTCCCGCTACAAAGCACCGCACGCTTGCCCTTGGGCGCTAGCCCCAGCACCCTTGTCTCAAATAAGTATGTCACCCACAGGGAGGGGCCCTCGGATGACACCACACAAATCTGACTAAAAACACTTCCTTTCGCAAATACGTCTACCTCTGAACTAACCCCCCTCATTATTTGTGACAAGAAGTGCCTTGATTTCCAAAACAGTATCAGGGTTATCATTGCGTTTGGAGTGCGATGGCAAGACTGCAGGGTAGGGTAACGTTGTTGTTTATTTACTGAACTAACAGGACTTAATTGTTAACAATTTTTTCATTCTGTTAAAGTATGCTTTTATATGTATTTGACAGGTAAAATAATTCAATTTTTTATTTTCTTTTTTCTATTAATCAAAGAATCCTGAAAAAAAAAAAAAAAAAAAAGTGTATCATGGTTTCCACAAAAATATTAATCAGCACAACTGTTTTCAACATTGATAATAATAAAAAATGTTTCTTGAGCACCAAATCAGCATATTAGAATGATTTCTGAAGGATCATGTGACACTGAAGACTGGAGTAATGATGCTGAAAATTCAGCTTTGCCATCACAGGAGCAACTTAAATTTTTAGAAAACATTTCTTTGAAATTGTAATAATATTTCATTATTACTGTTTTTACTGTATATGTGATCAAATAAATGTGGTCCTGTGAGCATAAGAGATTTTATATAAATATATTAATTTACAGCACATTTGAGGTATGAAAACTTCAATGAAGACTTATTAAATTACGCCATCTAAGGCAAATCATATTTTCGCTTCTTTTTTGGATTAAACAGGACCCTACTCGCTCATCTAGAACTGGGGCGGTTTGGCATTGGGTTTGAGGAGTTCTGCACTCACCTGCAGTTGTACAATACTTACGTTGACAACATCCAGACAGCTAAAAAAGTCCTCATGGTAAGTTGCAATTCAATGTTTTTATGTTAGACCTGACCCCCATTTGGCATTGACTGTACTTGACTGTGACTCGTTGTGTTGTATGGACTTGAGTAATGCCTTTGTGAACATAGCCATAGATTAGTTATACACTGAATATTAAGTTTCACTGATTATGTCATTTTCCTCTTCTTTTGATTCTGCATTGCTCTTTGAAGGTTGTCTAATCATTTTTCCACCTGCTATGAAAGTTACTAAATCGAAAGGTCGTTGGTATTGGCTTTTCCTGAATGAATGTGCTCTTTTACCTGGATAGAGGTCATCTCCTTACACTAAAAGCCAGTGGCGATGTCTATCAATATGAAATCATGAATATGTATAAATTATAGATCTATGTTAATGCATAGGATTGACAGAATGTCATGCTCCACTTCTAATTAGTCCAAACCTATTAAGTCTTGTACAACTGCTTATCTTTGGCACCTTTTTTCGCTGTGCCATATTGTTCGGCTCAACCTTGTGGGGAAAAAAAAGAAGAGAAGACACAATGTCGGGTCAGTAACTCAAAGATCACCATTCAAAATGATTGACGTTTGGAACGGTGAAAAAAATGGAGTCACCTACCTGATTAAGGCTTTAGGATGACACTCTGTGCAAACAGATCTCTCCCAGGCAAAGCCCAGCGGTACCATTAGGTCCAACACTACCATCTCATTACGCCTGACTTAAGTGGGCAGCCTCCATCAGTCGGCCAGAAAAAAGTGCGATGGGGAATCTCTCTCTTTGCTAATTAGCTCCTCCCTCGGCAAGGCACCTGTACCCAAGTGTACGGATGACTGATTCCTTGTTAGACCAAATCAGTTAGCGGTTAAAGAATCATCGGCACGCCAGGCTAGTGCTAACTTCTGTATTCTGTGTGTTTGCAGTGAACTGAGGGGCATTTTTTCGTACTTTGCCAGTAATTGCATCTGATACCGAATGTATGTTCGCAGAAAGGTCGTTTCGAGTGATGTTAGCCCTACAGCAAAGCTCCTCGAAGCCACGTCTAGCCACACGCTGCTTTTATTTAGCTGGGGCAAGCTTGGAGCCTCACAGATATTAATGTCTTAATTAAGAGGAGGAATACGTCTGCGGCCAATTGACTGATTCCCATTGATTGCAGACTGAGCTGTTTAAGTTAGCATCGATTACTCCGCCAGGCCTACATGGCTGTAATTGCTGGAACATGGACCTAAGTGTTCATTGTGTCGTATGACTGAAACATGGCTGGTCTTTCCTTTTAAGATCCACTGTTCTTGAAACTGGCAATCTAGAAGTTTCTCAAACAAGGAGCCTTTAATCCCCTTTTTAGTTCCATTTTTAACCTTGACTGATAGTTTGACGTTATAATATTAATAAATATATAATAGTGCTGCTGTTTTTGTGTGTGTGTGTGTATATATATATATATATATATATATATATATACACACTACCATAGTTTGGACATGGTAAGATTTTTAATGTTTTAAAAAGAAGTTTGGTCTGCTCACCAAGGCTGCATTTATTTAATTAAAAATACAGTAAAAACAGTAATATTATGAAATATTATTACAATTTAAAATATCTGTGTTCTATTTGAAAATATTTTAAAATGTCATTTATTCTTGTGTTGGCAAAGCTGAATTTTCAGGATCATTACTCCAGTCTTCACTATCACATGATCCTTCAGAAATCATTGTAATATGATGATTTGATAATCAAGAAACATTTATTGTGTACAATTGTACAAAATATTTGTGTACAATATTTCTTTTTTAGGATTCTTTGATGAATAGAAAGTTCAAAAGAACTTATTTTAAATTGTAATAATATTTCACAATATTACTGTTTTTACTGTATTTTTAATTAAATAAATGTAGCCTTTGGTGAGCAGACCAAACTTCTTTTTAAAACATTAAAATCAAACTTTTGAGTGTATGTGTGTGTGTGTGTGTGTGTGTGTACATACAAATTTTTATGTTAGATGCGATTAATCACGATTCATCGATTTGGCAGCATTAATATATAATGATGAGATATTTTAAAGGTTATTTATTTTAGGGATACATAATATACTATATGAGTTAGTGACTGACAGTAAACATTTATTCATTTACTGGTGTCAGTCGATATTGGATATTTGCCATGTTTACACTACCGTTTAAAAGTTTAGGGTCGGTAAAGGCCAGTTCACACCAAGAACAATAACTATAAAGATAACTAAATGCACTCTAACTGTCACTTTTGATCTACTGAATGTGTCCTTGCTAAATAAAAGTATTAATTTCTTAAAAAAAAAAAAAAATAATAATAATAATGAAAATCTGACTGACCCAAATCTTTGTCGTGATTTAACTAGTAAGGGTCAGTGAAATTTCTGTCATTAAGTACTCACCTTCATGTCGTTCCAAATCCGTAAGACCTTCGTTCACCTTCGGAACACCAATTAAGATATTTCTGATGAGAGTTTTTTTAATCTCCTCTAGAAAGCATGAAATTACCACATTCAAGGTCCAGAAAAGTAGTAAAGACGTCGTTACAGTAGTCCATTTGACTGCAGTGGTTCAACCTTAATGTTATGATGCGACGAGAATACTTTTTGTGCGCAAAAACAAAAAATAATGACTTTATTCAACAATTTCCTACGCTGCTGACGCAATGCAGTGCTTCCGTGTTTGCGTCCGAACACCGGCTCAGTATTGGCCGACACAACATTTGTAATTGTTGTCATGCCTAAATTCACATGCTATATTTAAAACAATTCCTTTTGCAGTGTTTTGTTTATAAAAATTATATTTCTATTCACACTTTAATATTAAAATTATACTTGTTTGTTGTTTTGATGACTTGCCTATTATTTTAAAATGTGGAAAGCTCTCACAATTTAAAATGACAGGATTTGTACTAAGGTTTTTTTGGCTGGCCTGAATAAAGAATTCCTCTCACAGCATGTCCAACATGCAGTGATTTAATGTTAGTGTGTTTCTCAGAGGGAGACCCCAGCTGCTTCGGCCATAAATGCTAGCCAAGCAGGTGTTGTTCACGGTGTGTGCCGTTTGAAGATGATGGATTGTTTTATGTACTTGATATGTTTATTTATTTACTTAGCACACACAAATAGCACCGACCCATGCTTTTCTCAGAGGGAAGCACGATTCAAAACGAATTTTACATAAAGAAGTGATATTTTGCTATGCTAATTCAAAGTCTGTCTGTCATTAGCCTGACATGGTATGTGTGAATGTATATTTAACAATGAAACCAGGGTTGCTTCTATTCAGAAGACAGCTTGTGATAAGAGAGAATAGAGATGTCTCGTTGCGCATGAGTGAGATTCAGTCACAAGCGAGACTGAATACACAATTCAATAGACAGTCAACCACATGCATAATCTACAGGGGTGAAAATGTTGGTGGGAGGTAAACAGTGTTATCGCTAGGATTATCAAATGTGCTCTACTGTTGTATGAAGTTGTTTTCATGGAAGCAGATCTTTGATTCATGGTTCATTTCCTTCTCAGGTTCAGGTGAAGAAAAGCAAAGCCTTCAGACGGTTTAAAAAGCTCCAGGAGTCAAGGCCCGAGTTAAATCAGCAGAAACTTGAGGACTTGCTTCCGCTTCCTCTTCAGCGCATCCAGCAGTAAGTTGTCAAGTTTACATGTGACAGTATTGGAACTTTAACGGTTATCAGTTATCAGTATATATATATTATTATTATTATTATATTTTTTTTTTTTATGGTTTATTTCGTTTGTCTGCTATATTCTATAGCAATCACTATATTAAACAGTCTAAATGTATTTTTATAAATATATATTATCTGTGGAAGGCATAGGACCATAAAATGTTCATCCAATTAGTATATTCAGTCCGAATAAAATAATACGATGTCCTACCTGCCTGTCAGTGTACGTTTTTACATACCCTCGCGCACCCTGTTTGCACAGACATCATACGTCATCAGCGCGTTTTTATGCTGTGCAGAGTTTATACAGACAGACCTGTCACAGAGTGCCGCAAACAAACAGCAACCACCTTTTATAGTTCCTACCGAATCAAAATAACGATCTTATGCTGCATTCATGCCATAACTACCGTAATTAAGAGATGGCAACCTGTGACTTTTTAACTGGAGCTGTTCAGTCAGACTCGGAATTATGCGCATCCATGTCAACAGTATCAACACCGAAATTAATCTGCAGCAGTCAGGTACAAGCTCTCTAAGTTGTTTACGTTCGTTATTATTGTAATCTTATGTGCTTTGAGTCATGAGGTGGTTTAATGCCGTCTCTTCTGACGATTTGCCGAAAGCAGCTGTGTGTGTGTGCCTGCATGTGTTTTAGAGGAGGCGTGGCTTTGGACGACGATTTGGAGGGAGGGTGGGATCGTATGCTTTCAATGCTAGCAGGCTAATGTTAGCATTTCCCAGATCACCTACTGCACCTTTAATATCCATTTTGATAATATTGTGATGCTTAAATTCACTTGTTGCATTTAAAATTATGGTTTTTATTTGTAAGTGTTCTATTTTTTTGTTTATTTATACGAAAGAGTATAGAATTTTAAAATCGGCCATTATCAGTTATTGGCCAATATTAGTGATTGTTTTTAATTATCGGCCAATAATTAAGTTATATAAGTATAATTAAGTTATCGGCCAATATTTAACTGTACGTTTGAGTTTGAGTCACTCAGAGTTTATAGTTTGCTAAGTTTAAGTTAATATTTTAATTTCAACACTGTTAAATGTACTCTTTAGGAAAAACTGAATATCTATTTTTTTTTTTTTTTTTATACTGTGTATTATAATGTTGTGATGCCTAAATTCATTTGTTGCACTTAAAATGATGGATTTTAATTCATTTATACAAAATATTTTATCCCTTATTGAATTGGTCATCGGTCATAAGATGAAAATAATGAGATTATTGTCCCTAGCTAAAAAAAAAAAAAAATCAAGTTTTTGTTCTGTAGATGTTATTAAACTTTGTTTAAAGTAGGCTGATTTCCCAAGATTTCCCAAGTGTAACCAGTGTTTCTGTGGCCCTCTCAAAAGCCTGACATGGCTGAACCAATTACATGAGTTTGGGGGTAGGACTACGTGTTTGTGTTCATGCAAAACTTTATTATTTATTTATACTTATTACGGCATTTGATTTCGATTTTTGATTTAATGAACTCCTCAACCACTTATTGCAATTGACGTGAAAAGTTTTCTTTTAATCTCATTAAATGTCAGAGTAGCTCAGCCATTGAATTTTCAAGTAAACGAGATGGATTGGTCAGCGGATGTTTTTTTGTGTATTTAAAGTTTAAACCATCTGCTTTGGTGAAGAGATTATGGGATCGACAGCATCAACAGATTGAAATGCACTCAGTTCTTGATGAGAATGTAAAGCGTTTTGGTTATGCATCAGTATTTTCTGACACAGGCCAGTCTACTTCAGTGTTCTGCTCAGCTGTCAAATCACTCTACAACTTCACATTTTGTTGATCGTGCTATGTGGGTTTTCTTTAAAGAAGGATTTTGGGAATCATTTGATGGCACGATAACAGAAAGCTGTCGCCACCGGGTTATGGTTTTCATGCTTGAATTCTCCATCCGTATTTCGTCGCTTTGGAGGAGTCAGTGCACGGCGCATACAGAGCCTCTCAATGACAGACGTAATTATTGTTTGATGTCGTGCTCACACCTGCCTTCAGACTGTCCAAGAACTGTCAAAATCCCTTTTGTTAAGCCGCTGATTTTGTTGGCTGTAATTTCATGCGGTCGTGGTCTCAGCCGTTAATTAGTGTAACAGGGTGCGAAATGAACTAGAACATGCTTAAGAACCAGCAGAAATTACATGGCATTCCTTTATCAAGCTGCTCAAGTCCATCTTAATTAGGCTTTTATGTCACTCCTACTTATTAAATGTAGTTTCCAACATGAAAGAAGACAAACACAATGTCATTTTTGCAATGACGATAATTATTATGTCTTTATATTTATTCTTTATAAGAACATTCCTCGCTTTCGCCCACCTGTCGTGGGTTTCATTCAGTGGTTTCATCAAATGCAAAATGACAGAATTCTGTTCTGATCCATTTTAGGTGATTTGATTGGAAGACAGACTCCTGGTTTTAGTATGAATCTCTTTAGTTTTTATCAAGGAAAGTTTTTCTTATTTCATGACTACACGTCACTTACTATCAGTGCCAGTGTATGGTTTTGCTGCATGTTAATAAAGTGCAAAAAGTAAACAAAAAAGATTGAGATGTGAAGCAATTGAAATAATAAATCACTATTAATTTTGTGCATCAAATTAGCATATTGGAATTGTTTCTGAAGGATCAGGTGACCCTGAAGACTGGAGAAATGGCTTCATCTTTGCCATCAGAAATAACTTTTTTTTTTTTTTTTTTCTGTGTTGTGTAATGTAAAATTAAAAAATAAGAAAAGGAGTGCAGATCATTCTCTTTGAGAGTAAATATCTAAAATAGAAAACAGTTATTTAAAATTCTAATAATATTTCACAATATTGCTGTTTTAATGTATATTTGATCAAATAAATGCAGCCTTGGTTGAGCATAAGAGACTTCTTTCAAAAACATTAAAAAGTCTTATCGACCCCAAGCTTTTGAATGGACTTTCTGAATTTTTGAGAATTCAAACACTTGTTTTAGCGCAGTAGATGATTGACAGGAAAGCGTGCTGTTCTCCAGGATGCATTAATGTTTTTACTACCAATGTGATGTCACATGCATTTTTGGCTTGTTTTTATGTGATTTGTATGATTGGATCACATAACATTTTGTATTCCATTTATACCTGTGTTTACCACTTACCACTTGTTATCAGATCTCCCAAAATCGATGGCATCTTGTGACCCCGTTCACACGTACAATCTTTAGAAAGGATGCAAAGTATTTTCTATCTGTTTTTGGCGTGCAGCAAACAGCAGGACTCGGTGCTAAATATCACCTCTGAGCTTTGTGCCGCACCCTGAATTTTCTCCACCCAGTTATCACAGAGATATCCTCTAATTTCCCTCGGAACTGCCGAGCGCTGACATCTCAATCAGCATGTTCAAAGACGCCCTTGATCTGATCTCATCCTCTCAGGCCCTGATCACTGTGTTTCCCATTGTCCCCCCATCGATTCTACCTCTCCGCTCTCGGAAAGCTGGAACGCACGGGGGGCGCATAATTGTATGATGATCTTAAGTGGCACGGCAGAAGAGCTCCATTCTCGGAGAGTGCAGATAATCAGGAGTACCGCCTCTAACGGGGACTCAGGAGGAAATTGTTGTCACTTATTCGGCTGGAGGATGATGGATGGCGAGGCTGGCTGTGTGTGGATCATGGTGGCTACTTAAGACATGGAGCAGGACTGTTGGGAGGGAGGATAAAATCATTCCTATTATTAAATGCCATTCACTGCAGCTGCTGAGAAGAGATTCACGTTGTGTCCCTGTCGCTCTCTCTGTCCCTCTCCTCTCAACTCTTCTTCCCCTCTCTGTGGTCTTCCTGACTACAGATGGACGTTTTGGTCAATTTGTCAAGTGTTAGACAAATAAATGAAGTTATAGTTGATGAGTACTGAAATTAAAGTTCTGGCTGATATATCAATAATTTCCATGTTGTGGGCGTTATTAACTTTTATTTTAAATGGTACAAGTGATTTTATTCTAATTTACAGTATAAAAAATGTGTATTTATCTTTCTGTCTGTCTATCCATCTGTCTAGCTGTCCATTCATCTGTTCATCCATCTGTCCATCCGTCTTTATTTATCTAGGGCTTTATACAATACAGATTGTTTCAAAGCAGCTTTACAGTGATAACAGGAAAATGATGCATTTTGGCTGTTGTTTAGGTGAAGTCAGTTCAGTGTTGATTCAGTTCCGTTGTAAAGATCATCAATGATTAAATTACTTAATTTCATCTTTAAAGTAGTTCTGCAAAAAAAGTTCTGTCTGTCTGTCTCTCTGTCTTTTTAGCATTCTGCCTGTCAGTCTGTGTATCTCTCTGTCCATCGTTCTGTCTATCGGTCTGTCTATTTAGCGTTTTGTCTGTTTATAGGTCTGTCTGTCTATTTAGCATTCTGTCTGTCAGTCTGTCTGTCCATCGTTCTATCAGTCTGTGTGTCTATTTAGCATTGTCTGTTGGTCTGTCTGTCCATTGTTCAGTCTATCAGTCTGTCTGTCTGTCTGTCTTTTTAACATTCTGTCTATCGGTCTGTCTATCTGTCCATCGTTCTATCTATCAGTCTGTGTGTCTTTTTAACATTCTGTCTGTTGGTCTGTCTGTCTGTCTATCATTCTATCTATCAGTCTGTGTGTCTATTTAGCATTCTGTCTGTTGGTCTGTCTGTCCATTGTTAAGTCCATCAGTCTGTCTGTCTGTCTTTTTAACATTCTGTCTATCGGTCTGTCTATCTGTCAATTGTTCTCTCTATTGGTCTGTCTGTCTGTCTGTCTATTTAGCGTTTTGCCTGTTTATAGGTCTGTCTGTCTTTTTAACATTCTGTCGGTCTGTCTTTTTAGCGTTCTGTCTGCCCACCGTTCTATCTATCTATCTGTCTGTCTGTCTTTTTAGCGTTCTGTCTATCGGTCTGTCTGTCCATTGTTCTATCTATCGGTCTGTCTGTCTACCTTTTTAGCGTTCTGTCTGTCTGTCCATCGTTCTATCTATCTGTCTGTCTGTCCATCTTTCTGTCTGTCTATTTGTCTGTCTGTCTATTTAGGGTTCTGTCTAGCTTGACATTCCAATTCTGCCTCCTGATTGCTACCTCAAATCAAATTCAATCCATATTCAGGAAATAAATTGGAATTAAAATGCTATTTAAAAATTCATAAGTTGTTGTCTAATGCATCGTACCATAATGCATCATTATAAATTACATTGTAACCAATTACAAACTAAAAGTGAGGCCGGGCTTGTATTCAGATTATGTGGAACATTCCTGACCATGATATTGATTGTGTTTAGCATTAGTTCTATGTAGTTTAAAACCTATAGTAATATGGGCGCGTTTTTTATAACACACTTGTACAGCTTTATAATGGATTTGAATGTCCTCAACATCGATGTAGCGAAGTGCAATATAAGAGGTTAAGCCTTCATTTTGTGGTGGAATTCGTCGCTTTGAGCAGGTCAGAAGGTCATGGCTGCGTCTCTTTTACATGCAGAGAGCCTCAAAAAGCGGAGGAGGACTTGTGTTAATGGAGCTGAGCCATTATGTAGCCGATAGTGTCAGGGCTGTTATATAGGCCGGTGCTTACACAGCAGATGGGTTCAATTCAGTCGGTGCTTCAAACACAACATAACGAGGAGTTCAGGAGGTTTTCTCGCCGTTTGTGTTTGTTTGCAAAGGTGTTGATTGAACTCATTTAAAAGCAGCTTTATAGTGCTGTCCTCCTAATCATGGTTTCTTTGCTGTTGAGACATCGCTTTTACATGGAAGTTGAGAGGTCACATCCTCCATATCTATGGTTTAGTCTTAAGACAAGACCTCGGGCAAACTCACCTCCTCTCTTCTTTTGATCTGTTCAAATGAGTAATGCTAAAGCTCACTTGTTTCGATTCAGCCTGAGACTTGAAGGACTAGGACGAGCACTACAGGATTCTTCAGCCTTTTAAAAGCACTTTTTATTTAATATATTTACTCTAAGAACTGGTATTGATCCCCTAAATATAACATTACCCTCATCTCGTCGTCCTTGATATGTTGACCTCAGGTAGTGATTGCCTACAAAAATGCTCTACTCTTAAGCAGAGAAGACTTATTGAAATTCTTGGAGCCTATCAGACAATCTACTTTATGTCTTGCCTTTTGTTAATTAGGTTCAGGCACTTGGGAACAGTCAAAGTGCGGCAAAAAACTTGTAAAACTCTTCTCAAAGTGCTTGTCAGCTGTGGCGTTGTATACATCTTGTTATTTTGTTCATTAAGATCGTTGTTTGTATGCTTAGCAAATTTTCGAGAGTGCATATCGGTTCAGAGGGAAATTTTTAAATATCCAATTAGCCAATTGGAGTCCAATTAGCAGTTTAAATATACTGAAAATTATTACATTTGCTTCGCATCTAATTAAGTTGACTTGTTTGGAGATTATATCTATCAGTATTATGATTGATAAAGGTCTTTAAAGGGATAGTTCATGCAGAAATGAAAATCATGTCATTATTTGTTCACCCTCATGTTGTTCCCAACCTGTATGAAGATATGTTCAAATCAAATATTGTTCTGGACCCCATTGAGTTTCATTAGATTGTCATATTTAAAATAGAAGAAAGTAAGTTATACAAGTTTCACATGAGGTTGAATAAATTATGACACTTTTCATTTTTGCATGAACTGTCCCTTTAACTTCATGCAATCAAAAACAAAGTCACGTTATCTGCGTCCCATCTCAAAAAAAAAAAAGGGAAAAAAAGAGCATATTCTGTATATGTTCCCAGTGTACTGGGAAAACAATATGCATTTTGTTATCATTTGTGTTATAATTTAATTGCTGAAGTTGGCGACATCTTGGGTTCTTCAGAGCTGATGTGTTCATACGTCTGCAGCTATTAAAGAGCAATAATTATGCAACAGCCACCGCCGTGTTCAATAACCCGTGCAGGAGCCTGACAGTGGCTGTTGTCTCTTAATTAGGAATATGAATCCTTAATGCACGTATTTAAGGACAAATAATTAGACAGATATTTCCTCCCTCTCTTCTCCTGCACTGACATATGCGCGTAACTACGAGCTGACCCGACATATCTGCTGCTGCGGCAGGGGGGCTGGAGGAAGGGAATGAAAACGCGATTCTTGTTTCATCTGCATATTACAAAGGAATTAGCGAGGCAAGGCGTCCGTGCCGGTAACTAGGCCAGCGATGCTTTCTAGCGCGCCTCTTCATTAGAATATCTGAACTGTTATAAATACGGTTCAGATTACGTTATTGTCTCGTTATCTTCTCTTTGCTTTGCGCGCTAATGACTGGGACAGGGCAGCTAAACGAGCGAGTTCGGTTTACATTATTTGGAATGTGCTTTAATAATGCTCATTAGGCTGTTCCCTTTTTTGTTACTCTGCCGCTTTAATTAGATTTCTTGCCCCCCCACGCCCCTAATAAGGGCATTCGTGGCTGATAATGCCTGTAATGTATTTGTTACTACAAGATGAGACAAGAAGAAAAAGAAGTGAGATTATTTCTCTTTTTAAGTGCCTTTTAATAGAAGGAAGCTTAATTGGGGCTTGTTTGGTTTCCTCTTCCCTTTCATTGCTAATGAGTAATACGCTACTGCTCTAGTTTTCCCAGTGTTTAGAAGGCCTGTTTAGTTTGGTTTCGTTTAGGCTGTTTTTACGGCTAATTTAATATGGAGCAAAGTTTTTTTTTGTTTTTTTTTTTCCCTGAAGTTTTGCAGATACTACTACATTTCCAGATTTTTTTTGTTTTGTTTTGTTTTTTTTGTTTTTTTGTTTTTTTATTTCCTGAAGTTTTGCAGATACTAACATTTTATTATGTTTTGTTTTGTTTTGTTTCCTGAAGTTGTTTTTTTTTATCTCCTGAAGTTTTGCGGATACTAACATTTTATTTTGTTTTATTTCCTGAAGTTTTGCGGAAACTAACATTTTATTTTGTTTTATTTTGTTTTGTTTTTGTTTTATTTCCTGAAGTTTTGCAGATACTAACATTTTATTATGTTTTGTTTATTTCCTGAAGTTTTGCGGATACTAACATTTTATTTTGTTATTTGTTTTGCTTTTATTTTATTTTTGACTAAGGTGTCATCAGTACTAGATTTTTCTAAACCCAAGTATTAAACTTTTTTTTTTTTTTGAGAGTTGAGAGATGCACACTGCAGCATGGATTCAAAACTGCTGTTATGTGTGCATATGCACAACCCTCTGTGCTGTGGTTCAACCTGTAATCTCCTCATACAATAAATATTTCCACTGGTGTAATAGCTGTGAGCATTTCACTGCCCTGGCACCCATATGTCTGCTTTAACCGGTGCGTTTGGGTCTTGACATGATAGAAGGAGCAGGGAAAACGGAGAGCGAGACACTCACAGACAGAAATCAATGGCAGCTGTCAATGAAGTCCAAGGTCGTCGTACCCCCCTGAACGAATAGATTAAGGAGCACCCATTTGGCAGAAGTACTTTTTAGATGGTAACGGAGCATTTGACATCTTAGCAGTGATGGACTGTGCATTATCGCTTTCTGATTTCTTTTAAAAAAAATTTTTATGTTACTTTTAACCAGAAACCCATTGGCCAAGTAATAATAGTGCATTATCAGACAATATTAGCTTTTTTTTTTTTTTTTTTTGTGGACAGATTGTAGCATTTAATATAAATGATTATTTATTGATTCATTATTAGTGTTTAATTTAATTTATTTTAATTTACGTTGACAAAGTAGAATAGCATTTTAATATCAGCCATGTTTCAGTTATTGGCCATAATTTAAAAAAATAATTATAAATTTATTATAGTAATAATAATCCTGTTTGGCTTGTTGGTATCAACCAGAATATTATTATTGGATAATATTAATATTATATTGCATCCATATTATGTAATGGATCATGTACAGTCAGTGGCCCATTGTCATAAAATATATAGATTTTTTTTTTTTTTTTTTTAATGTTTTAATTTGTATTTTAACATAAACGATACCTACAAATTCAAACATGCATTCTTTGAGTTTAACAGGCATTCCTTGCAAAGGATTTTGTTGAATATTAGGCCTTTAAATCTTTAATATATTTCATAAGAACAGGGATCTAAAATGTAATCAAATGAGGACATTTAATGCTTGCATACAGGAATTTATCATATATAATAGTTAAATGAGCATGCACATGCTGGGAATTTTCAGCTTCAACTTTTAATATGAGAAGCTTTGCAGGATATCCCACAAGCCCTGCTGTGAATAAATGCACATCCTGTACTCAAACTGACTGTTTTGCCTGAAACTCTTTATCAAATCACCTCTCAACTCTTGAGAGGAAGGGAGGGCCGAAAAGGAGGAGTCAGAAGACCCCCATATCAGACATTTCTTCCTCTCTCTTTGGCCTTGTACTCTCAGCCCTCTTAAAATCTCTCGTCAGAAGTGGAGTTTAAAGGATGTGCTCCTCTACCCCCCTCTGTGGTTGTCACGGGTGATGGGTGACATGGGCGTCTTGGCGGCTGCCACCACTGTTTACATAATTTCAACATGGCCGCAGGGAAAAAGAGACTACGGCTGCTACGATCTTCACTTCACACTCCTCCAATTAGAAAGGCCCCTGCTCCGCCGCTTAGCACGGCTCTCGGGGAACGGGAATATTCGAGCTTAACTTTTCAGCCCGCGGGGATCGGCAGGCTGAGTCACCAAAGAAAGATGCCACGGTGGAGTTGAGAGGACGTTTAAGACAGACTAAAGATGCCCCAGTTTATCTGACAACATCTAAAATGGTGGACGTGAAGTGGAATTTGGTGCCAGAAATGTTGAGAATGTTTTGTGAGCACTGAAATGTATTTTTGAAGTTAAAATCAGTCTTGTTGTGAACAATTTTTGGTTGAAGTAATATTGTATCAAAATTGAAAGTCTAGGCTTTCCTTTTTTAATGACATCATCACCTAGGCCTCATGGGCCATTGGATAATCCAGTAACCCATTTTTCATGATACAGTCAATTCCATAGAGAGAAGGTATAGTTCTGCCATACTTTTATTTTATTTTTTTATTTTTATTTTTTTTATCCTTGTTGAATACAGGGGTGCATTTTGTATTTATATATTATATTATATATGCATTTTATATATAATATAATATAATTAATGTAATGTATATACATTTTTTATTGTAAGCCAGTATTAGATATTTAATAATGCTGCTCATTTTTACTATTTTACATTTAGATTAGATTACCTTTGAATTATCTAATACTCACCTAAAGTTAAAAACTCTAATTTAAAAACATGAATGATTAATAACCTGTTAAATGTAATCTTAGAAAGTATCAGAAATAATATCCAATAATCATTGTACATAACAATGTGATGCCAAAATTTATTTCATTTAAAACTATTTTTATATTTTATTATAATTATTATAATATAATATAATATATAATATTATATACAATATTAATAATTTCTAGTGTTTTATTTGTATTGCTTTATTTATTTATGTATTTATTTATTTTAATATATAGTATTTTAATATCAGTCCATAACATGAAAATTATCATTGGCTTATGTGTATTAGCCAGAATTTAGTTTTCATTTAATTTTAATATCACATTATAGAAGTAAAATGGGTCATGAACAGTTTCACATTGACTTTTATAGTCTCTATTTTCTTTTTTGGCTATATTTTTATTTGAATACAGTTGATCAAGCTTCTAGCATTAAATAAGAAGCCGTTCTCATTACAGTTAATGACTGCGTATGATATTAAGTTTCATGGTATTTGCCTTAATGCATATTTGATTGCTACATTAATTGCCTGCGTACACCTGTGTAATGCTAATGCTCTCCCTCCAAAACTTTTCAAGTTCCACTGCAATCAAAGTACAGAAAACTGTAGAGAATCGTATTCCCAATTGTGACGATACCACAGAGTCAAACTTTTTCTGAGAGCCTTCTCATTTGAAAGAGGCCTTTGATGTCTCTAGTCGCTGGAGTTCTTCTTAAGTGAACTGTAATCTCTAGCATTAAGACTCGCTCTATCTTTATCTCCATCCCTGAAACAGCCAAATGAATTACCACCAAATTTTCTCCCCTCTCAATTTGGCCCTCACCTTGTGATAGGGGTCATTTCCTTTTTGTGTCATTAGCAGATGATAGCACAATAATCAATTTTTAATTATTATTTTTTTCTGAACAGAGGTGAATGTGAAGTTTGACCCCGTGCACTTGTTTGTGTGAACCGGACGGATGGAGATACATTCTCATTTTTCTGCTTTTCAGTCTCTATTTTTGCACCCTCCTTCCAATCCTTTCCTCATCCTCTTGTGCCGCTAAAATAGCACAATCAGTTCCGCCGCATTGTCTGAGGAAGCAGAAATATGGCACATTAGTGTAATTTTGTTGACTGAATGGCTCTTTATTCCTTCTCAAAAAGAAAAGCTTTTTTCTTAAATGCGTCTTAATGTGAGTAACGTCGTCTTACGATGACAGCGCCTGTCCGACCTCCTTACCCTGACACACCGAGATCGGCTTTCTCTTGCGCTTTAAGGGTGTATTTATAGAAACGTTGCAATAAGCCTGTGCCGTGTTTTGTTTATTTGTTGCTTTTTTAGGTACAAGCATTTCTTGAGGGACTTGACAGAGAACACCGGTCCAG
This sequence comes from Hypophthalmichthys nobilis, assembly GCA_037950665.1. NCBI lineage: Eukaryota > Metazoa > Chordata > Actinopteri > Cypriniformes > Xenocyprididae > Hypophthalmichthys > Hypophthalmichthys nobilis. The sequence goes on along the minus strand of CM075489.1, from coordinate 9,600,651 downwards.
ACAACCCGGAGTTTCAGCAGCTTTCAAGTAAGAGGCACCGCCGTCTCGCAATTCGACAAACACTCTCTTATCCTGTTAGCGCTCTGTGACAAAAATGTTGATGGGTTTAGCCTGTCTAGATTTTTTTTTTTTTTTTATCTGTTTATTGTCAGGATCTGTATCAAGCTGCGGAATCACATTCACCTAAAGTCACACTTGTTATGCTTGTCAAATTTGCTTTCCACTCTAGTTTGTCACTTACAGAGCAACCTAAAAAGAGATCACTCAACATGTTTGTGATGATGAGGTGCTTTGCGGAGATAAGCATTGCGGAGGATACCATGGCCTGTTGAAGAAGGTGCAAATGCTGAAATCGTTTCATACGGTGCCAAAACAAACCTGCGTCTTAAAGGGAAAAAAGTTTTTAAGCTGGCAGCCGAAAAGACAGCCTCCCTTGTCTTTGTTAGGGTGATAAAGAACAACTCTGGGCCCCTGTTGTAGAGCTCACGTGTTGTTATTGTCACCGGGTGGCTTTGCTCACAGAGGATGAAAGTACAGCAAAGCTTAACGTGAGTCTAAATTCTCAATGTGGATTTTGACATAATTAATAGGGACCAGATCAGAGGATATCAACCATGCAAAATATAAATAAATAAAATCTCTGGCATCAACAGAAGCCCCGATAATGACTCATTTCTATCGTCAAATAAACAGCAAATCTGACTTAAGAGCCAGTGTACACAAGGAATTATTTATGTGTATCAATTAAAATCTCATTGGTTGCTTGCTGCTTTTGCTTACAAATTAAAACAGCCCCTGATTCTAAGATGAAGGTACATATCCAGATTTGCCCCTCCATTGCCTCTTCCTCTTCTCATTAGAGCTGCTTTTTAAGCTCACTAGCTTTTTTTTTGGAGAGGAAGAGAGAGAGAGCAATAGAAAAAAGTTTCCTCAATCAGCCTCAGCCTGGGCATATTGTAAAGGGAATTATTTAAAAACAACCCCAGACAAATTATATTGTATCTGATTAAGCAAACTAGCAGTGAAACTCACAAGAGGCTTTGTTGTTGTTTTCTTTTTGCGTGTTGATTTTTTTTATTTTTTTTTATTTCTCTCATCATACATGCTCACATATGCTGTGAAGCTCCACTGTTTTAATTATTATAATTGTGGCGTTCGTCAATCGTGTGCGTTTTGGGGCGCTAACTTCGGCATTTCCCTACAGCCAAGTATCCTGAACTATTTTGCGAAGCCTGTCAAAGGTTAATTAATAAAAGTTAACACTCTAGAACTCCTCGGACCGAGTTCTGTTTAAACATACTGAATGTCTAAAATGAAAAGACTGAGAGAAAGTGTTCGTAGAATGTGGAATGAGAAAGTATTAATAATGCATTAGCCGTAGCTCTGTTGAAACACAATTACAGAGAGGGTTTTCTTAAAAGGGATGGACTGAAAGACGTACAGAGAGGGACCCAGTCATCTCTAAACAGTCACTTTGTTTGGTTTTTCTTGTAATCGTTCTAAAGATAAGCGACTCAATTAGACTGTGATTATTTTACTATGAGGCAAACGCCCCGAGCGCTGTGTTCATTGTCTGAATTGTTAGAGTCAATAAGACCAAAGCTGGGTTTAAAATTAGTATCCATCTGCTTGTTTGTTTCTTTTTTCTTCTTAATGAGTTGATGTCTACATTAGTTAATAAATTCCAGGCAAAATGTTTTCAGTTGCAAACTAAAAAAAAGTATGATTTTAAACTTTAAAATTTAAAAGTTAACTCTACATTATTTAGATCACGTTTTGATGCTATTATGATGCACAGCTTGCTTCCAATAAACCAGTGAACCACAGAAATCTGTTTTATACTGAATCCATGTTTATCAGACAGACAAAAATACAAAAGTTTCAGATGAAATATGTAGGCCTTTTGCTTTTCATGGCCAGCATAAGATCCTATGGCAAGGTCTTCACCTAATCAGTGGCGTTTAGATGTGTTAATGCACCCTCATCTTTCTCTAGGGGTTGATGGTGAAATCAAACATTGTGTGGAGGCCAAAAACAAACTTGTTATTATCATATGCAATAATGCAATCTGCATAATGCATGAACGCCTATGGGTTTGCACTTATTAGTGTCATGCTGTTCTATTACTTGTATGACGCTCCTAATAAGTTCAAAATTGCATAAATAGGTCACACTCGTGCTCATGTTACTGTATTGATCAACGTGTACTTTAATTATTTTGTGGAACCATTTCAAATTACACAGATGTTATGTTAATAAATGATTTAACACTCTAAAATGAAGTATTACCAAAAATGTTTGTTGCATATAATGTTATGGTTTACAGTAAATCATAGATTTTTGTTTTATTCATGCCATTAGGATAAACATAAAATGGTGCATTTGAACATGTTGAGTCCGTAATGCATCTGTAAATGTACACTGGAAATAATACCAAATAGACACAAGCTTTTTGGTGTTTTAAGTTAAAGGGTTAGGTCACCCCAAAATGAAAATTCTGTTATTAATTACTCACCCTCATGTCGTTCCAAACCCCTAAGAATTTCGTTCATCTTTGAACACGAAGATCTTTTTGATGAGATCTGACAACATTCTGTCTTTCCATAGACTGCCTTTGCAACTTGATTGGAAAACTAATCCATATGAATCAAGCGATTTAGTCCAAATTTTCTGAAGAGATTCGATCGCTTTTTATGATGAACAGATTTAATTTAGGCTTTCACTCACATATAAACATTGATCAATGAACATAAACGGATGCAACCAAACTTGAATGATGCACAAGAACAAACCTCTTCCAGAAGCTCAAACATGCTGCGTAACCAATGAGGTTCATTCTCGATATAGGGGTATATTATAGGATTTTATTTATTTATTTTACTTTTTTTATTATTATGTAAAGTAGTTTTATCGAACCATAATTCATGCTGCATGCTCCGGTACAGTAGGTGGCGGTATGCACCTGATAAGTCATGGTTGCAATCCACCTTAGAACTAAAAGAAGAAGAAGAGGTTCATTCTTGTGTTACGCAGCACGTTTGAGCGTTTGAATTTTTGGGGTAAACTAACCCTTTAAATGGTTTGAAAGGCCCTGGCTAACTTGAGAGCTGCAATAAGCTACAGCCAATAATTTAGCTCCAAACAAGTAAAATAGGAGAGTAATGTATTGTGAAATGGGAGTTTTTCATTTTCTGAATCAATACAAAAATAGCTGCAAGCCCTTCTTTCATGTTGCTTTTTGAGAATATAAGAATTACCTTATAATTGAGGCACCTAATCTGGGATTAATCATGTAAAGTGTTCACCAACATGACAGAAAACTTATGTCTTTAAATGTATGCAGTGTGACAAGTTTCAGTCTTGTAGTGTGTGCTTGGCATAAAGAAAATGTTAGTTTTGTTTAGTTTGCTGTGCTGTTGGAGTTTGGTTATGGCCATTCAGTCCCTTCCACTGTTTCATGCTGCATGCCCTCTCGCTGCAGAGGCAGTGAAGGTCGTCTCAGAGGTCGCCCAGCGGATCCAGGACAACGCTCGCAGCCACGAGAACCACCTGCAGCTGCGCAGAGTCCAGAAACAGCTGAAGGGCCGAAAGACCAGAATCCTAACTCCAGGTTAGTGTCTGTGATCTTCCATTCTTTTTATCTCCCAGAGCACCGTGGAGAGTCAGAGAGTTAAGCGGATGAAGGAGGTCAGGTAGAAGAGTGTGGAAAAGTAGGCTTGTTTAAAAGAGACCCAGCTGTTTGCCCATAATCAATAGAGGTGATAGCGGGCGGTTTTGTTTTCGCCCGGCACAATCGTAGTCTCTGACGAGAGAATTAACTGAATTTATCGACAAGTTCTTGCTGCTAATTGGTAATGGAGGGGAAGTGTGCCTTAAGTCAGTTCTTTCCATCTTTCTTCTCTTGTGCTACTTGTGGAGTGGAGGTCCTTTCTTCCTTCTTATTTATCCCAAGGGAGAATGCCCACGTGTGAAACAAAAGAGAAGGAGATGGAGAAGGAAGAGAGAGAGAGAGAGAGAGAGAAAAAGACAGAGAGGGCCTTGTCGTGAATGCCTTGGCCTGCCAATCTCCCCCAGGACCAATTAGCGCCTCTCCTCATCTTGTGGGCCGGTAGATAAAAAGGAAGCTGGGAGAAAGGGAGTGAGAGAGAGAGTGTGTGTGTGTGCACAAAGGTGGTTGGGAGGCTGGCGATGAATACCCAACGAGCACTGGGCTCATTTCACACAGCGCCGGATGTAGGAAGAGTGTAAAAAAAACCCTCTCATCCTGTTTTTCCAGGACTCTAGAATTCTACCGAGGTCCTTTCTCTTGTCCAAAAAGGCTTCTTTTCTTCCACTCGCACTTTTTCTGACTTCATAAGGCCGAACCGAACCATGCCATCCCAGCTTATCTCACCCAACCCCTTTATTTCCTCAGATGTGCCCTAACGAAAGTGATGCTTGACAGATGAGAGGCTTCAGAGCCCCTGAACAATATTAAGTGGCCAGTTTGGAGATAAGGGCAGTGTAATTCTCAGACGCAAAGCTTGAATCAATGGGACATTGATACAGCAGACAGTCTGTCTGTTTCCTTGGAGTCCTCAGCAGGACGTTGCCGCCACCACAGCTTTCCATGGGCCAAGCCGAAACTCAGGCCTACAGAGAAAGACGAAGAGCGAAAGATGAGACCATTCCATGACCTTTGGATGCAACTACATTTTTTTTTCCTTCTAGGTCCATTAAGTGTGAACCTTTTATGCTGGGCCAACAGATTATAAACAGCTGGCAAAAAAATCATTTTTTCAAATCTGATTCAAACCTTCACATTTTGAGGTGGTTTGAAATGTGATTCCAGTCAGATTTTTTCAGATGCATCTCAGTCGCTCTTGCTGCTCAAATCGGATTTCAAATTGTCTGTTTAAATAGTCAAAAGTGGTGATGGAAATGCCGTAAGTATTCATATGTACATATTTACCAGTCTTCTCAAGAAAAACTTAGCGACGGAGGAGTTCTGCACCGCGACTCAACAGGGCGCTTATTTGGAGAGCGAGATGATTGAGACCTCCATTTTTCATGCATCTGTTTTGAAAGCCTTGTCACATACGTGGGTACGCCTACGTCGTTACCAAAGCAACCCATTCAGATAGGTTGGTTATGTCTGGACACTCAAATTTTATTTGATCACTTGCAATTAATAGTGCGGACAGTCTGCCTGGAAAGAAATCCGATTTGCCTGCTGTCTAAACATAGCCTCATATTCAGCGCCAGATATTTGAATCCAGATGTGTTATTGTTCAGGTAACTTGTGTTGCTCTGCCAAGACAGTTGTTGAATTAAAAGAGGAAACTAATTGTGCCATTCACAGCATTTTGGAAATACTGTAATTGAGATTCCGACTTGGAAAGAGGGTTTACATGGAATGTAGAACTCGCAATTACAATGTTCAGATTTTACATATTTTAATTATGGTAATTCCAGCATGACTTGAATGAACCATAATCGTAGAAGACCATTTACCCCTGCTTGCGGCAATGAAACCAGCAATGTGTGATTGCATTGGTAGAAGTGTCTGCATTCATTACCTACAGAGAGTATGTTTCGGGCCTTAAAGTCACAATTCTTCGTACAATTGAGTAACCTGAATCTGAACAAAACTTTAAAGAGGGCTCCTGGACTTTATATATACCTGAATCCCCTTTTTACCTGACATGAAAGCACAACCTATCCAACAAAGCCTTCTCAAAATTAACAATGATCTGACTTGCCATTCCATCACTTTCAAATCCAGACATGCTTTCATGTGTCTCTGGATCTTTGGCTTGGTCACATCAGGAGGACCCCGGATGCTTTGTAGTGCAACCTTTAGCACCCTGCAAACCACTAGGTCCTTTGTAGCTGGGCAGAGGTGCTCTTTGACAGGGAAAGTTGAAAGCGTTCAACATGAAGAGGGGGATCTCCAAGTTCCTGCTCTTTGAACTGAGCCGATGAAGCCTGCCTTGGATATGTCAGTCCAAACCAGGGATGGGAATGTAAGGATGAGGCGAACAGACGTTAAACAGAAGCAGAGTCCTTTACCGTTTTACCCCCGGACAACTTGATGTTTTTGGCACTGGCTGTCTTGTAATTGCGTTTGTACACTTGTTAGCACTGTTCACTTAGCATTGTGTATGTGCAACTGAACACATCAGGCATGACTATCCTGCATAATCCAGATAGAGCTTGACCATGTAAATGCATGTATCCAATTTAAAGAAGCCAAAGAAACCATTAAATCCAATCTGCACATGTCGCCCGGGAGTATCACAGGATGTGTCCTGGTTGTTGCCTCATATTAAACCTGTGGCATTTTTAAAAAGAGGTTTGACCCCTACTTGACCTCTCTGCTAATCATAGAGTGCTTGTCTGTCGCTCAGAGCATCCATTTTGAGCTCCGCGCTCTTGCTATCGTCGGAGCTGCAATCACAAGGTTCACTGGGGCAATTAAGGAATCAGTAGCAGGAATGAAATTTCATCTTATCTATCCAAATGTCAGCATCTAATTTAGTTTCCATCATGCAACTGCCAATCACTAAGAAGGGAGATTGGTTGTCTCTTTTCCGTCTCAAGTCATGTAAACCTCATGCTTTTTTATTCTCTGCTTGAAATTGACTTTTTAGGTAGACAATAGGTAAGTCCTTTATCCATTTCTCTGTTATCTCTTCTCATTGTAGGGAGGTGGTACATTCGGGAAGGCTGGCTTAAGACAGTGCCCCCTAAAGGCACGGAGGCAAAGCCCAAGATGTTTTACCTGTTCTCTGACATCCTGCTCCAGGCCAAACCATGCAGTCCCATACATCCTACCCACGGGGATAAGTTTGCTTGTCAGCAAGTCTACCCATTGAAGGAGTGCACAGTGGACAAAGTCTTCGGCCACACCAAGAGCCAGGGGGGCCTTATCAGTGTAAGTTGAAACAGTTTGCAATTTATTAGAGATGTAGTGTACTATGATTACAATTCAGTTGGAATTAGTGAAGAATTCTATTATGATCTGAATCTTGTTCACATATTTTGGTATGATTCATTATTATTTTTAAAGATATGCTTAAAGGTAAAGTGTGGTATTTCTGTACCACTAACATCACTAAACGTAATCACAAAAATAAACATGGTTGACCACTGGACAAACGGCTCACACCATTGGTTGAGCCAATGTTGATGTAATGTTGTGAAAGTAACCTTATGACAGTTTATTAACAATTTTCTGGGAAATTAGCCAATTATTAGCTCACTCATGATTGTCTCTCCTTATTAAGGGATAGAATAAAGTATTTTAGCATAGAAAAAAGTACACACTTCACCTTTAGGAGAAAAAAAATATAATATTTCTTCTCTTGCTTCATTGAACGTGTCCACACCAGATGTAAACTGGGGATTTGGGTGAACTGAAACTGAATGAATGCACATTACATTGGGTGTTGTTGTAGTAATTATAATTGATTTTTAGATTCTGTAATCGATGCATTAAATTTTGATTGGCAGATCAATGCACTGTTACAACCCCAACCCCTTTTTTTTTTTTTTTCTTTGGGGAAAATGGTAATCTGAAGACTATTACACACTTAAAATTCCATTGCAATTCCTCATAGGCACTCTTCAGATCCATCAAATATATTTGAACCGTATGTCCCTTCCCACACTTATTGTTCTCAGAACGACTTGATCTGCAAGTTAGCAAAAATGATCAATTTATCATTCTTCTTGCACTAATTACTCGAGTTCCTCATAAGGCTTCAAGTTTTAATGTCTCCACATGGCTTGATCTCTTTCCAGGTCTCTGTGCTGCCGCTGTGTGACAAATTATGTCTAAGCGATCTCCGCACTCTCATGAAACATTCAGATGAATGTATCACACACCACACAGGCATTTATTATCAACGCGGTTTAGTTTAAGTGCCTAAACCCATCAACATACAGTGTTGGATGTTCCTTAAGGATTTTGTTCTGTTGTCTTATAATACATCTATTCATTAACTACATAAATGCAGCATAAAGATATAGTATATAATACTTTACAGGTTGTTTGGCAATTTGGCCTCTTGACATTTAGCAGTATTTTGTAAGAATTAAGGGGGCGATGACACTAGTGGACCCAAATCTAGTACGCCATCTTGTCACGGGGTTGTTGTTTTTTTTGCATGTGGAATAGACATAAAAAGGATTTTCTGAACTCTGGGAAGGCGCTCGCATCACTCCATCAGATTAGATCACGGATCCATCTCTTCCGCTCGGCCGCTGAATGCATCTTCCTGAAACCCTGTCAGTGCTCCACACTCCTCTCCTCTCCTGCGGCTGGGTTGCGGCCGAGGTTGCATATTATCTAATGGCTAGAAATGGCATTTCATTAGCCTGTTATCCCACAGAGGCCTCAAATGCATACTCAATAGCATTAGGTGTAATTTCTCATAAGGACACATTATTGATCTCAGTTCCACCCGCCTCCCACCTGGACCGAAGGGGAAAGAGGCTGTCAGCACTCTCTGGCCCCTCCCCAGCTGGGCCATGAAGAATTAAAGCAAAATTAAATTTGACAGCTGGAAATGCCATGGCAATCTATATGCAAAGTTTGAAAGTAGTAGTAGTAGTATTGGAAAATGTGCTATGAAAATTTTGGCTCCCTCTCCCCTATCCATTTGTCTAGATGAGAGAGTGTTTGTATACGGATAATTTCTTCCCTCCTTTTCTCTTTCTCTCGCATTTCCCATCCTCGCATCCCCCTCCCTTTTCGTCTCTCCATCTTCCTCTCACGGCTCCCTGTCTTTCTTCCTCCACCTCCTTGAATATTATTCTGCATCCATGACCGATTCCCTTTGATGTATAAATAATCAAGTGAAATTATGTGCGTCGAAGAGGCTCCGTGCTCCGCCGTTCGTATTATACAAAGTAATTTCTACCTAAGAGGGTCAGATTTCCTGACAAATCCCTAATTACCGCATCGCAATAGAAGTGGAATCTATTTGTGCATAAATCAGGCCACCCGTCCCCCCATGCGGCGGACCCCTAATATCGCGCTCCGCTTTGCCTCACTCACTGAACTCGGTAATTAGATAATACTTTTGATGATGGTACATTTGAAATCTTAATCTATTTAATACCTAATGAGAAACAAGCGTGCCAGCCCCCCCGCCTCCTTGAAATACAACCGGAACGTCATTACTTTTTTACCAGGTGTCCATTAAAGACCTGGCTCCGCTCATCATTATGATTCTGTCCCCAGTCGTAATAAAGATTAGGCCTGATTATTGATATGCTGTCGGTAACTGCTGCCGTTTCCTCCACTTCGCCGGCCTCAGGTAAATGTGAAAGGTCATTTAATATTTTCAAGGCCCCAATTATAATCCACTCTAATGGGTCCCCGTTGTAATTATTCTGAGGATAAAGCCTCTGCCTTTGTTTGGGGTTGGATGGTTCCCGTTGTCTTGTTTGACATGTGTAATCTAGCAGTAAAGTCTCCTCAGTGTGGATGAGTGATGGTAATTGCTGTTGACTCAAGGATGAGCCATCTGACGGGAGGCGGAGAACGTGGGCCGAGCTCGAAAAACTTGTCCTCGAAGTGCAGATCATTGCCAAATTAGCAGCTGAGAGCATCAACTGGCACATCTGTGCATCTTTGGGCTTGAGTGGAGAACATGTCGCTTCCTCTGCATCTCGTTTTCGTGCGTGATGACCTATTTTGCATTAGATTGATACCAAATTATCTACTTAAATGTTATTGACAATGCTTTTTAATGTTCTGTGAGGTGAATTAAATGGTCTCACTCTGTGCTGTTCGTTTTGACATACTCAAGGTCTTAAAATTCAACTTAAGGACAGTTAAGCACTTAAAATGCCCAGTTGTTGCTGTTCCTCCTCTACTTCTGTAGGCTATATGCATGAAGAACTGTGAAGTCAGTACTGTGAATCATAAGGTCACCAATGGTTGAGTTTTTGAGACTGTGGTCAATGTAAACACAGTTGGCAACGTCAACAAGCTAGTTCATGGACGCCCTCTAGTGATCCATTGGAATTATGTGCACAAAATATGTTGGTTTCATATGGTTTTGGAAAAACATTTATACTATTTTCAAGAAAAGTTTCAAATGAATGAGTAAAGTAAAAAGTAATAACTTATTTTCTGTACCTAAACTTGAACCTAAATGTATTTTCAAGCTTTTTTCTGCATGTTGATTGATTTGACTTTGTGGCGGACAAAAGTTTTTCAAATACTAAGAAGCACTTTTGTTAAAATATATTGTTTCTAAGAAATAACAATAACAGATTATGAGTTATTATGATTATAAGTTTTTTTTATTTTTTTTTATTTAACAAATTGAACTTTTAAAGAAATTAATTCTTTCAATAAGGCTTTCTTTATCATAATATCACCTGACATTGTACCCCCAAAATATATCAAAATTATTTTTAATTCATAATAAAAGAGGTGTACGCAAGCCATTGAATGAATCAATTGCAGTTTTAATGCATTTCTGAATAAGTAACTGATATGAGCATCATACCTTGACCCTATCCCTAAGAGACAAATGTTTGATCAGTAGACATCTTAAATTGATACCACCAAAATCACTGCACGTTTTTCTTTTCCGTGTCCATCACCAGTTGCCCTCATGCATAAACTCTCAATCTATTCCTTTAAATCTGAATGCTACCTCTTTTTTTCTTTCCTCTAGTTGACCTTTGCCAGGGCCAAACTGCTCCTAATGTCCGATGATCAGGGGGAAATTAATGATTGGTACCGCAGTATCTGCATGGCTATTGGGTGAGTATGTCTGTCCACACAAGGATACTCAAAATTCACCCCCTAAAAAACTAAACTTTCTAGGTTACAACTGTCCACTGTATCACTCCACCCAGGTTTTGAAGTTAAAGCATCAACACAGCTCATAAACATCAGTACGCTGTACTCAGTGTTAGCATAACATCAGTGCCCTTTACTCTCACAGGACCTGAGGGCAGGGCGAGAGCTGACATGTGGCGAGCTCCTCACAGGGGATAGTCCCAACTCTCAAAGCTGGGCTAATTAGTTTAGCACTCTGTCTGAGTGATTGGGAGGGACAAACTGTCACCTCGTGCCATCTTCATAGTGGGGAGCTCCTCACGTGTGACCTTCTTCCCAACCTACAGGCCCAGGGGAGCACAATTAGAGACCGAACTGGACAGGTTGTGGTGGCTGAGGTCAGAGGTGATTGATATAAAAAAAAAGAAAAAAGAAAGATGGTCCAGTCACTGTCCTAGTTGTACAACCAATGTGGATCCTGTAATTTTTTTTTTTTTTTTTTTTTAAGTAATATCACCCAGCATCAATATTCTGATTGTTCATTTTTACAAAGAAACTTTAAAACTCTTTAATTATTGTTTTAATTAAAACATTTTTTTAAATATTAAAACATTTTAAAATTGTAATAACTTTATTTACATGCATATCATATATTTTGTCCTCATTTTATTTTTTTATTCTTTTAAAGTTTTTTCTTTTTGAGAATTTTCTTTTAATGAGAATTTTTGTCTTCATTATCAAGACCAGTTTATTTTTGCACCTTAACATTTTTTACTTTATTTGTCCCAAAATTATCAAAATGTTTTTTTTTTTTTCAGAAATTAAGTCATATCATAGAAGAGGTGTATTTAAGTCATTGCATTTCTGAATAAATATATAATTAATATGAGTTTAATACATCGACCCTTATGCCTAAGTAACAGACGTTTGAGTATACATTTCGACCCATATTTTTTTCCTCTTTAGGTCCAATTACTAAAACATAGTTTTTGTTTTCATAACCATTTTTCATATTCTGTCTGACCTGTATAATTAAACGGGCCATTTTTTAATTCTTTGCTGCACTTATTTATGACTTCCTCACAGATCCAATATACTTTTAACTGCCCATACTAAAACTGGTTAACAAACCTGAAATATGCCACGAAAACTGATCATTATCAATATAAACTTGAGTTACTGGATATGCAGAGCTGTAGATGCTACACAAGGCCTGGAATTGGTAGTCATTATTGCAATTATTAGTCATTTTTTATGGGTTTTTTTTTTTAATAAATGCTCTTTTTGAGTTTTGAAAGTATAAATAGTGTTTGTTCAGATGTATCATTGAGTATGTTCAGTTGAGTTTTATTGTATTTCAAAAGATCAAGTAAAATGTATCATTATTTGACCCCTTTAGATTGTGGGATCCATTATTCTTACCTCTTTTTTTAATTACATTCGCATTCGACACAAGCCATGTTACCGATCCGTGTCACGTGACTTACATTTGCCTTTATCTGTAATGCAAATGTAATCGTTTCCTTTCACGAAATGCTATCAGATTGCTGTTATTGATACAGCATTATGTTATTGCTATTGCTTGTGGTTGGGAAATACAATCTTTGAGCTTATTTTCTGTTGTTGCATACCAGTAATCTTAATGCCACTGATTATTGACTCGGAGCAAGACCACAAACGTATCGAGGCCCTTAAAACGATCCGAAACTTAAGAGCACATCATTCCCTCCAATGTCCTTTGCAGTATGCACAGAAATCAACATATCACTAATTCAGTGTGCAAATAAGTCGGGAAACATCTTCCATCTTAATTGTAATAGTAAACGAATATTGTTATTAGAAATGAACATGGTTTCACCCACACATATGCAGATACCCACCACTACTAGTTACTGGCCAAGGGACTCAATCAGTTGACCAATCGATGGTTTCAGTGACAGGAGGTGAAGGCGGCTGGAGCCTTATGACAAAACTGAGCGTCTCTCATCGAGGCAGATCCGCTTGACTTTATGGTCAGATAGACGTCTCCTATACAAACCAAATACTTTCCTTTCATGTCACCAGAAAAAAAAGCACACACAAATATCCTGTGCTATAGACACAGTGTCTCCTGTGTTGGATCAAAGGGAATTGATCACTCAGTGTGTTTTAGACATTGTTTTAACATTAGTGTTTTAACATTTTGAGTTATATTCTCCTGCTTCAGTTACCTTTTCCCCATTTCACACACTTTTATGTCACTTTCATAACTCTAAAATGCATACGTGGGTGTAAATAATCTTAAAAATGCATTTTAAAGTAGTTAGGTAATATTATTGATTCGTAAAAGATTATGTAAAGTGGGTCCACAAGTCTGAGACCACTGGTTATATAGTATTTATTTTTAATAATAATGCATATAATATGGTCAATGTATGTTTTTTTTAACATGAATTCAGTCCATGAACATACATAAATGATCTTTCTCCTACTGTTATTCTCCTACTGTTATTCAAGTTTGAGACCACTAGTGAAAATGCATGTTTATTATTTTTCTTTATTTTATTTTATTTTATTTTTTGCATTTAACCATGTATATATTATAAAATGAACTAAGTGTTTTTTACTTCTTAAAAACATTTTATAAATTCTCAATCTCTTTTTAGTTTCTCTCTCCTTGTTTCACACATTTTTATGGTACTTTCTTAACCATAAAATGCCATAAAATAACTATTATGTCTGAGTTATCATTAAAAATATTTTGACAAACAAGTAGTGCTATAAAGAATATGCATCTATTATTTTATCCCAGAATTTTAGACCCACGCATGCATTTTAACTGGGGAAATTTTAGCTAACTAAAAATAATAATGATATATATGTGTGTGTGTATATAATATAATATATATATATTTATATGAACTGTACCTTTAATGCAGAAAATTACACATGGTAATATCAGAAATAGCTAAGAATGTAAAAGTCACGTTCAAATACAGCTATGTTCATGTCTCCATCAATTTTTAAGAGGTAGTTAATGCTTTTTGGATTTCATCGCAAAACCACAGTCATGAGCAGACAAGTTGTACAAACGTACTACACGTCTCCGGAGCCGGAGCCTGAAGAGGTGGAGTTTGTCATCTGTATTAAAATGTCAAGATTAGCATCAGATATGACATGAAAGTGGAGCTAATGATGTAGTTTCATACTCCAAGTTCCTGATTCCTGTTTAAATGACTGATCTTAATGTCTTCCCTGGTTCAGTTGATGACTGATGGTCTTGTTTTCCGTCTCAGGCAGCTGAAGTCAAAGAATACAGTGGTGCACAGGAGAGACGAGCTGCGTAGGAAGCCTATCAGATCCGATCCAGACTGTCAGAACACTCCAGAACTCCAAACACGTGGAATAAAAAGGACCATGGTCAGTTGTTGCTTTGTGGTTAATTGAAATTAATGTTAAAATGAACTAATTTGATTATAGAAAGGGTGTCCTAAAGTCTGAGACCTATATTATATTATATTGTATTATGTTATATATATATATATATATATTATATAATATTTTTATTTAAATTATCATATTATTTTATATTATACTGTACATGTTTCCACATTACATGTACTTAAACTTTTGTGCTTTCTCTCATCCAGATGTTGGATGAAGAGATTCGGGGGCACAGCGAGGGTCACGGCAGCAGTTCCATCCCTTCAACAGGGGAGAGCGGTCACAGCGCCACCAAGAGGCTGAAGTTTAATGAAGCTCCTGCTGCAATGTAAGTTTTACTGCATCATTTCACATTACCAGACTTCACATTATAACCAACACTGTTCCATCTCTATCATCTTAACTGGTCCATTATTTACCCAACGTTTGTAATACAGAGCTTCCATGCCAATTCTTTTTCATGGTCTGAAGAAAAAGTCTTTTTAAGTTGTGTGGATATAAAACATGTACCTGCAATGGAAATTTCAAAAGCATAATAACACTCACATTGTTAATGCAGACCACAGGAGTCTTCTGGATCGAGCTGTGTCATACTGTGAGGAGTTTCACATTCTGAAAGAGCTGAAAGATCTGCCCACAGATGGAAGGACCAAAGGTGATTTAGGGTGAATGTAATGCAATGTACATCAACTACATACTGCTGCATTTTTTTCCATATGCCAAAGAATATGGTGCATTGCAGGGTTATTGCTTTTAAGCATGATTACTGTTCACTTTTTTAAAGATTTTTATACTGAGATGTCTTAAGTGTAATTCAATGCAGAAATACTCACTGATAATGGACAAAATCTAACAAAAAAGACACAAAAACATCATGTATAGTAACAGAATATTTATCCAGTCACTGACTCTGACTATATATCATTATAGTGTAAAACAAAGTCATTTTATGCTATTAACATTTATTATCAAATTTGAATATGAAACCATTTGGTGCAATAAGACTTTTGGTTTGCATGAGATTTTAATCTGTTATACACTGGAACAAAAGGGGAAACCCGCTTTATTATATATTGAATATTGCTTTAATTATAATGATACTCTGTTATCCTTAATGCAAATATTTACATAGGTGTTTTTTGCATGCTTGTGTTAATCAAACTTTTACTGTCAGATACATTTATGAGTTTATTTGTTATTGAACTCTGTTACACTGGTCAATATTATATTTTGCATGTGAATTAATAAAAGCTCAGTGATTTGCTCTAAATATTGAAAGAAGTTCTTTTAAACTAACAACTTGAACAATGTTAACTGATCATGCTGTGGTCAACACTGCCCTCTACTGGAATATTGCTGATCGTTCATGTCCCACGTGCATTTAATCCAATGCTTGACTTGATTTGTTAATAGGAATTCAGTCAATTGTAGAGGGTTGTTATCTGAAGACAGGTATATTTTGGTATATATTAGGTCTGGATTGGTTAAGTAATTTTAATATATTTTATTAGTAATTATTATCTTGTTTCTCACAGTCATGAAATACAGAAATATAAGGGAGTTTGACTGATTTCCGGGTTATGGTAAAGTAATTGATGTTTCTGTAGTGGAGTGATTTATACATTTTTCTATTTCTAATATATGAAATATAAAAGTTCAGTTGGCCACATGGTGGCAGCGCACTGCCTTTTTTGTAATTTCATAAAGTAGGCCACAAAATGCAGATGGTGTTGAGTAGAGTTGACCCTCTTTAGACTTGTGACATTACTTATATTGGATAAGAAATTCATGCATTGTTGTTTTCTCCTTCATTTTGGCGTTTATCATCACTGCACACTAAACAGGTTGTCCATTTACGGTTTCAAAACAGGCCTTTGGATCATTCAGTAGAGGCTGATGCAACAACATCTAATTTCTGAAACTGCCAGGCATTTACCCGGTTGCATACTTGGCACAATTTTCGCAATTTGCTCCTCATCTTTTCACGTTTTCTCGATGCTGATGCCAGATTCTTTGCTGATTGTTCTCTCTCCTGCCTTATATTCTGTTGGCAGGTGGTTGAGGATTCAGAAATACCATTCATGGTCACTGTGTTTTTGATGGATTGTAACAGAATGCAATGGCTTACAAAAGACTGAGACCACAATGAAATTCTGTGATTCAACATTTAAATGTCTGAAAATAACCATAAAAGAAATAAATAAAAATAAATTCAAAATAATGTTTTAGGATTAGACAAATAAAATTGCTTTTAAATATTTAAATATTAAATATTTAGTAAAAAAAAAAAAAGTATAAATAAAAATATAATAATAAAATAAATGATGAATTAAAAAAAACTTTCTAGGTCACCAATCAAATAAGCAAATTTGTGAAATACTTGTTGAAATTCATGGAAAAAAAAGTTTTCACTTAAATTGGTATGCTGATGTTAAATTTGTTAAAGTGTATTAAATTTGAGAATGGATAGATGGATGGATTTGATTGATTGACCTGATAGACAGACAGATAGATAGATAGATTAATTGACTGACTGATTGATTGATTGATTGATTGAATGATAAAGCCATTGATTGGTTGGTTGATTGATTGATTGATTGGTTGGTTGGTTGATTGAAAGATTGGTTGATAGATTGACTGAATGATAAAGCCATTGATTGATTGACTGACTGACTGACTGACTGAATGATAAAGCGATGGATGGATGGATGGATGGATGGATAGATAGATAGATAGATATTATCTTTGCTGGTACTGATCAGTTATGCTTCTGTTTTTTTCCTGCATTACTAACAATTTATTACTTACATTTTTTTGTAAGTAATAAATTGTTACCCTGCACATTAGGAATGGATGGATGGATGGATGGATGAATGAATGGATGGATAGAAGTTGTAGATGATGCTGGACTGTTCTTCATCCACATGCCAAATCTCCAAGGAAAACCCATGTCCAGAGAAAGCATCATGTACTCTTTGAAAAAGAACAGAAGCAGTAAAAAAAAAAAATCAAGTTAATAACATGTATGGATAATTTATAAATTATACATTTATTTATAACATTCTCTGGCTTACCTTTTGACTACTGGGCCATAAATCAGGCCTTATCTGAGTCTCTGGCACGCTTTCCCTGGAGGGCTGCCCTGTTTAATTGCTCCGTAACCAGAGTTGAAACAGGACGGGGTGGATAGTGGTGAGGCCAACGAGTACTCGCTGACCTCAGTGCTTTCGTAGCTTGGTGACACAATTTGAGATCTGTCCCTTCAACTCTGTGTCTACTCATATTAAATGTGGTGCATTTCATTTTTTAAAATACAGTAGATCCAATGCTTTGTAACTCAATTCATAGCATTTGATGGCCAATGTCAAATGGATCACTATTGTAAGTTATATCTTGGGACTTGAATATAATGTAAGTTTTACTTTGCTTGAATTGGATCTGTAAGAAACCACCCTGGCAAAGGCTTAGCAACCAGCCAAGATGACCTAGCAACAGTTTAAAATCCACTTTGCACAACTGCTGCACCATGTCAACAAGTTTTGCCCTGGCAAGAATCTCACAAAATCTAGTAAATATGAATTGTTTGGATTGGAATTCAGGTTAGACTGTAAGTAATTTTGTTGGAGTCTTGTCTGATATTATTGTAAACCTGGTGACATGATGACAAAGTTTTTGTTTCTTTGAAAATCAAGAACAAGATCTGCCTGTGTTTCTCTGTAATAAAGGCCTTCTTGTAGCTTGTGATCTTTCTCTGGCTCATACACCTGCGCTTTAGGAGATTTAAGCATGAATGTTTAATACTTAAGCTCTGTGTCCAAGAAATGTAGGAAGCAAAATGTGTTTGGAAGAGGTTCAGTGGCCGAATAAGTGTGAATTAAGGTGAAAAATATACTGTGGCTCTGTGCACAAATAACACATCACAATTCTCCAAAACATCTACAAATCTTATGCTTTGTGTGTACAGTTACAAATTAGTACTGTATTTACATGCACTTCACTTGAAATCTCAGCCTTTAGTCTTGGCATTGGTGAATCGTTTGTCCTGTTTATGCCGTTTGTACAGTGCCTGACCACACGATGGATGTTGTTTGGTTGGAACTTCAGCATCTTACCTTAAATCAACATCATCTGAAAGACTGACATTATTGTCAAACACACTCATCTGTCTCTTGTTTCTGTTTTGGAAATGGTGCATTAACCGACTAATACACAAGGCCCTGGCAGAACAACGAGCGCTGTTGACCCTGACAATCCCTCTGCTTTTGGAGCATTTCATGCGCGAGGACTGATGCATTAAACACTAGCGTGCTTTCCATTCTTTTCCTGTGAAATGCGTCTGAGGATCTCAGTGGTGATTTTTAGACTGTTTAGTATAGTCTTGGAGAGATGTTTGGCTTTTCAGACCGATCTTACGTTACAGTTTGAGCGCACGTGAAGAAACCAGGGGCAGACTGCCTGGCGCTGTTTACTTGTTGCATGCGAGACTTGAAACTGTTTCTTATTTCTTCTTTTACATGTTCAAAACCTTTGAGTTCTCAGAGTCTTTTTGTTCTCATAGTTATTAATTCATTATCCATCAAAGGTTTCTTATTTTGTTTGATATTGCTTTGCTATGCTTTGATTTTACTTTGATTTTGGTTTTGTTTTGCTTTGTTTTTCTTATTTTGGTTTTGTACTTTTTGTCTTTTTTGCTTTGGTATTGTTTTGCTTTACTTTGATTTGCTATGGTTTGATTTGTTTTGCTTTTGTTTTGGTTTGCTTTGGTTTTGTTTTGTCATTTTGTTTTGTTTTACTTTGGTTTGCTATGGCTTTAATTTTGTTTTGTTTTGCTTTATTTTTATTTGCTATTGTTTGATTTTTTTTTTTGTGTGTGTGTTTTGCTTTGTTTTTTTTTTGTGTGTGTGTGTGTGTTTGTCCAGTTTTAGATCAATGCACATACGAAAACTGCACTGTTTAAGGTCAGCAATGACCTGTTGCAAGTTCTTGATACTGGTTCACACGCAGTGCTTGTCTTGTTGGATTTAAGCGCTGCTTTTGATACAATCGATCATAGTTTCCTGTTATATTGGTTGGAAACGGTGGTGGGTATTCAGGGTGTCGCCTTGCAGGGGTTTGCCTCTTACCTCAAAGATAGAACCTTCTCAGTGAGCATTGGGAAGTTTTCTTCTTCGTCAGTTCCCATTTTGTACAGTCAGGTGTGCCCCAAGGGTCCATTTTAGGCCCCCTTCTTTTTTCGCTTTATATGCTGCCATTGGGTGCCATTTTTTTAAGAAATATAAGATTTCCTACCACTGCTATGCTGACGATACACAGTTTTATCTACCAGCTAAAACTGACAGTTCTTATCCCTTGGACGTGCTTTGCGACTGTTTTGAGGAGATCAAATATTGGATGGCTAATAATTTTTTGCAATTCAATGGAAGCAAAAGTGAAATTTTGATTTCAGGCCCATCCAGGTCTTCATCTCTCTTTTTTTTTTATTTAGATTCTATTTCCACCAGTATTCAACCTCATGTAAGGAATCTTGGGGTTATGTTTGATTCGTCACTAAATTTTGAGAAACAAATCAGTACAGTGGTAAAGGGCAGCTTCTGTCATCTGAGATCGATTGCGAAATTAAAACAACTTCTGTCTCCAAAAGATTTAGAGACCATTATCCATGTTCTCATAACATCACACCTGAACTACTGTAATTCCTTGTACTGTGGCCTGCCTCAAACTGAGATCTCTCGCCTGCGAATTGTCCAAAATGCTGCAGACTTCTTAACAGCACAAAAAAGAGGGATCACATTTCTCCCATTTTAGCGACCTTACATTGGCTTCCTGAAAAATTTAGCATTTATTTTAAAATTGCTGTTTTAATGTACAAGGCTTTATCTGGTGTTGCACCAAAATACATTAGTGACCTTCTGATAACTTACTTTCCCCAAAGAACACTTAGGTCTGGTAATCGGCTTCTCTTAACTGTCCCTAATTTTCGCTGTAAAACTAAGGGTGGCCGAGCCTTCTCTGCTCATTGTTTTACTGTATAGCACTTTGGTGCAACTCTGTTGCTTTTAAATGTGCTATTCATCTCTATTAATAACCCAATCCTAAGCAAAGCATCCCATCGATCCGATCAAATCTGCAGCCAAAAGCAATGCCATTCATCTTAGACTCAATGCACACCCCTCTTACTGGCCCTCTTTGTAAATATCCGAGGATGCAATGTTGTAGTTACAAAACCAAAACTGCTCATCTGTTGTCATGGCAGCAGCAAAATGACTTGAATTTATGGATACTCATGTCGGGTGATTTGGGATTTGACCCAATCGCCCCTTTGGTCCGATGTTATTGTATGCATGACATTGCATGCATCTCCCTGTGAAAAGCTTTAAGGTTATATATACAGGTAATATACGGGTAAGATTATAAAATAATTTCAGCTCAAATCAATATTTAATTTCCACGCATTTATTACTGCTTATATACAGCCTGACTGTTCACAAACAATCAAACTTGTGTCATTAACCACCTGGCAACCGCCCAGAACTAACATTTTCTTCAGAATACATCTAAATCTTGTTTAATATATTTATTGAATGCACACTGTTTTGCTGTATTTGATTTTTTTTTTTTTTCCCCATATATGCAAATGCTTTCCCATAAGTGCATATTCACTGTTTGTCTATAGCCATATCTAAATATTAAGGTCATAGCTACAACTATCAGCTTGCCTTGAACACAGTGTCTAGCCCTCTTGCAGATGATCACAGCGGCTGACCTTTACAGCAAGCCTGTGATGACGTTTGCCAGTATTTCATTGAACACTGTGATACAGATATCCCACAATGCATCAAAGAGTAAAGAAGTAGGTCAAGAGTAGGTTATAGATCATAGCAAGTGTGAGTATATTGAGGTCATATCTTCAAAGTTATATTTAAAGGTTTTATTGTGTTTATTTGTTTACCCAACAGCTATAGCAAAAATATATTTACTTTGATTATAGTGTTAAGCCCAGGTCTATTCGAAATGGCAAAACCCAGTTGCATAATTTTGACTTCAAAAAGAAGCAAATCCTAAATGTTGAAAATACTTCAGATGATAGTTTAAACATGACCAGTTAATTTTAGTAATGTATATGTAGGCCTTGACCCATTTGATATGTAAAACTAACACACCTTCTGTAATAGTAACATTTACATTTCCAAGAAAACTTTGTAGTTTAGTACAGCCTACATTTTGCGTCATTGCACAGCTAAATGTATACAGAAACTTTTATATCAATATCTGGAGCTCTTTTGCTCTGAATTTCCAGAGTTACACAATAATCTGTGTAAAACTCCCAAAGAATAATTATTTTGCTTTTTTTATTTCAATTGTAGATTGTGGTTCCACACATTGGATTTTTTTTTTTTTTTTTTTTTTTTTTTTGTGGTAAATTAAACTTTGAAATATATTGTGTAGTTAAAAACACGTGGTAAATATATAACTTTTTTTTCAGCATGACATCTACAGTAGGTGTAAAAATATATACATGTTCGTGAATATGCCACTGTATAAAACTGTATAACCATTATTTGGTTAAAAATCAGCCTGGAATTATTAAAAGAAGCATTTTCTCAAATGATGGTAAATGATGTTTTTTGAACCATAATTTGTTAAATTGGCAAGAGCGAAAGGAAGAATAATATGGTCATTGCAATTTTGAGTAAACTTGAACTGTTTTTCAATGACTTTTTGTCATTTTAAGGCTCTGAGAAAGGACAGCGAAACTTACTTTCCAAAGTATCTTTTCCGCTTTAAAATGGACTTCATACAGTATATGCCACATATCATCTGTGAGGGAGACAGGGAGGATTGTTCTCAGCCAAAGTCTGTAGGGAGTTCTGTTTAGAGACCAGTTTGATGAATAGCTCTCAAAAATAGGTTATGATGGCAAACTGTCTTGCTTTTTCGATACTGCAGTTAAACATGGTTTTATACATCAAACTCTGGATAGTCTTACTTGGGCTACTGCATTGCTACTGATGCTTTAGGCAGCGAATCATTTGAAATGGAGCCAATAAGGAGCAAAAAGTCTAGATTGGCAATAAAACCTCATTAAAATATTGCAAGACCCGTCCCTCCCATGTTTTGTTGTGTAGTCAGCGTCTCAAAAACATCAATTGAGTCATGTGGTTTATGTTGGCTGGTTATGTCAGCGCATGTATTTTTGTCTTGAGTGTGGTAATTTTGTGGTCATGACTGTCTAGTGCTTTGCATTATTAGTGTTTTTTTTTTTTACAAAACATGGTGTAGGAAGACTAGTATTAATTCTATCTGTTGTGCATCCAAATGCCTTTATTATTGGACTGAAAAGAATCAATACTCCTTCACCTGACTGGGTTCACTTAGCTTCATAATTATATGAATTACTAGGATGCTAACTATTCAATTTCTCTTCATAATCGCATCAAAGTCTTCAAGCAAGACAAAGTATTTGCCTTTTCCCTTTCGTACAAAACTGTCAGAAGAGTCACTTGTGTTTTGTGTAAGAACGGTTATATAATGTTGAAACCAACATCTCACTTTCAGTTCTAACCCCTCATGCTATTTTTACAAATGTTTGTAATGGCATACGGCCTGTTTTTCCTCAAGATTAAGCAAGCAAGATTAACGTTCACGTTTGTTTGTGTGGGCCGGCTGAGTGTATTGTTTAGGTATGAGTTGGTTTTTGTGGCTTCTGTTCAAATACTCAACTTCATTGAGTGAGTTTGCAACTGTGGATTGAGTTGTTATTTGGGCGTAACAAAAAATGCAATACATGTTGTCGATTTTTGCCCTTCTTTTATCTTTATAAAATATCAATGCAATGATTTAAATAATATAAAATACAGTCCTAAAAAATATTGACTCTCCGTTTGCTTTAATATTTTCTCTTTTTAGAGCAGTAACCTTTTTGATTCTTTATGCAGAGAGAAAAAATAGAGCCGTGACATTTTGGCCAAATGGATTTTTGTGTATTTCAGCACTGCTCTGTATGAAAAGCAGGTGCACATGGTCTTTGAATTCAATCTCACAGGTTATTGTGTGCTGGCCTGTTAACACAATGGCTATGGAATTGGTATCCACTCCATAAAATGGCTTTCGCTGACAGAATGTTAAACGAAAAACTGTTAAAGTGGGCAAAACTGGTACAATATTATATCTTAGATTGGATATATTTTAAATAAGTGCTTGATCTGGCCAATTAATAATAATTGCAGTCACATTTCAGAATAGTATCCATTAGGGGTATAATGGTGCATGTATTCGTCCCGAACCGGTGCATACACTCAGACGACAAATACAGTCAGTCACAGGTGATCCACACTCCAATCCAGAAGGGGGCGTGCGCTGTAATGCAACGCTGTTTGCTAACCACCACAACAGGAAAAAGCGCAGAAGAAGAAGAACAGACGATCTATGCATATATATTTTTACGTGTAATCTCTTAACCAGTGTTTCAACTGCGGAAAGACATCAATAAAACAGCTTGAGAATAACATCTCATGTAGCATTACATTTACCTCAGGCAAGTCATTCAGTGTCCACGCACACTGTTCACCCCCAATGTCTTCATAATATGTAACTACTGCAGTTATAATCATCATGTAATACATAACATGGGCACTCTAATGTATATTGACACCATTCTTCATTTTAAGTTTGCATCTTTTATATTGCAGAGCTTTAACTTGTTCCATTATATCAATGTTTTCAGTATTTTCTGACCCTTGCTGTACATAATAATTTATTCTGGAGTGTGTACAGATGTCACTGAGAACTGATAAATATTTCAATGGCGACTTTCTTTAGAAAAGTGATATTCACAATGGCTAACAAAATAAAATACAGAAGTAAGGAGCATCAAGTGAGCATAATATTTATACTATCCAGCCTAGATATGAAATAGACTTGTCTATGGGTGACTGGTCAGCTGGAAAATGTTAGAAATATTGCTTCTCCTTTGGCGAGAGCAATTCCATCTATGGCATATTAGCCTGTTGCTATGAGAGACACGGAGCCTTTGAGAATTCAGTGTGTGACAGAAAGCCTGTTTTAAACATGTTGCCTAAATATAAACAGCCTTCTGTCCTCCCGCTTAACTCAGGCTTAGTATTTGTCTTTTATTTCCAGTAGTGAATTGCTTTTTAATTGCCTCATCTCATGTTCGTTGTTGAGTGGCGTCGGTTTGGCCGTGTACGTTTTGAAAACTTTGATCATTTTCTCTCCCTCTTAGATCATTTTTTCTTGTTTTGAGTAGTTGATGATAATAACCCATCCTTTTCTTGATCTAATCAAATTCTAGAGGGAATGCACAGGATATATACAGTCAAACTGTGCACGTATTAATTCCCCTCAGTGAGGGAATTGCTCACAAGACACAATGGAAAGCAAAAACTTGGAAATGTAGTGAAATATTGATTTTTGGGAGGGAAGAATAATTCCAGCTCCCAGCTAGATGAAAATGAAGTCATAGATCAGTCAAAGGGTTTCTCTCAAAAGCGATGAGAGTGATCAAAAGCCAATGAAGAATATAGCAAGCGTTCGTCCTCCCTCTCTTTCACTTTCATGCTGTATTTTGGCCTCATGAGCTTCACTGTCTAAATGGATTAGTTTGAAAAATATCCACAGAGTTAAAATGCCTCTGCTACTATGAATTGCCATTTATCCTCACAGATATTTTCAATTTAGAGAGGTTCTTTTAAGTTCTGGCCAAACCAAACGAAATCCTCAGACATTCTCTGAAATTCTCTGTAGCTATTCTTCTGAAGTCTGATGCTGATGACCTGGATTTGCATGTTTAGCACATTAACCTTAATTTCCTTTTTTATTTTATCCTGTTTATTTAGCATTTTCAACTAAAATAGAGCAACTAATGATCTCACCTTCGTTGATTCAGATTAGTAACTTTTATAGCATTAAAGTGAAGTAGTAACCTCTTTTCAGTCCTTGCTAGCTAAGTCTAATGAAAAACAGGCTATTTTTGTTACAGCATGCTGTAGTGTTTGTTTACTCACTTGGATGACCTACTACATTTGCTAAAATATGCCTTAGACAACAGATCTTATTGTATGGAATATTGTATCAATGCAATGCACTTAACTTGACCTTGAATTTCTAGTGCGACAAATGAATCTGAAGTAATAATATTATTCAAATTCATTTATTCATATATTTTTCTTAAAAAAAGTCTGTGTGTATATATACATACTCACTGGCCACTTTATTAGGTACACCTGAGCAACTGCTTGTTAACGCAAATATCTAATCAGCCAATCATACAGCTGCAACTCAATTCATTTAGGCATTTAGACATGGTAGAGATAATCTGCTGAAGTTCAAACTGAGCATCAGAATGGTGAAGAAAGGTGATTTAAGTGACTTTGAACGTGGCATGGTTGTTGGTGTCAGACGGGCTGGTCTGAGTATTTCAGAAACTGATGATCTAATGCACAACCATCTCTAGGGTTTACAGAGAATGGTCCGAAAATGCCTTGTTAATGCCAGAGGTCAGAGGAGAATGGCCAGACTGGTTCAAGCTAGAAAGGCAACAATAACTCAAATTACCACATCTCTGAACGCACAACACGTCGAACCTTGAAGCAGATGAGCTACAGCAGCAGAAGATCACACCGGGTGCCACTTCTATCAGCTAAGAACAGGAAACTGAACCTACAATTTGCACGGGCTCACCAAAATTTGACAATAGAAGATTAGAAAAACGTTGCCTGGTCTGATGAGTCTCGAATTCAGCTGCGACATTCAGATGGTAGGGCGTAAACAACATGACAGCATGAATTCATCCTGCCTTGTATCCATGGTTCAGGCTGCTGATTGTGGTGTAATGGTGTGGGGAACATTTTCTTGGCACACTTCGGGCCCCTTAGTATCAACTGAACATCGTTTAAACGCCACAGCATACCTGAGTATTGTTGCTGACCATGTCCATCCCTTTGTGAACACAGTGTACACGTCTTCTGATGGCTACTAATGCGCCATGTCACAAAGCTCAAATCATTTCAAACTGGTTTCTTGAACATGCCAATGAGTTCACTACACTCAAATGGCCTCCAAAGTCACCAGATCAGAGCACCTTTGGGATGTGGCGGGAGATTCGCTGCATCATGGATGTGCAGCCGACAAATCTGCTGCAACTGTGTGATGCTATCAGTATAAGTAGTTGGCTAGTATTTTATACTGAATATAACCTAAATGTACAAACTCATCCCTGTACATTAGTGGCTCTCAAAATGAAATTCTTTTGTAGTGTTGCAACACAAAAGTTGCTAATTGTCAACAATATTTCATAGCTCAGCCATGGCAACAGCTTTAACAAGATATTCTGTTCAAGTAACAAACAAAGCATTATAGATCACAAACAGGTCAGCATTTTTCTATGTCATGTATGTGCACTCTTGAAGATAAACAGCAAAACTTTGCTTTGAGAGGTTTCCAGGCTGACCTCAGCTGATTGGCCTTCAGTGATTTTCACATATGTAGATCTGAAAAGAATCAAGTGTACCAGATTCAGGTATAATCCACTTTGATTAATGCTCCACAGAAAGAACATGAGAAACAGTCTCTGGCAATCAAGGCCCTCCACCCCATTTATTATATTAAAAAAAAAAAAAAAAAAAAAGATTGCTTTAGAAAATGATAGAAGAAAGAAAAATAATGTAATAACAGCATTCAATCCTATGATAATCTGATTTTGCTCTTTCATAAGATCAGGTATGATTTAGTCAACATCATTTTCTTCTGTATCACATATAAACACCATTTCTGAGTGTCTTTTTTTTTTTTTTTTTGTCTGCAGTTTCCATCGTGAATCTAATGATACATCAGCCTCTAATCACACATTCAGACTAGTTTCACTGATTATGCTGCTAGTATAATAGCTCTTGATAAGTGATCCACTTGGCCTTGCATTGCTCTTTCAGACATGCAACAAACAGCAGCAGCGCTAACACACAAACTCGAATGCAATTAATATGTATTTGTTTTTCAACCCATCAGATTGACTGAATAAGATAATGTGGTAGAAATGCTTTAAACTGCATTCGCCTGGTAAATATTTATTATGTGTGAGTCATTATGTGGGGGACCAGCAGCTTATGTAAGAGATCCACATACACTCAATCAGTGAAGGTCCAAACAACACCCACAGACGCACAGACCTCACAATTAGTGCAGCTATTTGTTATTTCTGAAGAGATGCTATTCTTGCTTTTACACTTTAACTACATAGTTATACTGTGTTTGTGTTTTTTTTTTTTTTTCATTAAATCCATTATTCATATTTTATAATACACGTATTGTTTGGTAAACCTACATGCATCATTATTTATATTTTTAATGTTTATTTTGTATTTATTTATTTATTTTTTTTCTCCATAGTTTATAGCATAACGGTTCTCTCATATCTCATACAAGAACAAAATGTTGGTGAATCTTTGTAAACAAATACAACCACGAAACAAATTAAAAAGCAAATTGGCAAAAACATGGCAAACAAAGAGCAACCTCTCCAGACATTCACATCCACTCTGCGATGTTTTGGCTCCAGCTGTGGCTTGCGTCACCGTGACGTCAGGATCCTCATAATGGTCGAGCTGCGTCTCGCTCGAGCTGAGCAGCATTGGAGAGGCAGCGCTACGGTTACAATACGAGTCTCACGAACACCTGCGCGAGATCAACACTGGTCTGATCGAGCAGAGGATGCATCAGTCCGTTCTTACTTTCGCTCTCCAGTGTTTTTAAAAGCGTGCCAGTCAGAGAGACTGAAATGTGGAGCGCGAGTTGAACTGAGTAGGCGCGTTTGAGTTTCATTTCTTTGAGATCTGGACGCGTTTCTGCGAATAATAATGAATGACATAAAAGTTGCAGTTCTGGGATCCGAGGGTGTCGGAAAATCAGGTATATTTATAATTCATATTTATATTTAACATCATTTGTTCCTATATAGTGTTTCGTTTTTGTTTTTGTTTTTTTCAGTGCAAAAATTATATATATATAAATAGAACTTTTTGTTTTATATAAATATGTATAAATATATATATACACTACCAGTCAAAAGTTTTTTAATGTTTTTAAAAGAAGTTTCGTCTGCTCACCAAGGCTGCATTTGTTTAATTAAAAATACAGTAAAAACAGTAATATTGTGAAATATTATTACAATTTAAAATAACTGTTTTCTGTTTGAATATATTTTATAAAGTAATTTATTCCTGTGATCAAAGCTGAATTTTCAGCATCATTACTCCAGTCTTCAGTGTCACATGATCCTTCAGAAATCATTCTAATATGCTGATCTGCTGCTCAAGAAACATTTATGATTATTATCAATGTTGAAAACAGTTGTGTACTTTTTTTTTTTCAGGATTACTTGATGAATAGAAAGTTCAAAAGAACAGCATTTATCTGAAATACAAAGCTTTTGTAACATTATACACTACTGCTCAAAAGTTTGGGGCAGTAAGAATTTTTATTTTTATTTTTTGAAAAGAAATTAAAGAAATTAATACATTTATTCAGCAAGGATGCATTAAATCAATCAAAAGTGACAGTAAAGACATTTATAATGTTACAAAAGATTATATTTCAAATAAATGCTGTTCTTTTGAACTTTCTATTCATCAAAGAATCCTGAAAAAATATTGTACACAAATATTTTGTACAATTGTACACAATAAATGTTTCTTGAGCAGCAGATCAGCATATTAGAATGATTTCTGAAGGATCATGTGACACTGAAGACTGGAGTAATGATGCTGAAAATTCAGCTTTGATCACAGGAATAAATTACTTTATAAAATATATTCAAACAGAAAACAGTTATTTTAAATTGTAATATTTCACAATATTACTGTTTTTACTGTATTTTTAATTAAATAAATGCAGCCTTGGTGAGCAGACCAAACTTCTTTTAAAAACATTAAAAATCTTACCGATTCCAAACTTTTGACTGGTAGTGTGTGTGTGTGTTATATATATATATATATATATAATTATGTGTGTGTATATGTGTGTGTTTGTGCTTTGTATGTTTCATCTTTTGTACTCTTCTTCACATTCACAGCACTTATTGTTCGATTTCTAACCAGGCGATTCATTGGAGAGTATGCATCATCATCAGGTAAGTGTGATATTGTTAAAGATTGCATTTTTTCTGTTGTTTAGGCCGGGGGTGCATTTGGTTTGGAGAAGTGTACATGACACATGAGGCATAGGCTGGGTGTAACCAAATGTAAAAGCTTAAAAAATCAATAACTGAAAAACCCAATAATCTGCTTTAGTGGTATAAGTATGACTGCCTGTTTTTATATCTGATATCAGAGTGATGGCATTAATGGGTGCGGTGCCAAATAGGCTACAATCACTGTGGCAGTCAATCAGCAGTTCACATGGAGGAATCTTTTGTGTCTGATGTGATCTGTTTTTGCCTTTTCAGAGTGCATTTACAGAAAGCGCATGTCTATTGATGGAAGACAGCTTAATCTTGAACTTTATGACCCCTGTTCTCAGGTATGTGGACATGCAACTGTAATTTTGTTTGTGTAAATGGAGTAAATCAAGGCAATAACTTCATAAAGCACCATGTGGTTTAGTGTGCTAAAGTGAGCAGGACTACTGTGCATATTCCAGTGACATTACAGATCTGTCTTTAAGATTACTTAACCTTTGCCTGTTTGTACAGGTAGACTGAATTTCCTTGTAAGCAAAGAAAAACAAATGTATTGTGTACATATATGAATTGTAATTTAAGCGTCTCATTTCGTGCACTTTACTAGTCTAGACATTTCCCAGAGACCTAGCATAATCAAAAACAGTGTTAACCTACTAACTTTTAGTGCGTATCCTGCAGAAAGCAAGTATCATCTGTCTTCCTGGCATTAATGAGTATTGCAGAGCTGCGGGTCTTGCTGCTTATATAATATTTCCACAAGCTCCAGACACAGCCAGTAGTATATAATGCACCAATCAACGCTACTCACTATCCCATCTGCCCTGCAAGACTATATTAGGCTTGTACTCTTATATTATTCTTGGGAAATAAACCTTATTTAACCACACAAGAGTGAGGTAATCGAGAAGAAGCGTGTTTTACTTTGTCCTCTTGAGCTTTATATATATTATTAATGTGGTAAAAATGAGGATGACTGTGTTTTCCTCTTGGATAAAATCCAATTATTTAATCAGTCTGTTGCCCATTATGTGATTAGATACCATCTGTGCATCTTGGGGGTCCAGTTGGTTATCCTGTTTTCCTCACACAATCCCATTTTGTGTAATCAGTGATGTTTAGTTTAGTTAGTTGTTGTAAATAGTTTTACACAAAAGGTTAGTAAGTGGTTTTTCCACACTAAAATCATGTTAACAAGTATATTATTTACATCTTGTGGTTATACTATTGAAATTTTAACATTTACAGATTGGCCCCATTCACTTTTATTGTAAGTGCTTCACTTACTTTTTAAACTTTTGTGGTAATCGGCATCGTGCCTCAGATGCTGTTGATTGAGCTGAACTTGTATTGAGCCTGTAATTTTCCTTCAAAGACATAATGCGTGTCTGATTTCTTTGCAGCCGTGCGAAGGGAAATCCACTCTCAATGAG
The DNA here is from genome assembly GCA_037950665.1 of Hypophthalmichthys nobilis. Classification (NCBI taxonomy): domain Eukaryota; kingdom Metazoa; phylum Chordata; class Actinopteri; order Cypriniformes; family Xenocyprididae; genus Hypophthalmichthys; species Hypophthalmichthys nobilis. The sequence continues at coordinate 9,569,819 of CM075489.1, read as the reverse complement.
CAGATCCACTGGGCCGATGGTTTTGTGGTCGTTTACGACATCAGCGATCGTTCCTCCTTCCTCACAGCCAAAGCCATAGTGCACCTGATCCGAGAGCTTCACCTGGGAGGGACTAAAAGGTAACGGTCTTTCTAAGTACCCGCAGTTCACAACAACATCTTCAGGCAGCAGCAGATGTGTCTATTTCTGTCTATATACAAGTGTTGCTCTTATGTAGGTGTAATTCATCAGCTTCGGTTCGCATTGAGGAGAATTGTTGAATAGACTGTGTGGGTTGTGCTGATGGGCGGATTAGCTGGTGACTCAAGGACTCAGAAATTCAATGAAAAGCATCTATTTTTAGTTTATCCTTGGCTATTGAAAAATTTTCAGTGATGAAGTGCATCTGCACTAGAGATAAACACACTTTATAACAGAAATAAGTGGAATATTGAATGGCCTTGTGTTTTCAATTAAGATTTATTCAATTCATAATTCAGGTTTATTCATTTTTTTAATCATTTAAATGAATTTTGCTTTCAGACTTTTCCTGATTTTCCTTTTACTTTGGTTAAAGCTTATTAATTGGCATTGGCAGACAGAGCCAAACGCAAAGAGAAACATCAGCCAATCAAATTAAACTTCTCTTAAAATCGGCATGAAATGGAAGTTGCGATTGTGAAACGGCTTCTCAAACAAGAAAAAATGTAGGGCGGGACTTGATTTTGTCCATCAGGAATTGATTGGATCGTTGGATGGTTGTAGTTTGCTATTGGTTGATCTCATGTAAGTGATAAATTGTGACTTTCATCTAATCAAAAAAAAAAAAAAAATGCTGTGTTCTGAATTTGGTGACCTTTTAAGAGAGATTTAGACATCTCTAATGCTAGTGTACTTCTAAAAGTTGATAAAGTTGGCAAGTAGCAAATAATGAAACATCTACTGTTCTGACCGCAGGGACTCGGACTCTGTGATTTTCCTGGTGGGCAATAAGCAAGACTTGTGCCACATGCGGGAGGTGGACAGAGAGGAAGGCCAGAGGCTGGCGTCCGAGGGCCGCTGCCAGTTTTACGAGCTGTCTGCTGCGGAGCACTACCAGGAGGTGGTGCTCATGTTCTCCAAGATTGTGCGCAATGCCAGTCTGGGAGGCAAAGCCAAAGAGCGCCGCCGCCGGCCCAGCGGTTCAAAGTCCATGGCCAAACTCATCAACAACGTCTTCGGAAAACGGCGGAAATCTGTTTGAGAATGAACTTGGACAATTGTTACAGGACTGACTGACAGGACTGAGATTCATCAAGCTTGTTTATATAGTTCCTCACCGCTTATTGTCTTGGCCACACAGTCATTACCGGGTGAATCTCACAAAACATCATGAACATGGACAAATTTCACCTCAAATAATAATAAAAAAAAAAAAAAATATATATATATATATATATATATATATATATATATATATATATATATTTTTTTTTTTTTTTTTTCTCCTTGCTTAAAGAACAAAAGGGCCTGATCATTATGATTTTTGCATTGCAAAAATATTTTCATGACAATAAAGCACAATTAGAAAATGCATTGTGGTAATGAGAAAATGTGCAAAAAATATTTCAAATAGGCTTAATTTATGCAAAATATAATATCTGTGTACAGCTGCACATCTCTGCTTTTTGCCTTAAATGTTTATTTAATCACTTCTTGGGGTGTTTAAACAGCAGATTTTAAAAGAAAAGAAAAAATAAGAACACCGACTGTGAAGTTGTGAAATATAGGTTAGCTTGCTATGTAGTCATAGATCAAATGTTCACTTACTGTGTGATGTTATTTAATCACTTTTTACATGCATGATGCCAGCAATGACTGACTAATGGTGTTGTTTATGGATTTTGAAATCTCTTCATATTCATGAAACATAAATATCTGTGCATTAAAATGATTATGTAACAGTACTGACCAAGCATCTTTTCATCTTCTAGGAATTCACATCTAAAGGAATTTGTTTCCTCAAACTTGGGAAACAACTGACCTATGTCCAGCGCTTAAGTGATAGGAATGCAGTATTGAATACTTAATCTGAAATGTTCACCAAAAATGTCATTATCTTTAATGTTGTGCAACAGAATTGCTTCAGGTAGCAAGTTAGCATGTTACAGTCAGGAGATAATGATGAACAGACTCAGATTTTGGCCAGGCACCAACAAAATAAACGATGAGTCGCATATCTGCTTCTAATTTGTACTGCAAATTACCAGATACTTTGTACATGCAGTATTGTGCAAAATGCAAATTACTTTCTAATTCCTAAATAATGTGTGTAATGGAGTACTTGCATAATGCACAGTATGCACTATGTAGCCTACTACCATTTAGTATTACTATTAAACCCATTTTTAAAAAAAAGTAAACTGATGCTATTAAAAAAACAACTGATGTTGCTTGTCGTTCATTCCTCGCACTGGCAATGGAAGGTCAAGTCGAACATAATTGCATTGTGGGATCCAGTATTCTATGCAGTGTGCTTTGATTGTATACTATGGTATGTTTGTCAAAAGGTGGAGTATAATCCGGTTATTCCATGCACACAGAAAAGTTACTTACTGTACACTGAAAACATTCTACAGAAACATACAGATGGTAGTAGGCTACTACTAAGACATACTACATACTGCAAAATGCAAAGTGATGAGTATGATGTAGTCAGATGTAGTATGTACTGCATACTATGCATTCTGTGTGTTTTTAACTGAGTAAAAACCAGCTAGAACAACTGCATATCAACGTCCTGTCATCCACCCAAAACGTCATCACACAGCATCAGATTTTTCTACAGAAAATTTTCATTTATTTACAAAAAAAAATCTAACTCAAGCATTGTGCTATTAGTATACTTTTTTAAAACTAATTATAATATAATAAAAATAAAACTAATAAGAAAGTATACTTTCAGTCTGTTTTTATGTACTTCTCAGAAATATACTTAAAATTACACTTAAGTATACTTGACTTGTATTGACCGAAAATTTGAAGTATATTTGGCCTATACTTGTACTCAATCTTTTGATCGAGATATTCTTAAAAGTATAATTATGTATTCTAAGTATACTTGACTTGTAGTTGCGTTTACTCTTTTGATTGAGTAGCCTATTAAATCGTTTTTTCACATAGTTTTACATACTGTTTTATAAACGTACACTGTTTGAAAATATTGATTTATAAAGAAAACAGATATGTTCTTCTGAGTATGTCATGTTTTGTGTAGTCCACTAGTGTACATAGGAATTTACTTCAAATCTACTTAAAGTACTGTTAAAGGTATTTCAAGTATAGAAATGTATACCTAAATAGGAATATGGTAGTATACTTAAAGTGCAAAAATAATATATAAATAGTAAACTATATGTATGATGTTAAGTTCACTTAAAGAAAACTTACATGTATTTGCAGTATAAAACTACTAAATTAGCAGTTTACTGAGAATATACTTCAAAGTGTACTTTTAATTTTTTTTTTTTTTTTTTTTTTTGAATTTAACTAGTAAACTATCTATATATATATATATAGTTCACTTGCGGTAAAGTTGCAGTGCAAACAAAAAACTCAGTTTACTATATTGTCACACAGAAATGTATACTTTTATATACTAAAAAGTGGGCCAATTTAGTCCCAAGTACACTTACAAGTACACTACTAGTACACTGATATTAGTATACTTCCTAGATAAAGCATACTTGATAAAGCGTAATATACTTGAACTTAAGTATTCTTAATTAAATAATCTTGAAGTATACTTATTTTTGTAAGGGGTATTTAAGGCCTGGTTTACACAAAGGCAAACAGATGAGACAAAACTCTGGCAAGCGACGGGGCCAAAGACAAACTATTATGTTTTTCCGTTGACCTTTTGGACGTCTGGCCAACATCCAACAAGACTGTTTCCTACAACAGCAAGTTATGCTGTGTAATATTTGAGTCAGGTTAAGAGTGGATTGGGTCTCTCTAGTTACCTGCAGAAGCTAGCGAAGACGAGAAACCTCTATCAACATAAGGGAGAGGAGCAGATGGCTGTTTGTACAGCATTGATTTAACAGGAGATATGAAACACAAGGTTTTTACTTATGAGGGTCTTGTCATCACGTATTGATTCCTGGATAAACACTCATACAGCTAAATGTGCTGGGAATTTCACTTTTAAGTCATGCTTTATGAACTCCCCCCTCGTCTGGTGGAAAAGAATCATGGTACTTTCTTCCAACTAATATGTACACATGTATTTTTCTCTTACCATTATAGGTAGGACATCTTTGTTGGGCATGTCACCAATCAGAATTTAGTGTGACTGTTTGCATTAGACTTGTGGTGTTTTAGAAGAATTAATTTTAGCACCTCTAGTGGTGCCAAATGGAATTGCAATCTGTTTGTTTGAGTGGCTCAGTTGGGCCCCACATAACATTGGCAATGGCTCAAGTTGGGATGAAGCAGCCTGTTTGTCCAAACAAAGGTTGATGGGGGAATTATTTGAAATTAGTTTGACAGCCGTCTTTATTTTCATTATTCTGTTTGCTAGTTAAGCAGAAATACCTCACATTATCATTAAAGTCAGCATGAAACAGAAGTTTTATTGTGACGTATATCTAAATGAAACTGCTTCCCGAACAAGAAAAATGCAGGACGGGACATCATTTTGTCCATCCGGAATTTATTGGAATCTTTGGATCTTAGTTTGCTATTGCTGTTACCTCATGTGAGTGACAGATTTTCCTGCCCTCGTGCCAATAAAGTGGGAGGGGAAGATTATGATGGCAAAAAAATAATAACATGCATGGATGAATCATTTATAATAATTACTGTGATATTCCATAAAAAAATTAATTGTCAATTTAGATTTTTGATGGCGCACTACAGAACTTTGGGCTCTCTATCGCCAACTGTGGTTGAAACATGAATTGCAATTTACTTGTGGAGTTGTTATTTTTCATCAGTCTGAATCTGATGTTTTGTGTTCTTGCTCAGTAATGGAATTATGTTAAACACCTGCACACATTTCATGTTTGAAGTTAGTGATAGGGTTAGGACTATGATTTTAATCTTCTTAACAGTTACATGATAAGAGTGGCATCAACCCACCTTCATTCACTCTTCATGCCAAACAGTTTTAGCTATGGGGATTAAAAATAGCTGCACAGTTGGTCATCTTAATACTCACAATGTTTTTACTTAGTTGTACAGTCAACAGAGTAAAAAGAAAACAAACGTGCTGTCATACGTACCTCAGACTTATCCTCCTTGAGCTCTTTAAATTTTGTCATGAGACATAATGAATGAGATTGTTTACCGCACCATGTTCTCGTGTCATCATTCACCCAGTAAAGAGGCACTGAAAGCATCTGGCGCAGGTGGAGGAGGGGCTGCGGAGTGGATGGGTGGTGTGTGTTTACATGTGCAAACATGTGGAAGGACGAGCAGCAGAAGAGAGGTGTTGCTAGAAGGAAAGCAAGCAACCGGTTCTGAGAGATTTGCTATCCAAACCACAGATGTGAACTTGTGCGTGACCCCTCTTCAGGTGTTCTTGGCAAGCGCTGGATCTTCAGCGATCTTAACACCTGACCAAAGCAAAGCACAGCCCGGCCCGGCACGCAAAATTACCTAACCGCAACAGACCGTGTACCATCACAGATGGAAATACTGTCCTTTAGCTCCACAAGGAACGACACTCGTAGAGCAGGTGTGCTGATATAAGACCGATTTCGTACATTTCTCTCTAAGTGCTTATAAATGAATCATCAAAGTACAGTCTTAAATGTTTAAGTATATATGATGTCAATCTCCAGCTTCTTCAGAATGTGTTTTATACTTGTGCCAAACTCTTTTATTTTCAGTGTGTGTGTTTTTTTGATGTTTGTCTGAATTCACAGTACTCATAAAAGAGTAGGCTAAAAGTACCTGGATGGTGTGCTTTTTCCGGTGAGATTCTGAAGTGTGCATATGATCGAAATTTTACTATCCCATGAGGCCACAGGAGAGGATTTATGAATGGCAGTGACGCGACGCAACTGACAGGTCACGTGATAAGGGCAACATGGCGAATATAGTACATCCAGATTACATTCATACAATATAGAACATACATTTTTAGCAGTCACGAAGTAATTACTTTTTCAAAATACCTACTCAAGAGAGTATGTCAGATGCAGCCATATTGTTTAATAATCAAGTAAGCGGTATTCAGCTGGTCATGTGATCTCAAAATGGCTGCCCCCATGAGGGGACTTTCTTCATGTAAAATAAAGCACCTTTTTGCTATTTTAAAAAGTAACATTCATTTCTTCATCTTTTTAATGTGTAAAAATAAAATTACTGAGTGCACCTCAGTATATCTGACCAGAACAAAAGCAGTTTTGTATTTTCACATTGCAATATCATGTGAAAATACTTTTCAATGCTATTGAAAATGCTACCAGTATACGCTAAACTGGTATAGCATTCTCAGGTGTTGATTAGCTAACATATGGATTTTGTTTTACAATGAGTATTTGTGATACATAATGCAAAAGTAAAAAAAAGTATTTTCACATGATATTGAATCATTTCTATGCTCAGTAATCATGCACATGTAATCAATCTCTCATAAGTGTGCACACAAGCCATGCTAATGACTAATGCTAAGGACTGATTAGTTATTCAGTAACAGCACATCCGCTGGAATTCAGACTGATGAGTTGGCCGTGGGAATTCATACACTGCTGGATTGCTTATGTTAAGAGAGACATGAAATTGTATTTTCATTTCCACCGTCACTGCACCTTGCGTGTGTTCTCTTACAAAAATAACACGTTGCCTGAGAGGGAGAAAGAGAGAAAGTGCCATGCACACCATAAACCATAATAGCTGAAAGCTAATTCATATCTGGGCCAAGGGATTATTTTGCAGCCGCAGGCTGGAATCTCTTTGATGAGGCCAGCAGAATAAAGGCCTAACATATGGATCTGATTAGCACAGGCGAAAATGATTCTTTGATTCATTTCTGCATGAGGACCCAGTGCTTGAGGTCTGTGTGCTGTGATACTGATGTTATAGTGTTAATCTTTACGCTATGTTTTTAAATGCGTCCCATTCTGTCTATCAGCTAAGTCTGGATGAATAGGGCAACAGATTTTGGCTTTCACATCAAAAAGATTGGACTTTGTTGTGAACTTTCATTGACCTGCATTTAATGCATTAATACACGTGAGCCACATTCATGCATGTTGTATTAGTGGCGTGAGAAGCTGATATATGTTAAGTTCAGTGGGAGGGTGATTTGTTTAAGACACATTATCACGTTAGCGCACATGTATGGAACGCAAAGTGGAGACAAGGATATGCGCTTTCTGCATGCTCAGATGACAATAAGAAGATGGAGAGCTTGGTGGGGAATACACAGGGAGATTACAGATTCTTTAACTTTAGTGCTGTTAAATTTATAGCGTAATGACGCTAACATACTTAAAGTTCACATGCTGGCTTTACATGGTTTCTAACCGGTTGAAACTAGTGATTTAGGATCATTAGCTGTTTCAAACTTGTTTAGGTGGTTGACCATCTACTACACTACCTGAAAGCGGGGATGGTGTGCTGTTTTAATAATGCACTAAGGTGCCCAAAGTGTGGCAAGAAAATGTTCCCCACACCATTACATTACAACCCGCAGCGAACCGCTGATACAATGCAGGATGGATCCATGCTTTCATTTGTTTATGCCAAATTCTGACCCTACCATCTGAATGTCGCAGCAGAATTCGAGACTCATCAGGCCAGGCAACATTTTTCCAATCTTCTATTGTCAAATTTTGGTGAGCCCGTGCAAATGGTAGCCTCAGTTTCCTGTTCTTAGCTGACAGAAGTGGCACCCGGTGTGATCTTCTGCTGCTGTAGCCCATCTACTTCAAGGTTCGGCATGTTGTGTGTTCAGAGATGCTCTTCTGCAGACCTCGGTTGTAACGAATGGTTATCTGAGTTACTGTTGCCTTTCTATCAGCTTGAACCAGTCTGGTCATTCTCCTCTGACCTCGGACATCAACGAGGCATTTTCGCCCACAGAACTGCCACTCACTGGATATTTGCTCTTTTCTGGACCATTCTCTGTGAACCCTAGAGATGGTTGTGGGTGAAAATCCCAGTAGATTATCAGTTTCTGAAATACTCAGACCAGCCCATCTGGCACCAACAACCATGCCATGATCAAAGTCACTTAAATCACCTTTCTTCCCCATTCTGATGCTCAGTTTGAACTTCAGCAGATCATATTGACCATGTTTACATGCTTAAATGCAATGAGTTGATGCCATTTGATTGGCTGATTAGATATTTGCGTTAACGAGCAGTTGAACAGGTGTACCTATATGTGACCCTGGACCACAAAACCAGTCATAAGTCGCACAGGTATATTTGTAGCAATAGCAAGCAATACATTGTATTGTTAAACATTATAAATTTTTCTTTTATGCCAAAAATCATTAGGATATTAAATAAAGATCATGTTCCATGAAGATATTTTGTAAAATTCCTACCGTAAATATATCAAAAATGTATTTTTGTGAGTGGATATGCATTGCTAAGGACTTCATTTGGACAACTTTAAAGGTGATTTTCTCAATATTTAGATTTTTTTGCACCCTCAGATTCCAGATTTTCAAATAGTTGTATCTCGGCCAAATATTGTCCTATCCTAACAAACCATACATCAACGGAAAGCTTATTTATTCATCCTATACCTATCCCTTCACTTCCTTTAATCCCTCCCTATTGTAGCTTATGATACTCTGAGCACTGCCTAAAACTTGTATTGTGAGCAATTCTTGTCCCTATTTGCCTCGTCATGACGACTCACTTACTGTATTCCTCACTTGTAAGTTGCTTTGGATAAAAGCGTCTGCCAAATGAATAAAAAAAATTCAAAAAAATTCAAAAAAATTGACACTTATGACTGGTTTTGTGGCCCAGGGTTACATATATATAGAGAGAGCGAGAGAGAGAGAGAATATTAATTTAATTCATAAAATTATAAAAATAAATACATTTATTTTACATATAAAGTATATATATTACACCAGTACTTAAATGTGAGTATTGCCCCAGTTGACCTGCTAAAAGGACAGGTCAACCAAAAAAATGTTTATTTTTTAATATTACAACATGTATGTTATAATGTTAATGTTAACTATATTTCTACAATTTATCTTTATTTTGACTTGCTGTGGCTTGAAAAGTTAAAAGGCTTTTTTATTTACAGACTCCATAAAACTCTCATACATCTTATGCCACTCATGTTTAAAGGTATCTTGGATTTGCCACCGGCTGCGTTTCAACTAGCGCACTGACGGGAACCAAGCACAGAGATGGCACAGATAGCCAGTCGCAACTGGAGCGTACTGCCGCAGCCACACATCCAGACTGCAGGTATGTGTGCTGAGATAAGGAGCAGTGGCACTCACCCGGCCGTTACAGCAGTGCTGGGTTTAACCCAGCTCAGGTATGCTGGGAATGTAACAGAATAAAGACAGACAGCCTGTGGATTTGAGCTGAGGCTTCACTGAAGGCCATTGGTGGAGGAACTGGGATGTTGTTGAGGCGCATTTTGATTTTTGTCTCCTAAACTTCCTGAAGCCATAGGTGTTTAGGTAAAACAATCATATAAGTTGGGTTATATAAGTGTGTGTTGAAGGGCCAAAGAGTTATTGGCACTAAAGTGTGAGCAGTCCTATCCAGTTCTGCCATCCCTGCCAAGTCTCCTTCAGGACACAAAGTTTACTTTCAGGAGACCTTGTGGGACTCCATTCTTCTCCAGGCCCCAAGCATAGCGCAGCGGGGGGAGGCAACAGTGCAGAGATTTTAGCAACCCACTCGCACTCATCAAAAAATATTCTGTTCCATAACTTCCATTCCAGGCGAAGATGCAGAAAGATAATAGCAGTGTTGTACCTGAAAGTATTTTGGTACTATTCCACATTAATGAAACAACAGACAATTTTATGTTGTGAATTTAACTTTTTTGAAGAAGAAAAATTTTAATTAGATAATTAGAGGAATATTCTTTATATGTTTTATCTTGGATTAAACAAATATGTGAAATATGTCTGGTTACATAATGGTAATGTACTGAAAGAAATCTGGAAACTGGTTTTGGCTCCTCAAAGCTTTGGTTTGTTCCTGTTACATATTTTTCTCCTTCCTTCCTTGTAAATGCGCAGGAGAGCAAATAATTTATGTAATAGTCCTCAACTCCTCATTCCTCTGTCTTTTTAAGCACAAGATAGCTGTAATTGTGAGATAAGGGATCATGTACAAATAGATAGTTACTACTACAAAGCTAATCACCAAATAAATACAAACTTGGAAAAGATATTGATTTGAGTTGAAATAAAAGATTTGCATGTATATCTTAAAGCTTCAATGTACAAAACAATCAGCCGAGCAACAGGATGTGTACTGCAACAAAATTACAGTACTATTTATACTGAAGTCCTCTGATGGTCATTCGCTAACATCGACAATAATTGAGTGTGCCAGTTGCGTTTGTACAAAGTCCCTTTAAGACAAGTCATTTCTAACCCTAACCCTAACCTTAACCCTAACCCAAACATTTATAATTTATTTACGACTGAAATATTGCACGTATATGTAACAAGCAAAGTATTTATAATGTACTTTAAATAACATTACAAGTAATGTCAGAAAGATATCAGCTCTGCTGTTGTTTATAAATACCAGTATTGATGTTGTACAATGAGGACGTTGTCACGTCGCCGGAAATAGAGTCATAAGTGTCCCAATGTCTAGTGAACCAGCGTCCTTTACTGTCCTTACTAGCGTCCGAATTTCTGTACACGATATACTAATTTACGAGCTCGGGAGCTGATTGGGAGCTAGGGAGCCTAATCCTAGCTTAATCTAAGCCCAGTCTGTGAAACCAGGCCTTTAATTTAAAAATGTCATTGCATAAGACAACAAAATTGCATCTTTAAACCTAGTTCACTAACATTTTGTGAAATGTTTCGCCTGAAAAGTTTCTTTGTGCTAAAACGCTTAGTAGTTAAGTGAGTGTGGCTTAATAAATGTCCATGTTTTGGACCCACTGTATGTGGGTCAGTGGCTGTTTATACTCTCCTTTTTATGTACTGTACTAACATAAAGACAGATTTAACTGGTTTATGTAATTAATCAGCTCCTCCTAGCATTATCATATCTATCACACACGATAGTCTTATCTGTGATAAATGAATTCAAGGCACATTTATTTCAAAGTGATCATCAGTAGTTGCATTTTTCATACTTCATCTACACTTTTGAGCTGTAAAATCACTGTTGGCAGTGTTTTGAACACTTAAGGGCACTTAGAAAGAACACGTATGGCCGACTTCCATTTTGTCTGAATGCCAGTGACATCCTAAGTGCACTTCTGGCATTACCAAACAATCGCAGCTTCCAATTCTGACAACTTCCACGTTTCATTGTCTGTAAAATGCTTAAGTGGAACATAAGTTTAGAAATAAGTGTCCGACACCTCTGATAGAAGGGGGGGGAATATTACCACAAGGAGATGATTTTTAGCATTAGCGTTTTTTTTTCTTTTTTTTGTCCTGGGGATATTCTTGTCTATTTCAGGCGATTCACCCACGGTATGTTTGCATCTGTATTTGTGCAATTTATTAGTTCATTATACTCTTAAAAATGCTCTTAAATACGTTTGTTATTGCGATCTATGGTTACATGAAGAACCTTTGACATCCATGGAACCTTCCATTGCACTAAAGTTTCTCCGTAGTGGAAAAATGTTCTTTATATTTTAAAATGCTCTTCAGACTAGGAACACAATGGTTCTTTTTTATGAACTGTTCACTGAAAGATTCTTTAGGGAAGCCAAAATGGTTCTTCTATAGCAATGCTGTGAAAAAAACCCTTTTTGAACCTTTATTCTTAAGACAGCAACCTGAGCTAGAAATGTACTTGCAGTTATTGTGGGGTTTTCTTGGATTTCTTATAGTTTTCATGGCCTGTAGCTCAGCATTGACATGTATTCTCAGCTGTCCTGGTTTAACTGTGTATAAGTGTGTCATGACCAAAGCACTACTCTCATGGTTACGGTTAAGACCCTTTTGACACATACTGCTGGAAAGAAGTGAGTCATTGGCCGGATTAAATTTTCAATTGGTGTAAATTTCCAAATTGCCTTTGACCCTGACTATAATCAACATTGAAAAAAAAATTTCAGACTTATAAGTAATAAGGATTTTACCAGTGTGTGACATTTCTTAGCTCTAGCTTGGCATATACGCTGGTTGTTGTATATAAGACTCATTCAGTCAAAGCACAGACTTGTCAGCCCTAATCAGGCATTTTATTGGTTTCCTCAAATATTTAGCCACAATCAGTTCACGGTTCTCTCTATATATTTACTAAAACCGGTGATCTCATCATAGAGAACTGATAAATGTGACATGCTTTAACATGATTTTTCTGAGAGTGCATAACTAGCCATCATAATAATCTTACTGTTAAATACTAGTCTTACATTATTTGATATTCTTAAAACCTTATTAAGCTTATATCTGTGAAATATAATACCCTGTACACACTGTATAAACTTACATGTTACACAAGAAGTTCAATCGAAGTAATTTAGTGATAAATCAGTACACGATTACTTGTATGAGACTAAAGATGCTTGTAGCCTTTTGTGTGATGGTATCGCTAAAGTTTGATTCTAACTTCTATAGTGCTGGAATGATGGATGAGATGAAAGACAGTATTTTTTTAATAAAAGTCCATGTTTTTGTCCAGCTTTTTACAGCCTGCATGGAAGTGTCCAAACAATTCCTTTCAAATCCCAAGATGTAACATGTTAGCGCCGTAGATTCCTCTAATCTCTGGCCAGTATGTGAAAACAGGAGTGTGCGCACCTGGGCTAGGTGTGGGTAGCCCTCATTCTTTGATGCCACTGAGGATTTTGATACTAGGACAGTGTGTTGTCTGACCCTCATAGACTGGGACAGTGTCTGACCCTCTGATTCTGGTTCATTAATGCATCCTTATCTCTTCTGTTTCAATTAATTTCTCTTCAGCAGTAGGTTTGAGGTCTAAAAATGTGAAGAATTAAGTATGAGGGGGAAAAAATTGTTAATATTTTTAATTGGTGGAGGAAAGTTATATTAATAATTCTTAGTAATTCAGATTTCTTTGGTGTGGCATTTGGAATTACATTATAATGCACTTTTATGCAATAATATTTCCATACAATTATGCATTTCCCCCCTATAAGAAATCCATAGACTACTCCATTTATCAGAACTGACATCTATATAGGCTATTGAGCTTATTTTTATTTTCTTATATTTACATAGGAAAACTACAAACTAAACATTTTAATAGACTGATAAATAGACCTACCTACATACAATAAACAGTCCTCATGTACAATATGATATACAGTATATTACAATATACAGTGGTGAAGTAGCGCCCTCACGTGGAAAGGGAAAGATTGTTTGAGAGAAAGGAAGTGCAATAGAATTCAGTATGAAAATATTTTAAATATATGCTTATTCACGTTACAACGTTCATTGACAATATACAAATAACTGTAACTGTTGAATCAAATTTCAACTGCTTAAATGATGCAAACAATGAAAAGTAAAAATAAAAAAGCTGCAAGAGTTTAATAAAAAAAAAATAGGAAAAATATGCTGCTTTACTTACCTATTAATATGGGATTAATAATATTACATGCTAAATTAAGTGCTAAAAGTGTTTTAAGATAACGTTTTATAGCCTACAAAACACTACAGTGTTGCTTAAAGGCATTTATAAAATAAAAAAATGATTTTGATGGCGCAGTCTACTTTTAAAATGTTTACATTAGATTGATTGATTGATTAATTGATTATACCCTATAGTTGCTTGACATGGTTTCGTTTTCTTAATTTTCTTTCTTTCATCCTTTCTTTTTTTCCAGCTGGCACTCATGATCTGCCATATTTTTGAGTAATTTTGTGTCTTGTCTCTGTTATTCAATGCAATAACCGTTCATAGATACAGATATAGATTTTCGTGTTTTGCTATGACACTGCTTCGCTAATTGGTTGTTCCAGTTTTGCTGCGTCGCGCGTTTCCAAAAGTACTGGAGGTGTGAGTCACGTTGCTTTGCATATTACAGTGATTCCAGGAAGCTTTTTGAGGTCGGCTGTTTCCTGCACCTACGCCAGCTTGTTTACCGTACTCTTTCAGTCGAACTTTGTCGTCTTTTAAAACTTGTCTTAAAACTAGTATCCGTTCAGCTGGACTGACTGCTTAGGTTTAAGTAGATTCAAGCGCGGATCATGAGTGTATTATATCTGAAAGGTGTTGTGTTTTTCACCTTCATACCTGTTGTGCTGAGTCTCGCACTTATGGATGATGGGCTCTCTCTGAACTGTACACAAGAGGTAAAATAATGCATAAATATCATCAGATACCAAAAAATTGTTATATATTTATTTGTATATGTTATATAGATCCTATGTGTTTATTTAGACATCTATTTAGACCCCCCTTTGGGGGGTTTAGGTTTTTAATAAGACTGTTTGTGTGATCCATTGTTGTTTCTTTGTTTCTCTTTCTCCTTCCAGGAAGTACCATGTGAAGCAGAGTTTAGTAAGTTCTTCTGTCTTTATTCTTTAGTCTTTTCATTTGAAATATTTCTTCTTATTATTATTATTGTGAGTTATATTTTAACTGATGGTTTGATTTTTTTTTTCTCAATAGATAATTGCATGTATAAAGAATGGCTCATTCCTTCAGATTTCACTCCCAGCGGGCCTGATAATTTAACAGTGTATGTTGATGTAAGAAGCAATATGAAAGGCGACGTGGAGCCAGTGATTGTGGCAAAATGGAAAGCAAAGGATGATGGTGGGTCACTCGTTGTAAGCGGCGTCATGAGTTTTCGGATTAGATTAGATAATCATTATATATGTTTGTTACATTATGTGAAAAAGGAGAAATCTATTCCAATCCTTGCCATGGAAGATTGATAATGCTACACACGTGGACCAGTACTAAAATAACATGGTAATATGGTCCCATTATAACATTACTTGATGCATTAACTAACATTAAGTAACAATGCATTTGTTACAGTATTTATTAATCTTTGTTAATTTTAGTTTATAAAAATACAGCTTTTCATTATTAGTTAAAAATGAACAGATACAATTTTTATTTTAATAATGTATTAGTAAATGTTGAACTTTATTTAATATATTAATAAATGCTTTAGAGGTATTTTTTATTGTTAGTATATGTTAACTAATGTTAACAAATGGAACCTTATTGTAAAGTGTTACCAATAACATTTTCAAACAGCCATATTTCCTGTTTTAAAAAGGGGATTTTCATTTTGTCCTTTCAACAGGCATTTATAGATTGTAGTCATCAAAGTTTGATAATCTTTTTTTTTTTTTGTACAGGAAGCATAACCCATTTGAAAGGAACAGAGCTTAGTGTGATGAAATCAAACACCAATGAACATCTGTGTGTTCATTTCAATTTCCTCAAGAAGTTTAAGACTATGAGAAATACTGCTGAAGAACAGGCAAGATGAATGATTGATTGATTGATTGAATGATTTAATTTTACACAAATACTGATATATTATCTATTCTATTTTAGTGGTCTTTTTTTCTGGATAAAGTTCTGGTAGATCCAGACAGTACATATATAGTGTCTGTCTCCAACCTTCCCAAGCCAAATTTACAACACACCAGTTACAATGTCAACACAAAAGTTGTTGTTCCAGGTAAGTGCTGAATTAAACAACATTCTTTGCTCAAATGATTCTACATGACAGTTTATATTCAGTTTCAATCTATAACCACAGGTTGTGATCATCCTTTGATGCAAAAGACCAAAATCTGTTTTGAGAGAGGTGAGAGAAGAACAAATGATTTACCTTAATCAAATACATATATACACATAGAAACCACCTTAGTTAAGTATTAAAGTATATGTGGACATCTAAACCTATGAGATTCATTTGGTTTGATGTTTCTCTTAGGGGATACATGGCAACCCAATATTACTGTAGGGAGTACAGGTCTAAATGGCAAGGATATTCTGTATGTTGCGTTTAATCCTGGAGAGAATGCAGAAAAATACAACGTTTTTGTGAAGTGCAGTAGGGACAAAAAAATGAAGACTCTTTATAATGTAAGATGTTATCTATGTACATTTAAATATATCCAAATGAATAAGTCTGAATAATTTGACTCTGCCCTTAAAACTGTTTTCAAACGGTGTTTTTTGTGTTTAGGAGAGCAAGACATTACTAAATGTGACATATGAACTGGAGAACTGGCCACGTACATGCTGCAATTTCGATGTTGAGGTATGTAGGCCTAAACACGTGCTACACCATTAATTAAGTAATATTAGAGTAAAAAAAATGTATATACAAGGGTCTTGATATAAATAGTGCTTTTTTCCTATTTAGATCCAGCCATTTTTTTCGAAGTGTGCCAACGACTGTCGTCGAAAGAAACATAGTATTAACATATGTGATCCTGGTGTGTATATGGAACAGTTTCACCTTTTGAATTAGTACAAAAAATACAGTAAAAAGCATAATGCCACTTCACTCATTTTTATATATGTTCCTCAGTACCAACAAGCCCTCCTGAGAACAACATAGGACTTTGGATCATTTGTGTTGGATTATGCCTCCTAATTTGTGTCATTGGTGTTTTTGCCGTTTATTTGTGCCGCAAGAAACCATCGAATGGTAAGCAGTGACATTTAAGATGGGTTTTTTACTGTGATGTTTATCATGTGTGGCAGTGATATCTTTATAGAGTAACTTCCTGTGGTTAGCCACACAAACAGTGCTAGGACTGAAACAAGTTTCCAGGATTATCTGTATTTCTAATTTTGAAAATGTATTTTAATTCAGGTAAAGAAGAGCCAAAGGAAAAACCACCTCTAGAACAGACAATTCTATCTGGCCCACGATCCATATTGATCATCTACTCCAGAGATCATCCTCTTTACACAGACATAGTACTGAAGCTTTGCGCCTTCCTGCGGGCTAAGTGTGGCACTGAGGTTGTGCTGGACCTACTTGACACGACTTGGCTTGGCACCATTGGCCGGCTGCAATGGATTGAGCAAAAAAAGCGACACATCGAGCAGTCGTCAAACAAGATCTTGGTCCTCTGCTCCCGAGGAGTGCAAGCCAAGTGGGGGGCGATCTGCGGAGAGCCTCGCGTCCTCCTCAGGGAGGATGTGCGCTCTCCGGTCGGTGATATGCTGACTCTTGCCCTTCAGCTGATAACACCTGATATGCAGCGTCCAGCTTCCTACGGGAAGTATTTGGTGGCTTACTTTGATGATGTAAGCAGCGAAGGCGATGTGCCGTCTATGTTTGACATTGCGGTCAAATACAAGCTGATGAAGCATTTCGAGGAGCTCTACTTCCGTATCCTGGATGTGGAGAAGTATCAGCAAGGGACGGTGCACTGTATCGAAGGTATCGGAAAGGAAGAGTACTTCAAATGCCCCTCGGGCGAAGCCTTGAGGAACGCGATTGAAGCCTTCCAGGTACACCAAATAAACAATCCGGACTGGTTTGAGAAAGAGTGCGTGACCAGCGAGGAGGATGTGAGAGGAGAAACCGATGCACTTTTTGAGGTTCCCATGCAGCCAATATATGAATTAGTGCCGGTGTATAACAACGGACTCCCGATCCTTGTGAAAGAGGTGGACATCCATCAAGACACACAGAGCGTTTGTGCCGTAATTCCCCAAATTCATGAGAATCCTGAAGAGTCGTCTATGATGATTATTAATCCAAGAGTCCACCCAGAGATCAGCGAAGTACTTTCCTATTATCCGGCAATGGAACGTCCTCTTGAAATACCCAGTGTGACATCAGTGGACCCACAAATCCACCCATATCTCCTCACTGAACCAGTACCAGTGGAAACCTCACATCCTCCTATAGCGTTTCCAATGGGAGAACCATCAGATAATTATCTGAAGGACAGCAGAATGCGCTTTTTAACAGCACCTCCACCCTCAATGGAGGACAGCTTCCATTTGTATGAGCCGACGGACATGTCCCAGCCAATTGAGATGGAGGAAAGTGAAATGGAGGGAGCTTCTGAGACGAGACCATCACGAGGGTCTGATCAGGGATACGGTTCCAGGTATTCCACAGTGAGAGAAGATCCCAAGTTTCAGGAAGACCTTTCCTCTTTAGCCAAGTTACAAATGGAACTTTTCCTGAACAGCCCCATCTCTTTAAATTTCTGCAACAAAGCTATGGAGATCTGAATCTCTTCAGTGTCTGTTTTCTGATTTGCGGCATGCCGTAGTTTGAAGGAGTGTTCTTGAACTGTCTATTGGTAGTTAGTCGTCACTCCTAAAACATTCAAACTATTTGTGTCAATGTCATTGTAGGAAGGTCACCAAGAAATAGACTAGATGGATGAGTTCAGTAAGGATTAAAAGTTACATCAATAACAAATAATTAGACATGAACGCAAAGGTGTGATCGGTTCACTTTTACTGTGGAGCAGAACAAGTACCTTGTTAAACAGCTTGATATAGAACAGCACAGCACATGATTAAGCTTATCTTTAGCTACTGAACACAAGTCTAAATAATTTGGTTGGGCTTACAATGATACATTTGTCCTCTTTTTTTATATTAATTGCTCAGGCGAAATGTTTTGTTGTATTATATTGCACTAGAGTTATTTTTAATAGTTTATTCCAGCTTAACAGCTATAACCCATCTACTACGGAAGTTTGTATATAATATTGAGTCGATTTCTTTGGTAATCTTCTGTTGTGTGCTTTTTACTATAATTTAGATAAGGAATCACTTTACTTGCATCAAATTTCATCCAACTTTGAATCTCAAATGACTTTTTAACCAATTTAACCAGGATACTTCCAGACCCTTGCAGCTGTTACAGTGCAAATAATGTCTAATGTAAACATAATGGTAACTTAACTTGCAAACTAAAGCCCTTGCAAGAAAATTCTCTGTAAAACATTGTGGATAAATAGAGAGAGGTGGGGTTGGAAGTCGATTTCCTCATCAAAAAGGTCATGTAATATGTACATACACTAAAACCTGTAGTTTAAAAAACATGCGTAGTATGCAGTGGTATATATTTGTCAGGTTAAATACTGCGCAACGAGGCACAAAAATCCCATAATGCACTTTCGGCCTGCATATTTAACACGTTTAGCTCACCCTGTACCCCAATCCTCAAAGCACAAGAGTAATAATATGTTAGAATAAGGATGCACAATTGTTAGTAATTACATGTCACACTAGAATATATACTCTGCTGTTTCAACTAAAAGTGACAGGACAAGTTTGCTTCTCACAGTTCACCCAAACAAAAATGAGTATTCTGTGATCATTTACTCACCCTCAGGTCGCTCTAAAACTGGATGCATTTCTTTCTTCAGAAGATATTTTGAAAAATCTATTTTTTTGTCCATACAGTGAATGTCGATGGGGTCCAAAATAACATTGTTTTGGACACCATATTCTTTCAGTATATGCACAAAAACATTCTTCGAAATATCTTTTTTTGTGTTCCACAGAAGAAAGTAAGTCATGCAGGTTTGAAATGACATGAGGGTGAGTCAAATTTTTTTTGTGTGCGAACTGTCCATTTAAGGTGGAGAATTGGTGTGAAATTTGGATATTAAGCAAATGATTGCACCATTGTTGTAATTCTTAGTGTAACTAAAGAGCTTGGAAATATACATATCTGGATTCTCATTTAGACACAGATGCACTGCATGTAGATTAATGGATCGTGTCCTCTAGCAATCTGTCTATCAGCACTATCACAATTGTCTTGGTTGGTCCAAATGTTATTAATTGTGATAATCATACCTCATTTACTGGCATGAATGAAATAGCATCTGGAATTGAGCAGATAAACTGACTAGTTTATGATTTCAGACATGAGGTTCTGTAAAGAGAGGTAGCCTTGTAAAAACTGATGATGTTAATATGGCTGGTTGGAAGCAGCAATGGAGTTTGGTCATTAAAGATTGATTACAGTTATCCTCATAGATTCTAAGCTTAGCCTATTAATAACATTAAGGAACATCACAAATCTGTATCATACACCGTTCTGCAGTTTCCAGTCCTAAGTACCATTGCCGCTGACAAAATTTTCAAATAGGAAAGGATTACATCACATTCACAATTTGAAGTGTACACCAAGCCTAACAAGTCACAAGGCATATTTACACTTTTGATAAGTGCATTTAGGAACATCTCTTGACAAGGTGTCTGAAAACACTATAAACATCGGTCTACATTAGCCTACCAAATTGAGGACATTTTTACATAGAAAATAAATTATACAACATTGCACTTATAACATTTCCTCAGTTGAATAGTCCTCACGTAATTAAAGTGCCTCACAAAACAAGTGCAAATCAAAGATTCATGTATCATCATATAAGCACTGGTTTACAGTCGCATCCCAATACATTAAATATATACTGCAGAGGTCACAGGTGGGAATGTTTTTCATTGGCACGTTGAGTGGTTTGGTTGTAGCACCTGTTGAGAGTGGAGGAGAACGACAGGGCGTTCTTAAGGAGAGTTACTACAGGCATAAATGTGGATTAAGGTTGGATTTGACTTTTGATTTGGCACAATTTTCCCAAAACATCTCAAATACTAGCTAACATTTACTAACATTTTTATAAACATATATTTTTTTTTTTTTATGATTTTAAATCACCTATACAATGTAAATAATGTACCACCAGTTAGCTATTTTTGGTCATGTCTGACACAAATAGCATTTTGTTCGTATAGCTAATAAACCTAATTTTTCAGGATTTGCACATTATCGTACTTTTGCTTCCTATATTATATTGTAATTGTTAGAGTGGTTTTGAATTTTGTTAAATAAACTTTTTACAACAGAGTCTGACGTGTGTGTGTGGAGTTTCACTTGTTATATAATGCACACCTGTGAAAATTTAATAAGATGATGATTAATTTGCATATTCATCAAAAAACGTAAAGGGCCAGTGAGCGAATTATTCGGTGACATGCGGGGAGCTTAAATAAAATCTTTTCAGTAATTTTCTGCCCAATTATCAAACTGTTAGACGTTTAAAAAAAACTATATTTTATTTTTATCTATTTGTGATTTGTAATCATAAAATAAATTGATAAACAGCGACAGTACGTTTTATCGATTTTAACGCTCTTAACGAGTGTTGCTATGGATACTTCCGTTCTCGAGCGAGTATTTGCTAACATTTGTTGTTACTGCACCGTTAAACCACTTCATAATTTGCACTTTTACAAAAGGTAGTTACAGTACATTTTGTGTGTTGGTTTATTTTGATTTCATTTTGAAAATTAAGAAAGGAACGTTAGCACCTGTAGTACCTCCCCTCAAAAGGGCTGATGCACACTGTGTAGTACGTGGCCTCCGGTCAACGTTAGTCCTTAATAAGCATCTACGACTGAGTATTGACGGCCAGCGTGTTCACATAGCCGTGAGGACACATGTCGTTCTCGGAAACGCAATGGGAGAACTGGGCTGCGTTACCCCCACGTCCACGTGCAAACCTCCGGACACCTCGTAAGGACACGCACTGTTCAACCAGCTCCAGGCACTTACACCCCAAGAAGAAGATGTTCTTGAACATGAAAACCGATATGGGCGTTTTGTAAACAAAGACGAGGAAACATCTGACCACCAACAGCGGTGCGTTGAGCAGCACGCCGGTGAAGAACCTCGCCCATATCCAGCGACAGTTCATCTCTGAGGCCGTCAACTCGTAAAGCCAAATAACCGGAACGCCCAATGCGATGAAATACACGGATATGACCGTGTACCTAAGGTATATGTTGGCGATTTCGTTTTTAAGGAGCAGTTCCACCAGCGTGAAGCTGTCTAGGATGTCTAAGCAGGTGTTCATGAAGCAGCCTTGGGAGTGAAAGCGCGTGGCACCGTTGGGATCTTCAATGATGGAGTTGATGAGGCAGTAAAGCAAAGGCGCACAGAGCAACATGGTTATTTTGAACCCAGTGATGCCAAACGGCACCTTAAGGGCAATAAGATCCAGGATGGACGTTTCCAGAACGAGCACCACTTTCGGGGTGGACGCGATCACGTAGATGAGCCATGCCAAGTACGCGAAGGTGAACTCTCCGAGGTTGCAGCCGAAGATGGAGCTCTTCTGGTGGAAACCACAGGCTCGTTCTCGCTTACTCCTGGCGTTTTTCATGAAGAAGATCGCCCATCCCGATATAACCACCAAATCCGTGGCTATCCACGAGCACCAGTAGAGATCCGTGAAGATGATGAGGTAGAAATCCAACATGCCTCCTTGCAGAACGAGCACGAGGAAGCACAAGATCTTATAAAACAGGTTCTTCTTAGACCTCTGCACGAAAATAGGGGTGGACTGCATGAATTCACCCGATGTCATGGTGTAAGACTGAGGCTGAGCTGTGGCAGAGGAGACCAGGGGCTGGGAGCTGCCCTCCTCGAGGTTGGCACTGCCGCTGGTGGTCTGTGTGTCCCTTCTGGACGCGACGCTTCGGATAAACAGCAGCTGTCCGTTTTCTGGTGCTGAGGAGACAGGTGAGTCGGGCTGGGAGATGTCTTTTATGATTTCAGCAGTCATTGTATTCATGCCTTCTCCTCCCGACTTGTTTTGGCTGTGCTAGTGTAATGATAGCCGCTCAAGGGGGCAGAGGAGGAAATCCCGTTATGGAATTCTGTTGGATTGGAATGCATTTATCCATTCCCTCCAAATTAAAACTGATAAATAATGAACTCAAGTCAATAATTAAAATGAAACATGAATTAACGTTCTCATATCCACGTTTAAAATTATAGTAGATTTCTCCAAAAATAGCCATTTAATATTAGTAAAGACGTTGAATATTACAAAATAAATTAGGCATGTCAGTATTGAGCAATGTATTATTGCATCATTTTATTATTTTAAGTAGGATATGCACAATGCGAATACTTGGTGAAACTATTGTTTTTATAAAAGTTAAAATGTTAATAATGCTAATAATTTATGAAAAAGCCACATTCCTAGAATAACGTGCAAAACGTTACATTTATTTTGATTTGTTTATTTTCTGAAAGCATAATGTAAATTAAGGATAATGTTGATTATATTGATGTCCTTTTCCACAAAGCAGCTTCCATAAAAATGAAGAATAAGTAAAACAGAAAAGGTCTCTCCAAAGCTGTTCTATTATAAAGTCACATTTGTCTGATAATGTGATGTGTATTCAAGCATGATCACTCACAGAAGCCTGATGTAGGACATCAGAAGCCTAGTATGAACATAATGAGTGTCATTATTTAAAAAAAAAAAAAATAATAAAATAATGATAATAATGCTGTAGTTTGTTAAAGTATAGGCTATGTTCTTATTGCTGATTTTTTTTGAAAATGTAAATATTTAAGACATTTAAAACATCCGTTTCTAAAACGTTTTAGGTAGTTCCTTAATTTACAAAAAAATAATACCATGTGAGAATATACTTTAGGCCACAATGAAGAAGACATCTTCAGCTTTCAATAAGCCCATAGCATAACTGTTCAATTACATGATAGCAGGCTAGTCTCATTTACACAAACACCACCCGATTTAAACTACAAACTGTCAATTACACAATTTTCAAATAAAAATCCACAGAAAAATAATACTTTGATAATAAACTTTAATTTCAAGTTACATTGGATGGTTCTGAACCATAGAAAACAAGCACATTTCTGTATAAACATATGCATATCAACCAAGTTCGACAAGAACCGAATAACAATTGGGTGTTTGTGGTTTGACTACTGCCAGCTGAGCTTAATATGCAATACTCACTGAAGCAAAACAGATTTACAATTAATAGACAGTTAAACTGATGAACATTCAGCTTCGTATTTGAATGCATTTAAGTCGGCATTTGGGAGTCCAGATTCACAAAATTTCGCCGCACTCAGTTCATAGGGACTTTCCATGGGATACCACAGCTCATCAGGTACAGCTTAATAACAGGTACAAAAAAAACCTCAAGTGGATAATTTAATAGGGGGAACAAAAAGACATTACATAGGATAAATGTTACGAGTTGTCCGTGTGAACGTTGACGAGTGCATTTGTGAAATCCAGGAAGCTCACCGCCACCACCACCCATTCAGAATCAGTGCATGAGAAGAGGGATATTTCAAAAATATCAGAAGCATTAACAGCCACCAGTTAGTGAAGTCATACACAGTTGCTGTATCCTCACAGTCAATGATAAACATGTCAAACCCACACCTGAGATAAACTCGGGCAAGATTTGTTAGCTATATCTTTCCAATTTTATATATAACTTAGTGTCCTTTCTTGCAATTTTTTTAAATTACTTTTGTTTTTGCTCTGTATACTTATTCTAGTACATTAACCAGACATGAACAGACTCACAGAATGGAGAAGGCTTTCTAGAAAATATTTTAGCACAAGAGCTATTTTTTTGTCTTTTGACATGTGTTTTATATTCATTTATTGGTTTTGAAATGAATTCATTGTTTTTAATGGCCTGCTGAAAGGCACTGCCACAACACAGGGGAAAAAAGACGCTACTGCCCATCAGTCACACAAGACAGTCCTGTCTAGTTTCTAACAGGGATAGAAATAGAGTAAATTGGGACGAGGGTTAGTCTAGGAGGGAGTTAGCGAAGGACAGAGGGAGCCCTGCTATAGGTACAGCTCATAGTAATCGTCCAGCTCTTCGTGGAACAAGTCCCACTCATCTTCGGAGTCGGTGACGTCATCGTCGGTTCCAGCAGCCAGAAGCATGAGGAGCATCTCGCTGAGTTCGAACGTCACCATCTCCTCGTCTTCGTTGTCGAAGGAGTCGCTGTTCTCCCGCTCCTCAAAAAGATCCCAGAGTGGCGTCCGTCTGGAGTTCTGCAATACAGATTCCATAAAGGCTAAGTTGTATGCCAATGATCGAATTTGTTGCACATTATCAAGTAAATTCGATATGCTTTCATGCAAGCCGAAACAAAATTTGCAGTTTGGCAGGAACGTCGAGACAAAATATCCCTTAGACTTCAGTAGAAGCTTTACCCGGTTTCTTCCATTGGAGCCGGTCTGTCTCCTCTGGGGTTGAGGCTCTTCCAGACGGCCATCAGGAAAAGCATGCTTGTAAAAGCAGTTGGCTCCAAACGGACAGGTCCCACGGCCTTCATCAAAATATCGGCAAGGTTTACTCCTGGGTATGAATACAGATAAAACTGATTAGCTAAACAAATAGATCACAAAACGAACCTCTGTGGGGTTTATTTTATTTTATTTTTATTTACAAAAAAAAAAGCTTTGGCTTTAAAATGACACTTCACCCAAAAATTACAATTCTGTCTTTTACTCACTCTCATGTTACCCTCCACTGAAGGACTACAAAATCTCTATTGCACTTCATCACCATTTAACACCATTCGGCACTGGTTCTCGCATTTATCATGACTTAAGACCCGTTCACACCAAGAATGATAACTAGATAACGATAAAGATATAGTTCTAAAAATCGTTCTAAATATAAAAGAATAGCACTGTTCACACCACAGCTAGACAATATAGAGAAATTATATTGTTGGGATCACTTTCAGAACGATTTTTTTTCCAGTTGTTGAACGATAAAACACTGACAGCCAATCAGAATCCATTCTAATTTAAAATGGCAGACGACATTGAGGAGAAGTTAATCGCCGGAGTCCAGAAAAATTCACCAATGTTTGACAAGTCAAAACTTAAAGAAAAGATACTTTAAAGAAAATGGATATATGGAAAACAATCGGTCATACCCTCGGAATAAATGGTGAGAAGTATTAATGATTATGCCAGGCTAGCAAACAGTGTAACATAAAATTACCTCAGGTATCCAGCGCTAGTTTTGACAACATTGTCTTGCTTCCTTTGAAGTTGCAGTGAAAAAGACTTGTTTTTATTCCACTATCTAAAAGCTAAAATCACTTGGATTAGATCGATTACACTAAACACGATCACTCGAAACATAGCATGCTGAGGACATCTGCTGGTTAAAGCCATGAAATGCAACAAGAACAGCAAAAACATGTTGTTAACACTTTAAAACCGTAGCGCATTAGCTTAAAACAAACAGGCCATTATCGTTGGTTGGTGTGGATGCAAATATAGTTATCTTTATAAGTACCATTCTTGGTGTGAACAGGCCTTAAATGTCAAATTTGACGAAGAGAGTTTATAGCAGCTATATTTGAGAGCTACAACGGAGGGGAAGATTTTTTTTAGTTAATAATGACTTTTTGGTATGTTTACCAAACAAAGCTATTGCAAGACTTCAGAAGGCTACACTAGTCATGTGGAAAGACTAGTGTAGAAAGACTTATGGTGCATATTTTGTCTTTTTTTTTTCCCCACAGGCCCCTTTTACCTTCATTATATGGACAAAAGTTGCCAGGATATTCTTCAAAAAGTGAGTATATGACAGAATTTACATTTTTTGGGGTTGAACTATTATTTTAAGCAGTAAACTTGTATCAGAAATGTAAAATTCCAAAGCATGTACCCCATGCCATCCTTGTACTTCTGAATGAGTTGCTGCTTCTCATCCTTGTCCTCCACCCAGTATTCGCTTGGTATGACAAAGTTCGATGTGATTCGACACTCTGGGCAGGACCTGACAGGGAACACATTAATTTGACATAAATTTGATTCTCTCTTTTACACCAGTACTGATCTTTAAAATAAGAGGTGGTCAATTACAATTAGCGATAATAACCGTAACATTACTAAGGATTAAAAGATCCCCTCCCTAGAATCCTATTCAACTTAATACACGTTTAATTATCTTAAGGACAGTCTTACTTTATGATCTTGCTCTCGAACTGCTTGGCGCTCCGCCATTTCCTGATGCACTTGAGGCAGTAGCAGTGGCTGCAGTTGGAGAGAATGCCAAAACGGCGTTCGCTGGGGTTGGTTTTTTCGAACACCACCTCCATGCACACGCCACACATCATGTCCTTACTACGCTGGATGGCAAATGATATTTCCATGTCCTTCTCGTGAGCCTCGATGCAGGCCTGCCGTTAACAAAAAGTATGAGATATTGCTCTAAAATCTCTGAAAACAAAAAGAGGATGAAAACAATGTCAATCCACTACTCACCCTGATGTGTTGCGAACGCTGAGAGGTGTCGGTTGGGTGGAGCACCTGTAGGCCGCACATGTCACAAACGTCGCCGTGGAGGTAGGCGCAGTTGAGGCCGTAGCGACATTCGCCAACAGCGGCGTACGGGCAAAGCTGTTTCTTCAGTTCTTTGTTAGCTAGGTCTTTCTCATACTCTTCTTCGATGAGAGGACCCGGCCCCTCAAACAGCACTGGGTCAGCTGCAGGAGGAACAAAAAAAGAACGATTTTAAGGTTTAGCAACCAAGTTCCTGGGATAGGAATAGGATAACAACAATGTATAGAGGTGTGACCACACTACCCTACTCAAGACCACACTACCAAAAAAAAAAATACAGATTTATTGATGTATTTGGCAGTTTCGTAATGTGGTCTACGTCTACAACGGTAAAGCTGGAAGAAAAGCACCTGCATGTAGGAGTTTTGGCTGCCACCCAAAGACTAGGAAAGAAACGGCACTGTTCCTTCAGCTCTTTGCTGATAAAGTCACCCTTTAAGATGAATGTAAGTGGGTTTGGGCCAGCAAGAACAAGAGAGCACACTGGTGAAGCACAGCCTGAGATCTGCTCTGTGTGCAGGGTCAGTCAATGTTTAGTGAGGGGCTGATTATTCATGCTGCATTATAAAACAGCTAGTTCTTGAGCTCCATTTGAAGTAGACATAAAATGGCGATAAATGCACACCTGTGGCCACTGGCCACACATTCTAGAATGTGCCAAGTTGCTACATTGCTTGGCAACAGTTGGGCTAAAGGCCTACATTACTGCATGGCAGTATTTTAGTATTTTTTATATACTATTATAGTATTTATTTATATTTTGAACTGCCTTTTAATTTTACATTTTCAGTTTTAATTTTAGTTTAAGTTTTAGTAATTTTTTTAATAGTTCTATTTAGCTTTATTATTTCAGTTTTAGTCATTTAGTCAACTTATTTTATTTCAGTTAGTAGCCAAGGCAAGAATAACTTTTTCTCTCAGTTTGTCATCTAATATTTATGGTTTTAGCTTTATTTCAATTGAAGAAAATAATTTAATATTTTTATTTTTAACTATTAATAACACTGATACACAAAATAATTATTTATAAATGCAACTATTTATTGAACAATGGCATTTTTTATATCATGCTACAGACCTTTTTAACACAGTTTTTAGGAATAGTGATTTTACCATGTTTAAGGTGGCTTCACATCGTGCGTCAGCACAGCATTCCTTAACATTCCTCCCAAGGTCATGGGTCAATACCCAGTGAATGCACATGCTGATAAAATGTGTAGATGTACTGTAAAATGTACTCGCTTTGGATAAAAGCACTTGCCACGCATGCAAGTGTAAATGCAACACCCCCTACCATGGTAAAAATCACTTTTACAGTTCATTAAGTACTCACCCTCATGTTGTTCCAAACCCGTAAGACCTACGTTCATCTTCAGAACACAAATTAAAATATTTTTGATGAAATCCAAGAGTTTTTTTTTTTTTTTATCCACAATACAAAGCAATGTAATTACCGTCATTCAAGGTCCTGATAAGTACTAAAGACGTCATTAAAATAGTCAACGTGACTACAGTGGTTCAACCTTAATGTTATGAAGTGACGAGAAATTTTTTGTGCGCAAAAACAAAATAAAAATAATGATTTATAACATTCTTTCCTCTTCCCTTTCTACGCAGTTGATGCAGTGAATGAGTTTAACAATGTTTTTACTACTTTTCTGGACCTTGAATGACAGCAATTACATTGCTTTCTATGGAGAATTAAAAAAACCTTGGATTTCACCAAAAATATCTTAATTTGTGTTCCGAAGGTGAACAGGTTTGGAACAACATGAGGGTGAGTAATGAATTACAGAAATTTTATTTTTGGGTGATATAACCCCTTAAATGTTAATTTCGACAGTCATATACCAATACATTTAACCTTCAGTGCAAGTTAATATTTCATGAACAAATATGACTTAATGAACAATAGTATATATACACGAATTAATCTAGATTAATACTGTACAAAAAAAAAAAAAATTGCTGTTCATTGTTATTTCATGAAATGTTGAACTGAACCTGCTAAGATTTACCAATCAATTATTGATCTACCTCGAGCCTAATCTGGTTGTAAAAGAATCAGAGTAGGAGAATCCAGATACGTTTTGTCTAATTTATTTTCCAGGAAGTGAGATTCGGTTCCTTTGGTTCTTGTATACAGCAATGAAGAAGCGTGCCACAAAACAGTACCACAACACTGACAGCACTATTATTACAAACCAAGGCATTCGTCAAGCAAACAAATATAAAAGCATTATTGTAAAACAGTCTTCATATTGTACACTGAATGCTTGGCTTATCTGCTGGCACCGTGTTTTCACAGATTGTCTTGGCAGTGACAACTGAACATCTTTCCCTGCTACACTCACCCCTCCCACAGTAGGGCTGCCCTGGCACGAACTCGGCAGCATTGACCCAGTCCACTGCCCCCAAGCCTTGGGGCTTCTCCTGGGCGTCGGTCGTGCCACCTGGCCCATCAGAAACGGGATCAGGAGTGCCAGCAAGGGGAGCAGCGGTCAGCGGCACCGACGGCTTAGAACTAGGGACTTCGTCTTGCTTGGCAGGTTTGGTATGTTCATACCTGGGACACAATGCAAATTTAATGAAAATACAATAAAGCATAACTGGTACACTAGGTAGGCCATGCAGTGCAATGAAAATGCACCCCTAGGCCTAAGAAGTGTAACTGAAGTGAGACCTTCTAAATTAAAAATGTGCAAAACTCACTCTCTGTGATTTGTAGTAGTTATGAAGTTTTATTACATTTTTGCTAGTATTAATACCCAGAAATAACATATTTAAGCAAGTGTTGGCAGATATTAAACCTTAAGTTTAAACAATGTACTCAAAGTATTTCAGACATAGGCTTTAGCACATTGTAATCATTGAGCAGCTAGTTTTTTTCCCCCTGTCTTAGGTGTTGGGTGGGTTTCCCCACTGGTGAGGTTTGTTTTTTTTCTGAAGCTGAAATGGTCACAAACTTGAAGTGTGTGGGGTTACCATGGTGAGTAGTCTTGTTCACACTTATAATGCAGCAGTTAGCCACTTACGGAAATGATTCATTTAAAGATGCAAAATTTCTGAGTGGGTCCGACAGTGTGAACTGTCTACAGGTGTGCTAATTAAAACACCATGGCTACAAATTTTAAAACTAAAAACAAAATGCAAGAAAAAAAAAATCTAGGTAAACTAGTCAACCATACTAATTATTACCCACCCTTATTAGCATGCAAGAACAGGTTTTAATGTAGCATTGGATTGTTGCATTTCAAGTCATGTTTCAGACAATATAATTGTTTGAAGGAAGTTCGAACTTAGTTTTTATATGCAATGATTGTTTGACAATCACCAATCCATTTGAATTCTTCAAGAAGATAAGGTTTAAATTTTAAATACAATTCACCAATTAATTTTTTTATTAAGTACAACTTTTTAATAAGTAATGAGCTGCACATATTATTTAATTTTAAAGGCACAATATGTAAGATTTTTGGATTAAAATATCCAAAAACCACTACAACAATGTTATATATTTTTTTGACTTGTGTACTTACATTATTTCAAATTTCCAAGAATGTTTAAATCCACAGAAATTAGCAATTTAACCAGGACATGGACCTTGTCCATGCGTCGCCTATCAATGACATCATACCCGCGTTAGCCTCGATTTTTTTATTTTTATTTTGTAGAAACCATGGAAACACCAAAGACGCTTTAATATATTATGTGTTTTATTAGACAGGTCAGAAACTGTTTGGATACATTCATCAACAGAAAACTAATCATGTTATAGCTCAACACAGTAAGTCTTATTGTTTAAATCTCGTTTTCCTGATTTACCACGAGTACCATGTCTAATATCGATCTAGCTTACTGCAATGTGCAACAAGTGTCTCACAGCAGCCGCCGAGCGAAAGCAGAGTAGCAACAACTTTCTACACACAAATGTCTCTAATATGATAAAACAGCGCTGCGTTACCCCACATAGGCTTGACCGGAAGAAGCGGAAGCGGTGACTGTGGCATAATAAAAGTTCCACTGCTCTCGAGACGTGTGCTGCGCTCGTCTCTCATTAGCAATCGCTCCAGCGTCTTTCACCGCTTCATACTACAGTAATGTTAATAAATCTTTAATACATTAGCTCATCCATGAATATGATTTCTGCCCAAGTCCCATCGGATTCCTTCCACCTGCTATAAACGTGAAGACAACACCTCCCATAATTCCGTGAAATTGAGGCGTTATCAAGTTATGCCTTTGTTTTGAATAAGTGACCTCTAGCGGCAACATTTATATATTGTGCCTGTAATATAAGAAAAAAAAAAATGACGTACATGCTGTGTATTTTTTGTAGAACTACTTACATATTGGTATTGTTTTTGTTTATTTGTTTATGCATTTTATCCAGACCAACTTACATTCAAGCATTTGTTTTTCCATTACATACATATATACAGTATAACATAAATTGTATGTATAATATATATAATATATATATAATATTTTAAATTAACTGTATAACAAAAATTACATTACCATTTATAAATAAAAAAAAATTACAGGAAACGTTAATGTGATAGACTAGCACACTATTATTTACGACAACCAACAAGCCTGATCACACTGTCATATCATACGGTTTAGCATCTGACCTTTATCCGTCTCATTATTCCAAAACAAAACATGCTTCAATGCTTTTCTTAAGCATCCAGAGACCCCTCCATCCTCAAACCTCTTGGGTTGTTCAGCCTTATTCTAGCCCAGTTTGTGCGTGTGTGTCGGCCTATATATGTGGGGGTGGGGGTCGCATAAATAAACGACACAGCGGTGGAAGCACAAGTAGCTACTGCAGAATGGCGGCGTGAACCGAATGAACCTGACGGTGGTAGCAACAGCAGCAGAAGGAGAGAGAGAGATGCATGTTAACACACTGGGGTTATGTAATTGCCATGCAAGCTGCAGTGTGCTGCTCTATTTGGCCCCCAGATTGGTGGAGGTGGAGGTGGGGGTGGTGTTGGGAGGGCACATGGAAGGAGACAGCAAGAGACAGAGATAGACACAAAGCAGCAAAGAGAATCCATCCATAATGAAGCATACATTGAGGCCCTTTCTACTCTACGCTTAATGAAAGCTGGACAGCCTCCCTCCCTCGGAAAAAACAGGAACAATAATGCGGTAAACCCCATATGGGGACAAAAGCATCACTGCACCTCCCCAAGATAATCTCAACGCTGACAATACAACTCTGTCAGACATCAATCTAGACTCCAGACATCAGATATTTAAGCTCAAGACCCTGAAACCACAGGAAACAGTCCTCCCAAGCCAAGCAAGAGGGAGCTCTCAGTCAGATGTAATGCTGTCATAGAACAGCCTCGGCAAACAAAGACATTCCCATACTGCCGAGCTGGGGGCAGCAGTTACTATGGGGATACACTTGACCGCAGACAGATATAAGACAAACATTGTCTGCGCTGTCTGGCTTTCAGGCTAATTTTTACACCGCTTCGAGCGCCTTTGCACTTGACTGCATTGGCCAAAGGTGGTTTGTTTGTACGCACTCATTGGAGTTTATATCCCTTTAGATGGCAAGTGTACTCAAAAAGAACAATCCATTTGCATTTGTGTTGCAATAATGTTAGTTTTTATATACCTATGGACAGCATTACTGCAACACAAATACAAATGGTCCATCTGTAGGCTCTTTTTTGACTTTACGTATATAAACGGAATCATTAATGCAACACACATGCTTTAAAACACAACTTGACCTTTAGTAGCTACTTCTATAGTGATATATATTTTGTCCACAGAAGAGTATTCACAGATATATTGATAGAATATTCCTTTTGGCTGAACTACCCCTTTAAGAAAGTGACAAACTCAACAACTTGTTTACAGAAAATTCTGTGTCTCAGATGTCATGAAGCAACACGCAACACTTCTCAGAAACCTTCCTTACCTCAGCTACATCTAAACACACTCACGTGTTAGAGTCCTGAACACGGAAATACAGATTACGTTACCTTTGATGTTATGTAATATCTGCACAGATCTTGTTGTCACGGGAGTCAGCGGTTGTTTTGAAGCACATTTTGATGATCTAATGCATTACATTGCATCATTATGTCCCTTACCTGCAACGGTCCCCAAAAGCACAGCATCCCTTTTGAAAGAACTTGCAGATCATGGTTGGCTTGCAGCTGCTGAGGTCGTGTAAATATCGACAGTTGTCGCCCTCTTTGCAAAGGCCGTGCATGAAATACCTATAAATGAAGATGTTTTTTGAGACTAGTCAAAAAGACTAGAGCTTATATGACAACACTCATACAGACTTCACTTTAGGCTTTTACACATCTGAAGGGATGAACAAAGGCTGATATACAGCATAAAATGATCAATGTCATACCAGTAAGCAACAGAGCCTTATAATGACTATGACTAAGATGCATAATGCACTACCCACATCATTTACTGCATAAAAACAGCTTGACCCAAATAACCCTTAGTATGTGTATGTTGTATTTGACAACAGTGCTTATGTAAACAATACTTGTGTTTGAAATCTCTACTTGCATTTTATACCATTAGATATGCGGGTAAAAAAAAAAGGCTCTTTTGTACAGTCATGGCTAGGCTAGAATAAAACCTGATAAGTGAATTCATATACATAAATCATCAAGGCTGACACTGACACATTGGCTGCTGCCCAGACAGTTAAACTCTAGGTTTTTAATGGCTTCCTTAATACTCTTGCTGTCAAACTGACTGCCATATGTGGTGTATGCAGTGCCGTGTTGTTTTTCACAAACGCGGATGTTGCAGAGATAAAACACACACAGAGGAAGAAAGGACCGCAAATAGCAGCCGCTGTCGGACTGATCGCTGATCGGTGTAACAACAACAACAACAAACACACACTCATCTAGTTCAGCACAAAGACAGCGGCGCTATTCGATGCCTTGCCATCGACGTACAAACAAGCGTTTGCGGTTTATATTTATGACCGTTCAATATTGCAATAACCGCGTTCCTCGGCGGATTTCCACTAACCTGCAGGGTACGTGCTTCGTCCAGCCTCCGATAACTGCTGGAGCCGCTGTTGACGCTGCCGCTGCCTCCGCCATTGCTGTTTATGTTGAAGCCCCAGCACCCGGATCTTCCGGAAAGCGGCCGTTCTGCGCTCGGCCATTTTCGGAAAACCGAAGGCGCCTTATGTGATCGAGTGTTTTCGGAATACAACAGCCGCATTGTAATCGGGTGTTTTCGGAAAAACGAAGACATATGGCACGATTCAGGTGCTTTTCTGTGGACCTCATTTTGGGGACAAATTTGTACCAAGAAGTGACCAAAACCTGACAAAATCTCCAAAAAAAAAAAAAAAAAAACACCCTTTAGAGATGTCCTCGTTTGTGACCTTTAAATAATCAAACTAAACTAACAAATGTTTGATAAATAAACGGTGAACGTTTTGTTTTCAACTAAAAATGGAAAACTTTTAATGTGTTTTGGCCATTCATTTACATGTCAACAACATTTCGGGGGCCTGAAAATGCAAACTTTTGAAAACAGGTTTCAAAGTGCAAGTTTTTGGAAACAATACCGTTATCGTGTCCGTGTAAACTACAAAAACGCAAATTTGTAAAAACGGTGACGTCATGCGCATACATATTACGTGTTTAGTTTTTAGGCATCCTTGTAGTGTTTCTTTAGAAAGTAACATCGCCAACTTCTGGCCTGGCATGTATAATGCAGCGTTTTTATTCGTTTTCGCGGATCCTTGTTAAAGGGGAATTGTTTAGACAACGTTGTCGTCTGTACGCGAAAAACAATTTGATTGATTATGTTGGACACCTGTTGATCATTTCTTTGATTAGTTTGTTTGGATATTCAAGGCCTGTATTTCTTTCAGTTCATGGTCTGTTCTCACACATTTATACCAGTTGCTCCGTTCATGTTTTTCGTGTCTGAGTGTTCCAAGTGTTTTGTTCCTTTGAGTTTTTGTTTAATAAAATCATTTGCTGCATTTAGATCCAGCTCTTTTCTTTACTGTTTGACTTTCACTCTGTCATGAAATGTTTTATAGTAATAAACACAACTTTTACCGTGCAGTGCATGTCACACATTAGCTCAACCTTTTTACTTCACACTTTTTTACTTCCAGTAACACCCTTAGCTTCTCGGATAATGCAATTAAACATGTAACAGTTCTGCTAATCATTACATTTTCCTTCATTTTCGTAACCGTATGTGAAATTTACACACTTTTGCCCAAAAAAGGATTCTCCACAGGGCATTTAGGGAAGTTCAGTGTTGTGAATTTAGAGAAGTTCAAGTACTGAGGACAATACCATTGTGTATTTTTTTAATGGTTTAAAACCATGTGTAAGAGTGTCTTTATAAAGCCATGTAATAATGGGCACAGCAGAGCTCTAGCTGTAAATAGACAGGAGGACTAATTTTCATGTTAATTCATATCAAAGGTAAATGACCATTTATTTTTTTTTCTTGTCAAAGCAGATGTATAATAGTCATTTAATGTTTATATGTAAAATAAGTAAATTTTGAAAACAAGGAAATTGCAAAATATGAGGAATATAACATTATATTATATTATATATATATACATTTTATTTTTTATTTTATACTTTATATTATTATTTCATATTTTAATTATATTTATATATATGTGTATGTGTGTGTGTGTGTTAATTAGCTATTCAGTTACACATTTATGAAAATAAATGCATATTTCATATGCATATTTTATTAATCCATTTAACACATATAAACACATATATAACACCTTTTTATTTTCACAGGATGTCTTCCACCATCTGGCCTGTTGTTATCTCATTTCTCTTAGTGCTTCCGTTTAAAGCACATGGTGAACATTTCGGATATTGTTCCACTGAGCACACAAAAGATCTTTCCAATAATAATCTAACAAGGATACCATCACATTTATCAAACAACATAGAGTACTTAGATGTGTCCCACAACAACATCTTCAGCATTGTTCATGGTGACCTGTCTGCTTTGACCCATCTCTGCTTTCTCAAAATCACACACTGTGGACTTCAACACATCTCCCCTGATGCCTTTAGCAGCAACTCTGAAATCAAAGTTCTGAACATCTCCTACAACCATCTGACCATCATTCCGAATTTGCATTTGCCCCAGCTAAGGATCCTAGACCTTTCCAGCAATCCATATCCCAGCTATGCGCTTCCAGACTTATTTGGTAACTTAAATTACCTTTCCATCCTTGCGATTGGTAGTCCAGACGCTACTTCTGTTAAAGTGGATGACTTTGTTCCTCTTCAAAATATCCATTTGAAAAAAATCATATTTGGAGATAGGACGGAATTGCAAAACCATGAAAAGGGCGTTTTTTCGCAACTCAAATCAATACAAGAAGTCATTCTGAAAGTGACTTTTTGTCAACGTTTCAACATTTTCAAAGACATGATTATGGATTTTGACCAAACCCAAACTAAAAAAATTCAGCTCATTAAGTTATTTCCGGACCAGTGTAGCATTACGACTGACCCCTTTGAGGCTTTTAAAGATTTCCATGTCCTCAGTAACTTAAGCATCATAGACACTTGGATGAACAGCTCTGTGATGGTCAAACTGTTCAAAAATGTTTGGAAATCATCTTTCGAGGAAATTGCATTTTTAAACATCACATACAACGAGGACACTCCTGATGGCTTCCAGCTACCAATACAGAATCACACCACGAATCTACGAGCATTCATACTCGATGGTGTGCACCACCATCAGTACCGCTACCCTACTATAAACATGAGTGTGGAATTAATCAACCAACTAACCTACCTGAAATTCTCTGGTACTGGAATGAATATTCTACCATGTAATCTAATTTCAGCCATAAAGTCACTACAAGTTTTGGACCTTTCGAACAACCTCTTGGATGACAGTGGCTTCTGGTGGATTGGCTGTTCATCACACAAAGTGTTTCCAGCCTTGAAGAAACTCTCTCTAAGCCATAACCGTTTCAACGACCTTGCTGAGATTGCCAAAAACGTCAATGATATGAAGTTCTTAGAGTCTCTTGACTTGAGTTTCAACTCAATTTCCATAGGCAAGCCATGTTTTTGGCCTTCCCACCTGACTGAACTGAACCTCAGCCACAACAATCTAGGAAACGATGTGTTTCGCTTCTTATCACCACGCTTCCAGAAGATAGACCTCTCCAAAACAGGGCTAAGTGTTATTCCTTTAAATATTATTTCATTGTTTCCCAAACTAACACACCTCTATATGAGCTTTAACAGCATACAAGTCATCCCGGCAGATATTCAGGCTCCTACATTAGTAAGTCTCCACATTGACCAGAACGCAATTACATTTATTAGCCTGAAATCAATGGAAGGTTTTCCCAAGCTCAGGACTTTAAAAGCCGGCCGCAATCCATTTAGTTGTGATTGCGATTCCTTTTGGTTCATGACAGAGTTTAATAAGTCACTTCTCCTAGA
Organism: Hypophthalmichthys nobilis; assembly: GCA_037950665.1. NCBI lineage: Eukaryota > Metazoa > Chordata > Actinopteri > Cypriniformes > Xenocyprididae > Hypophthalmichthys > Hypophthalmichthys nobilis. The sequence continues at coordinate 9,532,051 of CM075489.1, read as the reverse complement.
TTGGCCACATGATTACGCTTGCAGCACCCCGCCATCGTTTTCCGGAAGGCGTTTGGAGACATATGAGTTCGGGTGGCTGTCCTGTCAACCAGGCTTGCAGGCTGCTGTGGTTCTGCCGGTGTTATTTGTGGTTGGAGCTGCTCTGGCTATCACTGTTTATGCTTGTGATGGTGTTTGGTACACCAAAATGCTTTGGGTGTGGATACGAATGAAGAGGAGAGGCTACAAGAGGGCTGATCGTTTACTCAATGCCACCTTCCGCTACCATGCCTTCATTTCCTACAGCCAACATGACTCAGACTGGGTGGGATCTCAGCTGGTACCTGAATTAGAAAGGTCAGGCCTGTCTCTTTGCATCCATGAGAGAGATTTTGAACCTGGGAAGTGGATTGTGGACAATATAATCAATTGTGTGGAGGACAGCTACAAGAGCCTCTTCATTCTGTCCAAAAACTTTGTGCAAAGTGAATGGTGCAACTATGAACTGTTCTTCGCCCAGCACAGGGCCATCAGTGTGAATGACGACTCTCTGGTCTTTGTTCTTTTGGAGCCCATACCGTCAGACTCTCTGCCCAAGAAGTTTCTAAAGTTAAGAACGCTGCTGAGGCGGAAAACATACTTGGAGTGGCCCACAGATGAACGCAAGCAGCGAGTATTTTGGTGTAATCTTAGAGCTATTCTGCAGACCGTGGACCAGAGCAAGATTTTAAAGGACGTGGCCACAGACATTGCTGATATATGCCCTCTAGTGCCTATTAAAGATTGAAGATCTGTTTTTCATAGTTTGAATAAATACTTGATTAAAAAAAACCTAATTCACTGTCTTTCATGAACCTAGTAGCACAGAACAAAATCACCATTATTCTATTCATTGTTTGCATATTTTGATTTCTTTTTAAGTTAATGTGTTCTCTGTTTAGACTCAGACAGCCATCCCAGATAATGTGTACATGAAATGTATTCTTCTGAAAGTCTTGGCCTGTGTCTCCACCTACTGTTGAACTTCAGAAATGGTAGACTTGTATTTTTAAGGTCAATGATTTTCAAGTTTTCATTACTAATCTTTTAGTTGTGGACTGAACTAAATATTTCACCATAATAAAAAAAAAGAAAGAAAAAAAATTAGATAAAATTCTTGGCAGGCTTTTGGTCACATTTTTTCACACCATTTTTCCATAGTTATTGTTAATATTTGTATTATCATTTTGAGTTTTATTTAAATAGTTTTATGTATAGTCAGTGTATGATAGACACAACTTAATTTTGAAACAACAATTCATGAAACAGCAAAAGTGTAAATTTGCATTTTATTATCAAACACATTGCAATTAATAAATGTTCAACTGTAATTCGCACTCAGAATTCAGTGTTTATCTGTTGTTTTATTTTACTTTTTTATGTTTGTTTGTTTTTTTTATTTTAAAATAAAACAACAGATAAATGCTGAATTCTGAGTGTGAATCACAGTTGAATTTTTGAAGTAATTAAAAAAAAAAATGAACGTACCAAAATGAGTTATTATATGAGATGAGAGAGTGTGGTGTAAATGACCTTGTTGAACGGATGTAATTAATAAATGTTGCAAAATTCAAATGTATAAAATTTAAAATGTCTCTTTTTGCTCTGACAAAGCAGCAAAGATAACCAGTAAAATAATTATGAAACATAATTCATGAAACAAGACAGGTGTGAAAAGTAATGCACAAATAAATTAAGCCATTTTATTTGCAAACAAATATTGCAATGAATAAACTGTGCAAATGTGTAAAATAAAAACATGTGATGACTTGCTCCAATAAAGCAGCAAAGTTAAACAGTAAAACAATATTGAAACACCAATTCATGAAACAGTAAAAGTATAATAGGTAATGTACAAATATATCATATTTATTATTAATATATTGTACTGTTATTGGTAACACTTTATTTTAAGGTGACGTACTAATACATATGTTACATACTTAGTAATAACAGTAAATTATGCATAATTACAAGTAACTAACCCTAAACCAACCCCTTACCATAACTCTATAGTAAGTACATGTAGTTAATTAATATTAATCAGTACTTATTTGAGTGTTTACAATGTAGCTGTCATCTTAAAATAAAAATAAAATAAAATAACCCTATTATTTGCCTGCAAACATTGCAATTAATAAATTTATCAAATGTATACAATTTAAAACATATCACAGTTTGCTCCAATAACAATGTGACCTGATATTTCTAGAAAAACAGTTATAGTTCTCTAAACATTTCCATTGCCTCTATATGTAGCACACTACATTACCCACAAACGCACAAGTCCATCATCAACTGCGCATGCGCTGAAAAGTCACAACTTGACGCGCCCCCTCTCCCTATTTCTATGTAAGATGGTGGTTAGGAGGCACTACCGCTCTACAGAGAGGCTGTAAGAAACAAGGACTGGTGTTTTCGCATCAAATCACACAGGAGCAGTGACAAACCACCCGGGAAATTATATTGTGACGTGTTGTGCTAGACCTGGGCCGTTCAGATAGATTTTATTTGCTGTGAATCTGTCTGTACAGATAGACAGGGTGAGTATCCCACCAAGGCCTCTTGTCCACCGCCTCCACATTCAGCTGCTTTCCTCTCTCACTTCACCTCTTTATAACATATCTCATCCCTCTTTCTCCCTCAAATGTCCATTTCTTGTGGAAATGCCTGTATTTGTGTGTGTTTCATCAGCCTGACAAACTAACGTTAGTCGTCCAGTTAGCCATGTAGCCGCTAGCCGCACCGTTTGACCGGCTTTTAATAAAATACACGAAAATTAATCCTCGCTTCGCCAAAAACTGACTTATTTTTTGTTATGCAGACTTCGAGACAGTATATAGTATACGTACACTGATTTTAGTGTATATTACGCCTCTTAAGTAACTTCAATATGTATTAGCTTAGCTGGTTTACTTAAAGGCATTAACAAGGAAACACAATTCATTTCTGTATATTATGCTTATGTACTTTGACATAGAGGGAATTTCCTTGTAATTTGAGTAGGAAGTTGCTGTTTCTTCTCTCTGCAACATCAGTTTACAGATGCTACGCCAAATACGTTTTTCTATGACATTGACATTGCTCCGTTACTGCAGTTAATTTCTTTACTTTTGTCCACACCCTTCATTATTGTGTGTGTGTTGCGTGTTTCAATAGGCAGACCACTGACAGGAGAGGATTGCCACAGGTTTTCATTGACCAAATGAACCTGTCCTTTCCGCAAGCGATCATATGAAGTCAGAGTCTGTCAAAAGAGAAAATTGTGTTTGGTGGCAGCACCATGTTCCTGGACTCTGTAGTTACTGTGTTGAGTGTGCACTATTAATACTGTTTTGTCAGCAGTGGGCCTTTTGAGCTTACTGTGTGCTTTTTGTCTTTTGGATGCAAGCATATTTTTTTTTTAAGAAATAGACAAGCCAAAAGCCAAGCACTTTGGTTGTATGGAAAGAAAGATGCAATGAAAGTGAAGAGTGGCTGAGATTGTTCAGTTTGACAGCAGAAATAAAGTTTAGATCAACGTGAGAATTAGTAAATGGCAGAATTGTTATTTTGGGGTGAACTCTTTCCTTGTGATTTGACACTAGGTTTGCCATTCACATTTATTAAGTCATGTATTACATTTACATTTATTCATATAGCAGATGCTTTTATCCAAATGAGGAATAGCAATTAATCTTAAAGAGGCAATAAACACGAAAAGTGTTTATTTTAACTATATCGATAATGATATAGTTCTAAAGATCATTCTAAATATAAAAGAACAGCAGAGTCCACACCACAATTATAACAATAACGGCACAGAGGAACGATTACATAAACAAAGTCACATCATTTCTTTTTTTTTTTTTTTTCCCAGCTGATGAATGATAAAAACATTGACAGCTAATCAGAATCCATTTTGCTTTCAGAGCTCGAGCATTTAAAGCGACAGGAGACATAACTGCAGCACGCACTTAGAATAAACAGAACAATATCATCTTCTGATGTGGGCACTAATATAGTTATCATTAGATTTATCTTTATATGTATTGTTCTTGGTGCGAACTGGCCTTAAAGGAGAGTTTTGCTTAGACTGTGCTATTATGGGAGCGATATCATTTGGGCGCAGGTTTTACGTGGACAGGGATGTCTAGGCCCAGTTCCAGTGCAGCGTCAGGGATTGTTTGTGCCAGACACAATGTTTGTGAGACAATTTTCTGGCAAGGGTCACCGCTGCTATATGATCCCACTCTGAATGGACATCTGCCTTGGTGTTCAGTTGCATAGAAATGAAGCTCTTTGTCTTTATAGTTGGCTGAAAAAAGTTGCACCTTTACATTGTCCGAATGGTCAGCCACAATTCTGGCAGTACAAGAAAAAGTCGTCTTTTAATTTTAGCTTTAGTAAGATCTGAAACAATAAATCTCAGTCATTTTGTGATTAAAGCTGTTTAGTTGTGAAAGATCGCCATGCTGTGTGCCATCTCAGATATGTTAGAAAATGGATGCACCCTTTGTCTCATAAAGTGTTATATTTTATTTTATTTTTTTTTTTGTGTGTGCTGTCTGCCCAGAATAGCTTTTTGTGGTACACAGACATATTTTCATTCCTTGCCGATGCCTCTTCCATCTGCTCATGAAGAGCAGCCCACAAATGAACACGACTCCCACTCTGATGATAATTTCAGCTACGCTTTTCTATGATCAGAACGATGCCAGCTGAGACAACTGTCCATCTCTTCACTGTGTCGACGTCCTGGATTTGTCATCGCAAAAGGCATGTTTTTGAGCCTTTTTTTTTTTTTTTTTTTGTTAATTAAACATCATAATGTATTAAATTTAGTCTGTCTTGATGTACAGCAGTGTTGTTACTGTGTAGTTGACTTAAATTTGTTTGTTGTTTTATGCATGTTTAATTGAAATCAGTGTACTAGAGCTGCTGAATAGATGTAATTGCATGTTCACTACCTTTCAGTTTTCAGACCTTCGATTTGACTTGCACATAAAATTAACTGTCTATTGCAAAAACACTTCTAAAATGTTACCAAAGACTTTCTAAGTAAGTCTTCAAAGCTTTATTTTGTGATTTTTGTTGAAAGCTGCAGTTTTGCACAGTTGTTATTCTTATCCTTTGTGTGGTTAGTGGTGCTCTGTTGTAAAATGGCTTTAAGATGTCTGTTATGAAACCCTTCAACTTCTTTCTAGACGCCACAGTGTTCCTGAGATTTGCATTATTTAAATAGGCTAGTTTCAAATGTTGGTTTTTTATTAAGGTTTTGGCAAAAGATTTCATTATTTTGTCCATCAAACATGCTTGCTCATAGTTATTAGTACTACAAGTGAGCGATCATAAACGTTCACTTCTCAGGGTCTCAGGCAACAAATACTGGAATTCATGCAGTTTTTATGCTTTGAAAGGTGTGCCGGAGAGTCTCGGTAAAGTTCGGAGAAACACTGAAAGCCTGATGGGCCTGCAGTTAGCAGGAAAGTTTTCTCAAGGATTCAGTATGCTTTGAAGAAAGGTCATTCCACATTGACCACTACACACAGGATTGAGGGCCCTTCACGTCGTCCTTTCAGCGTTCAGCTCTCACGGCACACTGGGTTAATGTATATATGAAAACATCTATCGTTGCCAAAACTCAAACATTGTAGGCTTAGATCATTGTTTGTCCCTACGGTTTCCCAGTACTTTGCAAACATTTTTGTTAGTCTGTCTGCTCAGAAGAGATTTGTGGATAATTCTGGCCCCTTTGGTGGTCAACAATCACACAAGTCTAGTTTAATCCAGTTTGGTATGCGTTCACACTCAATTTACATTCAGAATTGGCACTCTGTTACTGTTTTGTTTGTTGGATGCCAGATGGAATCATGACCCATGCGGCTTGAGTATGTCTTTGGGGTTTGTAATCATTGTGATGAAATCAAATCCCTTTTTTTACAAGAGTGATGGTTAAATATTTGTTATGCATCATCCCCAGCAGGGGCCAGCGGAAAGCTTTCATTACCCGCAGCTGATATCCGCCTCTACTGGGAAGGAATCCCATCCTCACTGACAGTGGGAATTCCTTTTCCATACAGTTCCTGGGTACGGCAAAAACCCTCACACCCCATTTCTAATTCCATATCGGCATGTTAAGGAGATAGTGCACTGCCTCCCCACACTAGCTGGGGTGAGACCTTGTCGATCTGAGGAAGTGCTGATTACCCTACATGTAGTGCAGACCGCCTCCTGCGTTCAATCAGCATTTCCCTTTTAAAGGGAGATTCGAGGGGCTGACTCCTCCTGCTGTAGTCTGCCTGCCCAGGATGGGATATTTTTAGATGGCTGACCCCTCTTCACACTCCTGGTGCTTCCGCTACTGACGGAGTGACCAAAAAGACTCCTTGAAATCAAAATTGGAGTTTTGTTGGCTTTTAGTCTGTGTCTGTTAGTTATGAGGCTATATTCAAAAGTTTGGGGTTAAGATTGTTTTTGTTTTGTTTTAAAGAAGTCACTTATGCTCACGAAGACTGCATTTAATTGATCAAAATTACAGTAAAAACAGAAATAATTTTTCTTTTTAATATATATTTTGAAATGTAATTTATTTCTGTGGTGGCAAAGCTGAATTTTCAGCATCATTACTCCAGTCTTCAGTGTCACATGATCCTTCAGAAATCATTCTAATATGCTGATTTAGTGCTCAAGAAACATTTCTTGTCATTGTTGAATGATAATGATCATTGTTTTGTATTGATTAATATTGTGGGAACTGCAATACATTTAAGGCTTCTTTGATTAATAGAAAGTTCAGAAGAATAGAATTTATTTGAAATGGAAATCTTTTGTAACATTACAAATGTCTTTACAAATTTAAAGTATACTTACTGCATAAAAGTATCAATTTCACCACCCCATCCAAAAATAAAAAGTTTTACTGACCACAACCTTTTGAACGGTCATGTGTATATGCTACTGTACTCAGGGCTTAATAATAAGGATGGCCCGCTGGCCCGGAGCCAGTTGCCAAATGTCACTTGTAGTTTCAGACTAGTGCTGCGTTAAAACTTTTACAAGGAATTTTTTTTTTTCCCTTGCAATTGTTTGATTTTCTGTGAAGCATTCTATGTTGTTGTAGAAAATTCAGCTTGTTGGGGATTGCCTCACTGAATGCCAGTTCTTTTAATGGTGTTAACCACCTCAGCACTCTGATCAGGAAGGAGTCATCATCAGATTTCCTTTCCACCTTTTATTTGTGCAAGATTCCACCTTGTACACATGGCAGTATACAACTGAGGTCAATAACTTTAACTTGCACTTAAGGATGCTTCACATGAGTGGAAACACTACAAACTCTGGTTGCGGCACTTGCGTAACATAGAGTACCTCACTTACACTAGAATCGTATCTGCTAGAAATTGCGTAGTATGTATTTACATACGCATTAAGTATTTTACATAACACAAACCCTTAACAGATATATAATATAGTTCTGCAAATAATACTAGAAGAGATTTAATGTAAAGAATTCACAACACCGCTGATTTGTCACCAAGATAATGTTATATAGCTGGCTAACATGGATGAGTGCATTTCATAATGTGTCTAAATATAATTTCAAAAGCAAAACGTGTGCGAATTTATTAAGCAGTGGAAATGGTAATTTAATGTCTTTTGTTATTTTTAAATAGGTGTGTTTGTTTGCCACCAAGTATTTTCCTACATCTTGAAACTTTTAGTTTTACAAAAATCTTTGAAGGACGAACAAATGTTTTTGGTCATCAAATTGAAAATGACGTTTAAATTGGATAATATTTAGAGCTTTGAAGTGCTAGAAAAAGTTGTATGAAGCACTTAAATGTCCTTGTGCTTGAATTTTACTCTTAAAAGGTTTCTGAACCCTGAAAAGAATAATGTAGAAACATTTGCCTATTTCTGCCACAATACCATGGTTACAGTTAGCATTACTACATTAAATACATGGTGCATGTTGGTGATTTGTGGACTGAAAAGCCTTCTGTAACTTGTTCATTCATTGCACAATGTTTGTGCTGGTTTCTACGTCAGCGCTGTTTGATCTGATATCAATGGTTGCTTTATAACAGAATTCTGCGCCGAATTTGAATGCTACTCACTTGATCTCCAGTGCTTTGTAGCAACAGTGTTGCATGATCGAGATCAGCCCGTGAGTAAAACTGCTCTGACCTCTCGCTGCTCTGTCTATTACTGCTACGAGCTGATAAACTGCCCGCGCTGCGCAGCTCAAACGACTAGCGCCGTTTCATTCCACTTTTGTTTCGTTTGCCATTTGATGTTTCTCATATTCAACAGAAATGGTAGCTCTTATCAGTTGGGCAATGTGGTGGTGGCACCACTGTGACCTCTAACAAAATTGTGTCACACAAGTAGGGAAAAAAAAGAGCCCTGACTATAGTTTGCTGGTTCTATAATGTTTTTGCCATTAGTTTAACATGGCATAGATGAATCTCTCCGTGGAAGCTACATATTCCGATTTGTTTGTTTATGAACACAAGGCTGTGCTGTATTTGTTCTCATTTGGGAGCTACGTTCAGACCATTGTTTGATAAATGAACCTCATAGGGAAGTGCCACCAGGGAACGGAACTGTCTCGGACAAACCACTGTATTTGTGCTCGTCTATGTTTTTATTACAGAGGAGTTTAAGTACTACTGCAGAAACAAAGACACTAAACCAGAATGTGACAACAAATATGGCCAAAAGAACTGATTGTCACTAAGAGGTAAATTAGCTTGAATTGCCCCCCCCCCAAATAAGTGTTTTAAATGAAGATGCTAGCAGTCTCATTCCCACACATAACACCACAGAGACATTAGATTGCTTTTCAAACAATGCATCCTACGTTAGCAAACCTTGTCATGAGCCCACGGATCTATGTTCCATAGGAGGGTCCAAAACCTCATTTTCAGTAATTGCTGGAGCTGCACCTACACATTCAGACAACCAGTTCACTGGATGAACCCTAGAGGATACATATACTTATTGAAACTGTTGCAATTGTTTGTGTGGGTGTTTGTGCTTGTCGATTCCAATTATGCCTTCAATTCCTCTTATGACTTGAGTTTTAAACTCCTCCCACACACACAAACAAACACACTTACTAGTAGCAGACTCATTATTGGCTCTCTGTTGCAACCTCTAGTGTGCTTTGAGACTATATGAAGGATATGAGCCTAATTCTGTCTCGCTTCTTAAGATTACACAAGATTTTTGTAGATATTGGCTGCATTTCTAAACCTAGAAGCTTCATTTGTTTAAAAAATTTTGGCCCATGATGACCAAAAATAATAGATGTATTATTATTTATTATTATAAATTAAAAAATGAAATTAATTTTAACATATTTTTAATAGTAATATTTAATAAATTAAAATATTGATATTAAAAATATTTTTAAACATGACATTTAAAAATTTTAAAGTTTAAATTTGTTTTTCTCATCAGCTCTGCCTCTGAACTGTGAGAACACCCGCTCTTTTCTCTGCGCCGTGCCATAGGATGTCCCGTAGCCCTGAGGTGAAGGAGGACCCCATGGAGTGCCCACTGTGCATGGAACCATTGGAGATTGACGACGTCAATTTCTTCCCCTGCACCTGCGGCTACCAGATCTGCCGCTTCTGCTGGCATCGCATACGCACAGACGAGAACGGCCTTTGCCCGGCCTGCAGAAAGGTAACCAATAAGCTGAAGGAACCTGTGGCACATTAATTTGTTTCTAAGAAATTGCTCCATTGGGGAGCTTGAGGAGATGAGATGTTTTAATGGCTAGTACTCAGCATCCCATGGAACTTTGCTGGAATAATTCATGCTCCTGCTGTTGCCTCAGGTTCTGCATGATATTATCATTGCTGTACAGCTGTGTGGAGGGAACATAAGCAACACAACAGACCTCCAGTGCTTGTATTCTTTTTATAAACACTCCCAGCCAATCGCTAAAAGCAGTCCCTGTAGTGTCCAGTTTACTGCAGCTCCTTAACCTTAATGTGCATAATGCACATCATTATTTCCATGTTTATTGCAGCATATTTCATACAAGATAATTATCATTCCAGTGGGTGATTTTAAAGATAACTCTAAAGTGTCTGCTGATCTTTAATCAGGGGGCATATTAAATAAATTTGCATTTCAAAATTAAACACTGTAAAGTCTTGAATAACACATTTATTAACTTCAATATTGCTGTTTATTAATTTGTTACATATAATATTGTTACATATAAAAATGATTCACTTGGGAAATTTCAGCATTTCTTTCAGATATTAAACTGAAAGATTTTGATTAAGATTTAAGACATTTAATTATGTGTTGTATTTATTTATTTATTTTGTTTTTTTTATGCCATGAATGTAGCCTTTGATTCTAATATGGCAATAAAATAATCTTAAAGAAATAATAATATTCTGTCATAACCTGATTTAGTGAAACAAGATCCCTCTTCTGTAGTTAAGTCATCTCACGTCTAGAATCTTATGTTTGGTTCAGCCCTATCCAGAAGACCCTGCGGTGTACAAACCTCTCTCTCAAGAGGAACTTCAGAGGATAAAGAACGAGAAGAAGCAGAAGCAGAATGAGCGAAAGCAGAAGATCACAGAGAACCGCAAACACCTCTCCAGTGTGCGAGTAGTCCAGAGAAACCTGGTGTTTGTGGTGGGCCTTTCACAGAGACTCGCCGACCCCGAGGTGATTCAGCAAAATGCAATGCTTTCCTGACCTCTGTGTAACTGATGTCGTTCACACTCGATATAAACAACTCAGGAAGTCCATATTCAAACACCAAAACTTAATATTCATCTTGGTGGTTTTTTGTAGTAAGCTCTCAAAATTCACCCACATATGATTTCCATGTTTAATAACAGCTTCACTGCAAGCAAGATATAGAAAGATACACATTTTTGCATTTTCTCTTCTGTTTCCCATCAAGGCTGTTTAAGCGTTGAAAAAATGAAGGTTAAATGAAGGTTTCAATTTACAGATAGTAAATGACACAAGCACAATTTCTGTAATTAAATTTATATTTATTTTACATAATATTTACTCAAATAATTTGAAGATTATAAAAAAGAATTTGAACATGATAAAAAAAAAAAAAGGTTAAATAAACAGATTTATATAATACCAAATTCTTGATTATTCTAGTCCTATTATTGCATTTTCAGATATAAAGAAATTGTTAAAAACATGAATAAAAAACAATAACAGTGTACTTAATCTGGAAAGTCAGTGCGCTCTGGGAATCATATTAAAGTAATTTTACATACAGTACACAGTATATAATGTTTAAATGCATATTTTCTGAATGCAAATGGTATATTAAAATGCATTTGCCTTTCTATTATTAGAGAAAACTGAGAGAACAAAGACAGTAACCTAATGAAGACTGAGAATTGAAGCTTCTGTGTGCTCAGGTACTGGGTTCTCAGCGCTGTTAAAATAAAAGTCCTGCTTACGACGTATTGGCTAATGCTGATAATTAAAAAATGCCAAATATCGGCCAATATCTCGGCCATGGCAATATATATCAACCGACCACTAGTAGTTACTGGTGTCAACAAGTTAAAATGTGCCTTGCGGCATTACTCTCACTTTATACTTTGTCAGATATGAAAAATTATAACTATTGGTGCTTCCAAAGTGTCTTGGCCATCGGAAAGCACCCGTTATGTTCACAAAATCTACTATTACCCATTTTTATGGCTGTTCTTTTGATGTTGTACAGGATTGCTTCCATCTAGCTGCAAGAAATTCCTTGAAGATGTGAAGATTTGATTTTATGCCACATGTCATCAAATGGAAATAAAACATGAGACTAAATTGTTTCCTGGGAAAAAGCTACCTGCCCACTAGCTGCACTTAGCCTGCATTACCAGCCCACAAAAAACAGCTTTCACTCTCTTTTCGCTCCCTTCTCTCTGATGCTCTTTCTCTCCCTCTATTTGCCATCACAGCTGACGTCATGTGCCCTGAATAGCTCTCAGCAGTGAACAAGTTATTCAGTGACAGAAAGTGAGAACATGTCTTCTAATTCCGGTCCAAATGATATTAGAAGCACGAAGCTTAAAAAAACATCTATATTAGTCACAGTGTTTTTCAGAGGGGTCTTTGATTTATGGAATTTGTCTGAATTTACTTTCTGTACCAATCGTTCCTTAACATATATCAGTCTTTGTGCATTTGTTTATTTCACACTGAGGGTGTGAAAAAGTGAAAAGCGAAAAGAAAAAAAAAACTGAAAGCGAGTGAAGCTGCTTTACTCAAACAAAGACTGCAAAGAGACATCCGGACTGCTTTCACAGTTCAAGAGTGACCAGAATCTCAAAAGCACCATGCCATCGAAGCAAAGCCCTCCCGCCAATGAACTGTCAGTTACCCGCTAGAGACCTACTTGTGTGCCACACTTTGTTTTCAGTGTTGATTAGGCTGAACATTGTGGACATCCTGTTGATAGTGTTTAGGTTGTCAGTTCTCAGTACAGTTTGTCATTCACACAAATCCTGTTTTTATCTTGTCCTCAAAAGCCTTGTTGCATAAAATGGTTTACTTACGTAAGGTTTTATAAGTAGAAATGATCTTTGTTAGTGTAAAAATGTGGTTTAAATTGTTAAATGATATTTGCCACAGTGCTGATGGTGTATATTGAGTTCCTAACTTAGATTTTAATATGGCGCTCTGTTGTAATAAATGGTGATTGAGTCACATCCTTCCGATGAATCATGATAATCAGGTATGCTCTCTCCCTGTGTGACTCAACTAAACAAACTGCGTTTGCATGTACTGTTGATGATCTGCAAACAGCAATCAGGTCTTTTTAAATATATAATTGATGTTTGATTGCAGGTCTTAAAAAGGCCGGAATACTTCGGGAAGTTTGGAAAGATCCACAAAGTGGTCATCAATAACAGCACTTCTTATGCTGGCTCACAGGTAAGCTTCGCTTTCTTCTCGGTCAACCTCTTGCCTGCTCAAATATTTTGCATAATTTGCATAATGAATATTTTAATGAAAAGCCTGTCATTCGTCTTTTTTTTTTTTTTTTTTTTTTTTTTTTTTTAAACTACTACACCAAATAAATACTGATTTGTTTTGCTAATCTTCATTTCTCTGTTTTGTCTGATTTAATCATCTAATATGCTCTGATTTTTGTCCCCAGGGTCCTAGCGCCAGTGCCTACGTCACTTACATTCGATCAGAAGATGCCCTCAGAGCTATACAATGCGTTAACAATGTTGTAGTAGACGGCAGAACACTTAAGGTAAACTATTATGAAGAACAATTTACTTTCAGTTTGGGCAGTTTGTGATTTTGATTCGATATAGATTAATTGGAGCCTATCAGGTACAGTATGTGGCAAATCTCTCAACTAATGATGTAAATTATACAGTTGTTACATCACTATAATATTATAGATTAAAATGAACTGATTTGAATGGGGAAAAAAAAACATTTTAAATGGTGGTTATCATTAAAAACATGAAAGATTTATTCAAACATTTAATACTGATAACAGGTTAAGAGAAAATACATTGAATATGCAATATAGTGCATATATTTAACAAAATGCTCCTCTAGAGTTCATTTTTCTAGCTTACTAATGGGTTTATGGTCATTGAAAGGGTTTTCTGAGGTAATTGTAACGTTATTTGACATTTTTTACAAGCTGTTTTGACATCTTTCGGCGATTGAAACACTGATTGATTACATGTGATATGATACAGATTTTGGTAAGTTGTAGTGTATCTTTCAACATACCTTCTGATGTTCATTCATGTTTATTTTGTGCTGTAACTAGTAGTTATGCGGTAGAGATGATCAGTCACATGGGCTCCGATTCTTGATATTAAGATTCTTCAAAATAAGAATCGATTAAAAGTGAGAAATCTGTATTTTTTTTTTTTTTTTACCCAGCCCTACTTTCAGTACTTGTACAATATATCTAAATACTACTTTTTTTTTTTTCTTTCTTTTTCATGCAGGCTTCTTTAGGTACAACAAAATACTGCAGTTACTTTCTAAAAAGCATGCAGTGTCCCAAACCAGACTGCATGTATCTTCACGAGCTGGGAGACGAAGCTGCTAGTTTCACAAAAGAAGAAATGCAGGTAACGTTGCAGCCTCCTGCAACCTCTTTACTGATGTTGATGGACTTTCATCTGAACTCTTAACATTTGACATTGCAGGCAGGGAAACATCAGGAATATGAACAGAAACTCTTACAGGAGCTCTACAAAACAAACCCAAACTTCCTGCAGAACTCAGCAGGGGAGAAGACAAAGGGCAAATCAGGCACATCACAGAGGTTTGTACTCAATCATACCACAGCAGCGCCAATAAAAAAAAGTATTCATTTCTATATTTATTTATTCAGAAATAACATGCATTGGCATATGGGAATTTTTTTTTTTTTTTTTTTTTTTTTAATATGATAAAGAATTAGTATGTGTTCAAACTTTAAATATTATAATTAAAATAATCATTATAACCAAAAAAAGTCATTATAATCTAGTCATTTATGTTTTAATTAAGGATTGAAAAGTATCCAAAAAGCATAAAAATATTTTCTTTGTTTCCTCCTTTATGTTCAAAGTTTTTATATTGCGTTAAGTAGATGGAGCATCTCATTGTTTAGTTGTTAATCTTGCATTTGTATCCTGACCCACAGTTCCAACAGTAACAACAAAGAGGCGTGGCCTTCGTTACAAACCACAGGGAAGACGCCCAATGGGATTCCAGAACACCATAAGACCCCATCCCTAGATGGCGGCTCGGACTCTGAAAACATGACTCCAGACGGTCCGGACACAGAGCTGGGCCTTGGCCCCATCGCTGGGCTGCCCCCCTTCACATCAAACTGTGACCCTGTCAGGTAGCCAGCCTGTGAACTTCTGCCCTGTTCCTTATTCTGTCAGCCTTTTTCTTTGCCAAATTGTCTGAAACATTTCATCATCTTATTCTCAAAGACTAAAAGGCACCAAGGTTACAGTGTTCAAGACATTGTTGGATGGTAATACAAACGCTGAATACTCTAGAAAGAGAATGTTTTTGTGGGATTCATTGTACTGTTTTAAACATTTTCAAAATGAAAAGAAAAAATTAAGCATTTAATTTGTTTGTAAAATTACACCTTTTTCTTTGACATTTATGACAATTAAGAATGTTTTCTTCCAAACATCTTAAAGTGGTAGTCACCCAGAAAGATCATTATTTACGCAACCTCATGTTGTTCCAAACTTGTAAGAATTTCCTGCATCTTCGGAACACAAATATTTTTAATGAAATCTGTGATATTTCTGTCCCTCTATTGACAGTCTACACAAGTGACACTTTGACGCTTCAAAAAGTTCATAGAGAGATCGTAAAACTAATCCATATGAATTAAGTGGTTTAGTCTAAATTTTCTGAAGAGACATGATCGCTTTATGATGAACAGATTGAATTTAGGCTTTTATTCACATATAAACATTCATCAACTCACACATCAGATATGGTATATGGAAGCTCAAGCATGTTTGCTTGACGTGTGAGAACCAATGAGGTTCATTCTCGTGTGTTACGCAGCACTTTTGAGCTTCCGCAAGAGGTTTGTCCTTGTGTGACAAGCAAGTATGGTTGAGCTTCTGGTTATGTTCGCTGATAAATGTTTATATGTGAATAAAAGCCTAAAATTCATTCTGTTCATCATATAAAGCAATTGTGTCTCTTCAGAAAATTTTGACTAAACCTCTCAAATCATATGGACTAGTTTTATGATTTATTTATGAACATTTTGAAGCGTCAAAGTGGTAGTTGCGTAGACTATCAACAGAGGGACAGAAATCTCTTAGATTTCATTAAAAATATCTTCATTTGTGTTCTGAAGATGAACGAAAGTCTTGTGGGTTTGGAATGACGTGAGGGTGAGTTCATTATGTCTGAATTTTCATTTTTTTGGGTGATCTAACCCTTTAAGGCATTTTTATTTTTTAACGAAAAGTTTGTCTTTCTAATTAATCTCATTGGTATAGTGCTTGTAGTATATGAATGTAATTGATTCTAATGTTTTTATTATTTTTCTGCAGCCCGAGTAACAAACCTTCAGATTGCTTCAGTATAAGTAATGGAGAAACATCACAAGTAAGTTCCTGACTGCCTGTTCGTTCTTTACCTTTTAGAATGGCAAGCTGTACACCTAAATGTTATCTGAATCACTTTTCTTTTATTAGGGCAGTTATTAATGTTTTAACATGAGGTAAAAACACATCATCATGATGATGATTTTTTTTTTTTTCCCTTACCTAAACTCTTCAGATTCCTGGCAACGACTCTCCATCGCCCCCTCCTGGCCTGACCAAGCCGTCTCTAGTGGTGCCTATTTGTGTAGCAGGGCTGACAGTACGTTCGCCTTTCGAAGGAGCAGCAGCCGAGTCACAATCACTCTTTTCAGACAACAGCAACTTCCGGCACCCCAATCCCATCCCCAGTGGCCTGCCCAGCTTTTCCAATTCCCTTCACAGCAACTCTGATTGGCCCACTGCCCCAGAACCACAGAGCCTCTTCACGTCAGGTACCCAGACCCGTATAGACTTACTCATTCACATGTATGAGCAAAATATGAAATGTACACTTATTTGTCTTCATTCTGACAGATACCATACCAGTGTCGTCCTCTACGGACTGGCAAGCGGCCTTCGGTTTCGGCTCTTCGACCAAGCAGCAGGATGACGACCTAGGCTTTGACCCCTTTGACGTCACCCGTAAGGCACTGGCTGACCTTATAGAGAAAGAGCTCTCAGTGCAGGATAACGCCTCCTTGCCTATGACCGCCACAAAGTCAGCGCCAGTCTTCCCCCATGGGCCTTTACTCGGCCCGCTCCACAACGCCCCCTCCATGAAAAGCCCACTTCAGCCTCCTACGGCCTCACACTTTGCCCCAAACTCCAGCCTGCCCTCACGAGGCTTCTCCCAGATCCCACACCGCGCCGTCTTCAACTCCTTCAGCTTTCCCGGCCAGACGCAGACCTCTCGCCACAGTTGGATGGGTATGCCCATGCGCAATAACCTCCCGCACTTGAATCACACCGGGCCCCCTTCTGCTGCCCAGCATAGCAGCTTTTTGGACTTGAACTTGGCGCAACAACATCACAGTACAGGGCTTGGAGGTATCCATATGACAGGTAAGTGTAAACCGGTGCTGGGATCTGTGTGCACGTGCATATCAGTTACAAATTTATAGTGTTATGTATGTATGTATATATGTATGTGTGTGTATAATAAATATATATATATATATATATATATATATATATATATATATATATATATATATATATATATATATGAAATATAATTTTTAATGTTTTTAAAAGAAGTTTCATCTGCTCACCAAGGCTGCATTTATTTAATTAAAAATACAGTAAAAACAGTAATATTGTGAAATATTATTACAATTTAAAATAACTGTTTTCTGTTTGAATATATTTTATAAAATAATTTATTCCTGTGATCAAAGCTGAATTTTCAGCATCATTACTCCAGTCTTCAGTGTCACATGATTCTTTAGAAATCATTCTAATATGCTGATTTGCTGCTCAAGAAACATTTATGATTATTATCAATGTTAAACAGTTGTGTTTTTTTTTTTTTTCAGGATTACTTGATGAATAGAAAGTTCAAAAGAACAGCATTTATCTGAAATACAAAGCTTTTGTAACATTATACACTACTGTTCAAAAGTTTGGGGTCAGTAAGAATTTTTATTTTTATTTTTTTGAAAAGAAATTAAAGAAATTAATACTTTTATTCAGCAAGGATGCATTAAATCGATCAAAAGTGACAGTAAAGACATTTATAATGTTACAAAAGATTATATTTCAAATAAATGCTGTTCTTTTGAACTTTCTATTCATCAAAGAATCCTGAAGAAAAAAAAAAAGAAAAAAAAAATATTGTACACAAATATTTTGTACAATTGTACACAATAAATGTTTCTTGA
The DNA here is from genome assembly GCA_037950665.1 of Hypophthalmichthys nobilis. NCBI lineage: Eukaryota > Metazoa > Chordata > Actinopteri > Cypriniformes > Xenocyprididae > Hypophthalmichthys > Hypophthalmichthys nobilis. Next base: position 9,514,065 of record CM075489.1, on the reverse strand, counting down.
GCAGCAGATCAGCATATTAGAATGATTTCTGAAGGATCATGTGACACTGAAGACTGGAGTAATGATGCTGAAAATTCAGCTTTGATCACAGGAATAAATTACTTTATAAGTAATAAATTAAATTACTTTACTCTAGTTATTTTAAATTGTAATAATATTTCACAATATTACTGTTTTTACTGTATTTTTAATTAAATAAATGCAGGCTTGGTGAGCAGACGAAACTTCTTTTAAAAACATTAAAAAACTTACCGTTTCCAAACTTTTGACTGGTAGTGTGTGTGTGTGTATAAAATAAAATGTTTTTTTTTTTTTTATTTAAAAGCATTTTAAATGAAAACAAAATGATAACAATAATACAAATTAAATAAAGTATAATAGAAATGACTAATATAAATATTAGTAAAAAAATAATATATATACACTGTTGGGGAAGATATTTTTAAAAGTAATGTTACAATATTGCGTTACTCCCTGAAAAAGTAATAAATTGTTGTATTTTTCTATTTTTGTCACATGTAAAGACCTTTTCACACCAAAAGTGAAATGAATAAGCCTCAGGCTTAAGGAAGTGCAAGCTTACTCCTGATTTCTCTCAACTTGGGTACAGGATAGGTGTCAGTCTCTAAATGGGAAAACAAAGTAACTTGCAAATATTTTGTTGTAAATGTAAAAGTAATGCGTTACTTTACTAGTTAATTGGCAAAAGTAATCTCATTTCGTTACGCGTTACAAACACTGTGTGTATATTTATTTATTTATGTATTTTAAATTAACTTCTAATAATATCATATTGCATACATGCAAATGCTTTGTTTGCATTATGGGTATCTGTCATTGCAAACTCAGCCTCTGGTGGGCAGTGTGGTACAATTTTCATATCATTCAGGAATGTACATCATCAGAGCTCCAACATAGAAGGTTCTGGTGATTGCCAAGGACTGTGAAACCTCATGATTTGAAGTATAGCAGTGAGATCGATGTCACATTTAGTGCTGATATAAATTGTAGAGCATGTAATCATCATCCCCTGAGGACACCTTCATGACAGGGCTGCAGTGTGCGTAATGCATGATTCTTTCTTACTGCCTACTTTCTTAGTTTTATCATTTTAGGTATGTTTCTGTGGTTCATGAGCTGGACTTGTGACTTTAATAAGTGCTTTTATTTAAAGTAGCCAGTCTAACCAGATTAATTCAGTTTGACTTGAAAAAGCAGATGATTCTCCTACTCTGTGCCTAAACTAAAACAAAGATTAATGTTTACAAAGATAAATTTATGTTTTTCTGATGTGAGAACAGCCCGTAACTCTAAAGAAAATATCAAATACCATTATTATCTGTCTGAGGAGAAAGTACTCAGACGGGGGAAGAGGTTACAGTTTGACATTTCAAGTCCTTACCTGAACCTGTCAGCTAGGAGCAAAGCTGTAAATATCAAATATCATAAAACACGTCATATTCAGTTCAGATACTATAACAACATGGACAAGTAAATGTTAGGACTGAAGATGCATTTAAGGTGATATATAAAAATCAGTATTTATTAGGCAAACAAATATGCATCTCATTTGGGTTGTCAGCATTAAAGTGAACAGATGTAGCTAGTAAAACTAGAACAACTAATTTCTCTAATTTCAAAACATGTTGAACAGCTGCATTTAACTACAAACATAAAACACTGCAAGCGAATTACTGAAATCAGGTTTTATAGCATTTTTTGTACTGTATGGCTGTTTGTTTGACAGAAGTAGCTTATTACTGTAAAGCAGCTGAAACTGAAAAATGCATTTACTCCCCAACTCCATCCTGAATTGATCTTTCAGGATTTCAGTTCATTTAAATAGAAAGTGTTTCCTTGCGGTCTAGCTGTAGGGCTTTTTATGTGAAACGATCTAATCTGCTGACACTGCTGTTGAAGTGTAGCATTTTTTAACATGCTGTTTGTTTCTCAGCATGCCTCTACTTTTTAAGATTAGATTAACTTGTATTTCAGTTGGTGCAAAAGAAGGGATGGGAAATTGGAAGTGACCTTAGGCTTTCATTACTCATAAAAACAATGAATAACTAGCATGACTACTGGCTTCATTTCTGACTCCGTTGTGCTGTGCACTGTATTTTATGTTTGTTTCTTCAATATGTGAGTCTCCGTGAGAGAAATGGTCTTCCCTGTTTGAAATGGTGTCCTCCAGAGGATGCAGCTGCCCAGGACCTGGGAGGAGAATGTTGCATTATTTATGAAGAAAAGTCGAGATACCAAAATAGGCTGGAGTGCCAACACATGCAGTCTCATAACTTGTTAGAAGTGTGTTTGAGTGAGAGAGAGGTTTTTTTTGTTTGTTTGTTTGTTTGTTTGTTTTTTGTTTTTGTTTTTTTGCTGATTTATATATTTAATTTGCGTTAACGAAATTATAATGTACATAGTTACAGAAATTGAATATTTAATTTACTAATTTTTATTTACTTAAATTTATCCAAAAATAATTAAAAACAGATATAATAATAATATTCAAAAAAGTTGATAAGTTGATGCAATTATCAGCTGATATTACTAAATATCAGCATGGTCTAGAACTGGACAGTAGTGTGTGTGTGTGTGTGTCTTTTATTATTTAGACTGCATTTATTTGATCAAAAATACAGTAAAATATGCTATATTGTGAAATTTTTATTACAATTTAAAATAATTTTTCTATTTGAATACAATTTATATAATTATCAGAAATCATTCAGATATGCATATTTTCTGTTCAAGAAACATTTCTTAGTATTATCAATGTTGAAATCATAAATGTCAAAGAAAAACATTTATTTGAAATAGAAGTCTTCTGTAATATTTATAAAAGTCAATTTTGATTAATGCATCCTTGTGGAACAAAGGTATAAGAATAACTTTGAAACTTTTAAGTAGTGTATATATAACATTTTTAATAGTTCTCATTATAATTTTATGTAGCTTGTATGACAGACTTGCGCTGCACGTTATACTTGACGGCATTTTTTCTTTTTGAAGTGATTCCAATCATATTTCCAGCAATTAAAACCATCAAGGTGAACAATGCGCATCTGAAGTGTCTCAGCTGGAGGAAATAATACATTATTTATCGGCTTTAAGATATCAACCAAATTTTCTTATCGGATCGATAACGATAACATTCAAATGAACATATATTGGCCGATTCCTATATGGTGGCCAATATATCGTGCATCCCTAATTTTTTATTGAATTTCCAGCCAAATTAACTGAGATATAAGTTGCCACGGTGATTTGTGCATTTTTTTTTAATGTTTTATTAACATAACATAACATACCCTAGCCTAGCTGATCAGTTGCAAAGCAAACATTCACTTAAAGTCGAATGATGCAAAAACACCTACTCTACAACCTTTACAACCCCTCAAGAGAAATTATGTTCCTTCTCTTTGCTGCATTGAGTTTAGCTTTTGTCCCATCCACATAAATAAAACATGACACTTGTTTATCTGAGTATGCAAATGGGAACATGGGTGATTGTGTTAATGCCTGACACACTTGGCTAGACAAGCATTTTCCAATCAGAAGTAAGAACTGTGGAGGGCTTTAAAAAGAACACCTCCTTCACCCTATTCAACACCTCATTCATCTTATCTCCTTCAGAGGTGTTTCATTAAAGCCCAGTCCCCTTCAAGTGTTGATATTGAGTGTCTAGATTCTCATATTGGCTCATTCTCACACTTGACTTGACTAGGTTTGGCGGTATCGACTACAGAACCAATTCAGTGTTTCCCAAGTGAGTGTGTCACTTCCTCTGTGTTTGAGGCTTGATCACCCTTAATTTGGTACCTGAGGAAAAAGAATTGGTCACGGAGAAAACACCTACTATATTATAATGAAATATTTGTGATTTGTGTTGTGTGCAGGAAATTTTTAGCTGTGATACATACACTTGAAAGGCCAATGGAGAATCAATGGAGAAACTTCCTTTTTGAATTAAAATGTAGTTACTACATCTACCAGCAGGGGCTAACTGGCCCATGCTAACCAGCCAAACCTTGAACCCTTGGTTGAGACCCATTAAGTCACATTTTAACTGACTAATGGAGTAATAAACACATTGCTGACTTTGCAGCATCCAAAGTTTGACCCCTTCCCACACTCAGAGGGGGGGCTCCGTCTGCTCCTTAAATTGCCATATTGCAAAATAATGAAATTAGAAGCATGGCCTGTTTGACAGTATCGGTGTTGCTGGTGTCTTGGCCAGTTTCACCTCTATTGTCTGAAGACCTTTTAACAGCAGGCTGTCCCAGTAGACTCCATCTTGCTGGTACACTTGCTGTTTGGGTTAAGGCTGGACTATAGAGCTAAAAAAAAATTATGTGATGGCAATATTCAGAATGAATTTTCCTAAAAGGTGTATTATTTTTCTTAAACAAATTGATTCCAATTACCATGTTTATTCAAAATGTTTAATGCAAGAAATATAATGGCATTAAAAAATAATTGAAAGTGATTTTAACTAAACAGTTTAAATTTAGATTTAATTTGAATATTTAAATTTAATTTATTTTTATTTGAATGAATTTTATGAATATACAATAAAGTAAAGCACATATTTGTAATATTTACCTTAATTTATTTCTACTAAAACATTTTATTGCTATTTTGTACTTCCTTGCAGAGATTTGGTGAGTGATGCAATTAAATTTTTGAATCAGTGTTTTTAACAAAATTATTGAACAGGACCGTTTTAAAGAAATTCCCGACCCTCTGCTTTTTTTCTAATGAGTTTAAAAAAAACTGATTATAATGAATATACAGTCAAACCAAAAATTATTCAGACATTTTTTATATATATATATATATATATATATATATATATTTTTTTTTTTTTTTTTTTTTTTTTTTTTTTTACTAGTGGGTGCAGGACACTATAGTTCATTTATGTAAGTGAGGATAGCAAAATAAAGTAAACTGTGACATATTATACCCAACATTTCCTCATACAGTGGACTACCAGTAAAATTGATAAAAATTTGGGACCAAAATTATTCAGACACTTTGACCTGACTATGTTTTGCTTAAGTGTTATCTGACATAATTAAGATTATTTTTTTCTGACACAGTTTAACTCTGAGATCTTGTCATATTTTATTACCATGTTTTTAAACTATAGTGAATAAACTGTATTAATGAATGAAATTTATTCAGACACCTTGAACATTTTGGTTTGACGTACGTCTTATTTTGAAACTTTCTGGAAGTTATAAATGACAGTTGTCCCAGACAGTCGATTTTCTTTGCTGGACCTAATTTCACATGTTGTATCACTCCACAATCTTTTTTTTCCCCTCACATATTAAAATAACTTACACTCAAATTAATGACAATGAATTATATAAGCCAGTCCTCATGTTGATATTTTTATGGCCAAGTTTTCACCTCTTTATATGTTGCACAGGGAAGGAAGGCTTTGAGGGAAGCTGATTTAAAAGGTGCCCAGAGAAGTTTGCTGAGTCTTAAGTCAAGCTCAGAGGCTAAAGGCTTGTTTTTTTTTTTTGTTTTTTTCCCTGCCAGGGTTGTTATCTTGTTCATTCCATTCCCCTGTCTTTGCAATTCTTCCTTGTTTGTCCCTCTCTCTCTCTTTCTCTCCATTTTCCCCCCTTCATCATCTTTGCTGCTTGGTTTCTCCATCCCTGTGGGCAGAAGCAAACCTTAGGAGAATACTGGTCTGATTAGAGAAGAAAAGGTTTATTTTGGCCTGGGTCCAGCTGAAAGAAGCTCTGCATTACTGAAGCCGCACGTCTCTCCTCCAGTGTGACACAGAGAAAAAAATAAATGAGAAACTAATTGAATAATAACGGGACTGTAAAGAGCTTTATAATGATTGTTCCTCCATTAGAAAGGGCAAGTAGACTCAGAAGGGAGCCAAAGATCACCTGTTATTTTTGCTGAATCAAGTATAAATCATTATTAAAGTAGCAGCTATTAATATGCAGTCTAGCTTTGATAAATGCTGTTTTTTTGATGCTATATCTTGAATGAAATGCAAGAGAATTCAAATTGTGTGTTTGTTAGGGCTGTCAATCGATCGCCAGTCGTTATATGCCAAATAATTAATCAAATTAATCACTTGATTTGATTGCGTCACATTGAGTCCTTTTCACAGCGTGAACCTTGCGTTTTTAATTTTGTCAGTCTAAACATAGTCCTACTTTATTGTTGCGCTCATTTCAGCTGTTTGAGTGTTTTTGTTTTTCACAATTTGATTTGAAAATTAATCACCAAATTAACACAACTAGCAGCACTTGTTTTTGTGTTGTACAAGTAAAATGTTGAAACTGATAATTGCTTTTTCTTTCTTTTTCTCCATCTCCTGTTCATCTCTCCTGTTGTCCCCCCATCTCTTCTTTTCTGGTGCCTTTGTACACTTGGGTGTTTGGATACCCTACCATTACCCTCCCAAACAGAAAACAGCGCCTCAGTAGAAAGTCTAAATGTGAAGGAGTGGCAGGACGGGCTCAGAGCGCTTTTACCCAACATCAACATCAACTTTGGTGGACTGCCCAGCTCCTCCTCATCCTCATCTTCATCATCCTCCTCCTCTTCTAGCGTGAACCACACGGGCGGCATCTCACACAGCCTTAGCTGGGACGGCACAGCCAGCTGGATGGACCCCGCTATCATCACAGGTACAGACTGCAATACACTCAACAAAAATTTGCCTTGTAAAGTGCCCCCAAATTTTGATAGTTAATAATTATTTTCTTCTCTTTTTCACCTGTTATTCTCTTGCCTAGTTAAAGTCTATAATAAATAAAAAAATCGATTATGTACACAAAAATACGAATATTAAATGTTAACATTTGAATATATTTCATTACTTTTCACTATTTAATATTAATAATTAAATGATGATAATACTTTTTTTTTTTTTTTCTTCCATCTTTTCTGATGTTGTGTGAGTAATTCTAATGGGATTAAAATCACAAAACACATTTGTGAAACAACAAATTTACCTGACCTCCTCAGGAAAAACTAGGCTCGTTCAAATTGTGCCTTCGGGAGCTAAAATGAATAATGCATTTAGGCCTTTTAAACATTTATACTGTAACCTTTTCACTAAAAATGTCAGAGATGTAAAGCCATTCTAAGGGCCACAGAAGAGGGCACACGTTTCAGATCAGTTCGATCTCCTGCACTTTCAGGCGGTCTGAAGCATCCATGTGGACTAAATCAGACATCACACAAAAATACTGCACAAACACCAACAATCAATATACAAAGTGATTAAATACGCAATGTACATTTATAGCGTTCTTCTTTATCTTATTGTTCAAGCAACATTTTCATTTGGTCCTTGATAGACACAAACTAAATTGTGCAGATACATTTGTAATCAATACTTCAAGCAAAGTTTTGCCATTTTTCTCTCCCGGGTTGAAGGGAAATAGCAACGTCGTATCTGTTGCTCCCTAAGGTCGAAGTTGCAATCTGTATGGATGTCACAGATGTTGTCTGGGTGCTCTCAGTGGCTGCCTGCAGCATCTATCATCCACAGGGGGTTTAGAATTAATAGCTCGCAGCAGGCTGCCATGTTTTAAGTGGTGCAAAAGCACCCAAAAACACCCTGTTTCCTTATGTAATTAATCCCATTATGGCGAATGATTTAAAAATGTCCTCAATGTCGCCTACATGATAAATGGATTCCTACTCAACTGTAGAGCGATGGATTTGTTGACAGCAAGCAAACTGTTGCTCAGTCCTGTTTAGCACGGTATGCGGTTATGTTTGAAGTGATTTATTTATATCTGTCAGGGATATTCATGATTTATGTTTTCATAACTTTAACTGTTTGTCAATCTCTTTATTCAAAATACATTAAAATGTGATTCATTTCCCCCCATGGCGTAAATAAAAAAATAAAAAATAAAAATTCAGGGTGTCCTCATATCATAGCTTCATTAAAAGGATTAAAGAAAAATCTTAAATATACAGTGAAGCAGTTTTGTTAAAATATTGTTAGTTTTGTAAGTCATGAAGACAATTATATTGTAGAGAGGACTCTTGCAGGCTAATCCTTTTAATACAAAAGTTAACTTAATAAACTTTAATAAAATTAATTTAAACATTTTAAATATGTTGACCCTAAGTTTTCTTATCACTTTGTACCTTTTAGGTATCCCAGCATCCTCAGGCAACAGTCTGGACTCTCTGCAGGATGACAATCCTCCCCACTGGCTCAAATCCTTGCAGGCGCTCACAGAGATGGATGTCCCTTCTGGCTCCACAGTGCCCCCTCAGCCCCCACACAGCGGCCCCTTCGGAGCCCAGTACCCCCACAGAGCCGGCTGGACCCCTTATCCAACCACAGCCACGGCCAACCCCGCCACCCAGTTCCACTCACCTCCCCCAGGCTTCCAGACCGCCTTCAGAGCCTCAGCTCAGGCCTCCACAGATCTGCTACAGAGTGCCGGCATGGACCGCCATTAGGAACTGTGAAATCCTATTCCCCTTATCCGAAGAACAGCCGGCAAACACGGCAGATGAATCAGTACAAAGCTATTAACAAAATAACAAGATTATGTATTGTTTTCTCTCTTCCATCTTGCACTCATTTTTGTCCCTTTTCCTGGATTTGTGTTTCCCCTTGGTTCAGTCTTTCTTTTTCCTTGTTGCCCTAGTGCTCTGTTCCAGCTTTCCCAATTCAAATGGTCACATAAACAAGCCAGTTGTTGCAGCAAAGCATAACAAGTAGGGTATTACAAAGTCCTTAGTAATACGTAACATTAACGTCAGTACATCATTTTTGGAACTCTACATACCAGTACTCAAAAACAAAAAGGCATCATCAATGATGTGTTCTCCAGAAATTCCATTGGAACCAAATGGAAAGAATCAAACGAAAAGTGTCTTGATTTAGAAAATAAGAATCTGCCTTCAAAGCTAAACCAAAAAGAACAGCACCTGTTCATCCATCTGCACAACAGAGCTACTTCCTGTGAGAGTCCTTAAAGCCATGCCGCTAAGCAATCAAGTAGATATCCAAAATCAAAACAGGGCTTCAAATTTTTTTTTTTTTTTGATCAAAGGGTACTTGACTTCCATTATTCTGACGGATCAAAGGCATAATGATGGCAAAGCAAAAAGCACTTTTACCAAGGATCTTTGGCCTTTAACTTTGTTCTACCTTTCTGCGCCCTTGTTAAAAGGGAGATGCATTTTAGGGGTCATAAACGTGGTGCCCACTCTCAACGCGGCATTTAGCTGTAGATGGATGCAGGCCTTTGCCTTTGACCCATCCGCCAAATTGCCTAGTTGGTCAGGGGGTCTTCCGCTTTAGATCGCATCACCGCGGTTAACCTCTGTATCAGAGGGCGGCACGTTGCGAAATTAAGAGGAATCGAGAGCTGGGTAACACCGACCCCTTTCAAGCGCAGGGCTCGTGTAGCACACGGGACGCCACCGTGTGGTGTTTCTCATAGCTGCCTCGATGTACGTGGCCTAATCAGTGTTTACGCTCCGACTATGCTCCCTGAAGAAACTTGAAGGTGTGCGAGGTGTACAGAGTTTTAGGAAATAGATCTAGAGTCAGTGAAACAATGTTTTTAAGTGTGAATGCGTAGCGTGAAACTTTCCTCTGAACGACAGTGGAAAACTTGCATTTGGTGGGTGTGTGGAGAAAATAATCAGGGTTAAAGGGCTTTTCGAAATTCATGAGGGTGATTATGTTGATGTGATTATGCCGTTTGTGTCTGTAGCAGTTACTTTGCACGTTTGTTTTTTTTTTTTTTTTGGTTTTGGTTTTTTTTTTCCCCACAAAAGCGATAAAAGGGAAAGCTGGGATAGCGGCTCTACTGGGCAACTTAGGTTCTGGCAATACACAGGGGTCTCGTCCGGGACCGTTAACACTGTTTGTCACTCCTACTCCCCCCCCCAATTACCTTCTCAGTTTTCCTTTAATGGTCTTAATCCTGTATCAGCTGTGTAGGTTACTGCCGACCGTTCGGTATTCAACAGTATTCAAGAGGAATGGATAAATTAATCTCGACAACAGTGACGAAACCAGTACAGTTTAACTTTGGGTTTTACACAGTGCTAAAATGTAAGAAAAATGAAGAGCTGAAGGAAATTGTACCTCTCTACAGGTCTGGAGGAAAATAAAAACTAAATCTTAAATAAAACATGAAATGCCATGCTTGAGTTGAAGTGATCTTTCTCGTTTTTGTCTGCCAAGCTTTAGCTTTCTTTCCACCCATCGCTCTGAGACGTGATGAAAGGCGGCGATGGGCTCTGTCGCACATTCTCATGCTACCCCGCAAGTGCTCGGACACATCCTCCTCATTTGCGTCAGCACTTGTCTGTGCTTGCTCCTTTGAGAGATCAGGTCTGGAAGAGGGTTTGTGGCACTTTGCCTAATTTTTTTTTTTTTTTTTGTTCCCTTTAGTGGGTGTCAATACCAACCTCCAGTGCGCAAGTGTTCAAATACGTTCTGTGCAGCCCAATTAACTTTATCTCAGTAGAGGCAGCGGCTCCTAGATAATGTCAAGAGTGCATTAGGCGTTTGCAGCGAGCTTACCGAGCGCTCTTGCTTTCAAACGCTCAGCAGAGCCACTCTGTCATGCTCTCATGCCTAAATTACTGCAGTGCTGATCTAATTGGCAGTGTAAGCTGCCAACAAATATGCAATACTGAAACTGCAGCAACTGGGCATGTGCTTTCTCCAGGGCCTCAGTTACAATGACCCAAATACGTAATGTGTTTATACATAGCATAGTTGAGTCTATATATATATATATATATATATATACATAATAGAGACTGAATGATTGAGTGGCTCATTTCCATTCTATCACCTTAAGATGATTTGCATATGTATAGCAGCGCTATTTAATGGTGTAATTAGTTCAATGAGGCAGGACCTGAAATCGCTCTAGTCTAGTCAAGTGGTTCTCAACTGGTTTTGCTTCTTTTTTTTTTTTTTTTAAATCATACCGGAAATATGCAGATGAAATACTGTACTAAAATACTCCTGTGCAACTTATTCAACAGCACAATCCTAAATCTACAGCACTAAAGAGAGAGTGTGACCAGTGTAGTGTGAACAAATTATTCCGTTTCTTAGTTCGATTGACTCCTAGTTCAGCTGGCTGTGAGACTTAAATTAATGTAGTTACTGACTAGTTGAACTTCGTGACAGTGTATTACTATAGATAAACATCATGCTTTTGGCCAGTAATATCTTTTTTTTTTTTTTTTTTATGAATGAACTATGCTTAAGTATTTTTACTTAATTTTTGTTTGTTAATAAAAAAAAAAAAATAGAAATTAAAAAACTGTAACTAATAAAAATGACAAGCACAATTTTTTTTTAACTACAATTTAAAAAAATATAGCTGCAAGCAGCAATTAAGGGGCCAAGCACAAGGAAGGCACAGTAAGTTATTCCAGCATGGCTGGGAGCATCAGATCAACTGCAACAATGAGCAATTATAGACATATTAAGATTATTTCAGGCAAAATGGCTGAATAATTATATATACAACCACTAGCAATATAATTTAATGATTTATCAGTTTTGGCCAATAGGTGGCGCTGTGAACAAATTGATGTGATGTGGTCAGAGTAAGGTGACAATGACACATGCAGAGTTTGATGTCAGCTTTGCTCAATACAAAAGAATACAGCCTCAGTCGTTTTGGCATCATGCCATCAGATTTGTTGATGTAGTTTACAAAAACGGTTTCGTATATTGACATAAATTCCACAACTTTTTTTCTGGCATGGGCTGAAGATGATCTAAACCAATTATGCTTAAAATTGGACCAACAGAGAGGAATTCAAAAAAGTAGGTTTTCAAAGAAAATCAAAATGGTGGACAGGAAGTTTGTCCGACTATGGCAAAATTGGTATCTATGTTCTTGGCATGACCCAAAGAATCTAATAAGACCATTACAATAGGCAAAACTAATAAAAAGCTATTAGTATTTTTTCAAAATTTCATTATAATTTTTGACCACAATGTCTCAAAACTTTGAGTATCTTCAGTGTATGGTGCCGAAGACGTACTAAGTTTCGTAACGATACGCCAATGTAAAATATAGCATTACATTTGTAAAATATTGCATTTTATGACACAATTTAAAATGGCTGATACCCAATTTTCTCATATCGGCCATTTTGGGCATCGTTTGACTCTGCATGTTGTCCCGATGGCAGTTTTTGCATTTTTGGCCAAACCATTCAGAAGTTATAAGCAAAAATAGCAATTTTCCTTATCTCCTGACCACTAGGTGGCACTGCTCTGAAACCCTCAGGTCATGGTTGTCATAACATATACACCAAGGCCAGAATATGCTAAAGCATTGTGGAGATATAGCCTAAGCATTAATGTCCAGTCTTTCGTGTGTTATTAGAGAATGGTTTGATGAATTAACTTCAATTCCATAACTTTTTGTCAGCATGGTCTGAAGATGATCTGGTTCAATTTTTGTGAAGATCAGAGCAACGGTCAATGGAAAATTAAAAATGGCAGAAAAACTTTCATGATGGAAAATGACGTCATAGGGTGCAATCGAATCGGAGGAAAAAAGAATTTTGTTTCTGGAGTTATTAGCATAAACGTGAATACAACTTTGGACAGTTGATGGAGTTGAAGGGATTGAGTTAGACTCCAAATTTACTATGATAACAGTTCATACGGCCCTCTATCTGTGTGTCAAATTTCATAACTTTTCCTTAGATTTGAAGTGTAAGAAGAACCGCACCGATTACAATAGGTGTCTATGCACCTTTGGTGCTTGGCCCGTAAAACAGAAAATATAAAAAAAAATTCAAACGAACTAAAAATATTAATAAATATAATTGTATATAAATAATACTGGAAGTAATGCTAATCTAAATCACAACCTAATCATATTTTTGATCTGGTTCCTGCGGCTCTTAAAAAGTCTTAATTGGCTCTTACACAAGTTAAGGCCTTAAAAAGGTCTTAAATCAGAGCAGAAAGACTTAAATTTATAAAGTTATGACATTAAATGTTGCATGCATTGCAAAAAAAATTATCTTTTGCAGTACTTTTGTCCTGCTTTTCTAATAAAAATATCTAAACATCTTTAAATCAAGATGCATTTACTTGATGCAAATGTAAAATTAAGTCTTGAAAAACTGAACAAAAAGTTATGCTTAAAACAAGAACATTCACTTCATTTGATCAATTTCACAGAAAACAAAACTATATTTTTAGGTCATTTTTTTTTTATCTCCAGTAAATGCATCTTGATTTAAGAATCTTCAGACAAATGGAAAACAAAACAAAAATACTGAGGAATAACAGCACTTTTGCTGTGTGATCAGAAGGTACAGTAAAAGATATTTCCATGTTCGAGTGGATTGATTCAAGCTACTTTTTTGTAAAATGAATTAAGAAGTGTTGCTAATACAACTCATTGTGTTTCTCCCTAGACATTTACATTTAGAGAACATAGTGACGTATTGTCTTTCCTTAAATTTTATTTAGTTGGTCTTAAAAAGGTCTTAAATGTACCTTCATAAAACCTGCAGAAACCATGTTTGATTCCTTTTCCCATTCAAAACCCATATTTTACATTGGGTCCCTTTCAACATTCGAAACGGTTGCATTTTAGTGTACAAATAGCAACAATGAAATTTTTAATGTGAAACTCAGTGTTTGGGTCCTAAATGTCTTTTTGAATGTTGATAGTTTCAATCTTTCAGCAACAAATAATTCACGTCATTGTGGGCAGCATGTTTTTCTTTGTTGCAAGTGAATCTCTAATTAATGTAATTGGATCATGTGGATTGTTTCCAACCTTTCCATGTCGTTGTGGACCTGACTGCAATAGAGTATGACTGGACTTCGACGTCAACAATAAAACATGTCAGAAGTGTTTTCTCTTCACTTTTAGAGCTTCATTAGCTGCATTGTATAATTAGCATTTTGCATTGTTTTTTCCCTTCAGATTAGGCCTGTGACCCATTTTGAGTCTCTATCCACAGTTGAGAAGCATTGTTCTGGCGTCTCTGAGCAGTGATCTAAATGATGTCTAGTTATAACGCTTGTGTTTCTGTCGCCCATCATAAACAGCAGGGTCGATACTCATTGTCTCAAGAGGCCTGATGGAGAACACACAGACCCATCCTAATCAGAGGTGCTTATTCATAGCAGCGCACTCGCTCTAAATGCATTCATGAAGTATTCATCAATCCTCAAACAGGCTTTTCATCTCTTTAAATGAGCCTGTAAGGTGTTTTTGTTTTGTACGTTCTTAGCCAACAATTCTAGTACAAGGGCTAGTCAGTTATTGCCTCCATCTCAGCTCTGTTATCACATTTGATGAGCTTGCCCTCTATTTTTCATCCTTGTACTTTTCTCTCTTGGACTTTCTCTGGATTCATTTCAATGGTTTGCACAGCTGATCAGATAATAACCTCATCATATTTGTTGCCATGGTGGTTTTACTTGCCTTAAATGTCAGCAAGTGAACTTCACTGATCTTTGTCTCACTAGACTGCTGTACTTTCAATTGTTTTTTTCTAGTTAAGCATTTTACGTTTTTTTTTTTTTTTTTTTTTTTTTTTTGGTAACACTTTACAAAATTGAACATTTGTTAACACCAGTTAATGAATTAACTAAAAATAAGCAATACTTTGACTTTAGTTGTCAAAAGTACCTACTTTGGTACCTAGTCGGTACTGAAATTTTAAAAATGTGACGCTTTGAGCAGATTTGTAAACATCTCTGATTGGCCATTGTGTTCACGGCTCGTCTGATATGTCTGTGATTGGCTTCAATGATCAACGCTTCAAAAACATTGTAAATAGTCATCAATGACACTCTTCACCGAGCGCTTACACAGATACACACGGGAGCGTTTGGTGTCTATCGCGGACCAGTCCGTTGATAGACGCCTGCTTTCAAATGCTCCCGCTTTTAAAACGCTTTCAAATTCGCTTCCATGTGCTTTCAAACGTTCCTGTGCGTTGATCATTGTAGCCAATTACAGACATATCCGATGAGTGCGAGAACACAATGGCCAATCAGAGGTGTTTACGAAACAGCGCTCAAAGCGTCAAACTTTTAAAATTTCAGTACCGACTTGGTACTGAGGTCGGTACTTTTGACATCTCTGCTAATCTAGGTTAATGTTCATACACGTTTTAACATTTAAAATTGTAGAAATTAATGTATTATGAACAAAAATGAACAGTGAAAAGTTACCAATAACTGTTATTGAATGTTTGTTGTTAGTTCATGATAACTAATGTTAACCAATTGAACATTATTGTAAAGTGTTACCCTTTTTATTTTTTTTTTTTTTTATTTTTGCAATATGACTTTTTGAATGCCTGGAAATATACACTCCTAAAGGTAAGTACAACACTCAGGTAAATATACAATACAAATAAACACAACAATGAGATTTTATTTTTGTAATGATATTACATTCCACAGTTTTAACATTTTCCAGGATTTATTTTCTCTCTTTTTTTCTTAAACATTTTTTTTTTTACATTTGTATTTTTTTTCAGGTACTCAACAGACACATTACTGATGAAAAAGACCCAATAAACCTTTAGTCTTCAGTGTCCCATTAAAAAGTTGCAGTTTCACCGATTCTGCTACTTTTTTCATTTATATTTTTACATTTTGAAGACAAAAATATTCCCACTCATGTTTCCCAACCCACCCCACTCAAAAAAAAAAAAAAAAACTGAACAAAGGCTGACAACTGTTGGCTGTGATGTAAACACATTTGTGTGAATAGTGTGTGGAGTGTTCATGAATAAGGGACTCTGTGATCCTGAGCCCGTTCATCACCTACATGGCCAATGCTTTGCCATCTTTCATTGAAGAGATTCCTTAAAATGCCCAGTAAGTGTTAGTTTTTATTCATTGCCATAGTTTTTTTTAAGACCGACTGAAATATTTCACTATAAGCATCAACAATGATCCATTTGAAGCTTCTGCAATTCACTACCTGCTTTCTGCCAATTAAAGTGTAATTAAAAGTGTTGAAAGAGCTGAAACTGCTCTTTCATGTCTTGATACTGAAGAAAGGAAAAATGTTTTTAAATATTATTACATGTAATTCTCAAGTAGGACCATGCAAGGATGGCGTTTTGGTTTGAGAGAAATGTGTACAACCAGCGGCTGACCCCATTTATGTCTTCGCCTAGGAGCGTAATCCGTGGACTGAAAGAAATATTTTCCTCCTAAGTGTGTCAAGGAACACTATCTTATATAAGACCAGATGGGCTTGTTGTGAGATGCCTTTGAAAACAGATTGTTATTGTGTATTTATGCACGTTTTCTGTTGCATGCACTTGCACATTGTAATCAAGCACTGTGGAGTTTGTGGGCTGAGTTTCGTCAATTTGTCTTTGGGCTCTGCTTCTGGAAAGTGTGAAGAAGTCTTCTGGAGTTCTTTGAGCGTGGCTGGGTGTTTATGTCATTTCATGGCCAATTGCATTGTCAGCATGCAACAATGTCTTTTTACTTGCATACTGCTACACAAATCACCCAGAGCACCCATAAATATGTCAGAAACCTCCTCTGAACGCTCTCAATGAAGACTGCTGAACTCATATTTCGTCATTGCAGAGTGGAGGAGGAGAAATTTCAGTCAGCTGTTGTTGTTTTTTGCCGTGTTTTTGTCGAAAGACCCCATGAAATGGTTTGACAAGTGCAGTTTGGAAGTTGTTGGGATGTTTAATTCTGAAATGGCTTTTACAGCCTTTAGTTTGCCACAGCTCTGCAAAACCTCACTTGGCAACCTGTATCACGAATTATGTAATGAAAACACTTTCAAAATGGATGACGACTTGATGTTTCTTTTGCAACCAATTGATGGCTCTTAAAGGAACTAAAGTAGAAGTATCAACGCAAACCATGATTCTTTGTTTATTGCTATTTAGAAGCAGGTGATGTTCATGATTTAGAGGGAAGCAACATTCATGTTTAGCTCCAATCCTAATTAAAGGTGCAATGTGTAATTTTTAGGAGGATCTATTAACAGAATTGCAATATAATATACATGACTATGTTTTCAGTGGTGTATAAAGACCTTAAATAATCAACTGTTATGTTTTTATTACCTTAGAATGAGCCATTTCTATCTACATACACCACAGGTCCCCTTACATGTCAAGTCGCCATTTTGTGCCGCCATGTTTCTACAGTAGCCCTAAACGGACAAAATGCTCTAAATGCTTGACTTGCTACCCTCTGCAGTCTCAGATGATCTTTGTCCTGTGTTGGCCACCGTAGCTTCTCTATGTTGCAATTCGCAACCTCACCTCTAGATGCCGCTAAAATTTACACACTGCACCTTTAAACACACCTGAAGCAGCCAATCAAGATCTTCAGGATTACTAGCAACTTCCAGGCAGGTTTTTGGAGCAGTTAAAAGCTAAACTCTGCGGGATTGGACACCCCTCTTTATATCTATGCGAGTGAAATGAAAGTCGGCAATATTTTGGTCTGTTATGCCAGAAGAGAGAAGGTTTTAAATAGTTTTTCCACAAGTT
Organism: Hypophthalmichthys nobilis; assembly: GCA_037950665.1. Lineage (NCBI taxonomy): Eukaryota > Metazoa > Chordata > Actinopteri > Cypriniformes > Xenocyprididae > Hypophthalmichthys > Hypophthalmichthys nobilis. The sequence continues at coordinate 9,496,539 of CM075489.1, read as the reverse complement.
TTGACCAATTTTCATTTCTAGTTTTCAACTTTTGTTTGGTCTTTTGTAATTTAAGGATTAAAATTATTTTTATAAAGATTGCACTCACAAAGAAGCGATTCATAAGCATTGAAATATTTTTTTGAGCGGAGCCTAATTGTGTGTACAGTTTTATGATTTTTTTAAAATTAATTTCATGACTATCAATTCCCTGATGATGATAATAGTTTTTTTAAAACTATATGAATCTTATCATCTTTCCATTTAAATCAGTTAAATCTTGGTTTTGTCAACGATTAGGAGTCATATTCAGAAATCTATCTCACAATTCTGTCAGTAGGCCATTGTGAGCGGACACTCTGATTTTTTTCAGAGAATTGTGTGATATAAACTCTTAATGTGAGAAAAAAAGTTACCTTTATTCCTATATTCTGTGGCGGAAACAAGCTTCCATTTAAAGGGAAAAATAGTTTACTCACCTTCATGTTGTTCCAAATCTGTAATCTTCTGTTGAACACAAAAGAAAATATTATAAAGAATGTTGGTATTTTTTTCCTACTATGGAAGTCAATGGGTGCCATCAACTGTCTGGTTTCTAACATCCTTTAAAATACCTTCTTTTGTGTTCAACAGAAGAAAGAAACTCATACAGATTTGGAACCACTTGACAGTGAGTAAGTAATGACAATTTTAATTTTTGGCTGAACTATCCCTTTAATATTGATGTCTTCAAAGCCAACTAACATATATTTGATGGGGTCTTTAAATATACAAGCATCCATTCTTACTACCACAGTAACATGACAGACTTAAATGGACACCAGGTTAACTGCTGGTTGAGCCAATGGCCATCATGCTAATGTAAGGAGCTATGAACAAGACCTGGCAGGTGTTTTGGCAAATCTCCCTTCTAGAAATCTGTAAACATGGTCTTGCGGCAAAGCTAAATGTCCTAGCGTAAGTTTTTGGCATGGTTGAATGAGTGTGCCGATTTGCCAATGACCCTCAACGCGTGTCCCATCATAACACGCTGTTTATGGCTGCTCAAGTGGTTGTTTATGCGTTTGTTTCATGTGCAATGGATATTAAATGTTTCTGATTGCAAGAACGAATGCATGAGAAGAGAAATAATGCAAACGACTTGAGGGAACCAATCGCATATTGGCTTAGAGATTGTATTAAGCTTGTGCTTGCCGCCCGTCCTCCATTTCGAGGTCACGATTCCACAGATGTACCTCTTTTGTGCACCGCTGCTGTCTCATGTAATCAGGAGGCACTTACATACCACATCCTGTTTTGGGAGTTCCCTTTGAGTAAAGAGAAGCACAGTCAAACAGAGCAGGAAGTTAGATTCAAATGAGGATTTCTTTTGTCAGCGCATAGATGCTTTCAGAAGAGAAGTCAGCATGAGTTCCCATCAAATGGCATAAATGCCTCCTTGCAGACAAGCTTAAGGCAGTAACAGTGTGATGTTGAGTTGTCTATCTGTCTCTGTGTGTACTACATCAGTCATGTCTACAGGGACTAAGTGTTCGGCATGTTTCCTTTCCAGTAATTCTTGGTTCGACAAAAGAGCCTACCTGATTTCCCCCAAGGCAGGTTTTTGATTTTCTGCGTAATTATTATTTTTTTTTCTTTTTTTTTTTTTTTCTGCGTGTGTGTGGGTTGGGGGGGAGGGATTGTATGGAGACTACAAAACACTCACCCACACATATCGATAGTACATTTACACACGCTTCCTACACACTCATTCACACGGATGATGACTGTAATTACTAAAAAAAAACTGAGAAAGAAGCACATAATAAAATTGAAAGCATGTTAGAAATGTCCACTGATACCATTTGGACATGAATAAGAAATGAATCATGGAAAATGTTCCAATGTCCTTCCCGTTCAGATTTTTTTTTTCTCTTCTGGAATATTATAGGTATTATTTTTCTCTTTACAATTTGCTGTACAGCAAGAGCAATATAACGTCACGAGCAGGCATCTCCAATTCCTGAAATCTTCCAGAGATGCTCGTTTATTCACGAGCAGATCCTTTAGCCACATCCCAAGAGGCATTGTGATAGTCTCCAGGGCCCGAGACAAATCAGCGGATTTAATCACAACAGATCCAAATCGCATCAAATTCATTGTCCTCTCATGTGAAAGAGTCCTGGTGCTCCTGATTTGTCCGAGCTCCTGGGCTTGAAACATTGGCACTGGACCTCCATACTTGAACATGGTGCCGTCCAGATACAAATACCATAGTCTCCAGGTTTGGCAGTTTTTAGGCATCAGTCTACATGTCAATATCCATACGTTCCGCATCGGAATGAGCAATATTGTCTTGTTTTTTTTTTTCTTCACTTCATTCGTCACCGTTTTCTTGTGCTCGCTAAAGTCACAACATTGACAGAACAAACTTTTTTCTGTGCAGGATCTTGACAACGGAAAGGCCCACCGATATATTATCTTTACAATTAGTCATGGTATTTTTAATTTCTTTTAAACGATCAGGACACTCAGTTGTAAATTCACACACGTGGTTAAAAAAATGGCATTTGTGGCCTGGTTGGTGAGATTAGAAATGATTCTAAATGGATTTATGATTTTAAATTTTCAGTTATGGTCTTTTTTGATGCGTTTTGTCCCCCCATTGTCCAGTTTGGGGATTTTCAGAGGCCGTCTCTTAACACACGGTGCCGTTTTCTTGGCGGGATTTGGGGCACGTGGAGCGAGGGATCGGCTGTACGGAGGGCGCCAGCGTGCAGAAGAAGCCGGCGATGAGGGACAGGCCCAAACCGCCCCAGGCGCAGAACATTGACCAGCCGTAACCATGACTGATGTCGTCTGGGAGGCCGTATATGTAACGAGGGTAACGGGACAGCTCGAAGTTGATGCCTGCTACACAGGTACACAAGGAAATGATGCAAAATGTGCCTGAAAAAAAGAGAAAGACAATCATCAGATTATTTCAGCAGCTTTGTTCCAAAAACCTAATGAGTTGCCTTGCTGTGTGTCCCTTCTAAGGCAGCATCCCAGCTTGAATTTAATACTTCCTGAATATTTCCTGTTTTGAATTTGAGAGAATTTTGAGTTTCAGTTTTGTGGAAATCTGCAAATCTTTCTGTAGAGGTTTACATAAAATAAAATACACAGATATTCAATTTTTATGGGACTTTTTGAATGCGTTTTAGTTTATTCACCGTCTACGGACTATTCAGCAGTTAAACTTCAGCAATGTTAAAATGAGTGAATAACTATGCATCCTACTTTATTTTGGGTCTGTATTAATTTCCAATTATCACAATTTTAGAATTGCTATGACCGCATACACAAACAAATAAATATGAATAAAATTTAGAAGACTGGAGAACAAAAACATCCCAAGTTTTTCAAATAGGCCCTACACTACCTTTCAAAAGTTTTAATTTATTTATTAATTTATTTTTAAAGAAATTACTTTAATTCAGCAAGGATGCATTAAATTGATCAAAAGTGACAGTAAAGACATTTATAATGTTACAAAAGATTTCTATTTCAAATAAATGCAGTTTATTTTCATCTTTCTATTAATCAAAGAATCTCTTATCACATTTCAACAAATATTTTAAGCAGCACAACTGTTTGCAACATTAATAATAATAAGAAATGTCTCTTGAGCAGCAAATCAGCATATTAGAATGATTTCTGAAGGATCATGTGGCACTAAAGACTGGAGTTTTTAAATATATTCAAACAGAAAAGTTATTTTAAACTCATTATATTTAACTATTTTTGATCAAATAAATGTAGCCTTGGTAAGCATGTCGTTCCACAGACTTCTTTCAAAAAATCTTATATACTGTATTTGTAAGTGAATTAGCAAGTCATTGATTCCAATTGGAGTATTTTTTTATATGTTCTTATCAGTGTTGGGGAAAACTCAATCTATTACAAAATTGCGTTACTCCCTAAAAAAGTAACTAATTGCGTTAGTTACTTTTTATGAAAAGTAATGTGTTACATTCCTTTTGCGTTACTTTTTCTCACCTGGGCTGGGCTTGCTTGTTTGTTTATAAAACAACTAAAAAAGTTATATTTTTGGCAAATGTAAGGCCCTTAATAAATGTGAAAAAGTAACTTGCGTTACTTATTTGAAAAAGTAACTTAGATATTTTGTTGTAAATTGAAAAAGTAATGCGTTACTTTACTAGTTACTTGGAAAAGTAATCTGATTACGTAACTCAAGTTACTTGTAATGTGTTATCCCCAACACTGGTTATGTTATTTTAACATTTTAGCTTTAGTCGTGTTATAATCTTTATGCTTCCTACTATTTGTAGTCATCATTTCTTTGGAAATGCACCTTAAAATGTTGCACTGATTGGCAGTAGTACTCAATATTTACTCAGAAGGTTTTGGAACAAAGCTAGTGTTACATTATATGTTATTACATAACATTGCAGTGACATAATCATGCAATAGCAAATTAGCATAGCTCTTTTTTTTCACAAGCCTTGTTTGTTACATATATTACAGGCTCTATCCACAAAAGTCAAGCAAGTACAAGTATACACAAGTATAGATAACGCTGTCGTAACACGCTAGTCGATAAAGAGCTCTAACAAACTCATTTTCCTGCGCCATGTGACCGAGCGAACATTCAGAAGGGATTCATCCTGCCATAATCTGACCCTCAGTGCTCCTTCTGCCTTTATAATTTAGCATCTTAATTGGCTTTTTAATTGCCATCTCATTATTCAGGCACAGGGCATCACATTAATCCAGCGCACATCTTAATTGCGTCTCCGCTTCGCTCTCTATGGTGCCGCCGCCACACTTATGGGAGCGGAGAGAGTGACGCAAAACAAGTCAGCCACTTCCTGTGCTCGACGGGCGTTAACAGAATATCAAAATGCACAGTAACGAGGCCACAGGCTGTGTTGATTGGTGTGAGCATCTGTGTAGTGAGGTGATGAGCTTGTGGGTGCGTTCAAAAGACGAGAGCCTCAATATTGGTTGCCGTAAAGTGAGATAAGAGATCGGGAGATAATTGAGGCTATTACATAATTGCTTTAATGCTGGCTTCCTGGCCGTCAGTCATTAATTAATGCAGTCTTGGGGTGACTTGCGTAGGAATTATTGACTGCTGCACCATATCATGTCAAGTCACCTTTATTTATATAGCACTTCATATAGTGCAGATTGTTTCAAAGCAGCTTCACAGTAATAAACAAGAAAATAACTCGATGCAAACTTCATCAAACAAGAGACAAATTCAAATTTCACTGTAAAAGAGCTCTAAAAAGACAATGATGTCATTATTGAGCTCATTATATGGCTGAGATTGGATGTTAGTACACTTGCTTTAGTGTCCTAAGAGCATTTGAGATAAACACTACATTTTACTGAGAGCATGTTTGCATATATATATTATATATATTATTACTTATATACTTATCATATATATATATATATATGACTTCATCGAAGGGTTTCAACAAACATTTAAAGGGTTAGTTCACCCAAAAATGAAAATTGTCATTTATTACTCACCCTCATGTCGTTCCACACCCGTAAGACCTTTGTGGCTCAGTGATGCCTCTATTACCAGCAAGATAATTAACACTTTCAATGCCCAGAAAGGTACTAAAAACATAATTAAAACAGTTAATGTGACTACAGTGGTTCAACCTTAATATTATGCAGCAACGAGAATACTTTTTGTGCCCCAAAAAAACAAAATAACGACTTTATTCAACGATATCTAGTGATGGCGGATTTCAAAACACTGCTTCATGAAGCTTCGAAGCTTTACGAATCTTTTGTTTCGAATCAGTGGTTCGGAACGCGTATCAAACTGCCAAAGTCACGCCCCAGTGGCGAAACATTGAAATTTCAAAACACTTATGATGTAACAAAGCCTCGTTTACTGAAATCATGTGACTTTGGCACTCCGAACCACTGATTCGAAACAAAAGATTCGTAAAGCTTTGAAGCTTCAAGAAGCAGTGTTTTGAAATCGGCCATCACTAGATATTGTTGATAAGTCGTTATTTTTTTTATTTTTTTTTTTGGAGCAAAAAAAGTATTCTCGTTGCTTTATAATATTAAGGTTGAACCACTTTACTCACATGAGCTGTACTAAATATGTCTTTAGTAGTTTTCTGGGCATCTGAAAGTGTTAATTGTCTTGCTGACAAAAGAGGCCTCACTGAGCCATTGGATTTTATATCTTAATTTGTGTTCTGCAGATGAACGAAGGTCTTACAGGTGTGGAACAACATGAGGGTGAGTAATAAATGAAAGAATTTTCATTTTTGGGTGAACTGACCCTTTAAAATAATTTGCTTCTTTGTAATATGTATATTACTCTTTATTATGTTGTTATTTTATTTAATGGATTTTATGTCCTTTAACAGATTATGTCCATTAACCTTTTTAGTCACAATAACTTGGATGAAAAAAATATTTGAGAGAGGTTTTCCCACTCAGCTAAATTAGAGCAATGTTTCCCAACCATGTTCCTGGAGGCACATCAACACTACACATTTTTTTTCCCAAACTCTTCCTAATCAAACACACCTGATTCAACTCATCAGCTCATTAGTAGAGACTCCAAGACCTAAAACAAATGGGTCAGATAAGTAAAACATCCAAAATGTGTGCCTGCAGGAACAGAGTTGGGAAACAAGCAATGTAAAAATGCATTTTTAAGTCAATGAATACATTATTTTTAATAATAATAATACCAAATGTATTACACTTTCGTTTCTAACCCAAAAATTTGTCCTTTTTTTTAGCTGTAAGAATTCACTAAGAGTGTGTTCGAGGTGAAAAACATTTTATTTACACTTGATTCATTATATTATATTATATTATATTAATTATATTATATTGCTATAAATTGTACCAAAATAATCTAAGCAATTATGTTGAATCTTGACCAAATATCTGATTTCTTGATGCATTGCATCATTTAATAATTAATTAATAATTTTCTTTTAAGAGGAAATGTTTACATTCCCACATTAGCAATATAATTATATACAGTAGAATGTGCTATATAACTTAAACTAGCTGCCATTTCTAAATATTTTTAAATACTGTCTCAACATCGTATTTTGACTCAGCCGTGTACATACTGTAAACTGCCTATATTGTCTGTTTGTTTTTTTAGCTGACTTACCGCCCATGAGGAAGAGTAGGCCTGCCACATACTGCATGAGGCCACGGTCCCAACAGCACCCCAGCATCCCAATTATCCAGCCGAAGAGGATGATGGCCACCGCCATTCCCATAAATCCTGCAGTCATCCTCCGCAGATCTGTGGGCGGCGAGAAATAAGGCAAGTCAAACACATGACTCAGAGCTGATAAGGGCATGGCGTGAACACGGACGGCAAAATGATGCATTTTAATGAGTGCTTGAGGGTTTCTGTAAGCCCTGTATTATATTTTATATTATTATGTTACATTCAAGCTTCTTTTTTCAACCAGCTTGAATCATGGGATGCTTTTTAAACATTGGTGAAGGTGTTCCGGTGTATGTTGGCCATGTTTTCTTGTGACAGTATTCCTTGCTTTCCTTTTGACAGGTAGCAGAACTCAAAAAATTAATTAATAAAAATAAATATAACTGCAAATATAGTCCACAAAGTCCATAATTCATGCAACAATACACTGCACTTGCTCCACTGTGAGTGTATGAGAGTGCGACAGGGTTGACTCTGTGTTAGCTGGAGGGTAGGTCACAGCATTTGTGTTAGTTTGCTCTTTTTTTAATCTCACAGTTGAATTCTCACAGTTCAGGAGAGGTGGCAGGCCCAAAACGCTGGGCACGGCGGTTTATGCCAGCCAACTGTGAAAGGGTCACAAGTTCACCTCAGGGCAGACGCAACACTAGATGAGCATGCTGTAAGAGAGCTTTTATTATTTTCTAATAGAGATGGGGTGTTAAAAGCTTTTTTTTTCTCTCTCCATCAAAGTAATATCAAAAGTAAAATGTCAAATATTTATGAAAGAGCAATTCATCATTCCCACATCTCTGTGTCAGGAATTTCAGCAGATGCTTGTTTATTACACAAGTATTTCCTCTGGGTGGAAAAAAAAGTTTTTGTGATGTTTGCTTCTTGCAACTGTGACTTCTCAGAATGTGATTTTATTTTTTGCAATTGCAACGGTTTTGTTAGCTGCAACTTTATCTCAAAATGTGACTCCATTTGTCATATTTCAACTTTATTTCTAACAATGTGATTTTATTTCTTATAATTGCATTTTTGTTCCTTGTAACCACAACTATGTTTGTCATATTTTTAACTTTATTTCTTACAATGCGACTCTTACAATTGCAACTTTGTTTCTCATAACTGTGACTATTTGTCGCATTTTTTACCTACTGTATCTCTTACAATGTGACTATTTCTTACAATTGCGACTTTGTTCCTTGTAACTGCAACTATTTATGACATTGTGACTATTTCTTACAATTGCAACTTTGTTCCTCGTAACTGTGACTATCTGTCGTATTTTCAACTTTATTTCTCACAATGTGAATATTTCTTACAACTGCGACTTTGTTCCTCATAACTGCGACTATATGTCGCATTTTCAACTATTTATCACGTGATTATTTCTTACAATTGCAACTTTGTTTCTCATAACTATGTCATATTTTATACTTTATTTCACACAATGTGACTTTTATTTCTTACAACTGCAAGTTTGTTTCTTGTAACAGTGATTATTTTATGGCAGCGGCTATTTGCACTAAGTGCAATAACAATAGATGCTATTTACACCATGCAAAAGTATCAGTTCTTTGCAATAAGAGTAAATAGTAATTAGATGCTATCTATACTTTATATTGGCGGATACTATTTGCACCTCAGTATTTTTGTACATTTCTTTTATTTGAATCTTTATTTCTCACAATGCGACTGTTTCTTGCAGTTGCAACTTTGTTTCTTGTAACTGCGACTTTCTCGTATTTGCAACTTTCTCACAACTATTTCTCACAATTGCAACTTTTTTTCATAATTATGACTAATGTGATTATTCTCACATTTGCAACTTTATTTCTCACAATTACGGTTTATATTTCAGTGTGACTTTATATCTCACAATATGACTTAAAAGACCATAGTAGTGCCATTCGTATCTCGTAAAATGCTTCATGAAGTGTTTCACAGACCTGTGCCATCTCAACTTTCACATTCGGTTGTATTTCTCTCACTTATAAGCTGTCTTGAAACAGTTTTACTTTGCAGTCCTTTGAGAGAGCTCAGTTATGACCCTTAGATATGGTTTACTGCAAGATTGCCACAATAAAATAGAGCAGAGCCTTCACAACATTGGAACAATTTGGCTGAAATAAGCAAGGTTAAGTTATAAAAATTGATCCCTTTCTTATTGAAAATGAGTTTAAAGAGAAGATACAGTAGCCAGGTCATGTACTATCAAACACAGTGTGGTTTAAAAAAGCTCACAAGAGTGTTATTTAAACACTGAGTCAGGCTACAAACATTGTCAGGGAAAGATTATTTGGGAACAGCTTTATTTTAGTTTTTTATACATTGGAGCCCACACAATATTTGTTACATCACAATACAGGCTCTTATATTGTAAAAACTGCGTAGCATCAGTCGTGTAGGCAACTGCATGTATTCTGAAACAATAGGTGCTCAGGTATCATGTAAATTGCTATAGATAATACACAAGTTATATCCATATCAGGCAGCATGCAACGTTTTAGCTTTGCGGTCATCAATGACTTCATCTCTCCAGAGAAATGCAAGAGAAAAACCAGTTTACATAAATGCAGGAGCCTTTCTTGGTTGGATTCACATTATAAATGCTGTTTGCTGTCTGAATGACAGCTTTGATTTCTCATATTGAGAGAAACATTTTATGCCCCAGAGAGCAAAGTAAATATTTTAGGGAGCCACTGGTTAAAAAAAAATCAAGTTTGTGCAATTTTTGTTTTGCCATAAGTGTTGCAAAATCTCAGAAATAGCCAGTGACCATATATTGTCACTATGATGTGCTGGTAGATTTAGATCATAAACATTTTCAAAACATGTTGCTGAAATATTTAAGAGTGTGAGGTGCCATGATATGTAGTTTTAACTCATATTTAGTGCAAAAAATAACAGTGGGTCTCTGTTTTGTATATTGAGTCTAACTTTCCATTGTTTTTTTTGTTTTTTTTTTTAGAAATTATTCATATACGTAGCAGATGTGAAAGAAGGGGAGGATGAGTGGAGATTGTGGAATGGTTTCTTAAAGCTTGTTATGCAATCTGCAGACTGATGCTAAACCAGACTGTCAGCATCGATCAAAATGTATGTTAACTAGAACGGACGGCAACGAGAGTAGAAGAGCACAGAAAACTAGACAGGCAGCTCTTCTGGAAACAGGCCAGGGGAAGTCTCTGTAGTTGGCCCTCTCCTTTTGTTTGATATTCTTGTCGTTTTTGTATCTCTGTGTTTCTTAACCTGCTGGGCTTACAGATGTGTCAGGTTCTGTCAGATCTTTGTTCCCCTCACACTCAAGCGCTGAATGAGAGAGCAGACTGTAAACGCTGTACTGCAAGCAAATGTGTGCTTTCAAAATCTCTGAGGGAAAGGGTGTATAATTATGCTTTACACAGGATCTTCGCCAATTAGATACTTTTTAATCAAGAGAGGGAAATGCATAGAGAGAATGGACTGTACTGGAGTTTGATTTCTCTGAATTCACAACCTGAAATGTCAGATCTTTCTGCAGTTTTTCCACTCTGGAATATGCCATGAATACCTAAAACTGCTCCCTTAGGGCTGGACCTGATGAGATTATGCTTCCTCAAAATGAAATGTATAGTCAGAGTTTGAAACTGTTACCCACTGTTTTAGTGGTGAATACTATAATGATATTCTTAAAGGAATCATTTACTCACTTTTTTCTGTTGTGGATCTCAGTGGAAGATATTTATAATGTTGGAATCCAATCATTGGAACCCATTGATTTCATTGTATAGACCAAAAAACAGACATTTTTCAAAATATCTTCTTTTGTGTTTCACAGAAAAAAATCATTTTAGTTTGGAAAGACATGAGGGTGAGTAAATGATGCAAGTTTTGGGTTCCCCGCTTAAGTCATACTAACTCAACAAAATACCATTATAGTCGACATGAAATGGTTTTCGCAACATTTATTTCCATAATGTGATGTATTTTTGTGTGAAATATTTGAATAATATAATATTAAACAATAAAGTTGAGATCCATTGGCAAATTATGGTAAGTGTCATATCTCAATGAATCCAGGAATCATGTTGTTTTAGAGTTTTTGATAAACAGTTATTAAAACCTTTTTATTCCTTTGTAATACTGTGTATTGATGAATTGCACACAAAAACTTGTATAAAGAAAGTAAATGTAGTCAAATATGATTTAATGTCAACTTTAAAAAGTTAGTTCACCCAAAAATAAAATTTCTATCATTAAGTACTCACCCTCATGTAGTTCCAAACCCGTAAGACCTTTGTTCATTTTCGGAACACAGATTAAGATATTTTTGATATCTTTTTGATATATTACTAAAGACATCGTTAAAATAGTCCATGTGACACAGTGGTTCAACCTTAATGTTATGAAGCGGCGAGAATACTTTTTGTGCGCAAAAACAAAACATTTTTATTCGACAATTTTGATTATTTTAACAATGTCTTTAATACATTTCTGGACCTCAAAAGGTGCAATGACATTGCTGCGCATGTGTTTCAGAAACCCTCGGATTTCATCAAAAATATCTTAATTTTTGTTCTGAAGTTGAATGAAGGTCTTATGGGTTTGGGATGACATGAGGGTGAGTAATGACAGAAATTTCATTTTTGGGTGAACTAACCCTTTAAGCCTTAATTTATGATCTAAACTAATTTTCAACCCAAATATTCCACTTGGGATCACCTTGAAAATTAAGTTTATTTCTTTTTTCTCTCTCCTCCTTTTTCCCAATTTGAGTTCTGTTAGCAGCAGAGATTCTTGTTCAAATCTGTACACAATTCCCTGAATTATCCATAGACCTCATGCATAATTGCACATCCATTCCGACATCCAGATCAGACCCCTGTGCTGTCTGTAAACGTCCTGTGATAAATCACATGGCTTCCTTGACTTAAAATTTATAATCCCTCTAACAGAAGTAAATATAGACTAACCGCATGATCTAACCACATAATGGGCATACCATCGAAAGCTAATGGGAAATGTGATTGATGTTGGACTCTTCATGGTGGATGACACCGTAATCAAATTGGGAAACAAATTGTGACATAATCGAATTGGGATTACGCAGCTCTCGAAGCATTGTCCAATATGTACAAACCTAGGGTCTTACAAACATATGCTAACTGAATGATAGTAAATGAAGGTCCACTTTATGAACAGGAGGTCGAGTAGAAAATGGCCATGTGCTCCCTTCTGACAGGAAACTAATGGTCACACCTGCTCAGGAGGAACTGATTTGCATGCCAACCATCTATAGCATCTTGTTCAAGGTTCCAGCATGACGGAAAGGGTGAGGAAAATGAACACAAACTTTCTTGGCTAAATCCTATGGCCGTCTTAGCCAATCCAAACCCCGAGAGCCCTTGTCGGCATCCTATTTAGATGATGTCAAATGTGTCTCAAGTCATACGGCAACATTGTTTACAGGCAATCGAATCAGAGCGGAAAACACAAGCCTCTTTTCATCTCTGACCTTTTGGAGAGGGTGCTTTGGAGAGTTGCATCATTGTTAGAGGAATGCTTTTGTCTGGAAATGGGATGTGTTACAGAGAGCACATGCAAATTTGACTGCTAAGGAACAAATTAAATGATAGCGGGGATATTGCTTGAGGAATAATGCGCATCAGCTTTATTTGCACTGGTTTGACAGTTGCCATTTTTTCCCCTAGAATGTGAATAGTGAGGTGTGAGTCAGAGTGGATAGTGGTGACGTTTATTAATTTAGAGAATCAAGTAAAAGTGAAAAGGCTGATTTGGTGGTTATTAGCCTGAATTGTTTCTGTCGCACCCTTATTTTAATTGCATTCTTCCTTGAAGTCATATCTGAAAGTGTGTTTTGGAGAATTTTTTGCTCTATTTCTTCAACATCTTTTAGTTGACAGGACAGAAGGGACGGATTGGGATGTGACATAATTCAGAATCGAACCTGCGAATCTCACATGAGCACCACAGCGTAATACTCAGCGCTAACTGCTAAGCCAAGGCACGGTTTTCTAGATTTTCTTTTCTTCTTCAATAGCATTTTGCCAATAGCTGTACAGAATGACATCAAGACACTATGTTGCTTATGTTCAGTTTCACAATAACAAAAAAAGTCAAGTTTTGCCATCAGCCACAATCTTTGCAGCTTTGTTTATCTCTGTTTCATCTTTCTGGACAGGAGTTCCCCTCAAGTATTTATTGGAAATAAACTTCTGTTATCCTCAAAAGTGGTTGTATTTCACTGAATCTAATATGTCAAACTGATTCGGTCTATAAAAGCATGTCATGTTCTTCACTGAAATGAGTCAGCATGTTTTAGTGCAGCATGTGGTCACTTTCTCTCCTGGCTTTGGGAAGGGATTACATTTTTTTTTTTTTGTTACTGTGTTTCTCTTTTTTTCCCTCTATGTGTGGAATGGCCCCTGAAGGTAATAGAGCTTAATTTCATTACCCCTTGTCAACCGCCACTGGGGAGAAAACAATTGCGAACTAAAATTAGATTACATAAGACAGGATGGGAGAAGCTGGAAGAACATCATACTTGTTTGCCGTATACTCAAGAGGAGCATGTGTGCGACAAGGTAAAGGGGATGTAACACTGCATGTAGTTGGCACGACTTACAAGTCTTGGGCTATGTTGGGAATAACACACATACTATTTCTGCAGTATGTGCACTGTGAGGGGTATGCAAATTTAAAATATGCAATTTACACATTTTGTGCTGGGATACAGTATTCCACAATGCAATGCGCATGATTTGATCATTTCACAGCTTTGATTTTTAGGTTTGATTAATTTGTTAATCAGACTGCCAAGATGAAATTTGATTTAAAATGCAAAATAACCATATCATTTGAGAGAGCTGGATTAACTGAATTAAAAATGCAATATAATGAGGTCATGTGACAATATTGCATACCACTGTTTGAAACATTTATCATTGCATAATAAATATTTTAGATACTGTTTTTATTACAGTAGGCAGCATACAGTGCTACACAGTATTTTTGTTATGTTAATTTAGATTTTAATTTAATTCATGATTTTCTCCTAGAAGTGCATACTACACAGTTTTTTTGTTATTTGTTCATTTATATTTTTATTTAATTTATCATTTTTTTCCAGGGTCACATTGAATTTCATTGGCTGCATCCGAAATCACATACTTCCCTACTATATAGTTGAAAAACAGTGTGTAAAAAAAGAAGTAGGCTATGTCTGAATTCACAGTACTCATAAAAGAGTAGGCAAAAAGTGCCAGGATGACCTATTACTTTGGGCAAGATTCTTAAGTGTGCATAAAACAGACATTTTACTATCTCATGAGGCCACAGGAGAGGATTTGTGAATGGCAGTGAATTTGGCAGTTGCGTACTGATGCTGGTAGATCACATGATAATTACAAGATGGCAAATATAGTACATCCAAATTACATTCATACTACACACATTCATACTATATAGTACATACTTTTTTTCTCAAAATAAGTAAGTACTCAAGATAGTTTGCAATTTCGGACGCAGCCATTGTGTAGTTAATTAATATGTATCTAGTTTATTTCTCTGTGCATTTATACTGCCTATGTTTTTGGCTCACTGTCAGTTATCATCATTGTTTAATGTGTTGTGTGCATTTATATTCTCTGAAGTATTTTGGTTTTGTGGATGAAAGACTAGTTATATTGTCATTCTGAGTCATTCGTGTTTGGGTTGCACAGCGTTCCTGACAATTTTCTCCTGAAACTTTTATTCAAAGCTCAGTGGGCACTGTTTGTTTATAAAAAGAAGTGCACTGGCAAAGAGCTGACTGACATTGTCTTTCTGCTCCCCAGTGGTCAGAGTTGCTGTCAATCCTGTGGGATCTGCCAATCCGGCTGTGTAAAGCGATAGTGTCAGTGATAGGGGATGGACTGAGGCTATAGGTTGAGGGAGGTTACAGCTGGACATGGCAATGTCAATAAGAGCTCACTTAGTGACCCACTGTGGGAATTGTTGAGTGACGGACAGCTGGCACTTCAGTCAAGCACTGCGCTGACGTGCCGTTATCAACTGGACATCAGCAGCATTGCAGAGCGGAAGTCAACGTGTCCTTGAGGACAATGATTGTGCCTGAATAGGATAAGGCAAATAAGATGTCCTGTTCACTTTGTTGATACTGAAGGCAAATGTACAATTCAGAAACAGATTTCCAATTTTTTTTTCTAAGGTTCTTTGTTTTGAGAGGCTGCTCACTGCAGAGCCAATGGATGGAGCTTGACGTCCACCTTCCCTATACGTAATGGGTGGAGGTCCAGCTACACCCTCACCCTAACCTTATCCTATCCATAAACATAATTAGCTCCACCCATTATATCCAGAAAGGGAGAGCTTGGCTCTGCAGTGAGCACTACTTGGACATTTTCAGGTAGCAGGCATCATATTTTATGTTAAGCACATGGATTTTCTTATGTTTTTAATAATGTGTTTATTTCCTGAAGTAGAAATGCAACAGAACCATTAGCAGTGCACCATGATGATAGATTATCAATTTCAGCTGAGGGCAAGTTCTACATTTAATGATACGCTAATGCTTCCTGCTTCTTTAGCTCAGTGTTTCCAATGCCACTTATATAAATGGGAGAAACTGTTACCCTTACCCCCAGTTTCACAGACAAGGCTTAAGCCTAGTCCCAGACTAAAATGCATGTTTGAGCTGTTTTAATATCTTAAAATATGTCAATGCCATTGTTTTTTTTCCCAAGATGCACACCAGTAATGTTTTTCTAAAGCACATTTTAAAAAAGCTACTTAAAGGGTTAGTTTGACCAAAAATAAATATATGTCAGTGCAAGTTGCTTTCAGTTAAGAAAGCTCCAACATGCAATTTAGTCTGGGTCTAGGCTTAAACCTTATCTGTGAAACCGGGGGTATATGTCCTAATTGAACTAAGGCCCAATCCTGGCTTAATCTAAGCCCTGTCTGTGAAACCAGGCCTTAATATGCCATCCATAGTCCTGTTTTACAGTTAAAGGAGCCAATCACCATTTAGTTGTATACAATTTATGTTATCATTGTTATCCGACTTCATTTCTGTTTTGAAAAAAAGTTATTGAAATGTAATTTTGACAAAGTAGATAATAGCTGCTTGGTAATGTAACACAAATATGGCTACCAAGTGCACTAACCTTCCTTGGAGTACCTTGGTATGGTTCAAGTACCTTTCATTGATACCAGAATTTTTTGTCAAAATTGTTATTTTAATTTTTTTTTTTGTTTTTTTTGTTTTTTTCAATGAACGATTTAACAGAAATGAACAGGAATACATCTGCTGTAAATCACTTTAGTTAAACATCTGCCAAATGAAAAAATATCTATGGTGAAAGGCATTGTTTTGAATCAATATTCAGGCCAGGAAATAAGGTTAGTTAAGTTTATGCTCTGTCTGCTTTATAATCTCCTCCTGTTAGCTTCAGAGATAAAGATGATATCAGCAAATAAGATCTGCTTGTTTCAGAGAAGAAAGCAGCATCTAAATTTATGCATGCTGGCTGTGTACTTTCATAAATCAGGGGTCAGATCTTACAGACCAGAAGGTTAAACTGAACAACCACAAACATGCCGTTCTGGGAGCGCAGTAAAATGATCTATCTAAATCCATATCTCGCCATCATAAAGCTTGGATATACGGTCACCGCTGGAATAAATAAGCGTAAAAATTCTGTCTGGACATAATGTCCTCTCTGACCTCAGGACTTTATGCTGCTTAAAAAAGAAAGTGATAATGCAGGAAATGCATTAAAGTGCAGATAAAAAGGACATGCGTGTATGATTAGAGGAGTCATCTATTGAAACTGGCCTTGTGAATAAATCCCGCCGATCACCATTCGCATAGAATAGAGAGTTGAAAGAGAGACTAGCAGAGATGAAAAGAAAAAAAATGTTTTTTAATGAAGTGTCGAGGTTGAGCGGTTTTATGGAGTCGTGCGTGTCTGATGGCGGGAGCTTGATGACAGCCTATCGTTCAGGCTGTGCCGCAGTCCTGTGCATTACATCAATAAAGTGTCGATTTGCGTGACGCCGCATTAAGGCTCTGGTGACGAAGCATCACGGGTGCTGACGGGCATTGAACACAAGGAGAGGCATGTAACTCAGCACTTTTGCGGCAGACCTTTTGATTTAATTTCCAATGCAACTCAAGAAAAGATACGCTGTGGTTTTTTTATGCACTGACTGCTTTCAGCGTGGCTTGAATTTCGATCTGATTAAGTATGCTGCTTCATAAATCGTGCACAACTGGTTTAAAAGCAACATCTGGAGCATCAACTTTTTACTACTGTCACACAGCATGATTTTTGATGCTCACAGTTCAATGCACAAACATACAGCACTCTATTTTTAATTACACAACAGATTCCAAGAGTGCTGATTAAAAGGGCAACATCACTGGGACAGTTATTTATTTATTTATTTATTTTTTATCAGTCTACTTGTCTGTGTTTGTGGTGTTCCAGACCATAGTATGTAAGTGGTCTGAACTGGAACCAAATTTTGTATAAATATTTTGTAAATATATCTGTAATTTCTCTTTACCTGAAGCAGGGTTTCTCATGGTAAAATGTAAAACCTGGATTGAAGATGGAGCAGAATGATTAGGCATAGGGGAATATAATAATTTCAGACTAGCTTTCAGTCAGTGTGTTGGTAGGTGAAACAAAGCCTGATGTTTTGGCTTTACTAACAGAGAAAAAAAAAAAAAATGAACTGCCAATTTTTGTCTAAAACTTAACTGACCCTTCACCAGGAGTTTGATTGACAAGCGATCTAACCAATCATAACGCCGGATCCGCCATTTTGTCCGACAAAGCAGTCAGGAGTTAGAAGATTAACCTCGGTGGACTTGAACTTGAAAAATAAAATAGGGGCATTTTAATTTGTGACCATTTTTATTTTATTTTAATACATTTTGGGGTCATGAAAATGTATTTTAGTTTGTTCAGTGTTTTCAAATAATGTTAACAACTTTTTAAATTTAATTTACAATAACACTGATCACAACTGTGATGTTCTAAATATCAGCATTACTATAAATTACCTATAGCTGAATTAGAGTCATGCTAATATTCAATACAACAGAAATCTTGCTCGTGGTATATTGCATAATCATCCAAACCTCGTCATAGGTGCGTCTGACAGCAGAATGGCACAGCTATGGAAAATGCTGAGTGGAACAGAGAAGCCTCTGCCAGCTGTCAATCACTTCATCCGTCCCTTTTTCCACACAGTCATCACAAAATCAACAACAGGGGACAGAACAGGCAAAGCAGAGCTATTTGATGTGACAGCCGTTTGACATTGCTTATGCAGATGTGAAAGCTCTGCCGCGCTCGCGTGAGCAAGGCTACGCGCTGCGACACGCTCGCAACCGCAAACGTGTTTGCCACTAGGGGCTTAAAGGCAAATACATCCTGGTCAGTCACCTCTCCTCCTCTTTACTGCCACTCATTCCCAGTTGTCTCCCGTGATGACGGGTGAGGGAGCTGCATGCTCTTTGTTTCATGTTGGGATTATGGGACGGTGCATTTGCATGCTTCTGTCAACTGGACAGACGCGTGATCGCTCGCACACGGCAGTGGATTTGCATACTGAGCATCAGGATAAGCCGAAAGAAATGATGGGAGGGAGAGAATTATGCCAACAGAGAGATTGCTAATATCTCTACTGCTTCTAAGGGCTAAAAATGGATCAAATATATTTAACCATCTAGTGCACAATGTTGCTTTTGTGGTTTTTTTTGAAGTGGCACCAGTGACAGTTCTGGCACTTCTTCCTAAGACTGAGAGTCATGATACTCTAGTGGTGTAATTTTATAGTATGCATGAGGGCCGGGTTCAAATCCTGAAATAATATATATATTCATACTGAACCAAGCAGTTGCAACTGAACTCAACTGCTAGTTATATATGATAAACAATTGGTATTTTGAAAACTATTATTTATAATAATATTATTTAATAGTTTTTACTGTAATTATTACTGCAATGTCTTCAGACCCAGTTAAAGACCCCCTGTGGTGAAAATCAAACTTTTAATGTTGTTTATATGTCTACGTGATGTTTTTAATATGCTTTAAGACAAACCATGTGCAAATTCATAAGTCAGCACCATTGTTGAGTATTTTCTCCTTAAAACTGTAGTGAACCAAGACAGTCTCAAAAACATGGTATGAAATCCCTGGCATTTCTGGCGTCACAAACTATCTTGTAACCGATCACGTCAATGTGTGATCGTCAACAAGTGGATCTCTGAGCTGGTGTGAGTGAGTGGAGGCGGGGCTAATTTGCATATTAATAGAACCGCGTATACTAAATGAGGCAAGGGTGTAGAAATACATTTAAGCTATTTTAAAGGTGCAGTGTGGACATTTTGGGAGGATCTATTGACAGAAATGCAATATAATATACATAAATATGTTTTCAGTGGTGTATAAAGACCTTACATAATGAACCGTTATGTTTTTATTACCTTAGAATGAGCCTTTTCTATCTACATACACCGAGGGTCCCCCTTCCATGTCAAGTCACCATTTTGTGCCGGCATGTTTCTACAGTAGCCCTGCTCTACAGAGCGCGTTTGCTTGATTGGCTACTCTCTGCTGTCTCAGACGACGACATATGTGTCCTGTGTTGGCCACCGTAGCTTCTCTATATGCAATCTCACTGCTAGATGCTGCTAATATTTATACACTGCACCTTTAAGGCATAAAGAATTTTTTTTTTCAAGGAAAAAATGTTTAAATATGTCATTTTGGTGATCAGAGATGAGTTTTAAGGGATAAAATTATTGACTACAGGGGGACTTTAAAAATACTTCTGAATTATAAACTGAAATGAGAACATACATTATTAATGCCTTTACTGTTGCTATTCATGAATATTAATAATAGTCCTGCATAAATTCAGTCTTCTGCGAATACTGTAGCTTATAGAAACAAATGAATTTAAACCATCAGGACACCTGCACCATATCTCTGTGTTTGACAGCGCATTTAAATCAGAGGCTGTTCTCTGTAGTCCTTAACACGCAGCACCTGTGACAGATTTCCTAGCGCTTGTCATTTTTACAAAAGGCTGAGGTTGAAATGGATACATAATACATATCTCATTAAATTCTAAAACTCTTTGGTTTTGTTGTGCAGACAAATTAATATTGTGCAACATTTTTGACGAATTCCCCCAGCCACCTGCATGCAAAACACCTGTGTTATGCACAAATCACTTAGGCTAAATAAATGACGTATTTTGGCTTCACCAAAAGGCGACAAATTTCGTGGAACTTAATTATTGAATGTAAAATTATATTATTAAATTATGCATATATGATGGCAATCAAATAATAACACGTAAAGTGCTTTCTAGAGACACCAAATAAAACTGCATACATTATTGTTTTCAAACAGGTTTCCTGAACATAATATTACTGGAATAGATGTAGATGCAATGAATGTAGCCACTATAGGAAATATAGCATTTATCATATGGTATGTTTTTTTGTTGTTGTTTTGTTTTTTTTCTATTATCAAATATCTTGTTTTTAAAATATTTACTTAACATTTAAAGGATCATTTCACCTGAATATGAATATTCTGTCATCATTTGCTCACCCTCATGATGCTCTAAACCCGTATGATATCAATTATTTTGTGGAGCCCAAAAGAAGATATTTAGCAAAGTGTTCAAGCTCCTCTTTTCCCATACAATGAAAGTGTAAACTCTTTTAGATAACTTCTGTTGTGTTCCACATGAGAAAGTCATATGTTAAAGGGTTAGTTCACCCAAAAATGAAATTTCAGTCATTAATTACTCACCCTCATGTCATTTCAAACCCGTAAGACATGTTCATCTTCGTAACACAAATTAAGATATTTTTGATCAAATCCAACACAGTAAGGCCTCCATTGACAGCAAATTATTTTACATTTTCAAAGCCCAGAAAGGTACTAAAGACATATTTAAAACAGTTCATGTGAGTACAGTGTTTTAACCTTAATGTTATGAAGCAACGAGAATACTTTTTGTGTGCCAAAAAAAAATAAAAAAAAATAACAACTTTATTCAACAATATCTAGTGATGGGTGATTTCAAAACACTGCTTCATGAAGCTTTGAAGCTTTACAAATCTTTTGTTTCGAATCAGTGGTTCAGAGCGTGAAAGTCACGTGATTTCAGTAAACGAGGCTTCGTTACATCATAAGTGTTTCCAAATTTCAATGGTTCACGTGACTTTGGCAGTTTGATACGCGCTCCGAACCACTGATTCGAAACAAAAGATTTGTAAAGCTTCATGAAGCAGTGTTCTGAAATTGCCCATCACTAGATATTGTTGATAAGTCATTATTTTGTCAGTTTTTAATGTAGTAATTGGGTCCCTGGAATAAAAGAATAAAGATTATTATAAAATATTATAAACATAAATTATACAGTACATTATCTGCCTTTTTATGTAGTAATAAGTCTCTTTTTTCAAAAAATACTTTGATTTCATAATGCGTAAAATAGACGGTTAAACCTATTAAAAGAAGGCAGATCCAAAGTGAGAGAAATATACATCAAGCTTTTACAGGTCATCTAGTCTGATCCATAAGGTTTAAATTCACCATCTGTTTTGTTACCTTATGCAGACATGAATGAGGTTAAGCATCATGCTTAGATTTAAACCCTATTAGGATATCCTGTACTGTGTATCATGCTTGTTTAGATAGCAGATCTTGTCTTGTGTGCACTGAGGCTCTGCACCATTCTGACAGTACATCTGTTTACTAATCGTTTTAGAGAAATTGTTAGGTTAAGATGTCTGTGCATGTCACTCACAGTGTGACTTTTAACACAATGTGTCAAGCTGTCAATGCAGAAAGATCAGCAAGTTCATGCAAAAATAATTTATAGGTACAAACAATGCAATGCTTTGAAACTAGATAGGCTTTATCTGGCATTCAGGCAAATGGCAGATGAACACGCACACACTCACACTCCATAGTTGAGCTAAAAACCCAAAGGGACGATCTGCCCTGCGGTGTGTTTGGATGGCTTTGTCTCTCTCCTGTCTGTGTGCTAAACTGTCACCTCTTTTCTCAGTTGGCGTCCTCCATAGTGCAGTCTGGCTCCATACACATCACAGCACAGCTTTAAAGCAGAATGGCCAAAGCCCACAGGACCAAATGACACGAAGGGATCGAGATGGGAGGGAGGACAGCGAACGGTGGAATCAGGGAGACAGAAGAGCTTTTACGTTTGCAAAAATTAGCATGGCGCCTTGGTTTCTGCGAGCACAGTGTGGCTGTTGACCAACCGAGGAAATTTGGTCGAGAGCCGTACGGTTTCATGCATTCACAGCTGTCAGGTGGCTCGTCTCCTTTTCTTGTGTGATCTTTTAAAGAGAGAACTGAAAGTCAATTGAATCTGCATTCCCAAAGGGGAGGGGGGAGGGGGGGGGTTGTTTGCACATAAATTGCTCTTTCATAGCTCAGGAGACTTAAAAGATTAGTTCACCCAAAAATGAGTCATTATTTAGTCACTCCTGTCGCATGTATGCTTTTTTTTTCTGTAAAACAAAACCTACAATTTTTTTGAAGAATCATTTTTATTTTATATTATATTTTATTTTATATATTTTTTATTTTATTTTATTTATTTATTTTATTCACCACTGTATTTGTTGCTTTTTACTATATTGGTCCTTTTCAGGATATTGTTTTGCTTGGACTAAATTAACTGAAATGAAATGCATGCAAATTCTCCTGGTCAAAATTACAAATTGGCCGTTTGATTAACGGGTATCCACTTACATGAACGTCCTTGTCACCTTTCACACCTCTTAACTCTCACTCTAAACCGTCTCCGATGACCACTTGACTTACAGTCAACTATTCACCTTTAGTCAGACTTCAAAAGACCTGAGTGTGCATTGAGGTTTTTGATGCCGTTTTATTAGCTGCCTGGGCTTTGCAAATGAATTCATGTCAGGAGAGAGCAAGTGAGTGAGAGAGAGATGGGAGAGAAAGTAATTACATCTTAAGTTTTATAAAATAGATTAATGGAGCCAATTCAAGGAATTCATCTTTCAGCCATGCGACTGCGGTCTAGATGTATACAAAGGATCGGCAGACTACATTTGCGTTAGTGGTTTTGATTGTCGTTAAAAGAAAATGATTAACATCCTGTTGTGGTGCTGTATCTACCTCCCTCATATCTGATGATAAATTACAAGTGCTAATAAACATTGTTAAACGCAAATGTAATTTTGTGTGGGGAGTATTGGAAAGAGGTTTTATTTAATGGTCTGGAAGGAATATGTTGTTGGCAAAATAATTTTGACTTATCTAGGTTGTACGACAACACAGGACAAAGAGAACAATCACTTTGTTTTTATTAGGAATGTGCCGATACGATTGCATATTAATGTACTGTGATACTATTTCTCACAGTATTGCATTGATGTCAAGGTACAAGCTTGGTACTGGACAAGAGTGTTATTTTAGTATTATTTATATACTATTATAGAATTTATTACTTTTGTATTAGCTTTTTATTAGCTTTTCCTTTTTAATTTAAAAAGGGAAATGACTGATTTTTTAAAAAATTATTTCAATGAAATGATTGTACTATGTTTTTTATTTAATATTTTGTATTTTTAAAGGATTTTATGGTACTAAATTATATCTATGCAGTAGTTATAATCCATTTATTCACTTTTTGAGCATGGAGCTGAAAATAAAATTTCCAACTTAAATTGTCATAAATCTTGAATGCTTTGGAGCACAGACTTAAGTTTCTTTTTTAAGACGACACTTGGCCGATTATTGTTGAAGTGAAAAACATTCTATTTTTACATTTATTATGAAAAATGCACAAAAATTTCAATTTTTATATGAAACATGTACTTTCTAAAACACGTTTTACTCTTGTTTAGATTTAAAAGCCATAAATCTAAAGAAGCTGTGTTCCAAATTTGAGGCTGATTTCTCAAAAAATGAGCTTTCAGTAAGAATTTGTTTGGGCGCAGTACCAAATGTTTCCACTAGATGAAATTCATCTCCCATTCATTTCAAATGCTGTCATTTTTAACCACAAACAATACAAGTGTGACTATTTTTTTCAGGACCAATTAACCATTTCAAATCATGTCCATGATTTTTTTTTTTTTTTTTTTTTTTTCACATAGCAAGTGCCAAAACCTTTACCAAGTTTCATTCCATTCTGATGAAGTAAAAAAAAAAAAAAAAAACGTAGGCCTAAATTTTTTCAGTCAAAACTGAGTGAGGGTTAAATTAATGGGTTAAATTAATGAAAATTATTTTAGTGGTTTTAGTTCTAGTTTTAGTTAACAACTACAGCATTACTGGACAAAAGTGAAGTAAACGTTGTGAGGAAGAAAACTGATATGGCAGATTCACACTTAAACAATTTCAGTTATAATCTAATTTTGATACTGTGATGCATTGAATTATGACATTTATTGTTTAAGCATATTTATTGTATCATATAATGTAGTTAGTGATACACAGTCCTAGTTGTGACAAACTGTGGGATGAAGTGAAAATAATATTTTGTGGTAATTTGCAACAAGCCACAGACACTTATTTTGTATTTTATACAAAATATTCCTTTAAATTTGCTTGTTTAATTTGCTTTAAATACCCATCTGTACCTCTTATATTTCATATATTCTTAAATCTTATTTTCTTATACCTCTTATAATACCTTATATTTGTATTATTTTAGCTTGACTGGGCCTTATCTAACTACATTTGCCTTGGCTAAACCACGCAAGCAATAGGCAGTGTTGAGGATCTGTGGAATGCTATTATGTTGGCGGCTGAAGCTAAGAGAGGAACTATGGGAAGAGTGCAGGGGGCAGTGTCACTCAGCTTGTCATATGTCATAACGTAGGTGAGAGACACTGACACCAGTGCGAGTGATTTGTCACCGGCTACACAGGTGTGAAAAACCTACCAGCATCCCACGACAAGTGCTATGTGGCAAAACGTCCCTCAACCCTGTATCTGAACAGCTCTGGATTCATCATAAGACAAGACGCATTATATTATGTTTGTGAGCGGGGCCCAGACTTAAGACCACGCCCACAAGCAGTGACATCATGCACTGGTACAGGAGACGGGCAGTGATGTTATTTTGGCTGCTTTAGTCATCATTTAAACACTTTTCTCTTTTATTTATGACTTTTTTTATTCATGCACTTTGAAGTATTGGGTACACCAGTTGGTTTGTGGCATCTCCTATGGAGTAAAGATATGTGTAGGGAACACTAGCTGCCAATAGGACATTACACATAAACTAACACATTCAGCCCTCATCTTGTCTGTAACACCTTTGCATTCATAAACAAGGAAGTTGGGTTGAATATTAAGTGGAAACTTAAAACGCATTCCCTTAGCAGTGGTGGCGCTATCAATAAAAGAAAGGAAGCATCCAAAAACGCTGTTTTCTGCTGTTTCTGTTCTTTCTGAGATGCGAGGCAGCGGTGACCTTGGGCATTCCAGACTGTCCCTCGACTGCGTGCGCTGAGCTGATAAGACGCCAACCGCTAACGCTCGTTCCCCCAAACACCAGCCACAAGCTCCAGCAGAGTGAGGATATTTCCATCTCAGAGGGAAAAAGCGAGAGAGAAATGATGAAGCTGTAAGACTTCTCAACAAGATGCCAGTGGAGGCCACACAGCCTTGTCCTGCCTAAATGACTTTGTTTGGTGTCTTGCTGTTTTAACTAGGAAACTGGTCATTATCTTCAGCTCACTACGGTGAATTTATGTTTGAAACAACCTCTGTCTAGATCAAGGATGTCTGTAAAAAAGCTATCTGTTAGCTTTTCCATTCATCTCAAAGGCAGTTTCTTTGGCTTGTGTGCAACCTCCCAGAAGTCTGACAGCGGTTTACTCCAAATTTGCCCACAGGCAGTTTCTTTTGTCTTTACAAATATAAATAGCCTTTAAATTTACTGAATATTATCTTGTCATTTTCATTCATATTAGTCAATTTACTGACTATACAGACTAAATCTACATCAAAATTTAGTCCAAAATTAAGATTTTGTACTGATTTATTGACTATAATTGAAATTGAAATATATATTTTTTTATTTTTCAGCAAAGATTGTTAGTGCATTGTTAATATTTTATGGTGTTTTCTTCTCAACATATTTTCATCAAACGGTATGTTTTAATTAAAATTGTTTGATAAATTTCATGATGCAATTTTTTTTGTCTTGTATTTAATGTTGTTGATGAACAAAAACAAGTTTATCAATAATTTTGTTGATATCTGGGCATACTTTTTTGAATTATATATTTTTTAATTATTATACTCTATAATATGTTAAATATTTGTGATTTATGTTGCATGCACAAATTATTTTCATCGAGACTGTACAGTTACTTCTGAATGGCTGTAAACTGAGAAAGACTACAGCAGAATGGCGAAGTTACTGCATCTGCCAGCAAGGGTTAACCGGGCCATGCTAACCAGCCGAACCTTAACCCATTGATCAGGACATGCAATAATATCTGTGATTAGATTTTCCATTGTTTTGTTGGGGGAAGGACAGTTTTTCAACTGTCCAAATGTGTTCCCTGTTGAATTCATCTGGGATTGGACATGTAGGTCAAAAGCCTTCATGGTTTGTCGTATGTGGCATCTGTGTTTCCGTTTGTACTATTCTCCAAGCTTAAGTCTAATAAAGACTGTGGCTTTACCATATACTGATTACCAGGAGGGATGAACCTGTAGTATATTTATTGTGAGGTGCAGGTCTTTATTCTTGTCTCCTATAGCCTCAGAAATCCTCATCATCTACCAAATGTAATCTGATTAAAATCAAACAAGTCTGTCTCTACTATATACACAAAGCATCCGTGTTTCGCATTGGTAATCTCGAGTCTCTGTGGCCTGAATCAAGCAGTCATAATCCCTAATCCAGAGATCGCTTTCTGCCAGCTATATGGACAAACAATGCATTCATATATAATAGCAGAGCAGGGAAGGGCTTTTGATGACTCATGTGGTCCAAGTGTTTTGGCATAGAGGACAAGCACTAAATACACAACACATACTCGCCAGTGCTTCAAAGCCGAAACATAGTCTTTTGTTTGCACATTAGGCATGTTTTGTCTGTTAGGGGCTGTTCAAACAGGAAAAAAAACAAAAACAACACTCATGGTGCAAGACGATGAAAAAACATCATCAAAGGCATCAGTCTTGCATGTTTACACGACCAACATTTAAAAAAAAAAAAATAACAAAAAGAGTGCATCCTTTGTTGAATGACCCTTTCATTTTGATTTGGTTTGCCTGTGTATATTGTTGTGTCTGTACTGCATTTGGTGTTGTGAAACACCAAAGAACTAAAGTTTTAACTTAGATGCTTAGTTCCAGCTCTGGAAGAACATTTTTTTGTTTCTAAACCAGCCAACAAGAGTCTCTTGGGATTTAGGTACATATTTCTTTGT
The DNA here is from genome assembly GCA_037950665.1 of Hypophthalmichthys nobilis. Taxonomy (NCBI): domain Eukaryota; kingdom Metazoa; phylum Chordata; class Actinopteri; order Cypriniformes; family Xenocyprididae; genus Hypophthalmichthys; species Hypophthalmichthys nobilis. The sequence continues at coordinate 9,468,845 of CM075489.1, read as the reverse complement.
GAAATTGCATCATAATATTTGTCTGCTAAAAGTTTGCATGCAGATTTGCAGACACAAGCTCACATTAAATTGGGTTTGTCTGACAAATGCTTAGTGACCCCTTTCGCTTAGTGACCCATTTCGGTTTCAATGCTGTTCAATAGACAGATGATGTGGGGTGGGGTGTACATTTAAAAAAAACATTTTGGGATAACTGTTGTGGTAAAATCCTCTCTTTGTTCAGCTCTTTACTGAGCCAGTCCGCTGTAGTCTTACCCCAGTAGCTGCTGTGAGTTCCTGTAACAAGCGTTTAGTGGCGGGGGGCCAAAAGGTGATCTCAAACAATGACCTTTGACAAGTGAGGTGGTAAAATAGGTGGTAGAAATCAGCTACTGTGACTGTATTTCCAAGCCTTGAGGATGTTAAGCTGAATAGGCTTGTTTAAGCTGCTCTCTACTTCCCCTGCTATTTCATTTTTTTAAAAACAACCCCTAGGACACAAATTTTGAATTGATTCTATTGAATAGTCAACTCGTTTTCATTTCATAAACAGCAATAGTAATAGAACAATTTTTTAATTTGTTTATCAAATTTGGTCTGGTTCTCTAATTTGATTGGCCGAGCAGCATTTCAAGAATGCTGATATTTAGAAAAGTCTGGGATGTTTCACTGTTACCATCACTTTGCTTGTCTGTGTTCACAGCATTCCAGACCAGAGTATGTGAGTAGTATAGAGTCAATTTTGTGTGAATATTTATTTCACTTGAATTTCAATGAAGTAAACAAGTTCAATGAATTTCACTCTTGCTTGTGTTATGTTTTAATTAAATAATCTCTCTCCTGCCTCAGTCGTCACAGCAGATATTTCTCAAATGAAGGAAGTCACAGTAGAAATGTGAACAATGCAGTTTAGTGAAATACAACACATTGGAATTTAAAACAGCATTTAATCTATATATTCACTGCATCATGATTACGACAGCCGTTGCTCCTAGGCTAAAGGTTGTTGAATTTTAATGAGCATTAATGTCAGATTAAGTAGGGTGTTGAAGTGGGTGTTTTGCACCCTGTTTAAACCTTTCAACACCGTGGCAAGTCTCCGGCAGACGCAAGCTAGTGACGGGATTTGATCTAATGACAGTAAACAACAGTGGAGCATTACAAAACACAGTGGTGTGAAATTCTATGTGGCAGCCAGTCAAAAACCACCTCCTCTTCTTTTAAGTCTAAATTACTTTGGGATTTGCCAGGCAGTGGACAGAGAGACTGTGCAATGTGACTAACCAGATTACTGCTGCACTTTATGGGGGAAGATGGAGCCACAAGTATGACGGTAATATTGCTGGAAAAAGCACCAAGTGAGTGTCAATATTGAGAGCTGTGTCATAATGAGGCAGGAAAAGGGAATTTATGTTCATTTTTGGGAAAGAAACTAAGCTTTATAGAGCACTGCAGGGACTTGTTTAGTCAACTCAGTCAGTGAATCCTTGAAGCCAAGGATCATATTTGTGAAAAATACACAAAGTTCCTTGTGATTAATATTGGAATCTTGCTGTCATTTTTGTCTTGGAGAGTTTTACATTCATATCCTTTTAGCCGATATATATATATATATATGAAAGTCTGTAGAAATCAAATAAGTATATTTGGATATTTATGCACAAGGATATATTTATTTGTGCATGCACATTTCCACTATGTTTTCCCAAATAAACACATCATTGCAGTCATCTATCGTGAAATAAGTTTTTTTTTTTTATAAAATATTTTATAACAAAAATATTTATTTTAAAAATACTAATCATTTAACAATGTTAAATGTATTCATCAGTCTTTAATCTCAAAATAAATGTCCATTTTGCATACTGTACATTGTAATGTTGTGATGCCTAAATTCACTTACACACTCTAAAAAAATGCTGGGTTAAAACCAACCCAAGTTAGATTAAATATGGACAAACCCAGCGATTGGGATGTTTTGACGTAGCAATTGGGCTAAATGTTTGCCAAACCTGTTGGTTAGTTTTATTTAACTCAACTATTTATTAAAAATTACTATATGGCTGGCTTAAAATGAACCCAAAATAGGTTGGAAATTAAAAATCAGACACATAATTATAGAGGCAACAGTAATAATCAAAAGGTGAACATTTATTAAGACGCAATTTAATAAATGTTTATTATTGAATTATTATTTATTAATAAATGTTAAATTCCAACCTATTTTTGGTTAATTTTAAGTGAGCATTATAGTAATTTAAACAATAGTTGAGTTAAATAAAACTATCCAGGAGGTTGGGTCAAACATTTAACCCAACCAATGGGTTTGTCCATATTTAACCCAACTTAGGTTACTTTTAACCCAGCATTTTTTTTTTTTTTTTTTTTTTTTTTTTTGTAGGCCATGACAATTGTGCTTAAACAACTACAAATATGGATAGGTGTATAATATAGAGATGACATGAAATAATATAAAGAAGAGGAACTGAATGGGGTAAAGACTAAGAGACACATTTTTTAAACTTTGAACGTGCACAACGGCTCAGTGAGTCAGAAAACATGAGCTATCCAACAAAACTTTTCTATATTTTAGAAATATGTCACAGTGGCATAGTCACATAGTCAATCTGGCTTCCGCTAAATGGTTGAGTTTGAATCTTAAAGACATTTTTTACAGCCACAGCAGGTAGAAAGCAGTCCCGGTCATTTAGAAGGACTCGCTGAAAAAGTGACACATTTATTGATGAGAATGATCAATAAGAGGAGATGGCCACAGCAGGATCACAACAATTGCCATCAAATATCTCATATCTAGTGTCAAATTTCTCCAAAGGGCTCCTTCACAGCACAGTACATTGTGTTCTGCCAGCCATATTCATCTCATGAATGAAAGTCATGAAGTTCAGCGAGTGAAGCGGTCACATTTTGAGAGTTGGGGATGATTCTCATAATTACTATGACAGTGTAATGGCCCTCATCTATGCTCAATTTATTATACATTCCTATACGCTATAATCAGCCTTAGTCGCAGAGCTGAAACGCATCATTAGCACCTATTTCTGTGATGGTTTAGCAACAGCTTTTCAGTGCAGAAATGAATTGCGACTCCGTCACGATAAAAATTCAGATATATATCAATTAAAACCCTTTATAGAACACCATAGTACATCTCATTTATAGAAAGGACACGTTCCTGTTAGTTGTGAGAGTGCATGAACTCTTGGTATGCCATTAGAGATAATGCACAGACATGCTTTTACATACATTTGCATTCATAGCATCAATGAACTACAGCGCTCAAAAGCATTTTTATTAATGCTACTTATGTTCATTCTGAATGTGTATTTTGATTGTTTGGACTTCTAATAAAAAGTGGACCATTTTGAGATTTCTTTTTAAACTATTAAATTAAAATTGCAGACATAAACTAGATGTTTATGTTTTGTGAAGAAAACAGTGGTGATTGCTCATGCAAAAGTCATTTCCATGATGCTAGCTGTGGGTGGTTTCCAGGATGTTGCTATGTGGTTGCTAAGATTTTTTGATGGTTGCTAGGATGTTGCAAAGTGGTTTCTAGTGTGTTCTTCTGAGTGATTGCTTATCAACCCAAGTCAAGTGCTCATATCTATGATATTTTGGTGTTTTGATATGGCTTGGATCCCATCTCTTATTTTCACCCATTTTAATTCCGATAATTTTTCATGAAACCAAAACAACATAAGAATATTGTCTTTCTCCATAGCTTGCAGCTTACTTCTAGTGGCAGTATAATATTTATTATAACTAATGTTTGAGAGAATTTTATTTTATTTCTTAGTCATTGTTTTGTATGTAAAAATACCGTTTCGGCTAACGAACCAAAATCTTAAGCCCGAATGAAAGTTATTATAAAGTTGATAATTACTAATAATATTTAATATAACTTTACATATTGTGTCTATTGGCAACATAATTCATGCAAGAAGATACAGTTTTAAAATAAAGCTTTAAACTTGAATATTGATGTTAATAACGCCTTTTGCATTTGTTGGCCTGCAGACATCTGAGTGCTGTGTTGTGTTTGGCGAGTACAGTAATGTTTGTACATCTTCTCTCTCTCTCTGTCTCTCTCTCTGTCTCTTCAGTGCTTTAAGAGAACAAGCAGTTTGGGGGTAGCTGAGCCAACACATGGCACACCTCCAACTTCCTTCTCTTACTCAGACAGTTTCAGGCGTTCTACTACACATACATACTCGTGCACATGCCGGTTTCTCATCCTGCCTATCGCAGGAACATTAAAATCTGTGCGCTTCTTTCTTAGAAGGGAATGGGACTGTTGCAGCTCTGGAAAATTCAGATTAAACCGAATATTACAGCTGAATTGAGGCATGTCAAAACAAACAGGAGCATGCTTGATGGATTTTGCATCTGAGATGGAGTTACTTGTATTTAGCAGTCTGCTCCTCTCAGGAGGGCAGAGGGCTCTATTATGTGTCACATATAGGAATGGATCTTGATTTATCCTGCATGCCTTAACACAACCTTTCATGTGTCAGACCTACACTTGATCAATGCCAAGGCTCCAAGGTGACAAAGGACATCATAAAGAATTTTTTATGAAATAATTTGATGACCATTTATTTGTTTACACTCATATTTTAAATATAATTATTTCTACATTTTATTTACTCTTTTATCCAAAACTAGTGTAATTTATTATGAAATAGTTTGATGACCATTTATTTATTTAAACTCTAATTTTAAATATACTATAAATAAAAGTATTTATTTTATTATTTTTTAATTATTTTTATGAATATATGCAGTCATTTATAATGAAATAATTTGATGACATTTATTTATTTATTTACATTCATATTTTAAATATACTATAAATATAATTATTCCTTTATTTTATTCTAAATTACATTTTGATGCATAGTGTAATTTATGAAATAATTTGGCCATTTATTTATTATTTAAATAAACTCTTATTTTAAATATACTCTAAATATAATTATTTCGAAGTTTTATTTATTTTTTTATCCATACATAGTGTAATTTATTATGAAAAAGTTTGATGACCATTTATTTAGTATTTAAATATACTTGTATTTTAAATATATAATTATTTCATTAGTTGTGACCCTGGACCATAAGCTTTCCATTGATGTATGGTTTGTTAGGATAGGACAATATTTGGCCGAGATACAACTATTTTAAAATCTGGAATCTGAGGGTACAAAAAAAATCAAAATATTGAGAAAATCACCTTTAAAGTTGACCAAATGAAGTACTTAGCAACGCATTTCCACTCACAATTTTTTTTTTTTTTTTGATATATTTACAGTAGGAAATTTACAAAATATCTTCATGGAACATGATCTTTACTTAATATCCCAATGATTTTTGGCATAAAAGAAAAATCTATTAATTTTGATACAATGTATTATTGGCTATTGGCCGTGCGACTGGTTTTGTGGTCCAGGGTCACATTTTTATTTACCTTTTTATTCATACATACTGTATGTAGTGTGTAATTTTTCTTAATTCAGCTTTTCACTCAAATTGTTATTCCATATTAGCAATAGAAAAATAAAACTCTTTCACTAGTGGTCTTAAGACATTTGGACCCTTCTATTGCATGCTCAGTCGTGAATTATTAATTTAGGTGACTGGGCATCCCATGGTTACTTACTCATGCTTACTAATACGTTGATTGTGACAGACAGCGTTGCTCTGGGGAGAGCAGCTTTTACTTTAATGCAGTGCTGTAAGCCTTTGTGAGATCGCCTGGCAAAGAGGGTTGAAATGTAAATCTAATGTCGAAATGCAAAGTACTGCTTGGCTTTCCAAGGAACTGTTTGCAACCGGGATGTGTAGAGATTGGATTCTCGGGCTAGTTAGTCATCGTCGTCACTACACGCTGGGAGGAATGTAGTTGGTTTCTTGCTCAGCCCCTCTGAGGCAAAGCTGAAGAGAATGAAGCTATTTTTGAGGCAGGGAGGAAACACTCATGCATAGCAAAAAGACGGATTATCCATACAGACAAATATAGAGATGTATCAGGTGGATTAACGACAGTGATTATGATGAAAATGCACTGCCAAGCACGCTGATTTGATGAAACACGTTTTTCAATCATTGTACTTTCTGATTAACAAGCAGTTCTTTAGTCTTTTTGTTCTGTATTTTCAGCCTCTTTGTTTCTTTACTTGCATGTATTTGGTTCTGTGGTTACAAAAAGAAGCAGAAGGGTGAGCAGAAGGATGTATCTCATGTAAACTGTCAAGAACAAAAATTCTTTTGATTTTGGTGTGAAATATGGCCTGGACATGTTTCCACAAGATTTGCTTAGAAATAAAAAATTGAAATCATTTTACCAATATGTCATGTATTTAAATTCAAAGTGCAACCATACTCTTAAGAATTTGGAAAATGCACCACTATGAAAGATGTGAATGGATTTTAATCAAGCCATGAACGTGGTGTACGTGTTGTGCACACCTATTTTTAGGCCAGACTCCAGTGGAGAAAATATTCTCTTAGGCCTCTGAAGTGCTCAATTCATCCCTTACTTTCCACCGCGTCAGTAGAAGGACCATTAGAGCGTTTGTCATTAAACTTCTCCCAGTGAAGCGCTTAATGAACTGAGAGCCGCAGCTCCAGTCCAGCAGTTCAACTAATCCAGGAGAGTCTCTATGGATGCCATCACCTACAGCAACAAAGCCAGAGGCTGTTCTCTAGTGAGACAGAGTAGGCATATTCACGCTCAGATATAATGTCCTCACCCATCCCTCCCCTTTTTTTTAATTGGCTACAGTCCTCTGTTCTCTGGTGTGTGCTAATCTAGAGGACAGAAAGTTCTCAATGTAGAACAAGAGTTCTACATTGTTCCAGTAAAGGACATCATCAGTAGATTTTTTCAGCAGCGTTTGATCTGGTGTCACATCTGTTTAGGTTTTGTTCATGTTTTCATGTTCTTAGTTCATGTTTATTATAGGGGCACCGAATAGTTATAGGAACTCAGTTATAGGAACTAGCCACTAGGAACTAATTTCTCCCCCGGGCCATGTTCCTGGTTGCATTCGCACCGAGAACAGGAACTCTGAAGCGGCCGACTGCGGTTTCTTTAAGCGCGGCATTTACAAACGCTAAACACCGGTGGATGGAGGATGCCGTGATTGGAGCTGTGTTTGTTGTGTGTCATGGGTTTCGTGATAACGGAGACGGAATGTAAACATATAAGTTAAGCAAATGATAGAGCAAAAAGTGAGGCTAAGAGATGAAATCTCCTATGACAACTTTCAGTATTACATATCATCGAGGCGGAGAAAAGAACACAACCCTGCAGACAGCAGGTAAATGCCGTTATCGCTGTTTTCCATGTTCGTGAAGTAAATAAGTTTACAAGCAATGTTCCCGCAGAAAGAATAAATGCCGCGCAGACTCAGAAGAGAAATTTGTAAAGAAATCCATTTATTTGTAGTTTAAATGAGAAATAATTGCAGTGCTCTGGTCAACCGCTATTGAGTTATTGTCGCTATAGAGTTAGTACCGGTAAATGCGGTTTACAGGTTTCATAGAAGAGAATGATGTGAATGCGTGTGAGCGGGCCTGAGCCAAATCAGTCACGGTAAGAATACTGTCATGTTTGCGGACTAAAATAGCTCAATACGAGAGGCAACGCGAAACGCAAAGACATGTGAAATAAAACGTCATCATGTTTTAAAGAAGAGTGGGTTAAGCGGTGGAAATAACGGATGATGGGCACAAAATGCTAACAAAACTGAGATATTACGAATACACACCCATCACAGGTGTTGCGTGCAAACTCAAAATACCTCTTGTGTGAGGTGTGGGTTTCAGGGATGTTTAGATAACTATTAAAGAGTTCACACGTTTCGAAAATGCTTTAATATATCACTAAGCTACATCAAGGGTCAAATAAAATAGAAATGGCACATTAAAGTTAAAAAAAGTTACAATTGCATGATAAAACCATTTTTTTGTGTGTGTTTACGTACACTGTACAGGTTTGGTATAAAGAATGTTTTTGCTCAGGTGGCCAAAAAATGTCCGCTCAATAGAGAAAAGTTTTGCTCAGCAAGAAAAAAAATTAGAGGGAACATTGTTTACAAGGCTTTTAAAAATGCCGGGTGCTGGTGTTTGACATGCGTTTAACCAATCAACGTACATTTACATCACTGGTAGATCCTATAGTGCTAGTTTAGACCCTACTCTGAAGTAGGAGGTAATTAAGGGTGCGTTCACACTTGTAGTTCGGTTCATTTGGTCCGGACCAAAAAAAAAAATTTATGACGTATTGTCTATTTTCAGACGGAACTTACCGAACGTCCAAAACAATGCTGTGTGCTGAGGTAAATGCGCTTGTTGTGTGTGCGTAGCCTGCATATGAGGGTATTTTGGCCAGCTGGGAACTTGTGAAGAGCTTATAAAATGTGTAAAGTTGTCAAAACAGCAGCGGGAATTCCTCCGTCACACACACAAACGATCTGCTGCGTGGAGACGCACGTCTGATGCCTGTGATGGGCAAACTCGCGACTATGACGAGAGAAACCGATATGCGTGAGGATTCTGTCCTTTTTAGGGTCTCATCTTCCTGTTTTTGGTTCGTTTACATGTCATGAGGGAATAAGTAAAATTATGCACAATACGAGCAATCCCATGCCAAAATTGAAGCCCTGTAACACCGACAATATTCATCCGGAGCAAAAGAAACGAGTGAATGAGGGGAGGCGGGTTTGTGTGTCATCTCGCTGTCAAAGAGATGAGAGAGTGAGATAGCACAGCTGATATCATGTATCTATTCATGTTATGGAAGCATTTCAGTTATTTCAGCATCAATATGTATCGAAAAATCTATATTTTTGACAACACTACATTGCACTTAGTTTATTCATTTAGATGCCTTTTTAAAAGACAACAACTGAAAAATAAATATATTATATATAAAATTCAACCCGCCAAAGTGGGTAGTAGAAGTGAATGCATTACATGCCACTGCTGAAATCACATTTGGAGGGTTGGCGAGTGTTAATGTCAAGTCCTGGCTGTAATGTACCAAAAGCATGTTGGCTATTTAAAACAAAAGAGACTTTAATAAAAATTTTAATAAAGTTGAAATCACACTGACTTGTGGTTTATACAGAAGCATATATCACCTAAAATATATTTTAGATCTCATGGTAGGTCTATCAGGGTTTAAATGTTATTGTTAAAAAAAGTAGAAAAATACTGTAACCCTATCATTGGGCATGTATTAATGAAGGAATGAGAATCTCAAGGATTGCGTTTGAATTGAAAAGCATGATGAAAAGCAAAAGAAGCACATGGCCAAAAAGTCAAATACTTGACCTTGATGACTCCTACTTCTAGTCCACAGAAGAGAAACAGATGCGGCCTGCAGTGTCACCATGCTTTATCTCGTCACATTGAATTCATGGCCTAATTTAATCTGCAAATACTAAACACTAAAGCTTAGAGGGGCCAGAGAATGAGTTAGTGGCCTTTGTTTGACTGAAAGAGGAAAAAACGAGCTCAATATATTTGAAAACACTATAATCTGGCCAACTTTTTTCACTGAAATATAGACAACAGCTTTTTGTGTCTGTAACATGCTACTATTATAGACGTTATGCAAGCTTATTGCATAGTAGTTCATAGAGACATACAGACATTCTGTAATTTTTATATTAAATTCATTTGTAGGCAGTACAAGTATTTTGCATAAATTTTAGTATGTAGATTATTCTCTGGTTTTATTGATTTGATTCGGCTCCATCTTTTGGCACTGCAAGTGTAAACAGCACTTGCAATAATATGGCAGTTTTCTTTCCATCCGAGCTCAGAGATCAAAGTAAGCTGCTGATTCGTGGCCACTGGGCAACTTCCGCTCGGCCATCCGCAGACTAATCACTAGGCGGCCGTCTGACAGATTACAGCCCTTCTGGACACGGCGGTCACAACCAAACCCACAGGGACCTCTGGCTAATCTGAAATGCCCTGTGAGCATATGTGTAAAGTCCATCGATCTAAAGCCCTAAGCTTTGCTCGTTTTATTCCATCTTTTCCTGTTCATTTATAGTCTGTTGATTGTATTACCCATCAATCATTCAGAAACGGCGCAGTCTGCCGTTCAATTGTCTGTTGAGGATGTGGTGCATGATTGTGGATAATTGTTAAAATGGTGCAATCGCTAAAACTGCCAGGACAAAGAACTCGCAGTTTGTAATTAATAGCAAAGAGATTATCGAATGCATACAACAAACAGGCTTGAGGATTTCTCTGCTGAAATGTTAATTTTTAAGAGACAGTTTTGTCTTGCTAGTGATAAAAATAAACTGCATTGTTTAGGTTTCTATAAACAACTCCAAAATGACCAAGGTCTTTCCTACATGCTTATGCAGACAAGGTTATCTGGTACAGAGAGGATTACGGTTGTAAATAAGGATTTGAATAATGTGAATATTACGGCAGGATGTTTGGCGCCTGATAATGTCACATTTATTTACTGCTGTCACACGTTGAGTTGGTTTTCATCCATATAACATCCCTCCAACTTTTCAAGGTCACTTTTGCAATATTAATGGACTTCTTATTCTCATTAGCAAAGGATTTAGTCGTTATTTTGATTCAGGTGGAAGTAGTTTCTCTAAAAACTGAACAAATTCCCAGTGTGCTTCATCCAAGTTCTTATCCTATAACCTTAAATGTTTTTCTGTCATGTACCAATATGAAATAATCCTAACTTTTTCAGTCAACATGAAATCAAAATTTTCCCTATTTGTTTTTGTGTACATGTTCCCGGTCTTATTAAAAAAAAAAAAATCTGACTTTCCACAATCCAATCAATTCCTGTTGGACAAAATAAAGTCCTGCCCCACATTTTTTCCCACTGAATATCTTACAAAAGTGAAATATGTCGCAAATACCATTTCATGTTGACTTCACCCTCTGCTCTGTCAACATGCAATTACATATACTGTTCTTTTGTGCATCTCTGCTCCTTGACTGTTGAATGAAAAGGGTCAACAGAAGATCAGAGTCTCTAACTGTCAGAATGGCTATTGATGGCTCACCTACCACTGAGGAAAAGGTCTCTCAGCTTTGAAAGAAAATATAATGATCATGGATGTCAAAATGCCAAATTGCAGTTGAGAAATTTCTCGACAGCCTCCTCCATTCCTCTGGTGTGCGCTGTAATAGCGTCCTTGTTAATGTCAGGCACATCATGGTTTGCATGATGACACTGTTTCCAATTTCCATTTATTAATGCCGAGACACATGTAAATATCTTATCTAGGGGAGATTAAATCAGTAGTGTACAGAGTGTGAATACTGTGGTGAGGTCACATTCAAAGTCCACTAATAAACACATAGGAGGTTAATGTTTAAGTAGTTTAAATGTAAGTGCAGAGATGATACAAATTGCTCAATCCCACCTTTGTAGTGTCTGATTACAGCAGTGACAATTAAATACAATTCATTTCCTCTGCTTATCCCACTCTGGGGTAAAGACTAAATTACCGCTTAGGATGTAAGTATGTCATTACAGGTCCTGTTTTTAGCAGGGTCCCAAGACAACAATCATCAAGCTATCCAACTAATGTTTTATGTAAGAAAAAGCTTCAGTAAAGGATGTACAGTAGCTTTAAAGCATGTAATGATAAGAGCTGTCTATTTAATGTGTTCATTTAGTACAATTTAGTACACTTTCCATAAAGTCTCTTAAAATACTTTTGTCTGCCACTATAATGCCATTTTATAAAATGGTTAGTTCCTGTCCTTGATTCTGATCAATAGCTGTGTTTTATTCACAATAAAACCGCTTCACCCGACGGTTCTGTGTATCACTACACAACACCCTTAGCAACCACTCTTAGCAATGTAAACTGTATGTTCTTAATTGATATTGTTCATTGAAACTTACTGTATTATGAAGAGTATTGTGAGAAAAAGATTGAGTGAGCGAGTTTATTACCTGCATTCAGATTTAGCATTTTCTTTCAGGTCAGTCCTATGTTCATAATAAAAAATCTGTTTAAATGTCCGATGTATTATCCTGTCCTTTTAACAGTTAAGGGGTTTTCCCGTGACTGACAGCGCTAGTCAAAGCATTTGTCAGTTGCGTCTAGGCATGTGACGCTATCAAATTTTCATGTTGCGATTAATTGCTGAAGCTTTTATCGCGGTATACGGTATTATCACGATATTGTAATAAGTTGCAAAAAAGTGTTGTCATAGTATAACAGGTAATAACAAAAAGAACTCTGAATGTTTAAATACAATAATACAATACACCAAAAATATAAAAAGTAACATTTTCAAACAGATTAAAGTGCAAAAGAATTAGGCTATAAAGAACAACAGGTAACACTTTACAATAAGGTCTCATTATTTAATGCATTAACTAAGATTGAGCAATAGCTATATTTGTTACAGAAAATATTTTTTGTTAATGTTAGTTGAGAAATACAACTGTTCATTGTTAGTTTTATCTCAGGTCCAGTCACCTTTTATATCACAGTCTTTGCCGCCATCTAATGGCGTAATAATGTAACTTCTGCTGCTGTTCATGGTCAGGGACTATTTTTTCCGGCGGAAGGAAGGCTTTTAGTTAAAGTTTACTTTATAAAAGTTGCATTGATACATATTTTTGGCTTTAATATTTGTATTGTGTGGTAACCATTTTATAAAAGCAATAAGGCACTCGAGGCTAGTGCTGTATCGTGAATAAGTCACGGCTGAAGGGCGTTGTGACTTATTCACGATACAGCACAGCCTCTCATACTTTATTGTTTACATAGAAATTGGCATATGTAATCAATTTAATTAATTTGATTACTTGAACAAATTTTTAATTTATTAATGTAATTAAAATCCATTTAATTTAAAATTGTTGATATTACATCTCATGTAATTATTCATGTAATTGATGTCATTAGCTGCATGATGTTTAATTGCAATTATTTTGATTAAGCATGTCATATTCAGCATATCATGCAATTAATTTGATTACATAAATACAATTTTTATTGTATTTATGTAATCAAATTCTTTCTTTCTTTTAATCCAATGGTTGACTCTCTTTGGTCTCTGAGGCTCTAAGCTGTTTCTAAGTTGAGTGCACTGAGATCTGGAGGATTTGGAAACCAAGATCATAATTCGCCTCTTTGGGCACCTTTACGCATCACGGCAGATTATTTCCTGTCGTGTTCATTGACAGCTTCCTGCTGCTCATTTTTGGTGCTTCCTTTTGATCTTACAAAATCCCTAAGCTGCTGAAGTTACTGAACCAATGCCGTCTTCATCCAAAGACGAAACGTCCAAAAGCATTTGCTGTGTTGAGCTGAATATGCCGTCCATCGCTAAAAACAAGAGAATTTGGCTTCTGTGGAGTCTCATCTTTCGCTCTCATATTCTGCATAATAGAAGTAGTGCCTTCTTTTGAAAATTTCTTGCTGGTATAGTCGGTTTCCTAGCGTGTTGACTGACGGGTACAAATGAGTGCTGTGTATATCCCACAGCCTTCTGAAGTTTTGCTGATGTCACTCGTGAACAGATAAGCATTATGAGAGCGCAGGAAATGTTCTAACCTCCCTTTGTTCAATGTCACACACTTTATGAAATGTCAGGTCTGGCTTCTCATCTGAGTGAAACACGAGCAAAAACAACTCAAACTTGAGCGTTACCTGTTCTGTTTATTCAAGGCATCACAACAAAAGACAAGCTTTTTTTCCACCAGTGGCCAGACATCTAGGGATCTTTTTTGGCCCTTTTTTTTTTTTTTTTTTTTTTTGCTAGTGTTACCCAGGTTCAGACACATTTCCCAGACAGTATTAGAGTAATTTACTTCTCAGTGTCCACTAATGGAGAGTTCTTGATCTCCTGACCTCTCTTGGTCCCCAAAATCAATATGGCACTCAATGGAATCAAAGCCATAAAGGCAATGTCTTCTGTTAATTCTTTTTCTTTTTTACATTTATTGTTTCCTCACCACAGGAAAGGACTTCATCCTACTGTTTGATTTGTTAGAGCAGCTGTGTAAGCTGTAATAAGAACATTAAACATCTCAGCCTGACCTTAAACAAGAGATTGGCTGTTCCACATCTTTCTTTACAGTATAGGTCAAAATGCTTGAATCAAATGACAGACTCATTGAACGCGCCCTGGGAGACTCTAAATACCATGTGAACATGTTCCAGTCTAAGCTGAAGTGTGTATGAGAAATATTTTAACTAGATATGCACAATATATCGGTACCATATTGATTATGAGCCAATATTAGAATGTTTTTTTATTTATTTATTGGTGCCTTTCGATATTGGATATATTGTCTGTTTTCTTGAGCACCAAATCAGCATATTAGAATGATTTCTGAAGGATCATGTGACACTGAAGCCTGGAGTAATAATGCTAAAAAAATCAGCTATGCCATCACAGGAATAACTTACATTTTAAAATATATCAAAATAGAAAACAGTTCTTTTAAATGGTAATAATATTTCACAATATTGCTGTTTTACTGTATTTTTGATCAAACAAATGCAGCCTTGGTGAGCATAAGAAATGTTAAAAAGTCATACAGACCCCAAACTTTTGAACAGTATCTGCCCAGATTTTAACCTAACCTCTAACTCCGTTTGCAAGGTTTAAAATAAGTATCGCAGGTCTGGGGTAAATTTCTGGTATCAAAGAGTAAACTTACAAATCATAGGTTCACGTGAACCAGATATTGAGCACAAAATGGAAATCGTGAGAGATCTTTCATCTGCTGCACTTGACTGCACTGAGAGCTCCGTCTCTTTCCTGCAGTGTCATTTATGCATCTCTGCTTTCATAACCCTCCATGTTGGAGCTTTGGAAAATGAGAGAGATGGAGGTATAGATACTGGTGGGTTTTGGTGTTAAAGGAAAGGTGTCTCTCCAGTCACCTGACAGAGGCAGATCTCTGCAGCGCAGTGGAGTGTGACCACATGACAGTTTGAGGGCACGCTGTATCCCATTCTTTCTTCTGTCCGTGATACACGGCAGCTTCAAACCACAATCCCATCTCTTAAGAGGGTTTCAAAAAAGCCAGTACTCTCCAAAGAGAAGGCCTTTTGTGTAGATTTACACACTCCACACTCAGTGTACATTTTGTAAACGTTAGTGAAATCCAGTGTCACAACTGTGGCTGTCAGCCAAAAAGGAAAAGAGCAGAAGACCTTGTTGTACTGCAGGCTTCCTCAAACTAATTCTTGTTGAGCTGTTTTTAATGGGGAAAAAAAAAAAACTAAAATAAATGCCTAAAATAAAATGATTATTATGCATTTATTCATTTCAACTTCAGGCCTTTGCATGAAACACATATTGAGTTAAACTTTTAACAGTAATATTAAGTTCAGGATTAGTTCACTTTCAAATGAAAATTACCCCAAGCTTTACTCACCCTCAAGCCATCCTAGGTGTATATGACTTTCTTTTTTCTGATGAACACAATCGGAGATATATTAATAAATATCCTGATGCATCCGAGCTTTATAATGGCAGTGAGTGGGATCAACGAGTATAAGCTGAAGAAAATGCCTCCATCCGCATCCATCCATCATAAACGTACTCTACACGGCTTCGGGGTGTTAATAAAGGCCTTCTGAAGCGAAGCGATGCATTTGTGTAAAAAAAAAAATCCATATTTAACAAGTTATGAAATAAAATATCTAGCTTCCGACAGATCGCCTTATGTATTCTACTTACGAAGAAAGTGTAAAACTCTCACAGTTCAAAAAGCTTACGCTACGTCCTACGCCTTCCCTATTCAACTTACAGAAAAAGCTTAACTGTTTTTTTTTCGCAATTTGAATACGGAAGGCGGTCTGGTGGAAGCTAGATATTTTACTTCATAACTTGTTAAATACAGATATATTTTCTTACACAAACCCAACACTTCGCTTCAGAAGGCCTTTATTAACCTTCCAGAGCCGTGTAGAGTACGTTTATGATGGATGGATATGGATGGAGGCACTTTCTTCAGCTCATACACGTTGATCCCACTCACTACCATTATAAAGCTCGGATGCGTCAGGATATTTATTAATAAATCTCTGATTGTGTTCATCAGAAAGAAGAAAGTCATATTCACCTAGGATGGCTTGAGGGTGAGTAAAGCTTGGGGTAATTTTCATTTGAAAGTGAACTAATCCTTTAACTATTTATGTCTAATATTTGTTTTACAATATTTGTTTTATTTTATTTACCAGCAAAATTGATTTATGAATAGTAAATTTTATCTTTAAAATCAAACCCTCAAAGGGTGGCATGTGTAAAACTTTGTGAATGATGGGCTTTACAGTTTTGCTGAGCTTCCTGTGGGTCAGATTGCATACTAATGGCCCACTCTCTGTATTAGAGCATTTTCCCATCATTTCTCTGTTAAAGCATCTTCATAATTTCCATTTTGGGAAGGGTGGAAACAGAGCAAAAGTGGGTCAACAAGGTATATCTGACTTTGAGATATGTACCCTACTTTCTCCTTCCACAAAGCAACAACAAATCACCTCATCTATATCTTTATGTCTACTGAAAGCTTGCCCGAAATAAGTGAACGAAATTACAATGTGTTGCTTTACAACTTCCATATCTGGCTTTGAATTGATCTTTGCAAAGAGGGTCTGAGCAAATGAGATCACTAGATCTGGGATGATTACTGTTTTATTGTGCTTGTCTCGGCAGTAATGGTTAAAATATACACTGATTTGTACTATGAATGTAACTTAGACAAGCTAACATGGCAGTTTGAGATAGTAATTCTTTAGTTGTGTATTTGTAGTCTCCCTCTAATCACAGTAGTGGCATTTCTTAAATGCATCTTCAAATGTACAAATAAAGCCATATACTCACGCAGAGAGTGCCATTCATCCTGACGTATAGTCTTAGTGATGTTGTAAGAGAGATTCTTGGGTATTGTGGCTGAGGAGTAGTGGTACTTGATATAGGAGCATCTTGCAATGGACCCTGCAAATAGAGAAGAAGAAAAAGAAGTTTTAAGTACTAGTAAAATAAGTTTTGCTCATGGATAAGCAGACAAACCAGAAATTAATTTTGCATATGATGAAATGTTTAAAGTAGCTCAAATATTAGTGGGTACATTTATAAAGTAATGTGTTACTTTACTCCTTACATCAAAATAGTAATCTGATTACATACCCCCAACCCTGCTGACAAATATAACAAGATTCCATCAGTCAATTTATTGCATTTTCAAGTAGAACAACAATAGACTCTATTGATTTCAATGAAGATAATATATTTTGTCTTTATTTCCCAGAAATACATTCCACACACTCCTGCTAGAGATTTTAATGTAATTTCATTTATTTAGCATGATCAGAATACAAATGTTCACACCTTCGATTTTTGTATTTTTCTCCCTTTTCTCCTTCTCTTTGAGAAAGTACAGATCCAATTTTTTAGCATCCCAGGAGGATTTTTCAGAATTTACAAAGTTGTGCGATTGTGTTTCTCTTTGTTTCTAATCAAACAGTAGCTTCCTGTTGTGTCTCATCTGAATTCCTTCAGTTTTCTTCAGTGTATTTTGAGGCTTTTTGGTTGACAGCATATCTCTCAAGCTTTAAAGAATGAGTTATGCGGCGTCGTGTCTGAAATTATTTCATTTGGGAGCACGCTGAAGCACATTTGAGAATGATATGGCCTTTAGAATGAGGCCTTCACACATCCCCCCTTTAGAAAGGAAGATGATGTGCTCATGTGTCTTCAGAGCTCACACACATACACTGATCAGCAGTGAAAAAGGGCTGACAAAGATAATGATACATATTTCTGTGTCCTAACGGTACACACCAGCAATCATTCCAGCTTGCACTATTGTCCAGGATATCATTTCCTGTTGATTATGAAACTCTGCAGATGAAAATGGCAGCCTCTATCATCCAGAAAAGAGAATTATAGTCCCAATGCTCTACTCTGTCTTCCATTATCTCATTCTTCCAGGAACCACTAGACCAGCTAAAATCTATGTTGTGTTACCTGGGGAAGTTCTAGTGTCACATTGATTAACAAATCATTAGTGTCACAAGTTGAAAATGGATACACTTGCAGTGGAACTCTACTAGTATCACTGGTCATAAAGTGGCGAGCCAACACGTAACCACATTTATAAAAAGCGTTTCACTTTTCCCACATTTTGTTATATTACAAAAGGGATTAAATTCATTATTTTCCTCAAAATTCTACAAACAATACCCCATATTGACAACGTGAAAGAAATTTGTTTGAAATCTTTGCAAATTCATTAAAAATAAAAAACGAAAAAAAAAATCACATGTACATAAGTATTCACAGCCTTTGCTCAATACTTTATTGAAGTACCTTTGGCACCAATTACAGCCTCAAATCTTTTTGAGTATGATGCTACAAGCTTGGCACACCTATTTTAGGGCAGTTTCTCCCATTCTTCTTTGCAGGACCTCTCAAGCTCCATCCGGTTGGATGGGGATCGTCGGTGCACAGCCATTTTCAGATCTCTCCAGAGATGTTCAATCGGGTTCAAGTCAGGGCTCTGGCTGGGCCACTCAAAGACATTCACGGAGTTGCCCTACTTTGTTATCTTGGCTGTGTGCTTAGGGTCGTTGTCCTGTTGGAAGATGAACCTTCGCCCCAGTCTGAGGTCCAGAGCGCTCTGGAGCATGTTTTCATCAAGAATGTCCAGTTCCTGCCACTGAAAAACATCCCCGCAGCATGATGCTGCCACTACCATGCTTCACTGCAGGGATGGTATTGGCCAGGTGATGAGCGGTGCCTGGTTTCCTCCAGACATGACGCTTGCTATTCAGGCCAAAGAGTTCAATCTTTGTTTCATCAGACCAGAAAATTTTGTTTCTCATGGTCTGAGATTCCTCCAGGCGGGCTGTCTTGTGCCGTTTACTTAAGGAGTGGCTTCTGTCTGGCCATCCTACCATACAGGCCTGAATGGTGGAGTGCTGCAGAGTTCTTCTGGAAGGTTCTCCTCTCTCCACAGAGAAATGCAGGAGCTCTGTAAGAGTGACCATCGTGTTCTTGGTCACCTCCCTGACTAAGGCCCTTCTCCCCTGATTGCTCAGTTTGGCTGGGCGGCCCGCTCTAGGAAGAGTCCTGGTGGCTCCAAACTTCTTCCATTTACGAATGATGGAGGCCACTGTGCTCATTGGGACCTTCAATGCTGCAGAAATGATTCTGTACCCTTCCCCAGATCTGTGCCTTGATACAATCCTGTCTCGAAGGTCTACAGACAATTCCTTGGACTTCATGGCTTGGTTTGTGCTCTGACATGCACTGTTAACTGTGGGACCTTATATAGACAGGTGTGTGCCTTTCCAAATCATGTCCAATCAACTGAATTTACCATAGGTGGACTCCAGTCAAGTTGTAGAAACATCTCAAGGATGATCAGTGGAAACAGGATGCACTTGAGGTAAATTTTGAGTGTCATGGCAAAGGTTGTGAATACTTATGTACATGTGATTTTTTTCGTTTTTTATTTTTAATAAATTTGCAAAGATTTCAAACAAACTTTTTTTCACGTTGTCATTAAGGGGTATTGTTTGTAGAATTTTGAGGAAAATAATGAATTTAATCCCTTTTGGAATAAGGCTGTAACATAACAAAACGTGTAAAAAGTGAAGCACTGTGAATACTTTCCAGATGCACTATATATATATATTGTTTTTCTAATATATTTGTTATTTGGTATTACTATGTGTAGTGCCATAGTATTTACACCTTGTGGGGATATCAATCTACAATGAGGTGTCTTTGCATATTAAGGTGGGATAGAAAATGTTTTTTTTTTAAACTCCGCAAAAATCTCTCGTTACACGGGCTTGTAAGACAGATTGTTTTTGGCCCTATGAATCCCTGTGGAGCAGAGGCTGATTGGGTCAGCGACCGAGTGTAAACCAAAACCATCTTTCTTCCAGGCTGACCAGACAGCAGTGTTCCTGGGTATAGATTTTTTGATGGCCAAAGCCTGGGAGAGTTGAATAGATTTTAAATACTCCAAAGAAATCTAAAGGCATAGCAGAATGGCAGTTTCACTGAGCGCACAGTACTTACATTATTTATTTATTTTTTTAACAGAGTAGGTATTTTTACAAGTGTTTAATGCAATTCCTTCAACAACCTATCCTATATAATATGCACCTTCATTTTCTTTTAAAAACACATTTCGAATATTATTATATTCTGACAACTTCAAATAATTCCTGACCCCTAGAGCTATATATGCCATATAAAAGATCTCATAACATTACAGGTTATATTACCTATTGTACAACTCTTTTTATTGAAGGTTTAAAGTAAAACCATCTTTCTTCCAGGCTGACCAAACAGCAGTGTTCCTGGGTATAGATTTTTTGATGGCCAAAGCCTGGGAGAGTTTAATAGATTTTAAATACTCCAAAGAAATCTAAAGGCATAGCAGAATGGCAGTGTCACTATGGGAGCACAGCACTTACTTTAATTTGGATGTGTGACTCAAATACAGAGTTGCTCAGTTCAATTAGGGCCATTGACTTGTTAGCTTCCATCCCTTTTTACACCTTTAACATTGTATAAATGGTAGTGGATGCCTAATAGAGTGTTTGCTTTATGTCAAGAAAAAAAAAAAAACACTTTAAAGAAAAATCTTCATTAATGTTAAGCTACACTCCATGCATATTCTCTGCAGTCCTACTACAAGCCAGTCAACGAAAGGTCACTTGGCTTCCCTTGACGCCTTGTGCTGTTAGCACCAGGACTGTTTTTGATCATTTTTGAGCGAGTTATTTTTTATTTATGTTTTTTAGTTCTTTGACAGCCTGACTGATTTAATTTTTTCTTCCTTGGGCATCAAAGAGTAGTTGCTGTCTATCTTCCTCTTTGTATATTAGGACTGTCAATCAATAAAAAAAAGATTTTTAAATACTAAGATTAATCTATTTAATCTCAGATAGCAGATTTTGGCACGTTATCCTGCAGGAAGTAGCCATCAAAACCATGGGAACACTGTGGTCATAAAGGTATGGACATGGTCAGCAACAATACTCTGTGGCATTTAAACAAAGCTCAATTGGGACTAAGGGACCCAAAGTGTGCCAAGAAAATATCCTTCACACCATTACGCCACAACCAGTCTAAACTGCTGATACAAGTTTACTGTTGGTGCCCCCCCCTTCATAGGTGACTTAATTACAATTAATAATTAAAAAAACATTCAATAAATGTTTTAATATAAAGTATATATGCTTATTACCATGCTTTGTACTAATTAACTGAATTAAATAGGCAGCTCCAGTACATGTGAGTATGAATAGGGCTGCCTATTTAATTTTGTACAATTTTATATACAGTACATATAAAGAGAGACTCAGCAAGTAGTATTTCTTTGGCAAACTCTCCTGCGCTGTCTGCTTTTCTGCTCATTGTACTAATCTAAAGTCTGCAGACAGGGATTTGGGAGACTGGAAGACTCTTTCTTACTTATTCATGAATCTCCAGCCTGTCTCACTTTGCTTTAACTATCATAGAGTGAAAAAGGACATTTTATATTTCTTTCTCTCTCTCTTTTTTTTTTCTTTTTCCTAAAGGTGCCCCCCCCCCCTCCGCAAGGGCATTTTCAGCTGTTTACTCCAGGATTAATCACTGCCATTATCCACAACTAATGTGTCTGCTCAGCCGAATTTCAAAATAAATAAATAAATTTTAAATAATCCATTTGCAACAAGTTTCACACATTGCCAACTGAAGTGCGAAGACACCGTCACAAAATTAATCACCCTTGAATATCATCTTTGAATTTCCTCTGGATCCTTTGGAATGTCACTGCCATTTTTCCAACGTCTTTGTCAATAATTCATGAGCCCTTCACTTTACTTTTTCACTCCCTCTGGCCGATACATGCCTCCTAATGAGCAAAACCTTTCTAAGAATAAACCTCCGATACACAATATCGACAACTCAGTAAGATAGGACTGTTCAACTTGAGGAAGGACTGCATGTCAATAAGGTAACAGATTACAAATACAATAGCCTGAATTCAGACTTGCCCTGGGATCAATGATGTGTGTCCAGTGTCCTCATTACATGTAAACTGGATCAATGTTGTGTGGTGTACTATAATATCACTGAGGTATAGGCAAAGTTATCAGTGTTGCAGCTTTAATATTGCAAAGAGGATTAACTTTATATCTTCTCTCTGCAAAATATACCAATTTGAAAGTGGCACAGAGAGATTAATGTAACACATTAATTTCAGGTAATATAAGAGCAGAAGTTAATATGCTTTACAGGTAATTTTAAAACAGTAAATAACAAACCCATGTGCCATAATTAGCACAACTGTTTATATATTTAATAACTATCGATCCTTGTAAATGTGCTTTGGAAGCTATAAAATTAATCAAATTGTTTATACACATACAGGCCTTATTTTAGTTTAGTTTATTTTAGTTTAGTTTAGAAATAATGACCAGCTACTTACCAAATAGGTAAATAAATGGGCAAGACATTATCAGTGTTATTTTAGTATTATTGAGCTACTATTGTATTTTTTTTTATTAGTTTTTATTAATATTTTGAATAGGTTTTTATTTTTATATTTTTCATTTTAATTTTAGATAAAGTTTTAATAATTTTGTTAAAATAAAGTTAAAATAAAGTTTACAAAAAATTAAAAATATTTTTATTCATTTTTATTTCAGTTTTACTTATTTTAGTCCATCATCTAATCTAATTGAAAATTAATTTTTTTTTTTTTTTTTCATTTTGGTTATACACAAAATATTTTGCCACAGAAAGCAACATTTGACCAATCAGAATCAAGTATTTTATTTTATATTTTATTTTGGGGATTCAAAAATATTTTGCCACAGAAAGCCATGTTTCAGAATCAAGTATTCCAGAGACCTGTGTAATAAATTTATACAAACATTTGACATACTTAAAATATTTAATATGTAGGGTTTTGCATGAATTACTTCAATACTGCTTTATTAGAGGTTGGGCCTTCAGAGACACAAAGCAAAAAACAAAAAAGAAAAAAAGGCATGTCAAATTGTAGCAGTGGATTAATGTTGAATCTTGACCTCTCTGTCAGGAGATATTTGGCGTCATAGCCGCTGACTCCAGGAGTGTAGTGCGCACACTGAACTGATCCGAGGGCAGTATCCGTTCTAGTGATGTAGCTGTTTGCTAAGCAGTAACGCAGTTGTGGAGGCGAGAGTGATCAGGTGCCGGGGCTGATGTGATGCTTTTCATATTTATTTCCATTAATCATAAACTCCCCCCTCTGCTACAGGCCTGTAGCCGTGCTGCTGCCATGTGCTGCAATTCCCTTTGTTCAGCAGTAAGCATTAGTCATCATTACGCTGTTCCTGTTGCCTTAGTGTTCGAGTCAAATACACTGCTGAAGCTGTTTCTCAGAAGAATGACAGATAGTTTGGGTGTTTGTTTCTTATTAAAGTCTATAATAATCTTCCCTTTTTTGGTGATACACTAAACAAACTGATAAAACAAGTGATGGTTTTACTACATAGGCCCTCCTTTCTAATACATAAAGGCAGCTATATATTTTCATGTACAAGTCCTGTTTATACTGTGAGAACAATATTATGCAAAATATGAATTCATTGGCTTGTGTACTGTCATGGTACTAAAGCAAAAAGAAATAAAATATTATCAGGAAACTTTAGATTAGGTTGACAGTCTTTTTTTCAGCACTACTGAAGTAATATTAGATGTATAAACAGAGAAACATTTGTTTATGTATTTAATATTTCTGGATCCTTGTTGAACTCTCATTTGGAGGCTAAAATGTACCAAATAGTTTATTTATGTATAATCAATACTATTTTATATTGCTTTATTTTATATATATTCAAGATTTTTCTGTTTAATTGTATTTAACCATTTAACTGTTTGACCATATAGATTTATTTCCAAAATAATTTTATAATACTATATCATGCCATTATAATACTTTTCACATTACATATTGAGCTTTACAGAGAATATTGACTTACATGTATAAACTGCAGTGAGCAAGATAAAGTTGATGAGAAACTGTGTAGAAAAGATACAACATTAGCTATTCGGATATTCTTTAATAAATAATTGTGATTACTCTCATTTCCAACCAGTCTTTAGAAAAGTAATGATAGTCAATTATGTAAATATTTAAACTATTTATCTATTTATTTTTGCATTTTAACTATTTTTACCTTTAGCAGTTAGGTTTTCTTTCCTCTAATTGCATGGTGTCTTAGAAAAAGCAGAGAATGAGTGTTGCAATTCATAAGACATTGTGCACATGCAGACCTATGTGACATAGCAAAAGATCAACAGAAGGCATGATATGAATGCTTTATCAAAGCTGGAGTAAGCCATGCTTGACACTAACAGTCCCAGAGCGGCATTATCATCTAGCTGACTCATAGTGTTTGACCCGACACTCCGACAATCTAATTATAAATGTGCCTCATGGTGGTCTCTGTCCTTATGATCAAGATAAAGGCTGTTGATAAAGACTGAGAGAGGCTTTTGGCATAACTCTGTCTATGAGTCAAGATTCTGCTTCACTCCACTGTGTGCCATCACCCACATGCATATGGACTTCAAAGATCCCTGTCATCATACAATCTGTTTTTTTTTTCCTTTGCCCCCATGCATTGGCTGACACAATGCATGTGTGGCTTTATTATTTTTCAGTTAGTAGCATTGCTGGAAAAGCATAGTTCTAATGACTGTGTTCATTCAAGTTAATTTCCCTTTGTTCTATGTTTATTACAATTCAGTCAGTTTCTGTCCAAGCTAAGCAACACTTTCTACGGAGCCCCTAAAGGGACATAGTAAAGGAAAAAATATGAGATGGAGGAAAACTTATTTGTCAATGCTTTTGCGCTCTCTCGCAAAAATGATTTGCGTTCCGCCGAGAAACTTTGTGTTCGCTCGCAAAGAACTCAAGAGGTTTTGTAAGCGAACGCAGAGTTTCTTGGGGGAACGCAAAAGCATTGACTTATTATTTTTCCTCCCGCCATCTCATTTTTTTTTCCACCAACATGTCCCTTTAGGAGCTCCGTAACTTTCAGTGCACCATCTACTGACATAAACCATAAGTGTTAAAGTGTATAAAAAGAAATATGGATGTGTAAAATTTTATATAGTATTATTATTTCCAGAAAAGAATAATAATTTAAAAAAAACTTTATAGAGCGTATTACATAATAATTTATGCAAATGGAATAATGTATTAACCAAGCGGCAAATATATGCTGTATATCTGTTTGTTTGTCATAGGTTAATCAAAAATTAATATCAAAGCATTCATGAAAACCTGAAAATGATGGCATTTACTGTTACTATATAAAAAGATGTACTGTACTGGTTTACTTTTGAAAACAAACTATATATATATATATATATATATATATATATATATATATATATATATATATATATATTAGAAATTTTAAAAATATTATATATATGTGTGTGTGTGTGTATATATATACAGGTGCTGGTCATATAATTAGAATATCATCAAAAAGTTGATTTATTTCACTAATTCCATTCAAAAAGTGAAACTTGTATATTATATTCATTCATTACACACAGACTGATATATTTCAAATGTTTATTTCTTTTAATTTTGATGATTATAACTGACAACTAAAGAAAATCCCAAATTCAATATCTCAGAAAATTAGAATATTGTGAAAAGGTTCAATATTGAAGACACCTGGTGCCACACTCTAATCAGCTAATTAACTCAAAACACCTGCAAAGGCCTTTAAATGGTCTCTCAGTCTAGTTCTGTAGGCTACACAATCATGGGGAAGACTGCTGACTTGACAGTTGTCCAAAAGACGACCATTGACACCTTGCACAAGGAGGGCAAGACACAAAAGGTCATTGCAAAAGAGGCTGGCTGTTCACAGAGCTCTGTGTCCAAGCACATTAATAGAGAGGCGAAGGGAAGGAAAAGATGTGGTAGAAAAAGTGTACAAGCAATAGGGATAACCGCACCCTGG
This sequence comes from Hypophthalmichthys nobilis, assembly GCA_037950665.1. NCBI lineage: Eukaryota > Metazoa > Chordata > Actinopteri > Cypriniformes > Xenocyprididae > Hypophthalmichthys > Hypophthalmichthys nobilis. The sequence goes on along the minus strand of CM075489.1, from coordinate 9,442,824 downwards.
AGAGGATTGTGAAACAAAACCCATTCAAAAATGTGGGGGAGATTCACAAAGAGTGGACTGCAGCTGGAGTCAGTGCTTCAAGAACCACTACGCACAGACGTATGCAAGACATGGGTTTCAGCTGTCGCATTCCTTGTGTCAAGCCACTCTTGAACAACAGACAGCGTCCAGAAGCGTCTCGCCTGGGCTAAAGACAAAAAGGACTGGACTGCTGCTGAGTGGTCCAAAGTTATGTTCTCTGATGAAAGTAAATTTTGCATTTCCTTTGGAAATCAGGGTCCCAGAGTCTAGAGGAAGAGAGGAGAGGCACACAATCCATGTTGCTTGAGGTCCAGTGTAAAGTTTCCACAGTCAGTGATGGTTTGGGGTGCCATGTCATCTGCTAGTGTTGGTCCACTGTGTTTTCTGAGGTCCAAGGTCAGCGAGGCCGTATACCAGGAAGTTTTAGAGCACTTCATGCTTCCTGCTGCTGACCAACTTTATGGAGATGCAGATTTCATTTTCCAACAGGACTTGGCACCTGCACACAGTGCCAAAGCTACCAGAACCTGGTTTAAGGACCATGGTATCCCTGTTCTTAATTGGCTAGCAAACTGCTGACCTTAACCCCATAGAAAATCTATGGGGTATTGTGAAAGAGGAAGATGTGATATGCCAGACCCAACAATGCAGAAGAGCTGAAGGCCACTATCAGAGCAACCTGGGCTCTTATAACACCTGAGCAGTGCCACAGACTGATCGACTCCATGCCACGCCGCATTGCTGCAGTAATTCAGGCAAAAGGAGCCCCAACTAAGTATTGAGTGCTGTACATGCTCATACTTTTCATGTTCGTACTTTTCAGTTGGCCAAGATTTCTAAAAATCCTTTCTTTGTATTGGTCTTAAGTAATATTCTAATTTTCTGAGATACTGAATTTGGGATTTTCCTTAGTTGTCAGTTATAATCATCAAAATTAAAAGAAATAAACATTTGAAATATATCAGTCTGTGTGTAATGAATGAATATAATATACAAGTTTCACTTTTTGAATGGAATTAGTGAAATAAATAAACTTTTTGATGATATTCTAATTATATGACCAGCACCTGTATATATATATATATATATACTACCAGTCAAAAGTTTGGACACGGTAAGATTTTTAATGTTTTTAAAAGTTTCGTCTGCTCACCAAGGCTGCATTTATTTAATTAAAAATACAGTAAAAACAGTAATATTGTGAAATATTATTACAATTTAAAACAACTGTTTTCTGTTTGAATGTATTTTATAAAGTAATTTATTCCTGTGATCAAAGCTGAATTTTCAGCATCATTACTCCAGTCTTCAGTGTCACATGATCCTTCAGAAATCATTCTAATATGCTGATCTGCTGCTCAAGAAACATTTATGATTATTATCAATGTTGAAAACAGTTGTGTACTTTTTTTTCCAGGATTCCTTGATGAATAGAAAGTTCAAAAGAACAGCATTTATCTGAAATACAAAGCTTTTGTAACATTATACACTACTGTTCAAAAGTTTGGGGGCAGTAAGAATTTTTATTTTAATTTTTTTGAAAAGAAATTAAAGAAATTAATATGTTTATTCAGCAAGGATGCATTAAATCGATCAAAAGTGACAGTAAAGACGTTACAAAATAATCTTTTAATGTTACAAAAGATTATATTTCAAATAAATGCTGTTCTTTTGAACTTTCTATTCATCAAAGAATCCTAAAAAAAATTATTGTACCAAATATTTTGTACTTTATAAAATATATTCAAACAGAAAACAGTTGTTTTAAATTGTAATAATATTTCACAATATTACTGTTTTTACTGTATTTTTAATTAAATAAATGCAGCCTTGGTGAGCAGACGAAACTTCTTTAAAAACATTAAAAATCTTACTGTGTCCAAACTTTTGACTGGTAGTGTATATATAATTTGTATTTAATAAATATCTTGTTTAAATATATATATTAATATATTTTATATATTAAAAATATATTTTGTTGTTGTTTAAATAATTGATCTCCCCTGGTTTACTCTAGAAATTCAGTATTGAGGAATTTATGTGTTATTAAATTGCTTATTTATATAATTTTTTTGCTCTTTATATAATGTTTTCATAAATATTTTGTTGTTGTTGTTGATGTTGCTGCTGTTGTTGTTTGTTTTTTTGTTTTTGGTTTTTAAGTTGACTGGTTCCCATATTGCCATCAAAAAAATAAAATAAAATAAAAATTGTATGCTTCCATATTAAAATCCAAAAGCAAAAATGTTCTCACACACTTTAGTCCAGAGCCAGGTAGCATGTCTCTTTGTGTGCCCACTCTGTTATTCCTCCAGACCTGTATATTGCTGGCAGAGACAGGCACGTGGAGCTGCCAGATGGACGCTGTGGTGCAGTACACGCCCTGGCCTCATTTATTTGGTGACCCAGATTGCGGTCCATCCCTCCCCGAACCCAAACCAGACTGGATTAACGGCGAGAAACACCAGTTAAGTGCATTGGTTGGTTGTAAGGCGGGGGTGGAAATGTTATAACGCTCATGTATTCACTGACCCAGCTGATGTGTTTCATTGTCTCCATAATTACAACACAGCACATCAGCGGAAGGTTTGTGCAGGTAGATCAGTCCGTTGCTGCAGGGAACGTGACAGATAGATCATCTCTGCTTTACAAGTGAAGTGAAATTAATTCAGAGATGCTTCATGCAGCGGCTGAGCATGACATGATGATGAATGTAATGTGCAGTTAATTTTGCCAGTGCGCAGATGTCATTGAGGACAATCTTGTTTACATTTAACAGTGGATGCTGGAGAACTGCACATGTCCTTTAAACTTACAGTATACGCTTGAATATAGTTAATTCACTGTACTCTCAATAATCAGCTTTTGCAATCGAAGATCCATCGGAAAACAGTCAGGAGGTAATGATAGGGAACATTAAGTCTGGTTTGCCTTGGATCATGTTGAGAGTTTTACACTCGGCAGCATCATGCTGTCTTTGGAGGGCCATGAAGGCTTCCCTCAGGAGTGGCTTGTCTCTTGTAATTCGCCAGAATCAGTATGTACATGGCAAAAGCCCTCAAGCCACTGTGTTAGAGAATGAAGATGGATGAATCCGGGCTGGTGTGTGGTCTACGTCGGCCGGCTGTTCGGCTCAAACTCACAGAGGGTGGAGTAACTCACTCTGATCCACTGGAAAAATAAATAAATAGCCAATCTAATCGCTCTTCAAAGTCTGTGGGCGTGCAACAGCCCTAATCGTTTGTGAACAATATGCTAGAGCAGCATTCTTCTTCGTAATGGTATTCGTTTTATAACTAGGCTATAACTTTGTTTATCAAGTTAATTGTCACTCTCTTAAAGTCCATTTTCAGTCTTCGACAAGCTGTCAGAAGGTGTTACGAATGCCAGTCACTGTGTTTGTCTTGGTCAGTTTGCATGTGATTAAGAATGAGATGATTATGAAGAAGCATTATCATCATCTTGTGTGCAGGAGATGGAAGTACAGGCAGACGTTACTGACTGATAGTATCTGGACGCTGGTGCAGAGCTGCTTAATTAAAGGCCTGATAATGGCTGCCAACACACTGTCCTTCACTCCTGTAGGAGAAAACCTCACACTGCCATTAAATATTTTTGCTGACGTGCGCAGAAATTGGTCGCAATGCTAACTTGAGTCTCCCGTGAGATGCATTTAGTTTGAGGAGCCTTTGTCTAGAGGTTGAATCTGAAAAGTTGTCACCTCTCTTCTCTACATCTCATTTTTAGAGTTAAATATACACTGAAAGATATCTAATGATTTTGGGGGGATCCAGATAGTCTTTCTGTACAAAAAAGTGAAGAAGAGGGGATGCTAATGATGCTAACAGACAATAGCATTACATTACCCTTTTTTTCCACATCAGGTGAAGATTATCAGCCACAAACTATATTTTACAGTTTTATTCATTTTCTTATGTTGATTGGGCAAAAATATTACTACTTTCAATGAAGTAAATAAATGTTGCAACTGAAATTTTTGTTAGCCAGTTTGGCTAAACAGTGCTTTATAATCATCTTGTTCTTACATTTAAGGTGAAATTTGTCTTTCATTACATTGCATTTTACACAATAAAATGAATAGTACTTTTGAGAAATATACTTGAAATTATGTACACAAGAGATTAAAGTTGCGTCCAAATCGTGTACTGTTGAGTAGGTACTACATTTGAATTTAAATTTACTTCACGACCGTTGAAAAAGTACATTCTATATAGTACAAATACGCGTATAATGAATTCGGATGTACTACATCCGCTATGTTGTTACTGTCACATGACCAACCAGCGTCAGTTACGTCCCTTCAACTCTCAAATCCTCTCCCGTGGCCTCATGGGATAGTAACGTGTTCATTGTATGCGCACTTCAGAATCTCACCAGAAGTAGTAAGTCATCCAGGTACGTTTCACCTACTGTTTTTCGAATACTATGAATTTGGACATACTACTCTGTTTACATACTGTTTTTCACGTACTATATAGTAGAGAAGTATTCATTTTGAGGTCACATGACTAGTGGATTGCTTCTTGCTTTTTTATTTTTGTTTGTGGAATAAATTAATCGAAGATTACAATGTCATGAAAATGTTTAATTGAAAATTTGTGTTTTGTGTGATGTCGCATCTACACCTCTAGGTGTCAGTGTAAAATCCAGGAACACTCGGTGAGCGCAATATAAAAAGTAATTACTGGGTGCATCTTTAAGATTTGAACCATGTAGTAATTCCCAATAAATATACCAGCCAACTGGCCAGATTGTATTTACTCACCAAAGCCTTTTTTTAACTCTCAGGAGGTGTTTGATGAGTGTTAATTTTGTGTTCTGTTTGCACGTTATGAAAAGATAGATCTGTGGAGCATATAAATGCTGGAGAAATTCTTGAGTAGTTGAAGAAATGAAAAAAAACTATTGACTGGAAACCCTTTATTATTATTGTGAGTGTAATTAAGAGGTCCAAAAATGGATTGTTTGGACAGAAGACTGTGATTTTCTTACAAAACAGCAAATAGAAAAGCTGCATATTGCCTGTAAATAATAAATGAGAATGTACACGGTAGTTCAATGAAGTGGCGGTGAAAGTTTTTGAGACAGCAGCCTGGATTTCTGCCAAGCAGACAGGAGCATGATCTGCCATGGGCCTTAGAATCTATATGTTAAGTAGTCTATTGATGAAGCACTTTACATGGGATCTAATGATAATGCCACTTTCGGGATGCTGAGCTTAGTGTTAAGAATCAAGAGGTCAGGGGGCAGTGTTTTCTTTTTGTGGCTATCTACTTATTAAATGATCAGATGGTTATTCCTGTGGGACTCATCTTGTGGAGATCTTTATTTGAATAAACTGAATGTTTGTGGTGTTCATGGTTGGAGTGTAAAGGTTAATTTTGTGGTGTCACTCTTCTAGTCACTCAGTTTCATGGATTCTTGACAGTGTTTTTGCATGCAAGGTAGTTTATGTGTGGTGGTGTTTAGAATGATGAATTTGATCTGTGATTCATGGTAATGTGGTCTCATGTAGCCTAAAAAGCATAAGGTTTGGTCCACATTGCAGAGCAGAATCTATAGTTTTGTATATTACTGATCTAGTTAACTTACTAATAAGTGCCTCAAACTGAACACTAGATATCTTTTAAGGGTTTGATGCCAGTAACCTGACAACTTTGCACATCTATTATTTGAGCCTCAAAAGCGCTCGCTTTATCAACCCACCTAGCAAGCACAACTTTGTTGTGCAAAGTCAATCAGTAAGATTTGAGCTTGCCAGATTGAAAAAGTGTTTTCCATTTTTGTGTGCATGGGAAGGTCTAAGGTGGGACTAAGCCTGAGACTATAGGTAATGTTCTGCATGCCTTCTTGGTAAGACAGTACTCTTGAATTTCAGTTTAAACTTTGAAAATCCCTGTCAGGAGTGATTATCCGCAAATTGTTAGACGTGTATTTGGCCGTGTGTAGATAAAGCAGACTCGCAGGAAGTCAAATCTAATTCCAGGCAAAACCTTTCATCTCAGCTGGTCATAATAGACTCTAGGATTGCAGGACTAGCCACACTTCCAAATGCATTGAGCAGACTGAAGTGGGATATTTCATGTTTTTTTGGGATGAAAATGTCAAACCTGGCCCTTAGGTAGAGGCAACCTTTGTGTTTCGAATTTCAACTCCAGATAGATGTGGGATTTGTCTGAATGAAGTTTATGGGAATAGGCAAGTGACTGCACTTTTGACCTATGGTGAGGTGTAGTTCAAGAGTCACATCAACCTGAGGCAATTTACTTCCCATAACTTTCGTTCCTGCTTTTCCAAACACCCTCATTTTTCCTATTGTGTCCATAAATATGTACAATTTACTTTGCAGTGCTTTGAGAGCAATCGAGAGAGAGAATGCAGACATTAGCTTGGTCTTTCGGGATTTTTGAGTGGGCTCTGATCCAAGAGGGTTATGAAGCGGCGGAGAGGATAAACAAATATATTCCATTCACTAGGCACACACAGATGTCATCTGAAGCAGGAAGAGAGCTGTAGGTGCATGTAGAGCAGCTGGGCAGGTGGGGGTGGATGTTTTCACGATAGATTCGCAAGGTTGCTGAGCTGCAATCCTGCCAGAGCATTTCACTTTGACCATGTCAGTCTTGAAGTTACACCATTGCTAACGTGATGTGTCTAGAAGCCACACTTGATCTGTGGCATTGCAAAGCTAAGCCAATTTTGGAAAAAATAAACACACTACTGGGATCATTGAAGTGTAAACCCTACACAAAAGGTTGACATATAAGAGAGCTGACACATTATGACTCAAACATTAGTGCAGCACACCTAAATCAGGCAGTGAGATGAAAATCTGGGTCAGAGAAAATCAAAGGCCTCAGGATCCAGTGCTTTACCATTCCATCTGCTTACTATGGATGCTGCAAAGACAGAAATACATCTCAGTTGCTCACCCTACACTGTACACTTCCATTTCACTAGTCATCTAGAAGAATGTGTCTTGAATATCCTGAAAGCCCACTCTCTGCTCCAGGCAATCACTTGCACTGTCTCCTTGCTCTACTTTTTGGGGAGTAACTAACTAAAAAGAGTGATGGTACTAACTCTCAACTATTTTGATGGTTCTCAACTGTTTGATAGTTCTCAACTGTTTGATGGTTCTCAACTGTTTTGATCCCTGTGTAAATACACAAGGCACATTAAAAAGTCAGGAAACATACTTTTGTGGTATTACCTATATTCTCTGCATGCAAAATATGATGAAGAGATACATGCTTGTTCATAGCATAAAATAGCACTAAATAAAAACATACACTTACCAGCCACTTCATTAGGTACACCTGTTCAACTGCTCGTTAACGCAAATATCTAATCAACCAATCACATGGCAGCAACTCAATGCATTTAGGCATGTAGACATAGTCAAGATGATCTGCTGAAGTTCACATTGAGCATCAGAATGGGGAAGAAAGGTGATTTAAGTGACTTGAACATGGCATGTTTCAGAAATTGCTGATCTACTGGGATTTTAATGCACAACCATCTCTAGGGTTTACAGAGAATGGCCAAAAAATGAGCAAATATCCAGTGAGTGGCAGTTCTGTAGGTGAAAATGCTTAGTTGATGCCAGAGGTCAGAAGAGAATGACCAGACTGATTCAAGCTGATAGAAAGGCAACAGTAACTCAAATAACCAATTGTTACAACCGAGGTCTGCAGAAGAGCATCTGTGAATGCACAACACATCGAACCTTGAAGTTGATGGGCTACAGCAGCGGAAGATCACACCGGGTGCCACTCCTGTCAGCTAAGAACAGGAAACTGAGGCTACCATTTGCACAGGCTCACCAAAATTGGACAATAGAAGATTGGAAAAAAGTTGCTTGGTCTGATGAGTCTCGAATTCTGCTTGTACATTGAGATGGTAGGGTCAGAATTTGGCCTAAACAACATGAAAGCATGGTTTAAACGCCACAGCGTACCTGAGTATTGTTGCTGACCATGTCCATCCCTTTATGACCACAGTGTACACATCTTCTGATGGCTACTTCTAGCAGGATAACGTGCCGTCACAAAGCCCAAATCATCTCAAACTGGTTTCATGAACATGCCAATGAGTTCACTACACTCAAATGACCTCCACAGTCACCAGATCTCAATCCAATAGAGCACCTTTGGGATGTGGTGTAACGGGAGATTTGCATCATGGATGTGCAGCCAACAAATATGCAGCAACTGTGTGATGCTATCATGTTGATATGGACCAAAATCTCTGAGGAAAGTTTCCAGCACCTTGTTGAATCTATGCCAAGAAAAAAATAAGGCAGTTCCGAAGGCAAAAGTAGGTCCAACTTGGTTTCTAGCAAGGTGTACCTAATAAAGTGGCCAGCAAGTGTATGATTCAAGTCCCTGTGTAACATATTTTGTTCTTCTTAACAACATAATATACAGTTAATTACTGCTATTTGCTACTATTATTTTTATATACACTTTTCTAGATCACCAATTTTTAGAGGGCATTCAAAGGGTCTAAAAACACCTATGTTATCAAGTTGCTTTCACTGATACAAATAACATGAATTAATTAAGAGGAAATAAGGAGCAGCATTGGGTCAAGTCTTGTCAACATGTGTTCTCTTAGCACGGCATCTTTGCCCCTTAGTCCCACAGACAGTTTCTTGGCGTCCTTCCTAAGTACTAATACATGCCTAACATCATGGGCTGCCTCTGCACAGTGTGCCATGCTGGTGTGCCAATATAATTGCAAAAATTCCAGCATGCCATTAAGAGAGAGTTAGCTGCGGTGTCCGAAATTAACTTTTTGCCACAATTGCCAAATGGCGGGTGAATTAAGAAAATGTACCACCTATAAATACATTTTTATCACCCATAAAAAGTGTATTTTGTGTATTTCCTTCCATCCGGAGCAATGCCTCGAAAATGCTCTTTATGGAGGAAACTCACTAGATTTAGAAACTGAGCTTAAATCTCATATTTCCAGACAGCATGTGACCGCTGTCTACATCTGCAAGGTACCTACAGGGGCAATTTAGAGTCATTCAAATTTGGTAGCCAGAGAGAAATGAGGACATCTCTTATAAATCTTTTTCAGCCGTGTTGAAAAGAGCTTTAAGCCTAATGTGCTAAGCAAAGCACACATATACACATTTTCCAATCGAGGCCCGTCGACCCACTGAGATCTTTAATTGATTGACTGGCTTGCAAATTTCCAGGGCAAGAGACTCGGGGAGGCCATTCGATCGATTCCTCTGCTGAGAGTCACGTTACTACAAGACTTGATGGCCAAGCTTGTCTCCTGGGAGGATCTGTCTCCAATTTTTCAGGGTCTGATTACTCTTTCAAGGAATGAGTATTCTTAAATATTCATGAAAATTAAAATTGTATTTAATAAAATATATATATATTTTTTTTTATTGTAATGTTTAGTTTTATTTGTAAAAGATCATTTTAATTAAATTATTTTTTTAAATGCTAAAAATAAATACATATAATATTAATCTCTACATCTTATCGTTCAACGCCAATAAAAACCTCATGAGTGCAAGGTTGCATACACCTATAATACTGTAAGGTGTTACACAGACAGACTGAATTATGCAAAGCAAAAAGCTGTTTGAGAGTCAATAAGTATGCATAAACCCACCCTGAGCCTTTTTGCCCCACTTCCTAGAGCTTGAAAGCTTGTGTTCCCTCCTTTTTGATCTGCTCCTTTCTCACTATTCTAGTGAAGCTGGGTCGGCCAGCCGTTTAATTAATGTGAACAGAACGTTACTCTCTCCATCCGTCTTTCTCTGCGTGCTTCGCGCCGACTTTGAGTGGTACGTTATCTTCCACTTTCCCAGAGCAAACCTCGTTGTTAATTAAAAGCTGCCAAGTCCTTCTTACAGTGCAGCCATTTGAAATGAAGCCTTTCTGGGAACTACAGCCGTGCGCTTTTCCCCCTGAAGAGGACAAATAGATCCTCGGCACATCCATCTCTATCAGAGTGTGCGTGTTAGTCGCTGTAATGTAAAATAACAGCTTTAAAATGGCGGTAGGGCAAAACGCCCCATAGATTATCTTTTGACTCATTTCTGGGTGAGTGGCAGCAGCAAAAATGGTGTCTGATAGCAATTAAAGCTTGAGGTACACTGAGCTGAATGTCACACGACGTGGTGAGATCATTGATATCAGTTTTCTGGCTGAACTAATTTGGGTTTATAACAAGCTAAGCTGGCCCTGAGCATAAAACAACTCAATAACAGTGAAAATCATCAATCGATGCATGTGCAAACAAGATGAGTAAAATCCAATGCCAGTCGGTCTCTCCACAAAGCCAAGTCTTGGAAGCTAAAAGGGGGAAACAAGAAGAAATGCTGTTTGTTTTAAATACGTCATAGCCGGGGGGCTTTGGCGGACAGCAGTGCCATACATTAATCAAGTTATTTCAGTCTCGGCGTCCCTGCTGACTGCCTGAGAGGAATAGCCTTGCACCAGTCTCTAAACAGGTATGGCAGATGCTGCTGGTGCATTTCACTACAATTCTCTCATTAGACGAGAAGTACTAATTTAATCTCAGTTATTAGCATCATAAACATAATGAAATGCAAGAAGCTTTATTGAAGAGAATAAACAAAGCTTTGCAGACTGGATATCAAATCAAATGGATAAAATGAAAACTACACTTATTATCACAACATTTTTTCTCTTGTCAAATCAACTTAGATAATTAATGTGGTTCAGATAACATAATATTTTGAGTTTCTGTTGATTAAATCAATCACCTTCATTGTATTAACTCAAATTTTTAATTTCAATTAACTCAAAATGTTAAGGCAACCAGGTAATTTACTTTTTTAAGTTAAACCAACAATTCTTTTTAACAGTGTAGTAACGGGAAAAATTAATTTTTAAAAAAATCCAACTTTTGTCTTATTTTCTCACTATTTACTTGGATGATTATAGTTTCTGAAGTTAATATTATTTCTGCGGAAAATATATGGGTATTTCTTGGGCTCTGATAGTATTTCAGCTTAAGTATATAGCCTATATTAATTATTATATTTAATTCATTTTCTGAATGTGCCACAAAAGTATAAAAGCATTTTCTTTCCTATGGCATTACTGTCTTTTAGATTATTTTTTGTCTTGTATCATTTATATTCAACCCCAATCATGGAAAACACCAAAGTTGAATATATTTGTCAAGATTTCTGCTTCTGTATGGCTGATTATGTGTCCTTAAAACCAAATTAATGACTAAAAATGTAAATTATATGTAAAATCTCCTTTTTTCTTTATGGAAACCAGAAATGGATGATTTGTGCATCATTTGTCTCATTATAATTTTGATGGCAAATTCTTTTAATTCAGCACTTGAAAATGCACCTAACATGTCATATTGACCTCAGCAAGCATTAAATTCATAATTCCCATTTTATTTGTGCAAAGTTGTCATATGGTGAGGTTAGAGGCCTTCAGCAAATTCACGATTTGAGATTAATCATATTAATGCCAAGAGCCATACGATTTACGGATATTAGTTATTTTAATCTATTGATAGCCATAGTTGTTACACATGCAGCAATATGCTCATATTTTTTTGCTTGGTCTTGGGCTTTCTAAGCAAGAAAGTGTAGGAATAGCAGAAAGAAAAAATGATTCATAAATACAGCGACTTTGTAGGCTGGCACCATGGTGCGTGCCATCTTTATCCACAATCTGGTATGACTGCTTCCTTCCTGTATGTCACCTCACAGATGGGCGATTACTACGGTGCTGTCAGTCCATTTGTACACTGTAACTACTTCACGGATTACCATCTCACTGAAGGCAAAAGCTGTCTGCTTGTCAAATGAAAATACATTTGGCTGTGTGACTAGAAATTTTTGTTCTTACTAGCTATAGGTAGCAAATACTGCAGGATATTGTGTAATGGTGTGTTTCCAAGTTTGCATTATGTTTACATTTGTAGAGTTTTTGCAATCATTTTTTTGCCTTGCAAACATAAATGTTTAGTTTTACTGTGACATATTCTACATCATTGTTGCAAATTCTGCCATCAAGACGAAGTGTTATCTAGCTGGCTAACATGGATGAGGTTTTTGTTGAAAATGCCTACATGATTTGTTATTATAGTCTTGAAACCATCAGTAAGAATGTGTTGGAAAAAAAAAAAAAAAAAAACATTTATATTTTGTGGTGAGACCAGTGAAAATGTTGGCAAGGTGAGTTAAAAAAGCATCAAACTATGGCCCTGTTTACATCTGGTATTAAGATACATTTTGGTCGATCGGATCACAAGTGGACGACGCTAAATACAGGTGTAAACGGGGTCTAAAAAGTTTTGAGCTTGTCCACTTTGGACCACTTCCAGAAGTAATCGAAAACGCATTCGACCGGATTGCTTTCGTAGTGTAGATGCTCATGTGGTCGAATGCATTCAAACAGCCATACATGTCTCCATGCGCATTCATATGTAAATTGTGCAAGCTTATTTTATCCATTAGATTGAAAGATCTGAAAAAGCCCATACATTTACCTGCCCATATACCCTCCCCTCAAAGAAATCAGGACAGAAGTGGTTGAAAGTGGACAAAAGAGATGGATTAAAACATTAGGTATAAACAGGTATGTTTCTCCCACATCTAGTTGTCATCTGACTGACCAAAACGCATCTTAATACCAGGTGCAACTTAAGCTGACAGAAAATGGAACAATTTTCGACATTTTTCCTCTCAAACGCTGAATTTACTATTTATATACAATGCGCAGTGTTTCCGTGACTGTCCAAAGCATGCAAGTATGAGTACGTGATTGGTTGTCTGTTGCTAAGCGTCTAGCTGTAACATTCTAACGTCGCATCGTTTCACACTGTACAAGTTTGGCACCGCAATTCTAACCGCTTCTAAATTAGAAGTGTGAAATGTTCCTTTACCCGGGGTTAAAAGCAGTGTTTAGAATGACGATAACTCGGGGTTAAGCGCAGTGTAAAAAGCCCTAAAGAAGCAGGAACTAAACAGAGCGTTACTGAAAGACTGGGAAGAGAGGTGCTGCAATAATGTAAAATATGTGAAAAATAATGTTTTTGAACATTAAAGCATGAAAACCTATTCTAGTAGACTCCAAAACAAAATCAAGACTTTGTAAAAGGGCATCTTTTTTTTAAAAAATTAACCTTCATATGGTTTTATAAATCTTTTCCACAGACCCCTGGTTGAAAACTCTAGAGGAAGACAGAAACCTCTAATGACTGGCCCAGAGAGTGACTGAGCTGTCAATAGATGACGACAGTTGGAAACTAAGGTATAGTGCTCATGAAACCCAGAGGGAAGTTCTCAGAAATTTGGAGAATGAGATGGAGGAACAATGCTTTCCTACTATAGGTGCTTTTCTATTAAAAAAAAAAAAAAAAAACGACAAAAAAACAAAACATCCTCCTGTGAAGTTAATTATCTGCAATCATTCTGTACCAGATCTATGAGTTTGTATCCCACTGAAAAAGGAGACCATATTCTCTGCTTCTCTGTATCCGTCATGCGGTGTCAGTTCTGTGCTCTTCCATAACACATCTTACACACTCCAGTGTACTTCAGCTCACAGCGCACACCACATTAACACACCCCTGTACCCGCTGTTAGGAGCAGGAATTCAATTACAGACCCGATGTGGAGATGGAGAAAAAGCTGCGACCGGCTGACTGAGACTCTCTCTCGATCACTTCATACTGGGCTCAAATTAATGAATCTCATTCCTGGGGAAACTCAAGAGGTGGAAAGAAGCATTAAACACTCAACTTTTTCAGCAAGATCGGGAAAGTATGCAGCTCCTAATGACTGGAGTGCCGCCGGTAGCTGCCTACAGGATGTCGAATGTGGATTCTGTTTCAGTTGCTGTTGGAAACTATGCCAGGCTCAAGTAACCTTAAATCTATCAAGTCTGTTTTGCTCCTAGCGTAGGTCGTTAACACCAGAGACCAATGGTGGAAAAAGGAAATTAGACAAGGAATGTACAGGCTGCTTGACCCGTTCACATGAAAATGCCGGCTATGAGAGATTTAGAAGGCTTCAGCTCTCTGAATATGTTGTCTGACAACTAAACAAGGTTGTTTGCTGATCATGTCACAAAAATAAGTTGAGGAGAACAAGTAACAAGGCACTTTTCCCAAAAAGCAGGTTAACAAGTCACTGGTAACTTAAGTGAACATTTTAGTGAATTGTTTTGTTCAAAAAATGATTTACTGATTCATTTGAGTCCCAACATTATGGAAGCTTGTTTCCGCCATGAAATGAAAATAAAAAAGGTAATTGTGACTTTTTATCTCACAATTCTGACTTTTTTCTCCCAATTGCAAGTTTATATCTCACAATTCTGACTTTTTTTTTAGAATTGCGAGATAAAATCACAATTGCAAGTTATAAAGTCAGAATTGCATGAAATAGTCAGAATTGTGTGATATAAAGTCAGAATTGTGTGACAAAGTCAGAATTGCAAGTTATAAAGTCAGTATTGCGTGATATAAAGTCAGAATTATGAGTTATAATGTCAGAATTGCGTGATGTAGTCAGAATTGCGAGTTATAAAGTCAGAATTGCATGATATAAAGTGAGAATTGCGAGTTATAAAGTGAGAATTGCGTGATATAGTCAGAATTGTGACTTATAAAGTCAGAATTGCGACTTATAAAGTGAGAACTGCGTGATATAGTCAGAATTGCAACATAAAGTCAGAACTGCATGACAGACAGAATTGCAAGTTATAAAGTTAGAATTGCGAGTTATAAAGTGAGAATTGTGTGATATAGTCAGAATTGTGACTTATAAAGTCAGAACTGCATGACAGACAGAATTGCAAGTTATAAAGTTAGAATTGCGAGTTATAAAGTGAGAATTGCGTGATATAGTCAGAATTGTGACTTATAAAGTCAGAATTGCATGACAGACAGAATCGCGAGTTATAAAGTCAGAATTGCGTAATATAGTCAGAATTGCGAGTTATAAAGTCAGAATTGCGAGTTATAAAGTCAGAATTGCAAGTTATAAAGTCAGAATTGCGTGATATGAAGTCAGAATTGCGAGTTATAAAGTGAGAATTGCGTGATATAGTCAAAATTGTGACTTATAAAGTCAGAATTGCGACTTATAAAGTGAGAACTGCGTGATATAGTCAGAATTGCGACATAAAGTTAGAACTGCATGACAGACAGAATTGCAAGTTATAAAGTTAGAATTGCGAGTTATAAAGTGAGAATTGCGTGATATAGTCAGAATTGCGACATAAAGTTAGAACTGCATGACAGACAGAATTGCAACTTATAAAGTCAGAATTGCGACTTATAAAGTGAGAACTGCGTGATATAGTCAGAATTGCGACATAAAGTTAGAACTGCATGACAGACAGAATTGCAAGTTATAAAGTTAGAATTGCGAGTTATAAAGTGAGAATTGCGTGATATAGTCAGAATTGTGACTTATAAAGTCAGAATTGCATGACAGACAGAATCGCGAGTTATAAAGTCAGAATTGCGTAATATAGTCAGAATTGCGAGTTATAAAGTCAGAATTGCGTGATATAAAGTCAGAATTGCGAGTTATAAAGTGAGAATTGCGTGATATAGTCAGAATTGCGAGTTATAAAGTGAGAATTACGAGTTATAAAGTGAGAATTGCGTAATACAGTTAGAATTGCAAGTTGTAAAGTCAGATTTGCGAGTTATAAAGTGAGAATTGTGTGATATAAAGTCAGAATTGCGAATTATAAAGTCAGAATTGTGTGATATAAAGTCAGAATTGCGAATTATAAAGTCAGAATTGTGTGATATAAAGTCAGAATTGCGTGATATAAAGTCAGAATTGCGTGATATAAAGTCAGAATTGCGTGATATAAAGTCAGAATTGCGAATTATAAAGTCAGAATCGTGAGTTATAAAGTCAGAATTGCGTAATATAGTCAGAATTGCGAGTTATAAAGTCAGAATTGCGTGATATAAAGTCAGAATTGCGAGTTATAAAGTCAGAATTGCGTGATATAAAGTCAGAATTGCGAGTTATAAAGTCAGAATTGCGTGATATAGTCAGAATTGCGACTTATAAAGTCAGAATTGCATGACAGACAGAATCGCGAGTTATAAAGTCAGAATTGCGTGATATAGTCAGAATTGCGAGTTATAAAGTGAGAATTGCAAGTTATAAAGTCAGAATTGTGTGATATAAAGTCAGAATTGCGAATTATAAAGTAGAATTGCGAGTTATAAAGTCAGAATTGCGATATAAAGTGATAATTGCGAGTTATAAAGTGAGAATAGCTTCAGTGTAGTTAGCTAGTTTTTGTTTCTAACTTCTAACGTAGCTAATTAAGGGTAGCTTGACTATAGTTCAACTGTTAAATCAGGACACTTTTAAAGTCACTTCCCCAGTGCTGGGGGCCAGATTTGTGTGCATCAGGTGACCATTCAGATCACGTCCAGCTCCTCCTGGCAAAAGTGAAATGAGTACCGGGGGGGATCAATGGAATGTGTCCATCAGGGACCATCATCAAAATTTTGATCAATTCTCAAGTCCGTCCTCCTTCTAATTGTGTCCCCTGATTCTTTAGTCTGAACCAATGTGACTTTAATAGCATTAATCAGGTTTGTAATGTATTGTTAGCAGAGTGAGGGACCTTGTCTGGTTTGAAGCCCAATCACTGATTGATTGAACAAAAAAGAACCAAATTGCTATCAACAGTTGCCTATTACATGCAAAATTTATGCCGCAAAACTCTTAATGGCCGTCCATAAATAATGTCCAGATTAGATAGGCAATTGTAATCTTTGATTGTTGATAATTATGGGCTTGGCACTCAGAGGGAGAGTTTGCTCATAATACGCGAGAGGTTTCCTAATGTGTTTGTGTTTTGAGTGCCTTTGCAAAATGCACTTGATGAAAGCAAAACACACAATCAGACCAAATTAGCCGAGCACTGGCAGTCTGTCGTTTCCGTTGGGCTCCACCTTAGGCTGAGCCGAGCCTGTGAATCCAAATTCATCCCATTGAAAACAGTCACTGGGCGGCTTTCCGATTTCATCTGTGCTTTGATTTTTCTGAGTTTCCGCCTACGCTTTCTCTAAATTAAATTGTCTGATTTTTCAAGCTTCCGAGAGCATTTTGTAAGCTGTAATTCTTGCTGTGAGCCTCATTAACATTGTGCCTATCACCGGCTGCCCTTGTTAGTTTTTGTTACGTGTCCTTGAACTGCTTGGTATTATATTAAAACTCTGAATATATTGCTGCCGTTACAAGTGGTTGTGTTTCAGTGTTTATGTAAGTGAGTTTTTGCGCTCGTGTATATGCATGGAGAGCAGCAGAGGCATTATAGAGAGCCCTGGGGATAGGCAATTACCCAGAGGGCACCCTGCTGCAGCCAGTCTCAGAGCGATACAAGCAGTCAGACAGTTATCAGCTTCTCCCCTCGTCACACCAACGGAGAGAGAACCGCCACTGTGGCAGCCTGCAAAACCTCACCCTCTCTTGAATTCTCTCGCATGACTCTCTCCTTTTTTCTCCCTGATTTCACAGGTAGATTTACAGCTGTCACAGCAGAGGTCAAAGAGAAACGACATAAAAATCAGTTTCTATATCTGACGCTCCCAGCTGATCTTGCTGGCGGTGTAATGACAGAGTATACGTAGCTGCTGATTTATCGGCATAGTGCTGAGATTTTGTAGATGGTAATGGGGGAATAGTTTAATTACTAAAGCAGAGAGCCAATGACACTAGTAAACAGCACATTCAGACTAAAATTACAACTAATTACAGTTATTTGTTTTTTTTTGTGCACTTTTAATTAACGTGTATATAGAAAATATTTAACGCAATTAACGCAGCATCTATTTTTTTCTGTCATCGTTTGGCTGTGCTACAGTATATGATCATGCTATAATTCATTCAAGTGCTATTAAACCATTCAAGCATGATATGACACAAAAAAAGAACTCAAATCTGTACTGGCATGCTGTCTGTGAATCGGCTCTGTGAACAAACACTCGAAACGCATGCACAGAATGCCTCTTCAGACAGCACACTAGTGCCGCATTGAGTTCTCTTTCGTGCTTGAATGGACAAAAACACAAAATTATGTCAAAATTCCTGTTTGGTCGAGTATCATTGTGAGCAGAGTCTTAAATGAGTTAAAAAGTAATAAATGAACGTAAAGAGTTGTGAGAAAAGAGGATGTGTGTCTGTGCGTCAGTTTTTTAAAGGAAACTAATCTTGAGCCGGGGACACACTTAATGACTAGCTAAAACATTTTAAGACTGAGCTCAACACACAAAGACTGTTTCCTTCAACTGAAGCAGATTTAAATACTTACACACGCAATTTAAACACCAACTGAACGTAACTGGCTCTGACTCTGCACGTTTGGGCATGATCAGTCGTAAGTATCAAATTACATCTATAATCGGCCTTACAATCATTAAGTGTGTCCCCGGCTTTAAAGATCTTAAAGAGAACCTAATAAACCGCCTGCTGTCTCATTAATGTTAATCAAATAACAAAGGATTTATCTATATTTAATTTATAATTCATGCAGTGAAGACTGTGCAGTGTTTGATTACTTAATTCAATTTTTGTATATTTCCTACCGTTTGACCAACCTTAAAATCTTAAAGCACTGTTTACAAGGTTACATGGGTCAAAAACAACGAAAACAATAGCTTTTTTGCGCTTTTTAGCAGGGGAGGTAAAAATCTGAAACAGCTGTTTGTTTGTTAATGTTAGTTAATAAAAATACAGTCATTCATAGTTTGTTCATGTTAGTTCAAAGTGCATTACCTAATGTTAACAAATACAACTTTTTGATTGATGATTTTAATAATGCATTGGTAAATGTTAAAATTAACATTAACTAAGATTAATGAATGCTGTAGAAGTATTGTTCATTGTTATTTCATGTTAATTGAAGTAGTTAACTAATGAAACCTTATTGTGAAGTGTTACCAAAACTGTAATGTTAGGTGCGATTAATTACAGAAAATTAACGATTAATTTTTAGATTAACTTTTTTTTTTAATTGATTGACAACTTGAATTGCATGTCTGGTATTTGTAGTTAAAAGGTAAAAGAGATCCTTTGGTTTATGTTAGGTGCTTATAGCTGCAAACAGCAGTAATATCCCAAGGTGTTCACTGCAGGTTGACTGGCAGCCTTTAAATAAGCATTGATGAGGAGACTGCCGACCCCCTGAGACTTCAGTTTTGGGTGTGTGGATGTCACTGGTTGCCCTTCTCACGAACTTCGTTATCGTATATTCAATTATGTATCAGCTAGGGACCCGCAGAGCAAATGAGAAAGAGAGTGAGGGCACCATTTTCACTCATAATGAGGCAACAGGAAGGCTTATGTGTATGTGTGCTGTACGTATGTGTGTGCAAGACAAACATTTGAGCAATAAAGCAAAAAACATTTTTTGCCAATCTATGGAAATGCATCACTTTGCATTCCATTTACCTGGCAAAAGACAATGAGGTAAACAATACATTTTATATGGTGTTTTTTTTTTTCTTTTTTTTTCTGCAATGATGCTTTTAAGCTATTCCATTTTATCCATATTTTTAAACTATATTTAACCTTTATTTTATATATTATATTTTTGGTGTGGTGCTTGCCTGTGCAAGCTCTCAACCACAATATGAATGTGTTATAGACGGTTGTCAGGGTGTGTCTATGCAGGTGTTCTAAGCGGTTTTAGGATGTTGCAATGTGGTTTCTGGGATGGTTCTTTGTAGCTAGTGGTTACTAGGGTGTTCTAGCTGTTGTTTGTCAAAAGATTCCACCTCCATGTCCAAAAAAGAAGATACTTTACTAGTTAAAATTAGGGGTTTTGAAAAATCACTATCCCCAAGTATGAGCAACTCACTCCATTTGAAGATTTTAGTGTATAGTGGACAGATGGAGCAGGAGGTTTGCCCTCACAAGCTGAGGAGAAACGAGCACCTAGCAACAGCAGCATGACCGCCTGCCTACAGCCCAGCGAGTTAATGGCAGTTCCCTGAGGCGAGAGAGAATTCCATCTCCCTTCTCCAAGTATTCTCGTTTTCCTCCTCCGTCTCTCCAGGTAAAAATGGAAACATGATGCTGTGCTCTTGATTTTTATTTAGTCCACACCTTTTACGATCCTTAAATTCTGCACAGACATCTATCCCTTTGCCGCATGCGTTGTGGCGTTATTTGTCATGCCAATATCGATCCTCTGCTGTTTTCTTGTTCTCTGCTTGTCAGTTTGCCCTCTGGACAGCAGACCTTTGGGATTGTGAAAAAAAAGGTTGGTGTTCAGAGTTTCACATCCGTAAGTCCTCTGCTCATCTGAGTGATCTGCTCATTGCCTGAGGCTTTCCATCTGATAAAGGTGTGCCGAGACATCAACTCCCTGCTGACTCCATGTCTCCATGTTCCAGAAGTTTCATCACATATTTGTTGCTACACTAATTTCTCTGTCTGGACACAGACATTTGTGCAGAACCAAGAAATTATTATGTAAGAATCCTCCCAAAAATTGGTCACTATAGGTAATTATCATATTTTATTTTTAAATCTTCAAAATGTTTGTAAAGGGTTTTACATCAACAATTGCAGTATTAATATAATATAATATAATATTTGGCGCAGACAATTCGTCAAAATCAAATATCTATAGGATTTTTTTTTCAATATTTTACTTCAATATTTTGAAGTACTGTATTTCTGTTTATATGTCTATATCGGGATCGCGCACTGTCCGAGGTGTCTTTGTGCGCACACTTTGGATCTGTAAGTCAGCGTGAGTACATTCGATTTGTTTACATCAGTATGAGTTTGAAAATCACATTTCATTGGTTTAGACTCTTGTCATCAATGCTGCGCTTTAAAACGATACCAAACTTGTGCTGAGTGGTGAAGCGAGCAGAGAAAAACTGCATTTTTCATGGACAAAGGAAAGGTACTCCTCTCAGAAAACATACAAATAAAGATACTTTTAGATGTTTAATTGCTATCTGAAGCATTTGGATCATTAGACAAGGGCTTAACAAACTCATTTTTGCAAAAGCCTCAAATTCGACCAAAATCGACATTTTTGACTTGTTTTGCCTGTAACTCGTAATTAGCTGTGTGTAATTAGCCCGTATATAGATATATATTATATTTGTAATATTAAGTTAAATT
The DNA here is from genome assembly GCA_037950665.1 of Hypophthalmichthys nobilis. Taxonomy (NCBI): domain Eukaryota; kingdom Metazoa; phylum Chordata; class Actinopteri; order Cypriniformes; family Xenocyprididae; genus Hypophthalmichthys; species Hypophthalmichthys nobilis. The sequence continues at coordinate 9,421,625 of CM075489.1, read as the reverse complement.
CTATTTCAAAAGTCATAGCTACTTTTGAATGGCCATCAATGGAGAAAAAAAGCTTTTTTTGCCCCAGATGGTGTCGTTATGGCATCTATCACCACCAGCATGGGGCTAACTAGGTCATGCTAACTAGCTAACCTTTGACGCCTATATAAAAGGTTTAACTGAATTCCCTGCTCTTTAAATGCACACGCCTTGATTTCAGACAGCACTGGAGAATAATCTGGGTGCTTCATTTAGATACTAGTGTTAGATTACACCACTACTGCAGTCAATATAATTTCTCACGCATTTCCGCTTTTCAAGCAGTCCGTTAACAGTGTTGATAATGTCTAATACATGACACAGTCACTTTTGGCCTTGGAGGGTGGATATCAGAGGCTGACAACCTGAATTTTATGGCTTATTTATGTTACAGTAGCAGAGAGGGTTTGAGACCGGATTCTCGACGCACTATAGCTTTGCTTAGAAGATCAAAGCCCCTCTGATCCTTAATATGTAGCTATCAGGTGCTTGCTCGCATTTAAAGGGAGTACGTGGCGTGTTCTTGGCCACATTCTTCCATAAGGAAGCTTGAAATGCTAATGCTGCTATCACTAATGCATCAAAAAGAAACGGAAGAAAGCTGGCTTTACTTATCCAGCTTCCTGGTGTTGATTACATGGGCCTTTTCAGAAAGTGAGGAGAGAAGCTTAAATGCACCCAAGTGAATAGTAAAGTCGGGTTTGTTGGCGAGCTTGCTCTCTGTTGATTCTTTTATGCTTTGACATGGGCCTAAAAGGTCTATTGCAAATTCCAGGCCAAATGTGGAATGCGGGATGTCATCTATAGTGTAGGAAACAACTGAATTATTATAATGGCAAATGACTAACATTGTTTCACTCATGGCAACTCTCTGAAGATTTTTAGCATGGTAATGGATATTACAATGTTAATGTATTTGGTCTTGGCGGAATAGATCTGCTACGCTGCTGCTGAATTGCTGCTGCTGTAGGTTATTGCTGCTGTTGTAGATTATTGCTGCTGCTGATTATTGCTGCTGCTGCAGAGCAAGTACAGGAACTTGCTACTGCCAATACATATGCCGATATGCTGCTGCGAGTAAGACATAGTGCTGCTGCACAAATAGCATATTTTAGTAACCCCTAGCAGATCTATACAGGTGGAGCTGGGGAAGGTGGAGGGTTTTAGAGGAACTCGGAAGCGCGCTGCAAACTGTTGTATTGAATGTAACCAACCAGCCATTTAAATGTGCGAGCAACAAGCTCATTGGCTGCCTAAGTGATATGGACCAATCAGCATGTGCCAAGTAGTTAATGCTGTAATTATCATCAGCTTGCGTTAAGGACCCATCAGCCTGCGCCATCTAAAGATTCACGACTGAACTATGTATGTTTCAACCTAAAATGGCATCTGTCATTTTACTTCTGTAACATGATACATTTCCAAGTAAAAAAAAGAAAAAAAAATTGTAAGGCAGGACTTGATTTTATCCATTGGGAATTAATTGGATTGTGAAAAGTGGCCATTCCACATCAGAACTGAGTAAGTCCTGAATGCAAGTTTGCAGTCAGTTGTTGAGAAAACTGAATTTGGTCCCAGGAATCAGGTTATATTTTTCTGACTCTCTATCTGTTGGGGATCAAGATTGGGATTGGGATGTAAAGGTTAAAGGTCAAGTTCACCTTATCAAAATAATGCATATTACTGCCATTCACTTTATGGCATCAACAATAACCAGTATAGCTGGCGCCGATAGCCTCGAGGGCAGTATGCCGGCATATAGCGCCATTGCGTTTCGGTCGACCCGAGTCCCAGACCTTTCCTGATCCCGTCCCCCTCTCTCTCTCTCTCTCTCTCTCTCTCTCTCCCACTTCGCTACCTGTCTGCTTATGTCCTATCATAATAAAGGCAAAAACAATAAAAATAAATATTCAAAAATAATAATAACCAGTATGAAATTATTGCGCTAACTATTGGTACGATTTTTAAAAAGCTGCATTAATACCTACAACAGCAATACCTACATAAAACAATATAGCTATTCGGATATTGGTTAACATTAACATTAACCAATTACCTACACAGCCAAAGTGACTTCAGCTGAAATAGAAAATAGTTTGAGAGACAGAGCAAGTTATTAGATTTTGATTAAAGATTACAAAGGCAAACAGTTTTTTTTTTTTCTTTTGAATGATTTGAAATGATGAATACTGCACTATTAGACCAGGAACATGGGTTGAGAAAGTAAATAGGGTCAATTCTGATTTCCTGTTGACTTCAAAGTGAGAGCTGATAATTAGAAAACTCAAAGTTGTATGGATGCATTTATCAAGTGCCTTACTACAGCAGCAGATGCTGCAGCGGCTGAAAGAGCGTGAAAATGTGCTTACAAAGTCAAAATGAAAGTAAATGAAGTATAAAGGAACGTTTAAACAGTGACACGGGTGAAAAAGATTTGAGCTCTATTTTGTCAACACAGCATATTAATTTGTCTGGGGCGATTTCCCACCTCACTTCATTTTAACACCTTCTGAGCATGCAGTGATACAATAACTATAAAGAAGCAGTCGAGGATGGAGGGTGTTTTTATGAATGACTAATGTAGATTGTTCTGTTTCATTTCAGAGTAGGGATGAGTCATTATTGGACAACTAGTCAACTATCGATTATTTAAGCAGCGCATTGTGCTTTATCTAAGTAAAATCTTCTCAGAGAAGATGATCTCAATTCATCCCCTTTGCCTATACAAATGCACATAGATTTTTTTTTTTGACTGTTGTGTCTGTTAACGTCAAGGTGTATATTCACATATGCATATTCACATGCATTGCATTTATTAAAATAGATTTAGAAATTGTTATTGCATTGCTTTTTTCATTTAAATAAGCATTAAAGGCAACAAAACAAATACTATATGTAAATATGTGAACCTGGACCACAAAACCAGTCATAAGTCGCACAGGTATGTTTGTAGCAATAGCCAACAATACACTGTATGGGTCAAAATTACCTTTTTTTTTAATGCCAAAAATCATTAAGTTGATGTTAAGTAAAGGTCATGTTCCATGAAGATATTTTGTAAATTTCCTATTGTAAATATATCTCAAATTTATTTTTGTAAGTAATATGCATTGCTAAGGACTTCATTTGGACAAATTTAAAGGCAATTTTCTGATTTTTTTGCACCCTCAGATTCCAGATTTTAAAATAGTTGTATCTCGGCCAAATATTGACCTATCCTAACAAACCATACATCAATGGAAGGCTTATTTAAAGCTTTAGTTTAGGGTCCAATTCTCACTATTAACTAGTTGTTTATTAGCATGCATATTACCAAGATATTGGTAAAGTTGTAGTTAAACAATAATCTAGTGAGAATTGAAGTGAGAATTGTAATCTAATCTAAAGTGTGACCAAAAATCATAATGGGCTTAAAATAAGCTTAATTTTCTTTAAGCAAAAACTTATCTTGTGTCTTTCTTGTAATTTTGAGGTGAAATATGACCAAGACATGCTCTTGACAGGTTTCATAAGATTCACCCACACAGTAAAAACATAGTAGGCGACGTGTATCATCTTAAAAAAAGAAATGTTTGAAAGTAGTTGGTGGTATGACTTCCCATTTCTGAGGTAATGCACTGATAGCGCAACAATCAAACTCATGTATTCAGGTAGATGTTTGGCCTTTCATGAGAAAAGTAAACGCACACGCACATCTTTTTCTGTCTCACCAGGCCCATTCTGCAAATACCAAAGCAATTAGAAAGGAGGAAGGGAAAAAAAACAAACAAACACTTGCATCAGAGAGCAGAATAGCATTTGTCAGGTGTCTTCACGTTGCCACGACAACAGAAGCAAGAGAATTATTCCACACATCTTGACAGATGACGTCACTCAACCTTCTGCTTGTGCCTTATCTGTCGGCCTCAGCGAGGAAAGAAAAACAAACAACTGCCTCCATCCGTCACTCACAGCGGTAAAACACCTTAACACGGCTCACACGGTCCACGGGACGAGCTGAGACACCTCGCATGCCCTTCACATGCTCGGCCCGAGAGGCAGAAGCAGCTGTGCGATTCCTCTGTGTGCCATAATTCTTACTTTGTCGACTTCCTGAAAGCTCTCATTCAACCCAGCAGCTGCGGTGGACGTGGTTCTCATTAGAATCGGCCTGCTCTCTCCCACAGAGCTTTTAACAAGCGTCTTGTCTTTCTCAGGCCTGAATGGATTGCTGATTGGTGTCATTGCACCATGAGCTGAACCCAAGTGAAGTCCAGCCCTTCTGATGAACCATTGATCAAAGAGAGGATGTGAGGAAGAGGGGGTGAGAAAGAGGAAGGGCGTCCACCAGGAGGAGGGAGAGCTTATCCATCAGAGATCAGGTCTGGATTCCAGCTTTCGCTCAATCGACCCTATTTAGACTCATAGCCAATAACAGGAAGTAAAGACCGAGCAGTGCAAAAACACTTTCTTAATCAGTGTTTTTATCTGCACATTCTTAAAACAAGATAAATTTACTGGAGAATTAAAACAGCATAAGATATGAGGATGAGAAGTTTATTTTTCTTGCCCCATTAGCAAGTTGGTTTATATTGTTTTTAGCATAAATTCAACAAGATTTATTGAAGTTTGTGCTTAAAATACTTTGCCAGTTGGGTATGAAAAATACAATCAAGATTCTTTGAAAACAAACAAGAAGTCTTATTCATAATCCTTCTTATTCATAAAGTTTTGCTTCTCAAGCAGATTTGTCTTGTTTTAATGATGTTTTACTTAAAACACTTAAGAAAATCAAGATGATGATTAATTATGTGCACATAGAGATTAGAGATTAATTATAGTTGTCTCTGCATATTAAGTTAGAAAAAATACACAATTAACTCTATACTGACTTCTTAGTGTAACTGTACTAGTGTTTGCTGTCATTCTGCTAGAGATGTTAAAAGTAACAATACTTCAATACCAAGTCGATTCAAACATTTTTTCTACAGTATCTGTATTACCTGCAGCTGTCTATATGTGTTTGAAGGGATAGTTCAACCAAAAATGAAAATTCTGTCATCATTTATTCAAGTTGTTCCAAACTTGTATGAGTTTCTTTCTTCTGCTGAACACAAAAGAAGATATTTTGAAGAATGCTGCATTGGCACTTTTTAACTGCATGATACGGCTCAGTAAGGCTCACTTTTTGGCAGTTTTCCACTGCATGGTAGCGCTCGGCACGGTATGGCTAGCTTAAATAGTACCACCTTAGTTCCGGTTCCAAGCGAGCCATATCGATACTAAAATGTGACGTGTAAACACTTCAGATCACTGATTAGAGAAACCAAACCCGCTAATAGTCAGTAACAGCCACTGCAGTATCATTTGTTCGCACGACTTTTTTAAATGACCGTCGCATGCAACTTGTAAAAAAAAAAAAAAAAAGAGGCTGTATCGTGGTCAGTAGACGAGGTGCAGACGCTCCTCGTTGGTAGCCGAGGAGCGGATCCACAGCAGTAGAGGCGGCTCAACTATAACAATCAGTCTATAACAATCCCACCTACTTTGAAGCAGTATTAAACTGCAGTGGAATAGCAAACCGAAAGTAAAGAAAGCAGAGCCGTACCGTGTGAGCAGAGTCGTACCATGCAGTGGAAAAGCGCCAAAACAGTTGACGGTAGCCATTCACTTCCATTCTAGGAAAAAAAAATACTATGGAAGTCAATGGCTACCATCAATCGTCTGGTTACCAACATTCTTTAAAATATCTTCTTTTGTGCTCAACCGATTAAATAAACTCATACAGGTTTGGAACAACATGAGGGTGAGTAAATGATGACAAAATTTTCATTTTTGGATGAACTATCCCTTTAATATTATTATCAAAAGAAAATATTGAGGGGAGAAAATATCACTCTTAATTTTCTTATTACTCACTGGTTACTTGAGTAATTAATCGAAACACTTGAAGCAATACTTACCTTTTTGAAAATACTCAAAGGCGATATTTGCTTTAATTTGTTAAATAAATCAGTCAATAAATAAATATTTTAATAAATAGAGGGTATGTTCAATAGCATATTAGTTTTTGCTGTGGTTTTAAAATTGATAGAAGGATAAAAATTCACTAGTATGAACAACTGAAATGGTATCTTGACAGTCCAACTGCTAGGTAAGTTAAGGTGTAGGTTCCCACAGTTTTGTTAATCATATTCAAATGACCTATTTTGCATTGCCATTGTAGGGTTTTATACATTTTAGATAGACAAAAATATTATTTGCATTTTCATTTTCATATTATATATCTAAATGCATGAGATCGGCCTGGACTTTTTCCGGCTTTAAACTGCACCAAGGCTTTTCGCTTTGGCATTGACCCTCTCATATTGAGTGAAGATCATCCGGTGTTTATCACACTCTCCCAAATTCAATGGCAAACTAATGAGCAACTAAATGGATCAATGTCTGTCTCACCATTTCAAATGCATTACTTGTCTTATGGCTCAGCTTACAAAGATTCCCTATGATTGATCTGCTCCAAAAAACATTTCCCACAGACAGCAAATCCAAAACTAGCAACTAAACACCACAAAGATGGCATGATTTGGGAGTGAAATAGCAGCAGAAAGTGTTTTGAAAAATTGAGCCGTTCTTGATGACTTAAACTCCAAATACTGTGAATGAGGAGGGAGTAAAACACAATCATTTTGGTCATTCTTTTAGCTCATTCCATCTTTCACTTCACTGCAGTGTGCAATCCTTTGGTGGTGAAATCATCAGCACTCCATTTTCAGGAGACTAATCTGCGTGCCAGAATATAAATTGGGCTGCAAGAAGGAGGGAGACGAATCGAATGAGGGGGGAGGGGCGAGGGAAGACAGAGTGTCATTTCCTCTTGACTAACAGCCCTCGCCGTCTATTCTTTATCCCTCCACTTCTGCTTGTAATTGCACAAAGCAGCCGCATTCATCTGACTGGACATTTTACCAACAGTTCCACTGCAATTCTCTCACATCTGTTCTCTGTCTTTCAGGTGCAGCATTACTACTGGTATTTTAATCAGCGTCTCAGCTGCCTCCAACCATCCTCCTCCACTTCCCTGCGCGGCAATCCCCACGCCTCCGCTTTGTTCACCTCGCAGGGCTGATTGTGAGAAGGAGACCTATGCCAGGTTTCATCAGGGAAAACAGAAAGACAAACAACAGGGCTCACAATGACTTGAGGTCGCGAAACATTCGCCGATATTAATTCTGCGGTGCGGTGCCACGTGAAACGCCGACATTTATCAGTCCCGTGGAAACACAGACGGCTGTCAGCTGAATATTAAAAGCAGGGCTTGTGCTTTCTAGCATTCAGGGACAAATTATAACAGCCCTACAGCAGTGTGACAGGAAAATAATTATACGTTTTAATTAGGAAGAAGTATTCTGGTGGCTTACTTCCAGAGTGATTTCCAGGCATGGTTCTAAAATTATAGATTTATCAAGGAATTGTTTTCAAGTCAGTCTAAAATGACATTCGCCAATCTTTTTTACATTATCAGGTGAATTTGTTTTTTTTTGTTGTTGTTTTTTTATTGGCAAATGAGTGGATTGTAAGAAGTAGGCATTATGTGGCAGATTATAAAACGGTTAGTTTCTGTCCTTGATTCTGATTGGTCAATAGCTGTGTTTTATTCACGATAAAACACGGCTATGCGGTTCACCCAACGGTTCTGTGTATCACTACACAACACTCACACATTTAGCAACCAGTCTTAGCAACGTAAACTGTATGTTCTCAATTGATATTGTTCATTGAAGCTTACTGTATTATGCAGAAGAGTATTGTGAGAAAGAGATCGAGTGAGCGAGTTTATTACCTGCATTCAGATTTAGCATTTTCCTTCAGGTCAGTCCTATGTTCATAATAAAAAATCTGTTTAAATGTCCGATGTATTATCCTGTTCTTTTAACAGTTAAGGGGTTTTCCCGTGACTGACAGCGCTAGTCAAAGCATTTGTCAGTTGCGTCTTGTTCTGTTTTCACAACAATTCAGTCTTTTCAATGTAAAAGTCTTCACTACTGACTGACACACTCATAAAGTCTTTGCCACCATCTAATGGTGTAATTATGTAACTTCTGTTGCTGTTCACGGTCAGGGACTATTTTTTCCGGTGGAAGGAAGGCTTTAGTGAAAGTTTACTTCAAGAAAGTTGCATTGATACATATTTTTGGCTTTAATATTTGTATTGTGTGGTAACCGTTTTATAAAAGCAATAAGGTACTCGAGGCTAGTGCTGTATCGTGATTAAGTCATGGCTGAAGGGGTTGCAGGCACTCCGCTTCGCGTCATGCTTAACAACGCCCTTCAGTTGTGACTTATTCACGATACAGCCCAGCCTCTCGTACCTTTTTGCTTACGTATTGCCAGATTTTTGGAGGATAGAGGGTTAAAATAAAAACAAAAGTGTTTGGTGACATCACCTGAAGACAAAAGTTGTTTCAGAGGCATTATATAGCAGAATATATAATGATGAATTGCATAATACGACCAGGAACATGGATTAAGAACATAAAAAAGTGTAGATTTTGATTTAATGCTGACTTTAATGACATCTTAATTGGTTTTAAAACCATGTGATTTATGTTTAGATAGAAGCTGTCTCATTTCAAAGGCTAGAGGTCACATTTGTCGGCCGCATATGTCATTGGACTGCCTCATTTCAGTAAAGTAACCCTTACATTCTAAAGTCATAAAGAAATTACAACTATTTTATAATAGTTACTTTTATGAAATGAATCAACCTTTTTGCGAGGAGCGCACTAATCAATCAATTAACGTATTTTAAACAAATTAACTCCACTCCAATCATGTTTCAGATGGGTTGCTTGGTTATTTTTGCATATTAACCTATTAAAAATGTGTTAAATAATAAAAATATATTTATACAATAACTTGAAAACTTAAGGGGCGTTTACATGACACTGTTTTCAACTAAAAACGGAAAACTTTTTATGTGTTTTGGCCATTCATTTACACGGAAACAGCGCTTTGGAGGCCTGAAAACTTTTGAAAACAGGTTTCAAAGTAAAAGTTTTTGAAAATTATACTGTTATCATCTCTGTGTTAACTATACAAATGCAAATTTGTGAAAACGCTGATGTCATGCGCATGCGTATTACTTGTTCAGTCTATAGGCATGTAGTTTTTCTTTCAAAAGTATCACCAATTAGTAGCCTGGCATGAATAATACAGTGTTTTTAGTTGTTTTAACGGATTTGTGTGAAAGGGGATCGTTTTGACAACTTTGTTGTCTGTACATGAATCTTTTCAAAAATGCAAAGGAAAAGCTTTTCCGTTTTTAGTACACCGTTTTGTGCAAGCGTACCCTTAAATTACTTTCTTGATGCATTGATGTCCATCAAGTTATTCTTAATATCCCCTTTTTTCTGTTTTTTAAACAAGTTAATAATTTTGTTGTCGTCATAACATATATCAATCTAGATGTGTATTTCATGTTACATTACCCCAAATGTTGCATTTTGTGATGTTTAAAATAGCCTTGAATAGAAAAATGAGCCATTTTAAAGCATATTTAGACTATTCCTTTAGCTAAAACCCAGTAATAAACCCCAAAAATGTCTCAGATTAGTGCACACACTCCACACAAAACTTCAGCATAAGCACATATTATTCATTGAAGAACCATGTGACATCTACCCAGTCGAAGAGCTTTCATGGTGAGATGAAAATGTCGATATCAGCCGCTGTGGTAGCCAATGATCATATTTGCATAATTTCAAACAGCAGGGGAAAAGTGATATAACTCAAGCTGTTATCAAGCAGGGTGCTAATTTCAAGTTTGTCATATCTTAAATGCACAATTGTACGTCTTATTCGAACTAAGCGAGAAATATTCTCCCCGCACTAATGAGGGTGCTTTACACACTTTGAGGCCAAATCATAATCTGCTGGTCGTGGGCTGAGTCCAGGCACTCTGTCAAGTCACATTCCACTATACGGATATTTGTTGGAAATGAAAGCCATAACAGAAAATGAAAAGGGAGGTTATTGGATACCTCATTTATTTCAGCGTAGTTCTTCCAAAGATCTTGAATGCCTCCTGGCCTTGAAAATTACTGAACGCTTTTCCCTTTCTCTACAATTTATTGAAAGTCACACCCAATTTCTGTGATATAATATGCCTTGGAATAAAATCATTGTAAGAGGAAATTCAAAGCAATAAAATCTCCATTGCACAGTCTATTCCTTGTTCCCAGGAGATGTACCCAGCATCCCACCCCAACACCTGTGTATTTGATTAGTGTCAGCGCTCGAGTCCCGGTGCGGCTTACTGTTTGAACCGTGAAGGTGTGGCATCTTCCTCCCATGGCATCCAATTTAAACACTGAAAACAAGGAAGCCAGATCCTTTGAGAGCTCAAGTACAATCCAATCCTTGTATTTGCTCTAGCTTGCTAACCAAGAATGGATTTGGAGGGCCTTTCTTTTAATAAGATGAGATTTATTGTCTAAATGTGCAAAATATAGTCTCATTTGAGATCTAAAGGTCACACTGGCCTGGTCCGTAATCCGTTTTTGTTGCTAACTGCATATGTATTGTGGTTTCTTCCATCTCTGTTCTCTCTCTTTCTCACCCTACGGTTAGGTTTGCCTGTATTGATGGTGGAAGGTTGGATCCCATTCTCCTGTCGCTATGATTGTGTTCTAGGTCTAAAATGTCTTCATCATCCCTGATGGGTGTCCCTCTGGGAGGCAGGGACAGATGGTGGACAATGAGATGGGTTGGCTGTTTCTGCATGATCTCACCCTCCTCTCACGCTCTCACTCAGACTCAGACTTTTTCAATTTTCCACAAACTCCAGATGCCGCCATCTTTCGCATCATTTCCTATTTCTGTTCGCTCTTTCCATTGTGCAGGTTTGTCTTTCTACAAACTACTAACATAAATCATTTCTTCTGTGCTGCAATATGTTGCTACAATGTTAAATCTTCAAGAATAATATCAGTGATACAAGTAACATACTAGCACAGTGCTAATCAATTCTTAAAGGTGAACTGTCATATCTACACAAATCACACACTTCCAGGGGTCCTGCAAAACCTGAGCAACTGCTATTCTGAGAATTTATTTATTTATTATTTATTTAAAAGAGGACAATGCACATTAATTAACACAAGTAACAAGTCTCCTATGTAAATGTGCCAGATTTAGCCATTCCGGCTAATTTTCATCTGCAGTCCCTAAGAGTGCTAGTCATTTTTTTTTTACAAAAAATTCTTTTTTTCTTTTTTTTCAACAAAAAATTACATTTTAGTAATTGAAAGTGCAAAATTGAACGAAATATTCAAACATTTTGTATATTAAATAATTTTTTTAAAACACATTTTTTAATTAAAGTTTTATACTGACTAAAACTAATTTCAGTCACCAAAAACGAAAACATTTCGTATATTCATTTCACCATCAACATTTAAAGGGATAGTTCACCTAAAAATGAAAATTCTATCATCATTTACTCACCCTCATGTCGTTCCAAACCCGTGAGACTTTTGTTTTGTGTCTTCGGAACACAAATGAAGATCTTTCTGTCCCTCCATAGACAGCTGCGCAACTGACACTTTGATGCTTCAAAAGGTTCATAAAGAGATCGTAAAACTAATCCATATGAATTGAGCGGTTTAGTCCAAATTTTCTGAAGAGACTCGATCGCTTTATATGATGATCAGATTTAATTTATTCACATATAAACATTGATCAGCAAATATAAACAGAAGCTCAACCAAACCTGCTTGACACCCGCAAACAAACCTCTTGCAGAAGCTCAAACGTGCTGCGTAACACACAAGAATAAACCTCACTGTTTCTCACACATCAAGCAAACATGCTTGAGCTTTTCTGTTTACCACAACTGATGTGTGAGTTGATGAATGTTTATATGTGAATAAAAGCCTAAATTCAATCTGTTCATCATATAAAGCGATCGAGTCTCTTCAGGAAATTGGGAATAAACCGCTCAATTCATATGGATTAGTTTTACGATCTCTTTATGAAATTTCTGAATTGTCAAAGTGTCATTTTCGTAGCTGTCTATAAAGGGACAGAAAGCTCTCAGATTTAATCAAAAAGATCTTCATTTGTGTTCTGAAAATGAACAAAAGTGACATGAGAGTGAGTAATTAATGACAGAATTTTCATTTTAGCGTGAACTAACCCTTTAACAAAACAATATTAAAACATGCATTCGTTTTTCATTGTTTTAGTGCATTGTTATGGAAAGATTCACAATGTGACATTTTATATTAATATAATTTTTTTTAAATATACATTTACTTCAAGGATTTAAAAAGTTTTTCTTGTCATATTTTCGAAAATAGATTAAAATTATCAACTAGATGTGCATTTTTTTTCTCATCTTCGTTATTTCTGATGAAAGATTAAAAAAACTGTCAATGAACATGTTTTTAGACAAAATTAACTAGAATCATCCTTCGAATGGCTTACTTTTTAGTTATCTTTGCTAATTAAGCTGGCTAATTAAGTCTGTGAAAAAAAATTAATTTAAATTCCCACAAAAAAATACAATAGCAAGCTTAAATGGAGCATGTTTCATTCCCAATGAATGACTTTTCCCCTCTTTAAGCCTTTAAGTTTTGACCCCTTATCTGTGCACTACTGTTTTGCTCTCTCATACATCATTCTATTCCTCCTTCTCTCTCCCAAGAGAGGATCCTGGGTAGAGACAGAGAATAAGCTTCCTCTGAGAGATTGGCAATGCCATTATGAGCGCAGTCAGCACATTTCATAAAACGATGTGCTTGCAACCCAGATAATGATATGAATTATCATAAAAAAAGAAATGTAACGGTAGCATTCACACATTTATTTATAGAGACACATGGCTATTGACTAATATTTACCAAACAAAGCACGCACAGATAAAGAAACAGCTGTTTATCTGAGCAATACATGTTTTCAACTAAAAAAGTCAGCTAATGACAAATTGTTCTTCACTCTTCATTATATCTCAGACGCACAGGCAAACTGCTTCTTGCATCATCACCCATCGCCCAAGGTGAATGGCAGAGATGGTGTAGAATAACACTGCATAATTCTATCAATGCAACCCCCACCCCAAATCAGCACACAGTATGTGGCTGGCAGGTGCCCCAGAGAGTTAAATGAGCCTTTGCTGATGGTGCAATACACAATCGGCTGGTACTGCACACAGTCATAACACACAGCACTACAGGGGCACCTCTTCACCACAAAATCCCTGTTACGTAATCGCACACACACACACATTAGGCACAGGTACCAGCGGAGGTGACACGATCCAAATAAGCAGAATTAAGCTTGTTTTTATTTTAGAGGGCATTTTGTGCTGCTACTTTCCCAAACACACGCACATTTGCAGACAGAGGTTAGCGTGTAACCGGAGAGTATGCGAGTCTCAGCAACTCTGGGCCTATTGTTTTGGTGTGACTTGACTGAAGCACAGCCTACGGTGTTTGGGCTGACATAGTTTGAGGCACGGGATATATTTATAGACATCCTTGTGTGTGAGTGTGTGTGTAGCTATTAATATATTCATTACATATGCCTCTAACCATTGAGGAGTAAATTAACTTAGTTTGGTGGAAGATAATAAGTCCCAGAATGTGAGACTAGCCATAGGGCTTCACACCTTCATATGCAAGGGACTCATCACCCCAGCTAATACTCAATTTTTTTTTTTTTACCTGTGCACATGAATGGGGCATTGTCTATAGTGTGGGCCTCCAGTTTAGAAGGCTGGCATCAATTTGTGTATGTCTAGAATTTATGAAAATGTTTCAGTGTTTTAGTAAATATTGCACTGCAAAGAGATATGCACTAGATTTGCTGTTCCTGAAGTAATATAAGTGCTTGCAGGATAGCAAAGAATAGTGCTAAAGTTTCAAACTTTCAAGCTGCCACTTTATATTTGTTGGCTATGGATGGTCAAATAAATGCGTGACCACAATTCAGAATGCAAACATTATAATGATACCATCACAGCTGTTGCATTTTGAATGCTGAATATTCAGACATATTTGATTCACTCAGTGTACGTCAAAGGCAAATTTGAAAACTTAAGTGAAAATTTGTTTAAAAAATAGAGATCAGCTGATATTGTTTTTTATGACCAATACAGATACAGATAGTTTCTAAAAGACAATTTATCAAGTGAACGATAACAATTTGCAAAACCGATTTTTTTTTTTTATTTCTTTAAACAAAAATGATAATAACTAGGTAATTTTTAGAATTTAGTAGAATATATACATAATGACTATATTAACCAATATAATCATATAATAATATCAATAATAACAGGTTCTTTGGGTCAACCGATAATTAATGAATCATTATTTTATGTAACAGACATTCATGCTTAAGTTGTTGCTGTTATTATTATTATTATTATTATAATTGTTGTTGTTGACTTATGAATAACTGTTAAGTAAAATGTTGATTGATTAGGCTAATTATCGGTTGACCCCATAACTGAGTTATGTAGAAAATTGTGAATATATGCTAAGAACATCCTATTGGTTTATCTTAAAAGATATGCTGTTTATAAATCAAAAATAGATAGCAATATTCTGTAGTTTAAATCGTCTTTTAAGCGATGCAGGTTGAATTTATTTCTTAAAGGATCGTTTCACTTTCAAATGAAAATTACCCCAAGCTTTACTCACCCTCAAGCCATCCTAGGTGAATATGACTTTCTTCTTTCTGATGAACACAATCGGAGATATATTAATAAATATCATCTACTTATGACGAAAGTGTAAAAACCGGAAGCTAGATATTTTACTTCATAATTTGTTAAATATGGATTTTTTTTTTTATACAAATGCATCGCTCCCCCGGCGCCGTGTGGAGTATGTTTATGATGGATGGATGTGGATGGAGACATTTTCTTCAGCTCATACTTGTTGGTATCGCTAACTGCCATTATAAAGCTCGGATGTGTCAGGATATTTATTAATATATCTCCGACTGTGTTCATCAGAAAGAATTAAGTCATTTACACCATGGCTTGAGGGTGAGTAAAGCTTGGGGTAATTTTCATTTGAAACTGAGCTAATACTTTAAGTTTTATTGTTATGGTTTCGGAATTAAACCTTAATCAGAATTTACACTGCTACCTTGCAAACACTAAGAATATAAGACTGATATCACGTCTGCATTGCACACTGATAGACACAAAACATCACTGTCCTACCTTTTCGAATGAGGTCCTCGATATCTTGATCAAATCCAAGCCGATGGCATTTGCTCCACAGCCCCATGTTGGTGGAGTTATACTGCCTGCTGCACTCATCGGCGGCGCTCATGGCGAACAGCTGCCGTCTGTTCCGCGCCAGCAGCAGCTTTTCCTCCCAGCGGTCCAGGCGCGAGCGGCTCGCCCGCAGAGGGAGGCTGTTGTTGGGGATGTAAATAAAGCCCGGGTCCTTCCGGCGGCTGGAGAAACTTCGGCACCTCTCTCGGTACCTCCGGGCGTCCGTCTCGTACCAGTGGTCGGAGCAGATAGCCACGGCCAGCATCCCGAGCGCGCAGAGGGACAGAGACAGACCGGCGTAGAGCAGCAACTTCCCAGCAGCCATGCTCGCTTTCGCTCAGAGCCGCGTCAGCACCACAACAGCTTGGAGAGCTCCTTGACGTGCACCCGCATCCCGCCGGGCACGCGGACAGAGAGAACTGATATCAGTCGGTGCAGTGGAATTTGTTTGTATTGAAGACCTCGAGCTGAAGCCCAACAGAAAATATAAGCCTTATTTAACGTCCATCCGTAGCCCTTCCCATTCCAGTGAATGAAACCATAGGAGACGATTCAGTCCAGTCCTTGTTCACGCGAACCAAACCTTTCAAAATAAATAAATAAATAAAAATAACCAATGTTATAGCCTACTAAAGCTGACATGACACTCTCTACTTGAGCTTCGAATCAGTCAAAACCTTATTACGCAATATCCCAACATACCATTGCGTCACCTAAAGATTTCGATCATCTATAAGTATGCTGCATATTAAAGACAGAATGCTATTCATTTTGGGGGGGTCTGACACGAGATTTGAACCCCCCAAAGGAAGTCAGAAAATGTGTTTGTGTGTGGATATTCGAGTATCAGTTGCGTTTGAAAACGTTTCAGTAACCTCAAAAGTCAGATTACAAGTTTGTCACAGCGCAGAAATTTCATCTGTGGCCAAACAGACGCTAGAGAAATCGCGGTAACCATAGCAACAGTTATGCGCTTTCTGTTGCAATCATCTAAAAATGTCAAATACTACCAGTTTAGTTGGCTATTTATCGTCATTATAAATTTACATCACAAATACAGCCTAACAGAAAACGTAAGGGCCTAATTATTGTAGACTAAGGCTTTGGCATAGCTAATTGACGAATTGTTAACTGTGCTAGCTGTCAAATGACAATATGCGTTTCTCTATGCGTTGCTCTACCTATAAAATTCCTTTAAGAAGTCGACCAATGATGACCAAGTGCTTTTGATTCATTTAAAAAGAACCGAGTCATTCGTTCATGAATCGGACTAGAATGATCACGCTGTATGTTTTCAATTCACTAAAAAGAACCAGCTCATAAAGGCTCATTAGTTCGGGAGTTGGACTACGCTTGTGTTATACCTAATGTTTTTAATTCACTAAAATGAACCGGCTCCTAAGAGTGATTCTTTCGCACAGGTCGCGCGCAGATTCGGTAAATTCAGCGAATATTAGTAGCCTAATGCGGGAAACTGTCCGTCAGAGGCTGAAGATTAATTAACGACCTTAATTATTTAATTTTAATGACGTTAAATGCTGAAGGATCGTTAAAAGAACAGAATTGGATGAAAATGGTCCGGTTCCGGTTTTAAATAAATGAAACCGGTTCTGAATAAGAACAGGTTTTCGGTTCCCAACCCTTCCCATCACATTTAGGCTACTGGCGCTGTGACAGACTATAGATTTTTTGCTTTTCCGGTTTATGTTACATATCTACTTCATAGAAATACACCATCGCAGTCAGATTCATTTTCTCATACATTCTCTCTGGAATATGTAAGATGCATTGAACAAAACATTTATATTGCTGGCTGTTAAAGAGAAAATGTAGCCTATTAAGATGACTCGACATTAATTAACTAACTAAGCGTTATTTAAATCAAATTTATAGTAATTATGATCACAATAGTAGATCATTGCTGTAAAGGAATGTTTAAGAATAATAAGGTACAGCTATGCTCTTCTAGCATCCATTGCACGGGCCCCGTTTCTAAGACTGATAAAGTAAATTAAATTCTGCACTCACCCCAATTAAAGCTGACAAAACGGGTTCACTCCACTCCAATAATGCATCTCCAGCCCATTTTCCGTTTGCAGTCACTGTATGATACGCTATACAGGATATGCACTGCCAAATAAATCCTATTTAACAGCGACACACATTTAAGCTATAAATGCTCTGCGCAGGAAATATCAAACCGTTCAACGACGCCGCATCTCAAAAGCTTCACGTTTAAATGAGTGTATCGATATTAGAACATTTGGCGGATGGTGCATCCTCCTTCTCGGACAATATGGTCCCAACATCCTCCGTGCATGTTGCCTCTGTCTGGGAAAAACAGCGGTGATGTCATGCTGTCAATATGAGATGTTCATTGTTTATTAAAGCGGCTTCTTAAAGGAGTCGCACTACTGCTCTTGGTTCCGTGTCGAACTGTAACTGGAGTTGCATTGCTGGCATTCTCTCTTAGATTTACACTTACTGAAGTAAACTAGTGTCTTTCATGAATAAATAATCAAAGGTTTTGTAGAATCTTTCATATTGTCATTCTGCATAATCAGAGCTATAAAATGATACTACACCAGACCAAAAGCCTTCCATAAAGCTTTGTTATTTGAAACCACTATGCACTGTCCAGAACCAACAGCAGTCAGGTATATTGCTGAATAATGAATGAGAGTGGTGGCATCTGTGCAGGCAGTGGGGCCATTGTAAGCGTTTTCTGTTTTATTGATGCCCACGCAGCCTTCAGATAATGTTGGGACTCATGTACATGCATGTAGGTGTATATATACAGTGTGTATATATATATATATATAGTTCACCCAAAAATTTCTACCATTAATTACTCACCCTAATGTCGTTCCACACCCGTAAGACCTTCGTTCATCTTTGGAACACAAATTAAGATATTTTTGATGAAATCCGAGGGTTTCTGAACCACACATAGGCCACCTTTTGAAGTCCAGAAAGGTAGTAAAGACATCGTTAAAATAGTCAAAAACAAAACAAAACAAAAATAATGACTTTATTCAACAAATTCATCATACTGCTATGCTATTTTCGTTGCAAAGCTTCAATGTTTATATCCAAATGGCTCCAAATTGGCGTGAGCCCGCATTCAGACATAAACACTGAAGCTCTGCAGCGAAAATAGCATAGCAGTATGACAGGGTACAGACGAATTTGTTGAATAAAGTCGTTATTTTTGTTTTGTTTTTTGCACGCAAAAAGTATTTTCGTTGCTTCATAACATTAAGGTTGAACCACTGTAGTCTCGTCGACCGTTTTAACGATGTCTTTAGTACCTTTCTGGACCTCAAAGGGTGCAATGTCATTGCTGCCTGTGTGGATCAGATACCCTCGGATTTCATCAAAAATATCTTAATTTGTGTTCAGAAGACAAACGAAGGTCTTACGGGTGTGGAACGACATGAGGGTGAGTAATTAATGACAGAAATTTCATTTTTGGGTGAACTACCCTTTAATATAGCCTATATGAGCCTATACAAAGATGCAGTTATAATGGAACATCAACACTTAGCAGGCCATTTATTAAATGTATGTAGGCCTAAATGTTTTAGATGCACTGTTCACATTTGATATGCAATTTCTTGGTTATAATGTTTTGGTAACACTTTACAATAAGGTTCAATTTCTTACATTAATTGACATAAACTAACAATGAAAAACATTCTAAAGCATTTCTTAATTTCAGTTAATGTTAATCTCAACATTTACTAATAAATTATTAAAATCAAATGTTGCATATGTTCATATTAGTTAATGGACTTGAACTAACCTGAACTAATAATGAACAGTTTGATAAGAATGTTTATTAACAAATATGAATAAATACTGAACAAATTTATTTCTCATTGTTAATGTTAATTAATGCATTAACTAATGTTAACTAATGGGACCTTATTTGTAATTTTACATGTTTTCTTACTAAAACAACATGCAATAAAGTTAACAAAGGGAATATAGCATTATTTTGCATGACAAACAAATATATAGACTGTGAAACATAAAACTTGAGATGTTCTGTATTTAAAACTCAAGAATTTGTCCTTCTATGTAGAAGTGAACAGAATTGAGGAAAACTATTTAAGTGGATCTTTATGCCACAGTCTAGGCGATAGCTGCTATTGACAAATATTGAATGTGACATAATTTGCAAAATGGGTCTGAAACTGCATAATATTGTCTTGAATTGGATTGACTATTATTACATATTCCAAGATGTCTTTTCTTTATTGAGTTCTGTCGCATTGTAATTGTCTCTGGAACAGTATGAATGACAGCTTGACAGCTAAATTTTAATTACATTTTAAGAGAGGCAAAGTTTGTTTGGAACTTATTTGCAGCTAACTGTGAAAACTGAACAATGTAATCTGAAAAATGCAGCCGATACACAAGGCAATTTGTTTTGTGCTATTTGAGGATGTGTTATCTTGTTCCTTTTTTGTCCCCAGAATTGTGTTAATAGATACATTCTCTGGAAGGAAAAGAAAAACGTGATTGTCATGCTAATCCAGAGAGCTGTCCATCAATTTATTTATTTATATTATATGTCTGTTTCAGTGCTGCTTTCTTTTTTAATGTCTTTAATGCATATATCGCCATCTAGTGAACAAATATATCACAGCAAATCTATAGTGTACGTCACACAGCCCTTGGCTGGTTTTAAATAAATAATAATTTTAAACAATTTTAGATCAATTTAAATAAAATAATAATTGTATTGTGCTGAATACTTCACATAGTCTAATGATAATGGTTTTAGGTAGAAGAACGTGTTACACATTTAATAAAGAAATTGTGTATCCCTTCATGTTAAATTTAAATAAAAATAAAAGAAAAGTTATTTTAAATTATAAAATGATTGCATAACATAATAATAAACTTTGATTATGTAAAGCAGTTACCA
The DNA here is from genome assembly GCA_037950665.1 of Hypophthalmichthys nobilis. Taxonomy (NCBI): domain Eukaryota; kingdom Metazoa; phylum Chordata; class Actinopteri; order Cypriniformes; family Xenocyprididae; genus Hypophthalmichthys; species Hypophthalmichthys nobilis. Next base: position 9,401,397 of record CM075489.1, on the reverse strand, counting down.
AGACAGAACTTTTATCTTGTCAAATATTCGCATACGGAATGAATACGCAGGCGTACAACTTCCTGTGATGCATAAGACCTTTTTTTTACAGTAAAGAGGCTACCAAAAAAGGTATTGCAACCCTATTAAATTTAATATTTAGCTATGTTAAGATTAAGTCACGAATCACTGACTGACTACACGAAATCTCATTTATTTTGTAATGAAATGTCGTCAATGTCCAGGTCCTTTAAGCAGTAGTTTTTACAAATAAAAAAATCTGTAGCACCAATAAGTCATATTATTACAAAAAGGTCTTCTCATTAGCTTTATAATATTTAACCCGGGGGAAAATAGAAGTGAGTAAAATAAATGTTACTTGCTATATTAAATGACATGTAACATATTACTGTTTTTAAGGACCTGAGAGACGGTAGGATAAGAGGAAGTGCTTGTCCTGCTCTGCGCATGCGCGTCGTTCATGTTCCCCAATGTGTGTTTGAGCGTATGAAGGTTGAACTGTCAACTAACCATAAACGAGTATTTAAAACTAGTTACTGAGTAGTCTGAATTGTTCAGTACCTAATGCCCACATGCCTTTATAATAAAGTCTATATTTTTGGACATCACCTGCTTCGTTCGGGATTTTATTAAAGGGTAAGCAGACAACATTTGGATAAATTATCTGCCAGGTATCTACAAAACAACTACAGACTCATTAATAAATTTGTCTGTGTCTGTCTATTTATCTATAATAATGCATGCACGAGTCATTTAACTTATGCATTTATCTGTGTATTCTCTGTTAGGTGAAGATGGCAGGTCTTTCTAACTATGCCCTGCGCATGGCCCGTCTGAGCGCCCGAATATTTGGAGATGTGTCACGTCACACAGACTCCAAGTCTATGAGAGTGGTAGGGTTTTTTAAAGAACCCCCTCTAGCCCAGAGAACAGAAGTGTATGACTGGTACCCCCCGCACAAGATTTACTATTCAATGACCCAGAAGCTCAGATATTTGGGGCTTTTCAGGTAGGCTCTGGCATAAGATTATAGTGCACCTATGAACCTATCTTCAGATTCTTCTGTTTTTGTAGATGACATTTTTCTGGTATTGTTTTAGGGATGAGCACCAGGATTTCAAGGAGGAAATGAGACGCTTGAGGAAACTACGGGGGAAAGGAAAACCTAAGAAGGGAGAAGGGAAGAGAGCCACAAAGAAGAAATAGACCAACGTATTTCAGCTATTTATGAACGGACACTTAAGAAACTGAGCTAAATACCTGTATGGACAACAGGACAATGTTTATGACAGTGGCAACATTACATCAGCAGAGATTATGGTGAAACAAAAAACAAACAAAACAAACATGATGTCTGTGATGGAAATTAAATATGAATTTTTGTACAATTTGCATCTTCATTTAGCCTTTATTTTTATATATATATATATATATATATATATATATATGTGTGTGTGTATATATGTATATATATATATATATATATAATTACATGGTTCCCATTATGCTTTTCTGCAGTTGCCGGTTTTCCATCTTGGAAAATCCTCAGATTACCTCAACAACACCTTTTAGGTATTTTTCTAAGACTACACTGAAAGAAAATAATTATTTAAAAGGATAGTTCACCCAAAAATGATAATTTTGTCATCATTTACACACCCTCAAGTTGTTCCAAACCTGTATGAGTTTCATTCTTCTGCTGAACACAAAAGATATTTTGAAGAATATGGGAACCAAACAGTATGGGGGAAATTCTTCAAAATATCTTCTTTTGTGTTCAGCAGAAGAAAGAAATTCATACAGGTTTGGAACATTGTGAGGGTGAGTAAATGATGACAGAATTTTAATTTTTGGGTGAACTATCCTTTTCTGAAAGGTTTAATAAACCATCAGCGCACAAGCATGAAGTTTTTTTCTTCTTCTTTGTTTTGTTACAGATGCATGTTAAAACGCCATTGTGTAGCATCATGGATTCAGACAATTTTCCTGGATTCAGATTATCGACTGTTATAAAGAAAGAAAAGCCAATTCCTTGACTACATACATAAAATAATTCCTATTCAATTGTTACATTTGTGCCCACAAATCAATACGCCACATACTGTTATTGACCCATAATGGAAATATTTTGCAGGACCATGTTAGAAATGGTGCATTTATGTAGCAACAATGTTGATTGTGGATGACATGCCATATTGTGAACCCGTCTATATTGGGTAATTTTTTTTATCCCCAATATGATAAAGATGATAAAATTGCATCTTTAAAAAATAATCACATCTTTCTCCAAGAATAACAGGAACAAGAGGGACATCAGTTCCTTAATCACTAATTCTGTCAAATTAATACATTTAATTTATATAAAGGCTTACATTATACACAATGTACATTTGATGATGATACTGCATAAACAAAAACAAAACAGAAGCAACATTCGAATACTACAATAATTGAGAATGACAACATGCATCACAAATAACAATGAGAAAACAGTACTTTGTTACTTAAGTATTATTTTTGGATATTTGTAATTTACTCATGCAGTATTGAAACTAAATATACTTACTATTCTGTACAGTTTCATATAGACCTCCAAAGTACATTTTTGCAGGTCATCATGACATACAACTTTCTGTCTATTTTACTAATCAAATTACTCTCCTTGCTGAACTTTTCAGCCAATAACATTTTTTTCAGTGTGAACTATATTTGGACACAACTATGGTCATACTTTTGGTTCTTGGGAACAGACATCTCAGTCACCACAACACAGTCTTTGACTTAAAATCTTTGTCTTAAATATAGATGATCTTGAATCAGTGTGTGAACATAGTTGGTGATGAGTCTATAAATGACTATAAACACAACTGCAGCATTTAAGGTTTAACAATTTCATGTAATCTCTGATGTGTCCTTACATTGTCTGGACATTGATCCTGAAGCTGCTGTATTTAGGTATTAATCAAACTTTTCATATGCATGTAAACATGGTCACTGAGAACTTAACTCTTGATTTTGTCAGTGAATTAAAAAAAAAAATACTACAAATTATTACACTCAAGGAGAAAAACCTCAGTTTTATTCTGAGGCCCAAACTGAACAAAAAAATATTTAATTTGATGCAGCTGTTATTTATTCTTTATATGAAATTCTGATCGCTAGTAAGGTAAATCAGTTTTTTTTATAACTTTTTAAAATAATTTTTATAACAGTGTAGCAGTCTACTTACATAAAATGTATATAAAACAGATGTGTTAAAAACAGCACATCCTGTGTTAGATCTTAACACACCCGTGTGTCTAGTTAAGGACAACACATTTTGTGTTACTTTTAACTCAAACATGTTATTCCTGCTCATTTTCTACACACTAATGTTTTATATTTACACAATTTGTGTCAATTATGTACACAAAATGACACAAAATGTGTCACAAAAAATGTGTTATTAATTAACACATCTTTTTTGAGAGTGAAGTATCAGTTGTCACTCTCTATCTCCCAATAATAAATTATATTTAAATGCTTAGTTTTATGATCAAAGCATTGTAGTTTTAAATGTGGGGGCAAAACATAATGTATTGCAATACAATCATGATTAAGAGAAACAAATTATTGTTTCTCAAAAGCCTATTGTATCATATTTGATAGGCTACTTACATTTTCAAATATATATGTTTATTTATTTATTTATCTTTTTAAATAATACTAAAAGACCTTTTATTTATACTAAAAAAGTATGAACTACCAGTCAGAGGTCATGCAGAAGATTGTGAACAACAGGTTTGATGATGTTGATATTAGAGGTCTTAGAAATTTGTGTATGAAATATGATACAGAATGCTTTCTCAGTACTTTGTACACATCTGGCCAAATGACAGTCATGTTGGATAAACTCTGTTTAGTCTTTATAGGTAATATAAATAAATATTAAAGTTTATATGCAGAGCTTTTTGGTTAAAATCAGTTACTAGATGAAACAGCTGCCTTTTAAATGGTCTATTAGATAAACTACCGGTAATATAAGATAGGATAATTCAAGTAGAATGAAAGACATGGCAGAAACAAAATTGTGACTTATTCGTTTTAGAATTTACACTTTAATATTAGAGCATTGTATCCCCATTTACCCCTCCACGGGTTTACATTTGGTGAATCTGTCTCCCCCTCCTGTCTCTGTTTCTTTCCTCTATTATTTTCCACTCAGTTTCTCGTGGTTTAAAATGGCGGCGTTGAGCAGCGCCGAGTCCCCACCGCCCGTCTTCAACGGAGACAGCATGAACCGCGATCCGGAGCGGGACCCGGGACTAGACGAGCTGGGCGCGGGGCTCGAATCCGCCTGTCCCGGAGGAGCGGCAAACCCCGAATGTCAACAGGACATTCCCGAGGAGGTACAATGGGGGAGTCAGGGTTGAAGGAGAGCTCGGCTGTTGAGCGGAGCTGGGCTGGATGGATATGTCCAGGAAACACCGGCTGTAATACGGATCGTGGGGGGATGCAATGCATTGCAGGGGCGCGAGATGATGCACAAATATATAAGTCAACCAAATCTTAAATCGTGCGCTTATGCATTTTCGCAAGGTGCATTTCCGAATGACGCCATTTATAATTCTCTCATTGCAGTTCTCTGAGCCAATGTTTATCAGAAGGCCTGTTCGTGTTTCATTGGCTTTATTTCCCCCCCCAGACCCCGCTGCATCGCATGCATGCTACGTATCTCACCTTGGGATGCATCGTATTAATGGGAAACTACAGATGCAACGGGGAATATATTAACTGCTCGCGTGCATTGTTTTATCTCCTTTGTGTCACCAGCTGGCGCGTTCTGCGAGTCTGCGTTCGAATGCATTTACATTTACATTTAAATCTGCAGTGATGTCATTGTGCTCGTGCATTGAGCCCTGCGAACGTTCTATATTCATTTTTGATCCCGTGCAAATTTATTGCATTGTGTTTCTTTCTTGTAAGCTGTCAACTGTCTGTCTGCACAAATCACCTATGCTGCTGCTATAAGGGGCCTTTGCTGTTAGATGTACACACTGGGGTATTCGTGGGTACATTCTGCACCTTGCAGGAATATCCAGCTTAAGTTAGTAGCTGTGTTTAGAAATATGGTCCAAGCTGGTTATTAGCTGGTCACAATGTTCCAGAAACCAGCTCAAGCTGGTATTATCAGCTGGTAGTTGGTTTGTTGGCTGTTTACAAACTAGAACCCAACTACAATGTTCCAAAAACAGTTTGACTAACTGGTAGCTGTTTTTTTGGAACATTTCAGCTGTTTTCTGTCTTTCTGTACCATCTACCTTGCTTCAAAACACTGCTACCGACTTGAGATGGATTTACCAGCAGGGCATCCATTCATTCTGTTTAATTTGGAAAGTAAAAAAAAGTTTACACCGTCATGGAACAGGTCACAAACCTGGTTATTCAGGAAACAGCTTACCTATTTTGCTGGCAGACTTGTTGGATTAAAGGGAAGCTTGTGTAAGTTATCATTATAGGAGTGCTTAATGGTAATTAGATTAATTTTGCTGCTGGCTGCTGTAACAGGGTTACATCTGATTATACACGGGTCTTGCTTTTTTTTTTTTTTATAAAAGTAGCTATATATTTACTTTATTGTCAATTTTTTTACTCATACTTTTGTGTGCTGAATTCATTCTTAAGTTAAAGAGTGAAGCAAGATTTCATCTGATTGAACCGTCCATAAACCTAGTTACCAGTTTTATTGATGGTCAGTGCCATAACCACGAAGTGTACACCATATGTTTTCCCAATAGTTAGATGGGTTATGCTGTGGCAGTTTCTTCAAACTTTTACATTGAGCTAGAATCTGTCTGGCTACAAATTTGTTTTCACATGAATGTTGAAGGAATAATTCACCCAAAAATGTGAATGATAAAATCTTCAATGGGCTATTAACTGTCACAACTGGTTTGAATTGAACTTGAGAAATGGATCAATCATTAATTTATGAATCATTCAAATTTCAGTGAGTAACGATTTCATTTTCTGTCTGTTCTTTATACAGGGCTATCGTATGGCTTTAGAAGCCTTGGAATATAATATGGTGTTTGTGTAAATTTAGAAATTATAGTTCCCTTCTATTAAATTTTATGGGGAATAAAACCAGAGTACAGTCTTTAAAAAATCTGCTTCTGTGTTCTTTCACAGCTCTGTGAAAGAAATTAATACAGGTTTGAAACGACATGAGGATGAGTAAATAATGATAGAATTTTCATTTTTGGGTGAACTGTTCCTTTGTAGAGAAGCTGTGGTTGCCTGCAAGTATTTCACATGTATTGAGCTATTTTAAACTGTCTTTATGTTGCATCATGTTAGAAACACGGAGTATATTACCACATGGGGTTAGCTGCTTTAAAAGAAAGGCTTGTAACAAATGTCTGTTTAAGAAGCTGTCAGCAATCTTTGTTTGTCAGGAGTTTATACTGGCAAGACTTCTGAGAAAGTCCCTTATCACAGGTGCCTTTTAGCTATTTCTTGCACTAATTTGACTAGTAGAGCCAGTTTATCTGCACAGTTGATTAGGAATCAAGTGGCAGCTTGACTCTCGGAATGCAGGATTTTTAATCAGAACTAAAGTTAGATGCACTTAAATGTGCTATTCCAAGTTTCTTGACAGTCTGCTGGGAAATTGTTTCTCCAAATGGTGATCATAATAAAGTTTACTTGTAAAGCTTTGTACACTGTCAGATTGTGTTCACTTGGCTGGGACATTTTCCAGAGAACTTGGAGTATTTTATGATGCTGCTTGTATTGCTTGGCAAATTTGAAAAATGTTTATTGGATTTTGGAACAGTACTTTGCTTGAGCAAATGCTTGCAACCCATTGCAAAATAGGCTATAATTTTGTAGTACTTTGAGTTAAGAGAGAAACGCTTATAATATTGGATATAGTAGTACTTTTTTATTTCAAATTGCAGTTTATTCCATGAACTTATGCACAAAAAAGTTGGAATATTGTATAAAATATTTGCGAATAAATCACCTTTCGATCCCATCAGCTCAAACGCTTGGCCAATCAGTAGAACTTTCTCATAAAAATTGATCCACTGGTTAGTCCAGTTATCCAATCACATCCTCTGTTCAGGCAAAGTCACACAAGTTTTTTTTTTTTTTTTTTTTGGTGCGCATCAAAGGACTTGGTAAATGTGTTTCCATCATAGTTTATGTGCATGTCTTATTCTTGGATAAAAAAAATTATGTGCTTCAATTGAGTGCACAAGTTTTTTTGTGCACATTTTTATAATTTATGCACGTCTTAGTGTTTTCATCCAGCACTTTTTTTTTTTTTTTTCCTGCAATATACCAAAATTCTCATAAAAATAGGTGGTTTGGAAACAAAGCTAATCATGACCTTATGCACTCCAGTTGTTCTAAAAATGTGCTATAATTAAAATGTATAAAATCTTCAACAACTAAAAATTTTAGATTATCCATCTCCTGTCAAATAGTCTCACGAAACAGAATAGGAAAAAAAAGAAGAAGAAGAAGAATACAAATGGGTTTCCTGAATATCTCCCCTGCTTCCATAGGTTGGAAACAAGGATAGCCCCACCCCCAAATGCACACCATTGGTTGAGCCAGTGTTGTTTTGTCAGGTTGTTTGTGATGCTCAAACAAACAGAGTTAAAGGCATGTTCACATAAAGGATGACAACGATAAAGATATAGTTTTAAAAATCATTTTAAAGAATAGCAGTCCACACCACAACTATAATGATAACTTCAGAGAAACAATATTGTTGGAATCACTTTTTTTTTCTAGCTGATGAATGATAAAAACATTGACAACTAATCAGAATCGATCCTGCAGCACGCGCTTATCATAAACCGATATCGTGCGTTGGTGCGGACGCTAATATAGTTATCGTTCTTTGGGTGAACTGGCATTTAGATAGTGCCATGTTGTGCAGTGCAGTGTTCATGCTTTTTGGGAAAATAAAACTATAAATGGCATTAAATTGTCTCAGCAAATTAAGTTAAGGACTGGACCAAGTATTTAACAAAATGTAATACACTCTTCAGTTGAAGCAAGCTGATGCATTTTGAAGCGGTTTCTTTGCTAGAGCTCACTGTCTATATTTCACTTACTTCACACCTCAGACTTAATTAATATTGCACATTTTCTGTGGGCAGGGCCAGAGACAGCCATCGAGTGTCAGTTTTTACAGCTTAGTGAAGACAAGCAAGTGATTCTGAGTTTATTAGATTTAGCACAGTTGTAAGGGTCTTCATTCAAAGGCATCAGCTCAAACACTTGGCCAATCAGTAGAACCTTCTCATAAAAAGGAAGCTGGGAAATTCTGGTTTGATAACTGTCATTTTCTTTGCAGATATGGAACATCAAACAGATGATTAAGTTAACGCAGGAGCACCTAGAAGCCCTTTTAGATAAGTTTGGAGGAGAACACAATCCGCCATCTATATACCTGGAGGTGAGTTGGCCTGACAAAGAGTTGCTGTCATGGGTGTGATGTGAAAGGTGTTTTACTATACCAAGAAAGTTAATTTTGATGTTCTAAATGAAGGATATAATAAATGAAGTGATATTTTGATACCATCTTCTATAGTTAACTTTTGGGCTTTGTTCCGAACTCTAGTGAGCTGCCTAAATAGGCAGCATTTTAAGGCATCATGGGCACACTTCCAACACAAAGGCTGTTTTAAAAGTTAAGCATCTTTAAGATGTCTTGTTTGGTCAAATTCCATGCAGAAATCCATGCAAGTTGGTGGACAGAAATGATCTGAAATATAATTCAATAGTTATATTAAAAAAATGCACTTTTTCCTAATATTTACTTTTTATGCTTATTAGAGTATTTAGCTTAGCAACATTCTAGTGGAAAACTCTTCTATGAAACGATAGTTGTTGCCTACATAAAACATCGTCACACCATGACAGTTAAGATGCTGCTTGGATAGGTATCTGCCTGTCTAGGGATTTTGGCAAATAATTAAAATTTATGAATACATTCAAAGGATGAAAAGAACTGATGAAGTATTTTGTTGAAGCCGTAAAATTACCCCTCTTGTGTATGCAATAACAGCTAATGCATAACCTCAGATCTTTATCCTCCAACAGGTTCAAAACATGAGCATTTATGCGAAACGTTCATAAAGTCTTAATGATTTATTTCCTCCATGCCATAGGCCTATGAGGAGTACACTAGTAAGCTGGATGCATTACAGCAGCGAGAACAGCAGCTTTTGGAGGCCATTGGAAATGGAACAGAGTTCTGCTCCTCGCCGACACCCACCCTGCTGGATGTGAAGGGACCGGGTGCCCAAAGTGCCCCCATTGCCCCAAACACCTTGGCTGTCCTGCAGACCCCCACTGACGCAACACGAGGGAATCCCCGCTCGCCCCAGAAACCTATCGTAAGGGTTTTCCTGCCCAACAAACAGAGGACAGTGGTGAGTTGTTGCTGGATATTGTTTGTTGCTGAATACTTGGTACTGTTTTGCTATATTAGGGGTGTAAAACGATACCCTCATGTCACGATACGATATTATTACGATACTCCAAGACATGGTAAAAGGTTAAAAAAATGTACTGTTGATATTTTGGGTATTACATTGGGGGTGGAAATGAATAGGCTTGGGCTTGGTGCTGGTAACCCAATGCACAGGACAATGGTGACACCAGAATAAAAATATTCATGATATACAGAAAATACAGAATTGTTTTAGATGAATATGCTTGCACTCTGTCACTGACTAGATATATTTAAAATAATGTAGGCAACTTTTTACTGGTAAGACATTTGGCATTATTAGAACCCACAAATATTCCCCCATTACATTATTACACATTATATCCATCCATCCATCCATCCATCCTTTTTTTTTTTTTTTTTTTTTTTTTTTTTACAACTTTTAATTGATTCACAGGCCCAGTAAAACCTAAAAGGACAAAAAAAACTCCATTACTTCCTCTTGTTGTCTAAAACTTTTTATTTTTTTCCCCCCTGTAGAATATAAAAGGAGATATTTTGCAGAATGTCCAGGCTTCTCTCTTTCATACAAAACTAAAAAAGTAGGAAGGAAAAAAGTACCATTAAAATAGTCTGTACAACTATATAAATACTATAATAGTATGTAAACAATACTAATATAATGCTGGCAATTTGAGAAGTTCTGTCATGAATGGAGATGGTAGAATATTTTAACAATATTTCACATTAAGGTTTTAGGCAGGGCTTTAAGAAGAGGTTTTTGAAAGGAATTTCCACTCCAACCAGATTGTAGAGCGGTGGGAGTCCATGGGAAATGAGCGAATATAGGTGACCCCTTTATTTTGATTATCTGCTCAGCTTGTCTCTGTTGGTTTAGCAAAGAGAAGTGGCCATATGAATAGGAGCCAAGAAATCAAACGTGCCCAGATGTAACCACACAGTCTCACTGTAAGGAGATGAAAGTTACTTGAGTAAGTGGTTTATGTATGTGTTTCAGGTTCCAGCTCGTTGTGGGATGACTGTGAGAGACTCCTTAAAGAAGGCTCTGATGATGCGAGGCCTGATCCCAGAATGCTGTGCGGTCTACAGAGTTCAGGATGGGTAATAACTATTCTAATCATCACTAGTGCAAAAAAAAAAAAAGAAAAGAAAAATTGTCACACTGCAGCCATACTTCACATTTAATGTCTGTGCCCCCCACATTAGGGAAAAGAAGCCTATTGGCTGGGACACAGACATTTCCTGGTTGACGGGGGAGGAGCTCCATGTTGAGGTTTTAGAGAATGTGCCACTGACGACCCATAATTTTGTGAGTATGATGAAACTGACCACAAGCTGTGGCCTAAAATAGATCTGAAATGACAAAGAGGAAGTTAGAGCCAACTGTTGACATGTTTTAGGAGTGGTCATTTCAATTCTTGATTTTACTCTTCTTAAAGAGTGTCTTAAAGACACATTGACCTCTTTCTCATCCACCTTGACTGTAATATATTGTGCTTTGGAAACATCCAGAGTCTTTATAATAAATCAGAGCGTTATTTCTGTGACTAAACAGGTGCGCAAGACCTTCTTCACGCTGGCGTTCTGTGACTTTTGCCGGAAGCTATTGTTTCAAGGCTTCCGCTGCCAGACGTGCGGCTACAAGTTCCACCAGCGCTGCAGCACAGAGGTCCCGCTCATGTGTGTCAACTATGATCAGCTGGAGTGAGTGCTCATGGGAATTTTTTCACTTCTGCATTATCCATTAAAGGGTGAAATTTGATTCACACATAATACACAGTGAAATAAAGCATGTACATAATATTTAAATTAAATGATAAAACAATGTTTTTTTCTCCTATATTTTTATTCTCTGTATTTGGAATATTTTGCATCAAATGTATAGCTTTGTGCTGTGGGTAATTAATTATGCATAATATGTTTGTACTGTTCTAATTGTTATTTATATTTTTGTTCAGTTTACTGCTGGCATCAAAATTTCTGGTGCACCACCCTATTACCCAGGAGGAGGCGTCATCAGAGGGCACGACACCCATTTCAGAGATGTGCCCCTCCCTCCCTCCATCCGAGTCCACTGGGTAAGAATTTATAATTAATATATATATTAATATAATATATAAAAATCTATTTTATAGAGACATCAGTACCAGTATTAATGACACTGGCCTTCATTCATAAAAAGATGCCATTAAACGAATATTTAAAATATTTAAGTTGCTTCTTCATTAATTTGGAGAGTAACTGTGAAATTATTACAATATAAAAATATTAAAAACTCCAATTACAGAAAAAGTGCAATTAATTAGCTTTTTTAATAGATTGAAGCATTTATATTAATACATATACACACACACATATACATACATATATATATATATATATATATATATATATATATATATATATATATATATATATATGTGTGTATATATATGTGTGTGTGTTTGTGTATATATTTTAAACGTAAGGTGTGTGTGAGAGATTTTTACAAATGTTTTTGAAAGAGTAATCTTACACTCACCAGGGCTGCAATATTTTGATAAAAAAAAACAGTAATATTGTTAAATATTATCACAATTTAAAATAACTTTTTTCTATTTTAATATACTTTAAATTAAGTGACTTTAATTATGCACTATTCAAAATTTAATTGTGCTCTCTTGTCTTTTTTTCCTCCAGGTCTCTGTGCCATCCTACTGTGTCCCCGTCCAAATCCATCCCTATCCCACAGACCTTCAGACCTGGAGAGGAGGACCACCGCAACCAGTTTGGCCAGAGGGATCGCTCTTCCTCGGCCCCTAACGTCCATATCAACACCATCGAGCCGGTCAACATTGACGTGAGAACTGGACAGTTGAACAGCTGATAAATATATTTTAGTCAAAGGGATTTAATGCATTTTTAATAATTCTAATATAGGTCCCACTTCCTGAATCTTAAAAAAAAAAAAAAAGAATATTATATAAAGGTGAACTATTTAGTAATATGACTAAATATTAACATCATAATAATATTTGATGTGTGCTTTTATTTTAGATGCATTATGTTATTTATTAATAAATGTATTTATATTAAGTGTTACAGTTGCCCTCAACCACTGCATCACCTCCATAATGGGAATTTATATTGTTAAGTTTATTATAAGTCTCTGTTAATATAAGCGTTTCTTATACTACCAAAAAACGTAAGGAACATTTGTGTAAAAAGTTACAATTGGCCCGGACTCTCCAAGTCCCTGCTAATCTATGTTATTCCTGTACAGGATTTGATCCGTGATCAAGGCTTACCGAGGTCAGATGGAGGTAAGGGCTTTCCGAAACAGAAAACATACACTAAGACACACTGAATTCAAATGGCTTTCCGTCATCCCATGTCTTTGTGCTATCTCTGTGTCATTGGCCTTAGAAGTTTGGGATAGCTGATCCATTTCACCCTGCCTGCTATTAAAGCTGACAAACAGGCCTTTCTCTCCCCTGTCCGCTTTGTGAATTGCTTCTGCCCTTTTCTTTATCAATACCGGCCTGCTGTAAACTACTAATTCCTAATCAGTGTTCTCAAAACCTACCCCCTGTCCTTTTTGTTTCAAAACATGTCCCAGAACATTATAACTAAACATCCGGTCATCATTTACTCACCTTCATGTTGTTCCAAACCCGTGCGACTTTTTTTTTTTTTTGTGGAACATAAAAGAAGATGTTTAGAAGAATGTTCAAGCTGCTCTTTTCCATAAAATAAATGTAAATTTAAAAGCATAAAAGAAATGGAATGACACAAGGTGAATAAATGATAACATAATCTGAGTGATCATTTCTGAGTGAACTATCCCTGACAGACTGTATACAGGAATAAATAAAAACTGGCTCTGTAATTCACTTGATCATCTCTAAACAAGCTCTGAGAGTAGACACAGGATTTTGGTAGTGGGTGACAGGAAGTGCACCTGAGCTTCGGGGGCCAGTGATCCCGTGTCTGTCTCTCTCCCCCCTGCAGCCCCCTCGCAACACCCAGCCCGCTGCTTGAGGAAGAACCGAACACGGACCTCAAGCCCCCTTCTGTCCTCCCACCCCAATGACATTGTCTTTGATTTTGAGCCTGAGCCAGTGTTCAGAGGTAGATAGGCCTTTGTGCGTGGCTGTGTCCCACACCTTGTCTCGTCCTTTGCTTGTCTGTCTGTCTGTCTTCCACTTGTGTGTTTTGTTGATGTATTTCACTCCTCCTTGTCTGAATTCTCACTTTCTCTGCCACTCTGACACACGCGCTTTCACTGACGTTTGAAGGGCTGCAATCACTTTTTCTCAACTCAACACTACAAATTCCCTTAGTAAGGCAATATATATAATGTGCATATATCAAATTTAGACATTTTAGAAGTATAGGTCCCTCTCTTTTAAATGATAATGTATCGGTCAGTGTTGAATATATAGATCAGTATTGTGTGTATATATAAGTGTGCCCATTTACTCCTTTTTAAATTTAGATTGCCCTTGCCATTTATCTAAAGCTCACTCTCAGTTAATCTTTAAAACAAAAAATGATTAAATAACACTGTTAAATGTAATCTTTAGCAAATCTCAAAATGTCCATTTCATACTGTATATTATTTTTTATTATTTAAAAAAAAAAATAGCATTTTTTAATTTTATTTAGCATTTGGTATGTTTTTTTTATTTAGATAAAATAGTATTGAATTTAAAATTAGTTTTCATTTTAATTTGTTTAATCATTTTATTTGCTTTTGTCATTTGTTAGCTTTTTTTTTTTTTAAATATTTCAATTCAGCTTAATATTTAGTTTTAGCTTTTTAAAATCAGTTTTAGTATATTTAGTACTTCAACTTATTTTATGCTAAGGTAACATTTCTAATTTAAGTTTTTTTCATCTAATATTTATACTAATGATTTTTATAACAACAATAACAACACTGGTATTGGCCAGAATTTGCGGTGCATCCCTACTTACAATACTTTTGCGTACATATTTGTGTGATACATTTTTGAGATACTTTTAGATATTGGCCTTTCGGAAAGAGAAGGGATGTGGCTCAGGATTTGCCAGTATACTTATATTTGAGGCATGCTTCGCTCACAGCCTCGTTTCACACTGCATGGGCTGTGACTTGCCCCTTTCCTCTCTTTCTCTCCCCCATGTGACTCTACACAATATTTTATTCCTTTCCTTCTGTCTCCTTCCCCTCTTATTCTGTTTCTCTTTTCTTTGGCTCCCATTTTTCCCATTGAAGTAACTTTTATGTTGTTTCTCGACCTCTCGCAATGCCAGGCTCCACAACAGGCCTGTCGGCCACACCTCCTGCCTCCCTGCCCGGTTCCCTGCCCAATGTGAAGGTGTCGAAATCACCGTGCCAACCGAGGGAGCGGAAGCCATCGTCTTCATCTGAGGACCGCAATAAAATGGTGATTTTTCTGACCTCACTTGGCACATTTAGTCCAGGTCAAAGGTCATTTTAATCTATTTTATCTAATATTTTGGTCTGTAGAAAACTCTGGGTCGACGGGACTCGAGCGATGATTGGGAGATCCCAGAAGGTCAGATCACCCTAGGCCAGCGGATAGGATCTGGCTCCTTTGGAACAGTCTACAAGGGGAAGTGGCACGGTGGGTCCTATGAGAATATTAACGGTCTTTGGACCTCAGATTAATAAGGAATGTACAGAAAAGACTAAATGTCTGTCTTCCTCTTCCTCACAGGTGATGTGGCGGTAAAGATGTTGAATGTCACAGCCCCCACTCCACAGCAGCTACAGGCCTTTAAAAATGAAGTGGGTGTCCTCAGGTAAGATATTTCTTAAAATTGCTCAAGATTTCAAAATCAGGGACTGTATCTGTCCAAATTGTAGGTTTTAGGTAGTGTTCAACTCATGTAATTTTTTGTTTGTTTGTTTTAATTACGAATACCTTTTTTTTTTAATATTTATTTATTTATTTATTAAATGTTTATTAGAAGAAAATAATCAAAAGGGTTTTAAACTATCCCAACTGTTGGGGACAAGGTTGCAAAAATCAATTTATTTTAATTTAATTAAATAGTTTAATTCAAAAAACAATTAAATTGCATATAAAAAAAACCTTAAATTGACCTCTTAAAGGGTCAGTTCACCCAAAAATGAAATTTGCCATTAATTATTCTCCCTCTTGTCATTTCAAACCCGTAAGACTTTTGTTCATCTTTGGAACACAAATTTAGATATTTTTGATGAAATCCAAGAGGTTTTTTTTATCCCCCATAGAAAGCAACTTAATTACCACATTCAAGGTCCAGAAAAGTAGTAAAGACATTGTTAAAATAGTCAACATGACAACAGTGGTTCAACCTTAATGTTATGAAGCGACGAGAATACCTTTTGTGCGCAAAAACAAAACAAAAATAATGACTTCATTCAACAGTTTACCGGTACTTTTGACAGCCCCTAGAGTTATACCAAAGCTTATTGAAAATTCTTTATCTCCCACAGGAAAACCCGCCATGTGAATATCCTGCTCTTCATGGGCTACACCACCAAACCCCAGCTGGCTATAGTTACACAGTGGTGTGAAGGCTCGAGTCTCTACCATCACCTGCACATCATCGAGACCAAGTTTGAGATGATCAAGCTGATTGACATTGCCCGTCAGACGGCCCAGGGCATGGAGTGAGTCACTGGACTGATTAGAGAGAAATCACAGATGATCACTATAGCAGTGTAATGTTTAGGAATAAAGAATCCATTTAGTCTACTGGCTTCAATAGAAAGCGTGAAACCTGCTGCCATCATGATACTAAACTCTTCAGGTTATAATGCATTTAACACTTTTAAATATTTTTTTATCCACAGCTATCTGCACGCCAAGTCCATCATCCATAGAGATCTGAAGAGTAACAGTATCCTTTTTAATTAATGATTGATTTGTAGCTTTAAAATGTCTTGGAAGAAAAAAAAAATTTTTTTTTTATAATTAGATCACTATTGATAGGTATATGAAATTATGTGCACATGCATACGCTTCTATATTAGCCTTAACACCACCTCCCTAGATATCTTTTTGCATGAGGATCTAACAGTAAAGATTGGTGATTTCGGTCTGGCTACAGTGAAGTCCCGCTGGAGTGGCTCGCACCAGTTTGAGCAGCTTTCTGGCTCTATCTTGTGGATGGTGAGTGAAGGCACATGTCCTTGCTTTGAGTATTTCTTTTGCACTGACATTTGCATCTGGACTGACTCATTGGTCTGCTCCAGGCTCCAGAGGTGATCAGACTGCAGGATAAAAACCCATACAGTTTCCAGTCGGATGTCTATGCGTTTGGCATTGTGCTCTATGAGCTCATGTCAGGGGCTCTGCCTTATTCCAACATCAACAACAGAGACCAGGTGAACCTCTTATCAGTGCATTTTGGGTGAATTACCCCTTTAATTAGTTCAGATGATTGAAATTTATGACCAGTGATTTGTTTTTTTGCTCCTTGAGACTTTTTTGCCCTAATTTATTGCCTAAATTTGATTATAAAATCATCACTACTTATGCCTTATCAAAATGTTAATGTACTGTATTTATAATGTACTACTAATAGGATGTCTATGACATAAATCAAGTCTTTTCTGAAGGATTACTGTAAATATCTGAATATTGGAAAATTTAATGAGCATATCTCTCCTAATCCAGATTATCTTTATGGTTGGCCGGGGTTACCTTTCCCCTGACCTGAGCAAAGTGCGCAGTAATTGCCCGAAGGCCATGAAGAGACTTATGGCAGATTGTTTGAAGAAAAAGCGAGAGGAGAGACCTCTTTTCCCTCAGGTAATGTTGTGAACACCTGTTGGACTTCTACATGCCCTTGACAGACGGCAGGCAAATTGGAGAAAGCTGAAGGATGTTGCCACAAGATGGCATTAGAGTGTCATTAACAGAATGCAGCTTTGAATTTGATATACTTTGATTTGAAATTTCTTGAATATATATTTTATTGCATGTTGTGTGTGTGTGTATAGGCAAGTCAATATTCTGATCGTATTTTTTTTCTTCCAAGCACATTTTACCAAATCCTTACCAAATCTTATTTTATGTATGTATATATCATCTATTTATGGCAGATCCTGGCCTCCATTGAGTTATTGGCACGCTCTCTGCCCAAGATCCACCGCAGCGCTTCTGAACCGTCCCTTAATCGTGCTGGCTTTCAGACAGAGGACTTCAGCCTGTATGCCTGCGCTTCCCCCAAGACGCCCATTCAGGCTGGTGGCTATGGCAAGTACACTGAGACAAACACTGTTGTACATTTTGACTGGTATTGCATTAATTTGTAAGAAAACTGATAAAAATTGGTCCTTTGTGTCCCCTTTTAGGTGAATTCTCAGCGTTTAAATAGTGCTGCAAATCCTAAAACTCCATCCCTTGTCAGTTTTTACGACGTCTTGTGTTCCTACGGTGGGTTCATCCATAACACAGAAAAGGACTAGTTTTCAAAGAATGTGCTGTTTTTCTTCCTCTTTACCCGAAGAGCTACGGCCTCAATGGAATTGCTTTAAAATAAAAAGATCTCTGCAGGGTGTCATTGCTGAATTTACAAAAATGTCATAAATATCACATAGGACAACTCAATGCAGCGAACAACAAAAAATGACTGATGCGATAAACCAATGCCTGGTCACTGGAAAGAAAAAGGCATAGATTGTGGAGGGGGATAAAAATCTTTCCCCAAGAAGAAAGATGAATGGGGTTGGGATGAATGATGTTGGAGCACAAGCCCCGCCTTCGCTCCGCCCCAGGAGGGGAAGAACACACAGCACTGTCCAATCAGAAAACAGGGTCCATATTTGGACCAGTGGCATGGAATGACGGAAGAATTGGCATAAGAGCATGGACGTCAAGTCGCAGTCGTGGAGAGGTGCTGGATATCAGGAGATAACTTGAACGATATTTAGAAATGTTTCTTTCTCTTGCAACGAGTTTGTTACGTAACGTTGCTTGTGGCTGGAGTTACTAATACCTTTTTTTTTTTTTCCAGGGTCATATGTTGTAGATAAACAGACCCTGTATTTTTTTTTTTTTTTTTACAGGCAGTTTTTGAGCAGGGGTAAATGAAGCAACCATTGAAAAGACCTTTTTTTTTTTTTTTTTTTTTAAATAAATATATTTTGTAGGTTCTTTGCTTTTAATTTTTCATCAAGGCAAACTCTAGTATCTTTAATTTTACATTTCACATCCCCATGAATGCCCCACACAAAGAAGCCTGGGTAAATGTTTTTAGCCTCTTTTGGATTGGCACAAATTCCATCAGACATTTCCAAGGTGGGCAAAATCAAAGTGGTTTCTGCGCTTCTAGAGAATGTGATTATTCAGTTTTATTTTATTTTGCCGACTTATAGTAGCTGACGTCATGTTTCTGAATAAGTCAAAGGTCATATTTGAAGTTTCTTGTAGAAAAACCCCACTGTATAAAGCAAACACGAAGCCTTGCTATGGAGTTCAGATGTGGGCGTATTTCAGATGTATTTCTGTACTTTTCACTACAACTTTATGCTTAAACTGTTGTTATTAGAAGCCATTCCTTTGAGGCCATAACGGTTAGCTGATGGGGTTTTTTTTGTTTTGTTTTGTTTTTTTGAAATTTGGTCCATCCACAAGTCACGTGACTCTTTGGACCTTGCACCGCTGGATTCATTCCGATATGTTTGTTCACGGGTCATATAGCTTTTTTTTTTTTGTTGTTGTTGTTTTTTTGTTTTAGTTGTTTTCATATAGTTTTTCTTGTGTTATAGACAGGCAGGCCTGCAAAGTTACATTAATTTATATTGCTTTAATTTTATTACTTTTTGTTCAGTGATGTTTCAAACTCTTGGAGAGGGGGGTGTGTGTGTGTGTGTGTGTGTGTGTGTGTATATATATACACATATAGATACACACACACACACATTTTCTCACTCATTCTGTGATTTGCTGAAATGGACATTACGCAGTGTGTCTGTGCACTTTGTACAAATGATTGATGCAGATAAGCAATTTTGCCTTTTTAAAGACTTAATATATTTTGTCATATGAAGAGGTTAAAAGGATTGCAAAATGAATTTCAAAAGCAGGCAGGGCCATAGGACACTAAAAACCAAAGCTTAATCCAACCTCCTAACACCATCTGTGTCCACTTTCGCCATTGCCAGAGAATGGCTATATGGATCTTCGACCAAATCGATTCACCCTATGATACAAACAGGCTTCCTCGGTTCCTGCTCGCAAAGTGCGACAAAATGGCGGCTCTTCGTTTTACCTTGGCCCAAAGACTTCTGCGTCAACCCTCTAGCATAGCTTTGGGCTGTAGTGACACTAACACTGTGTAGCCCTGAAGTTCGCCTAGACACTGTGGACGGTGGAAGTGTCCTCGTAGGAATGCTTTTCATTATTTTGGCCTCTTCGTATTGAAAAATGTGGCTCCACCTCCTTTTTTTTTTCTTTATGAAATGATGCATTTTTGCTTTCGGCTCCACAAAATGCTTGATGTTGCACATATAACTGAGGCTCTGCGCTTGGTTCACCAATCGTGCTCTGTTACAAAAGCGAGGACACATGCTCCAACTTCTTGCTTCTGTTGAGATGGATTGATTTATTTATTTTGAGTCTCTTTTTATTTTTATAAGGACGATGCTCTGTGAATTGGTTCCGCCACTTAAACTTGCCATTAAGGAGAGAGGAGCTCCATGGATCCTGTTGATCGTGACGGTGGTCACTGTTTTCACATGTATAGTTTCTGACGAGATGTTTGAATGGACTTGTTCTCAGATTAAGCTGGCAAACCTATCATGGGTTGCGTATGGAGATAGTAGAGGTGTATTTTAAGAGTGCTGTATTTATTTTCTATGGGAATGTTACTGAAGAGGTCTGACATGAGAAGGACTGTTCCTTCTTGACTGGAATACTTGGGGACGTACTTATTTACAACTCAGAGATATATATCTCTGATATATATATCCTCTAAAACCATTTTTCTTTCACTCTCCAAAAAAACCCCATTTTATTTGCTTTTTAAAGCCTTCACCAAAAACGTCCATATCACATTCCTTTCTGTTGCCTTGCCTGCACTTTAAACCCCCCAACCCCACCCCAGTACAAGTTCATTCAACTGAGAACTATCATACAAATGTTTGGGAGACTCTTTTCATCTGTAAATAGCTGTATAAAGGAAGTACTGTCCGTTTGCTAGGAGGCATGGAGATAAAAACAATGAAATGACTTCAAATGTTTCAACTTAAGAAATAAAGGTTAAGAAAAGACATTTTGATAGATGAAATTCTGAGAAAATATTTCTGTGTAAAAATATTTAAGACTGTATTATATAAAAGGAAAAAGAGCTTAATGTATTTGTTGTGAATATGAAAAACTGATATATTAAAGAAGTGCATGAAAACTGTGTAAGGCTTTTGTGCATTTATTTCCATTTCATTTGAAATTAAATGTAAATCACTGCTTGCTTTTACAAGCTGTCAAAGATCTTGACAATGTATTCACCCCATACTATTTCTTTGGCTTACAAAGTACGTTTTCTGTAAAAGCGCTTTTGAAAAGTTTATGAGGAGCTGCCTTTCTCTCACTAGTTCTGCCCACTTTTTTCGTACTTGGCCCCTCCAAATCCTTTGTTTCAGTCCTTAAGAAGAGATGCTTTGTCACTTTATGTAAGTTAGGTTACCTAACAGACGTTCTCCTCGCTAAAGTCTTTTCGGAAGCCTTTTTTTATTTTTTAGATAAAATAAAAGATAAAGTTTGCATATTTTGGAAGCTATTAGACACTAAATGCTTGCTGCAACATCCATGGGTGAGTAAATATAAGTCTAATTTTAAATTTAAATTTAAGGAAAGTGAATATATCATTTTCTTGTTCATTTTCCAGATTTTATATATTATTTAGTGTCGGATATATTCATGGTACATGTATGATGAACCTTAGCTAATCAAAAGCTGTGAATGTAGTGCTCAATTTATAAGGAAAGTAAAACATGATACAAGTTCTCAACTTTTCAGGATTTGTGACTGGATCCTGCATATCTCCATCTCTTTCAGACGAGCGTGGGATGTCCAGTTTTATCTCTCTGTCAGGAATAAAAAGACACAAAGAACGAGGTATCATGTTACTGCATTCATTAATCCATAGTTCTGAAAAGTGAATTGTGTTGTATGTGCTTGAAGTACTACAAATAAGAGATAGTCATGTATGTAATACATGTTTTTTTGTTGTTATTTCATGTCAAACTCAGAGCGCTCCTTGGCTAACGCACAGCGGCGTCAGAGCATGCAGCTAGAGCGGACCCTGCATGCACTGGACATGCAGTATCAGCGGGAGCTGGCCGGGGTACAGGGTGTACAGCAAGAGTTGAGAAGAACCCTTGACCGCCTTGGTGGCCAAAGTGCTGTCAACAGACCTACTGTGACCCTGCCTTCAACTTCCCCAACCTCCATTTCCTCCCCAAACCAACCCAAGCAGGCTCCCCTGCAGTCCTGCTGCCCAAACCACATTGTGTGCTCGAGCTGTAATCTGCGCTTGAGGTTGGCCGACACGCTGACTCGTCGTTTTACTCCTAGCCTGTGGACCATGTACACCTGCCCATTGACCTCTTTCCACTCTGGAGAAACATTTAAAGTCTATCATATGCCCGGATTTGTACAGCAACGCAGTCTTTCGATATCAGACAACTCGCTCAGATATCTGCCATTTTTGTAGTCCATACATTCAATCTAAGTTGTTCATTTCAGAGGTGTAGCTGAGGTTGTCTAGATTCTTGTAGCCTGGTGCAAGTCATCTGAATGCTTTCAAAGGGGGCAGTAACTTGACTGCAGGATTGAAAAATGGTGCACAGACACATTAAGACCTAGGGATCTTTTCCAGAGGGTGATTTTATGACCCTTGAAGACATGTATTGTTCCAACTGAAAGCTTTGTATGTGCTTTTAGTGCTGCACACATTCCAGTGCCCTAGAAAGTGTTTCTACGGTCTCAACCGTGCCCATACTCGCCAAAAACTGGCATTGATCTAGACATTTACTGAAGCCAGGAGCACATTTGCTGTAAATTTTAAATAAATCTGTGGCCCATTCATATTAGAACTTAAAGGAATCAGAAAGTTGGATACTAGTTTTATGGTTAGAGGCTATTATCATCCTAAAGAGTTTCATGTTATTGAATCCTGAGAAATTTACTAACCTGTCACAGCTGTAAATTCAGTGGCTCCTCCCACTTGAATTTAACCTGCCACCTGCCTGTAGAGCCTGTGAAATACACAGTTAGCAAAGCAATATTTTCCAAATGCAAGGTTTTTTTCATGTTACACAAAACAAATGTATTTCACAACAAAATGTTCATAAGAAAATAGTTATTTTAAAATGTGTCATTTTTAAATGATCTGCATTGTGATGTTTTTGCATAAATCGCTACTTTTTTATTTTAATAGTCACAAGATCAACTAACTTTTTTTTTTTTTTTTTACAATGTACACATTTTCATGAGCTTTTCTCTGTTGTACTATAAAAACAAAATAAATACATCTCAAAGTTGTGTTAATATTCATTCATATTAATTAGGGACTTATTTTAATTGACTACGGTATGACTGTGATTTTATAAATTCATTTGAATAATACTTTTTCAGTTTGTGCAGTAACATCTATTGGGACAATGTTCCACTTATTTCAGAATGATTAGTTGTCACTGTCTACTCCAGTAAAATGTCATGACAAAAACAGAGCACTGGGCGTCTTTCTCTAGTCCTGACATGAGACAAGCTTAGATAAGCTGAGATGAGCATTTATGAAGTTGGTGGGATCCTCCAGCTGTGGATAATGAATTGTTTTAGCTAAAAGGATGCATATTTAATCATAAGCACATGGATTAGTTTGAATTTAATGGGTAACTTTGGCACAGTGAGCTGTGACCATCACTAATACAAATAAGAGCTATTGACTCATGGAGACACAGGTTTGAGTCCAACTTCTAATCCTGTCAATAAATGGAAGAAAAAAAAATCCACCATACACAGTTATTGTGCTAGGAATTAATACTTTATTTCTGTTCTTAAAACTGACTGAGCTTGAAAAACAAGTTTGTTACTACATTACAAAAACAAACAGAAAAAAAATTTGCTCTGTGGTTCAGAGGCTGTTTTTTCCCCTGACATTATTGGATTCAAACGCCACATTTCATAATATTTCCATGTAACAAAAATAACCCCTTCAAGCTCAGTAGGGCGAGACAAAGTCTTATAGTTTTACATGCCAGCCATGATGGTGTGCTGTTTAAACACAGGTCTTTGAAGAACAAAACCCCATCAAAACCAATGTTACTTACATCAAATTGATTTTTGGTATATTCAACAAAGTGCCTTAACCCCAGCATTCAATGTGAAAGCCATGATGGTGCAAGTGGTTAAATGCACATTAGTTGTGGGCAAGGTTGCACTGGAGGCATGGGTTCAAACCCCACCTGAGCATGTAGTTGCATTACTACTTACATTAAATTGTTATTGTATTCAACAAAGTGCCCCAAACACCAGCGCTCAATGTGGAAGCCACGGTGGTGCAAGTGGCTAAACACCTGCTTTTTGTTGGTGAGGTTGTGCTGGAGACATGGGTTCAAATTCTGCCTCAGCATGTTATTGCACTACTGCTTAGATTAAATTGTTTACTATTGATGTTATATTTAACAAAGTGCCCCAAACACCAACACTTAGCATGAAAGCCACGGTGGCGCAAGTGCCTAAATGCATGTTTTTTGGCGAGGTTGCGCTGGAGACATGGGTTCAAATCCCGCCTCAGCATGTTGTTGCACTACTGCTTAGATTAAATTGTTTACCACTGATGTTATATTCAACAAAGTGCCCCAAACACCAACACTCAGTATGAAAGCCATGGTGGCGCAAGTGGCTAAATGCATGTTTTTTGGCGAGGTTGCGCTGGAGACATGGGTTCAAATCCTGCCTCAGCATGTTGTTGCACTATTGCTTAGATTAAATTGTTTACCATTGATGTAATATGCAACAAAGTGCCCCAAACACAATCACTCAGTATGAAAGCCACGGTGGCGTAAGTGGCTAAATGCGTGTTTTTTTTGGGGAGGTTGCGCTGGAGACATGGGTTCAAATCCTGCCTCAGCATGTTGTTGCACTATTTCTTAGATTAAATTGTTTACCATTGATGTTATATGCAACAAAGTGCCCCAAAAAACCACCAGGATGAAAGCCACGGTGGCGCAAGTGGCTAAATGCGTGTTTTTTTGGGGAGGTTGCGCTGGAGACATGGGTTCAAATCCTACCTCAGCATGTCGTTACACTGTTTCTTAGATTAAATTGTTTACCATTGATGTTATATGCAACAAAGTGCCCCAAACACAATCACTGAGTATGAAAGCTGTGGTGGCGCAAGTGGTTAAACGTGTGTTTTTTTGGTGAGGTTGCGCTGGAGACATGGGTTCCAATCCCGTCTCAGCATGTTGTTGCACTACTGCTTAGATTAAATTGTTTACCATTGATGTTATATTTAACAAAGTGCCCCAAACACCAACACTCAATATGAAAGCCACAGTGGCGCAAGTGGCTAAACACATGTTTTTTGTTGGCAAGGTTGCGCTGGAGACATGGGTTCAAATCCTGTCTCAGCAAGTTGTTGCACTACTGCTTAGATTAAATTGTTTACCATTTATGTTATATTTAACAAAGTGCCCCAAACACAATCACTCAGTATGAAAGCCACGGTGGCGCAAGTGGCTAAATGCATGTTTTTTGGCGAGGTTGCGCTGGAGACATGGGTTCAAATCCTGTCTCAGCAAGTTGTTGCACTACTGCTTAGATTAAATTGTTTACCATTGATGTTATATTTAACAAAGTGCCCCAAACACAATCACTCAGTATGAAAGCCACGGTGGCGCAAGTGGCTAAATGCATGTTTTTTGGCGAGGTTGCGCTGGAGACATGGGTTCAAATCCTGCTTCAGCATGTTGTTGCACTACTGCTTAGATTAAATTGTTTACCACTGATGTTATATTCAACAAAGTGCCCCAAACACCAACACTCAGTATGAAAGCCACGGTGGCGCAAGTGGCTAAATGCATATTTTTTGGCGAGGTTGCGCTGGAGACATGGGTTCAAATCCTGCCTCAGCATGTTGTTGCACTATTGCTTAGATTAAATTGTTTACCATTGATGTTATATGCAACAAAGTGCCCCAAACACAATCACTCAGTATGAAAGCCACGGTGGCGCAAGTGGCTAAATGCGTGTTTTTTTTGGGGAGGTTGCGCTGGAGACATGGGTTCAAATCCTGCCTCAGCATGTTGTTGCACTATTTCTTAGATTAAATTGTTTACCATTGATGTTATATGCAACAAAGTGCCCCAAACACAACCACTCAGTATGAAAGCCACGGTGGCGCAAGTGGCTAAATGCGTGTTTTTTTTGGGGAGGTTGCGCTGGAGACATGGGTTCAAATCCTACCTCAGCATGTCGTTACACTATTTCTTAGATTAAATTGTTTACCATTGATGTTATATGCAACAAAGTGCCCCAAACACAATCACTGAGTATGAAAGCCGTGGTGGTGCAAGTGGTTAAACGTGTGTTTTTTGGCGAGGTTGCGCTGGAGACATGGGTTCAAATCCCGCCTCAGCATGTTGTTGCACTACTGCTTAGATTAAATTGTTTACCACTGATGTTATATGCAACAAAGTGCCCCAAACACCAACACTCAACGTGGGAGCCACGGTGGCGCAAGTGGCTAAATGCATGTTTTTTTGGGGAGGTTGCGCTGGAGACATGGGTTCAAATCCTGCCTCAGCATGTTGTTGCACTACTGCTTAGATTAAATTGTTTACCATTGATGTTATATGCAACAAAGTGCCCCAAACACAATCACTCAGTATGAAAGCCACGGTGGCGCAAGTGGTTAAATGTGTGTTTTTTTGGGGAGGTTGCGCTGGAGACATGGGTTCAAATCCCGCCTCAGCATGTTGCACTACTGCTTAGATTAAATTGTTTACCATTGATGTTATATTTAACAAAGTGCCCCAAACACCAACACTCAATATGAAAGCCACAGTGGCGCAAGTGGCTAAACACATGTTTTTTGTTGGCAAGGTTGCGCTGGAGACATGGGTTCAAATCCTGTCTCAGCAAGTTGTTGCACTACTGCTTAGATTAAATTGTTTATCATTGATGTTATATTTAACAAAGTGCCCCAAACACAATCACTCAGTATAAAAGCCACGGTGGCGCAAGTGGCTAAATGAATGTTTTTTGGGGAGGTTGCGCTGGAGACATGGGTTCAAATCCCGCCTCAGCATGTTGTTGCACTACTGCTTAAATTACATTGTTTACCATTGATGTTATATTTCACAAAATTCTCCAAACACCAACACTCAATGTGAAAGCCACAGTGGCGCAAGTGGCTAAACACGTTTTCTGTTGGTGAGGTTGTGCTGGAGAGACATGGGTTCAAACCCCATCTCAGAGTGTTGGGATGATGCATTGTTGCAATTTATTGTAAAATCACAAGGCACATACAGGTGAAATATAAGTTCCTTCACACAACTAAGCAAGAGATCTGTGGCTCACAGGTTAAGAGCACTGCCTCATGGTTTCAGAGGTTGCTGGTTTGATCCCAGCCATGGTCTGATATTTGTTACTTGCTCTCTTATTTGAAATTTTGTCATCAAAATAGATAGTATTTTGATCATTTTTTAAATCAGTTAAATGTTCAAAAACACATGCATTAAATTATACTAGCAGGTTTATTTGCTGCATCATCAAATCATTTCTAGTTAACATGGATTGGATCCATTTAACATTCATAACATATGAAGTAAACAGTGCTTTTTAGGTAGGTTTAACAGTTTTCAGGTACAGAAATAAAATAAACAAATGTAAAATAACACTGCATATTCTTCACTGTATAAATTAAATACATATTAATTCTTCCTTATTGTAACAGACTTTATTATGATTAATCTTCTAATTTGTTTTTGTATACATTTTGCTAATTTTTCTAAGTTTAAATATGTGTAAGATCTCATTTACTAAGGCGGGACTCTTATTTTGACGGGTGTTCTTGTCTACGGAGCTTTACGGGTAATGGAGAGCACGCCGTTCTTCAGAGATATTTTGCAGATTTAAAGTTTGCCAGTTTATTAAGCACCGCCCGAAAAGGCATAAGGTTTGTATATATTTGTTAACTGTTAGTTGTAGTAAATGTTTTGTGTAATTCACTGTATGTCGATGATAATGCAATGGAGAGAGAGAGAGTTTAATGTGCTGTGTTTTGTTTAGCTCTCATGGTGATTTGTTTGGAGTGAAAACGGACGCAATAAACTTAAAACATCAATAAAGTTTTGGTCATCATTCGGATGGGGTCCGCTACACTTAAGAAAGTTACAAAAGTTGTTTAGTCAAGAATAGTGTGCTATTTTGTTATTTGGTTAATTTTAAAGCGCAGACAGCAGCGCTGGGATTAAATTGAGTAAAAATCGGCTGATACATCGATGCATCCCTGTTTACTACACACTGTATATCTAAAACATCAGAATTTAAAAGTTAGTCTAAATAATTGTTAAATGTAATTGACTACATGAATTTAAGTCCTAAAGCTGTACAGTGTAAAAGACACAAACACACAATCCTTCCCATCCTTCAGTTGTGAGTGCTGACCAAACAAAACAGATGTTTGTTGGTTCAATGCAGTATTTACACTATTTGGATCTTTTAAGATTAAGACCAGGTTTTAATTCAGCATAAACAATTAATAAAGAAAAATAAGATCACAAATCTAAGTGTTAACAGTAGATTATTAGCTATAGTCAGACTACAACAGCAGAGGAAAAACACGATTCCTACTTTATATAATATGAATGTCAACAACCGATTCATTCGTTATTCTAAAGGTCTGTCAGTGCAGAATGTAAACAAAGTATAGGATAAACCTTCATAGAAGATGCGACTGCCTTCATACATGAATAATTGTCAGATAACAAGACTTTACGTTAAAGACCACAACAAAATGAACGTTTTGTGGGTTTAAGTTGATGTTCGTTCACTTTATAGTCCGCGTCGAGTCACAATAAATGTAACACATTAAATCATTGCAATATGAATCTAAATAAACTGACTATGAAATATGTTATGAAATATCAGAAAGCAACAGCACATAAATACTTAAAAACTTAAATTACGACTTACAAGCACAGAATAATGACTTAAAGTGTTAATAAGATAATGCAAGAGAAAAACACTTTATCCGTAGTTACTTACAGGTGAGTCGCGTGACATCTTTGCTTCCTGAACTTTATCGCAGCGTGTGTCGGATTTGTTTGTTTATGGGCTGAAATATGTGTTGTAGAGTGGCATTAATATACTATCACTGAGCTGTCATCTGCAGTTTATGTAGTTTAAACGGTCTGCACGTGTTGTGGTTACTGTAACAAGCGTCATGTTGTCAAGCATCCGAAGCTGTCAAACTGAACTTGAAACTCGTTTACGCACCCTAGAGGAGCGGATGGAAAACTGCACTTCAGTTTCTACCAAACGAGTCGTATTACAAGGCCAACAGACTCAAAGATGTGTCACTGACTAGATTTTAAAACGTCACGCATATTTTTTTTACATTTTCATGCACGACCAAAAGTCCCTATTTTTGACAAACAGGTGATCATCGGCTCCATGTTGTGGTCAATAAATGTATCAACATTATTAATTGAAACGACAAACCCGAGGTGGCGGCCAGAATAGTAGTAGGTGAGACTGAAACGTACATTTCCGACAAATCTATGATTTTGTCAGGGTCTTGACCAGCAGAGCAACATGGATCTACCAGTTTCAGAAAATGAACCAGATCATCTCTCAACTGATGGGGTAAAACTGATTAAATGTGTTGAACTCAAAGGCACGTGCTCAAAGTGTAAATACGTAAAATACGGGTCGAGTTTCTTCTTTTTGTAAGCTTTTTAGTATGTTTTAAGTAGCTGTTTGTTTTTCTTTAGTTATTTGAAAATGATATGCATAATATTTGTTCACAGTTAAACAATGCTTTCGTGTTGTTGTGTCAGTTCAAGGAGGTTTAAGCATAATAAAGCATGATAGGGTATGTGAAACAGGGCAGATCAAGACAAAACATTATTATTATTTTTTTTTTATCAATCTATAAACCAATCACTGATATTACGAATAAATTTTACTGATATTACTGACTAAATTTTCTAAAAGTGGCTATTTACTGACTGATTAAACGACATGATCAGATCAGTGTGTCAGCTCCCCTTGTGGACAATAAGTGTATCTGCAATAATATATGAAAACAGCAGTAGGAGGACATGGGATTTATACACCTGCAAATGGTAAAATGGTTTCACGTCTCGTAGTAGAGAATGAATTTCAGTGGGAATGTACCTAAATTGGCCCCCTAAGGATAGAAATATATTGTTTTACTCACATTTTACTGATATCTATACATTTACTCTACTCATAGTAGATATATTATATAATACATCACTTAGTTCCGAAGTTGATATTCAGTCCAACAGCGTAGGGACTTTTTACTGTTTGTATCACTCTGCGTGTCTACATTAATTCAGTAACCAAACAAGTGAGTGACTCAAGAATCATTCATTCAACTAATTTGTTCAAAACACTGATTCATTTCGGAGCGAAACGCCATTGCAGGTAGAGAATGTGGCTCTATTAGCAGACAATCAGATCAGATTGTCAAATTTCCTAATTAGTTTGGAGGCCAATCATGTGACATTAAAAAATAAGATGATTTTAGACAGCATTTAAACAGTAAACAACCTGAAATTTGAATTTCTCTGAAAAATATACTTTTATCGGTCAATGCCAATTATTTCAGAAATGTTTGGCCATGGAGACAAGTAATATGAAATGCAAACAGGTCATGACATGAATGATAAATTATTTGTCCTACAATACATAAGGCTGAATATGACATTTATGGGATAAAGCACTTTCAAATCAATGCAACGTGGTAAATAACCTCTTGATTTTTTTCTTATTAGATGACTTGGAATGGATCTACAGTGATGACTGTTTGTAGTGCTCAACTCCAGTCCTGGGGACTCACAGCGCTGCACATTTTGTTTCTCTTTCTCATTTGATAGACCTAGTTTCCTAGTATTTGAAGTGTATTCAGTCATTCATGTTCTGGAACCTAAGTGGCCAGAAATCACAAGATGTCGAGAAAAAACTTTGCCATGCACGTTAAATTAATTGCATATTACATAAAATTTGGTAGTTAAACTTAAAAGTGTTGCACATCTTTTAAAACTTAGAAGCATCACAATTACTAAAATGTGTTGTCTGTTAGATAGGGACTACTGAACAGACATTTAAAAGTCCAAAGTATTGAAAATATGTTAAAAAAGCTCTGTATATACTTTACTTGCAATTTTACACCACTATGATGCATGATGTGTCCTATTGAATGATCAAAAGTTCTACACACACTTGCGATCTTCACTCCCACTTGAACACTTGGCCCAAATACAGGAAATACATGATTTAAGTAAATACATCAAGCTCAATTATTTGTTTTGGGACAGGCCTTATTTTTGCATGTCACCTTCTGATGATGTCTAGCAGAACTTAAGTCACCTAAACTGAGGTTGTTATTTTGCCTAATAAGCATCTGCAAAAATAAGATGTTCTTACCGCTCACAGCTTAGAATGTGTCAGGCGATTGGTCTTTTAACTCAGGATGTAGAAAAATGTCTTTTTCCGTCTGTTTGAGAACACAAAAAGGGTAATTAGTGGGAAAGTGCGTATAATTCTTAGTTTAAATAATTAAGGTCTGACTGCAAATGATTCTGCAGAAATTATAAAGCAAGTCACAATGTGTCAACTTCATCTTTTACATAGTATTGATAGTATAAGTATTGATGGGAGGAATGGAGCTTTTCAAAACTCAGAATAAATTAAAATGAATCCCTGATTTGCAAAATGATTCACTGTTTCAAAGAGAAACGCCACATGCTGATGACACCTACTGGTCAAAATGGTGTAAATGTAGTGAGAATGCAGTGCAAACATGTAATGACACCTATTACAAATTGATTGCAAATGTTTCCATTGTTATTATATGTAATGTACAAATTAAATACCATTAAATATGACGTGTCTGTATAATTTGTGTTGTTTTATTAATTTGTAGGGCTTGTTTTGTGTTTTTAAGAGGGCTTGACTAATCAGGCCACTAAGAGACAACTATCACTCTGTATTTTTCATTTATACCAGCAACATAAGATACTAAGATCAGTTAAAACTATATTAGCTGCTGGTTCATGGGTTCACTAGGTCAACGCCACCTAGTGGTGAAACAGAAATATTTCAAAACAGTATGATGTAAACTAAGTTTGATTTTGCTGCAAATGTCAATTTGATTTGTGCTCTGAATTCAAGCAAATGATTGGTAAAAGTTTCAAAGCTTCATGAAGCAGTGTTTCCATCACTACATATAAGTACTGTGGGCTCACCTGTGTAAGTCCCATCATATCTTGACCACACTCCCTTTCCCATCTGTCCTATAAATGAAAACAAAAAAACAGTTGCTCAAATACTGTTGAAACAATGAAATTATTTAATATAATTAAACACAAATAATGTGCTAGAAAATATTAGGTTCAATATATGGTTATAACCAATATATGATTAGCCCATATTAGGTCCATATTTATAAACCTGCAAAAACTGACAAAGCTTGGGGGGAAAAAGATGCTAAAAAATTACAACATCTAAGAAATTTAGTGATCCATGTTTTTAAAAAGCAAAAACAAAAATGCAAACATCAGCAGCTCAGGTGATAAAGAGATGTGCTTCCATCTAAGAGATCTGTGTTCAAATCCTACAATTGATTGCTACATTTTTGTCATTAAATCAAACAAAGGGCCAATACAGCAGTTCTCAGTGTGAAAGCCACAGTGGTGCTAGTGGCTAAACACACGTTTTCTTCTGATAAGCCTATGTTAAAGTCATGGGTTCAAACCCCACTTCAACATGTTGTTGCACTACTGCTTGCATTAACTTGTTATTGATTGATGTTACATTCAACAAAGTGCTCCAAACATCAACAGTCAGTGTGAAAGCCACAGTGGCGCAAGTGGCTAAACACGTTTTCTGCTGCTGAGGTTGCGCTGGAGACATGGGTTCAAATCCCTCCTCAGAATGTTGTTACACTACTGCTTACATTAAATTGATATTGATGGATGTTATATTCAACAAAGTGCCCCAAACACCACCACTCAGTGTGAAAGCCACAGTGGCGCAAGTGGCTAAACACACGTTCTCTGCTGACAAGGGTGCGCTGGAGACATGGGTTCAAACCCCAACTCAGGATTCTTTGTTCTACTTTATTGTAGGGCACATACTGGTGAAATATAAGTTCCTTCACATGTCTTAACAAGAGATCTGTGGCTCACAGGTTAAGAGCGCTGCCTCATGGGTTCAGAGGTTGCTGGTTCGATCCCAGCCAGATCTCTGCGATATGAAGGAATGGTGTGAGCGAGAAGGCGCAGGAGATCATGGGGTCCCTCCTAAGCTCCAGCACAATGTCCAGCAGGGGTTATGCTTTTGCCTGAAAAAACTTTAATTAGCTGAGTAAAAAAAAAAAAAAAAAAAAAAAAAGAAAGAAAAGAAAAGAAAAAAATAAGAAGAAGTAGTCTTACCCATCCATGAGCAGATGTCCATCATTACAGCGAATGTCAGTCCACACGTCCCTGGGGTTTCACGGTCCAAACACATCTCTTATTCTGTAGGGCAAAGACATGCTACATGTACGGGTATGCTATTTTGTATACCTAAATTAATTTAAAAGTTAGTCTAAATAATGTTTAATAAATGTAAATTGACTACATAAATTGAATTCCTAAAGCTGTGCAGTGTCATATTACAGAGTATATTATACTTCAGTAATATTGTATCAATAATAATCTTTGTTTCAATATACTCTTCATTGTAATTTATTTCTAATGATGCTTTTAAATTACTTTAACATATCTCTGTGATATGAGTGAATGGTGCGTGAAGGGGTGGGGGTGAGTCGGGTCACCCCCCGAACCCCAGCACGATGTCCAGCAGCGGTTATGCTTCTTGATACTATGAAAAAAATATAGCTGTATACAAATTTTGGGCCGCCATCCCTTCCCCACCCATTTAGGTTACCATCATTTGCTTTTTAAAGGAGTGATCCTTCAAAAAGAAAATGATGATAACCTACATGTTTAGCACCAAACAACACACATTCACACGTTACCTGTCCAAGAGCAGATGTCCATCATTAGAGTGAATGTCTGTCCACATGTCCCAGAGCTCTGCTTCTGTTGACTGTACGCTCCAAACACCTCCCTTAACCTGTAGAGGAAACACATAAATAAACATAAACATTACTACACATTATATATCTAAAACATCAGAATTTAAAAGTTAATAGTTAAATGTAATCGACTACATAAATTGAAGTCCTAAAGCTGTACAGTGTAAAAAAATATATAATACATCATATATTATGAATCCTGTATCAATAATAATTTTTTTGGTTCAATCTACTGTTCTTTTAATTAGTAGTCTTACAGGCCACAGAACTATAAGAACACTGCATAGAACCAAACACACTCCTTCCCATCCTTTAGTTGTGAGTGCTGACCAAACAAAACATGATGCATGAATTTTTTTTTACATATTCAGTGAATATTATGTATATTATAATGTATTAATTAAAATCACAACCTTACTTGTCCTATCCCTAAAACCTGACGCTAACTTTATTGAACCTGCTGATCAGTTAAGGAGCCATACAGAGAGAGAGATTATAGTTTTTATTGAATATAGGCTATGCGTTCAGCTGTACACATACACTGCTGCTGGTAGTCTCGTCAAAATGAAATAGCCTTTACTTTGGCCATAGGCCCCGTTTACACTAGTGCGTTTTCGTTTTAAAACGCACAAGTTTTGCTACGGTTACGCCTGTCGTTTACACTATGCCGGCGTTTTCGAACCTCGAAAACGAGACTTTCGAAAACGCTGCAGACCCCGTTTTAGTTTGAAAAAGCTGGGGTTGCGTTTCAGTATAAACTGACCAAAATTGAGACTTTTGAAAACGATGGCGTGACTGCCCACATTCGCTTTGCGTATCCTTGAAGACCGTGTAAACAATAACAGGGGGACTGCACTGCAATCTTTGCTGGCTTTGTTGTAATTTTTAGCAGGCATTGTGCAGTTAAACTCTGCACTTTAATACTACAACTGCCTACATGTGCAAGAGGCAACTGTTTACACTTGTCCGCGCATGCCCAGTGTGCATAAACGGTCATGTGACATGCGTTTTCGCAGGTGTCGGCGTTTCTGAATTTGTGGGTGTTTTCAAACTGGTGGGTGTTTATAAATCATGCAATGAAAATGATCCCCTTCACCCGACCCACCCCTAAACCTTACCCACACTCTGACGTGGGCAAATCAGGTAACGCTCTCAAAAACTCCCCTTTATGGCCTCGCCCACTGATCTGGTAACTCCTATTACTGTCCTGCAGAGACCTGATCGTTTCTGAAACGCCGTGAAAACACTAGTGGAGAATCGTTTTCGTTTTAAAACGCCGGGAAGTTATTTTTATTAAAAATTAACAAAAAATTTTGAATTAAAAAAAAAAAAAAAAAGATGTGCAAGAATAATTTATAATAAACACTGCAACATTACCACACTACATCAAATTTCAATTATAGGCCTAGTAAAAATCTTTTAGTCACTTTATTTTCACTTTTACAATTACTTTTCATTTTTATTTTAATAAAACACCTCTCCAAGATTGATATGCGATGGCAGTGAGAAAAATTGGATTGGAAAAGGGCAAATTCGAAGTTCGGTCGGTCGGTCGAATCGAGATGAAAAATCACCGTTTTTACTCATCACGCCACTGAAACTGTAATTAAACTGGGTTCTCTCCTAACATCGTTTGCATCAGTCAATAGTGAGTAAAGCTAATGAAAATAGGATGGGCTATTTTTTGCGTATTAATTCCCGAGCAGAAAAAAATAAATAATTACAGAAAAAAGGAGAAAGAGCGCGTAGAGGTAGTAAATGATGGCGCATGCGCAAGGAAGAGCAGCGTCATTCAAATAATCCGGCAAAAACAACAAATTTATCTTAACATGAATCGAAAATTGTGACAGGCATGTTATGTCATGTATTATCAGAAGTCATATTAGCGGTGACCTTGATAAATTTGTAACTAATGGTCTTTTACCGTGCTGTAAAAGAGGTCGTTTTACTTCAAAAATCCTTATTAGACAAGCTGTCCAAAAGCTATTTATTATTTTATCATTAGACTTGGAATCTTGGGGGGCGTTGGTCCTTAGAGTCATTTAAAAAATTTAAACGTGAAAAATTGAATTAATTAATAAATAGTAAATAGTCAAATTAGAAGGGCCCCAGACTAACTTTATTTACAAGGAGCACTGTAGTCCCTTAC
Source organism: Hypophthalmichthys nobilis (assembly GCA_037950665.1). NCBI lineage: Eukaryota > Metazoa > Chordata > Actinopteri > Cypriniformes > Xenocyprididae > Hypophthalmichthys > Hypophthalmichthys nobilis. Next base: position 9,365,449 of record CM075489.1, on the reverse strand, counting down.
TGAAAATTGTAGGAGCACAAGGAGAAAATCGACCTGGAGCGCAGTTATTTATATTTTCCCACTTTTTGACCGTATTACTGACAAATGCCTTAGTAATAAATAGACTTAACTTACACAAATTACAATGTGCAGTTTTATTTTAAGTTTGCAAGGCTTCAGATTAACATTTGAGGGCAGCATTATCATTCATAATGTCTAAATAATATTCATTTTATTCATTCATAATTATTCAAGAATTAAAGAGCAAAACGATTGAAAATAAGGGAGTGGAAATGGCAGCCACCTACTGGTTACAATGGTAATTTAATGTATTTTTTATTTTTAAATAAGTGTGTTTTCCTACATGTTGAAACTTTTAGTTTTATAAATGGGGGTAATCTATGAAGGATGAACAAATAATGTTCATCACATTAAAAATAACATTTAAATATGATCATATTAGAGTTTTGAAGTGCTGGAAAAAGATGTGTAAAGTACTTGAAAGCATTTTACTATTCCTGCCAAAATTCCATGGTTACAGTTAGTGTTACTACATTAAATCCATGGCCAATTTTGTCAATTTGTGGACTGAAAGCCCTCTGTAACTTGTTCATTCAATGTTTCTCCTGGTTTATCTACGGTTAATAATGGAGAACTCTGCGCCGAATTTGAATGCTTCTCATTAGATCTCACAGCGATGTTATTAATTCCGTGGCGAACTAAAATGCTTTCTTTACTGGATATCCCAGTGCTGTGTAGTAACAGTGTCGCATGATCAAGATCGGCTCGTGAGTCTTGAGTTGCTCGCGGTTTGCGCTGCACTGACACTGGTCCAAACTGATAAACTATCCGTAAAGCACAAATGAGTAGCGCAGTTTTGTTCCGCTTTCATTACGTTTGCCATTTGATGTTGGGCAACGTTATGGTGGTCGCACCAGCGCGAGTGCTAACAACTTTTGATCGCACCAGCAGGAAAAATGGTCACAAAATACGAGCATTTAGTCGCAGTCTGGAGCCGTGGAATTGTATTGTCGGTTTACTGGCAATAAATACCACTTGTGATTTTCTAAAGATATTTTCAGAAGTGCAGTCTACCAATAACATTAGAGCAATAGCACTAGAAATGCCCACGAATGACTTACTTGACACAGACATGCAGCGATAAACTCTTTCGGTGTGAACGTATTTATCTAAAAATCTACAGAAGCAGCCTTTATATCACAACACACAATAAAAATGCCAATCTAAAATATATAAGTTAACTGGTCAGCAGTTAATATCTAATCAAATCGGTAAATAAACTGTTTACATTTACAATAACAACTTACCGTGGTTTCCGCTGAAATTCCTCAGTGCTACAAGCCCCGCCCTAACTTCTGGCCGGAGACTGGTGGCCTGAAACTACTGTGAAGTATGCCTGCGATTCTGCAGTGTGATGCTGTTCTGGGCAGAAAAAAATAAGTTATTTACAAACTTATTCATCTATGTTGTCATTTAAATTAAGCCATTATAGAATACTGTATGTGAGTTTTACATTTACTAGACAAGATATGGTCGAAATTTTGACCCACATGTGCTCAGCCATGTCATATCTAGGCCAGATGTGACGGCTATCTTCCACATTTGGCCCAAAAGTTCTTGCTATTTGGTGAAAAACTCATTTATTACCCTCATATATCCTTCATATATTATGTTATGTTCATTTTGAATTATTGTTGTTTGTCCTGTATATATTTGTTATACATACCCCCATATTAGGGGTATAAAGGCAGCACTTGACCTAAAGAATTCTAATGGCATTTTAATGGGTGAAAGAAGTTCATCCTATGGATGTATGGGATCAGGATTTGGATGTGGTAATGTTTGGAATCCGAACAAGATAATAGCTAAGTTTAACAACCAAATTCTCTATTTGGACAGTTGTGGCAAGGTTGTGTCCCCAAGACCAACATAGACCACCTCAAATCCTACATTGAAGTGTAAAGTACAGCCCAAAATGCCATTATTAACAGCCAGGAAGAAAAAAAAAAAAAACCTTTTTATCAAAGTCATGTGATCATTGTTTTCATAATCGATCATTGCCGTCACTTACATTTGTGTACCCATCCCTAATTTGGATCAGTTTCTAGCCAAGATGAAAAATAGGGTAGTTCCAGAAAGCTTTATCCCTTTTTGTTTATTTATTTTATTTTTTTAATCTTTTTAAATCATATTATGTAAAATTAATATTTCTCCTTTAAGGACCACAGCAGAGTGGGAATTGGACTCAGGACTCTGAATCTCTAACCAAAGCCTATGTGAGGGCTAACCACTGCACCATCTTTCATATTGACCTGTATTATTTGCAGAAATTAGTCCCTTTTGGACTCTCAAGACTATGTGCCAATATCATCATTATTATTACTACTATGGGAAAAGGAACAGGACTTTTGGGAAGCATTACCAGCACATTATAATATGGTGCACTTTTTATAGATAGTGTATGGCTAAATACAGAAATATTATAAATTAGGCTATGCACTTCTTGATTGTGCAAATATTGTGAGAAAAATTAAGGTTGAGATTTTTTTTATATCACTTTTGGATTAGAGACAAAAGTTAATAGCCTGTTTCTCTTTGCTCGGACACTCCCTTCCTGGATCGCTGTCTGTTTCCTCTCTTCCGGGCTACTATTGGTTAAATAAATTGTCCCACCCTTTAGAGGCGTTGCCGTTCGCCACTCTCATTGGTCAGATTCGTCAATCAATCAAAAAACAGCCTTTAGTCGCTTGAGTGATTTAACGTGTTTCTTTGAATCATAAAGTGGTTTAACCTGCGAATATGGCCAGAGGGTGAGAACATTAATAGCAACAGATGTTTAACGATTGTGTTGATGGTTATGAATAGTACTTAGGGGCTTTATTGTGGTTTTAAAATCACAATGACTATGCTTTTAATTAACTAAACTGTAAATGTGATCGGTTTTGTTTTGGGTGAAGATCATGGTGAAGATGCTGTTTTTAACGTATTTTTCACGCGCAAACAGGCATAAACATCCGGTGCGTATTAAAATACACTGCTAGAAGGTTAATAAACGGATGCGCTCAACAACCAGCTGGATATTCTCCACGAAGCTTCGTGTCTATAATTTCATAAACATTTGAGATATCACATTTTTTCTCCATTATTACCGTGTTGAGTGTGGCGTCTTTGTTGTACAATCGAGCTTTGTTTGAAGTAGAGGCGATGCCACATTTAACGTTTTCCAGATGCGAGGAACTGCTGTTGTAACTCATGACTACGTTCACACAGTTCGGTTACTAACGAGTGACACGCACCTTTTATTACATTATTTACTAATTCCCTAATATCTTCATGACTTTTTCGGTAAATCTGTGTTGTGTGAACTTCAACTGCACTTGACAAGTAACGTTAGTTGTCACACAACAGGGTCGTGTGTGTTGCGTGTTTTCATGTATGGTGACTCACATGGATATGAGCTGTGTGACATCTGAACGTTAGATCCAGTCACTATCTTCCTCTTGTTATTTGTTGTTCGTGCGTAACCATAGTACTGCGCTGTACCAACTCGTGACAAATTGACTGATGTGTGATTAGAATTTCCGGTGTCGAGAGAAACCGGGCTTGACGTCGGGTATTTTTTTCATACATAGCGGCTCGCATACTGCATGTAAGCTGTTGAGTTTTTTATACACTACAATTTAGTTCACACCTGTTGACCGAGAACCAACGTAATCTATAATTTATTCAAATACACACCGAAATACATTTCAGAGATTAACATGAACACACCTCTACTGTGAATTTTTAAGTTATTTAGGTATTTATTTATATATAACCAACACAAATACAAAGAATACATTTTGTTGTAATCTAGACTTTTTTTTAAAGATTTCTCTTGGATATCTTGAGATTTCTTAAGACTTCTATCTTGGATAACCTTTGGACATTTGTCATTGACTTTTAGACAGAAGAACTAAAATAACCCTCAGAAATAGCCATGGTAGCCATGATCCCAATCCCCAGTTATTGTTATTATTGCTTAACTAGGCAATACAGCCAGACTTGAATGATTCTAATCTAGACCTTTAATGTCATACCTTTTTTTTTTTTTACTGCAGTCAAGGCACCAATCAGGAGCTCTCAGACGTGCTGAACGAACTGTGGAAGCTGGATGTGAACCGCATGAAACCTGGAAAAGACTATAAAATCAACCTACAAGTAGGTGTTCGGAGGAGGAGGCAGGTTTATATATTAATTTAAAGGTGCAATATGTAAGATTTTTGCAGAAAAATATCCAAAAACCACTAGGCCAGTGTTATATATTTTGTTCACTTGAGTACTTACAATATCCTAAATGTTTCCAACTATTTGTAAATTCTGAGAAAATTGCAATTTTAACCAAGGCTCCGGGACGTGTGAGGAGTCGCCTGTCAATTGCGTCATACCCGCGTTACCCTCAGGGAACAACTGTTTGGTTACATTTATAGACAGAAAACTAATTGTTGTTATATAGCTCAACACGTTTAGTCTTATTGTTTAAATCTAATTTTCTTGATTTTTGTTTTTTTTTTTGTTTTTTACCATGCCTCAGAGAAAAACACTATTTTGTCAAGTAGCTAACATAGCATAATCAGATGCAGGTTTATTTTTAGTAACATTAATACAGAATTTTCATACAATACGTTTTAAAATTAAAAACACAAGCCATCCAGCATTTAATATATTCTAAAATTGATCTAGCTTACTGCAGTGTGTCTCAAACAAGTGTCTCACAGCAGCCACCAAGCGAACGCACAGAGTAACGTTATGACATCATTTTCAACACTCTCAAATGTATCTAATATAATAAACAGAGCTGTGTTATCTCATACTCATGACCGGAAAGGCGGAAGCGGCGCCGGCGACTGCGGCATAATAAAAATTCCGCTGCTTGTGAGGCGTGTGTTGCGCAATCACTCCAGCGGCCTCGTTCAGCTCCCACAACACTCGGCCCTGCTCTGCTTCATACTACAGTAATGTTAATAATCGCATCCATGAACATAATTTCTTCCCGAGTCCTATCCCGATTGTTTCCACCGGCTGTGATGTGAAGACCACATGTCCCAAGATTTCACGCTCAAACTTGGCATTATCAAGCTACGCCTTTGTTTTGAATAGGCCTCTAGCGGACAGAAATCTTACATATTACACCTTTAAGTAAAGACATACAGAATGTTAGATGTATACAGTCATTTATAGTGCATTTGTTTTCACACAGGGGAAGGCTGGCTTTGTATCTGAGGGCAGTAATAATGCCAGGGACAGCGCTAGAGCTCCTCTCTTCTCTTATGTCAATGAAAACAAGCTCAAAAGCATTGATACCTATGCCCGTAAGAAACCATGGGCTGTTTCTATACTAATGTTTCTAATTGCATGTCTTTGGTTGTATCCTTATACATAAATCTAATAAAAACACTTGTTTTCATTAGATTCACAGATCTAATGCAATGCATGGCACAAATGTTGAGACAGCTGGGTAATCTACTTTGTGTCTTCTCAGACTTCATAAATCTGCTGGACAACTATGAGATGTCTACAGGAGTGGCTGAGCAGGTGACAAAAGAGGAGCTTCAGGAGAACAATCTTTTCCTGGATGCCATTCTGAAGACAGAGGTCATGAAGGTACCTTATCGCATTGCTCAATGGTCTTGTTTTGCCTTGCTATTAGTAACATCATGTTTGAACATGTAGAAATTTAGCAACTCAACAAATGTGTAGTATGTTTACTATTGACTGTTATCTGATTGAAAGAGGTAATTCCTGAACAGAGTTGGCAAGTAACTAATGTTAAAACCACAAAACATTTCTCAGTAGTATTTAATATTTTATTATAATAATTTAATTTCATTTAAATATCAGGCATAACATTATGACCACTGACAGGTGAAGTGAATAACACAGATTATCTTTTCATCACGGCACCTGTTAGTGGGTGGGATATATTAGGCAGCAAGTGAACATTTTGTCCTCAAAGTTGATGTGTTAGAAGCAGGAAAAATGGGCAAGCATAAGGATTTGAGCGAGTTTGACAAGGGCCAAATTGTGATGGCTAGACGACTGGGTCAGAGCATCTCCAAAACTGCAGCTCTTGTGGGGTGTTCCTGGTCTGCAGTGGTCAGTATCTATCAAAAGTGGTCCAAGGAAAGAACAGTGGTGAACCAGCGACAGGGTCATGGGCGGCCAAAGCTCATCGCTGCACGTGGTGAGCGAAGGCTGGCCCGTGTGGTCCGATTCAATAGACGAGCGACTAGCTCAAATTGCTCAAGAAGTTAATGCTGGTTCTGATAGAAAGGTGTCAGAATACACAGTGCATCACAGTTTGTTGCGTATGGAGCTGCATAGCCGAAGATCAGTCAGGGTGCCCATGCTGACCCCTGTCCACTGCCGAAAGTGACAACAGTGGGCACGTGAGCATCAGAACTGGACCACGGAGCAATGGAAGAAGGTGGCCTGGTCTAATGAATCACGATTTCTTTTACATCATGTGGTTGCCTGGGTGTGTGTGCGTTGCTTACCTGGGGAACACATGGCACCAGGATGCACTATGGGAAGAAGGCAAGCCAGTGGAGGCAGTGTAATGCTTGAGGCAATGTTCTGCTGGGAAACCTTGGTTCATGCCATCCACCTACCTAATCATTGTTGCAGACCATGTACACCCTTTCGTGGAAACGGTATTCCCTGGTGGCTGTGGCCTCTTTCAGCAGGATAATGTGCCCTGCCACAAAGCAAAAATGGTTCAGGAATGGTTTGAGGAGCACAACAACGGGTTTGAGGTGTTGACTTGGCCTCCAAATTCCCCCGATCTCAATCCAATCGAGCATCTGTGGGATGTGCTGAACAAACAAGTCTGATCCATGGAGGCCCCACCTCGCAACTTACAGGACTTAAAGGATCTGCTGCTAACATCTTGGTGCCAGATACCACAGCACACCTTCAGGGGTCTACTGGAGTCCATGCCTCAACAAGTCAGGGCTGTTTTGGCAGCAAAAGGGGGACCAACACAATATTAGAAAGGTGGTCATAATGTTGTGCCTGATCGGTGTACAGGTGCTGGTCATATAATTAGAATATCATCAAAAAGTTGATTTATTTCACTAATTCCATTCAAAAATTGAAACTTGTATATTATATTCATTCATTACACACAGACTGATATATTTCAAATGTTTATTTATTTTAATTTCAGTGATTATAACTGACAACTAAGGAAAATCCCAAATTCAGTATCTCAGAAAATTAGAATATTGTGAAAAGGTTCAATATTGAAGACACCTGGTGCCACACTCTAATCAGCTAATTAACTCAAAACACCTGCAAAGGCCTTTAAATGGTCTCTCAGTCTAGTTCTGTAGGCTACACAATCATGGGGAAGACTGCTGACTTGACAGTTGTCCAAAAGACGGCCATTGACACCTTGCACAAGGAGGGCAAGACACAAAAGGTCATTGCAAAAGAGGCTGGCTGTTCACAGAGCTCTGTGTCCAAGCACATTAATAGAGAGGCGAAGGGAAGGAAAAGATGTGGTAGAAAAAAGTGTACAAGCAATAGGGATAACCGCACCCTGGAGAGGATTGTGAAACAAAACCCATTCAAAAATGTGGGGGAGATTCACAAAGAGTGGACTGCAGCTGGAGTCAGTGCTTCAAGAACCACCACGCACAGACGTATGCAAGAAATAGGTTTCAGCTGTCGCATTCCTTGTGTCAAGCCACTCTTGAACAACAGACAGCGCCAGAAGCGTTAAAGATAAAAAGGACTGGACTGCTGCTGAGTGGTCCAAAGTTATGTTCTCTGATGAAAGTAGATTTTGCATTTCCTTTGGAAATCAGGGTCCCAGAGTCTGGAGGAAGAGAGGAGAGGCACACAATCCACGTTGCTTGAGGTCCAGTGTAAAGTTTCCACAGTCAGTGATGGTTTGGGGTGCCATGTCATCTGCTGTTGTTGGTCCACTGTGTTTTCTGAGGTCCAAGGTCAACGCAGCCGTATACCAGGAAGTTTTAGAGCACTTCATGCTTCCTGCTGCTGACCAACTTTATGGAGATGAAGATTTCATTTTCCAACAGGACTTGGCACCTGCACACAGTGCCAAAGCTACCAGTACCTGGTTTAAGGACCATGGTATCCCTGATCTTAATTGGCCAGCAAACTCGCTTTCTGACCTTAACCCCATAGAAAATCTATGGGGTATTGTGAAGAGGAAGATGCGATATGCCAGACCCAACACTGCAGAAGAGCTGAAGGCCACTATCAGAGCAACCTGGGCTCTTATAACACCTGAGCAGTGCCACAGACTGATCGACTCCATGCCACGCCGCATTGCTGCAGTAATTCAGGCAAAAGGAGCCCCAACTAAGTATTGAGTGCTGTACATGCTCATACTTTTCATGTTCATACTTTTCAGTTGGCCAAGATTTCTAAAAATCCTTTCTTTGTATTGGTCTTAAGTAATATTCTAATTTTCTGAGATACTGAATTTGGGATTTTCCTTAGTTGTCAGTTATAATCATCAAAATTAAAAGAAATAAACGTTTGAAATATATCAGTCTGTGTGTAATGAATGTATATAATATACAAGTTTCACTTTTTGAATGGAATTAGTGAAATAAATCAACTTTTTGATGATATTCTAATTATATGACCAGCACCTGTATATTGGTTTGTTTTGCACTGCCTAGCCAAATATTGATAAAAAACACTTAAGAGGAACTAACTATTACAACAAAGTGCAGAGACATCGTGCAAATACATACAACCATTAATGTGTAAACATTACCTGACAAGTGAAAGAAAACATTATAATCTATCAGTCCAGTTCTGATTTTTGTCTTTGCAGTGTGCCCACAGGTATTTAGTACGCAAAGGTCGAGCCCAGTCAGATCCGGCTCAGTTTCAGAGGCAGCTCTATGACATTTGGTTCAAGCTCTATCGCAGAGACAAAAGTGGAGGGTGAGTTATAAACCTGATTTGAACAAGCAAGCAAACATCTTTGTATTTCAGACTTTAATTGTTTTTTTAGATTAGTAACTGACACACTAATGACATTTGGTATGAAAAAATCCTTTCTCATCATATTGCTTGAGGCTTATGTGCTAATAACTTGTGTAATTTATACATATTCAGCATTTATACATAGAGAAGATTATATTTATCTGCCCATCTCCCTCTCATCTCTGATGCAGTGAAGATTCCTGTGGATTTGAGCATGTGTTTGTTGGTGAAACCAAGCATGGTAAAGAGATCATGGGCCTCCACAACTGGGTCCAGTTTTACCATCAGGAGAAACACAATCATGTGGACTACAAAGGATACAAGGCCAGAAATAACAAGGACACGGTATTTCATCATTTAATATTGATTTGACAAGGGAACTCTTGTTTAATATAGCTTTGTGCGCATTACTTTCAACGTTTAAATTTGCCCTGTGGTTCAATCTCACAGCCAGATGAGGACGATCACGTCTTAAACCTGCAGTTCAGCTGGAATGGTCTGGTCAAGCCAGTGGGCAGCTGTTTCATAGGCGTCAGCCCAGAGTTTGAGGTGGCTCTGTTTACCATCGTCTTCCTTCTGTCGGATGAGCGTGTGACCAGTGTTAAGGTGAAAGTGGATGAGTACCTGCTGGAGATTGTGGTGTACAGATTTGGGTACTCCATTGGGACATCATACCCCAAAATGATCAGCAGCAACAACCGGGATCTCTAGGTCTCACTGAAAGGTCATAAAGTATCTGGTTGGGAAAAAAGGCTAACTAGGACAAAGTGGGCTTGATAATCCAAATTTCAGCTTGTGATTCTTAAATCCATAATCTTGAACTGTTTATGTCATAGGTCTTAAACCCTGTTCCTGGGGACGCACTAATATAGTTTGTACCGCTTTCAGAATTCTGCATAATGACAGTTATGTTCATAAAATTTGAACTTATCATAATTGCACTCAGGCCCTTAAAGCTGAGTGAGCCTTAATGTATGTTTAGCCTATAAACTACAAGCAGCTATAATCATAGATAATCACTGATAATCATAGACCAAATCTTAACTGCTACAAGCTTTTAGAAATCTGTTTTTTTTTTTTTTTAATTGAGCAAGAAAGTTACAAATCAGAAATCAAACTCTTATGTATATTTTATGAAGCTTAAGACATCTGTGGAATGTGGAAAATGAATATGGGTCTTTATAGATGAATAATGTCGTTTACACTTTTGTTACTTATCTGTCCTTGGAACTGCATTGCATAAAAATGATTCTGCTCAAAAATCATTTAGCTTTTTTGTTATGTAACCGAAATAGATACTTTGAAGTATGTACCAAAACCTTTACTGCTGGTACAGTAATATACATGTGCCTTATGGTTGTTACTGTTCGAATAAAGACATTTTCCATATATATATATATAGCATGTTGATGTATTTTTTTTTCCCGCATCTTTTTTTTCTCTGTTTTTACATGTTTTACAATGACGCATGTTTAGTCACGTGACGCATACTCATACGTGTCCAAATACTCACACTTGCGGTCTTTGCACTTGACCACTTGTCTACTTACATGATGTATTTCCTGTATTTGCCCCAAGTGTTCAAGTAGGCGTGAAGACCGCAAGTGTGTGTAGAACTTTTGATTACCCGATGGGACACACTTATAGTCTGGAAAAAAAATTAAATTTTACAGAGCTTTATTATTTTCAATACTTTGCATTTTAAAATAAACTTATAAATGCATGTTCAGTGGTCGCTATGTAACTAACAGAAGACAATTTTAAAATTGTTGTGCTTCTAATTAAGTGATAAAAAGCAGATGCAAATGTTGTGCAAAATTCACACAGCCTACTCATCTTTTCACCAATAAAAGGTGCAACACTATGTGTTACTACCAAATTATATGTAATGTATAATTAATTTAAATTACAGTGGAATGTTTTCCTCAACATCTCGCGATTTCGGGGCACGTGAGCTTCGGAGCAGTATTCGAGATAGCGTGGGTTTAGTGTGCATTAAGGGCACTGCACTTGGGCATTTTTAAGACACGGGACAGTCTTGCGCACTTACTTCCTGTCGCGTGCACGCGCTCTCAAGTGATCAAGACCGCAAGTGTGGGAATTTGGACAGGCCATTTATCTAGTTATACCGTTGTGCCTTCTGTATACATTAACAGTAATGCTCAACATAAATTCTCCTTTGATGAATCTTCGTATTAAGTTACATTCCTGCAAAGATGACAGAGAATTTACTCACATTTGCTGTCCTGCGTGGCAAAATATGACGACAGTTGCATTTTAAACCTGATTTTGAGCGCGACCTGGACGCAACAGTGAGTGATGCTATATTATGTGAGCGTTTTAAAAGGAAAACTCCGTCTCCGGATTAATGTAGCCTAGACATAGCCTTAGTGATTCTAAAGAGATGATACATATTTTCCAAAGTGAAATTACTACTTTAATTTGAGATATTTGTAAACACTTGGGTTAATGAGCAAATGTTCAGAAACACAAAACAAAATCATACATTCAAATATAAGATTGCATTTCTGTTGTGAGATCTTGTGGAACAAAAAAAAAAAAAAAAAATTAAACTTTTAAAGGTTTACAACATCAGATTACATGAATCAAAACATTAAACCCAATAAAACCCATTACATGTATGATACAATGCTAAATAAACATATTAATCAAAAGAAATAAAAATAGAAATGATGATGTCCTGAAAAGTTCGATATGAGACTTGAAACTGATTCCAACAAACCTTTTTGGTTCATTGCATGTGTCAGTCTGATTAATTTATTTCCAGGACTTCCTGGTGGTCTTGGTCACCTTAGCTCCCCTTTGATGGTCACTAACGCGGTTACGCAGAACGTTGATGTCATACTTCTGCCTCTTTAGTTTCTCAGCCAGGTCAAACTTCTCAGCGTGGAGTTGACCGAGCCACTTCCAAAGGTCAAGGGCTTTCTCTCCAAGCTTTTCCTGGTTGAGGTGATCAATGTTGAGGGGCTTGCGACGTTCCATCAGACATTTGGTCTTCTTCTCACGTTCTGTCAACTTCTTGCCTTTCTTTTGATCCACCTTTTGCAGGTAGCCACCGTAGCCCTTGTTGGAAAGGATCTTCTTTTTCCTGGCATCCTCTTCAGCTCGTAATTTGGCAGCCTCCTCCTCACGCCGTGCCCTTTCCTCGGCAATACGTGCCTGTCTCTCGCGCTCATGCTCGGCTCTGATGCGCTGCTGCTCGGCACGATCGGCCCGACGCCGCTCAATGCGGTTCTTCAAAGCTATGAGATCGTCCTCCTCCTTCTGCCTGTTGGAGAAGTGCAGCTCAATGAGACTCTGCAATTCATTGAAGTCCTTCTCCACACGTTTCCGGTGGAGGTCATCAAAGTCCAGCTTCTCTCCATCAGGCAGCTTTGGTGCCATAATGTTGGGAACATACATCTTGAGCTTGGGTTTGGTGTCTTCTTCTGCCTCTTTTTCTTCATCTTCCTCTTGTTCTTTCTCCTCGGTTTCTTCTTCCTCCTCAGCCTCTTTTTCAACCTCCTCTTCAGCCTCTTCTTCAACCTCCTCCTCTTCTTCTTCGTTCACCTCCTCCTCGAACTCCTCCACATACTCCATGGTGTCGCACATGGTGCTACTTTTGAATGTTTTGTGAAAAGGGGGTCACTGTACAGCTGGTGGTAAAGATCCTAAAGGGATCCTAAAATGTTCTCCATGGATGCCTTGTGGTTTTATAGGGTCCTCCCTCCCCATGTGACGTTTGCTAAATGGCTCTTGGGTAAGCTTTTTGAACAGATGCATGTAGGATCTATTTTCTACCTAGCAGGGCCTTGTCTTGTCCAATACCCAGACCCTGACCTCTAACCTCTGACTCTCCTACCCTAAAACCTTTGTGGTGTGAAGAGGAGCCTATTTCTGACTCAAAACAGATGCACATGCACACTTGTGCATTGGTAGGGATCTTGTTTCACACCATGTTTGATTAGATTAACTGGGCACCAATAATTAGGCATTGATTTAATTGCCTAGCATCAGTGGTTTCATTCCATCTGTTGCTTTGAATATAAACAATGATTTTGTGTCATTTTTAGGTTAATGGATCTCTCATTAATTCAGTGTCTATTTGAAAGTTACAAAATGATACAGGGAATTTGGTACCCCACCCCTGAGACAGTGTGAACTGCATAATGGTAGACAGAGAGATAACAGACAAAGGCAGACAAGTGTTCAGTGGCGACTGTACAACTATTTGTGTATTAACATTTCAGCTGGCTGTCTCTGCTTGCCATTGGAAACCTATGGAACCACCGCCAGTCCTTTGGGAAAATAAACACAGAGTCTGTCCCTGATGCCAGTTTTCTATTTGATGTGTAATGTTGGAAAAGTCTTGTAAATGCTGTTCTTTTGAAATTATCACAGAATCCTGTTTTTAAAAAAATGTTTTTTTAAAAGTGCAACAACTATTTTCAAATTTACTTGAGCACCAAATTAGCATATTAGAATGATTTCAGAAGGACCTTGTGACAATGACTACAACATTATTATACAATAAAATAAAATAAATATCAAAAGTTGACTGTTTCAAGAGCATAGCAAATATATTTCAGTTGCCATTTAAAAGCATTGCACTTTAGATGCTTTGCGTTTTTTCTGAGCAATTTCTAATGAGCTCTGGAAAGAGTTTGTCATAATGTGTACAGGGTAATAAGGAACCTTAAGCCACTTGTTGAGATGGTATTTGTTTTAGGATTGTGAAAGAATTTATGGCTCTCCACTGGTCTAATTCTCCCATGCCACCTCTTATTAATGTTGGTTTTACTGTTACATCATTGTGCACTTATAAAGTAATTGTGTCACTCTTATGTCATCTTCAGTAATAGACAGGATGAGTGATACCTCAAGAATGAAGGGTAACTATCTCCCTTTCTTCCTCCCTTGTTTGAATATAAATAGGAATATAATTGTACTGAGGAGTGATTCTATAAACCTTTTGGGGGCAGTTTACATCATTTTCAACTAAAACATAAAGCTTTTATGCTTTTTGGCCATTCATTATTTTACACGATAACGGCGTTTAAGGGTCTGAAACGCAAACTTTTCAAAACAAGTTTCAAAGTACAAGTTAAAAAAAAAAACGATAAGTTTTAGTGTTTATTTATAAAGTGACATCGCCAACTACTGGCCTGGCATGCATAATATATTGGTTTTCGCGGATTCGTGTGAACGGGGATTATTTTAACAATGGTGTCGTCTGTACACGAAAAATGCAAAGGAAAAACTTTTCCGTTTTTAGTACATTGTTGTCGTGTAAACGTACCGTCTGCCAGCATGTTATTTGTGAGTGACAGGTGGAGGTCTTATTTAAATCAGATTCCTGATTGGACAGACGCAGCAAGGGACAGCTGCATCTAGCTGGGGCCCAGTGTTTGCGACGATTGACAACAAGATCCCCAAATAGCCAATTCACAGTTACAGTAGCAGTATCTACTCTGCGGTACATCAATATTTTTCAAATATATAGATTGAAATTGTACGCATCAATTCCTCGCTATTTCTGTACATCAGTTATTGCTATTGACATCGACACTAAGTTCCAATATGTTTTGTACTTCTCTTTGTATTTTCTACTTCACTTTGTGTGTACAATTTGTACTTGGAGAGTAAATTTTGTTTCGTGATAATCTAGCTTTGTTTTTTGCATTTCAGAATTGAAATCAGAACGCAATGACTAAAACTGTACTCACCCTACAACATATGCAACTCGAAAGAGGATATATATTGTAACTTTATCTGCTGATTATATGTTATTTTAAAGACAGTATCTATTACATCGTATGATTGAAAAGTATTGAATTGATTGGTGTTTCAGTCAACGTTCACTGATGTCTAATGTTTACATTCTCTTTTAAGCGTTGGTGACGTATCCCTTCGATAGCTCAGTTGGTAGAGCGGAGGACTGTAGCGGGTTATCACTGTAATCCTTAGGTCGCTGGTTCGAATCCGGCTCGAAGGAGAAATTTTTCGATCGTTTTGAGAATGCGTTTTGATTTGTATTCTCAAATTGCAAACTTAGATACAATTATTAACCACTGATTATATGATTATTGATTAAAAAAATATCAATGTAAATAAATCAAGCTTTTCATTACTACATAAAATAATACAACGTGTAACTTACTAGATGGAAATGAATGTGTAAAACTGATATAAATGATATAACTTAAATATAAAATATATGGATAGTTTCCCATCATGTTTAAAGTTTACCAGCCCACTCTAGAATACGCAATTTGATGTAACGTTATTCTAACCATGAAATGCATTAATGCAAAAGCACTTGAATTGTATTATATTCAAGGTTCCCATACTTTTTGATCAATACATTTTCAGAGCTGGAGTTACTGATGTTAAGTTTATATTTTAAAAAATTAATATGCAGATCACATGAAATAGAGAAACAGCGCCATAATGTGGACATACGGGGACATATACAGCATTTATGAATTGTGACAAGAAGATTTACCTCTTCTTTCATTTAATGATGAAGTTTCATTTCATCTGACACTTTCAAGCGATTCTTCATTTCACAGAAAAGACATGGCTGTGAAGATTTATTTATTAAGTGGTGATGTCCCTTTCGCAAAATAAATGTAATAACATGACAGATGTGGATGAGTCTCGACCGATCAGCAGTGAATGGTTTATGTATATGTGACATTTTAACCTGTAGAAAATAACTGCATTGAGTTCATACAAAGTTCATGCAAAGACAAAGAAATGAATAATAATATTGTAGACGTCACGTCATACGCGACGTGGAGGCGTGGCCAAGCGATTATGCATTTTGAATCACTGCTCATGTGTCCTTAGTATACAAAGATTTCTCTCGTTTATTTACACTCTTATTGTTTGTTTTGGTCCGTGGGATTCAGTGAAACTGACAAGCAAACGTTTCGCTCTGTCCTTTCAGGCAAAACCCCCACTGTTTTAGGTAAGCAATCAATATTGTGATGTTTTTAAATATCATATGTGTGATTATAACATCTCAAGGCGTTTATAATGGCCTCAAA
The DNA here is from genome assembly GCA_037950665.1 of Hypophthalmichthys nobilis. Lineage (NCBI taxonomy): Eukaryota > Metazoa > Chordata > Actinopteri > Cypriniformes > Xenocyprididae > Hypophthalmichthys > Hypophthalmichthys nobilis. The sequence goes on along the minus strand of CM075489.1, from coordinate 9,349,388 downwards.
AAGTTCTTGGACTCTCACTCCACCCTAAAAAGTGCACGAATTTAATTTGTTTGAAAGATAGCATAAACAAACATGTTTGTTAAGTTGTGAATCAGGAAATGTTTTGCTCAAATTTAAGATTGAAAAAGCATTTGGGCCAATGGTCTGTGTTTTGGACACTGTGTGGTTGACCTTAGATAGCATGTTCATAATTAATGTGGTGAACTTTGATTAGACACTTGTTTGAACATGAGTAGAAATGGTTTCAAAATCCACTTAAAATCACCTTGACACCAGCTGGTTACAGGTAATTGCAAAATAGATAAGAAAGGTTAGTTTTAAGAAAATGTTTAGCACCATTTGTTCGCAGATGCTACTTGGTTTGTTATTTTACTCTACATGATTGTTTTTCATCTCAACTATTATTCTATATCTTCATATATATGTGTGTGTATATATATATATATATATATATATATATATATATGTATGTGTGTGTGTGTGTGTGTATACATGTATTTCCAAATATAACTTATTTATATTTATGTAATAGGTCATCAGCTATGCTGTGATTCAGCATTAGTCACCCAAAAAATGAGTGACAACAGCATCTGTGAGACAGAACAGCATCCTGTAAGTAAATGAGCAAGACATGTACATTTACACTTTATTAAACAAGCACAATGTGAGACAATGAGAAACACTGTGGTGAATTATATTTTCGAATAGTTTACAGCAATGGAGAGACACTCAGATAGCAAGGAAGAGTAAACGGGCTGAGGAGGTTGACGAGACAGATGTCAGTCTGAAAAGAGTAACTAAAAAGAGAGAGATCACAAACGGCTGTGGTAGAGACAGAGAGAGAACGAGCAAGCAAAGGAGAGATAGGAAAAGAAAAAAAAAACGTAGTGCAAGCAAACAGCCCGAGGAGAGGCTAAGTAATGTACTGCATGGACAGTCTACAAATGCTTTAAAATTTTCAATTTTATGTTTTCATAAAGAACAGAGTAAAATTGATCCACAATAATTCTTTATATCAAAAATATATCAATGGGTCTATGACTACATGAAATAGAGAAAGCACATACAATATTAAATATGTACATTTTGTATGTAAGTATTCATCAAATCCTTATATACACAAAAATTTAGTCCCAAACAGTCCAAACATGATCGCAACGTTGACAGAACATTGCAGCTGTGAAGATTACAGAGCCACAACATAATTCCAATGTTGTCAGGATGTTGCTGACCGATTGGGTGAAGTCCCTGTGATAAAGTACAGTCAGTTTTGAAGTGCCATGTGTTGATGTGCTTTCAGAGAGAATCATGCACTCCCTTGAATCGCTCCCGTCAATGGGATTTTGGTTTCTTCCATAAAAATGCAAAACGTAACAACTCGAAAAAGGTGCTAACAAAAAAATCAGGCCTCTGCGAAGTCGTGCATGGATGGACCGTTTCTAAAAAAAACACAAAAACAACATATATGAGGCTTCATAAAGCATTAGAACGTGACCGTAAGAAAAACAGAAGTGCTTGACAAAAAAGGTATTTTTTAATCAATTTAAAAAAAGTCACTATGATTCATTTAATAATATGGCATATATTAGTAACTACAAAATACTTTAAAATGTAAATATGTGTACATATGTGTGTGTGTGTGTGTATATATATATAACATTTTCGTAATTAATGTTTTTGCACATATAGCCAACCAGTGGCAGACCTGATGTTTAAGAGCTGCTCTGCCGTTGAACTTTTGAGCCCGTGGCAGGGCCAGACTCCTCGCTGTGTCGTTTTCCAGATGTCTGGAGGATGCTGCTGTGCAGCCCTCGTCCTGAGAATGAGATTTAAAGATTATAATGCTAACTGTAACATCTGTATAAAGTTAGGCTGGCCTCTGGTTAAATGTGAAGGTCTTTACCTGGCTGCATAGCTATACCAGGTATCTGCTGTGAGTCTTGCCTGTAGCACATTGTGCTACTACTGTTGCCTGCAAAACCTGCAAGATAAACACTATAATGACATGTCTTGCATTTGGAAAAATAACAATACTGCTGAGATTTAATGACATTGTTGATAACTGCAGATATAGATGTTGACACGTCGTTGGTATAGGTTTTGTACCTTGCAGTGACATGCTGCTGGTTGTTTGGTGGTCTCCTTGTGAGTAAACCATCCTGCCGTGCCATTCACCTTGAGAGGTGGGTGGCATCTGATAGCCTGAGATGAATTAAAAAAGATAAATCAGATATAGTAGTGTTTTCTGCATTATGCTGTTTTTGCACTGGGGAGTTATATATATATTCAAAGTTTTTAAAAATTTTTTATTGAAATTAAAATAACCAAGTTGCAGCGACATCTCTTTACTTTTCAGATGATGTGTTTACTGGCGTAACCACAACCATCCAATCAATTACTGATGGCCAAATTCAAGTTTTTTTCTTGTTTAAGAAGCAAATTCAGATATTTTACTCAGATATACATCCCAAAAGGGAAGAAAAGGCTATCACAATGTCCGTTTCATGCCGAGTTTAACCATCTGGTATTGTTCATTTGGGGGTCACACTTGTGTTGTTCATGGTCGAAAGTGACTGAACACCTGAAATGTAACCTTTTTTTAATTTTTTTTTTTAAGTAAAATCAATATATTTTTGTTCAATAATATTTTTTATTTTGTATTTTGAGAGAATTTCATGGTACTAATAATTATTTTTGCAATTATTATGATAAATATTTTCCCTTTTGAATTATTTTTTTATTGCTTTTCAATTAAATCTGTATTTCATGTTAAAATAGAGACAATGCCTTTAAAATCCAATTAGTGCAGAATAGTGCCATCTGGTGGGAGTAAAAAGGAAAAACATCTGTAATGCCATGGTGTAACCACTAGATTCCTATTTAGCTCTATATAAAAAGGCTTATACATTCTCTAGTTGTTTTTAAACATAAATACTTATTTTTTTAAAATTGTGGATTTGGATATATATTGACATTCTCAAAGACTACTTTTTGTCAAGGTTTAGATTTTTGTTTGTTTGTTTGAGATGTTGAATGTCAAACCTGAACACAGAAAGACATTTTGTTACACATAACATCAAAATTTAACAAAAATGAAACCGAAATTAATAGGAATGCTTTATCAGAGTTATATCAAACCTGATGTGTGTTTGAGTTGTCTATTTTGCACTCTTAATATTTCAGAGCATCACCCCTTCATCGCTGTGCACTTTTTTCTGCATTGTGGCTAATTTGTAGATTGTACACTACACACAAAAATTCTCTGTATTTTTGCCTATTTCCCATTCATTTCCTATGGCATGTATTTTTGACTGCGAAAAACACAAGTGTGACCATTTTTGTATGACCATTTAGCTTTTTCAAATCTTTTTCTTTGTTTTTTTGTGGTCACTTAGCAACTGCTGCAAAAGTCACTGAGTTTCGTACCATTCCGATGAAGTAGTGATTTTTAAAATTTCAAAACATTTATTTTTTCAGTCTAAAATGGCTGAACAACACGAGAGTTAAGTCATGATTTAATTTTTACTTAAGATGTGTCTAATATGGGCATAGCTTGCATAAAAATAGATGGAGAAGTTTGAGAATGTGCAAACCTGAAGGTGCAGTGATTTCCTTGGTCACATCTCCTGTTTGGAATCCCATAAAGGTAGTGGAATTCTCACCATTTCCATTAGCGTTGGACGGCACTGTTGCCAGCAGTCCTGTAGGGGAATGAGGCATCAGTCAGAGACTCATTTCAGTCCCTCTGCTATTTTTCTGCTAATTCAGGTATTAAATCATATTCAATTTACACAAATCCTTTAAAAAATAAATAACCTAAATCAGCCCTCAATATCCAGGAGCTTATGAGTTCATAAGGATTAAACACATTTAAACCAATATGTTTTTGTAGGTAAAAGTATTTAGAAGTTACCAATAAATGTGGCAGAAGCCTATAGGACAATATAGCGAGAGCGAGGTATGGGTTAGTGTGGCATTTTCATTTCCTTTTCTGTCTTACCCAGGCCATGGTAGCAGGATAGTTGCTGGTAGATCTGTTTCATACGCTCTATGTTAAGGCGGCTTGCCTCTGCGTGATGCACCATGGGTTTGGGGTAGTGTACACCAATTATACATTTGGCTGCTTTCTGGACGCTTTCAGGAGCACTCCAGGGGTCGTAGATATACTTGGCTGGGAAACCCCTCAACACTGGCAAATATCGCCTTCAAGAGAAAAGGGGAGTACATTATATACATATATATAATGTAATCTATTACATTATAACAGTGCAATTTCTGGCTATTATCTTTGACCAGGACAGCAATTCTCTGTGGTGTATAGAGAGCAATGGTATCCAGGGTAATGTCGGCATACCACCACATAGAACGAACCACATCCAACAGAAGTAACTGTTGAAGCAAGAGGAAGCTGTCTGAAAGGGATGTCCAGGTACTAACCCAGACTGTATCCAAAAACATAAAACCACAGCTGCCCAGCTCACTGCAGAATTAAATGCGCACATCAACTCTCCTGTTTCCACCAAAACTATTCGTCAATATTCATGGTTGGGCTGCTATAGCCAAACCGTTTGGTCACTCGTGCCAATGCCAAATGTCGGTTTCATTGGTGGACAATGTGAAACATGTATTGTTCTCTGATGAGTCCACCTTCACTGTCTTTCCCACATCCGTGGGAGTTATGGTGTGGAGAAGCCCCAAAGAGGCTTAACACCCGGACTGTTGTGTGCCCAGAGTGAAGCACGGGTGGATCTGTGATGGTTTGGGCTGCAATATCATGGCATTACCTACTGTGCTTGTTGGGCGCGTCACTGCCAAGGACTACCGAGCCATTCTGGAGGATCATGTGCAACTAATGGTTCAAGCATTGTACCTTGAAGGGGGTGCCGTGTGTCAGCATGATAATGCACCAATACACACAGCAAGACTTGTGACAGAATGGTTTGATGAACATGAAAGTGAAGATGAACATCTCCCATGGTCAGCACAGTCACCAGATCTAAATATTTTTGAGCCACTTTGGGGTATTTCAGAAGAGCAAGTCAGAAAACATTTTCCTCCACCGGTATCACATGACCTGGCCACTGTTCTGGAAGAGGAAATGCTCAAAATCCCTCTGGCCACCATGAAGGACTTGTATCTGTCATTTCCAAGACGAATCGATGCTGTATTGGCTGCAAAAGGAGGCACTACACCATACTAATACAATTTTATATATAAATGCACTGAATATTGTGTAAAAAAATAATAAAATTAAAAAAAAAAAAAATATATATATATAACCTACAAGTTCAATTAAGCTATCAAAATATGTGGATAATATTCTAGATTTTTTAGATATTTTAAATATAGAAGGAAGATCAAAACACTTAACTTTATTAAGATATTTATCTGACAAAATTATGTGGCAAAAAATGCACACTACAGCAAGCGGTTTTATTTTACTATGCAAAAAAATGCAAAATTACTATGCATAGAAAAAACAAAAAGCTCAAGAAAAAGAATACAATGACTACAAAACAATCCGTTATTAATATGTCGATTCTCTCGTTTTTGCATGTTCATCAAAAATTATATCCATGTAATTTGACGTTTTTATTGTGTTATCCCAAATAAAATTATTGACTTTATGCACAATAATATGCTTACAAAATCTTCAACAAATATTTAATAATATTTGAATAAAGAGTGAAGATGTCAATTTTTCTTGGCCAGACATTTAATATATAATTTTATTAAATGTTTTGGGGCTGGAAATAAATTATATTTTGTTCAGAGGCTAAATCGTTTTTTTTATTTTTTCATAAATTGGTCTTTGTTTACACTGTACCCTTCTAACTCACCGTATGTAGTCTCCGTTGGGGTCAGTGCGACGGCCGAAGCCTACGGGACAGTAGCAGTGGAAGAACTGCTGGAAGAAGGAGCTGCAGGACAGCCACATCCAGCTTCCTGCGTTCACACTCCAGTCTGCATCCAGCAGCAGCTCCTCAAAGACCTGTGAAGACAGATGCATGTGAGTGCTGCCACTGAACTTCTGTCATTTTAGTAAAATACATAAAATAATCACAATAATAAGCGCTTTATACTTTCATGCCCTCCTCCCAGCTGATCCACAGGTCTCCGCGGGTGAGGAAACAGGCGACTGCGTGTCGGGCCAGATGGTGGATCCAGCCCTCTTGCCTCAGCTGGGTCATGATGGCATCGATCCAGGGGAAACCTGTCCTGCCCTCAGCCCACTTGGCCAAAGCCTCTGGGTTTTTGTCCCACGGGATCTGCACACAAATGGGGTTGCCTTCCATCTTGTCGAAGCGTGGGTTGTTGGTGGCAGCCGTGTAAAAGAATTCACGCCACAGTAATTGGCCATAGAGGGACAGAGGAGGTGAGCTGTTCTTTTTGACCTATAGGGGCAAAGTGTAATTTACTCACAAAAATGATTATTGAGTCCGTTTTATTAGCAACATCATTTGAAGTACATAAGATACATGTGATGACATGCTGACCTTTCTGTAGAGGTCTGTGAGTTTGAAGTAGAAGAGTCGACAGGAGAGGCAGCCGAATCTTAAATATGGACTCAAGCCAGTGGGACTGGCCAACAGTGAATTGGCATTCATTCTTGGACGCTCAAAGTTGGCAACCCAAGCCTAGAAAAAAAAGGTATTTGTTATGAAATTATCATTAATTTACTGCGCTCAACAATAAGGGTGTCTAGAGGCCAGTTTGTCTTACAAACGTAATATTTAATTTTCTTAATTTCTTACAGTAGGATTGTGTATCTATGATCTGTGTTTTAGATGTCAATATTATTTATCCTACAGTTGCACATGTGTGATTAAGGAATGTCTCCAACCTTTCTTTCCAGGTGCCTCTCTAGACGAGTGAGGGCCTCTGTTTCTCCTCCAGGCCACACGGCTGAAGACAGGCCCTCTGTGTCAAAGCCTGTTTCAGGAAAAGCATCAACAATTACACTTTTTACATGGAAACTTTTAAACATGAAGACAGTTAGAACTGGTATGACTGACTTGAGCGTTAAAGGATGTATTACATACTTCATGTAGGTGAGTAGTTTTGTATGCTACACGTTTTAGTTTGAAGGTTATTTTTTTAAAGATAGCAAACTGACCAAGCTCTTCCAAAGAAGGAACCCCGAACTTCTCATCGTGGTCATCAGAGACGGGCGTGGTGCACGACCCCATGACTTCTGCTGTGATGGTCTCTGCCGGGATCTCCACCGCCTCCATCCTGCTGATGAGGGTCTGGAAGCGCTTGTACGTGAGCGGAGACTGGCCTCCATTCAGCTCAATGATCCTGAGAGACAACAATCCACCAGTGAGTAAGAAAAAAATAAGTCTCTTTGCTAAGCCCCGCCTTAAATATGTTACTGACCAATTGTACCTTATCAACTGTTGGCATGCGCCATTTTAGACAAGCTTTTGATCGATTCTAATGCCAATCTATGGTAGTCCTGTGCGTTTGAGTAGTTACAAACAGAATTTTACAAACATTATACAAAAATAGGATAAAATGTTGCAGAGGCTGACTCAAGATAGTCAGAGAGGATATACTGGGATATACTGGCTAAATCTTGAGAATATCATTAAGAACACCTACATTTGCTCCAAAGTACATTAGGGGGCATTTATACAACGCAGTTTTCAAATTAAAACTTTTTTGGATTTTTGCCTGTTTATTTTACACGACAACAAGGTTTTGGTTGCCTGAAATCGCAAACTTTTGAAAGCGGTTTCAAAGTGCAAGTTTTTGAAACAATACCATTATCGTTTCCACGTAAACTACAAAAACACGAATTTATGAAAACGGTGACGTCATGCGCATGTGTATTACGTGTTTTGTCTATAGGCGCATTGTGTTTCTTTACAAAGTGACATCGTCAATTACTGGTCTGGCATGAATAATACAGCGTTTTTAGTCCGGATCCGTGTGAACAGGGATCGTTTTGACAACGTTGTTGCCTATATGTGCAAAAAAAGCAAAGGAAAACTTTTCTGTTTTTAGTACATCATGTGAATGTACCCTTCATGTTTTTAACTGTAATTTGCATATTGATTTTTTTTTTTTAGGAAAGTACTGATTTTCTAACCAAGGAAAGGCAACCAAGTGAGGTGGAGCTTAGCAAAGGGTCAATTACAGCAAACAAATTAATTGGTAAGTTAAACAAAATAAGTTTGATGGATTTAGAAGTACGTACTTGTCCAGATCGTAGAGCGTGTGAGAGATGCGAACAATCACCTCCACGCCTGCCTCATTGGCCAGCTTCTTGATGGCTGCATCTCGCTCCTTTCCAAATGGCTCTGAGTCGTACTCGTAGGACAGACGAGTAATGTTCCACTCCTGGACACGTTTCAATATCATACCATTAGGGGGGCGTAAAATATTCACCCATAGACACACAATGGTGATAGAGAGCCAAATCACAAAACTTATGGAAGATTAGATGTAAAAAGGACAAAATGTATATATTTTTTGCCTCAATCCTATTCCATCTAATTCAGAATTGTTTTCCTGGTGCAAGATTATTACTTTAGAAATTTAACAATTCAGTCAATTAAAATTGCAAGCTGGACCTTAAACAGCCTGGGGAAGACATCGGTGGGTTGGCCACGGATAACGAAGAGTCGTGAGTTGAGTTTGCGGAGGCTGGCGTCCAAGTCTTCCAAACACTGCAGTAAAAACCTAAACAACAAGAGACATGACATGTATTTATAGCCACATACTGATAAATAATATCATGCATATAAGTCTAACAATAAGGCAGGTCTACTCACAATAACTATTGCAGTGCTACTGCACTGTGCAACAGAATATACCGAACTGTAAAACATTTCAAAGAGGGCAAGGCATTGAATAAGAATAGGGTAAAAAATAACTATCCACTGACAGAATAATGGCTATAATTATAGATAATTGCTTGGTGAAACTACAGTGCATTGCAAACTTCACCCATTTTATTTTCAATTTTTTTTTTATTTCTAAGCATTAGCATAGAATTGATAGTTTTAATGATAAAGAATTTTCTTCAATATGCAATTTGTAAATACCTTTCAATTTGATAAATGGTGATATATCATGCATGATTTACTACAGTACAATACATTGATGATAACTGATTAATTACTCCATTCCTGCTTTGGAAAATAGGGGTAAAACATAGGATATACAGAACGCCTGAGTCAGCTTGAAACCATTGGCATGATTACTTCATACAAAGAGCCATGCTTACAGCGAAAGAAACTGCTAACTGAACATTGATATTTTTATTAAGCAGAGGGCTGCCATTAAAACAGATTAGCACCCTTATATAGCTGTCATTGTGCATCTACAGACACTTGATTCATCATACAAGAGATGCACCAATGACCCTGAATCCATTCAAGTGACTTCCAGCCAGATCGACCTGTGGCCAATCTGAATTTTTGCCCATCCAGAAGTAATAAGATCTGATTATTTCTAATATCAAATAAACAAAACTGAATATACAGTTCTGCTTGTATCAACTTACTTTGCTACTAATTGCCGTTCATAAAACTGAATACCCTTCGAAGTTTTGATGCCGCTAATCACTTGAAAAATCGGGTGATTATTTCATCCTCAATCTGGTACTTTGTAAACAAGACTTTACCTTTATAATAATGGTTCCTTGGCATTGCTAGAACCAGTTGAGCTACAGGAATATACATTTACTGAATAAACTATGAGCGGTGCAGTCCTGTGTAAAATCTGCCATCGGAATGCTGTGGGCGGTTGCTGGGGCACAAGGTACAAGGTTTCTAATTTGTTCTGAATTGTTTTGAGTGTTTTGGGTGGTTGCTTACTAGTCTAAGTCAAAAGGCCCCATGAGTCTTTAGGTATTTGGTTCCCTCCTTCAGTGTAAGACTACAGTGTTGCACTATTTGAGGTATATTTCATTCCATCGACAATGTAGACAAGTTACCTGCCAAATTTTTAATATTGTGTTTGCAAACTTCAGCAAAGATTTATTCATTCACTTTTTAAGCATTGGATGGGATTCTAACAGTGGCAACTGTGATACATTGAAATAATTGGATAATATGTATATTCAGTGAAATAGTGAATTGTCTGAATGATTCAGTCTATGATCGAGATGAAGACTTTAATATTTTAGTTGGATTTAATATTGGCAGATTGGCTCATAATAAAGAATCAAGCCGCGTGAGCGATTTGATTGCAGATTGTACAGAACGCTTTTTTGGTGTAGTGCTGTTGAAAAGTGGTGCAGGAAAACCAATTGATCTTTTAAAGTAGCAAGCAGCAGCGATCTGAAGAGCACTTGGCCATGATGCATTGTGTTGTTGACCCAGAAACCCAGTTCCTGTTGTCTGCAGGATCTCACGTAACCTTAAATGCTAAGTAAAAGGAAAGCTCTAGCCTCCAAAGCTAACCTCTTCTCAACCCCAAGACAACCGCGGGTAATCTTGCCCAAACAATACTCTATCTCAAATTAAATCTCTCTAAAACTTTCACACAGTCAGACACAAGAATGTTATGTAATTTGCACTTCACGGATTCCTGTCTGGGTCTTAGTGCAGAGCAGACACTAGCTTAATGTGTCTTAGCATGACAGTTTTCATTTCAGCTTCATTTTAGTACAAATTATTATGTTTTGTTCTTATATGACATGATGTTTCTGCCTGGACTATAAACTAACCAGAAGATGCTAAAGGAGTGGTCTGGTGCTCTACAGAGTGATCAATCAAATATTTATTTAGTTTCACATGGATTATGGTCTGTTTGAGAATGAAATTTAAAAAAAAAAAAAAAAAAAAAAAAAAAAAAAGCTAGATGAATTAATATAATATAGTAGGACCTGAGCCATGTTGATTGTCCAGTTAGGCACAGGATCTTTTGACTGAGTAAGCAACCACCTAGCAACAAACAACCTAGCAAACACATAAAACCACCCTGGTGCCTAACATCATGGCAACAGATTTGCTTGTGTAAGCAGCATATATATATTTTTTTTTCGCGATTATGAGTTGCAGTACTGGGAGCAGACCGGATAATATCCCCATACTTTCTCACTGACACATTCATTGGTATCGACTAATCAAATATCAGTTGTAAAATTACACAACAAAACCAAACAGACTTATCAGGCAGCTCTTAATGGCTGTGATAACCAAAATATTGATACTGTCTGTAATACTGTAAAGCAGCATCATGTAATCAGGTTTCATCTCTTTTCAAGCCATTGAAAAAAGTCTCCTATGCTCACCAAGGCTGCATTTATTTCATCAAAAATATAGTAAAACTGTAAAATTGTTACTTTTATTACAATTTCAAATAACTTTTCTATTTTAATATATTTTAAAATGTAATTTATTCTTGTGTTGGCAAAGCTGAATTTTCAGCATCATTACTCCAGTATTCAGATTCACATGATCCTTCAGAAATCATTCTAATATGCTGATACATTTTTCATAATTTTTATGAACAAAGTTCAAAAGAACTGCATTTATTTGAAAATGAATTTTTTGTAACATTCCTAATGTCTCAACTTTCACTTTTGATCAATTTAATGTATCGTTGCTGCATTCATGTCTGTCCATAAATAAATAAATATTCGGTCACACTTTATGCATGCTAATAAGCAAGAGTTAATAATGAGAATTGGAACCTAAAGTGTTACCAAAAATTCTTACTGACCCTAAACTTTTGAACAATAGTGTATGGAAACACAGGAATTTATTACCTACACAGGAAAAGTTTTTCCTTTGCGTTTTTCGCATACAGACAGCAACGTTGTCAAAAAAAATCCCCGTTCACATGGATCCACAAAAACGATTAAAAAAAACCTGCTGTATTATTCATGGCAGGCCAGTAGTTGGCGATGTAACTTTGTAAAAGAAAACTACTCACCTATAGACTGAACACGTAATACGCACAATGTCACTGTTTTCACAAATTCATGTTTTTGTAGTTTACACGGAGGCTATAACAGTTTAGTTTTCAAAAACTTCCACTTTCAATCCCGTTTTTAAAAATGTGCATTTTCAGGCCTCCAAAACGCTGTTGCCATGTAAATGAACAGGCAAAACGCTTAAAAGGTTTTGAAAACGGTGTCATGTAAACGGCCCCAAATAACGAGACAAAGAAAACCATGACTAGAACTTAACCAGAAGAAAATTAATTAAACATAATCCTGACATCTCTCAGTTTTAGACCTCACTTTATATCAGTGTTTACAAATGATTCATGCTGCACCAAAGCATCTGTCCTTTTATTTCTGTACTATTGTACGCTCCTGTCTGCTCCACATGTCCTCACAGGAAATGTTGTCCTCTACATGCAGTCAGTGATAATGTGTAAATCCCTGTCTAAGCCGCAGCCTCCCTCTCTTTGTCACTGACTCGCTGCCCTATGATTGAAATCAAAGACAGTTGTCTCCCAGTCATCTGATCCAGTGACACCCAAACAGAACCCGGTCATTTGGTGAGGGAACACTGCAGTATCATGTTATAGGACTAGCTGCAGGTTTGTTGAATGATTGCAGAGATAATATAGTGCATTAACTTCAAATGTGAAATTGAAGTATATCAAGTTTGTGGTGTACGTTAGCATTCAGTTATACAGAACAACATTTTGATATTTTAATAATATGAAATTATATAAATGTATATTTTTTCTCAATATTTTAATAATACATAAAATATATAATCACATTTTACAGAACCAGTATGGGAGTAAATATAATTGCAATAACCAAACAGGCATAAACTAAATTATATTTTATTAGTTTATTATTCTATATCATGTAAATATCACAATCTATCTTCCCCAGTTCATGTAAACTAGACGGGTCCTATCAGAGCTTATTTTGATACCATGGTGAATAAAGTAGGTCACCATGACTGAGCATATTACTAAGCATTCTGTAGTAGTCATTATTATGATCATCCTCTATATAACACATCGACCCATTTCTGATCCCAACACAATGGAGACACAAGAGAGCGGATGAAGGCGGGAGACCCTAAGTGCTGTTACATTATCATCACAGCAGATCACCTGTACCACCCAGCAGTAGACCACCTGAAGTGTTTGAACACACATTTATAGAAACCGACACCACATGCTATAGTGTTAGATATATTGCACCAAGCATTAAAAAGCATTGCAAAACACAAGCACAGAAACTCATCATTTACTCATCCTCATTTTTTTCCAAACCCATATGGCTTTCTAATGTGGATCACATAAGGAGCTGCTTATGTGCTGCTTTTTCCATATACAATAAAGTTAATTACATTTCATCACCCAAGGCTATCATGACTTCAGATAACTTATATGGATAAACAGTGATGATATTTTTTTTTGTGTTTTTTGCAGATTACAGTCCCAAGTTCTCATCCACTTTCATTGTAAGGAAGAGAGCAGCATGAACATTCTTCAAAACTCCTCCTTTTATGTTCGATATGGAAAGTAAAAACCGTTTGGAACGACAACATGAGGGTGAGTAAATTACATAACTTTTGTTTATGGACAAAATATACCTTGAAGAGTTTAAGAGGAATGTAGTAAGCAAGCATGGGTGTGGAGAACTGATGCAAGGGTCTGTAATATGTAATACTGTTTCTAGTTAAGGACTCAAAACAGACTCTGTAACTAATGCATTTGCTTAGCTTTTCATATATGCAAATGCTACAAATAGCCTATATAGTGAACATCTCTTCTTTAAAAAAAAAATAATTTAACCCTCTGGTGCTGTTCGGTAATTTTTTTATTTATTTTTTAATTTTTTTTACTTTATCGGAATGGTATGAAACTTGGTAAAAGTTTTGGCAATTGCTATGTGAATACACACACACGCACACACACACACAAATCATAGACATGATTCAAAAAAAGTTAATTGGTCCTAAAACAAATAGTCACACTTTTACCCCTCGCTGTCAAAAATGACCACATTGGAAACTAATGGGAAGCAAAATTCATCTAGTGGAAATGTTTGGTACTCCGCCCAAACAAAATCTTACTGAAAGCTAATTTTTAGAGGTATCAACCTCAAAAAATTTGGAACACAACTTGTTTAGATTTATGCCTTCAATTTTCTCAGTTTTAAAATATATTTCATATTTTTCACAATAATAAACTTAAACTAAAAAGAGACCAAACTTAAGTCTGTGCTCCAAAGCATTCAAGATTTATGACAGTTTAAGTTGGAAATTTCATTTTCAGGTCTATGCTAAAAAGTGATTAACAGGTAATAAATGGATATTAACTACATAAATGTAATTTAGTACTCTAAAGTACAAAATATTAAATAAAAAACATTATCGAAATAAAATATAGTACATTCATTTCATTGAAAAAAAAGAGGGTTGACCAGAGGGTTAAAAGAAAAATATTTTATTTAATATTACTTGACTACAATTTCAATACTCTGCTGATTGCTAAAAATAAATAAATTAAAACTCACTTTTTTTTTTTTTTTATCTTGTATCATGTGCTGTGTGTGACCTCACTGGAAGGTGGGATCAGGAAAAGTTTACGAACACATTAAGATATTTTGGCTCCTCTTAGAAAACCAAAATAGCCTTACATATCAACCTTGACTGTGTTTCAATCAGTGTTTTAAACAAACTGCCTTACTTGCACTGACATTCAGAATCAGAAACCTATTCAGAAGTGCCTTGCCTTTGAAAGCTGCAAGCCGTCAATTGGACCTTGCTCAACCAAAGGTAGACTCAACAAATTACAAAACATACTAGTTTCCCTTTATTAATTCAGATACTATGACATAATATGTAGTACTGACTGCAGTCAGTCACTCATTTTATCACTAACCAGTCCGTAAAACCACTGATAAATTGTCAAAATTTGTAATATGTCTTTGTTAAAAGCAAAGTCTATAAGTCCAGTGCATTTTGTCATGGTAATGTTTTACCCTAACAATTTTAAATGATAGTATGCGCATTTAAACTAATGGAGGTTTTGCATTATTTTGATAAATGTACATCAGTCTCATATTGCAGTGATGCCACTGTAATAGAATAGAATTGATATGTAGAATAGAGTAGTAGATATAATAGAGTATGGAGTAGAATAGATAAGTAGAAAACAGATTATAATAGAATTAGAAAACAATAAAATTGAATGGATAAAGTTGATCAGAACAGAATGTAATTATTAGATTATGATAGAATAGATGTAGAAACAGAATAGAAAAGAAATGGAATAGAATAAAAAATTAGTAGAATAGAATATATGTGAAAAGATTAGAACAGATTCGAACCATAAAAGAATACAATAGAGTACAGTAGAATATCATTTTTAGAAACAGGTTTTTTTGCCATCCTTGTTAGCACACTACTCAAAATCAGATACTGTAAAGAATTCCAAGCACATATATTTTATTATTTGGCATCCTGATCCATTACCTCCACCTGCTGATCCCGACGTTCGAGGATCCGGCGAACCAGGGGTCAAGGATGTACACACAGCGGACATTGTGGGCTCCCTGGATGGAGTCTCTGAGTGATGGATTGTCGTGGAGCCGCAAGCCCTTCCTGAACCAGTGGACCGTATTTACCACCATTACTTCACTCAAGTCCCTTCAAACGCTTTTAGTATGCTGGTTTGCTACGACACAGACCTTCTTCACGTTGCTCTACTACACTCCAAAGAATAAACTGCTTTCAAATGCGTAAAAAACGACAAATATTCAAATAAAGTCACTGTAAATGTTCGTTCAAATTAATCTGGATATCTCCGGGGGGAAAAAACAATTAGCCTTGCTCTAACAAAACACTTTCCATCATTATGTCTAGTGATTTGGAACACGACCACAGTTGAAGCATTGGGGCACGCGCTGGATAACCGCGCAACAGCTGAATACACGACTGGCTTTAGGACCAGGACGCAACGCAAAGTACACTTCCCTGTTGTATAACTTGTTTTTCGGAATTACCCAAAATAATCAACAATAACTGTACATTTTTATATATATCGCATGAAGAGTAAGTTCAGCTTTGAGTTATCTTCAGTCCCACTGTGCGTGGTGTTCCAGATGAAGTCAATACGGAGTCTGACGTGCGAGCCCGAATCAGAGCGATTATGTAAATACTAATATTGGCTCGAGCCCCTCGTAACCGCTTTACAGGCAGCTGTAGCAAAATAAAGTAAAATCCCTCATGAAATGAGACCTCATATTAGGTATCCTACGTGTCTTGATTGTTTTCCTTCAAGGTTACGTGAACTTGCAAATATTTTCCCACGGAGAAGGTTCCACACACTTTCGGCCATGCAATTCAGTCAGTCGACTTGGCTCCACCTTGGTGATTGCGCACATGAAGCAGCGCGTTCTGTTTTGTCAAGCCCTAGTATGACGTAGCTGGTCCTCAGTCACGTTCCTTTGGTGTGATATCTGGGTGTGATTAACTAATACAATAACCGGTTATACTTTATAAAATGTTGTTCACTAGATACTGTGAATGAAGATTACTCTTGACATCGTTTATGTTAATGTTCATATAATAGCAATGTCAAAAATGTTATTGTTTATATCAAAACTATTAATAAATGCATAAAATGATTACAAATCTTGTCCATGCAAACTCTGCTCGGAGTTTGCATATATAAACACTGCAAGGCTTGATTTATACATTTCCACTCCATAATGACATTTAAGGACTTCAGTGTACAATCCTTGAAGCTGATTGGCTGGAGCTTCAGTACCCGGATAGGCACATGAGAAGCGACATGATCAAGCTCGTGTCAGTGCGCTGTTCTTTGCTGAAGCAGGATGGCGCTGTTGAGTCGTGCTGTTAAAACCACTTTTCTTTACAAGAAGTACTGGCGGAAATGTACAGTTTATTTTTCTTTTTTCAGGATGTTTACCGTTTTTAAGCAAAATTGCATTGCATTACTGTTTAGTTATTGATTATTCTGTTTGACATAACAGATAGGGGTGAATTCAGGATGATTGGGACACTTTTTTTCCAAGTCATCTCAATGGCAAAAAGTGTCCCAATGACCCCAATTTACATATAAGCCCATTGCAAAAGACAAAAGAATAAGATTTAGCATACACAAATGATCCTGTAAAAATGTTTGCATTAATGTTCTTTAATATTGTGTGTTGCCTTATCAGGTGATGCTTTATAATAGTCCTTGGTTTGTTTATGGCCCACAGTTCTTGGGGAAAAAAAACCCTCAGGTATTGAAAGGTTTTTGCTTTCCCAGCATACTCTGCACATTTAACACATTATATTGTTAACCAAGGATGTGTTCACCTTTGAACAAGATAATTTGTATAATTTCAGTTATTTTGTCTTGTGGAGCTTGTAATGCAACTTGTATGATCACTCATGTTTTAAAAATGCTAAATATCTTACAGATTTTGCAAAGGCTGTGTAAGCTTAAAGGGTTAGTTCACCCCAAAATGAAAATTATCCCATAATTTACTCCCCCTCAAGCCATCCTAGGTGTATGTTACTTTCTTCTTTCAGTCGAACACAATCAGTTATATTAAAAATATTTTGTCTCTTCCAAGCTTTATAATGGGAGTGAATAGTAACCCAGATTTTGAAGCCCAAAAAAGCACATCCATCCATCATTAAAATAATCCATATGGCTCCAGGGGGTTAATAAAGGCTTTATGAAGCAAAGCGATGCATTTGTAAGAAAAATATCCATATTTATAACTTTATAAACTAGAATCACTAGCTTCCGTTGATTACAGCGGAAGAGTAAACTTTGACCTGACACACTGACGAACATGGAAGCGCAGAGGATAGAGCAAAACAATACACCGGTCATGAATTAGAAGTCTAAAACGAGAATTTTTAAAGAGAATGTCAGAGAAGCTTGAGTTTGTTAGCCAGCCCTATTTGTTTGAACCACAAGAGGCGTCTACTCTCACCTAAGTTTACGCTACTCCTTCATACGCCGGAACTCGACTCTCTTGTGACTGTGCGGACGGTTGTTACCGGAAGCTAGTGATTATATTCTATAAAGTTAGAAATATGGATATTTTTTTCTTACGCTTCACTTCAGCCTTTATTAACCCCCTGGAGCCGTATGGATTACTTTTATTATTGATGGATTGAGCTTCAAAATATTGGTTACTATTCACTCAGCCAGAATATTTTTTTTATATAACTCCGATTGTGTTTGACTGAAAGAAGAAAGTCATATACACCTAGGATGGCTTGAGGGTGAGTAAATTGTGACAGTTTTCATTTTTGGGTGAACTATCCTTTTAAGCATTATGAGCACAGCTGTATTTCGAAAGCATGATTTGTTATCCAGTGTTGATCATTACCAAAGAAAATACCTCATTTGTGCATTTTTCCAACCCCTCTTTCAGTTCAGACCTGCATCAGTGAATAAGCTTTGATGTCCGTTAATAGAAGAGCAGGCCTGAGAAGCATAAAAATAAAAAGAACACCCATTATTAATGTGTACACTTTGCCTGTAATTCAGTATGTTATGAAATATGTGTTACACTATTATAAAATCATTTTGAACTGATCTGATTTAGAATAAAAGTGCTGGTCATGATGCTGAAAAACAAATGTTGAAAGCAAGTTTTTCTGTTACTGCCTCGCCATTTGAACAAGAATGAGTTCAATATTCCTATTTGCCTATAGCTGATAATAATTGGGTAATTGAATTGGAAAATAATTTTCTTTTTTAACTAGTACAGTCATGGACAAAATTGTTGGTACCCTTGATAAATATGATCAAGGATGACTTTAAAAATAAATCTCCATTGTTTATCCTTTTGATCTTTAATTCATAAAATTAGCAAAAATCTAACCTATTATTGAAGGAAAAGAATTGAAAGTGGGGGGGAAATCACATTATGAAATAAATGTTTTTCTCCAAAACACATTGGTCACAATTATTGGCACCCTTTTATTCAATACTTTTTGCAACCTCCTTTTGCCAAGATAACAGCTCTGAGTCTTCACCTATAATGCCTGATGAGTTTGGAGAACACCTGACAAGAAATCAGAGACCATTGCATCATACAGAATCTCTCCAGATCCTTCAGATTCCCAGCTCCATGTTGGTGCTTCTTCTCTTCAGTTCACTCCACTCATTTTCTTTAGGGTTCAGGTCAGGGGACTGGGATGGCCATGGCAGAAGCTTCATTTTGTGCTCAGTGACACATTTTTGTGTTGGTTTTGATGTTTGTTTTGGATCGTTGTCCTGATGGAAGATCCAACCTTGAAACCCTCCCGAACAACTTGTGGGGATGTAGGTGTGGTTTGATAATTTTTTTTAGGCTTTCTGAGACTCAAGACTCAACTAATCTCTGCAATTCTCCAGCTGTGATCCTTGGAGAGTCTTTGTCCACTCAAACTTTCCTCCTCACCGCACATTAGGACGATTTAGACACACGTCCTCTTCCAGGCAGATTTGGAACATCTTTAGTTGATTGGAACTTCTTAATTATTGCCCTGATAATGGAAATGGGGTTTTTCAATGCTTTAGCTATTTTCTTACAGCCACTTTCTATTTTGTGAAGCTCAACAATCTTTTGCTGTACGTCAGAACTATATTCTTTGGTTTTACTCATTGTGAGGAATGATTAAGGGAATTTGGCCTTTGTGTTTCCTCATGTTTATACTCCTGTGGAACAGGAAGTCATGGCTGGACAATTTCATGTTCATGATCACCCTGGTGTGCTAAAAAAAATGTAAATATGAATGGGAATATACTTCAGATATATTTTATATATTAAAATTCTAGGGGTGCCAATAATTGTGGCCAACGTGTTTTGAAGAAAAACATTTATTTCATAATGTGATTTCCCCCCCCACTTTCAATTCTTTTCCTTCAATGAAAGGTTAGATTTTTGCTAATTTTATAAATTAAAGATCAAAAGGATAAACAATGCAAATTTATTTTTACAGTCATCTTTGATCATATTTGTCAAGGGTGCCAGTAATTTTGTCCATGACTTAAACTACCAATTACATAATGCTACCATTCAAATGGTTCTAAGCATATTTGCATCTCAGTGTGGTGCACCATCATTTTTCTTTCTGTGCAGCATTATTTATGTATGAATTTTGCCATTCCAGTGGAGTGATATCTTGAAAAATATCTGAATGTGTGATGTTCGTTGTGCAATTTATCTCCAAGCATATAACATTATCCGTAGTATTTGTGTAACCAAATTAAACCTTCCAGATGAGGAATGAATCTGGAGATCTAGACTTAATTACACATTTCTTATTCATACTTGTTCTTTTAATCCTTATATAACCATAATGGTTTCTGTGTGTCCATAAGATGGAATTCTTATGGGAGTTATACATAGGATCCAAATACATTGTCGCCTTTGTGTTTCCAGGCAACAAGCAATCTTGGAAGAACATGTGAAGGAGAAATCTCAATTAAAAAGGACAACCTCTGTATCCCAGCCTACTGCACACTGATTTATTCACATGCAAAGTGCATATCTAAGGTAATTAAAATATGTAGAATTGATGAAATGTCAATAAAAGCCCAATAATATTTATTATTTATTAAGGTTGAATGTTGTCAGTTAAATAAGTGCCTTTAATAACATAAACACTGCAGTACTAATAGAATTAGTTTATTTCTGTTAAAACTGTTTTCTGTTTTTTTTTTTTTTTTTTTTTTTGATTTTATTGTATTTACAGATTTATTTAAAAATTTGGTCATACTTTTGATTAGGGTCCAATTCTCACTATTAACTAACTATTAACTACAACTTTTGCCTCAATAAACTCCTAATTACTGCTTATTAATAGTTAGTAAGGTAGTTGTTAAGTTTAGGTATTGGGTAGGATTAAGGGATGTAGAAAATGGTCATGCAGAATAAGGCATTAATATGTGCTTTATAAGTACTAATAAACAGCCAATATCCAAGTAATATGCATGCTAATAAGCAACTAGTTAATAGTGAGAATTGGACCCTAAACTAAAGTGTTACAAAAAATGTATCCTGTAGGAATAAGGAATAGATAAGCTTTTAATAAGAACATTAGACACTGGATGCAAAAAAAAAAAAAAAAAAAAAGGTTTAATATAGATTTTGGTAGTGAAAATATCCCTTTTTTGATGACTAAACTTTTGTGCAATGTCATTGAATTTTATCCATAATGCATCATAATGTTTTCCCACAGTGAACAGTCAAGTGGAAATTACAGGTTCAGTTATACAATATTCCTGCCATATTCACAAGCTTTGCTGAATGTGTCACATACACCATCTTTACTGCATGTATACCGTGTTTGGCATGATATTTAATGATTCAGAATGTTCTCATACATTGTGGTGTTATTTCCTGTTTAAGTTTAAATGTTTTCCCAAATGTGTTGCCTGTGTGAGAATAGAGCAATAATGTGATAATAAGACAAGTGAGTGATTGAAATACAGAGAGGATAACCAGTCAAGTACAGAATAAAGGACATTTACTCAAAATCACCTGTAGATGGCGCCAGATACGCAACAATTCTCCATCAATGCACCAAACGTCGCCTTCCATGGCGCTCTCTTTGTGCGTATTAAAGGGATAGTTCACCCAAAAATGAAAATTCTGTCATCATTTACTCACCCTCAGGTTGTTCCAAACCTGTATGAGTTTGTTTCTTTTGTTGAACACAAAGGAAGATATTTTGAAGAATGTGAGAAACTGAACAGTTCTGGGGCACCATTGACTTCCACAGTATTTTTTTCCTACTGTGGAAGTCAGTGGTGCCCCAAAGGTTACAAAATTACTTCAAAATATCTTCCTTTGTGTTCAGCAGAACAAAGAAATTCATACAGATTTGGAACAACTTGGGGTGAGTAAATGATGACAGAATTTTCATTTTTGGGTGAACTATCCCTTTAATAATTAACTTGATAAGGAGACAGATTGCAACGCTTCTCACGTCAAAACAATTAGTTTCTTTGTCAAACCAGAACACTTGCATAATTAAACACACAAAACCCAGACACGTTTACACCCATTCTCGTATAGCTACCGTGCTTGTTTCATTCCTGAACTTTTTGACAATTTGACAATTCTGGAATAATCGCCTGAGTTAAAATTTAAATGGTTTGAGACAGATGAAAGGTGCAGAAGCTGTGCATGAGATTGCTTTGATCTGCAAATTTGAGAATCATCGCATAAACATCTTCTGGCTATAGAGAAGGGTGTTGAGATGGTAAGAGAGAAGAGTGTTTAGAAGAGATTATGGGGTGTCCCTTGTGTGATCATAATAAATATTTATTTATGTCCAAATATGCAGATAGAGATAAAAATATTTTTTTTTAAATTAACAATCTGCAATTTGCTTATATATGTGATTGGCTTATTTAGCTCTAATAATTTTCTATAGGCCTAATAGTTTATTGAAGACGCTACTATTTTAAAACACTATTTGTCTGATTATTTTCACGTTTTTTAAATGAAAAAGCACCCATGTAGTTTTGGAGCCTGTTGATTTGATCATGAGATATTGTCTTTCTGCATAGTCCCTCATTCCGTAAGAGTGATTTATATACGCAGTCCCTCCCCCATGAGTGGTTTATTTGCATAGCTCCTCCCCAAATGAGTGGTTTCGCAGTGAATGATGCAGTCTTTGGTGTGAAGGCGTTCTGAGCTCTCGAATTACGCACGCAAAGTTGAGAGCAGAGGCACGCGTTGGAGATATATATATTTTTCTGGTGATTTACCAAAACACTAAACGAATTGTCACAGCGCGCGTTTGCAAATTAGTGTTTGCGCGTGAAATTAGGTGGCAATACATTCCTATACTGCTCCGAGGAGAGGGCGCGCCACAGGTACGCGCTTTGGGCTTTCTTTAAAATATCAGGCATAAGCCTAACATTATGAGGTGCAGCCATGGCAGGCAAGGGTAAGACAGCGGCGAGGACGCTGGAGGATTTAACGCTCGATTCCGGTTATGGTGGAGCAGCGGATTCCTTCAGGTCGTCCAGCGTGTCGCTCTGTTGTTCGGACACGCATCTGTCGTATGCGCATGGGGGAAACTGCTGGCATCTGACTGAATCCATGCACAGCAGACACAACAGTTTGGACACGGTCAATACCGTCCTGGCGGAAGACACGGAGATCCTGGAGTGCTCGGGCCAGTGCGCTAAACTGCCCGAGCTGGAGGAGGACGTGCCGTGGAGTCTTGGAGAGGTGGAAGGGGCGCTGCGCAAAGACGAGGAGCTGTGCGTGGGGAACGCGTCGCGGGAAATCCTAGCCAAGCTCTCCGCGCTGGTCAGCCGCGCGCTGGTGAGGATCGCCCGGGAGGCGCAGCGCCTGAGTCTGCGTTACGCCAGATGCACGAAGCACGAGATCCAGAGCGCCATCAAGATGGTCCTCTCGTGGACCATCTCCGTGAACTGCATCACTGCGGCGCTCAGCGCGCTGTCGCTTTACAACATGAGCACGGGCGATAAGTTCAGCCGGGGCAAATCTACCCGATGCGGACTCGTCTTCTCCGTAGGGAAGTTCTTCAGGTGGATGGTGGATAGCCGGGTGGCCTTGCGCATCCATGAGCACGCGGCGATCTACCTGTGCGCCTGTATGGAGAGCCTCTTCAGAGAGGTGTTCAGCCGGGTGCAGAGGAGCGCGCTGGTGGAAAAGGAGAACGGAGTGCCAAAGTTTTCCGTGGAGTCCCTGGAACAGGCCATAAATAACGATTCGGAGCTGTGGGGTCTCTTGCAGCCGTACCAGCACCTCATTTGTGGCAAGAACGCGAGCGGTAAATGTTTGCTTGTTATTATTTTTTTTTTTACACACACTTTTTTTCTAATAGTCACATTTAATATTTAGAATGTGCTATGTATTCATTTGACCAGCTCATGCCCTTCTTGTCATTGATTCCTGCTGGTTTTGTGATGCAATTTGCACCTGAACTCAGTCACAAACCTATTTTGAGGTCAGTCAACAATCTGCCTACTTACCTCCTACCTGCCTTCATTTGTGATAAAACTATAGAAATGGTGTTTCATAACAGTTGCTAGCATAATCAGATCCCTGCACCTCCTCGCTTGGTAACTTTGTGTATGTTCCCTATTTCATAAATGATATCTGCTTCTCTGCAGCACTGTTGATTTATTTATTTCTCAAGATAAATAACTCCTGTGGGAGGACATGAGCAAGTCCCAGCAGGATGTTTGTTTTCAGACTTCTTATTCATTTAGACACTATAACAGGTGCAATCACAACAGGAAGGGCTTCACACTGTGTGCTGCAGTACCTTTTCCCTCCACCTGTTGAAACAAACTCATTTTTGGTTTCTGCCATGAGGGGCTTATTTTGATGGCATAATCAAGGAGTCTTATTAGTAACATCTTAAGGTTTTTATCCATTTCCAGTTAGAGAGTGCTCAGTTTGGGCTTGGTCTTTTTTATGGTTGAGGTAGATTCCAGCAAACCATAACAATTCCTACAATGAAATTCCACACTTTGCTATTCATGACGCATCTCCAGCAGTTGACACTTGTTTTACATAACCACAGGCATGCCTGTGCTTTCTCTGACAGTCTTATGTGATGCACACTTGGAGAGTAGACTGAAAGATCTAAAGAATTATGGAGCTGAATGTCCAGCTTCACATTAAAGGGGATAGTTTACCCAAAAATGACATTTCTGTCATTAATTACTCACCCTCATGTTATTTCAAATCCTTAAGACCTTCGTTCATCTTCGGAACACAAATTAAGACGTTTTTGATGAAATCCAAGAGGTTTTTTTAATCCAATGTAATTACCATATTCAAGGTCCTGAAAAGTTGTAAAAACATCGTTGAAATGTTACAGTGGTCCACAACTACAGTGGTTCAACCTTAAAAGATTAGTTCACTTTAAAATGAAAATGACCCCTTGATTTACTCACCCTCAAGCCATCCTAGGTGTATATGACTTTCTTCTTCCAGACGAATACAATCGGAGTTATATTAATAATTACCCTGATGCTCCCAAGCTTTATAATGGCAGTGCACAGAAACCACCTGTTTGAAGCTCAAAAAAGTGCATCCATCCATCATAAACGTACTCTACAAGGATTCGGGGGGTTAATAAAGGCCTTCTAAAGCGAAGCAATGCATTATGTAAGAAAAATATAGGTATTTAACGCATTATAAAGTAAAATAACTCGCGTCTAAAGCGCAACTTAAGCGACATTTAACGTAGTACGTCATGGCGTAGCGTAATACCAGTAGTACGTCACGTAAGTTACGCTTTAAACGTAAAGTAGAATTGGCTAATACATAGTCGGCGTTCTGACATATAACCTGGAAGCGCTGCACTGTGTACGTATTTTGTTTTTGCGCAAAAAAGTACTTGCTTCACTTCATAACATTAAGGTTTAACCACTGTAGTCACGTTGACTATTTTAACAATGTCTTTACTATTTCTCTGGACCTTGAATGTGGTAATTACGTTGCTTTCTCTGGGGGATAAAAAAAACCCTCTTGAATTTCATCAAAAATATCTTAATTTCTGTTCCAAAGATGAACGAAAGTCTTACGGGTTTGGAACAACATGAGGGTGAGTACTCAATGACAGAATTTCCTTTTTGGGTGAACTAACTCTTTAACACTGTTCACATCTGTTCTAGCCACCCTAGTCATTGTTTATGGAAATTGTTATCTTTTACTCACCCTCATGACATTCTAAGCCCGTATAATTTTATTTCTTCCGTAGAACACGAAAGAAGAAATTTGGGAGAATGTACCAGTTGCTCTTTTCCATGCATTTACAATGAATCGAGACTGAAGTGAACGTAAACTTTATGACTATACTTGTATTTATCAAAAATCTATTTCAATTAAATGCTTTCTATTCTTCAAAGAATCTTGAAAAAATGGATCACTTTTACATCTTTTTAAATGCTTAAAATTTCCATTTATTATAATTAAAGAATGTACCTGGTTCTCTTTTCCATACAATTTCACATTTTATGTGCCATGCAAGATAGTCATATGGATTTATAATGATGTTAGGGTGAGTAAATGATTTGTTCTTTTAATAGATTTTAGATTTGTCCTTGATTAAAGCCTTTATTGTGTTGTGAAAATTATGATGAAATGAATTGTGATCCTTAAAAAAAACAAACAAAAAATTTTTTTTCCCATGTAATTGGAAAGCAGTCAAAAGAATCAAAGGATTGCCACCTTTCCAATGCTGAGCTTTTGGCACATTTCTTGCAAGGCCTCATGTCACTGTGGCCTTATAAGGTTCAATTTTGGAGCAAATTGCAGTTGCATTTAGGAGCTTTTAGAATACAATGATTGCAGCACTGGTTGGTGATCTGCTCCTATACCACCACCTTATACTAAACTCGAAGACCTTTTTGTATGAGCACGTCCATGCTTGTTATGCATTACTGATTTGTTGATTGATTGATATATGTGGGTTTCTCCTATATGATTATCTCATTTTCTCCCTTCACCCTTGTTCTTTTCATGCCAGACTCCCTGCTTGTCTCGAATACGTGCAAGCCTTTCCAACAGTGTATAGTTACTTGAATAGTGGTTATGATCAATTTTCCGTGGCCCACCCAGCAGGGTTGATTATCGACACACGTAACTGACAGACCGTTTACAGGAATAATGCTCTCTCTGCAAGAGAAGGAGAACAAAGAGACCAAGTTAAAGTGGAAGATGTGTGGAGGGACAAATTGAAAAAATGACAATGTCAGGAAAGGCTGGAGAGAGGTGATGAAGGTGAATAAAATGATACTGAAAGAGCAATGACTTGAGATGAGACGGTGAAATGAGAAAGTTGGAAGAAAATTAGCGTGAAGGCACCAATATTAGGATAAAAGAGCAAGAAGGACTTTTGATAGGGTTTTGTGTCTTATGTAGGAAGAAAGTGGCCGCAAAAAGAGCAGACTGTGAGTCCCAGATAAGCCAAGAAAATGTAATTTTGTTTCTTGATATGAACGGTTTTGTTGCCTCCCGCAAAATATTGCATCTCTTCAATTTTGTTCGGTGCACAAGCTGTCCCTCCACATCTATTATTGATGTATAGCTAATGTCGCTCCTCGATTTTGGTATAATTTGTTTTTCATGAGTTGCTGACAGCAGACGTTTCACTTGTTACTTGTCAAGCGTATATAGGCTACACGTCAGTCAGGAAATGTGTCCCTTAAGACACCTGAAAAGTGAGAGGTAGTTGCACTGCCTTAATGTGCTTGCGAAATGTTGCTTTGGGGTGTTTTGAACTCGAAACCAAAGCAGCAGACGGTCAGCTGCTCAACTGAAGCTTGTAAAGTCTTCGATGTATCATATTGAATGTATGGCAGATTTAAGAAGTATGTTTTGGAGATTTAAAATGCAGTGAATGCACCAACTTACTTGTCAACTTACTCCATATGTCATTTCCAAAATCTATAAATCTATCAACAGCATTTCTGTTACATATATTTACGCTAGAATTCAAAAGGTTCGGTTATTTATTTTTTTTTCAGTGTTTTGGAAAGTCTCTTTTCAGTGTTTTGGAAAGTCTTTTATGCTCACCATTTATGTGCAAGATGCAGTAAAACATTAATGTTTAAAAGAACTCTTTTCTATTTGAATCGAATTGATTCATGTGATGGCAAAGCTGAATTTTGAGCATCACTTATCCAGTCTTCAGTGTCACATAATCCTTAAGAAATCATTTTAATATGCTGATTTGCTGCTCATGAAACATTTATTGTTATTATCATGCTGAAACAGTTGTGCTGCTTAATATTTTATTGAAAACCTTGATACATTTTTTAGGATACTTTGATGAATAGAATGTTTAAAAGAACAGCTTTTATTTGAAATTGAAAACTTCTGTAACAATATAAATGTCTTTCCTGTCACTTTTGATCAACTTAATGAGCCAAATCTGATTCACTGAAATGAATCAAATGAATGTCTTCAGTAGAATTGGAAATATAGCGCAGAAGATATTTTTATGGTGCTTATGTAAAGCCTCTTGAAATAATTTTTTCCCCCAAATTCTGTTTTATTTTTCCCAAATTCTGTTGCCTTTTCAATTTCCTGATTTCTGTTTTAATGGTTTAATTGAATGTTACAGGGGTGCTTGAATATGATTTCACTTTTTTAACTTTAGTTAGTGTGTAATATTGCTGTTTGAGCATAAACAACATCTACAAAGTTACGATGCTCAAAGTTCAATGAAAAGGGAGATATTTCCTTTTACAGAAATCGCTTTTTAAGGACTACAACAAACGTCTGGTAGGGACTACATCAAGCTTCTTCCCGGGTTGGTGACATCACAAAACCTAAAATTTACATAAACCCTGCCCCCGGGAACAAGCAACAAAGGGGGTGAGGCCATGTTGGGCTGCTTTAGAGAAGAGGAAGAGTTGTTGTAGTAGAGTGTTGTTGCCATGCTGTCATTTTACGCCGGACTGCTTCACAAACGAGGGTCAATTCGACACTGGATTTGCGCAAAAGATTAACATGACGGCACATGCTAGTCGATGAGTTGAATTAACAAACCGTTCAGAAACATCCAGTTGCATTCTAAAAGTTGTAACTTCTTCCTGAGTCTCTCCATCAGTGTCCAGTTTGAACAATGTAAGGCTGAACACCGTTACTGACGATCATCATTTTGGCTGCATGAGATTCTCCAGTTATGTTGTTATTGAGCAGTCGAAGCTCAAGCTGTTAAAGCTCCGACCTCTTTTGGAAAAAGGACGGGAGCAGCAGCTCATTTGCAAGGGACACACACAAAAACGGTGTGTTTTTGCTCAGGCCCAAATAGGGGCAAATTTGACAAGCTATAATAAATGATCTGTGGGGTATTTTGAGCTGAAACTTCACAGATACATTCTGGGGACACCAGAGACTTATATTACATCTTGTGAAAAGGGGCATAATAGGTCCCCTTTAATAATAAAAAAGGATGTCTAACTAAGAAAGTAAGTCATAGGAATTTGGAACAAATTGATTCCGAGTAAATTATAGCAATCTTTGATTTGAGTGAACTATCCCTTTAAGTTGCTAAGTATTTCTAACAGCAATCAATCCTATAGTCAAATGAGAGCAGAATCCTGAAGTCCTCAAATCATGGAACACCAAAGCTTGTGCTAGTCACAATTCATCCTGTAGTCTGTATCTCACATCATTACTCCCACACTGTGCTCTGATTGAGCTTGACCTTGACTTGATGTCAAAAATTATTTCCAATTTTGGCAATCCCTGATTTGCAAATGTCAGGCCCTATACCATATATTTGCAGTTACATATTGGTTTGCTTTTAAATCGGCTGTGGATTACTATTTCTAAGACTTTGGTTACTAGATGCTGGCGTCTGCCAAATGACGTATTGGTGGGGTCTGCTTAGTCAGTGTGCATGGTGTGCTGCCCCCTGACCTCTCTGAAGGATTAAACTGTAAGAATGCTGCTCCAGCAGGTGGCTGATGAGTATATTCTGAGCCCACGCTGAGCTCAGGCCAACGGTGAAACACACTGTCAGCCGTGATTCTCTACAACACTCCTCTTCATGAGGGCTGCAGCACGGACAGCTCGCAGCCAGATTTCTCCCACTCCACACCAGCCTGTGGGGACCGTTTAACTCATAAATCATTGATACACCTTGATATATAATGCACTAGTTCTGGCTGATAATTATTGTCATCAGGACTGGATTGATAATCTGGCATACCAGGCATTTTCCCAGTGGGCCGAAGCACTTTGGGGCAGATACAAGTTTTTTTTTTGTTTTGTTTTGTTTTGTTTTTTTGACAAAGATGGCTTCAGGCAGGGACAGCAGCCCATTTGTTGGTGTAATATATATGTGTGCGCGCTAGTGTTTTCAAAACTATAGATATTTCGATATGTATACCAAAATATCTGAAACAACTCCAGTGCTCATTTTCTGCAGTATCGATAAACCAATAGCTGTGCGTTCTTGCTCTCTCTTGTCTCCGATGGCGAATTGACACACACCCGCCTCCTCTCACTCACTCGTCTCATTCGATCCGGCTGAATAGTATTGTTACAGGGCACGAATTTTGGCACGTGGTTGCAGGTATTGCACATAATTTTAGGCCAGGTTTTACACTCACACCAAAAGCATGAGCACCACTGATCTACTGTATGTAAGTGGCGCGCACGCAGAGCCGTCTCTTAAACAGCTTGCGAGTACCAAACTGAGTTCTTTTTTTGTCTTACTGGACTTAAATGGACAAATACACACAAAATTATGTAAAAATGGTGAGTATTCAGGTAAACGAAGTCAGTTTTGGAATGTAAACAGTTGAGAAAGAAATCACGTTGTGTAACAGTATATTGGATCCGTGCATAACCTCTTAAAGTGACAGCAGCCTAATTTTCCTGCTTCTGTCTGTCATGTTAATCAAAGATCAAAAGACATAGATGAAATCACTTGCTGCTTCCGACTGAATAACTTTTATAACTTTAATTGTAAGCATTAACGTGCGTTTAATTTTTACAATGAAGTCTATCCGGTGTTATTTTATACGGAGCCCCGCACATGACATGCAAGAAGAAAAAAAATTAAATTGTGCATTCGATTTACTAATTTGTTCCCTCGATTTACTAAATCGTGCGCACAATTTACTATTTTGTTCCCTCGATTTACTAATTCGTTTCCTCGATTTATAAATCATGCGCATGATTTATAAATCGAGGGAACAAAATAGCAATTCGTGCGCACGATTTAGCCTACTATTTTTTTCCTGCATGTCATGTCCGGGGCTCCGTAATTTTACATTGGATTACTTTTTTAATTTCTGTATTATTTCTTAACCGAATACTACTGTTAAACCAACCTTAAAAGCTTAAAGCCATGTTTATGTCATTTGTCTCTTTATTCTATGTGTGTGTGTGTGTTTTGAATGACAGTGTATATAGATGGTGTCCGACTGGACTGATTCTGGATCGTAGTGGTGGGCCGCCTGGACCAAAAATGCTAGGGCTAATTTTTTGTCCCAGTCCAGCCTTGATAGTCATATTAAGGAGATGATGTTTCAAGACAAGTTTTCAAAAGCTGGGCTATTTTTCACTTGATGCATGGTCTTAAAGAGGACCTATTATGCCCTTTTTCAAAGTGTTGATTTTGTTTTTGTTGTCTACTAGAATAGGTTTTCGTGCTTGAATGTAAAGCCATATTTTTTTATACATATTTTACCTTA
Source organism: Hypophthalmichthys nobilis (assembly GCA_037950665.1). Taxonomy (NCBI): domain Eukaryota; kingdom Metazoa; phylum Chordata; class Actinopteri; order Cypriniformes; family Xenocyprididae; genus Hypophthalmichthys; species Hypophthalmichthys nobilis. The sequence continues at coordinate 9,318,275 of CM075489.1, read as the reverse complement.
TTGCAGCACCTCGCTTCCCAGTTTCTTTGTCTGTAATACTTTTAGTTCCAGTCTCTCTCCTTCCGAAAAGCACAGTGTGCTATGATTGGTCAGTTGGATCAATATATTGTGATTGGTCAACCGCTTCGAGCATGTTTCGGAAATCTCACGCCCCTTTCAATACCTGGACATAGCGACAACACACTACTAACACAACTCAACCAGGCCTAGCACCCTTTATTTTGCGTATGCCTCGGGTGGAAATTATTTAAATGAGGAATATTGTGATATGTACGTTCTCAGAAGAAAACTCAAACTGATAATCAAGGCGTTTCAGAGAGTTCAGAAACAGTGTTTACTGATACAGAGAATAACACCCTTTTGAGTGGACTTTGTGCTTTGTAACAACAACATTACACAACAACAACATTGCTCAAACAACAACATTACACACTAAAGAAAGTTAAAAATAGAAAAAAGCATAATAGGTCCTCTTTAAAAACGTAATTGCTCTGGTGGAATGTTAAAAAACGGTGAGCCAGAATGCAATAGCCAAAGACGGTTGTTAGACGACTAGTCGATCATCATAACCCATCCCTAATTCCTAGGATTAACCTGATGTTGCTTCATCCATGATGAACCGATTCTTTAATGAAGATCTTTGGACATTGCCAAAGACCCTGAAAATCATGTTTGCATGCTGTTCTTGTTTTCCACAGTCATGTTTCAGTCTCTGTACACCAATAGAGCATGTAGCTTGTTGCAGACTCTCCCTATTGACATGTATGATTATTTAGTTAAATCCCATCCATTTGAAGTCTGCCATTGCAAGCTGATTTCAAAAATAAGGTTTCATGGTAGAATGAGTTGTTGTGTCCTTGACTGCCTTTTGACGTTAAAATCCCGTAATCCTTTCAGATGTGTTGATGCAGCCTGCATCATAATTGCATAATTACCAAACTGGTTTGAAGTCGCTTGTTTTCTTTCTGTGAGAAACAAAAGCCTTGAGCTGTCGCAGTGTTTATTTCTTTTCTTTCTATAGACATGAGTGTTTTCTGTTCTCCAGACAGTCATGTTCTTGTCCTGATGATTCTCTGCAGTGTTTACCTGTGTTTAAGATGAGAAGAGGAAGTTAAATGTGTTTGTATTGTGTTAAATTCTGTTCAATTTTGGAACAAGAACTTTATATATTTGAATTGATTTTTTTTAATTTTTTTTAATGTATATAGATATGTATTGTGTGTGTGTGTGTGATATACATTAGCTTCAAGGCACAAACGTCTTATTTTGATTTCATGAAGTCTTAAATGTCAACAGTCAAAAATCGTCAGGAATGTTGGTTGGAATATTACGTGACATACTGTAGTAGAAACAAGACGCCACTGTTGCACTTGCTTTTTACAAAATAGTTTATTTCTGATGAAACCACGGTTTAGTGTGTCATATAATCTTTAAAACATGCCCAGAAGTTCTGCAAGACCCATGCGTCATTTATTTTACATTCCTCTAAGCTCTGCATTATTCAGATGACTGTTACAGTTTCGCATTAATTTTCAGTCTCTGATTTTGTCGAAGTGAATTCCATTAAAATATAGACATAGGTCCCATTAGTTAGACATTGCTCTGTGGGAGGTAAACGAATCATTGTCAAAAGCTGCATATTAAAGCATTGCGCATCTCTGTGGCTAAACTCGTCTTTAACATCCTCTTGCTGGGGCTATTTTAGGCTCTGCATTGAATGAACCCTAAAGGCTGTGTGAGATTGTACACAGGTTTTACATCTGCCTAAAATAAATATCTGGAATTTAGTAACCAACAAGATAGAGATTGCAGCAGTTTTTGTTCAATTTCTATGTAAAACTTGGATGTATGGCTATGTTTTCCAGTTCTTTATGACAGTCAGTTTAAATCTTGTCCATGTGTGCTGATGAGTGTTTCCTGAATTTCACTCAGGAATCTCCCCATCTGCATTTTGCATGTCTCTATTGCTATTGGAATTCAGCAAACGTGTCCCCACTTCACTTGTGATGTAATACACAGGCGTTTTCTCCCTCTTTAAAGCAATAGTTCACCCAAAACTAAAAATACTTTCACCATTCACTCACCTTCATGTTATTCCAAAGATGTATGACTTTCATTGTATGCACAAAACCCCCCACAATTTTCAAAATATATTCTTTTGTGTTCCACAGAAGAAATGACAAGAAGGCGAGTAAATTGTAACTGAATTTTTATTTCTTTGGCGAGCTAACCCTTTAAGGCAGTCTACTTGTACCACTTTCTATATAATTTATTGCATTTAATTGCACATTTTCTTCATGAATGTGTAGGTAAAGTCACGTTTGACTCAGTGTGGCATGAGCCAGGGAAGCCGACAGATAGAATTGTGTAATGCCTCAGTAGTACATGACTTTTTCAATTTGTTTGGCTTGATTTTTTTTTTTTTTAGTACAGATGGGTTGGATTAAGGCATTCAGGTCACCATAATGAATTCTGGGTTGCGCTCGGAAGAGCAGTGATTTTTTCCTTTGAACGGAGTTTGAAAGCAGGATGCTATTGATTAGTGGAGAGCTTTTCAACCACTGATTTTTTTTTTTTTTTTTTTTTGTCGGAAAGGCAGGAAACAGGCTGTATTTTTAACTACAAAAGCACATTGTTCTTGGGCTACTGTTTCAATGTTTACTTTAGCTGTTTAGCATTAAAAAAAAAAAAAAAAAATCAGTCAAGAAATCTCATAATTTAAAATATTTAATTGTATTTGGAATGCAAGGTTTTATAGTAATTCTTTTTGAATATTTCTTGTAATTTAGCTGATGAATCATTCTCCACTTCAATCTGTAATTTCCTCTGATGGTGATTGTGAATCACAGCGTTACAGCCTGGAGCTGTTTGACATGATGACCATCTGGAATGACAAGGAAAAATGATCTCAAAAGTGCACTGGATTGCTCAGTTGTGTTCGTTCTATTGAAATGCTTTCAGGAGCAGTATATTGATTTAAATTAGGGCTGTCACTTGTTTAACATTAAATTGAATTGCATAATATTGGGATTAATTAATAAATCAATCAATCAATTTTTGTTGAGAAAAGCATCCAAATGAGATCATTCAAAGACAATATTTCATTGTGGCAGATGAAAAGTTTTTTATTTCTGTCACTGACCTACAAGTCATATTGAATTCAATCTGTCCGAATTCATGTTTTCCATTTAATCGTGCATGCTCAATAAATGCATGTGTATTGCGATTCAAGTGTCTTTTGCTCTGGTGGCATCAGTGCCTGTGTTGTATACCGTATCTGCCCTTCTGTCATGCTCATAAAGTTGTAATTAACAGTTTTCAAAAAGCCTCCCGTTCCTTTTCTCAGAGTCCTACTAATTACTGTTTTGCTGGCAGTCCCTGGAGAGAGAGTCCACAGAAACTGGCAAAATAGTATAGCGTCTTTCATTCGACAGAAGCCAGAAGGAAACAAACAATTAGTCTGACTTGGCAAGATGAAGGTGGGTGGCAGAGGGTTTTGTGGGTGCACTGACAGCAAAACAACTGTGTGTTCATCTCCTTTAGGCCTGAAAGATCACATGGTTAACAAACCGGAGAAGGGGGTTAGGGTTGTGATTGGGAAATGACCTGAATTAAGCTCAAATTTGGGTTGTACACACAAAACCACAACATGTTAGAGCATGTATGACGCCCATAAAGCCATGACAAGAGATTTACACCTTTACTGACTGATGTGTCATGTCAGGGCTTTGGCAAATAATTACTGTTACCAGTAATTAATTATTTCTACTGTTATAAGTACCAAATTTATTTATTTGTTTGTTCATTTATTTATTTATTTCATTTTAATTGCAAATTTTTTGTTTGCATAATAAATAAATAAACAGAATATAAGCATAAATTCAGTAATACATATATTGGAAAATATTATATCTTTATTATATATTATATATTTTGAAATTTCATTTCATTATATATTATATAATGATTGCATAAAATTAGTTAAATAATAAAATAAAGTAAGTAAATACTTAGTAATAAAGTTTGTTTTTAGTTATTTGCTTATTTATTTAGTTTTATATGCATTTTCCTATAATATAATGTAAATTTGTATTATTATTGCACATATTTTGTTTTTAAAATAAATATACACAAATTCAGTTATACATATTATATATTGGAAATTTAATTTTATTATTATAATGAATGCAGAAAAGAAGTTCAAATAAATAATAAAGATAAATAAAGATAAATAAATAAAACATTTAAAATAAAATATTTATTTTATATAATATAATGATATATTAGCTTTTTAATTTTTTCATTGTTTATAATAAGTAAATATAATGCATGCATAAATTAGTAATTCATAATATATTGGAAATTTCAACAAAAAAGTAGTTAAAAATAAATAAATAAATATTTTTTTGTTTTTATTTAAATAATTTATTTGTTTGTTTGTTTCTACTTTTGTGCATTTATCTGGTTGTATGTGCTTTGGCTTTAGGGAGCCAACACTCTTATGCCTTGAGGGGGGACAGGTTTGGACCTGTGGTTAACTTATGTGGTGTGGAGGGTATGGGAACCGAAATAATACCACTGCAGGTCATCTCTAGTTTTCTCATCTCTCATCTCATCACATACATCATTTGGCACACACATGCATATGCTAACACCCTACTGAACACTCTCACCATCACATGCAGACATATACACACGGCACTGTCATACTGCATACTCACACGCTTATCGTTAATACTCACACGCCCACATGCAGGCTGCTTGCAGAGTTACTTCTGCTTGCCACACCCTGTGCGTGCCATAGCAACAGAAACGAGTCTTACGGCTTTGCTCTTCCCACAAATACATCCTCACTTTTACTCTATGGAAAAAAACATCTTTCTTTATCCGTTTTTTTCTCCCACACCAGAAACTCCCCATGTGTACCATTAATTTATCTTCGTTTCCCTCGGGCTGCCTGATACGACAGCTCATAGACACTTCATTTTTTCCTTCTGCCATAGAAACATGCAAGATCAGCAGGTCCATGTAGTTTGTTGCTTTTGCCTGGCATTGATGGGTCGGGGATTTGAGAGTCTTAACCCTTGGTGTCATAACCTAATACCAACTCCCACAATGCAATTTACAATCTCGCCCTCTTCGAAGTGAGAGGCTCTTGTGAGATTTGCCCTGAGACCACTTGGAAGAGAGATTCATATTTCTGTAGTCTTTCCTTTTCAATTTCAAGACATCTCACCTTGCTAACATGGTGTTATTACTTTATTTTACCCCAAAGCCAAGGTATCAGGTAGAGAGGGGCTAGTTGTCACTATTTATACTCCGGTAAATATTTTTAGACTGAGTATACAGACTTTAAAGGGTTAGTCCACCCAAAACTGAAAATTATCGGATGATTTACTCACCCTCAAGCCATCCTAGGTGTATTTGACTATCTGCTTTCAGACGAACACAATCTGAGATATATTTAAAAATATCCTGGCTCTTCCAAGCTTTATAATGGTGGTGAACGGGGGGCCTGTTTTGAAGCCCCCAAAAATGCATCCATCCATCATTAATATAATCCATACAGCTCCGGGGGGTTAATAAAGGCCTTTTGGAGCGAAGCGACAGGTTTTTATAAGAAAAATATACATATTTAAAACAAACTAAAATAACTAGCTTCCACCAGACGACCGTACGCATACTGCGCAAGTCGACTTGCGCCAAATGAGTAACCCTTGACGCGATGTATGACGTAGACGCCTCTCGTGGTTCAAACAAATGGGGCTGGGCAGCAAACTCAAGCTCCTCTTCTCTTATATCGAAATCCTCCAACATTTCTCTTTAAAATTTCTCGAAGTTTTAGACTTCTAATTCGTGACCGGTGTTTTGTTTTGCTCTGTCTTCTGCGCTTCCACTTTTCTCATTGCGTCATGCGTCATGTGCTCTTCCGCCACAAATCGATACGTACAGCCGTCTGCTGAAAGCTAGTTATTATACTTAATAAAGTTTTAAATATATAAATACATACAAAAATAACAAACTAGTGTTTTGACAAAAAAAAAAAAAAAAAAAATATATATATATATATAATATAACATTTTAAAATACATGGATATGAAAAATGTGACTGGAATGTGACTGAAGAAATGCCTGCCCTGACCTGAGATGTATGAAAATTATTATTATTATTGTTAATTTAATTCTAACGTACGATCATTTTAAATTTGTTTAAAAGCAATATACAGAATCCAGAGAAAATACATTTGTGTAATTGGACTTTTGACTCAAAAATATAGCCCTTGTAAAAGGAGCCCCAGTTAACCCTATGAGAGATCAAATAGATGACCCTCAAACTGAAATTTCTTAAAGCTGCATAATATAGCTCCTCGAACACTCAGTTTTCAACTATTGAAAAAAATTCCTGAGCAGGATGATCAGTTGAACAATGTGAGGTGTGAAAAAATGTGAATCAGCAAAGCTGAGCTCCATCAAAAGCAGCACAAAAGTACTGTGTGAAGTATGAGCAGCTCTGCATTCTCTCTTTCACACACTATATTTGTTTTCTCGCTCGCTTTATATCCATTTCCCTACCTCCCTTTTCCACTATCTTTTTCATACACCCACTCTCTCTGTTGCTAAGGGATCTTCACCTTGCATTATCCACTCTGGAAATCATTAACCAAGCCATCACTCTGTCTCCTGCACCAGCTTTATGTTCATAAAAGCCATAATTCACAAATATATCAACATATCAAACGTCCCAGCATTCACTGGCCATTTATCGACCCATCTTTTTTTACTGTAGTGGCATATGCAGGAACATTCACTGCTGAGTATTAAGAGGAACATTGCGTTAGAGTGATGTGGGTGCAGATGAGCAAAAAAAAGCTCATTAAATGATAGCAGCATTGCACAAAATGTCATCATTAGGTCTTTCCGTTTCATCCCTCCATTGCTCTGGGAATCACAGTCCAGCTGTTCTGACACCTTCCTTTGTTTCCTCTCGTTTAGTCAGACGTCCAACTCGATTACCACTGCCTGACTGGAGAGGAACCTGCAAGCTAATGGTGTTTCTTTAGGGACTGTTGGGCACTTTTACACTTTTGGAAAAATTCCAGTGTTCCCAACCGTTTTTTATATAATATAAATATTACACGTTTTAAATAATTATAAAATATTTAATTACATAATATTTTTTACATAATATGTTTGTGTACATGTGTATAATTATTATGTATAATTAAATGCACACACATACATGCTATATATTTAAGAAATGTTTGCATGTATATTTTTATATATATATATATATATATATATATATATATATATATGATTTATATTATATATATAAATATGTAATATATAAATATAAAAAAAAAATTCTTAAAGGTGCAATATGTAATATTTTGCAGTAAAATATCCCAAAACCACTAGGCCAGTGTTATATATTTTGTTCACTTGAGTACTTACAATATCCCAAATGTTTCCAACTATTTGTAAATCGTGAGAAAATTGCAATTTTAGCCAAGGCTCCGGGACGTGTGAGGAGTCGCCTGTCAATTGCGTCATACCCGCGTTAACCCTCGGTCTGCCTCGGTTTTATTTTGTAGAAACCATGGAAACACCAAAGACGCTTTAATATATTACACGTTTTAATAGACAAGGGAACAACTGTTTTGATATATTGATAGACAGAAAACTAATTGTTGTTATATAGCTCAACACCTTCTTGATTTTTTTGCGAATACCATGCTTTACCATGCCTCAGAGAAAAACACTATTTTATAGTAGCTAACATAGCATAATCAGATGCAGCTTTATTTTTAGTAACAGTAATACAGAATTTTCTCCATCATACAATACGTTTTAAAATTAATTCCATGCCATTTATCAACACAAGCCATCCGACATTTAATATTATATTCTAAAATCGATCTATCTTACTGCAGTGTGTCTCAAACAAGTGTCTCACAGCAGCCGCCGAGCGAACGCACAGAGTAACGTTATAACATCATTTTCAACATTCTCAAATGTATCTAACATAATAAACAGAGCTGTGTTATCTCATACTCATGACCGGAAAAGCGGAAGCGGCGCCAGCGACTGTGTCATAATAAAAGTTCCACTGCTCGTGAGGCGTGTGTTGCGCAATCGCTCCAGCGGCCTCGTTCAGCTCGGTGCTGCTCTGCTTCATACTACAGTAACGTTAATAATCGCATCCATGAACATGATTGCTTCCCGAGTCCAATCCCTATTCTTTTGCACCGTCCGTACAGGTGGAGACCACATGTCCCAAGATTCCGCTCTCAAAACTTGGCATCATCAAGCTACGCCTTTATTTTGAATAGGCTTCTAGCGACCTCTGGCGGACAGAATTATTACATTTACCTTTAAACATATATATATATATATATATATATATATATATATTCAGATGAAATCTCTAATGTTGTATTCACATATTGTTTAGCACAGAATTTATTTTTTTGCAATATTAGATGTGAGCAACTGCACACATATGCAGATGAATATTAGATGGAATATTGGCTGTGATACAGGTGCGAAGCTTGCCTTTTTGGCATGTGAGAGAGTTAGGTGGTTAGGTGCAAGGTTCAGACATGGGATAAAGCCTATATCAAACAGCTTTAAAATTAATTGAAAAATGGACAGAGTGTGAATAAAGAAAGGAGTTAAAGTTACATAAGGAGACTATTCAAAACAAACCTTGTTTACTTGGCCATGGTTGCTTGGCACCCATTGAAGCTAAGACTGTGATAATGAAAGGCTAAATTTCATTTATACATGTGAAGATGTGTAACATTTTAAAAGACTTTGTTAAGAATCTTGTGGAAGTGCTTCTCTTTTTGATGTTGAAAAAAATAAAGTGTGCGTGAGAGGCGTTTAGATAAGCTTTTGTCTGTGTGTGGCAATGCATTGTTTGCCCTCCTGCCAAATGTGTAGGACTCTGGTACATTTCACTGAGTCAACAGTATCACGTAAGCCCTTTCTGACTGGATTTGTGTATTCCAGCAGTGGGTTTGTTTGTAAATGTGTGATCTTGAATATTAAGTGATTTGTTGATGGACTGTGAACAAAGAAAAGTCAGCTTTATGTCACTCATAACTGGTCACTTCCGTATGCTCAATTACAGAATATTACTTAACACTTGACGACCTGATTGATGCTATATTTCAGACATGTTTTCATTGCTGCAATCTTCAAAGGAAAGTTCAGCTGATTTTTTTTTTTTTTTTTTTTTTTTTACAATTTATAATATGTTAGAAAAGCAATAATACTATGCCTGGATTGGGTATGAGCCTTAAATATGATTTAAAAGATGTTATAATGTCAATGTGAACATATATTTCCATGGTTGAGCTTTATATTTCCGTTTTTCTTCTTGGTCTGAACTAGTCTGAACTATATTTGACCTTTTTACTTTCCTCTTAATATCTATTTCATAGCAATTGCAAGGATGAAAAAAATGAACATACAGCACACAAGAGTATATACAAGCAAGAGTTTGTTGGTAATCACCAGGTCTTCCCACTTAGGTCTCTCCAGCGCTGGAAAGCTTTTCTAATATTAACGCAAGTCCTAAAGCTCTTGCCTAATCATAACCCTTCTTTTTCCAGTGATATTCCTCCATTTTCTTTTTTGTAATGTCTCTCAGCCATACCTCTTTCTACAGTCTTTCTTCAAATCTCCCTCTTGCTCACTCTCTCTCTCCTTCACCCATCATGAGTGTATCATCATACACTCGTCCCTTCTGCTGTTTGGCTACAAGTGTGTTGTGGTGCTTGGTCCGATCCACTTTCAACAGCACTTCTCAGAAATTGCTTACTGCACCTTTAAATGTGTTTTTAGATGTAGTTTATACAGTTGTTTAGTGATGCTAGTTGTGCGGAATATTCACATCTTCACTTTTAAACCCAAATCAAACTGAGATTTGTGGCTTTTAGTCATGAATGTTAGCTTTAAAGCGGACCTATTATGCCCCATTTTACAATGTGTAAAATAAGTCTCTGATGTCCCTAGAGTGTGTATGTGAAGTTTTAGTTCAAAATACCCCACAGATAATTTTTTATAGTATGTTAAAATTGCCACTTTTTGGGGTTGAGCAAAAACGCGCCGTTTTAGTGTGTGCCCTTTAAATGCAAATGAGCTGCTGCGCTCGGCCTAAGAGGGCGGAGCTTCAAGAGCTCGTTCTCTGGTGCAAGGAGTCAGTCAGGACGCACTATAATACATAATTGAGATAAGACTCAATTATAACTTTTTTATTTTTAATTCAGTGGCAGAAACAAGCTTCCATAATTTTCAGTTTATGCTAGTTTGATGCTAAAAGTTTAAATACACACATTCAATTTTGTGTCTCTGTTTCTCTTATCTGTTTAATGTGGTGTAGGTGAATATGTGTCCGAATATGAATATACGTGTGAATATATGCTGTTATGTTTAACAGCAGTGTTTAGCACATATTTAAAGAGGACTCTGTTTCTCGCCTGTCTTAACTCTTCGCAGTCCTGCTGATGTAGTGTGTATGTGGTGGGAAATATTCCTCATTTGACAGTTCTTGCCCAGTTGGCAGCAGCAGGTGTTGCTCCGTGGGCCGTCTTTCTGTGTCAGCTCAGAAATATGGCGCACACTCCGGGGTCGTTTTGCAGATCCCTGAACCAGCTTTCATGTTGGCATTCTAAATGTTATTATGCTTGCATTTTTTGGCATTGGCATAAATGTGTCCCTTCCTCCTCATCCTCCCTCTTTCCCTACTCCTCATAACTGTGAAATTTCACTTGTAGATGTAGCCGAAGTTCAACTCCTCATTTTCACTTTTGATGGGATGCACAGTCCCTCTGCAACATTAGTTTGCAGCAGCAAATGTATCTGGGTTGCAGTGCCCACAGTCATTGGGGAGGGTGGCATATGTAAATCTAGAAAGTGGTGGAAATATTTCAGGAATGAGAGTATACCAGTGCTGTTTATCGATATGGAACATTTATCACTTTAGAAAGCGGTCACATTTCATGTTGTCAGAAGTCTGATAAACACTGAAGAAATTGCCGTGTAAGTGAGACAACAGTTGGTAATGGGTTTTTCAGCTTTCTCTGCAAATTATATGAAACCATTTTCTCTCATAACATCAATTACAGGCAAAACACATTGGTTTTGTGCTGTAGTGCAACTGACTTTGTAGTGTCATTAAACAGAAAAACAAAAGTTAGTATAGCCCCCTATGTGTTGTCATTTTCTTGATTTCTCACTTGCGGTCTCAGCATGTTTACTTATGATTTTCTCATTTTGTTATTAGTCTTTACTTTTTGTCTAAACATCAACATTTCGGACGTTTATTCCATAACAGGTCTTTTTTTTTTTCAAAAAAAAATTGATTGAGATTATTAAATTATTATTTAATTAATAATAATTATAATTCATGTTTTTTTTTAAATATTTAATATATTTTCATATTTTCACAAATTAAAATTCATTATTCATTGTTGTGGCCAACTGAGTGAAATCATTCAATCTAAATTCATAGTTTATTGCTCTTATGACATTGCCTTTTAAATATATAAAAAAAGTAGACCTGTATAAAACTGATATATTTATACAGTATAATTTGTGTCTGCATAATTTAACTAAAATGATGCAAACTTTTTCTAAAACAAATTGTAGATGATTGAGAGATATTTTACATATTCTGCAAAAATCTGGTTTAGATATAAAAAAAACCAACTTATGTCATGCCAAGAAATTTGAAAATATGTAACAATATGAAAATATCATGACAAATCATGACTAATAAAAATAATAATGCATGGATTCTTGCATGGAGAACCCCATACATTTGTCAGTTTGTTGTGCCATGTGGGGCTTTTGTGCAGTAATAATGTTGAATACAACACCATCTGCAGCTCACAATTATGACAGTTGTGTCATGGTTGTGCATAAGAAACATATTGATGGTATGAATAATTTGAACTATTTATAGTGTTGGAATCGGCTTGTTGACACTGATTAATAATCATGTTGCATCAGTTCCTTGGCTTTAGTATAGGCCTACAGCTTTAACCCTCTGATACATAATGTCCATATTTACTTATATAATTACATAATTACTTTGTAATTCATTCCATGCATCAAAGAGTTAAAAGTGCCACACTGCTTTGATTTTCCTCATATCTATTACTATTTACTATCATACTTGACAACGGTGACAACCACCAACTGACCTTAGTTTAAATAAATGTGTTGTAAATGATGTATCTGTCCGTGTGATGGATAGTGTTGTGAGTTTTTCCTTTATGTTATAAGCACACATGGCACAAGACTCCCTGAGGCAGACAGAGTTTGTTGATGCTGTAACAGGATCTCCCACTATCCACACAGTAGGTTCTCCCACTGCTGATTATGTACACACAGCACACGCTGTACATACACACAGCTACGCATCTTACCAGGGCTGTTTCAGTTACGGTGAAAGAAGAAAAACAGGAGAGGACTGTGGGAGATGCTCTGAAGAAGTTGTAGGTTATTGGGGTGCCAGGCCGGGCTGCGTAGCCTACTTAGTGTACAGCTGCAACTAGGCCAGACTGTTCCTGAGAGCAGACGTGCCAAATGATTCAGCAAGCAGAGGGTCCACTGGGACTGAAGTGTCCTCAAGCACAACAGGCACAGTAACACAATTTTGTAGTTTTTTTTTTTCTTGAATTTTTCATTGGCAACATTTTGCAGTTATTCTCATCAGTATGCACTGTTTCTAAACTCCCTGAAATGCCTCGATTGTAGTCTTGAGTTTTCTTCTGGCAACATACACATCACAATATTTCTCATTTAAAGAGGGCCTATTATGCCTCTTTTCACAAGATGTAATATAAGTCTCTGGTGTCCCCAGAATATGTCTGTGAAGTTTCAGCTCAAAATACCCCACAGATAATTTATTATAGCTTGTCAGTTTCCCCCCCATTTGGGTGTGAGCAAAAAGATGCCATTTTTGTGGTGTCCCTTTAAATGCAAATGAGCTGCTGATCCTGGCCCCCTTTTCAGAAGAGGGCGGAGCTTTAACAGCTCACGGTTCAGTTGCTCAACAACAACAAAGCCGGAGAATCTCACGCAGCCAAAATGACGATTGTCAGTAACAGTTTTCAGCCTTACATTGTTCAAACCGGAGTCGGACACTGATGGAGAGACTCAGGAAGAAGTTACAACTTTTAGAATGCATCTGGATGTTTCTGAATGGTTAGTGGATAAATTTGTGCTGTGGGGTTGATTCAACTCATCGACTAGCATGTGCTGTCATGTTAATCTTTTGTGCAAATCTAGTGTTGAATTGACCCTCGTTTGTGAAGCAGTCTGGTGTAAAAATGACGGCATTGTAACAACACTCTACTACAACAACTCTTCCTCTTCTCTAAAGCAGACCAACATGGCCTCACCCCCTTTGTTGCGTGTTCTCTGGGGCAAGGTTTATGTAAATTTTGAGATTTGTGATGTCACCAACCCAGGAAGAAGCTCTTTGTAGTCCCTACCAGCCGTTTGTTGTAGTCCTTAAAAAGCGATTTCTGTTAAAAGGAAATATCTCCCTTTTCATTGAACTTTGAGTGATGTAACTTTGCAGATGTTGTTTATGCTCAAACAGCAATATTATACACTAACTAAAGTTAAAAAAGTGAAATCATAATCAAGGACCCCTTTAAGCGTGGCTTTAAAGGAAAAACAATCTTTAGTATGCCTCATCATATCAACAGTAGGTACACAGATCTTGTGAAACATATTTAAAGTTGAATTAGAATCCCTCTAGAGTCACTGCAGTGAGATTAAAATTCTTGTAAGTTCGGGAGGAAAAAGTATGTCACCCTTACGGTGCATTTTTAATTTGAGCTTTATTAATATGATATAGCAGTAGTAAATGATTAAAAATCCTTGTCTGTCTTACCTGAGCATATAATAATCAGTCAAAATGAAGAATACATTTTATTCCCAAACTTTGCCAAAACAGGCACGCATCTACAAATAAGCAACGTCACAATATGTGTCACATTTTGCTTTGGTTAGGGCCCCTGTAGTCTATAGACCGTGCAAAACAGAGCACATCACACTGTTTCTAAAGTCCCACAGCTCTTTATTGCGGTACAAAGCACACAGACACACACACCTCAAGAGAAGGAAGCTGGGGAGGCGGGGAGTGTTAGTGCCGAACCAGGCTAATCAGAGCAGGGAAATGAGGCGAGTCCCACACAGGGCTCCTGCGCCTAGAGGCCCACTCACTTGACAGCTCTGATGGATGGAAGTGTCTTCTCATCTGAGAAAGAGAAAGATATTGGGAGGAAGTTGAGGAAGTGCACTGCAGGTATGTCGCTGTTGGGTTTCTAGCCTGCCTGATTTAGGGTACTTAACAAAGAAAGATGGAGGTGGAGATTGAGGGGAAGGAGCGAAGGCATAATTAGTCTCAGCATCAGACGGCACACCCACACAACGTCTAACGCATATTGAACAATAATGGCGAGAGCTGGCTGAAATCATCGGGTTCAAATCGAATTGGATGGCTATTACATAATATCCAGTAGGCATGGTGCACTGTTTTTTTTCAGTCTGACGGGAAGCAAAGCACCAAGCTGCTACGATAAACTCTTCCGAGCAAGAATTACGAAATGTTTCTATTTTGTATAGCACATCTGGTTATTTCACTTTCTTCTCTGTCGTTTGATAACAGGTACTTAATACCAGGGATGGAAAAAAAAATTAAATTTTCTGGTTTAGTTTTTGATTCAAATACCATTTATTACAACAAAACTGTTTTGAATGTGTATATATTGTAACTACATATTTCCATATAAACAACCATTGATTAATAACACTGATTTAAGTTTGATAAGACTGATTTGTCAATCTTTTGTATTGGTTCATTGAAGAATTAGTTCATAAGAGTCAGTCATTTGTGAATCATACTGCTGTTACTGTACATGCAGTGACATGCAATGGAAGATGCCTTGTCTATTAATTTTCTTTGTATCTCTCTCACTCATTACATTAAATTAAACCTGAAAACCAACTACAAGTAAAACAGAAAACATAACTTATTTTGCTCTAGCGTTGTAAATTCAGAAAACACTGTCCACTGAGTATTTTACATCATTCTGTTCACATCGCCAGAAGAATACAGATGTTCAAGAGTTGTTGAAGGACCTGAATGTCATAAAAATTAGTTACTTGTATTTTTATACATATGAATATTTATAAGATATAAATCAATACTATCAATAATTATTTCTCATATTTAATAATATAATAATAATAATAATTTTTTCTTTGTACAAAAAAGTATACAAATTAAGTGCTTTTATACATATATATATATATATATATATATATATATATATATATATATATGTATATATATATATATATATATGTATATATATATATATATATATATATATATATATATATATATATATATATATATATATATGTATATATATATATATATATGTATATATATATGTATATATAAATGCTTTTCCAAGAGGGTTTTTACTGTGCTTTTTGCAATCAACCGTTTAAGCACAGGCCATTTTTCAGCATGCTGGTTGAAGCAACGCTGTTACAAATCTAAAAAAAAAAAAAAAAATAAAACATATATTTCTTTTAAATGTTAAGTATAACCTTTAAATGTAGATTATTTTTGTTTTCCATTAGTTTTTTTTCTCCATTTTTATATTCGAAAACTAGTGCATTTGAAGACCAGGGCAAAGTAAGGCCACAAACTTGGGGCACGGCTGATGTGGTTTGTCTGTGGTGTCTGAAATAGGCCTCAAGTATATGTCTAACCGCAAGTGACACTGCAGTAAGCTCTGTGGGTATTGTAGCAGGCCAGACAGAAGCTAATTACACCATTTACCTCCTCATACAGTAACTATAGATGCAGCACACAGAATGAGGTATATTTTAATAAACCGTCAAACTTTCTATGATTTTTATAGAAATGAACAGAGGCTCCGACAGTGCCAATTTATCGTTAACAGCATGGCTGGGGGAGATATGGAATGAAAATATTTAGTTAACTCTCATCGGGGTTTCTCCACCACCAAGTTGCAACTCACTCACACTAGGCCAACTGCTATTTGTATGTCGCAGGTTGTCTGTCACACAGTAGGGTGTTGTGTTTGTGGATTATTTGTGTGGCTGAGGAGCTTGTTATAACAGAGCAACATGTACAGTATGGTTTTAAGCAATGGAGATCAACTGGTTTGTGAGGGACTTGGGAATAGGCTTGGACTGGTATCAAAGCCTGGTTTTACCTGAAAACTGCCCGTGTTTCATGCAGTAACATGTACTAATAAAAAAACAAGTGTTGCAATGGCCGTGTAGACATATCGCTAAAGCATTTTAAAAATAATAATTTTTCCCCTTTTTTTTTTCTTTTGTCCTTGTTCATTGTTTTTGAGCCTAAATTTTATTTAAAGTCAAGGAATTTAGATTATATAAAATATACAAATACATATTGTTTATTTATTTAATTTTATGCAATTATTAAATATAAATATGTATTATTTTATTGATATAATAAATATATAAAATATAAATATAATTTATTATTATTAATTGCAATAAAAATTTTCTATACAAGACACACTCTGTTCACAAAGGTCTGTATTAGTAACCTTAGTGAATCAGCATGTGTGTTAGAGAAGCATACACACAATTATGTGTGATTTCAGATAACTGGGTCAGACAAATTTCCCAAGGGCATTAGGAAGATCTTTGAGAGAATGAGCTATGATGGTTCAACCTTTGGTCATAGACATGGAAAATAAAAAATGTTATTTTATGTGCACACACACTTATCAGTTTCTTTCATACTTGATTAGAATCTCGCCCAAGGGTGACTGAGTTTAATGATGGTATACTGAACCTGTGGCAGGTTCCCGTAATAGGCAGAATAAAAGGGTCTAAGGTAAATGGATCCTTTGACATCCCCTGTGCATTCCCACAGGCTAAGTCGTCTAAGATGTTATCGCTTGTGTGATGTAATTATTTATTTTTTCAATTTACATTTAGATTTGATGTCAACTCAACAGGTATGTCTAAAAGATTTATATAAAAGACCCTCATGAGTTCAAAGGTGGATTTAAAAACTGAATACAAACACTTTCTTCATGAAAAATCCTCTGCTGAACTGGTAAAAATCCAAAAGTGCACAGAATTTTGTTTATTTGAACCTATAACCTTTTGTATCTTATTGCTGTGTGTTTTTAGAGCACCTTAGTGGGTCGTTTTTATTAGATTTTATAAATGCTATTTCACATCACTGTTAAGGTAACATAAGGTTTCAAACCATGGAAGTTGAAGGACAAAAGCAGAGTATTGAATGAATGACAGTAGTGTGACATTCAATTTTTGCTGCAGAAAATAAATGCAATAACTGGAATGGATAATGGGCTGTCTTATAATTGTCCAATCGATGCCCTTGGACATACACTGACGGCCTTAAATTGACGTTTCATTGGTTTTACTACATGGATAGAAATAAACGCTGAGACTATCAGCTATCACCGGGAGGAAGTTTTAGTTGATGAGAGAAATAAATTGACAAGATGTTGGTTGTACACGCAAACTCTTTTTGACTTGTGTAATTGGTGTAAAATGTAGCTGGAAGGCTCAGATCTGCATATAACCCAGCTATTGCGTTCGGTCCCATTCACACTTCATTAGGCTTTCCCTAGCGTTTATTTCAAATGGCGGGCGAACTGACAGCCAGGCCACACTGAATGAATCGACTAGGCAATGAGAGGTCATCTGGAGCATCTCTGTTTCATTTTACATCATGCTGGGTTGAATACGAGCTCACCCACGTGCGCAAAGACCATATCATGCATAGAGTAATGTACCTAGATGGCCCTGTAATTTTAAAACACAATCTCAAATGGCCCACATGGATTGGTTTGCACAGCTCCGCCAGTGGAGGGTTAGTCTCATTTTGCTTGTGTCCTCATGGAGTTTATTTGACAAGCTCCGAAGGTGTTTGTTGAGGACAATCCACTGCAAAATGCAAACAAAAAGGTGTGTAATGTCATTGAAATAGGATTTTACAACTTGTTCTAGTGGGTTTGTGGTTTTCTTGCTTGCTTTCATGATACTCCAAGTCATCACATCATGTCACGTCTTTAAGAATAGATGGTTTGTCACTTTGCCCTTTGATTCGTGTTCGATTCATTTCTGCATTCAGGTGGCTTCCGTCTGATAATACAAGACCATGGATCGCATGTTACAAATTCCTCCCTAGTCACATCCAACACAAAAGCAACCTTTCACAGAAGCCCTCTCCATTTCCCTTAGCCAAAGATAAGGCAGTCATTCATACATTCGGCTCTGAAGCGGACTGACTTCTGCCGCACTGCTATTAGAAACTCTATCCTGAAGAACCAAAGCAGTTGTAGCCATCTGGACTGATAAGAACATTCAAGAGACCCAAAAGAAAGTCACTTGACAGGTCACTGACTAGATAATCTCACTTCCTCACAATTTCCCTCTCACTACAGGATTGTTTTGGAAGCGAAAACATAATTATCTCTTATCTTGTTATACTGGTCACTAAACTTCTAACAACACACAGGCAAGTGCATTTGAGTGTTACACACTCTCAACCTTTTTGTGCTATGATGACATTCTCCGTTATCATAATTTCTTTCTTAATCGTAAGCTAATAAAAGGCAGGTTCAAAGACAAGATGATGCAAGGAGATCAATGGAAGAGTGAAATCAGTTAAGAGCAGAAATAAAAGGTTGAGAAAAGTTTCCACAAACTTTGCCTAAAATGAAAATGGTCATCATTTACTGTAAGACTGCACTGAATGGATACAAAACACAATAATAATACATTTTATTTAAAGCAGCTTTCATAACACTCAAGGTCATTTTACAAACATAGAAACACCTAGAACATTCAACAAACAATATACAATGAGACACTGGAAGATATAAAATACAAACTCAATGCATGTGCAGTCATAAGAAAATAGGTGAGTTTTGAGACAAGATTTAAAAGTATGAAGACTGTCGCTGTTTTGAATATCCAGAGGAAGGGAATTGCGTAAATGAGGGTCAGCGTAACCCCATAGTGTTCAGACAGATACGTGGTAAAACAAGAATTGCTGATGTAGAAGATCTGAGAGTATGTGTAGGAGTGTAGATATGAAGAAGATCAGAGAGGTACATGAAGGAGTAAGATTATTGAGAACCTTGGAGGTAAGAAGAAACAAAACTGCTGGGACATTTTAAAGGGTTAGTTCACCCAAAAATGAAAATTCTGTCATTAATTACTCACCCTCATGTCATTCTACACCCATTCTACAGACCCTCATTCATCTTCATAACACAAATTAAGATATTTTTGATGAAATCCGATGGCTCAGTGAGGCCTCTATTCCCAGCAAGTTAATTTACACTTTCAGTGCCAGAAAGCTACTAAAAACATACATCGGATTTCATCAAAAATATCTTATTTTTTTGGGTGAACTAACCCTTTAAGTTTCTATGACAGTACAGACTTTTCTCATTACAAATCTGCGTGAAATGTGGTAATCATCTTTCAACAAAAATGTTGGATATTTAAAATAAAGTGTAACTGGTGCATGTTGCTTTTCCAAATGCATGTTGATCTCAGCGCATGCAGAAATGGAGTTTGCTGCATTTACTGTGAAATGAGCTGATCTGAGACACTGAAAATACAGATCATGAGCTGCTTGCATGTAAATGAAATCAGTGAAATGCACAGTGCAATGGACTTTATACACTTATATAATTAAAATACAAACATTGTGGTATGTGTCAACTCATTGTTGGAGAGAAAAGTGCCAGAAAGTGCAGCTGGTATCAGTGCCTATTATACATTATATTCAAAGTCATACAATAGCTTAGTGTGACAAACAGACCAAAATTTAAGTCTGTAATCACAGTACTCCTTTTCATTGGTCTGTTAAAAGCAAATGGATCACTGAATTAGTGAGTTGAAATTGAGATTCAGTTCAGTCTGATTCATGAACAAAGTATTCAGTCCAGTCAAGGTTATTAGTGAATAACAACTTCAATTCAGTCTGTTCATCACACAATGCTATCATATGACTTCAAAACTTGGAATATAGTGGGTGAGTCATATGGACCACAGTATTTTAATAGGTAAGTACACTGTAAGTACACGTACTGTAAAATAAAGTGCAACCAAAGTGTGTTTGAAAGGACACAAGGGTAAGTAAATGATCACAAAATTTCCATTCTTGGATGATCTTTTCCCTATAAGAGCAGAAATAAAAGGGTGAGATGAAGGGGTAAGTAGCAGTAAAAAAGTCACTGGCTTTATTAAATCTTCCAGTAGCAGGGCAGGCATTTAATGTAATGGGAATGAGTCTGGTACCCTTAAAGTCAGACAAAGACATTTCATTGTATATTACTAGCTGGTGTCCCATCATGCCATGTCTATTATGCATGTCTGTTATCATTAGCACATCCATATGAAAGGAGCTGTCTGCAGATATTACAGTGCCGCCCACCTCAAATAAGGGTTGACATGCTAGATTTAGACTATGAGGTACGTGAGAAAAAAAAAAAAAACTGCATTATCCATGTCTAATATAAAATGAAAACAGAGATAGTACAGTTGATAAAACATTTTCATGGTTTTAAAGATTTGCTTTTAGTGCAAAATATCAGTATTATTGCAACGCAGGCAATTTTGTGTCTAATTCCATGGCGCCGCAGCATCTGTGTGTATTTCATTGATATTCCTTCATCATTATAAGCCCAGCGAAGTAGAGAGACAGACAGACGCTGAGAGGGTAAGGCCCCCACTGGAGCTCTCCCACGTTCCTCCTAAGCGATTGTGTCATAGCCATACCATTTGTCTTCTTAATGTCGCAATGACGGACAAAAATGGAGATTTATCTGCCCTTTCTCTTTATTAATTGAATTTTTATGTGTTTGTTACTTATCCTGTTTGACAGAGACCACCACATAAAATATATTGGAACCAAAGAGAAGTGGATAATAGTGCTTTGTTTGTTTTGCTTACATAGCAACATAGCAACATAGGACGAAATATCACTGGGAAAAAAAATTTAAACCACTACAGAGATGTTTATTGTATTGTATTATGAGCATATATTGTTTTGTTTTTTTAACCCCAAAACCACTTCAGAAGAATATTCTGGCGTAATTATATTAAACACAATCTACAGC
Source organism: Hypophthalmichthys nobilis (assembly GCA_037950665.1). Classification (NCBI taxonomy): domain Eukaryota; kingdom Metazoa; phylum Chordata; class Actinopteri; order Cypriniformes; family Xenocyprididae; genus Hypophthalmichthys; species Hypophthalmichthys nobilis. The sequence continues at coordinate 9,297,060 of CM075489.1, read as the reverse complement.
ATCTGAAAACTATTTTATTATTTGTAAAAAATATAAAAAAAAAGGGTTTGCCTCAAAGACTGTCTTTGTAAGTGCTCAGAAATATAAGCATTCTTCTTCATAATAATAATAATAATATAAACATTAATATTTATAATTATTATAAATATTAACCTAGAATATTCTGTTAAGTTTTAAACTTAACAGAAGTGTGACTGGTGTGTAAATATTAATATTATATATATGGCATACACGGTTTAAACTTAAAGGAATATTCTGGGTTAATATTGTTTATATTAATTATGCGTAAGTGTGAGTGGCATATACATAATAATATTATAATACCAACAATAATAATAATAATATCACCCTGAAAATTGGGTTGAGGGAATGCGGGAGCCCATCTTGGCAGAAAACAACCTGGCTGGATTGGATTGAACCAGTCCATCACAGAAATTTTACCCTTTAGTATTAAAAGGGTGTGCCCATAGACTGTAAAAAAAAAAAGATGGACGACGCACCTTCACTCTCTTTCCAATGTAGAGAAGTGAAGCCACCAATGTCCCATTATGGCACTGACATCTTGGAACCCCAGTCCAAGTTGGAACCTTGGAACCACACGCGCAGAATCGGTTAGTACAGTTTACTGCAGAACAACTTATGTCGGTGTAAAATAAACAATTATAGGAAAATTTAGAAATTAAAGTTAAAGCTCCAATCTCCTCCCGAAAATCCCGAAAAAAGTCTGTGGTGCCTCAGTGACTACTCAGAGAAGCTGTCAGTCTCAGCTGTTAATCATGATGTCACAACCCTGTTTTTATAGCATCAAATAACTAACTAAAACCAAACTTATTTAAAAAAACGAACACTTCAACTCAAACCAGCGTGATAAATACGACCTAAAATGACAGAACCCATCTTTGAAAAAAAATATTTGAAGTGTAATTTAATTGTTTAGTTTGCTTCATGTCCCATTAGATTACATGGAGAGGGCGGGGTTTATTCTGCATCAAGCCACCTGGGGGCAATTGAAACGTTTTGGCTTCAAACCCAACTTGGGTGTGCTACGTCACAGTTTTTTATGTTTTTTGCAAGTGGTGAACAGGTTTTTCAGAGTTAACCAAAATAATGTGTACAGAAGCGTAACCTGGCAGAAATATTGCTTCAGTATCATCCTTCCAATCTCTAGAGTAAATGTTCAGAAGTCACAGTGCTGCAGTGGAGGTCTTATGACCACTGGAAAAGTGAAGTCCATTCCCTTGAGAAAGTACCTCACTTTGTAAAGGGTTACAAATGCCTGGCCCTTCAGAAACGTCTCTCCTGAGCAGTAGGGCGCGCAGACACCTGGCTCCTTTTTGCCGCCGAGGTCTGATGACTTTTATCCTGGCTCTGTGAGCGACACCATCCATCACGGTAAATTTTATCTCCTGTAACGATCCCTCGTTTCTCAGCCTGTCTGGGGTCTAATGGAGGAGAACAGAGATGGATTGGGAGGTGGGATGTTGACAACAGCTTTGGGGCACGGCCCTTTGAGGATACCCCCTGCCATTGGTGGAAATTGTGTTTTGTAATTGCATCTAGTTAATTATTATTTTGGTTTTGATAGCTTTCTTCATAAATTATTGGTGGGTCGTAAGTTGGTCAAAGCCCTTGTTCTAGTTCAGACGGCAGGGTTTATGCGATGCAGTATGTTTCAGGGGTTAATGTGCGTATGATGCTCAATTATCTGTCCTCACTTGTTCTCGATCAAAGGGGTTGACGTCAGAGCATGCCATTAAATTAGATTGTTAATTCGATTTTGGGCTTGTTTTTGTTGTGTAAAGGCCAGTGAAGCATGTAATGATACTTGATAAAATAAAGAGTTTGGCATATTGGACAGTTATCCTGAGATGCACCATTTGCCTTTATCAGTTTGGCTTTAATTGACCACTAAAGTATAGTTGAGCGTGCGGTAAGACGTGTCAGTGGGTAATTGTGTTTTTGCATGTCAGTAAATTTTCTACATGCCAGGTAAAATTTATTTGATGTTAAAGCGAATTTATTTCAAATATGTTACAAATGTTGATGAATTGGAAATGTATCAAACCAGGTAAATTATTTGGATATGAATCATGAAATTAAGCATTATTGTAGCTATGGGGAAAAGTGTGTCAGATGCTTCGGGGTAAGCTGTGCCAATGACTTAATCAATCGTGATAAATGCAGGTTATATATACAGTTGCAAGAATAAGTATGTGAACCACTTGCAGAATCTGTGAAAATGTGCAAGATTTTAACAAAATAAGAGAGATCATACAAAATGCATGTTATTTTTTTATTTAGTACTGTCCTGAGTAAGATATTTTACATAAAAGATGTTTACATATAATCCATAAGACAAAAACATAGCTGAATTTATTAAAATGACCCAGTTCAATAGTTTGTGAACCATTGATTCTTAATACTGTGTGTCATTACCTGGATGATCTACGACTGTTTTTTTGTTGTGTGATGGTTGTTCATGAGTCCCTTGTTTATTCTCCAGGTCCCAAAAATTCTTCAGTTTTCCACCATCTTTTGCATATTTGAACCCTTTACAACAGTGACTGAATGATTTTGAGATCCATCTTTTCACATGGAGGACAACTGAGGGACTCAAACACAACTATTAAAAAAGGTTCAAACATTCACTGATGCTTCAGAAGGAAACATGATGCATTAAGAGTCGGGGGGTGAAAACTTTTGAACAGGATGAAGATTTTTCTTATTTCGCTTGAGTATCATTTTTTTTTTCATTTAGTACTGCCCTTCGGAAGCAACAGAAGATACTTGCATGTTTCCCGGAAGACAAATTAAATACAATTTACCTTGATCTTCAAATTCCAAATGTTTTCACCTCCCATCTATTAATGCATCATGTTTTTTTCTGGAGCATCAGTGAATGTTTGAACCTTTTTTAAAAGTTGTGTTTGAGTCCCTCAGTTGTCCTCTGTGTGAAAAGACGGATCTCAAAATCATTCAGTCACTGCTGTAAAGGGTTCAAATATGCAAAAAATGCTGGAAAACTGAAGAATCTGCAGGACCTGGAGATTTTTTCTGAAGAACAGAGCTCAGTTTAACTGCTCAGGACAAACAAGGGACTCATGAACAAAAAAAACAAAAAAAAAAAACAGTCGTAGATCATCCAGGTAACCACACACAGTATTAAGAATCAATGGTTCACATACTTATGAATGGGGTTATTTTAATAAATTCAGCTTCTTTTTTTTTTTTGTCTTGTGGATTATGTAAACATCTTTTATGTAAAATATCTTACTCAGGACAGTACTAAATAAAAAATAACATGCATTTTGTATTATCTCCCTTATTTTGTTAAAATTATTAACATTTTCACAGATTCTGCAAGTGGTTCACATACTTTTTCTTGCAACTGTGTGTATATATATATATATATATATATATATATATATAAAATTATTAACTTGATATATTAAAACAAAATGTTTAAAATAGGTTTACTACACACAAATATTCTAAGTAATAAACATTTTCTTGGCTGTTTTTTTTTTTTTTTTTTTTTTCTGTATAAAAAAGTTTATTTTATTTTATTTTTTTCCTTTATCTGATTTTTCTTTGTGGCAATTTAAGTCAAAAGTGGCACAGCTTACCCCACTCAAGCCTACTAAAGCAAGTAAATATTTTCCTATAATGTTATGCCTTGCATTTGTTATTTAAAACACAAGCTCATCATCTTCTGAACATAGAAAATGAATTATATCCTCTTCAGCTAGATGTTTTCCAGTGGAACGCATTGTCCTTTTTGTGTCTCTCGATGTGCCTTACAGAGAATCATGAGTAAAACCTACGAGTGGTTGCTAGTAATGTTTTCTATTTTTACTGTAGCCTCCATGATTCATAGTACTATTTAGGGAGATTCACCCTGTGCACTGTAGTACAAGCTGTTATTTTGCATTTCATTATGTCCTAACCCTAATTGTGGTGTTTTTAAAGCAATCAATAAACCCCTGCATTAGATCTGTCATCCGAAATACACCACTCAGCATCCGTTTTGCCCTCAGGGGTGGTTTGGACTAGGCTGAACTGCAGAAACGACACAATAGACACTCGCTCTGTTTTATGTTATTAGGATCATTTGTGGTCAATATCACACTCAGCATTGCACCTTTTGTTTTTGTTGGGAATCGTAGTGAATCGATTGACTGAAATGACGTGATTGACAGGGGCTTATTGACTCATTGTGCACATGCTTTAAAGGGGTCCGATACTATAGTCGTACCTTGATTTGCCATCTACAGAAGGCAAGGAATCAATGGCAGCTCAGTCAGAAAACAACATGCCCTTCCAGTGCATTAAAGGGTTGCTAATTAACTGATGCTTTTATCTGCCAAATCCATGAATCCTTTGAAGGGAAAGTGTAGTTAAATTCCTGTGAATGTGCATTTACTGCCTCTTTTGATCGAAAAGGTTGTATTGGCTGAGTAACCTTTTTCCGAGACGATTAGGCTAACCACGATGCTTTCTGCTATCTCAGTAGTCTTTTTAAAACTTTTGTACGCTTTGTTGAACTAGGTTTCATCAGTTAATGTGCTTTTCTGAGAATTTTGCTCCAGAGAAAAGCTGCTCTGTGGGAAGACTAAGATGCAGTCTTTGTATTGCACTTTGCCTTGAAAATCACTCTCTCTTCTTAGATGCAACTAGTAGATTTCAAAAAACAGTGCCACTGTCAACTCACTTATGAATTTGAAGTAGATTAAATCTTGAAGCTCTTTTTGCAATCATTAGGAAGAATTGGATCAGTGACAATATTGCTCACTTTTATTCATCGCCACTGATCCACTTTCTAACACCTGTTTCAAGTAATTTAAGTGTATGAAGTGATTGTCTCTCCACTCACAATAATAGAGTCAGTGCTTAGATTGGTTCAGCAAAGGCCACTGTGAATATAAATGGTGAAAGTCTTTCAGGAGTCATATTATTGGTTTAATGTGTGGTCATGTGGACAATATTTTTTTATTGATATTATTATTATTATTATTACACTCATTTTTAGTAGTAGTAGTTGTAATATATAAATGTAATTTTATTTTTTTGCTTATTAATTTAATGTTACCAGTAACAAAAAATACTATAAAAAAACAATTACTATAAAAAAAAGATATAATATATATATTATTGTTATTGTTGTTGTTGTTATTATTATTATTGTTATTATTACATTTATTTGACAAATGCTCTGTGATTCATGAAGACAGTAAAGAAATTCGTAACATTTTACAATAAGGCACAATATGTAAGATATCAATTAAAGGCACAATATGTAAGATTTTTGGATTAAAATATCCAAAAACCACTAGAACAATGTTACATATTTTGTTGACTTGTTTTCAAGAATGTTTAAATCCAGAGAAATAAGCAATTTTAACCATTTCGCCTATCATTGACATCATACCCACATTACCCTCGATTTCTGGCTTTATTTTGTAGAAACCATGGAAACACCAAAGACGCTTTAATATATTATGTGTTTTATTAGACAGGTGAGCAACTGTTTGGATGGATACATTCATCGACAGAAAACTAATCATTGTTATATAGGTCAACACAGTAAGTCTTATTGTTTAAATCTTGTTTTCCTGATTTAACGCGAGTACCATGTTTTACCATGCCTAATATCGATCTAGCTTGCTGCAGTGTGCAACAAGTGTCTCACAGCAGCCGCCGAGCGAACGCAGAGTAGCATTATAACAACTTTCAACACACAAATGTATCTAATATGATAAACAGCGCTGCGTTACCCCACATACACATGACCGTAAGAAGCGGAAGCGGCGACTGCGGCATCATAAAAGTTCCGCTGCTCTTGAGACGTGTGTCACGCTCGTCTCTCATTAGCAATCGCTCCAGCAGCCTCGTTTCTGCTCGCACAGCACTCGGCCCTGCTCTGCTTCATACTACAGTAACGTTAATAATCTCATCCATGAACATGACTTGTGCCCGAGTCCCGTCCTGATTATTTTCCACTGGCTGTAGACGTAAAGACAACACCTCCCATGATTCCACGAAATCAAAGCGTCATCAAGCGACACCTTTGTTTTGAATAAGCGACCTCTAGCGGCGAAAATTTACATAGTGTGCCTTTAAGTATCATGAATTAACAATAGTATATTTAGAAATTAACATTAACCGGTATAAATGCTGTAAAAAAAAAAAAAAAAAAAAAAAGTTGTTCATCAGCTAATGCTATAAATTGAATTTGTAGCAGATGTTGTTTTTGTTGTTTTTTGCAATGTGATTTCATGGTATTTGTTTTCCATAGAAATTCAGCTTCATCTCTTCCTATTTCGGCACAAAACGACCCCAGTTTATTGCCCTTCATCACATACTAATTAAAACATTGGCCTGTTGCAATGGTTATGTAGCTGTGCCAGAGTAAAGGACTGCCGTCTGGTGTTGTGAGGAGGCCTGGGATCTAAATGACAAGAGGTCTCTGGGCTCAGATGGCCGAGCAAAGGGTCAGTGCCACCACAAACACTCATTACCCAATGTCCTGTCTCCGGGAAAACCTCTTTTTGAGCTGTCTCATTTTCTCCTCTGCTAGAGAGAGACGAGAACTGCTCTGAAATAGAAACTAATGTGTAGGTCATTTTGACCATAGTAGCTTGTCAAGCTAGAAACTACTCATAATTCTATAGTTAAACAGCGATGGCTTAGAAGAACCAGATGTTAAAGGTTCTTTATAGAACCATTGATGCCAATAAAGAACCTTTAATTTTAAGATTATACACTTGACAAAAACTATATGGCTACAATTTAACATTTACATTTAATTATTTGAGGATCTCAGTTGGGATTACAGAACTAAATGCCAGTGAACAGATCAATTTTCATTTAATACCACTAATAGTACAATACCACTGATATATAAAGAGCAGACAAACATAATCACCTTTTCCCAAACTTTTCATCAGAGCCTCAAGATGCAGACTTTTTATTTTGGCATGTATACAATCCACCATGTTTTTCCTGTCCGGCAATTGCATCACGCAAATACACTTGAATTTAACAACTACAAGTTATGTTCTTGTCCCAGCATGTTCCCAGAATTCCTCCTCGGTCTGGTCCAGATCAAACTAGAAAACATGGAATTTATAAGCTCTGCATTACATAACAGATATGCAATCCAATGAATACAGATGGGATGATAAATGTCTGTTTGCAACTAAGATGACATTGATTGACTGCTTGTGATTTACATAATTGCACTGCATATCCAATAAGAAACACGTTTGCAGGATGTTCTTGGTGTTTATTTAAAGAATCGCTGTGTCATGCGATCTGGCTGGAAATGAACTGCCTTGAAAACTGTTGCTCAATTGTAAAACGTATGCATTGAGACAATTAATTTATTAACTACTGCAATGAGCAAGAAAGCATTACAAATAACCTTGAGAGTTTTGTAATATCTAGGTTATATCTAGGTTAATTAATATGAAGTTGATAGATTTGGGGAATGCCAGCTAGTGTTGAATAATTACTGTGCTCATTTGCTAGAAATTATCATATTAAACACTAAGTTTTTTACATTTAATGAAGAAAATGTGACTACCAACATTTAATTACTTTACTTTATTAAAACCTTTTTCGCAAGAAATTAACATTAAACACTAGGTGTTTAACATTTAGTGAAGAAAACGTGACTATTTGCCTGCATTTAAATTGCAGTGTTTGCCAATGTGTCTCTATGTAGTTGCTAAGGTGTTTTGAGCGTTTGTAGCGGTTGCTAATGAAGGTTCTTTATTGACATTGAAGGTTTCATTAAAAAACTTTAACCTCCATAGAACCTTTCCATTGCACAAATGGTTCTTTATTGTGAAAAAAGGTTCTTCAGATTATTAAAATGTTCTTTACACTAAGAAAAAATGTTTCTTTTAAGAACTGTTCACTGAAAGGTTCGGTTACACTTTATTTTATACATTTAAGTACTGAGTAATATTAATTAACTATATGTACTTACTATAGGGTTAGGAGTAGGGTTTGGTTTGGTTTAGGGTTAGTTGCATGTAATTATGCATAATTTATAGTTATTAATATAGTAACCACATGTAACAATGACACTGTAAAATAAAGTGTTACCAAAGGTTCTTTGGGGAACCAAAATGGTTCTTCTATGGCATCACTGTGAAAACCCCATTTTGGAACCCTGATTTGTAACCGTTTACTCAAAAAGAGCTAAAGTCTTTATTATATTCTGGTACTTTGATACTCTATGGTTAAATTTCCTCCTTTAGTGTAATTCTTTGGATTTTTTTCTGAGTCTGATAGCTTAGAATAGTAACAGCACACAATTAATATTATTTAAAAACTAATCAGTATAAATATTTTGCTAATCGCCAAATAAAAATTGGCACTTCCTTCTTTCACAAAAACATGCAAATTTGGGCAAGGTCAAATCCAGAAGTAATGTTTCCCTTCATCTCATTTGGACATTTCTCAGATCTCTCTAATCACACTAAAATCACTCTGATAATTAATTTGCAGATGGCTCCTGGCTGAGACCAGATCAGTTTCTGTTCCTCTTGTTTATTTTCATTCCCATGAGTTTGTCTGCTTGCCTGCCTGTCCGCCTGTCCATCATCAATATTACATGTGCCTGATCATGTCGCATGTTCCCTCAGGGAGACCAGTCAGAATGACACATGTCACTAGTATAAGGGATTACCCATCACAAACCCAGTGTTGTCATGTGCATATTAGATAAACAGGACATGGTCCACTGTCATATTTATAAGGCAATCTGATTTCAGGTCAGTGATCAATGGCCATTTCACTCACACAATGCAATGAAAAGTGTTGCTTAGGCCAGTCACTCAACTGAAAGGCATTTGTGTATTATTTATTTCATTAGAGTTGGTAATCAATAGACAAGTAGCGGGATCATTGATTTTTTTTTTTTTTTTTTTTTTTTTGCTGCAACACAAAGTGTGTGCATGAGATATCTGTGGAGGAACTGGAAGTGTTTAATTTGGAAGTGATGCAGTCATATTAGGCTGGATAAGCTGTATATTTGAATTACAAATATTATTTGAATAACAATTTGAGCATAAATATTTGTATAAATACCTTGGAAACACTTTAGTATAGGGAACACATATAAACTATTAACTATGACTTTTCCCTCAATAAACTCCTCATTTATTGCTTATTAATAGTTAGTAAGGTAGATGTTAAGTTTAGGTATTGGGTAGGATTAAGAATGTAGAGTAAGGTCATGCAGAATAAGGCATTAATATGTGCTTATTAAGAACTAATAAATAGCCAATATTCTAGTAATATGCATGCTAATAAGCAACTAGTTAAAAGACCCTAAAATAAAGTGTTACCAATACCTTAAATGGTGCAGAATCTTAAATCTTTCTTCATTTTACTTTTGTATATTTTTTTTTTTTGTTTTGTTTTTACTTATTTTGTATTGCTTTTTTAAAATCAAAGAAATCAAAATTCAAAATTCTAACATGCTTATCTTCCGATTTAAATGGAATTTTAAATCCTCGTTTTCAAAATGGTCTCAGACTTTTGGACCCTACTGTATTTTGTCAGGGACCTGAATTAATATTTCAACTACGTTTTTTTTTAAACACGCTATCAATCCATATGAGTTGACTGCGATAATGTGAAACACTTCCTTTGAAACTGAGAATTGAGGGGTTTTTTTTTTTTATTTCTGCAGCTTTGAAGTTGGTCCATGAGGGAGAAACTTTGAGGCCATTTAAGTTCATTTCCCAAGTCATATTTAATCTCTCATAAATCTCAGATGTTGATGTAATGCACGTATGCTCTTTCTGTGGCTGAACATGCATTTGCCTCTATCTGTACTTAGATTTAGTATGTGGTGTTGTTTTACCACTGATCCTCCTTGGGGATTAAAGGAAGAGGATTTGAACTTCAAAAACTCTCATCATTGGGAAATTTGAAAAACAGAAGCAGATAGACAAGCAGTCATGTCTTTTTTCTAACTAAGACTCAAGCTTGGTAATAGCAGAGCAGTGTAATTATAGTTTTTATGTTATTTTCAATGTGTCATTCTAATTTAGTTTAACATTCATGATTGTTAGTTTTTTTAAGCTTTTTTTAAACTTTAGTTCTGTTTTTTTAAGTCCATCCATCCATCCATCCATCCATTGTTCTCTTCTTTTTGTGGTTAATTTGATTTCCAAACATTTCAAATCCTGGATATATGAACCTATAAAACCCTTTATATTCATAAAGGGACATAATAACAACACACAACTGAAAGCTAACTCAAGCCAAAGGCAGTTTTGTAACATTTTATTTCTTGCAGTCCTTTCTGGTGAATAGTCTTGAAGACATCTTATTGAGCAATATTTCCCAGTATTCACATCACGTCTCGCATCATATTGCTTGCCAAGGTCATAACAGCCTTTATGAGCTTAGTTAGCCAGCGGCTTGTCGGTGTAAATTTTACTGTTACAGGAAATACAAACAATGTTTTTTAAAAAAATTCATATATTCAGATGACACGCACAGCTCTGCAAATCACCTCACAAGGTTTAAGTCAATGTTTTCAACGCGTCTGAGCCGCTGAGGCCTTTTTAATACTGTTGCGTAAGTCTGACCCCCCACCCAAGCATGTGATGGACGTTTTTTTCCAGTTCTTCACAAGGTGGTAGTGTGACAGACCAAGTAAGAAATGATTGGATTCTTCTTCCCGTTCTCTCACCTGTCTCATATTTTTTTTCCATATTCTCAAAGCTGACATCTTTCAGTCGATGTGTCCTTAAAACTTGATATGTTTTGCAAGCCAGTTTTTGATTCTCAAGGTCATCACAGTCTATGGCTTAAGGGATGAGACCTTCTCTTTGACAACGACTGTCATCACCACGAAAAAGTGTTCACCAACCTGTTTGTTACATAACATGCTTAATGTTATCTGGACATCAATCGACTGTCAGAATATGGCATTTCAACTTGAAAACAGGAAGAACAGGACTTGACTTGACTTCACAGCTTCATCTTCTGATATGCTTCAAACACTTCTTACTTTCCACCAAACCATTAAACTAAGAATATTTCTGTTTTAATTCATAATTGAGTGTTTTTTTTTTTTTTAGTCTGTGTTTGTGCAGTCTTGCGAAATGATTTCATTTTCTTTCTTTCTTATTTTTTTGCATAAAGCTAATTAAAGGGTTGACTGTGAAACCAAATTTATTCTAAAGATGAATTATAAACACTCTGCTTTTTACAGAGGAAACTGGTCTATCTATCTATCTATCTATCTATCTATCTATAATTTCTCTCTCTCTGTATAATGTATATACAGTATATATGCATAGTATATGTGTCAGTTTCATTAACTGATGTAAAAGCATAGTAATTATTCTAATCAATTCCTTTCTTTCTTTTTCATGATTCATGATGTCACCGCTGATGTCATTCTGTTGACAGGTAAGATTAACATACAGTTCCTTTGCTTTTTCTAACCACAGAATGATGAAATTTTGTGAAATATCTAACTCCATTAAGCATCAAACCATATCAGTTTATAGCAAATTAAAATAAATGAGTGCCATTATGCAATTTCAGCTGACATTTATCACTGCACCTTTAAAATGCTTCCATGGGAAAATCCTTTTAAATTTTGACATATAAATCTCCCATATTCCCTCAGTATGTTTTATGGTGACACATTTGTTAGATTTCTATCATCCTTCTTCCTTCTGGTCTGACCTCTTGACTTTAAAGCTTGGAGAATGTGAATGTCACAATAAAGTTCAACTGGTCTCTCTCTGAATTACCTTCACCGCCTGGTTTCCCTCCCACCGCTGGCATTGCGTAACCTGACCCTGATGCTCAGAGCTTATAAGAATAATGAGAAAATAATGACATGTTAATGAGCTCATTAGACTTTTAACAAAGAAAAAACGTGCCTGTTGGCCTCCGAGTGCACTCAAGTTGGGATGGCGTAGTATTTGTTTCAGAGGGAAGTGTAATTGTGAATGGTGGTGAGGTTACGGCTGACCTGAGGCCTCCATCTTGATTAATGGCTTTTGGACTGAAACACACACTGTCTTGCAGCTGTTCGTTTTGGTCTGTTAAGTTTTCTTCCAGTTTCATCTGGTGATTTAGATCAAATAGTCTTCTGGTTGTGACGGTAGTTGCAATGAAAGGCCCTATTTGGGAAGTGTCTCATCTGGTATGAACAGTTTGGTTTGCTATATAATTTTAATCAAGGCCTTATTCTAGTCTGGACCAATTTGCCCTTCAAAATTTTAAATTAGCACTCAGTTGCCCATATTAGCCAGGACATGGTTATTAAGCTCATTTTTCTTCACCTAAACTTAGCTGTCATGAATCAACAACCTCTTATTGGCTCTCAAACAAAAGATGCATGTGGAAGTCCCTTCAGGGATCCCTAACTTTTCTAAACAAATTTTGCTCGCAATTGCAATTATAAAGTAGCAATTTTAAATAACATAGTATAATCTCTTTCCAAGGACAATTCTCCGTGTTAAACAACCAAAACCTGTCCTGTTGCTACCACATATCCAACTTTGATTCCTATTTCCTTGAACCTTGAATTATATTTTTTTATAATACTGCAATGAAAAACCAAAGACTAAAAGAACTGAAAGAAATGATACTATAACACTGAACAGAGTCTCTCACAGAATGTGGGTTGTCGATTTCAGGGCTGAGAGGACCGTAGCCTACGATGCTTTTCAGTGGGTGAGCTGTAATTGTTTTAGGTCATTAAACTTGTTGCACCTGGTTCGGAGAATGATTTTGCTAACTTTAGTACAGTGATTACTGATACCCTGGGATCTGTAAAACTGAGATCTGAGTAATTGCACTGTGTATTGAATGCCTGTAAACAGGCCCTTGAGACTCGGGCTTATATTAAATCAGTAAAAAGACATGGAAAGGCATGATATTACTACTCATTATATTATATAGAATTCTATATATATATTTAATTGGTAACACTTTAATTTAGGCCCTAATTCACACTATGAACAGTTGCTTATTAGCATGCATATTACTAGGATATTGGATGTTTATTAGTACTTGTAAAGCACATATTAATGACCTATTCCACAAGACCATATTCTACATGCATTAATCCTACCCAATACCTAAACTTAACAGCTACCTTACTATTAATAAGCAGTAATTAGAAGTTTGAGGCAAAAGTCATAGTTAATAGTCAGTTAAAGGATTAGTTCACTTTAAAATGAAAATTACCCCAAGCTTTACTCACCCTCAAGCCATCCTAGGTGTATATGACTTTCTTCTTTCTGATGAACACAATCAGAGTTATATTAATAAATATCCTGACGCATCCGAGCTTTATAATGGCAGTAAATGGGACCAACGAGTATAAAGCTCAAGAAAGCGCATCCATCCATTATAAATGTTCTCCACACAGCTCTGGGGGGTTAATAAAAGCCTGCTGAAGCGAAGCGATGCGTTTATGTAAGAAAAATATTAATATTTAGCGAGTTATAAAGTAAAATATATAGCTTCCGCCAGACCACCTTCCGTATTCAACTTCTGAAGAAAGTGTAACACCTCTCGCAGTTCAAAATGCTTACGCTACGTCCTACGTCTTCTGTATTCAACTTACGAAAAAAGCTTAACTGACGCGACGTCAGTTACGCTTTCTTCCTAAGTTGAATACGGAAGGCGGTCTGGCAGAAGCTAGATATTTTACTTTATAACTTGCTAAATATTAATATTTTTCTTACATAAATGCATCGCTTCACTTCAGAAGGCCTTTATTAACCCGCCGGAGTAATATATATATATATATATTACTTTATTTTAAACAAGCATGTTCAATATCTATAGTATAGTATAGCCTTTGTGTCTGCTCTGAACACACAGTAAAAAAACAAAACAAGGACAGCTTTAACAGGCACTAAAACATTGATGTCTGGTCTGGTCACCCTATTGTCCGATATAACACAGACTAGATGGGCCGTCAAGGGCCACATTGATGCAACTCCCCTTAATTTACCTTTCTTTTGGGTCAATAACTAAGACAACCTCTAGCAACAGATGTGGAGTCAATACTGGTTAAGTACAAGGCCAAAGAGTATTGAAACAGGAGAATCATCACATAATTGGTGATAATTAACATAGTTAGGAACAAGAGGTGCCCTATTGAAACAAAGGCCAGAGCACCAGTGCAGCTTCAAACAATTATTATCAGACTGTTTGACAAGAAAGAAAAAAAGAAAATCAATAAGGGCATTACTTAACTAGACAGTAGTGCTTAACTAAGCCAAATCGAAAAGAAACGCAAAGATAGCAGCTGGTCCTCTGGCATTTATTGTCAGTGTTTTTGAGCAACTGTCTACATGCATTTATTCAGCTTTCACCAAGGGTCACATATTTATGTGCATTAATTATGAAAAGAATTTGTCTTTTAATGGCCCAGAGATTGCTTGGCCTTGAAATGATCCATCCTAGAGGAGGAAAGCTGCTTGCATCATGTAAATGTTCCCATGTAAAACTTTCCACACTGCGCCTTTATAATGTAATGCTAATGTTTTATTCATATGCATGAGACCTTTTCTTAAAAAGGCTGATGACATGATAATAGTGTTTAATTAGTTAATGGAGGGAGTGAGATTCAGGTCAGGCTGTATTAAAAATGGAGAAGTCAAAGAATTAATTGAACCCTTATTTATGCATGGCTATTGCTTGCTTGCGTTATGCTTTAGAGAAAGAAGTACTGAGTCAAATTTAGTGAAATGGACAAATTGAGGCGTGACGTCCAGTGAATGAATCACCAGAAGCGTTCTGATTAGATTTATCAGGTTAAGCCTGATTGCGCTTACTTGATGTGCAGGTTGAAGTAGAGCAAATCAATCGTAACAGACGTCGGACACCTATTACAGACTTGCAGGGGTTGTGTTAACACAGTGTACTGTTTCGATAGCTTGTGGTGGTACATGTTGATCATTAAATGTTTGGAAAAGGGACATTACCTCCAGTTATTGAACATTTAGTCAAGTCTATGATTGTGAAGAGGACACAGAAAGATTGCTTTTCTTACATCTCACTACTATAGTCTTTTAGCAGATGCTTTTATTCAAAGCGACTTGCAGTATAGTGGACATTCCACATTAAGTAGTCTGAGGTTTGAATGCATGAATGCATTTTGCAGATGCTTTTATCTGGAGGCGACATGTATTGCAATCAAGCTATGCATTTTATCAGTTCATGTATTCTCTGGGAATTGAACATACGACCTTGGTGTTGCTAGCGTCATGCCCGACTGTGTGAGTGTTTTGAGAGGGGTTTGAAGAGCTAAAGTCATTCCATAATTGTTTGAATGCATCAATAAAACAAATAAAATTAATGACTTTTTATAATTAATGTTGTTCTGACTGGTGTATGATTTATGACTGTCTCAGTCTAGTCTAGAGCTTATCCTTCTCACAATATTGCTGTTGTCATGACAATCAGTTTCCTATTTTTTTGTGAGCTGCACATGAGAATCAACTTTTGAATGTATGATACATAGTTTCTAAATACATTTGTGCTATTTATGAACATTAAAATGTCATTTTATATGTGCCAACTTAGTCTAAAATTAACTGATAGCTCTAAATGTGAATAAAATTTGTCTTTGAGTAAATGCAATGTTAGTTTCTGTCTATTTGGCTGTAAATCACAAAAACAATAGTCTGACCCTCTGTTTTTTTTTTTAATCTGACGTAAGTGCTGTGATTGAATTGAATCAAAGACGAATAAGTGCTCTACTAGGGACTGTCTAATAATGATTAAAGTGTTTGTGCTTCTCTTCCTCTGATCTTTCCTGCTCGTAAAGGGTTGAGGCTGACGGTCTTGACTTCACATATTTTAACAACGTTCATTTTGGTGAAAAAAAAAAAATACTATTATAAATGTATCTAGAAGTTTTTTTTTTTCTCCTCTAGAACTGAATTTGACAGTTATGCAATATATTATCTCCATTAAGCTACCGCTACCGAAACATGTGAATACATGTTTCAAATTTGTTGTTCCAAACCTGCAAGACTTTGTCTTCTGTGGAACACAAAAGAATATATTTTTGTAAAAAAAAAAATCCATTTATATTAACATATTGGGCCCTAGTTTTACAAACTTTTTAGTGTACAATGAAAGTCAGTGGTGCAGTGTTCTTTTGGACGCCATTGATTTTAACTGAATAGATAAAAAAACCCAGAGACGTTTTTCAAAATAACCTCTATTGTGGTTTTCTCAGAAGAAAGAATGTCATGCAGGTTTGGAACTTTATTCATCATATTTTAAGAGCAGACCCCAGAAACCAGCTGACATGTTGGTCAGAATCAGATGTTTCTGTAACAGCACCCTAAAGGTTTGACTTTTTACACTTAAAGTATTCTCTCAAATGTCTGGCATCAGTAACATAATATAATATAATGTACAGTAGTCCCAGGAATCACACAGTTAAAAGTGTAGGCATCCAAAAAGCTTTTGACATCTCACCGCAGCATACTTCATTGCACCAAAAGTAGCCGAACACCTTTACATTCCCAAGTGACAGAAACCAGAAACCCACAGATGATTTGTTCAGTATCCTCTACTTGCCCACTCCTGCAGAACATGAACTTTTCTAAACAAATAAGGAAATGATTCTCAGTAAACACAGTTACACGACCCACGCTGTCCTCACTCTTGACACCAGAGAAGATCCTTCCAGTGATGCTTGATTCTGTGCGGTTTCCCTCACTGTCCACATTTAATATTTCTGTGCAATCTCTCCAGTGCGCTGTTATGTAATTCACCTAATTTATATGGCTAGTTTTCATGTTTTATGCGTTTTCATAACCGCTGTCCATGACAAGAATGCTTTTATGTTATAATATACATTTCACATGCTATAGGTTGTGATGACATAGATAGTAAAGGTCACAGCTGATAACCCAAAGGGCCTTTGTTCGAAGGACAATCTGTGAACTGTGAGTTGTGCCCTAAAGCAAAAGTCTTAACATTATGTTATCCCAGAGGAACGATCCCTCTAGAAAGTGTCATGTAAGTCGCTTTGGATAAATTGTGTCAGCTATATTATAACTAAATGATGACTTAACATTAACTAAGATTGAACAATATCTCTGCAGCATTTATTAATCTTAGTTCATTTTAACCTCAACATTTAGTACTACATTTTTTAAGATAAAGTTATCTGTAAACATTAGTTCATGCTCTGTGAATTAACATATTAACTAACATTAACAAATAATAACTAAATGTAACTAATTAATGTATTAACTAATGAGGCCTTATTGTAAAGTGTTACCAAGTATTTAAATATTTTTATTGTATTTTTTGTTAATTATTTTTACAGGATTTTTTTTGTCATTTTCATCTAAAGACACTAAAATTGGACACTAAAGACACTAAATTTAGTCAGTATTTTGTCATCATATTCATTATTTTTAGTCCTTTTTTGGACTGAAATTCTTAGAATTTTATTCGACAGAAGCAACATTTTAGTTTACAATAATATACACATTGTATGTTAAATTGTAACAGACCAAACTTGTATCAACATATAAAAGATTTATCAACAAATCAAATCAAATATTCATGTATTTATTTTATTTTAAAGCTGAGCATGTATATGCAACTGTAAGGGACTGTATTTATATGTAGGCTATTCATATCACTGTCACTCAGGGCAAGGTCATGTGCTCTTTTTCTGCACACTGAGAGGCATTATCTTAAATCATTCACAGATCAACTCTCTACACAGCCAAAACCTAGAGGGAGAAACGTGAGAAAAAAGTTATTGGGTGCTTCATCATGATGAGTCAGATGCAAGGCGGCTCTTTAGCTTGAGGTATTGCGGTGAGCTGAGGACCTCACTGTGCCCCTCACTGTGTTAGGAGCTACATCGAGAGGTTTTCTCAGACAGGAGTCTCTCCTCTGAGAAACACATCAAAATCAGGGAAATGCCCACATGCTGCTAGAAAAAAATGTAGTCATTGCATGGAAGCTTTGCCTCATTTCTTCTATTAAAAATAAAACTTTGCCATTTTACTGGTAACATTTTCTTTACTGTGCAGATAAGTCATCTTGTTCAAGAGGTTTTCAAACTATTTGATGCCAAGGGCCTCAAATTGTCTGCTGTATTACTTCGATTTTAATTCTGAGAGAAGGTCTCCTATAGTTCCTCTTAGATGAATGTTAGTACTGCAGCAGTCAATATCTGTCCTATAATCGCCTGACAGCCTCCTCATCAGGGCTTTAAAATGCTGCCCCCCTTGAAATTGTTTTCTCTGCACCCGCTTTCCATCATCCTCTATTGTCAAGTCTTATCCTTTTACTCCCAGTCAAGTGACCAACTAGATAATCACAACCAGGCTCTATTGATTGATATCAAGGCATCAGTGCTCCTGGTCAGTTATTTGAATGGGCTCATTTATAGTGAGCTGCTGCTGTGTGTGTGTGTGTGTGTGTGTGTGTGTGTTTGCTTGCTCTCAGGGAAATAAAATCCCTATTTGAAGACGAAATGCTCACAAACCTTGTTCTTTTAGGTTGTTTTCAGACTTTGATGCCTTTCCTGCAGCTTGAAGCCTCTTTTCACATTGCCCCTTTGGGTTCGAACTGCAGTACATGGTACAAACTCTAAAGGGTAATGATACACAGGGCAACTTTTTGAGCAGTGTTACCGAGCATTGTTGCTTGGGCACTTTCCCATTGAGAATGGGCAACAAATTTCAATCTAAAGTATCCAGATAAAAAATTGTTGCTCGTTCTCAATGGGAAAGTTCCACAGCAACATTGCTCAAAAAGTTGACCCGTGTATCATCACTTTAACTGACACAGATCTGGTCCAAATGCTTAGAAAAATAGAGCCTTGAAAATAAGCATGATTTCTTGCCTTATTTTAGCTTGAAAACAATTTTTGGCAGAAATGCAAATGCCCTCATTAACACCAGTATTGTACATGTGTTTATTTTTAATTCATGCTGATTGGAAGATTTCCCCTGCAGTCTTGCCTGGAGTGATTTAACTTTAAGAGGCTATTATTCATGTTCACGTTCATTAGGTTTGGTGTATTGTTGGTTTATTTAAATTACATGTTTTATTTTACTCAAGTAATTAAGAAGATAGACTATATCCTATAAATGCTAGAAAAAGAAACATTCACTAAGAGTAGCTTACACACTTGGCTGTACTGATGTGACACCTGAGTTAAAAGCGATCTAATAATATATTTGATGTTCATATCTTTCAGTTGTCACTTCTTTTTGGATCTCACTCGGAAATGTGTCACAGTGCATCAGCCAGCGAGCTATACCATCATTATTGTGCCACAGGAGTGTTTGACTCATTGCTTCGTGCTGGGTTTGTGACTGTGCCTATGACGTAGTTGTGACAGTGAGTGTCTCTGTGGAGAGCTGTGGGAATTCACTCGGATTGGCCTCGGAGCCTTTGGCGAAGGTGTTAATTATGCAGAGAACAGATAATCGATAAGGCAGCTAGAGACCAAATACAGTAGGCTGACTGTAAGCTGCACTCAATCCTGTGCCTGCCAATGTGCTCACTGGACTCCCAGATGCAAATGAGATAACACTGTACAGCAATGTTGGCAACAGCTTTTGCTTTATTTTCAGGTGCTGTTGATGTGTCAATAACAGTCAAGACTCATACACTGTAAAAAATAATAATAATAATAATAATAATTTTACGGTAAAAAACTGGCAGCTGTGGTTGCCAGAAATTTACTGTGAAAAATATGGTAGCAACATTTTAGGTTTTACAGATTTAACTTAAATGTACAGTAAAAAAAAAAAAGGAAAGAAAAACATATTTTATTAACTGATATAAGGTTAATTTTCCAATCTATTGAAGTACAAATACCTGTTTTGTACCTTTGTAATACACTGACACCAATAACAAATGGTGATGAGAAAGTCACATGACAAATCAAAGTTCATCACAAGCAGCTTTTCCACAAGCTGAGAAAGAAAATACTAATATATAGAAGGTGCACAGTGTCATTCACACAAACACTAAACACCATTGTTGTAACACACATGACATTAAAAAATGCAGTAGGCCTAAACATTAATTTAACATTAGAGTAACATAAAAATCACATCTAATCACAACTGATTAGAAAAAAACTAACAACAAACAGTTATTTCAACAAAAATACATCAAATGTGGTATCACGCAGGGAATTCTGGGAATGTCAATTTACATTTTTTCACTGTAAATTATACAATGACGTTCTTTTTCACTTTCAAAAACTATAAATTTAACAGTACTTTACTGTAAAAATTGCATTAAATGTAAGACAAGATCTATTACAGTAATTCATTGTATGTAGTACCGAAACATAACTGAAATACTTATAATATCAGCATTCATTCATTCATTCAACTGTTGTTTTAATATAATAATAATAGCAATATTATTATTATTATTATTATTATTATTATTAGCAGTAGTAGAAGCAGCAGCAGTAGTAGTATTATACATATTAATTTCCATGTCATTTCCATATTAATTTGTTTGATTGATTGTTATAGTAATAATAGCATTAACAAAAATAAAACCACATATTTATTTTAATAATAATAATTATAATTATTATACATTAATTTCCATGTCGTTTATTTGTCATTTATTTTTTAATAATAATGATAATAAGAAAAATATTTTTTTTAAATAGTAATAATAAGAAGAAATGTTAACACAGGCAAATACAGAAAATTACTCTGCATTTTATATATAGAAGCTAACATCATAGCCAGCGCAAATCAATATGACGCATATGGATGTGGCTTGATTTTGTTCATTGAGCCAGGTTTATTTTTTTTATATTACATATTTGATTTTATTATTTGCGTTTTGTAATATTTTTCCTCGGTTGTTTGCAACCCACCCGGTCCTTCAGCTAAGGACATTTACATTAACACGAGTACAAACAGAAGGCCGTCACTGGATCAATGAGCTTGGTTGGGTGGTAACTGAATGGTTTTCTGCAAGAGCACTTCTATTAAGTCCAGTCCAAGCTAAGCTGGCTTTTTTTCCCTGTCACAAAGGGAGTCTTTCACGGATGCACACAGCAGACCTGGCATTCTCAAGAGTGCCAAGAGCATTGTTGGGCTATCAAAGTGAATTACTGTTCAGTCTGGTGTCCTCCCTCAGGCTGCTCAGTTACCACCCATGTTGGTCTCCTGCAGGTGGGCAAGAGAGTGAATCCAGCTGCACCTGATTGGTGGGATAGTTGACCGTGTCATGAGGTCAAAGTAATGTTTTTGTGTGTGTGTGTGTGCAGAAATTGTTTTTGATCAACCTTATATTGTGATCAACTGTAAACCCAATAAAATTACTCATTAAAAAGCTTTAAAGGGATAGTACGACCATACGCATACTTCCACCACAAGAGTAACCCCTGAAGCAATGATGCAGGATGTAGGAGTATCGTAAGCTTAGACGCCTCTCGCGGTTTAAACAAATGGGGCTGTGCAACAGACTAAAGCTCCTCTTCTCTTATATCAAAACCCTCCAACATTTCTCTTTAAAATTTCTCATTTTAGACTTCTAATTTGTGACCGGTTTGTTTCGCTCGATCCTATGCGCTTCCGCGTTTGTCATTGCGTCATGCGTCGGGTCAGGGGTTACTCTTCCACCGCAAATCGATGCGTACGGCTGTCTGCTGGAAGCTAGTTATTATAGTTAATATTTTTATTAGAAAAACCCATCACTTCACTTCAGAAGGCCTTTATTAACCCTCTGGAGCAGTATGGATTATGTTTATGATGGATGGATGCATTTTTTGGGTTTCAAAATCTCGCCCCCATTCACTAGCATTATGAAGCTTGGAAGTGCCAGGATATTTTTAAATATATCTCTGATTGTGCTTGTCTGAAAGAAAGATAGTCATATACAACTAGGATTGCTTGAGGGTAAGTAAATCATGGGATAATTTTCATTTTTGGGTGAACTATCCCTTTAAATAAAACCCACTGGGCAGTTAAAACTAAATTTACAGATTCAAATTAAGCTTTATCATCAGCAACCTTAGTGTGGTATTGATTACTACAGAACATATTTTAACTTAAAAAAAAAAAAAAACAAGCAAGAGTTTACAATCAAGCACTTAAGAAAAGGCATCGCATAGGGATAAATGTTAAAAACAAACTATTGGAAAATATATCCGCAAACATTATATGTGTTAACATGAAACAAAAATTGCTTGCTAACCCACAAAATAGATTCATATGCATAGAATAATAATAAAAGAGCATGTTTAGACATTGTTATAGCTTAAATAACACAGAGATTTGTACAAAATGATAAATGTAATCATTTTATCAAAATTATGAGCTGCCAATTACTTCATTTAAACCCTCTTGAATTCTATAAAACATTATGTATTTTCAGATCAAATTTATCTGTAGTGATTAACAGTGTGCCATAGATACATCACATTTCTTTTAGGTCTCTTATCTTTCCATGCCACATTTGCAGTTGTTACTTTTTAGCATTTTCATTTTATTCTATTTAAGTAAACAATATCTATACTTGTATGTCTACCTATAGTTCTGCATTTTAGGAACTAAAGGGAATCAGATGCTGGTCTAAGTTATTTTCACCAGCAGTCTGTCAAAATCTGATGGTTTAAAGCAGGTGTTATAGGCCAGAGCTTTGGCAACCTGTCCTGCTTCTGGCGGATTAGCTTGTGAGATGTCCTTTAAAGGTGTAGACATAGTGACTCACGGCGCAGGTTTAATCTCAGCCTTTTATTGAAAGCTGAGGTAGACAGTAGTGGGTGGAGAATTGAATTGTAGTAGATCCCTTTTATCCTTGTATTTAAGGGCCTTACAGCATATATTGTATTTTTGATATGGTATCTAGGGTGTAATTGAAGGCCTCAGGCTGTTAAAAACACTTAAACAGCACAATTTTATCTTGCATATCTGGCATATGCTGACACATCTCAAGGATTACACTTTTCTGCATAATTATACAGACACTTGTGGAGTATAAGCTCTCAGTGTGACCCTGTCTTGTTGAAAATATTGGGGTTGCTTATTATACAATATGCAGAAAAATAACGGTTACATTATAAACAGCACTGCAATATCCTGCAAGGGTGGGAGGCACAAATCAGCATCCAGAACCAGAAGAGGGGCAGATTATTCAACCATGTCCAATCTTAAGGAACAAATCAAGGTCAAAAAGTCAATTGTTTCATGTGCAGGATGAATTTATCAAGTGGTTTAGTATTAATGGGAAGAGATGAGTTTATCATCTCTATTGTGACAAGCAGAACTCAGTGTAAAAAAAATAATTTTGATATTTTAATGTTTAATTAGACGTGATAAATTTAGTATCATCCAGTTAGGAGTGTAATTATTTTCTCAAGATGACTAATTTCTTTTTGAGTCTCAAAGCGACAGAGGTGGGAGAGTATCCAAAAACTGTACTCAAGTAAAAGTACAAGTACTTATAGAAATATTTACTCAAAGTAAAAGTGAAAGTAATAATCTTAATAGTTACTTAAGTAAGAGTAAAAAAGTATCCAATGAAAAAACTATTCAAGTAGCTAGTTACTAGTTAATTTGTAACATATATATATATATATATATATAGCATGTTATTATTTAGATAGATATTTAAATTATTATTGTTATCTATCATAATTAGATATCTTTGCAACAAACACAGAAGAGACAAGCATTATTCCTGGCATCTATAACCCAAATTTTATTGCATGTCCTTTGCTTTGTATAATAATAACAATGTATACTTCTACATTTGAAAGAAGAGAGAAAACTCTTTACATGTGTTCGCGCTCATAACCGCTGAACATCTGAACACAAACAATGATCAAATGCATATTGACGGATCTTCTTCCGTCTGTTCTCAAATATAATCAAATTTATATTTTTGCTGGCGCGTGTAAACTGGTTAACTGTGTCTACGCAAAGGCGTTAATTTCCAAGACGAACAGGTCGCCACCACTGCGCAATAGGTAGGCTACGACGGCGTGTGTTCATTTCATACTCTCTGGTAGTTTATTTAATGTATAAATTAAAATATATGTCCAAAAAACAGTAAAAAAATGCTACATACTTTGTAGTGGTGCTATCGTGGCTTAAAAATCTGTTTGGTTGTAAAATGTAGGCTATTGGCTGCAATCGATACCTGTGGAATTGTTCACAGACAGCATACGCAGTTCAGACGATTCAGTGCGTGCAGGGAACTGAACAAATCATTCAAACTAATTGGTGAACCAATTTAGACAGTTTAGCCAACTTGTTTGATGAAGTCTTTGAACAGAATCGACTCAAAAGAGTGATTCATTTGTGAATGGGGCATTATTCAGAAAAAAAGAGACGGCGCGCTAGGAATAAACTGTGCGTTTCTTAACATGTACAGTATTGCATTAAAATAAAGTTACAAGAGGAAAGTCGCCCAGCGTAGCGAAGTAAAAGTACAGCTTTTTCATTAGAAATGTACTTAAGTTAAAGTAAAAGTACCCACATTTAAATCTACTCTTAAAGTACAAATTTTCCCAAAAAAAATACTTAAGTAAATGTACTTCGTTTCTACTCACCTCTACAAAGCGGGAATATCTGATGCCAAGAATTAAATTCATATTCATTTATTTTTTTGTTTTTGGTGTAAAAGCATGAAAAATATGAAGATTTTAACAGGGTAGTAATCTGTACAGGGTCTGTTTAATCAAATGTGAATCATCCGGGTGCATGTTACTGTATTACAGCCTTAGTGAGATCTGGCTTTTGAGGTAGTGTTTTCTGCGACTGAAGGTCAAAACTCTTAATGCCATGCTGGAAATGTCAAAACAATTAAGGCCACAATAATAGTCTGCATTTTAGAGGTGTGTGTGTTTACCCGTGCATATGTGCATTTCAGTTGTTATCAAGAATAAAATTGTAGTTACAACAGGCTTTTATCATCGACAGTGGCCTGCACGTTAACTATGTTGTGACCGGTTATTATCCCAGAAACCTGATTTATAATGTTATATATAAATGAGCGTTTTTGCCTCTGACATTTGTGATCGCATCCGTGTACGTCAGTTCCCCATTATTGAGCTGAGAACAAAGTGCAAGGAGCACTTTAGAGGTGAAAGCCATTAAACAAGAGAGCGGAAAGGTGGTCTTGAATAGTCCCACCGCTCTACTGATTCTCCGTTGGTTGTGTTTTTTTTTCTTGATTAATTTCTTTCCATCAAGCATAAGCCTTCATTAACCTGGCAGCTTACTCAGTATTATATAAGACTTCCCATTGTTTTTGAAATAAGAGCCAAAGACAATGTGTTAAGGCTTGAGGGATCAATCGCTCTCTAGTAATCTGTGTACGGCACATTAGGGAAAGCGCGAGTATGGTGATGATGTGGTAAGAGTCATAGTTGTTTTAGTCCTGAATCGCCACTTGAGGCATTCACACTAAAAAAAAATTACCTCATAGCTAGTGTTTGAATTGGCTAGTGCAGTTCTTCTCTTGTAAAGTCCCAAGATAACTCTTAAAAAATGAATTCCCGGCATGTTAGGCTAAACACTTCCTGCTTCCAAGTAAGTTGTTGATAGTTCCTTGTAGGGAGTCTTGGCCTGATTCATCGCATATTTAAAGTGGTCCTGTTATGCTTTGTTACATTTTCTGCTTTCCTTACTTTGTAATGTTGCTGTTTGAACATGAAAAAGGTATGTAAAGTACTTACAAAGCTCAAAGTCCACTCCAAAGGGTGTTATTTTCCCTGAAACACCTTGTCTTGAGTTTTCTTCCTGGAATGTGCATGTCACAGTATCCCTCATTTAATGGTAGGGTAGGCAATTGCGGAGAGACTAGCAATAGCAAGTTAGCTTTGAAAGCATGAGATCCCACTCTCCCTTCAGAGCGCTACTGTCTGTCTACTTCTCTGCAGAGCCTTACGAATTGTGCTGATGACCTGTGATGTCTGTGCGAGCTGGGTGCGAGTTATGGAAATGCAAATGTTTTCTGCTGCATATGTTTTTTGTATTTGGACCGAATGCAATGATTGGATGAACAATATTTGGTACTGAGACTTCCACAGAAGATACATGTACATGTTTTAATATTTAGACCACTTCTATTGTTGATTGCTGCTATCAGGATGTGATTGAATATGCCCAAGGCATATTCAAAACAAGGGGGTGAGACCTGGTTGAGTTGCGTGACATTTCTGAAATGCGCTCGAAGTGGTTGACCAATAATAACACATTGATCCCACCAACCAATCAGAGCACATTACGCTTTTCAGAAGAAAGGGCTTCATAGAGACTCAAACTAAACAGAGCATTACTGACAGACTGAGAAGAGAGGTGCTGCAACAATGTAAAATATGTGAAAAAATGTTTTTTGAACATTCAAGCATGAAAACCTATTCTAGTAAGACTCCAAAAACAAAATTAAGACTTTGAAAAAGGTAGGTCAACTTTAACACTCATTCTTGGGACAAAACAGTCTACAAAATGGAGAAAATTGGTTCTCAAATGTATTATTGACAAATCTAGCATTCTCTTCAGTGAATGAATGTTTGCAGTGAGTATGCAGTGTGTATTTTTTTCCCTGCCCATGTTAACCGGTTAGAGGATTCACAGTGCACATAGATGCAGTCCGACAATGCGTATACAGCAGTGCAGCGTCGTTTCCGCACCGAGTCTATTTTTGCTGTGTTGCACACACTGATTTAAAGTGACAGCACCTTGATTTTTCGCATAAAAATAAACATGGATCGACACTAAAATGTAGTAATTTCACCATAAATGCACGCTGTGTTTCACAATCAACACATGGCTTTTTGCCCAGGGTAAAACTACACTACCTCACATTTAGATAAACAAGATGACACCTCTTCGTGGAGGTGGAAAAACAAGTTCTTTATGACCTGCATTTCTTGTATGAAGATTTAAATCCAAAAGAAAGGCATTCATTTTGTCATTTGTAAGTTTTAGTTTAAAATCTTTGTGATTTTAATAAGAAAAGTGTAGGTTTAAATGTTTTGCCACTTCCTTGAGCAACTTAATATATAAAAATAGAAGTAATGAATTGAATAATATATTGTTTAAATTTAGTGCGTTTAGACATGAATGCACCTATGAAATATTATACAACTATACTGTGTACAAAGAGAATCACAATGCTGAAAAAAGCTTTTTCAGTAACAAAATTTGTATTTGAAATAATACTGAATAATATATTGAATAAATGTGTTTGTGGTATACAACCACTAATCAGTTGTGCACTGCAAACGCATCATATGTGAAATCACATGAACATGTGCTGCTTCTGCACCGCATACGCATTGCAAACGGAGTATGTGTGAACCTGCGGTCTATTGCTTATGCTTAAGCTCAAGGACAACACACATCTGTCTGTAAAGAGGACGTACATGGGAATATCCTCAACTCAAGGTTATGTAACTCCCTCATTACTCACACAGCCGTCAGGGCCCCCATAGGGGACAAACACCTGTGTTGTTTTGTTTGGTTTGGTTTCTTTAAGAGATGCAATATTTATGTAATGCACTTCATTAACTGCTATCAAGCCTTTTGCACAGGTAACTCTGCAAAAATGCCACCGAAAGCAACAATTAGCTGCAATGCATCAGGAAACTCATGAGGCATCGTTAAATAGCTGTCTGATTGTAATCAAAACAACATAAAATGTTTGCGTAAGTGTACCCAAGATGCATTGCCCCACCTCCCAAGTGTAAACAGAAGTTAACGGATGCATTCACCTTTGCCTTGGATTTTTGATGTATGATCTAATTTAGCAAAAATGCATGTTGTTCTTATGAGGTGCTTTAGTCTGACTCAGCTCTGAACAGAGAGAAAGATGATGGCCTGATACCGCTGAACCACCAGCGTCGAGTGTCCCATCAAATAAAGACTTCCGAGGGTTTGATCCTGCAGAGTGAATGCTGCAAAGCTTTCTGTCTTTGATGTTCACACAAGTAGGAACATTTGCTGATCATTTTTTGGTTTAGCTTTAATGTAGCATTACATTAAAATTTTTACCCTTAGACCATAGATAGTTTATATAATTTTTTCACTGATATTTGATCTACTGTCTCTTTTTTTAAATGTTTACCAATTCTATTATATTGTTTCATTGCTAACATGAATGATTTTACTATTTTTTCAATCGTATATACCAAACAAATGTCAGCACTTAGCTTTCTCTGTCTAGTTTAAAACATTTCTGTTGACTTTTGCAATCTTTTAAACTAAGTCTCTTTCTTTTTGGGATTTGGAAATCTATAATTTTGCTCAAAAACAATTCATAAACTTATTCAAAAAGCAAGTAAATTGAAATAACCACAATCTATTAGTCTGTACCATAGTACTCCGTGTTCAATTACATCTGTGAACCCTGAATTTCAGGATTAAATAAATTGAAATGATAAATCTAATTGTCAAACTCTAATTATTCCGACACAGTGCTAAACCACCGTGCCATTGGTAATTATTCTGGATATGTGCTTATCTGTTCATTACAAAGGATTTCCATTTCGAGACGCACAATGGAGTCACTTCATAGCAGACGCTCGACCTAAATCGCTTCTTTTTGCGAGTCGTTCTTAAGAAAGATCCGTTGCAGATTTACATCAGATCTTCATTCAATTAGCACTTCGACAATAGAGGGAAAGCTTTTAATAATGCAGATAAATCTGAAGCTCCCTGGTTAGGAATCTGTCACCCAGAACTTTGGGTGTTGTGAATGTTAGGAAGTTCATGCACGTTAACAGACTTAATGGATGTGTGTGTCCATATCAAATAGCTCTGTCTTTGCAATCAGATCATTCTCCAATCGATTTGCTTCTGCTTGCAATTGCCCGTTTAATTAATGCTTCCCATTACTGTAATGTCTGTGGAAAATGAACATCTTAGAGCCCACTGTGGCTTTTGAATAGGCAGAGAGTGACAGTATGGTTGTGGTCAATAGGCTTGAATCACCCACAGTGGTGATGCAGTGTTGCCCTGATGGGTCTAATGGAAAACCCCAGGGGCTTGTCGACTCTGCTTGATGCAGTTAGGGAACAAGACCAGAACACTGACAAAGTGGATTAACACCACTGTCATGGTATTAAAGCAGCACAGCTAGAACAAGTGTTTTGCAAGTCTGCCCAAACAGGAAGTGTCCCCCTCCAGCACTATAAAGGACCCAATGGGACCTTAGCTTAACTACTTAGTCGTGTCCAGCGTTCAATATTTTGTGATTTTTATGCCTAGATAAATATGTTTAATAATCTGAAATGTTGAATAGTTTTGTTGGTAATAGATTTTAATAAGGGCTGTCAAATGTTTAAACATTTTAAATTAATTGAATGAAATGCAGAGTAATTCATTGCATAAAATGTTTATACTAAAACAATTATATATATATATATATATATATATACACACACACACACACATATATATATATATATATATATATATATATATATATATATATATATATATATGTATATGTGTGTGTGTGTGTGTGTGTGTGTGTGTGTGTATATATATATATATATATATATATATATATATATATATATAGTTAAGACTTGGGAATTTATTTCGGTCCCTCTGAGATTTCTCATGACAGTTATATAAAACACTGGGTCTGTTCTAGACTGCGTAGGCCGGGCGCTTAAGGCCGTGGACTCAGGCGAACTTGCTAGAGATGCATGTGATCTTCCAGACAGCACATTTTTGCTTTATTAGAGCTTCTTCTGTAGCAGTTTTAGCTGTGTCACTAAATTGCGGCAAATATTTTTTTGGCATATTAATAGTAAGAATGGGTCACTATTCAGTAATCAAGTAGCCGTTTAGTGAAATTTAGTATTAAAGCTTTTTTTTTTTTTTTTTTGATATGTCTAGCAGTTGTGCTTTTATTAACACGTGGACCACATACTGTGCTTTAGCTGTTGGGCAGTTTGAACAGTAAAACCCTCTTAGAAAAGTAAAAATCTTAAAATTCATTCCCTTTAAAGCACCACTGCTACAACTATAATAAAAGGCATTCAATCTGGGTCAGGTGAACCTGAAACCAGTTAAATTATTATACAGAGTTGATTAGTTTGCATTTTCTAATCCCTAATTAATAGACATTTTGGAAAACCATCTGGTAGCTTCAAAAGTCTTTTTATAAAAAAAAAAAATTCGTGTTCATTTTAATTATCGTTTCTCACTATGCTTGTAGCAGATGTTTTCAATTTTTTGAACATTTCAGCTCAACGATATCTTCACTTCTGTTTCACTCTGTATCTTAACTCGGTTACCAAATTCCTCCGGTCCATATTCTGCGGTCCTGGTCTCACACACCCCCTCATTCTTTCACACAGTCTTTTCTTCAATCTCTCTTTCCCACTCCTCCACTCTAGCAATTGTCCTCCACTCTCCAAATCTTGCCATATTCCTTGCTTCTCACTCTCTTTGCATCTATTCACTCTTTACATCTCTAGCTATCTCCTTTCATTAAACCTGACTCTGAGCTTGTATGAGAATGTGTCTCTGTGAGGTTGTGTATGAGCGCTTTTATGAATTCAAGTGTAAATGTTCTGTGTCGCCATGCCCAGTAGGTCTTGCAGGGCCAATGACTGAAGCGAACAGTAAGCTGGCAACTTCCCCGTATCCATTATTGCAACTGTGGCCACAGAGCTTAGAGCTCAATGGTCACGACTTTAATTGGGTTCAGCTACATCAGGACAAGTCATTCTTTTTGAGAGAAAATGCAGAATTCACTGTTACTTAGTAACTCAACTTTTGGGTTT
The DNA here is from genome assembly GCA_037950665.1 of Hypophthalmichthys nobilis. Lineage (NCBI taxonomy): Eukaryota > Metazoa > Chordata > Actinopteri > Cypriniformes > Xenocyprididae > Hypophthalmichthys > Hypophthalmichthys nobilis. Next base: position 9,266,273 of record CM075489.1, on the reverse strand, counting down.
ATTAAAAGTGTGGATTTATCAGTTTTTGTTATGGATTTTGGAGTTGATAAAACTTGACATGTCAGTGACTGTTTAAATGTTCTGATTTTTATCAATTTGAATTAATTTAAATTTAAATGCAGGCTAAAATTCTATTACTACATATTTGTTCTATTTGTACAACTACATATTAACTTGACTACTATGATTAGTGTCCACCAGACCCTGATTAGAGATGTTTTAAGCTATTTGCATATGTCATGTTCAGAGCAACAACAAAAAAACTGTTTAATTTAGGGCTCTTGACTTTTGATAGATAACCTGATAAAGCCATTTTAATTGGTATGCTATCTTCAAAACGCAATTTTCATTGTATGAGACACCTTAAAAAACAGCAACACAGTCACAGAGATATTCAACCAATAAACTTTCATTGCACAACATTATTCATTGTTTTTAAAATGCTCACTGTGATGTTGCATAGGGGAAAAAATCAAGATATGCAACGTCACAGTGAGCATTTGAAAAGAAAAATCTAATCTAATTGATTAGATCATTATGACAGTTAGTCCAGATAACTCAATCATCCTGCACATCACTAACCTTAAACCCAACTGGACAAAATATCCATTTAAACGCACATCATATTCAAAACATAATAACGGTGCATGCAGCAAGCTTCAATTTGCATCACGATTACTATAGCAGCAAGAAACTGTCAGTGCTTTGTGTGTCAAAAAAAGCAATGTTTATATGTTCATTTAGATTGAGTTATCAATTGGATTGTTATGTAATTTAGCAAATCTCTAGAAAATCCCATTGGCTTTGGAAGCGATTTCCACACAATGAGGGTTCAATATTTGCCCTGACCACATTTATTTCGGCCATTTAAAGAGGCTTAATAATCCTGCAATAATAATCTTCACATTGACACATCTTAGCAGGCAGCATAGCGGTCCCATTGGGTTGTTGAAAGTAATGCTTGTTTGTGCCTTATATGTATCTCAAATGTCCTTTTGGCTGTCAGTGTGTTAGAAATTATATGTGCGATTTGCTAAAGTTTGTTGCAGATATATGTATCTCGAGTATAAAGTGCCTGAATGATATCAGCAAAGTTATTCTGGTCTGAGCACAGCACACTCTCCTGGGGGGTTTCATGATGTTAAGTACTGAGAGTTTGAGTCTGCCTGTGTGCACCCATGGATTTATTCCTGAATAAGTGCATATGAATGCAGTCCGACACTGCAGCAGTCCTGTGCGTTGAGGGAAATCCTCTATGGCTCATATTACCTCACATAATGAACAATTCAGCCAGAATAAACGGGCCAGCATCCAAATATCAAACCCATGGATTTTAGTCAAAGTGTTTCTTTTTACAGTATTTCAATGAAAAACAGGAAAAACATCAATAAAGATGGACACACTTGAGAAAATGCACAACAGTGTTTCACAGGTAATAAAAAAGCCACCTGTGGATTAAGTGCTTTTATTCTGACTATATTTCAATGTTCCATCTGTATCTCTTAAGCTTCTGTTTTAGCTCTGAAATATTCCTTTTTTTGTGCCTCTTCATGGGGTTGGATATCAGAATCAATGAAAGAAAGGTTTGATCTCTCCTTTTGAGCTTTGTAATGTTTGATTAAGGCTTCAATTCATCTCTTTTTTTCTATACAGCATTCAGTGTTGTAAAAGCAAGAATTCAAGGATATGTTGTCAAAACCATAACTGCATTCAACATGAAATCATAATTTAGCCTATTTATTTTCTTTATACATGTTCTCAGTCATATTGTGAGTAATTTATTAGTGCATGTTATTCCAAAAAATAGTGCATGTTATTCTTCATCGTCTGGCATCAAAATGTAATAATTGCCTCCGCTTATGAAACGACTTTGCTTTTCTCTAAAAAACACATTGCAAATCTGCAGTGAAATCTGACAACAGTTATTTAAATACATCAAGCTTCTTTAGTGAAATATAGCCTGGTGTGAGACCCAATTTTTATGATTCAATTAATTCCTAATGGATAACACACTCAAATTTGTCACATTACGAAAGTACAAATGGCTTAAGAATAACATTGGCTAATAGCATGTTGCTATATATATAACATTATGACCACTGACAGGTGGAGTGAATAACACAGATTATCTCTTCATCACGGCACCTGTTAGTGAGTGGGAAATATTAGGCAGCAAGTGAACATTTTGTCCTCAAAGTTGATGTGTTAGAAGTAGGAAAAATGGGCAAGCGTAAGGATTTGAATGAGTTTGACAAGGGCCAAATTGTGATGGCTAGACGACTGGGTCAGAGCATCTCCAAAACTGAGGGGTGTGGGGTGTTCCCGGTCTGCAGTGGTCAGTATCTATCAAAAGTGGTCCAAGGAAGGAACAGTGGTGAACCGGCGACAGGGTCATGGGCGGCCAAAGCTCATTGATGCACATGGGGAGCGAAGGCTGGCCCGTGTGGTCCGATCCAACAGATGGACTACTGTAGCTCAAATTGCTCAAGAAGTTAATTGTCGTTCTTATAAAAAGATGTCAGAATACACAGTGCATCATAGTTTGTTGCGTATGGAGCTGCATAGCCGCAGACCAGTCAGGGTGCCCGTGCTGACCCCTGTCCACCACCGAAAGCACCAACAGTGGGCACGTGAGCATCAGAACTGGACCATGGAGCAATGAAAGAAGGTGGCCTGGTCTGATGAATCACGTTTTCTTTTACATCACACGGATGGCCGGGTGCGTGTGCGTCGCTTACCTGGGGAACACATGGTACCAGGATGCACTATGGGAAGAAGGCAAGCCAGCGGAGGCAGTGTGATGCTTTGGGCAATGTTGTGCTGGGAAACCTTGGGTCCTTCCATCCATGTGGATGTTACTTTGACACGTACCACCTTCCTAAGCATTGTTGCAGACCATGTACACCCTTTAATGGAAACAGTATCCCCTAGTGGCTGTGGCCTCTTTCAGCAGGATAATGCATCCTGCCACAAAGCAAAAATGGAGGAGCACAACAATGAGTTTGAGGTGTTGACTTGGCCTCCAAATTCCCCCGATCTCAATCCAATCGAGCATCTGTACAATGTGCTGAACAAACAAGTCTGATCCATGGAGGCCCCACCTCAGAACTTACAGGACTTAAAGGATCTGCTGCTAACATCTTGGTCCCAGATACCACAGTACACCTTCAGGGGTCTACTGGAGTCCATGCTTCGACATGTCAGGGCTGTTTTGGCAGCAAAAGGGGGACCAACACAATATTTGGAAGGTGGTCATAATGTTATGCCTGATTGGTATATATTAGGGGTGTAACGGTACACAGAAGTCATGGTTCGGTACATACCTCAGTTTTGGGGTCACAGTTCGGTACGATTTCGATACAATAGGAAAAAGTTTAGGGTCCAATTCTCACTATTAACTAATATATATATATATATATATATATATATATATGTATAGATTGCTCTTAACATGTAAAGAATTAATAACTGAATATATACTATCATTCTCTGTTTATGTTCATTTAACAGCTTATTGTATCCGTGCAACACTTTTTGGTACTAAATCATCTGTACCAAATTGAATCTGTGTCTGTACTGTAGCATTTAGCTACTGGGAATGTGTGATTTTAGCATATTTCGGCTGAGTCATAAAGAAGTGTTTTCACAGCATGAGACCACAGAGCTGTCTGTCCACCGGTGAAATTCGCTGTCTGGAAGGTGTTTTGAAAATTAAGGTCAAAGCCAATGGCTAAAATTAGCGTAAAAAAAGCTTTGTTTTGTTCAGACACGTGAGTCAGGGGTCTTGTGGATATTTCCAGCAGCCAGTGTGCCATTCCCAAGAGAGCCTCTGCTTTTAAGCTCTGACTCATCAGAAAGATAGCAGGGTAAAAACGGGTATTTTGAGAGCTCTCGTTGCATTTATACGTTCATTTGGGTAGTGTGTTAAAAGCCGCATGGTGATTTTGAAGACAACAATATATCCCTACGGTAGAATAATGCTGCAAGATATTTATCCATATCCACAATGTGTCCATAAAATGCAGCTGGTGACTCATTCTCCAGTGTTCTTCAATTTGATAAAGTTTTCAGGCATTTACATGGTCTGCATCTCACTCTATATCACATGTTTTGGTCATTTCCATATTAGCGGTCATCACTGAAATTTCTAGATGTGTGTATGCGTGTAGGCGCTAAGAAATCTTTTCTGTCAGAATCCATCTGGTCAATTCAGCCTCCCTCTCGCGTACCAAATCAATAAACAAGGGGTGTGAAAAAGTTTAAAGGAACACAAGGGAACTAGCTAGCCTCCACAAATAGTGTCTTCAAAGAACAATGATTTTTTTCTTGGCTTGCTATAGGTTACAATCCCCTCCTCTCAAAATAGCCCAGAGGAAGTTCCGCCACCTGCCTGGAAGAGTGGGTGAAACCATCAGCGACCCAAACCCTTATTTCCTTCCGCTATTCTCGCCCCCAACCTGAGCAGCAGCAGCAGTCAGACCCTCTGCGGCTCGCATTGCAGCACTTATACGGCGCTCGGGTTACCAGGCAACAACGCTCGCTGCTGAAGTGCAAGGGAGTGAATGAGGACCTCCAGAAGCCTTGTAGAAAAGCCCAAAGCTGGGAAAGTGCTAGAAGTGTGATTACAAAACAGTTGGTGTTTGTCGTTCACGGTTATTACTTGTAACTTCTTCTCATATTCTGAGTGCCTGTGACCTACATCAGCGGCAGCGGCTCTTGCATACCTGAAGATTGTGATGGTTTTGTGGCTGTTTGTGACGAAGATTTATAGTTTTCAGCAGGAAGTGCAGCAGCTCCTCTTATAATGCCAGATACTGTATATTGCTCATCTGTCTGTCATGGGTGTGTATTCTGAGTCTGAATCACTCGTTATGGAAATATTATGGTTTTTTTATCGGTTATGAATCATTTCAAGCTTCTGTTTTTGAAATGAAAGTCATAAGCATATAGTTGAAATCATAAAGTATCTCTTATACTGTATTCGACCAAGGGCTGTGGCAAATGTTATTAAATGATTAAAAGTTTTAAATGTATTTATACACAGCTTTCTGCAATACTTGATCCTGACAGAGTTATATATATATATATATATATTTTTTTTTTTTTCCAAGTTGTATTTACAATACAAGTTAGTTTTCTAGTTTTACATTTATAATAATTTTAGGGCTTCCAAATTGAATGCACTAACTGGTATCATTTAAAAACGTTTAATGGTTTTACATTTCTCAGCATGCACGCTACCGTTCAAAAGTCTGGGGTCAGTAATTGTTTTATTATTATTAATTAAGACTCTTATTCAGTAAGGATGCATTAAATTAGTCAAAAGTGGCAATAAATATATTTAAAATAGATGCAGTTTTTTTTCTGTTTGTCAAATGATCTTGGAGAAAAATGTTTCACTATTTCTGCAAAAATTTGAAGCAACGCAACTGTTTTCAACATTGATTCATTGATTAAACAATTCAGTTTTGCCATCAAAAGAATAAATTACATTTTAAAATATATTACAGTAGAAAATTCTAGAAAAATAATTGCTGCTGAAAATTATGCTTTTCCATGACAAGAATTAATTGCATTTTAAAATTTTGACCATGATGATATTTTTAAAAAACATAATAAAAAATTACTGACCCTAAACTTTCATCCATATACCATGTATCTAAAAATGTTATTTTATTTTATTTTATTTTACTTTATTTTATTTTATTTATCTCAGTATCCACGTTTCCATTACAGATTTGTGCAAAACTTTTGCAATATTTTCTAAATACTATTGCGAAATGACGGCGTTTCCAAACATCTTTCTTTTTTTTCTCTCGCCATAAGTCACAGGTTTGCGTATATCCCAGCCACTGCACTAGCCATTATTTTTAATCAAAGGAGACGTAGGCATGTTATCCAAGCATTTATGGCAAGGAAAGCCCCTTATACTTGGGAGCGGCCACGTATGAGGTGTTTCTGGATGTTTGTCCCTCCTATCTGCTTCGAGGTCTTGATAAATTCAAATTGTGGCATTTTTTTGTTGTTTAGAATCCAGTAGTCCCATAATACTTTTGACTTTTATGAGTTTAATGAAGAACTCTCGCCTCTGTCCAAACATACTGTGCCCTCTTTAAAGAATGATCGACTTTTACATACAACAGGTGACCTGTAAATGCGAAAAAACTGTTTCCATTGCAGTTTTGCGAAATATTCCTTTTTTGAATTGCCTGAAAAAATACCTCATGCGATTGTAAAAACTTTTTTGCAATATATGGGATTTTTTGCGAAATTGACATGTTTCCATTGGGCGTATTTTCAATTCACAATTTCAGTTTGTGCAATTTAATTGGAAACGCAGCTAGTGTTTCAGTTGTAACTATTGTGGTACTATAGTACTTTGAAATATGGAATGGTACTTCAGAGAATAGTATTAATGAAAGATGCCTTTAAAACATGGTAAAACTGATATTTTTATTGTGCAGGGAGACCTTTTTTTATTTATTTATTTATTTATTTTTTTACATTTTAGCTATTTCACCTAGCAGCTCATCTCAAACAATGTCATATTTCAGCTGGAATCTCACTCTTTTCCTCACAAAGCACCTTTCACATTCTCACTGCATAACTTTGCTCTTCGTATTCATGAGAAATAGCACTGAAATGTGAAGGGAAAGAAATGAAAGTGAATGCAGTATATCTACTGTTGTAAAGGACATCCCCCACATTTACTTATGAATAAATCTGCAGAATCTTACTCCCCATTGAAACCGCATGAAAGAGTGTTTACACAGACTTTTGATGTCAGTTTTTGTCTTGAGTCTTAGTAATGTCCAGCCTCAGACTCTTACCAAAGAGGTTTTTTATATTCAGGACTTAATGGCACTCTAAAGTCATCATGAGAACATCAAATATGAATGTGTATTACCGTGTCTGCAGTTTTAGAGTGGACAGCAACCTTTATTTTATCACCAGATGTTCTATTCATATTCTAATTCTGTCTGAATCAGAGGCTCATGAATAGTCATCGTTCTTGGTTTTAAGTTGCATGTGAAATGGTAGACAGTGAGAAGAGTAGTTTTTCGGTATAAGTGGCTGCTCTGTTACCCAGAGTGGTTGTGGGACAGCTGAGAGTGACATTGAGTGGCACCATCTCTTGGCCTTTCAGTCTTATTCCAGCTGAATCATTGACCCAACTGTCCCCTCTCCCCTCATGAGTCAGCGAGCCCTGTCTCTGTCCACTCAGCAGTCTGCCAATCAAATCACTTTATTTTTACCCAACACAACTCTTTCTTAAGACTTTGTTAAAAGAGTCATATCATGAGGAATAAAATTTTCCTTGATTTTATAAGAGTCAAACATTGTAACTTTAATAACTCAACATGAACATTTCCAAATTCACAAGTTTTTTTTATATTTATTTATTTGAATGAGTTTATGCATATATAATGCACACAAATATTTTATTTTATTTTATTTTATTTATAAAAATATTTTTTTATTTCATGTTTTTTTTTTTTTTTTTGGTGTAAACCACTTTAGAAACATTATAAAGTAGATTTAAAAAATAGTGATAAAGAATAAATGATATGATAAAGAAATTATAATGCATAATATAACCCCTTTATTGGCATAGTTTGTGTTTTGATAATACAAAAAAGAGTGGCACAAAGCATTGTTTACTCTAGCACCTGTCAAAACCGAGAATAACACGTCAGATGTCTTGTTCGCTAGCTCCGGTGTAAATAAAAAATACATGAACAATGATTTTCCCTTTATTCTGGTAAACAATAAATTCTCATAGCAATAAATCAAAGTATTATGGGTATACCAGAGTGAGACAACAGCCTCAGCCTGTTATTTATCTGAAGGTTAGAGAAAGAGGTTTCGTACTGTATATTTATGTTGATCACAGTGTTATTTGTGCTATTATATTTCATAATAGGCTGCATTTTACGCTACACACATAATCTTGAGGTATAAGTCATATATGCCAAAGATAGCATCAGTTTTATCAAGCACAGAACAGATTGTTACAGGTTTCAGCCAAATGTGTTGTGCATGAGTTAAATGGGAAATTATGCTCTAATGTGATCTTATATCATCACCAGATGTAATAGCTCTGTTCTAAAACATAGAGAGCTGCCTTGCTGTCTACTGTCTAAAAAGAGAACTTCCTTCTAAGGCAGCATCCCAACTGCCATAGAACCTCATAAGTGGCTGATTTAGAACACCCTACTATTAGGAAGTACAAATGTTTTCATCATTGATAGTAATAAGAAATGTTTCTTAAGCAGCAAATCAGCATATTAGAATGATTTCTAAAGGATCATGTGCCACTGAAGACTGCTAATGGCTAATGGCTGCTGAAAATCACAGGAATCAATTACATTTTTAAATATATTAAAATAGGAAACAAATTGTAATAATATTTCACAATGTTGCTGTATTTTTGAACAAAAATAATACAGCCTTGGTGAGCATGAGAGACTTCTTTCAAAAACAGTGCATATTTATAGTTGCTATTTCCTTTTAATCCATCCACCATCTTGGATTAGGATTTTAATGAGGTTCAGTGTGTAAATTTTAGTGACATCTAGCGGTAAGGTTGCAAATTGCAACCAATGGCTCAGCCCACCGCTCACCCCTCCCTTTCGAAGCACATAGAGAAGCTACGTTGGCCGACACAAGACAAAGATGTCATCTACTGAGACAGCAGAGAGTAGCCAGTCAAGCAAACGTGCTCTGTAGAGCAGTTTGTCCGTTTAGGGCTACTGTAGAAATATGACGGCACAAAATGGCGACTTTGATGTAAGGAGACCCGCGGTGTATGTAGATAGAAATGGCTCATTCTAAGGTAATAAAAACATAACGGTTCATTATGTAAGGTCTTTATACACCACTGAAAACATAAGCCGCGTTTCCACCGAAATTACCTGGAACAATTTGTTGGCGGAAACACCCTGCGGTGGAAACGCGGCTATATTATGTATTATATTGCATTTCTGTCAATAGATCCTCCTAAATATTACACACTGGACCTTTAAAGGGATAGTTCACCCAAAAATGTAATCAAAAATTTTGTAATCACTTACCTTGAAGTTGTTCCAAACCTGTATGAGTTTATTTCTTCTGTTGAACACAAAAGAACATATTTGAAAGAATGTTGGTAATCAAACAATCCTTGACTTCTATAGTAGGAAATAAAAATACTATGGAAGTCAATGGCAACCATCAACTGCCTGGTTACCAACATTATTTAAAATATCTTCTTTTGTGTTCAACAGAAGAAAGAAATGCATACAGATTTGGAACAACATGAGGTTGAGTAAATGATGACAGAATTTTCATTTTTGAAAATTTCACATCTATACCTTTAAATTTGGTCCATAAATGTAGCCTAGTAGGTCTACTTTTTTACCATAATAATGTCTAGGCTCACTGGGTTTTGGAACAGGGCTTGACGTTTACATTTCTAAACCACAGAGCAATGTTTTCTTAGACACAGAGCAATGAGCTTATGAACTTGCATATGTAAATGATAGAACCATCTTTGGGCAATTAGTCTCTTTTATGATTAATCTGAGTTTTCATGTGTACCCAAGTGGGAAAAATCCAAAATTCCATTTTGTTAGGTATGAGAGAAATATTTCCTTATAACCACAGGCCCAGTGTCTTAACTTCCATAATGAACAGCACATCCCAGTCGATCATATTTCCCCATATTTATTCTCCTCATTAGTTTTGGCAACGTCTTGATATTTCTTGGGCTCAACTGTAGCTCATTCCAGTGCCTCTGGCCTCCACAGAATCCCTCCATGGCCTATGAGTGACAGACAGCTATTGTGTTTTCCTGTATTGCTCTGTCAGGCTATAGACGAGAATAGAGGTAGTGCAGGGACTCTGAGACTAGCTATAATGGAGGGTGACGAGGGTGGAAAATGAGCGGAAACATTAAGACGAGCTTGAGCTATAGACTCTGGCTGTGAAGAAAACTACAATCATAAACTGTATCCATAATTTTAATAACCCACTGGTTTCACTGTGTTTACTGTTGGAACTCACTGAGTCAAAGTTCTTACCTTGTCAGTGTGGCAATACAAAAACACTCAGACAAAATTAGATTAATTTATGCCACAGCAGTAAACAAGGTGCACTTTCTGCCAGATACATTTGCATTTCTATGAGGATTTGGGGAGTAATTCAAAGCCTAAAAGTTTTTAGTTATGGAGTAAATTGCACCTGTTATGTTTACAGTCAGTGTTTGGGGTTGACAATCCAATATACAATGCGCCGATATTAAAATTCTGGCTAATACGATAAGCCGATTTCCATATTATGACATAACCAGTAAATCAACAATAACAAAATGTTATTCTGTTTTGTCTAAATAAATTTAAAAATATATAGAAATAAATAAAAATAGGTATTAATTCTGGTCGATACCAATAATCTGATACAGTATTTTCATATTATGATTTATAACTGATAAATAGCTGAAAATTATGTACTATTTTGTCTAAAAAAGTATTAAAATATAACACTAAAAGCAGTTATTTTAAATGCTACAAATGCATTTAAGCATCACAATATTATAATGTACAGTATATGAAAACATTTAAAAGCAGTGCATAAGTAAATATCCAATATCGATCCATACCGATAAATTGGCCAGTAACTGACATGGTACTGATATATTGTGCATTCCTAAATGCAATTTTATTTTGCACTGTAAAACAGGCCTGATTACTGACACTGTTACTGTGTGAATGTAGCCACCTTCACAAGCAGAATGAGGGTCACTTAGCAGGATAGTCGTATCTTTTCCCCCCTGGCCTGGCATTTTCCTAGTTCTTCTTGTGTTCTTGACCCAAATCAGTCATATTGCATGGTAAACATTCCCGTCAGTGCTTTCCTGGCTCCCTGGGTTGTATCTGCAGGCATAAAGCAGGAAAAGTGCTGCTTGTTTTCTCACCGACATAATTACGGTCACCACAAAATGAGACCACATATGCACCAGGCTGTTTACATCACTCAGAAGAACGCAGGATGCAGGGGTCCGAGCCCAGAGGCTCTGGGTCACGGCCAGATTCTGATCGGTAAGGTTAAGAATTGATGAAGATCGCCCCTTAAGTGCCAGACAGAACCGGAGGCTAGCAGCAGAGGAGCGTCTGTGTCCCTCCAGTGTGGTCTGCTGGGTTTGTTTCGTAATCAGTTTTAAAATTCTGCCTGGTATCTCTGATTTGTCAGTCCTGGAGAAAGTGGGCCACTGTCTCCCACAGCCTCTGCTGGAGCTGTCACTGCTACAGCAGTGAGCATCAAACTATCAAAGCGCAGTGAGGCTAAAATGTCCTCCAAAGTTGGAGAGTGACATTTGTGGACATTCGGATGATAGGTGATGTATTAATGTTCTGCAGTTACGGGTGTTTGATATGAAAGCTTTCCGGTTTTGACAACCAGTTGACAACAAATAAAGCCCTAAAAAAATTTTTGTGCATGCACTGTGAGCTTCTTGATTAAACTTGAAACAAATACTAGATACACATAAATTTGGTAATGGTAAATTGGAAAGTTTTTTGTGCACACACTGTAAAACAGAACAGTGAAATTAATTAAATTAAATGTTTGTTTCACTCAAATAATAATAAAAGTTTATTGTACTTAAAGTCCCCCTGAAATCAAAATAGAAGTTTTTTAGCTTTTTGTATGAATATGTTAGCCTTAAGGTTATGAATAAGCTGGTGTGTTCCAAAACAATGACAAAATTCGCATTTAGGAGATATAAGCATTCAAAACTTAGTCTCTCACTTCCGCTAAAATGGATCACAGATTTTCATGACATCACGTGCACTTCAGCTTCTCATCACATCTTCTGTCCAATCAAATGCACTCTAGAATCTGAAGTCCCACCCCTCCGACACTATAAACAGAAGCTGAAGCTGTGGCTGAAATCAGTCATTTGTTCACAAATTTACTAGTTTCTGTATGGTGAATGGTGCACTATATAGAGGATAGGGAACGATTCAGACAGTGTAAATATGCTTTCCATTGACGCGAATGAAGTCCGTTATCGCGTTAGTGTCACGTGAACCACCGCAGCGCGAGCAAAATCTGCTCAGGTCCAGAGACACGATAGCACAGAGCGAATCATATGTGCGAGTCGGCTTAGACCACAAAATGTATCTGAATTCAGCACAGAATGCTATATTTTAAAGCAATATAGATGAGATTAGGAAGGCAAATGGTTAGGAAGCAGAATTACTTCATCACATTGAATAATGCTGCGCGTTCCAAGACACTTCAGTGCGCTTTTAATAAAAAAAGTTGTGTGAACTCAAAATTTCATTGTAGTAAGCTAAACTTAATATGATTAAGTTGAGTTGCAGCAATTTCTAATTCCCAGCATGTTTTGCGTCAGACTGTTTAAATAAATGTTGAAATGAAGTGTTATTTTGTGTTTTTGCACAAGATTAACATAGGGAGACATAATTTGGTGTTTAATGTTGTGTTATGTTTCATTTACAAGGGGTTCTGTTATGTCAGTTTTGTAGGGTTACTATCGTGGTGAAGAGTAGAGCCTGTGGTTAGGTTGAGGATGGGCTGCAAAACTTTTAAGACCACATATACTACAAATGTTGTTTGATTATATACATGCAATATAATGACAGTCTCTTTGATAGTTATAATAGCATGTGTTATTTGCTATCTAACATTTAACCATGATCTGAATGTGATGTTTATGTAAATGAACTGTATGTAATTAACATTATGATGAGTTGTGCGAGGCTGAGAACTGTGGGAGTGAAGGGATGTCGGCGATGTGATTGTTAATAAAAGACACCTGCGCACGACACTGGCCTTGCTCCGCTTCCACGGCTCTCGGCCTCGCCCCACCTGTCACAAAAATTTTAAGTTCTACTAACTTAAAAAAATAAGGTAGTTTACTTAAAGTTTTGAAGTAATATGTTTCCTCAAATGTTTAGAGTATTCTGAACTTATTGAGTTTTACAGGTCATAGAAATTTAGACATGTCAGAACATCTAAAGATAGTTTCCTCTTTTTTTCCCTCCATCTCTGTATTTTATTTTGTCTTGTACCTCCTCCTTTTTCCTCTCTCACACTCACTTATTCCTATCAAATGGAGTAGAGTAGGTCGACCTGTCAAACGAGCTCAACCCCCTGCAATAATTAAACCGAGTGTTGCTTGCCTGTGGCAGAACTTGCCGGAACCCGCTTGGATGGTGGAAAACCGAGAGGGAAATGAATGTGCAGTGGCATAGAGGAAATAGACCGAATGAAGGAGCGTTTCAGATGGGGAAACACACTCGGCTCAGTTGAACTAACTGTACATTCACCTCCCTTCAACTCTGAATGTTCCTCTGCTGTTAGAAGTGTCTGAATGTTCTGTAATCTGTCGTCTTCTCCGTTTCCAAAGAAAGAAAGGAAATAATCCATGCTGATGTCTGGATTAGAGTCTAATTTTGGTTTATAATGAAGATGTTTAACTATCAAGTCATGTCTTTTCATATATGAATCTTAATTTAGCACTGCTTTCATCTCATAAGCAGCAGGGAACAAACCAAACAAAGAAAGAAAATGCAATTTTCAAGTGAAGACTTTTAATCTCCCTTTTCTATACTTGAAAATGCATTGTGTTTTTTTTGATTTCGTGTAAATGTATCTTTAGGATCGTTCCACCCCAAAGGTATGTTTCGGTTTGACTTTCTCTAAACTGTCGACTAGGGCATGATGAAACCTGTGACTGTGACATCCTATCTAGGAGCCAGTGACTTCAAGGACATTTTTGCTGCCAGACAAATTGGAGTAAATGTCAGCTGAGAAACAGTAATTGCTGCCTAAAGGTTAGGCTAATTTCCACATGTTCAGGCATGTTTTATGGTATTTTCAGACGCTTTTGGACCACACCTATGCATTTATTCCATGTCATATGTGTGGGATTAAAGTAAAAGCCCTGTTGTGTCGTAAAGGTTTGTTATGTAATGTTATGGTTCATTTCCTAATTGTAGAACAGCAAGACCGTGAGAAAGTCAACAAAGCAGCATTCCAGTCCTTACACCTACTGGTACCCTTTTTTAAATTTCAAATGAAAATATTCAGTTTTGTTAAATATTTGGTACAATTAATTAAAAAAAAAAAAACTTTTACAGAAAGTAAAAATAGTATTTAAAAAAATAAAAAATAAACACATGAAATGAAGAATTAAATTTGTAGCCTCATAAAAGCTCTTATTTTACATGAGTGGGGCCGCCTCATGGAGGCTACCATTTTGAGATCACATGACCAACTAAACTTGAATCACTTTATCTGCATAATCCCTCTATTACTGGACACCTTCGCTTGTAAAATAGTCTATTCTTACGGAAGATGGTGTATTTCTACAATGACATAAGTAACTGACTATTGCTTTTGCATAATGCTACATCCACACCATTAGTTGTCGGTATTAGTTCAAGGCGACTGTTGTATCAACCGGCGCAAAAAACGTGTGAAATTATGAGTGCGCCTTTAAAATGTGTGCTTAAAATGCGTTGTTTTTAAAAGTCAGTAGGTGTACAGTCTGAGTACATAATACTGTACATTTTACAGTGAACAAGCTTCACAACCATTAAACATGTCTATATACTGTATCAATGTGTGTAGTATGAATTAAATTATCATGTGACTTATGGCATCAGTTGCATCGGTTCTTTGCCATTTAAAACTCCCCTCTCGTGCCTCATGGGATAGTAAAATGTCCATCAGATGCACACTTCTGAATTTTTAAGGAAATAGTAAGTCATCCCGGTACTTTTCGCCTCCTGTTTTATGAATACTATGAATTCGGACTTAATAATAGTTTCATAAACTGTTTTCTGCCTACTATATAGTATGGAAGTAGGCATATTGGGATGCAGGGAATGTGTTGTTTTAATATGCTACTTAGCAGTGCTAACTGTTCCTCAGACACTTGACATATCTGTCTGTGTGTTTCTATTTTAAGTCTGTAGGTGGAATGTGTATATGTTTTCTCATTGACTGCATACATTAACCCTCAGTATGAGTAGATGACTGTGTGTGTGTGTGTGTGTGTGTTAGCTTCATACAGCCGATTTTTGAAGACGAGTGGGCTCTAAATGTGAATATAACTCAGTTTTTTTTGGCCTCACATTTGTAGCTGTTCTTCCGTGTTCTGCGGACATATGGCTACCATCTGCTTGGGTCTGGACGCATCAAGGTACGCATGCTGGGCCCCAAGCAGGGGCCTCTGGGTCATGTTAACCCCTAAGATGGACCATCTCACCAGCAGGATGAACAGAATCTCAATTTAAACACGGAATATCTTGTGTAGTAAAATACCTCAGCTGGTTTGAGTATGTTGCAGCCTTTTGGTAATCCTTGTTCTAGTTAGTTTAATCTAGACAGCTTCAGTTTCACATGAAATATACATTTGAAGTTTGTTTTGGTCTGGTCAGGATTGAGAAATATTAAGAATTTTATCAAAAGCACAGGAGAAAGCAGACTAGCTTTTGTGAAAGACATAAAAGCTTGTTTTATCATTTTTCTCCCATGTCTTTTTCATCTCACGCAACTCTCTGTCACTTTTTTTTACTGTCTCATTCCCCTCATCTTCCATCTCTGTTCTTCCTTCTGTCCCTGTAAAGCAGATAAGAAGCATGTGAAGTTGGGGTTTCGAATAGGTCACTGAATCTGGCTTCGCCATTGGCTTTGAAATTTCTGCTTCCTCCCAACAGTGACTGACTGACGCTGAGGCCTGCGGGCCAAAGAGCATTTACGTCATGACCCCAAACGGACCACATTTTACATGCACTTTGCTGCTTGTTGCCCACTCAGTGTTAATTAACTGGACAATCTTACATCAGCACAAAACATCTGTTCCTACAAGCCTCCTCGAACATATATTTGCCACATTATTTGCCACAGTATATATACACAATATGCTAAAGTCTTAGGCCACCACCAGCTATTTTGTTTTAACAATGTTTTAATGACCATCCATATTTATTTGTTGGTCTATATGACACATGTATTTTTATGATACATTTCAGAGTGTGAGGTGCTGTTATTTATATAACCTACATTTAGTGAGAAAATTAAGTTATTTAATTGCTTTCAACAAGTGGTTTGATCAGTGTTGGCAAGTTGATTTTTTTTTTCTCTCTGTGGGTTGATTTCCCCCCAGAGACCTGGCAACCCTGCTTTGGATGTAGTGGGTCACTGAGGGCTAAATACCACTCGGGTGTTATTGTACACATGTAGTATGTTAAAAATCACTAGATGTGAACCATGATCCATGTAGGGGGACAAAAGGCCCTGAAGATATGAGTATTTCATTTATTTATTGATTGGTTGGTTTTGACTCCATGGGCTCTGCCATGATGAGTCAGTCCAGGCTCAGGGAGCACAGATGGAGAGCAGAAGCGTGCTGCAAAGCAGCATGGGACGTTCTTTTGATCCCATTATATGATGTGAACAGTGTTAATTATTTGGAGAGTGCCGGTATGTCGGGGTTATTTGTAACATTTGTGATAACATAATCTTTGCTGCTGACTGAAGACCTTTAGTTGTAAATATGAGCATCTTGTGTGTTTACAGACTGACTCAAAGCATGATGCTACTAACTTATAGCCAAAAATGTTCTGTAGCAAGACAGTATTCTTTGCAAAACAGTAAATTTCCCACAGTAATGTTACTTTTTTTGAGTTGTGGTGTAGTGTGACTAAGACATTTTTTTCTTTTGGTCGAATTTACAACCAAGCAAACTGAAGCAGCCATCAAATACACTCTCCTAGCCTGTCCTTTCTCTTTACCTTATATTGGGAAGTGAGATTCATTTTTGTGAGCTTAATTTGTTCATTCGAACATATCAGTTAAATGAACTGGTGTTGTGCAAGATCCTTTTCCTCGCAGAATCCTGTCCCTCTTTTATGCTTGATTGAAAAAAATAGTGGATTATTGCGATCTCTAATCAAAGGAGCCTTTGTTAACTAAGCTGTTAGCTTGCTGATGGAAGGCCAAGTTTGAAAACTGAAAACAAAAAAGGAAGTTTATTTTGACCTTTTATATTTATGTAACAATGTGATTTGTAATTTGAAAAGACATTAAAATATTTTCATGATTGTCATGACTAAATATGTGGTATTTCTAATCGATCACAGAATAGAAGGTTGAGGTCCAAGTAGGGATAGTATGTTTCGCAACACATTTTTTATTATTTTATGAATATTTGGTGTAAATTTAAATGTTCAAATTATGCTGTCACCAGATACAGTAAGTACTACTCTGATCGTAAAAATAAAATGTATAATTAATCTGCTTCATTGTAGTGAAGCCAACTGCTTTTTCAAGACTGACTGTAGAACTACTTTACATTTACTTGTAGCTTGGGTAGCTACAGTTTCTAAGCAACACCAGCGCACACATGCTTATTACGGTGGCAAAGTGACGTTTCCTTGTGACTTCCATTGGCGGAGAGAGAGATTGAGCACAAACCTCTTGGGTTTTCTGCTTGAGTAGCACTAGTAAAAAGCTCTGTAACCTGGTAAAACATTTCTGCATGTGGGAAATGAACTCCTATCAAAAACCCACACCCACAAGTGAGCCATTGAAGGGTTAATGTGGAAATGGAATTGAAATACTTCCCCAGCAGAATGAAATGTCATCCACTGATAGAACTCTTGGCCAGAATCTCTGCGGTTTGGAAATTCAGTGTCCTTTTCCTAAAAGTAATCTCATCTGTCAATCATCATTCACACAGAGGCTGTGCCCAGGTCAATGTCGCTCAATCTTCCTACAGTCCCAGCATGCTTTGCGCGCATCCATTTATCGATAAAAATTATGAAAAAGGAATTATGTGCTAATTGTTTCTTCTCCCATACTTTTAAGGAATGATTGTTTATTAAAGTACGTTGACCTTTAGATCTTTAGCACCAGAAGTTTAACAGAAGTGAATTTTCAGTTTTGCGTTAATTTTTTTTTTTTTTTTTACTAATTGAGCTCTACGGATACTGTAGCAGTCAGTAGCAAGGCCCTCATTAAAATCTTCCAATGTCCCTTGTTGATCATATTGCTTCAAGCTGATGTAAAATGTCAGAAAGGGAAAATATTGCCCGTAACTGCTGCAGCTGTGAAGCAGTGTGTATTATGAAGAAGGGGGCATTCACCTCGGTTGTCATGGTGAAGGAGAATTCGGACAGCTTGTGGGGTGTTTTAATGATTTAGCACTCGAGGCATAACCCTGCCTGTCTCCACATTTGAACTCTGATTGTACATAATGATATTTATTCAGCATTTTCAATGCCTAGACAATTGCTGTTGCATTGAATTGCAGCTGCGGCCTTTATTATTTGATCAATATTATTTGCAACATATTTTGTGTTGTTCCTAAGGAAGATTAGATAAACCACAGCAGTTTCTGCACAATATTTATGCAAGTCAAAAGAGAAGCACCATATGACCCACTTTCTGCAAGCACTGACCAGAGATAGATGATGTGAAATGTTTAGTGGCTGTTTTTTTTTTTTTGTTTTTCTCCCCAATTCTGGTGTCTTTAAGAGCCTTTTTAAATTTTAATAACTACTGTTGTGCAGAATTAATGTTACTATGAGCTACAGATGGCTTCAATAGTTCATAATTGTAACCTAGACATATTTTAAAAAGCTAACGTTTGACTTAGCAATTAATGAAAACTAAATAGTTTGTAGAACTTTAGTAGATGTCATCATGAATTTTGCAACATTTGGACTCAAACTTTGATACAAACTTTGTGTTGTCCTCTTTTTGTTTATCCACCATGTTTTAAATGGTTTAAACAAATGAAGATGATCAAATCCAGAGAATTGGAATGCTTGTTTCTCAGGCTGGTGTACGCAAATCTCCCTCATCAGGGTTTAAGACAATTTTACTGTGGCGCAGAAAAGTTTTATTGGTGTTCTATGTTTTACATGCATCCGTTTGAAAACATGCCCGCATTTTTACTGCATACTGTAAATTCTGTAACATTCAATGAAACTTTTAGTGTAACTTTTCAGATGTTTTTTTACATACAATAATGTATGACTCAGAAGGAAATATCAAGCTGTCGTGTCAAATGGCAAAAAATAGACACGCTCTGAATATTTTAAAACTCAGACATTATTAACTCAAGCGCTGTCGCATATGAGATCCACTTATCTGTATTTCTGCATTTTTTTTCTTATGCTATGCTATTTATGCTCATTTTGGGAGGTATCCCCAAAATTTCAGTTTTTTTGTCACTGCGCATTTTGTATGCACTCACCTCCAAATCCAGCACATCCCCACCACCCCTGCCTCTCTTTCCACCAATCACATGACTGCTGGGCAGCTCTGCCCTGTTGCTATGGAGACTTGGCTGTTAATATTCCGTACGAGTCTCACTCTGATAAGAGACCGGCCGCGCACCGTAGAGAAATCGATGGGACTTTCCTCCAGCATACGTACAGCAGTGCAGCAAGGGAGAAAAAAAAGAGAAATTGAAAGCGAGCTAAAGAGTTTTGTTGTCTTTTTTTGTGTGACAGGACTGGTTCCCTTGCCCGGTCGCGATTGAACCATTCCCCCAGTAGGATACTTTAATTTAGTTAGTGGAACAAAGCTACTCTGAACCCCCTTTGAATTTTAGAACAATCTTATTGTTCTGGCAGATTTCAATTCTATATATTCTGCAAAGTTTGATTGTTAGTTGTGGAATTAATCTGTATTCCTGATACTCTGTGACTCCATTAACAAAGTGTGTCGGAATGAACACTTTTTTGCCCAAATACCTTATCACTTCAACAGCTGCAAGAAATCAAAACAAAGTGTTTGAGTGTGCACTCAGGAGGAGAAGTGTGTTTCTGTCACAGGAAAAGAATGGGACATATTGATTGTAGATCTAATCATTCAGTGAAGAGCTGACAGGGGATTTCAGGCAAGCTTGAATATACCACATTTGCTCAATCCTGCCAGAACCACCGGTTAAAGGCAAGCCAAGAAAGGGAACAATCTGTTGTTGTGCAAAAACTGTGGAAAAACTGAATTGGCTGATGTGCACATATGCAAATATAGTGTATACCCTCCGCCCATTTGTAAAAGACAAATACAGTGTGGTCCAGAAGTATGAGACTGCATTGAAATTGTGGTATTCAGAATTAAATTTTAAACTGAAAGTATTAGGATTTCGACAAAATTAAAACAGAAACATTATGAGGTAAAATGAAAAAGAGATATTTCAAAGTTTGCACTGTTTCTGGGTCACTAAGTTGATTTGTGACATTGATCATGTGAACTTCTTTGTACAGATGGTCAGATGTTCTTCCACTGAAACTCCAGATGCTCTTTGGATCATTTCAAATAATGCTGGAGAACATAGTCATCCGATTGCACACAATCTCTTTTGATTGTACTCAAAAGTTGGCTGTAACCAGGGTTTGAAAATTAGTAAGGTCTGGGGTGGGGTGGTGTGTTAAGAATTGTGCTATAATAACACCTACATATGCAACTTAATATATACAATGCAAACTTTAAAAGGCCACGTACACACTGTAAGTTTCAGGAGTGACAATCGCATTTAAATGCAGAAGTGAATCCATTAAATTGTCATTACATGTGTGTATGGAACACAACTCACTCGAAAATGTGATGATTGACAGCTTGGAAACCGTAGTGACGTTCTGACGTTGGTTATTGTAACCATAATATTACAGTAACAAAACACTATTTGTTTGTAATATTACAGTGACAAAACACCGTTATTTTCAGCAATTTAACTAGTCGACGGAGGCGTCGTGTTTTGTTTATGCGTGTACAGCCTGTTTCACACAGAGCGCACTCTTTCTGTGTTGCCATGGTCACTCATTATAAGAGTTTTTGGGCTTGTTGTTTAAGCTCATCTCATAAAGTGAACGGGTTTATGGAGTTATTAAAGTGAGCAGACATGAATCACGAATTTGGTCTTATTTTCAGTATAAAGCATTTGGATTTATTTCGGTTTATTATGGGCTTATTCTTGTTCGCTAATTTTACTAGCAAGATCTGGCAACTCGAATGAGTCAAGGCTTGTGCTTTCCATGTGATTCACCGCGCATACAGAAGAGAGACACATCTCCGATGAACGGTAAAAAATGTTAACTAGTTGTTCAGTTCGGTTACGTACACACTGCATAGGATTTCTGTAAATGCGGTTGTATTTTTCGGGAGTTAATTCGGTTGTAGAATGCGGTTGTCACTCCCATATTTTACTGAACTGTGTGTGTACAGAATGGGATTAAGCACTAAAAGGTGAACTGACAACTGAATTTAGCTGCAGTGTGTACATGGCCATAGAGATGGTCATGGTTGTGAAAGATGTTTTATTTAAGATAATGTTTTACTCTTTACAGACATGTACACTCTCTCTATTCTGTCTGTTTCGGGGGGATGGACATTGTTAAATTAGTTATTTATTGCATCACAATTTATTAATACTTTTCTATGTACGTTTATTATTTGTTTATTATTCACGCAACAATACTTATTACTATAATAGCTTTCATTAATAAGCATTGCTATTTGCTATATGCATGATATGTAAAAAGAACTTTGTCTGTGCTCTTATGAATGTTTTTAGCATGACTTTGTGTAAGGTTAACTACTAAACTAAATGAAATAGCATAACCTTCTTCATGGCTAGTGTTTGCATATTTGGCATATTTCATTATTTAAGTTACTTGTTCTACAGATCTGTGAACTTTTTTTGATAGAGTTGATTCGGTTTCTTACAGATATCATGATCATTGCGCTTGTCTTACCAAATGTGATGTCCTGTCAGAAATAACCTGCCAGCATTATGTTGAACAGATTTCAACATAAGACCAGCAATGCAGTGAAA
This sequence comes from Hypophthalmichthys nobilis, assembly GCA_037950665.1. NCBI lineage: Eukaryota > Metazoa > Chordata > Actinopteri > Cypriniformes > Xenocyprididae > Hypophthalmichthys > Hypophthalmichthys nobilis. Next base: position 9,244,411 of record CM075489.1, on the reverse strand, counting down.
AAGGGTGCTTCTGAAATTACTCAGGGTGCTCTAATAAATCTGTTCATTATGTTGAACAGATTTCAACATAAGACCAGCAATGCAGTGAAAAAGGGTGCTTCTGAAATTACTCAGGGTGCTCTAATAAAGTGCTAATGCAACGGCTCCACCATAGCAGTGTACAGTGAGACATTTAAAGGGGTAGTTCACCCAAAAATGAAAATTCTGTCATTAATTACTCACCCTCATGTCATTCCACACCCGTAAGACCTTCGTTCATCTTCAGAACACAAATTAAGATATTTTTGATAAAATCCGATGGCTCAGTGAGGCCTCCATTAACATCAAATTAATTAACGCTTTCAATGCCCAGAAAGGTACTAAAGACATAATTAAAACAGTTCATGTGAGTACAGTGGTTCAACCTTAATGTTATGAAGGGACGAGAATACTTTTTGTGTGCCAACATGGGCAAAACACTGCTTCATGAAGCTTCAAAGCTTTACAAATCTTTTGTTTCGAATCAGCGGTTCGGAGCGTGTATCAAACTGCCAAAGTCACGTGATTTCAGTAAACGAGGCTTCGTTACGTCATTATTGTTTCGAAACTTTCCAAATTTCAAAGATTCACCACTGGGGGGCAGAATTTAAAAATAATATGCTACAAATACGTTTCTATTAAACTATTAGTCTTAACTGCTGAAAGTAAGCTGTTATGTCAGAGCACTCTTTCACAAGGAAAAAATATCCCATCTTTAATAGTCAAGCAAATTTACAGTACAAACCTTGTAAGTGAACTATGAGGGCAAAAAAACAAACAAAAAACAGAAACAAAATAATCATTCATTAATCGTAATCGAGGTAAAATTAATCGAGGTTTTGATTTTAGGTCATAATCATCCAGCCCTACAATGAAGCTGCCATCAATGTACAATAAATCTCTTACTTTCATTGTGTCTACACTTTGTTTGTTAATGAGAGGTTTTGCAAGCCCGCATTACTCAGCCCTGAAAAAAAATCTGGTGAGTGGATTCTGACTTAAACACCTCTGATTGGCCATTGCGTTCAAGAGATCAACAACTATGTCTGTGATTGGCTACATTGCTCACTGCTACAAAAGCACATTGTAAATAGATGCATTTGATGTTCTCCAGAGCGCCAACACAAACATGCACTGGAGCATTTGCCAAATCTGTTTCGCTATATTATTACAGTATCAACTGAGGGTGCTCTTGCTTGCATTTGAGGGTGATTAGCACCGGGCCTGTAAGCGTCTCGCAGTAACATATCGTTCTCCATAATTTTCACACACATCATGAACACTAAACAATCAAGCAAACTGTCTAAATTAAATGTAACTAACTTTTAATTGTACATGCAGATACTCATAGGATGAGTTTTAGATGGCTAATTATTTATTCGGAGAGCTTCAAATTTTATTTTTTGAGTATGAGCAATTTACCTAGGTCCAGACCTCAGTGACCTCATAGCTGGCTACGGCCATGATTGTACTCAAAGACATGTGAATACAGGCTTAATGTCTTAATGCATCTGTTTGAAGTATTTACTGTTAATGCAGCTTGAAACCAGCATCAACATATGAATAATCCATTTGGCATTCAGCTAATATAATTTACCTGCACTTATAGTGTTCATTTTCCATCCATCTGGTTAGCACATTGTGTTCCTCTCTATTTCCTTATAAAGAAAATGAATTGGCTCTTTTAAGAAGTGACAGATGTATGGGCAGAGGGGGATGATGTGATAGTCTGTCGAAGTTCTGGGTTTACGACCAATGTTGAGGCATCCAAGTCATTTTTGGATATCATTTAAATGCCACTAAAACCAGCAGAGAATTATGGGCCCATCATCATGGCAGTAATATTGCACATAATGACTGGTCCCCAAAGGCATACGTCTTACAGTCATTTAATGAGATTTTAATGTCCATTAAAAGTATTCACTCATTTAATGACTGAAGCTGTAGTTTTATCAATCAATTGTAATTAGTTCTTAAAATGCAGATGTGTTGTATGAATGCCGTGTGTTGTAATCTGAGGTAACACTTTAATTTGATGGTCCACTTTTGACATTCTACAGGCTATAACTTTGCAACTACACGTCAACTAACTCTCATTAGAGTATTTGTATACTGTCTACTTAATGTCTGCTAACAATTTATTTTGATGGTCTCCAACAGACATTCTACTGACTAGAAGCAACTACATGTCAACTTCTTCTACTAACCCAAACCCTAACACCCAACCCAAATCTAAAGTCTACTAATACTCTAATGAGAGTTAACTGATGTTAACTTGAATTCACCTATATATAATGCATAACAGTTCATGAAACAGCAAAACTGTTAAAATAATCAAAACGTTCTTTTAAACAAATTTTTAAATGGACTTTTAACTGAAAACATTAAAGTTACTGAGATATGTGACAACTTGCCCCGGTGCCTTCTAATGTTTATAAATCCACATTACATAACGTGCAACTTCAGGTACTTCAGCAGATTTAAAATTTTAAATAATAATAAAAAAATATTTTACTAACCCAGTTCAAACACAGGATATTGTCTTATTTTGGTGAATAAATTGGATTACAGAAGCACAGGATTACCTCTGAACTACGAGCAATGTGATATTCAGGTCAGTGAACAGCTTATAGTCAGAGAAGGTTCTTTGAAAAACAAAAAGATTTGTCGTGTGCTCATCCATATTCTTTGCAAATGTTTGTTTTGCCACAAGTTTAATAAAAAGGATATGCTCTGTCTTGGGTAACCGAGCACCATTGGTACTAGGACTATGGGTGTTTGTAAAGACAAGGATGTGGGGATTTAGTCTTAGAATCATATGACTCCCAAATATCCATCAGCATGTATTCTAAAGATATTTTTTCCAGCTGAATCTCTTCAGGTGTCCGTTGAGTATCGGTTTACATGATGAGGTCACAAAATGTGCCTTTGAAAGCAAGTCTGGCCTCTGATCTTATGCCGAGAGGAAGTTTTCCCACTTTTTATGAGATGGAGAACTCCATAGCTATGATTGAAGTTTCTAGCAGCATTTGTACTGTATTATTTATGCCAGTCTATCTAAAACAAAGTTATTGCAAACTGTTCTCGAGTAGATGGTGTACTTATGACTTGATGTCCTCTCCCCGTTTGACTGTAAGTACTGAGAAACTTTCTAGTTGTTGGAGAATCAGGTTTTTATAAATACTGCGCGAAGGAACATTTAGAGGAAAGTGTTTTGCCACCAGCTGGCCAAGGTCACAATCTTCAAGGGACTGTGGTCTCATTTTTCTCTTCCCACCCCCTTCACCTTTTAAGTTGCCATATCAAGCGAAGAAAAACACATTGCTGAAAATAAAAATAACCGTTGCTTCCCTCTCAGTAGGGAATACAAGTGCTGGAGAGAGATAACATGGTTTATACATGGTGGGGCTGCAAAGTTGGACTGACTAGAATTTTCGAACACGCTTTTTCGTGATTTGATCTGATTGTATGAATATTGCAGGGGAATCTTTTAGCATCTGTAATGACATTGAATTGAGTTGATGCACTGAGAGTATAGAGAGGGAGAGAGTGACGAGTTTCAAGAGCAGGGAATGTTGATTGGGCGGAGGGGTCATAAAATATTGAGGCCTGTTTTTTTCCCACTGGAGTGCATATTTTTGGCCAAAGTGAAAGAGTCATGAGAAGATTTCTAGCAATCAGAAACTTCTCCTCCCATATCATTCTGGAAATTATCCCATGGTGATGACAGCTCACATCTACTGCATGTTTTTCCCCACTAAGTGCATGTTTTTTTTGTGTTTGTGCCTGAGGAGAAAAAGATTGTTAGAAATACAACACTTATATATTCCATTTGTTGTATATTTAACAGTTCATAATTGTTTTTTTGTAATTTTAACTACGTTATTAGTTTCTAATACATTTCTAATTCACCTTATATATATATATATATATATGTGTGTGTGTGTGTGTGTCTGTGTCTGTGTAATGATTTACATGTTAAACATATGTTAAGTTTTGTATGAGTAAAAATATTTTAATGCCTTTATGGGCCAAAATGGCATAATTCCCCATGTGAACCAGTAAAAAATAAAAAGTCTTTTTTTATTATATTTTAGATTACATATTATTTATATTTAGATATATTTATATGGTATATAAAATGCATAGATATATAAAATATATAAATATATTTATAAAATATATAAATATATATATTTAAAAATGGTATATAAAATATATTAAAAATATAGTAAAATATTGTTTTGTTTAGAAGTAAAATGCATTACATTATTGTAGCAATAAAGATACTAATAAAAAAAGTATTAATAAATTCAGAATTTATTTATACCCAGAATTCCCTGTGTGAACCATCACAATTGTTTAGATTAAAAAAAGAGTTTTTGTCTTATTTTTGTTTTTGGTTATGTACATTAATTTGTTTATTTAGCCATTTTTTTCTTTATTATCAGAACATTTTACAGTAAAAATTGAAAATAAAAGTAAAAATAAAAGCTCAATTGATGTATTAACATTATAAAATTAAATGACATAGGAGCACTAAAATATAAAGTTAACTAAGTGGCATCCTATAATGTATGTAATGTTGTTGCCATATATAACCCAGCTGTCACAGCTGTAAGGTTTTTTTACAGTCAAAAACAGGTCAAGCAATCCCCTGTAACTTCATGCCGGATCCTGTTTTTGGACCACATCATTCTCTCTCACCCCTCACTCAACTATATGAAAACCTGCAGCAAAATGCTGCAACTACTGTAACTGACATCATCACGCTGGCTTGTGCGATGTCCTGCGGCTTCATTAGGGACCATACACATGCAAACATTTGCTCCTCACGCAGTATTTCGGCACTCATCTTAAAAGAAACTTCATCAGACGAGACAATCAACCAAAACAAAGCGTTCCCTCGCTTGAACTTCCTTTCAAAATTCCTTAAAAGCATCATGTCACCCATGAACAACATTGTGTCTCTTGACAAAGCATTCAGCTTGTCTCCCATCTGGCAAATATTGCACATCCTCCATTATGCATAAACTCACTAACCACAAAGAGATTTGCAGCAGCCAGAACTCCCTGTGCCAGGTCATTTTAATCATGGCGTTATGAAAACTTCATGAGATTCTGTGTTTCTTTCCCCGTGTTGTTTTGTGCTAACGGCTTCATTCAATATACAACAGGATGCAGGATATTTACCCACCTCTGGGAGACTGACAACACAAATCCCTTTAGATGAAAGTCAAGAGTATAACCTGCTTAAAATAGCTTCTGTTGCATGTTTGTGTGCAGTGTTGGAGAATGTCACTTTTAAAAGTACCATGTTTAAATATTGTGTTACTTATTGTACAAGTAACGTTACAGTATGTGTTGTTATTAAGGTTTATTGACATGCAAGCTAAGTTACTTTTGTGACTTTTAGTTAACTCACAAGAGGAATCACTAGAACATTAAACAAATTACTCATTTGAAATGAAATCTGAAAATGAAATCTAACACTGGTTTTGACTGTCTTTATGAAGGAGTCATTGAATCATTTACTCAACTGTTTCATTAAAAAATGCTCATCTATTCAGAAGTGAGTCAGATAACTGCCTTTATGAGTGAGTCATTTAATCATTTACTCAACTCGACTCATTCAACAACACTAATTCATTCAGGGACAAATAGTTGTGGTCTTTATGAGTGAGTCATTTAATCATTTACTCAACCAATTCATTCAAAAACACATATTCATTCCAGATTTAATCAGATGACTGCTTTTATGAGTGAGTCATTGAACCATTTATTCAGTTTTATCGTTCAAAAATGTTGATTCATTCAGGAACGAATCAGAGGACTATCTTTATGAGTGGGTTATAATGCTTACTGAACCAATCCATTCAACAATCTTTCATTCAGGAATGAAACAAGTTACTGTCTTAATGAGTCAATGAATTATTTACTCAATAAAATAACTCCAAAAAGATTGATTCATTAAGGAATGAATCAGGGGTCTCTTTATGAGTGAGTCATTGAACCATTTACTCCACAGGAATGAAACAAATAGCTTTCTTTTATGAGTGAATCATTGAAATATTCATTCAAAAACGCCACTCCTGAGTGGTTCTGCTGTGGTGGGACAAATGTAGACATTGTAATACTGTGTCTAAACTGTGAGTTACTCAATATTAACTTATTGTTTATCGATCTGTTATATAAAAGCAACATCATAAAAACAATATAGCTTAAATATACTGACACACTACAAGGCAAATGGCTAGGGATGTCTCAAAAACAAATAGTAACAGATATGAGACGTTAATTAAAACCAGTTCAGAAACACAATATACTGAGGTCCCAATGTGTGAACCCTTTATCTCAGACAGATAGCAGCTTGTCTGTCTTTATTCACCTGTGGCTAAGCTCAATATCCCATCTGTCGTTGCCTATTCTCCAGTTCAAACAAAAGCCTTGGCTGCGGTGCTGTGCAGTAATTTGATTAGGGTTATTGAATGAACATTAGATGGCCAGGGCTCCAGCCAATACACGCTGCTGAACTCACCTGTGGGCGCATGGCTTGTTGCAATTTGAAAAAGATCCAACACAAAAACAGCGGTTTTAATTGCTTCAGGGGTTGTTTGATCTGCCTCTCAGACAATAATAATGTCATAACACTTAGCACTCAAAGCCTCTTGGTCCCATTGCAGATGTTTTTTTGTCTGGTTTTGGCTCGTTCACATGTTTATTTTTAATTGTCTGATCTTTGCCCCTCAGGTGTATTGAGCCTGCCGGACAGTCTGAACCTGCACCGTGACCAGCAGCGAGCAGGGAAAACCGGAGAGAGCCATACCTACAGCCAGGCTGAACTCCGCACTATTGAACAGTCCCTCCTGGCGACCCGCGTGGGGAGCATTGCAGAGCTCAGTAAGTACTCGTGCCTTAAAAATGTGTATTGATGTATTTTTATTGAAACAGGAAGTTTAATAAAATACGGTTACATTATTTAACCCTTAAACGCATACCTCGGGTCTTTATCGACCAAGGACATCATTCACTAGCCTCCCCCTCATTCATTTTTCAAAGTTAGACATCAACCTTCTTAGTATTCCTCAATCTATTCATTATCAATAATATAAAATATATATACACCGATCAGGCATAACATTATGACCACTGTCAGGTGAAGTGAATAACACTGATTATCTCTTCATCACGGCACATGTTAGTGGGTGGGACATATTTGGCAGCAAGTGAACATTTTGTCCTCAAAGTTGATGTGTTAGAAGCAGAAAAAAATGGGCAAGCGTAAAGATTTGAGTGAGTTTGACAAGGGCTAAATTGTGATGGCTAGACGACTGGGTCAGAGCATCTCCAAAACTGCAGCTCTTGTGGGGTGTTCCTGGTCTGCTGTGGTCAGTATCTATCAAAAGTGGTCCAAAGAAGGAACAGTGGTGAACCAGCGACAGGGTCATTGGCGGCCAAAGCTCATTGATGCACGTGGGGAGCGAAGGCTGGCCTGTGTGGTCCGATCCAACAGACGAGCTACTGTAGCTCAAATTGCTCAAGAAGTTAATGCTGGTTCTGATAGAAAGGTGTCAGAATACACAGTTTATTGCGAAGCACCAACAGTGGGCACGTGAGCATCAGAACTGGACCATGGAGCAATGGAAGAAGGTGGCCTGGTCTGATGAATCACGTTTTCTTTAACATCATGTTGATGGCCGGGTGCGTGTGCGTCGCTTACCTGGGGAACACATGGCATCAGGATGCACTATGGGAAGAAGGCAAGCCGGCGGAGGCAGTGTGATGCTTTGGGCAATGTTCTGCTGGGAAACCTTGGGTCCTGCTTGTTACTTTGACACGTACCACCTACCTAAGCATTGTTGCAGACCATGTACACCAGTTTTGGCATATCAGTTCGAGCCTAAGTCAGATAATGTAAGTCAAGAAGAGCAAGCTGATCAAACCACCTTGTGCAGAATGTTTCATAGTGGTAATTCCTTATTTTATACCTCTCTTACATTTCGGATGTGATGTTATAACGGTGTGTCATTTATAAGATCTCACCTGCATCGTACTTTATTGTTCAGAAAGAAGTTGTTAGAAAATGGTGAGAACACAACAAAAGGTTGTGGTTGTATACGTCTGAGGAATAGTGATAGAAATACATTTTAACCACTGTTTCCTAAGATTATCTGTCTTAGGAAGGCAGAAAAAAGGAGATTTAGATTTGGGGTGGAAACAAACAGTGTCTTTTGGACATGGTGACAACACACTACTAATGCAACTCAACCAGGCCTTGTCCCTTTTATTGTGACATGTACATTCCCATAAAAAAACTCAAGACTACAATCGAGGTGTTTCAGGCAGTTCAGAAACAGTGCTTACTGATATAGAAAATAACTCCGTTTGGAGTTGGTTGCAGGTGGTATTAGGAGGAGAGACATTTTCATTCTAGAGAGCATTTGATTGGAAAGAAATCTGTGTAAGATGTTTTTGGTCTATTTTCTGGGAAGAGAAAGTGTACATTTTTAATACCTTTAATCTGCTAAAAGTGAGCATTGAGTTAGTGTTTAAATATAGTCAAAATTTGTCCCAAACCATGTGAATTTTAGCAACGACCCTGGTTTGGTGTCCATTCTGTGTCAGATCCCTGAGCAATTTGACATCTGGATGATCCACTGAATTAGCTGTTTTTAGTCACTTGTGTGGGTGTATGAGGCCAGTGGTCAGCAACTGGAAGGCCCTTCCTTATGAGCGGGGTGTGTCTCTTTATAATGTCCACTGGTTGTCAGCCGTATATTTGTCTTGGTGATGGTCTATGTGTGGCTGTGGATTTCAGAGCTTGTCCGTACTACAGGACTCCAGTCATGGTCATTTTTTAATCATAGCAAACACACACAACACCCAAAAAGTCGAGATGCAAAAGAGCACACCATCATCTACGCTAATTATGTCTGCTCAAGTGTGCCTGCCAGAAGAATACATGTGACCCCATTGAGGAGGGGAGACTCAATGTGTGCAGAGGGACTTGAGTAAATTACAGAGAGCCAGTGACCCTTCTGTCATTCTAATCAACATTGCATTCTGCTTGTAAACAGACACATCAGATTTAGCAATGTGAAATAATAGAACTTGCTTGTTTTGTTTATTAAATTCATTTTGATTGGGTGAGGCTCACAAAAACCATCAACAATATTTCTGTCATATATATTTAAAAGAAAAACGGAAATAATTCTTAAGTAGAATTAAGCACAATTGTCTCACCAATCAATCAATCAATCAATCAATCAGTCACATTTTGAATTAATTATATTTTTAAATATATTTTATAAATTATTTTATATATATTTTATTAGTATTTATTATCGTAATTAAAACTAAAAGAAAGAATAAAAAGAAAAGACATTTGAAATTGCTATATACAGTTGTGTGTATTAATTATAATTTATTATATTTACATATAATCTAAATAAAATTTAAATCATTGCTGTAAATCATTTATCATGGCAATATTTGTTGTACTGGCTTTATTCTGATTAGAATTCAAAATCATTGTATTGCTGTTTTTTCTGTGTAAGTTTTTTATTTTATTTATTTATTTATTTATTTATTTATTTTTGTAGTGCTCAGTAGTCATTAATATTGAATACTAAACAGACCTAGACAGGCAAAACAAATTTGGTAGGATATTTAAGATGCTGCAGGGTGTTTGTGTTATTGCATGTATGAAGTATTAGCACAGATGTGAAGATGCTTTCATACTGCAGCATTGGTGATGTAACCATGCAGAACATTAGCTATTTCACCAACAGATGAGGCATAATAATCAGACGTAATTGACTTTTTCCTCCTTTCCAGCTTTGTGTGCACAATGCACAATAAGCATTTATATATTGATTGCAAACCCTTCAAAAGCCACCTAATTGACAGTTTACTAATTATGGCATATTTTCACACTGTATAACGAAATATAAAAGTCTGAATTATGCAATAGCTTTTTTGTTTATGAAAAGTTCCCATGCATATTCATTTCTCATTGAATCATCTCAGGTTTGGCTATGTGAAATATTGTTTCTGTCTACTCTAATTATCTCACAGTGTCCATATCAGAGACCTATAACTATCAGTGTGGTGCAATGCAAAACGGTACTTAGAATGTGTCCATTTTTTATGAGCATCCTGGCATCTGTCTGTGTGAAACCGCATACGCTGCTGAGGTTAAATTAACTAGGAAACATAATACATTGTGGGCAGTTTACAATGAGGCCCAACCATTACAGACTTCACTGTCCTGATGGCTAGTTATGTTATGTTATGTTATGTTAGTTCATATGTTCTTAAAATTTTGTGAAAAGTCTTCTTCTTTTTTTTTTTTTTGTAACGTGTGTGTATGTGTGTATGTGTGTGTATGTAACGTGTGTGTGTATATGTGTGTGTGTGTGTGTGTGTGTGTATGTAACGTGTGTATGTAACGTGTGTGTGTGTGTGTGTGTGTGTGTGTGTGTGTGTGTATATATATATATATATATAAAGAAATGCCTTTGCCATAGTGATCTCTAGTGTACCACTGACAATCTAAGTAAACAAGTAAACAAGCAGTTTCTAAGTAAACATACTTTTTTAATAGTAAATGTCTCTAGAGTTCACCTTCGCCTTCCAGCCCCTGGCAAAAATCATCCGTGGGATTTTACCCTATTTATTTCTCTCAAAAAATGTTCAGGATTCTTTTTTGTTTATATTCTAGTGCAAAATTGTGAGAAAATGCTCCTTTTACAATATGCCCATAATTCAGACATCTGTCTCACCACACACTCCAAGAATCCCCTTAAGAGTTCGGCCTGCACTGTGCTTTCTCATTGGTTAACTAAATTATTCCCAGCTTAAGTTCATTGCTGAAATCTAAAAATAAAATAAACTATGCAGTGTGGAATTCAAGGGGCAGTCATATTCATCCATCTGTCTGTCCATCAGTCCGTCCATCCATTTGTTCATTCATTCATTCTTACCTCATCTTTGAAAAATCCCCAATACATGTTATTCTGGAACTAAAAATCCAGAATCAACTGCTGCTTTCAATATGTGGGCTGAAATAAAATGAAGCACTTGGAATTTATGAGTTTCCTTTACCAGAGGCCTTTATATTATACATGGAAAATGAGCAATTTAGGGATATTAATCAAACCACAATCTTGACAAAGCAAAGAGAAAAACCCCCGCTGCTCTTGGTAGGATAACTTAAGTAGCTTTAATAAGTCTAAATCGATATAGTAACACAAAGTTCTAAAAAAACGAAATGGCTAATTTTAATTACAGACCTGCTGCTCAGTCAGATTAATGTCTAATAGTCATTCAGTAGACTGGAGACTTTTTCAAAACTTTTTTACCCATTATATTTTTCCTTCTGTGTAATTAAAAGAAGGATTCCACTGTTTTAAGATGTGAGCTTAATATGCAACAAATTAAAACTGGGTTTTGACTGATTTGTCATCATGGAAATGAAATTGCATGACAAGTTTGTAAGGTTTTTTCTTCTAGTTATATCTAAATTATAGCTGTTATATATAGATGAAAATGTTTCCTTTTTATCTAGCTAACACTTAAATGTCACCAGCAGTACTGAAGATAATGACGTCCAGTGTCAGCGAGAGAAGTGAAATCAGCTCCATTTTGCCTGTAAATGAATATGGTCCACTTAAAACCTTTTCCCCTCTGTGATGTTTCCTGATGGGCTTGAGCCATCCGGAAATACACCAAGTACCACTTCAGCATCAGAGCAGCTGTAAAATGCTTAGCAAGTTTGGGTAATTCACACTAAACCAACAGACAGCGACCAATAGCAACGGACACATTTGTTGGGTTTTGTTGGATCAGTGTTGTACGTTGGTGTTGCTCAGTGCTTGTTTTCAGCGTGTTCAGTCGGTATTTGTAATCTGGTGATAGTCGGCATTAGGTTGGTGTCTGTCAGTGTGGAATAACTTTAGAGCCTTTAGAGTAATTTTGAGTCATTTTGTAGTGGAAATTGAAAGTAGAAATATTTCTTTATCAAATGTGTCCCTTATTGAATAATCACGCTATGGATTATTCTATTATGGACACATTTGGTTGCTTGAAATCAAATACCGACCCCAAACTTTTGAATGGTAGTATAGAATTCCTACTAATTACTAATTGAATTCCTTATTGAAGAACTGCCCACTGATGTGATAATTAAATCTTAGTGTGAAAAGTTCAAAGTCAAATTTTAAATAACTCTCCTTAAAGAGGTCTTCATTGTGATTTAAGCGATGCACCTCTTTTTGTGAGAAATAAGGGACAATAAGTGAAAATCGAACTGCTCCAGTTTTAACAAAAGACACACCACTCCCTCTTTAAACTGCTTAATAACCGTAGTTAAGCACATTAAGTTCAGAAAAACTCAGAATGTAGAAAACAAATGTGTAGTTGTGGGCTCTCAAATGGACGCTCAGGCTCAGATTTTTCTTAGTGTCTCTATCTCTTTTAGAGCGCTGTGTCCTTTAAACCTGACATGTCTATCATTTCTTCATCACTTATTTCTACCTGCTGAGCTACACAATTTCCTCTCTGAGGCTTTGACAGCAGACTGAAACACGGCTATTTGGTAAACACACACTTGCATACACAAACTTGCATGTACATTTAGACGTAAACAGCTCCTGCCAAATTGATCATCTCTCTGAAAGCCTTCCGTCTAAAGGGTTCATGCCCTGAACTTTACTTAATCCTTGTTCAAGCATTTGTCAGTGACCTAAATGATCAAAAAACAGAAAGAGAAAATGCCTACTGGATGCTTTGCTTTAGAAAACAGATTGAAGAACAGAAATAATGAGAAATACTGAAGTACCCAACACAATATTTCTAAAATCAAGCCACTGAAAACAATTTTAAAGAAATAAAATGGTGTTTGAAGCTAGACAATCGAATTATCCTGACCCAATGAAATTTACATCAAAGTTTTAGTCCATGAGCATTTGCTTTATGGTGCTGGTGTTGATTAAATCAGTTTTAACAGATATATGGGTCAATGATGTGATGTGTCATTTTTTTAATAAATAATAAAAATAATAATAATAATAAAAAACAAAGATATGACATCCAAAGTATGTAAGGTAGTACAACTAGATCTCTTTTATTGAATCTCTTTTATTGAAGTGTCAAAATGTCATTTGGTTTAACCGTCCAAAGGCCAATACAGTCATTTCATTTGTGATTAAAATATCTTAAAATGTAATAAATTTATATATTTTTTTATTCTGGCATGATTTTATAACATCATATATCAACATAGTGCAAAATGGTATTAAAATTATGTTCATGTTTTCACTTGCTCATGTTTATGTTCGTGTTTTCACTTGCTCATATGCATGCCCCGAATCATCAGGTCATTCGGTGCAACAGTTATAAAACATGGAAAATGTTGGAATATTTTAAAAACTAAATATAAAATGTTTGATTGTCCTTTTGCTAGCTGGCGAGCAAGCTAACTAACTAGCTAGCTAAATATCAGCCTGTTAGCATTGTTCGAAAATATCGTCATTCAGTGTAACCAAAAGTGTCATTCGGTAAAACCGAAATTTTGGTTAAACCGAATGACTTTTTTGGTGACAAATTGTGTCCATCTTGTTAAAAATGACAAAAGCCGTGTTAATTGATTATAAAAACCACATAGTCTTGTTGTTAACACTTAGTAAAACTTCAAAATTAATTATATCTTCATTATGTTTTTTTTACACTTTTAAATATGCATTTCCATATGCATTTTTTTAATTTGCAGCCTTTGTCTTTCAGTAAAACTGAGCACACACATTGATGACTCATTCTGCACTACTCACATTTTTGTCCAATCAAATGCTCTCTAGGGTGAAAATGTCCCTCCCCTGAATACTGTCTGCAACCAACTAGCAAGTAAATCATAGTTCTTAGTTGTGATCTAACTAAAATATATAGATTATTTAATTAAAAAGGGGGGATGAGCATCTATATGTCCTGCAGATATGTCCTGCCTCAACTTCCTACTTCAATTGAAAACCTGTGTTCGCCAAGCCATTTCTTGGGGTTTTCAATAATTGAGCTTTATTAGAAGCTGGTAATAAAACTATGATATCATTTTCAGTTTGATTCCATTGCCTGCTATAAATATATATTTAATGAAAGCCTTTTCTAGGTTTTAAAGTATATCTATGCCAAAGGCCCTTTGAACTCATTCAAATGGCACACATCCGCCAAGAAAAGGAAGGATCATTTTACAGCTGATTGGTAGAAAATTTGCTATTGCATTCCAGAACTGTTCTAGTAAAACTTTGTTTTAAGAAGGCTCTTTTCAACTCTGATGCTGACCAGACAGACAAGGGCAAGCAAGTCATTATTTTTTGTCTGCGCAAACTGCAGCAGATACTCTTTCTGTGGCAGCAATCACCTTTCAATAATCATAATTAAAAGGGCATTGTAATTTAACAATGGCTTGAAGAATTTGTTCTAATTAGTTCACCTTATTAGCCTACACCTTATACAGAGTATTGTGCATGCAGATGATTCAAGCGCATTATTCCACCGCTGTAAGGCTTAATGTAAACCTCCTGACAGTTAAAGTTGACAACCCTCATTTTGTACAAGATAACTCTCCCAATATGGCACATAATTGTATTTGATTGTAGCGTAATTAACATAGCATGCATCAGCAATACCACAGAACAGCTGCTAATTTAGTATAATTGCCTGTAATAGTGAAATTAATAAATGCTAGGTTACTTAACACTTTTGGAAAACATAGGCGTTCCTAATTATAAAATTCCAATGCTAACACTTGTCCTAACCAGGTGTGACTCGTTAAAGCAACAAGTGATTTTTTTTTTCATTTTTCCATGTAAATCTGAGTTTCTATCCTAATCAGACATATTTTGTTGATCATTTTTCTACACTGGTCCATAAGTGTCCATTTTGCAATCACAACCAAGCAGAAGATATTTAAAAAATAGCAGGCAAGCTTGTCACTGGATCAGCATGTGGGAAATCACATTCTTGAGTTTTATGCTTACAGTTCATTTTGATGACAATATGCAGTACAGTATCTAATATGCATTTACCATATGTCTGAATATTGATAATATATATGTGCACTTGAGCTGTGCTCCCTTCTAGAAAATGAGGTAAGAGCCTTCAAAAATTAATGGAGGCAAAAAGTCTTGTGCTGCCTCAATGGAAAAATATCCCATGAGCTGTGCAGCAGATTGCATAGCAAGGTGCCTTTATTTCACGGTCAAAGGAAAACCCGGTAATTATACTGAGAGGGAGTAATTATAAAGGCTCCTGCACTATTTCCTGCTGCTTTTGGTAGTTAATACTGAGACACCTCCATTTGTCACGTTCGACAATTTCTTATGCAGAAATACAGCTTAGACTTGCCTTAGATCTAAGGGGAAGTTGTCAACATGATAGCGATATTTTTTTTTAATACAGCAATTACATTAAAAGTGTGTGGTTTAACTTTTGCTTAAATGGGTCCTTGATTATGATTTCACTTTTTTAACTTTAGTTAGTGTTTAATGTTGCAGTTTGAGCATAAACAACATCTGCAAACTTACAACGCTCAAAGTTCAATAAAAAGAGAGATATTTTCTTTTACAGAAATCGCTTTTTAAAGACTACAACAAATGGCTGGTAGGGACTACAACAAGTTTTTTCCCCGTGTTGGTTACATCCCAAACCCTAAAATTTACATAAACCTTGCCCCAGAGAACACGCAACAAAGGGGGTGAGGCCATGTTGGTCTGCTTTAGAGAAGAGGAAGAGTTGTTGTAGTAGAGTGTTGTTGCCATGCTGTCATTTTACGCGGACTGCTTCACAAACGAGGGTCAATTCAACACTGGATTTGTACAAAAGATTAACATGACGCACATGCTAGTCGATGAGCTGAATCAACTCCACAGCAACTACATAAATTTATCCACTAACCATTCAGAAACGTCCTTCTTCCTGAGTCTCTCCATCAGTGTCCGACTCGGTTTGAACAAACTCTATTACTGACAGTCGTCATTTTGGCTGCGTGAGATTCTCCAGCTTTGTTGTTGTTGAGTAAGTGAACCGTGAGCTGTTAAAGCTCTGCCCTCTTCTGGAAAGGGGGCCTGGAGCAGCAGCTCATTTGTATTTAAAGGGACACCTAACATCTAAATAGGGGCAAATTTGACAAGCTAAAATATATGATCTGTGGGGTATTTTGAGCTGAAACTTCACAGACACATTCTGGGAACACCAGAGACATATTACATCTTGTAAAAGTGACATTATAGGTCCCCTTTAATATGCTTAAAGGGATAGTTCATGCAAAAATTATTTTCTCACCATCATGTTTTTTCAAACCCATAGGACTTCATTTCGTCTGTGAAATAAAAAAGAAGACATTTACTTTTATTCATTTAGCAGACACTTTTTAACATTTGTTAAAACTGTGTGTGAATGAAGGACTCCTCTGAGCGTCTCATAGAGGTTTGTTGTATAAACTTTGCTAATGAGCATCCTCTTCAGACCTACTGATGCTGAGACCCAGGTCATATGAATACTTTAATCTTGTCTCTCAGCACACGGCAGTGTTGATGAATACACGTCTTACATTATTTCCCATCTCACTTCCAAATATCAGTTCAGGTTTTATGCTATGAGCTGCTTTATATCCAACATCTCAACACATTTCATCATAAAATGTGATTTTGGGGCATAAAGGTAAGCCAGGCTGCCACTCACTAATCCTGCTCTGGCTCCTCTGAAACCACTGCAAAGGTTTCCCTGTGGGAAAGGTACCATCATCTATGCATAAAACATGAGAACAGCTTAGAAAGCAACACCCCTGGCAGATGGAATCAGGGCTTAGGGTTGATTTAGGATAAACAAAAATTGACTTGAATCCATGTTACACTTTGTGGTTACTGTATTTCGCATGCCTGTGTTTATATATGTGATTTAATATAAATAATTAAAGATTATACAACAGTTTGTTCTGGTCCAAGAATTGAATATACAGTCCCACTGTGCTGGGACTTTTCACTGTTTGTGTCACTCTGCTTTTCTGTGTTTGCGCCTTCCAGACAGACTGTCAGTCTGTGCTTTTTTTTTTTTGCAGTGACTCTTTCTGTAAGTTAAATCGATTCGCCTGTAGGTAGTAGATGACTGTAAGTCATTAGTGAATCAGCGAATTATTCACTCAACCAAATATTTCAAATGTGCTGATTCATTCAGGAACAGAACAAGTGCCGACTTTATGAATAAATAATGAATCGCACGTAACATATTTGTTAAAAACGCTAAATCATTCAGGAATGAAACAAGTGATGAATGAGCCATTGAGTCATTCACTTAACAAGCCATGCAGTCATTCACTTCATTTGTTGAAAAACACTGATTCATCCAGGAACGAAACAAGTGACTATGAATGAGTCATTGAATCGTTCACCTAATCAGATCATTGAAAAAAGCGGATTCATTCAGGAACTAAACAAGTGACCGTCTTTATAACTGAGTCATTGAATAACTCGCTTAAATAATTAATTCAAAAACATTGATTAATTCAGGAACAGCATAAATGACCATCTTGTAAGTGAGTTATTGTCGCTGAAACAATTAGTTAGAATTGTTGATTCATTCAGGAAGGAAACAAGTGACTGTCTTCATGAATAGGTCATTGAATCAATCACCTAAACAGTTGTGTTGTGACTTAGTTGTGTTCTGAAATATTTTTGTTGGTGGAGCATAAAGCAACTACCAATATTGTGTCTAAACTGTAAGTTGCTCAATATTAACTTCTTGTTTATTGAATTGTTGTATAAAAGCAATGCCACATTTCTGATTTGAGTGTGAATGTGCACATACGGAATGAC
Organism: Hypophthalmichthys nobilis; assembly: GCA_037950665.1. Taxonomy (NCBI): domain Eukaryota; kingdom Metazoa; phylum Chordata; class Actinopteri; order Cypriniformes; family Xenocyprididae; genus Hypophthalmichthys; species Hypophthalmichthys nobilis. The sequence continues at coordinate 9,226,529 of CM075489.1, read as the reverse complement.
ACAAACAGTTTGTTAAATTAAATTACAAGACTAGAACTGTTTTAGTATACAGTAACTGCACTAAGAGTGTGTAGTTAAGGTCTCCTAAGGGTGGTTATTTGTTATGGATGTCATGTTGTAAATGTACCCATAGATGAGACACTCTGTGCTTCTGGCCTCTGGGTGATGGATATTGTGAGTCGCCTTTGTTAATGGCGACAAGTCCTCAGCTAGATGAATCATGGCCTGCAGTGATAGTTTGCTTTTATAATTCCGGTCCACACAGCCACATAAGGTGGATGAGGCAATCATCATTCTCTGGAGGATTCAGTATGACAGCCTCTAGAAAGCATATGCATACACAAACACACTGAATAATTTTGTTTGTGTGTGCGTGACTTTTAAATGAAGGCACCTATTTCAGTGACATATTTGCTGACTAGTCAGGCATAACCAGTGATTCACCGGCCTTGATCTCTTTCAGATTGCCTCGCTGATGGGTAGACCATTGTTTGCTTTGACCTTGAATCAAAATCAGAATCACTGATGGTGAGAGACAACATTTTCACCAATAAACAAAAACAAATTAGACTAAAAAAGGAGATAAATTGAATAAAAAAATCAATTTTTTTTGTTGCTATAGCTCCTCATATAATTGCTCCAGTTATAGTTAACTCAAACATGTCAATTTCAAAACCGTATGACTTTCTTCATTCTTTGGTTAAAAAAAATATTTTTGTTGTTGTTGTTTCCATTAATGGCAGAGTGTTGTTTTAGTATATCATTATCATATTTATTGATATTTTGAATTGGATTTTATTTTTATGTTTTTATTTTTTATTTTTCATTGTTTACATTTTTGTGTTTTTGTTATGTGCTTTTGTAATTTTTATTAGTTTTTTTTTTTTTTTCATGATTCGTTCAGTTCGAATTGTGAACCGGATCCACCAATTCATTATTCACAGCTTAATAGAATGATTCGTTTTTTCACCGGCTCAATTTCAAGTGAATAATTACTTTAAATGTGTCTTAAGACATGACTAACAAACATTTCAAAGATTTATTTGAATTATTTAAACATTTCTAGGCTTAGGCTATGTTCCCGTATGTATTTGTTCATAAGGCCTTGGTGAGTTGTCTGTAAGGTGTCTCAATAAGACTGAGGAGATTGTCCAGCTCTGTAAATGCCATCAGTGAACATTCATGAAATAAACTTCAAAGAGGCCATGCTTCTTTGACACTGAAAGGGCAGGAAAGAAGAGAAGGGGACGCACTTAGTCTTTCAGCTTTGACTTTGTCCTTTGGCGTCTCTCTGAAGCTTCAGGTTGTGGTTCCTCATTATTAGATTGCGTCCTACTTAAGATTCAAATCATTGAAGGTCACTTTCACTGCTGTGTTTACTAAACCCACTTTACTTCCGAAATGTGACATATTTCAATATTAAAACATGATGTACAATAATATATGCTAGGACTTCATTAAAGGATTAGTTCACTTCAAAATTAAAATGTCCTGATAATTTACTCACCCACATGTCATCCAAGATGGTTATGTCTTTTTTTCTTCAGTCGAAAATAAATTATGGTTTTTGAGGAAAACATGTCAGGATTTTTCTCCATATAGTGTACTTCAGTGGCTACCAACAGTTTGAAGATCCAAACTGCAGTTTCAATGCAGCTTCAAAGGGCTCTACACGATCCCAGCCAAGGAATAAGGGTCTTATCTAGCGAAACACGTAGGCGGAAGTACCGAGCAGGTGTTTATAGAGCGAACGTGCAAAGACTAAGTCAAACGGCTTTTACAAAAAAAGGTAAAAAAAAACAATGCCGGATGATTTTGAAGTTGGAGGAGAAAATGAGATGGAGTTTTTCACCCTACTGGGGTACTTCCACCTATACATCACGCGTGACCTTTCCAACGTGATTACGTAATGCGTGGCACAGAGCAGTGCACGACGAGCATTTGTGGCTGTAAAGTATATATTTTTTAATTTTTTTTAGAAAATGGCCGATCGTTTCGCTAGACAAGACCCTTATTCCTCTGCTGGGATCATGTAGAGCCCTTTGAAGCTGCATTGAAACTGCAATTTGGACCTTCAACTCATTGGTAGCCATTGAAGTCCACCATATGGAAAAAAATCAGGGAATGTTTTCGTCAAAAACCAAAATTTCTTTTCAACTGAAGAAAGAAAGACATAAACATCTTAGATGATATGGGGGTGAGTAAATTATCAGGAAATTTTAATTCTGAAGTGAACTAATCCTTTAAATCTGTCAGAAATTGATTGGATCGTTAAACATGGTAGTTGAAAATGGCTGGTGAATTGTCTTCTCCCTTAAGTAACTTGCAGTGGGGAAAGAAAGTAGACCTTCAGTGTTCATTTTGCACTCGCTTACCTTCAAAGATTCCCTCTTTCAATATTATGCAAAACTATACAGCAAGAAATATAAAAGTGAAGTTTTATGCCTCAATATCGCACTTGGCTGAGTGGATGGGCTCGCAGGGCATCTCAGCGGCATCATATTCGACGGGGGCGTGATCCGTTCCTCATAATTACACCTCCCACTCCAGCATCTGCTGAAGGGAGGAGAGAGAGGGAGTTCCTCCGAGTCATTCTTCATGATTAATGCAGGTGTGCCTGAGAGGCCTTTTGGGAACGACCAGAGAATAATTACTGCAAAGTATAAAGACATGAGAATGCCTCCGCTCTCTCCCCTCTTCTGACACCCTCCAAACTGCACCAGCCGTCAAAGAGCAATTAGACTAGAGAAGGCCATGTAGAGGATCTATCATTTAGGCTGCCTGTTTCTCTGTAGCAAAAGAAGATGGGAGTAAAGGGGAATTTGTGGATCTATAATTGGAGCAATTTCAAAGCTGAATCACACCCAAAAGGCTTGGGTTGAAAAAATGGCAGCCTCTGTTGTATCCTGGTAAAGAGAATGTGCCTCCTTCCAGGAGTATGAGGTGTCTGACTTGCCTGGATATGTGGGCCAACTTTGCCATTTATCAGCATGTGTTTTGGAGCCTGTTGTGTGTCGATTATTATAGCGTCAACTAGATTTTAAAATTTTCTGAAGACATTGTGAGTGGTACTTGGCAGTGCAAAACTATTTTGTGGGCAGTTGTCAAGGCTTTTTTTTTTTTTTTTTGTCCTTCTCGTTTATTTTAGTTTTAGTTTTCACTCTATGACTGATAGTATTGTTTTTGTTTTTTTTTGGGGAGGGGGTTATAGTTTTAGTCTATTTTAGTTTCAGTATTATTGTGCTATTCAGTGATATTTAAATATTATTGAATTACTTTAATTATTCAAAGGTATTCATTAAAGTCCCCTGTAGTCAATAATTTTATCCCTTACAAACAAATCTTTGATCGCCAAAATTACATATTTAAACTTCATGCCTTAAATGTAACTCCACACCCTTGCTTAATTTATTATACACATAAATATGCAAATTAGCACCGCCTCCACTCACTCACAATAGCTCAGAGATCCACTCTGTCAACTTTACTGTAGTAAACGCTGCACAATGGCAAGTGGAAATACTGGTTTAATTCAGCCATATATATTTGAACCAGAAACTGTTTCAGACGAAGTGGAAGATAATTATACAGGCTTTTTATCTCAGACAACAAAAGTGTTTTGTTTAGGTTTCATTTTAGTTCTTGATAACCATAATTACAGTAATTCTAACGTATACAGACTGTATATAACAGAGAAGATTCTTTAAAAAATTAATTTACCATTTTCCTCTGTTATTTTGGATAGTGCAGCTTTGTTGATTAGATTTAATCATGATGTAAGTCTCTCCCTGGTCCAGAGCTATTGGCCAACTAGTATTTTGACAGAACAGTCATATTTTGTGCTGATGCCATATGTTGTCTTCTGCAGAAAGGTCACGGCTGTAAAGCTCAGCAGTGAGAATGAGTGGTATGCAGAGGTCTTTCCACTCCTCTGGCCTACAGCTGTGCTCCTCACACACCCAATAGCTCCAGAGGTGATTCACAGGTCACACTTTAGCTGAGCCAAACTATTACTATTTGAGGAGCAAGTGGAAAAATTGTTTGTTTGCGATCAAACAATAATCCAGACCCCCTGCAGCACCATGCCAGACCCCCTGTTGAACATCTAACATGTTATTTTCCATAGAAAATAATGATATAACATAATTACTTTTATTAGGACAACACAATAATGTAGTATTTTTTTTTTTTTTTTTCAGAGATGAAAACTTTCAAGTTTGGTGTGCTTTTGAATTACAAAGATTTGAATTCTGTCCTGGCTGCTTTTTCTTATTTGGGCTTCTCGTCTTCCTTGTGCAGCTCCAAGTCAGTGACATTTCACCTTAAAGCAGCAAAAGCCAAAATAAAAACTGGCTCAGGCAGAATGTACAACGTTAACACTAACTCCCAGGGTGGACACTGGTCACACCGGAATCAAATCCTTTGTCATTCTTGCTGAGAGAGATGTTCCCTTTTGCACGGATCGGTGCTGAATAACAACAGCAGCTCGGCTGCATAGTGGCTGCCACTTCATTCCTGCCTCATACATACCGGTACAATCAAGTGAAGGCTAGCTTCAAGTGAATGGTGCTTGGCAGAGCTTGAAAGACATGTTTCAGACCATCTGGACAGGTGATGAAATGTGTGGTTCGAACATGCCAGTCGAACATGCCAGTCTTCTGATCATGGTTTTTATCGGTTTTTCATACAAGGCTTGAGAGCGATTTAATATTCATTTGTGTCTCACTCTCAAACAGTGTACTTTAAGAGTACAATAGTGTTACTTATTATGAAAAGTATAAAAAGAATTATGTTCTATTGTTACTTTTTTATGTAAAGCGTTAAAGTTGGCATGAAACAAGTTGCGACAGTCTTTTCTTTTCTATTGTGACGTATATCTGAGTGAAACAGCTTCTTGAACAAGAAAACATGTAGAGCAGGACTTTGTCCATCAGGAATCGATTGAATGGTTGTGGTTTGCTTTTGCTGTGATATGAGTGGCAGGTTGTCCCGCCCTCGTACCAGCAAACATTTATGAGAGAAGAGATTTATTCTGCAATAAGAGATAATAAATACTGTAATATTCCATAAAAAGATGAGAATTGCCAATTTTGAATCATTGAATCAATCATGTGACCTTTTTCCTCACCATAAGGTGATTGAGACTCCTCCAGAGTCCTGTCCTCCAGAGTTGAAGTGTGGCTTACAGGGTATTTGTACATTGGAAGTGTGTGGTTTATTTATTTTTGATGTAAATCAAAAATGTCTCTCATTTTATGTATTTATTTATTTTGTGAAAATATGTCATAGTAAGTTGAAAAATAACTTTAAGCATGAAAAATTATACCCATCATGCTCACACATAAAGCAGCTCACAGTGTTGCATTGTAAAAAAATAATTGTTGGTTTAACTTAAAAAAAGTAAGTTACCTGGTTGCCTTAAAATTTTGAGTTCACTGAAATTAAAAATTTGAGTTAATACAATGAAGGTGATTGGTTTAATCAACAGAAACTCAAAATATTATGTTATCTGAACCACATTAATTATTGAAGTTGATTTGACAGAAGAAAAATTGGTGTGATAACAAATCATGAAAATAATTTTGACAGTTTGTGCACCTTAAATACAGTATATTTCAATTTTTTCAAGAATAAAAAGGGATTTTCAATTATATTTGTCAATAAATACATATATATATATATATATATATATATATATATATATATATATATATAATTAGCTTTATATTTATTAATATTATGATGTAAATTTAACATGTAATGTAAGGCAAGTAAGGCAAGTGCTCTCAAATATTTACTGTAACTTACAAAAAAAAAAAAAAAAGCTTTTAGGGATTAATTTTAGGGTAAATCTGTCCCTGATTGCCTTCTTTAAACCAGCTCTCCTATATAAAATTTGAATGAGGGGTGTACTTGGAAAGAGTAGATTTGCTCTTGATAATTCACAAGGCCATTATAGAGTAGCACAGTCAGTGTAGCTGTGTGCAGGAGAGGTGTGTGTTTGTGTGTGTTTGTTTGAGGGAGAGAGAAAAAATTGAATGTTTGTGTAATGGCGAGTGATATTCAACAGCTGCTGCCATACTAGTGCTTCATCCAATAAAATTAAGAAAGCAGCACACACACAGACATAAGTTAAAAACTTAAGCTTTAAAACAGTGTGCAGACTTCCTCTTGCTCACATTCTCAGTAATTGCGGTGTGTGTGTGTGGGGGGGGGATGTGGGGATGTGTGTGGATGTTGTTCTGTTTCTAACTGCCGAGATTTCCTAAAGAACCAATTAAATTTTCCTTGGTTTTGCCAAGAAGGCAATGATTCATCCAAGATAATTTGATCAGTTAAGTTAATAATTTGTGTGTTTATGTGAATAAATACTAGGTCTCACTGACTAATAATTCTGTACAAGTGTTCTTATGTGGTCAAATTCAATTTTGTAATAACAGGTGTTTATAACAGGTGTTTTGTTTATAATTTGTTATAATTTTTGTTAAATTGTTTACATAAGTTATATTACATTACCAGGTCTACCAGGTGTTTTTATTAGTTTATTTTATAACTTATTGATGAATCATGATTTCTTTGTGAAAAAGTTTGCACACTGTTAGTAAGTCCCTAAATCTAATCCTTTGCATTAGTGCCTTTTCAGGCACTTTTAGTCACTTTAAACTGTCTGGAAGCGAGTTTAAATGTGCAAGAACTACATATTTTCTGACTCTTCTGTTCTTGTTGAAATCGGTCTAAATTGTAGCTTTTGTCAGTTTAAGGTTTGTTACAAATATTGTGACATTTTGACAAGTTTCCTTACCATGAGCAATATCTTCTGTAACCCCTGCACCTTTTCCCTGGGTGAGAAAGGGAAAATGTTGTTATCCTGTAGCTGTCATTTCCTCCTGTAATGAATGTCTACCTTTCAGATGTGCCACTGTATGTGTCTCTTTGTGCATGCGGTGATGTATGAGGCCTCTAGTTGTATGTCAAAGACTGTGTAAAAGCTTTATTTGATGCAAAACCACAATCTTGAGACTAGACTTTGCAAAGGAAAATTCCAATACACTTAACCGCATGTCTTTACTGCCCCCTGTAGGTGACCTGGTGTCTCGTGCCATGCATCAACTTCAGCCTCTGCACATCAAGAACCCCAGCAATGGAACGCCCGTACATGAGAACCGCACCGGCAACGTGCACTGGGAACCGGAAGCCCTCTACACACTCTGCTACTTCATGCACTGTCCTCAGATGGAGTGGGAAAACCCTAATGTTGAACCCTCAAAGATTACCCTGCATACTGAAAGGTATTCAGTGTTTTGTGCATTTGAACCATGTATGTCCTGATAATAGAGCTAATTAAGGCAACACAGGATGTCATGTAGAGTTTATGTAGATACATAAATCCCAATCTGATATTTTATTTGTGGTGTTTGCTAATGCAAGCATCATTGCTATAATTTCTGGTGATATCCAAGTCGATTAATTGACTGTTATTTTGGTCATAAACAAGCCCTGCTTGACTATTCGCCCACAGCTTTGTAAAGACGTAAGGCACATTTTTCTGTTTTCAAATATATATATATATATATATATATATATATATATATATATATACATATATATATACACACATATAGCACAACACATCCTCTCTTAATATCAGTAATGACCAGTGAAAACAGCATTGGTAACTTAAAATTTCCCTAGTAATATATTCTGTTGCATCCTGACCAATATGTACAGCAGAAATGAACAATGTCTCTGATTTTTTGACTGGCAGATGATAAAACAGCTGAAAAATCCCATGGATTTTCCTTAAGTAGGGACCTGTGCCTTATCTAGGGACCAGAGTATCATATAGGCTTTTGCAGCCACCCAAAGACAGCCTAGCAACTGCATAAAACACCTCTGCAGTGTTATACAGCATCGAGTGACCTGGTACATGATGGTGGCAACATTTTCTTCAGATGACCTCTAGTACACTCCAATATGTCTTTGTTCTGTTTGTCAATTTATGCCCATGGGTAAATTTCATGGGGTTACTTCGAACTGCATTGACAATGTCATGGCACAGGGAAGACAAGGAGAATGTAATTTAGACTTAATCTTGAATTCCCAGATGCAATGTTTTAGCACAATGAAGATACAGTAGAACCCGTGACTCCTGTTGGAGGAGAGCGTTAATGGATTGTTATGGAGTTATGTTCAGCATCCGCTGCACATTGATAAATTCATCAGGACATCTCTTCCCTGACTGCCCCACATCACTCAGATGTGATAAAAAGCCCCCTTCCAAGGACCCTGTGGGACATCCATGCAATGCTCGACAGAATCAGCAAGCTGTCTGCTTCCCCAGAGAGGGTCTGCTCTATTTTATTCATTTCTTTCCTGGCTTCTCACAGAAGAATGAGAGGGTGGAGGAAGAAAGAGGGAGTGAAAGATAAGAGAATGACAGAAAAAATAAAATAGATTGTAGGTGAGGACAGGAATAATGAATAGAGATTGAGAAAGAAAACAAGAGATCAGAGCGAAGAGCGTCTGGAGATGTTCAGGGTTGTAGCTTAAGATTGCAGACTTCAGTCAGTGGATCTTTGTTGATGTGCTCAGTGACATTTCACCAACCTTTCAACATTCCTACTGTAGAAGAAAAACACACCAATACATACACCCACACTGTAATTATCACCCTGTTCTGGCCCACATACTGTTCTGCATAATTTGCAACATGAAATACTCTGAAAGATCTGGGAAATATATTTTCTGGAAACGTCTATCCTAGATCTTGAAGACAGTTACTTGAAATTTGAAACGAGGAATCGTTCTCAGTTTGCCTAAAGCTCTGGTGTCATTTATAGAGGTAAGTAAGGTTAAGATTAGGTGTTTACACTGTAAAACACGATAAGTAACAGTAACTCAAACCATTTGAGAAAACCGATTGCCTTAAACCATTTAAGTTTAAAAACCAAAAAGTATGAGTACTGTAAACTCATATACATTAAGTTAAATTCACTAATAGTGTTGGTTTACTCAATCATTAGAGTAAACTAAGTCCTAACAACTATAGCTACTTAAATGGTTTGAGGAAACTGATTGCCTTAAATGTTTTAAGTTCATCAAACTCAAAGTAATAAAGTTACATAAGACTAAGCAAAAGCTAACATTGGTACAAAGCAATGACGATACACTATAAAACTCAATAAGGTATTGGTAATGACGATACACTATAAATGATACGATACACAACGATACACATTGGTAATGACGATACACTATAAAACTCAATAAGTTCAGAATACTCAAAACATTTAAGTAAACTAACTAATTTTTTTAAGTTACTAGAACTTAAAATGTTTGTGACAAGTGGCCAGAAATCTGCTGCAACTCAATCATATTAATTTCAGCTTACTACAATCAAATTTTGTGTTCATGCATCTTTTTTCTATTAAGTACAATGAACATTCATTATTATTTGAGTGAAACGAACTCATTTCATTTAATTATTTCACATCATTTTGAGATTATCGATATCTATGTTTTTAATATTATTTTAGTTAATAATTTGTAAATATTATATATGTGTGTGTGTGTGTGTGTGTGTATATATATATATATATATATATATATATATTTATTTATGGGGTCTTTTTTTCATTGGGATTTGTCTTTTAAAATTGTATTTATTTAAAGACAAAGTATGTATTCATTTTCTTGAATGTTTGATGTGATCTTTTATTGTATTTCTCCTTAGATCAAAGTACCAAGTTTCCATAAATCAATGGAATATATCTAAGTAAAATATTTATGAAGACATTGACATTTTTCAGGGGACCCTGAAGTGGGGACCATTTTGATAGGGAAACTCCCTTCCTCTGGTCAATGCAAAGTTGTCAAAATCCATAGTGCAACAAAAATTGTTCCAGCCAGATGTGGCTTCACTTTTAAACTCCAGACTGGAATGAGAACCACGTCCTTTTCCTACAAACATTTCTTCGAAGGGAGGGGAGCGGAGAAGCACATTATTCAGGCAGAAAAGAAACAGAGAAGGGTTTGCGGTTTGTTTTGGCGAAACTCAGATTCCTGGCAGACTTTCTTGCGGTGGGTAGGTGCCCAGGGAGGAAGAGTGTGGATTGTGCAAAGCTAGCTGTTAGACGCAGGTCACAGGAAGCACAATTAGATGAAGATAGAGGGTTCAAGATGAAGCTTGATGGTTTTGTTTCCAATATTTCTTGTGTCAAATGCCTCCTTTTTATTTATGTCAAATTTTTTTTTGAAAATTATGATAACATGCTTTGTCCCACACACTGCATCCTTTTTAACACAGAGGGGTGTGTGCAACAACTTTGACACAAAGACAAACAGACAATGTTGTTGTGTAGGCGGACAAAAATGAAGTCATTGTTTTTTCAAACTTGAAAGCCATAAACTAAGGCCACTTCAACAAACTGTGTGTGTTTCTCATAGTCATATTATATAGCTATCACCATTATTTCATATTGGTCCACTACAACCTGACAAGACTCTAAGCTCCGTTAAACTGCAGTGAAATAATCTGAATATGCTCATCGGAAATGCTTGAAGCAAAATGATCATCGTGACTCACTGCGGTTGAGTCAACTTCCTCATGTTCTTCAACCTTTCTCCTGTAAAGAATAGTTTTGAATCTTATATATGTAAAAGTGGTGGTTGGAACATTGAGAAAGTGAAATGGAAGCATATTTGCAGCCGTTTAATTATATTTTTTGCATTCAAATTCATCTGTTGGAATGAGAGTGTTTTCTTGGTAATGAGCAGCTTGAGTCTCCAGTTTTCTTTTTCTGACTGAAAACTTGTCAGGATAGCAACAGGTCTTTCATATTCCGCAACACTAATTAGATGCAGCTTAGTGCTGGTAATTAGTAGTAACTGTAATCCCACCAGAGAGCTTATGATTACTTCTCTAAAGTATCCTGAAGCTGCACATAAACAGATGTGTCCATTAAAATTGGAAATTACAAAGGTGATTAGAAGAAACAAACATACGCTGACAGTCAGACGTTTGGACGCGCTGGACTGAATTTGTTTCTTATTATCTTAAAAACCTTTTGATCTGAAGATGTAGTTCTTAAATGCTAGAAATGAAGTTTGTAGACAAAATAAATTATGAAAACCGCTTTTCTTATATCAAACACATCTTTCTTCTGCTCCTGCAGGCCGTTCCTGGTACTGCCTCCACTGATGGAATGGATCCGGGTGGCCGTGGCCCACACAGAACACCGCCGAAGCTTCTCTGTGGACAGCGACGATGTACGACAGGCAGCCCGACTGCTGTTACCTGGGGTGGACTGTGAGCCGCGGCAACTGAAGTAGGTTTGGAAGGCAACGTCACTTCCATACATGCACAAAAACAAGATTGGCAAACACGCTATGCACGTAGACTGCCTTAATTAACAATTAGTCATTCATTGAAGGACACATACACACACCATGTACTCATACTGCATTCCTTATGAATTGCTCAAAGTATTGTTAACTTCTTGTGTGGCTTTAGTTTCCTAGTGACAGGCTCTGAAGTGCTATGTAAATGGCTTTTTACATGGCTTAGTTATTTTCAGGAGCACACTATTACCTTAACAGATGCCGGTTATCCTGGCAAACAAGCACTTCATGTCAGGGCTTCTTTTTCCATGGCAACAAGTGAAAGCTGGCTAAATTAATAACCTTGTGTGTGTTTGTTTGTGTGTGTGTGTTGTTGTTGTTGTCTTTTTACTGAGCTTAGTAATAGTTTCTGTTAAGGAAATGATGTTATATATGGAAGAAATATGAATATGGAAATATGGCAGAATATGAAAGACTTGTTGTAAATGTATTAAAAAGTATATAAACAAACACTGACCTTTTATTCAACAGAGCAGATGACTGCTTCTGTACCACAAGGAAACTGGACGCTGCATCCACAGAAGCAAAATTCCTGCAGGACCTGGGGTTCCGTATGCTCAACTGTGGACGAACTGACCTGGTCAAGCAAGCAGTCAACCTGCTCGGTCCAGATGGCATTAACAGTATGAGTGAACAGGTGGGCACTGATATATTCACACATACACATACACACACACATTTCTGAATATATTTCAATATGGTATTACTGTAGAAAGGTAGCAAATTGCTGTCTTATTCATTTTAGTACTATGTTAGGATTTGAACTTAATTGTAACAGTTTTGAAAAGAGCATGTAAACGTGCAAATTGCTCTATAGGCACATAGAGTTTTGGTGGTGTTTGTGTCTAAGTGAGAAAAGAATTCATGTAAATTGAAAGTAGTAGTCATTGAATGCATTCTGTGTCAGTGCAATGATAAATGATCCACAGTTTAGTCTTCATAGACTGCTTTTGTGCTAACTGTGTGAAGAGTTTTAAAAAAGTGACCTAAACATCGAGAAATGTTTCCTAGCGATTGTAAAAAACTGTAAAGGGGTTCTTCACCGCTGGAAAAATAGGCTTTCAATAAAATTTGGCTGCCTATACAGTGAGAAAAAGAGAAAAAAAAAACTTTTATTTTGCCAAATAGGTAGGAAAACTTCAACAGCCATAATGCCCTGGGCATGTTGCCATTCAAGGCCACTCCCACCACTCTGGTGTGTGGATACGTTTACCAGAGTCAAATGCCGCCTTGCTTTAGTAGGAAATACTTCTTAGCAAACATTTAATCATAATGGTGTCGACTTGTATTGTTCCCGGGTGCAAGAATTCGAAGAGTAAACGTTTAGCTTACTTTCAGTTTCCAGTGAAGGATCCAGTGCGTTGTAGGTAGTGGCTAAAGGCTGCAAAGATTCGTAAATACGAAGCTATCAAAAGTCCACCGGATGATGCATTTTGCTGACAAATAAATGGGAATTTCTCTGTCCAGGTAACTTGGAGACTGAGTAAACACTGTAAATTTGTTAAAATACAAAAGTGGGTTGAAAATCTGTGAAGTTTTGACATTTGACATTTTGACTTTTTTTCTGAGGGGAATAATGTGCACTGTTGAATTGTGCAAAATAAGATAAGGAAATCGACTTTCCTTATAGATCGTACAGTTTCTTTTAAATTCTGTTGGCACAGCACCTTTTGTCCATACAGTAACACATTTTACGGTGACTATGAATGCAATTAATTACAACACCAACAACATAACAGAGTGTAATTATGAGCAGCTCCACAAAATAATTGTCAAGAAATAACCACACATCCTTTAGTATTAATCAGCACTTGCACTGTAATTACTTCGTAATGTAAATGCTCATGTAAACTGACTTCCCCACATCTGCCTTCCATAGTTTTCTCCTCCGTCTGTATAGCATCTGCCTCATACCATTAAATATTTGAGAATCAATGACGTTTCTGCAGCACGTGTTATAGTAGAAGAAAAATGACCTAGTAGGTTTCTTATATTATATGTGTGAAGAAAGATGACCCACATAGACATTTAGAGGCTAAGGAAACAAATAAATAGTTGCATGACCTTTAAATAAGGAAAAAAAGCTTTTTATCTGACTGATCTGTGTTGAAAGCATCTATCATGATAGTAGTCATGACACTCAGTATTATGAATCAAATAGTGTCATCCGTATATCTTATGATTGCGTGTTATTGTCACAGTCTGTCTTGAATACGGCAGACAGTTTATGCAAAGAATGACAGCGACATGCCGGTGCTGACAAAGTGGATTAAACTAACATGTAAAATTGAAGCGACACAGAGGTAAAATGTGATGTGATGACAAAGAGAATTGTTGGAGTCCAGCTGGGAATCATTGAGAGTAGCTCCATCTTACCCTGGAAGAGTTGCTCCGAAATCACGCTGGCAAATATGGTACTCGTTATTTCAAGAAAAGCCTTGAGGGAAAATATGACTCAACTGACAAATGTATCTCCTTCTTCATGGTGAAAACTGTTTGTAGAACTGCACACTCTTGAGTTGGTAATAGAATAAAGTGTTTACAGTGAGTTTTTAGGCACAAAATGAAGCAGAATGCCTAAAACCCCATTTTACCTGTTGTAAAATCTCTGTAACGCAGGGGATCGGGGGGCATTATTAAAATCAAAAGTCATATCTGTTAACATTAATAGGTTAGTTCACCCAAAAATTCTGTCATTAATTACTCACCCTCATGTCGTTCCAAACCCGTAAGACCTTTGTTCATCTGGCCCAGAAAGGTAGTAAAGACATCGTTAAAATGGTCCATGTGACTGCAGTGGTTCAACCTTAGCGACGAGAATACTTTTTGTGCACAAAAACAAAAAAATTGACTTTATTCAACAATTTCTTCTCTTCCCTGCAGTCTCCTACACTGTTGACGTAAACACAGTGAAGCGCTTCCAGGTTCTACATCAGAACGCCGACTCAATATAACAAATGTTAACAAATAATTACCGTAACAAATGTATTGCTTATTGTTAATTATTTTCAATTGTTGTAATGTTAACTAATGCTAACTTATTAGTTAACTTCTTCTCTTTCAAATAGGACTACATATAATCAAAACATGACTATGAAAGGTGAGAGGGTATTAATGGTGTATGTTCTTTCAAAGACATAAAAAAACGTTTTAAAAACGTAGCTAATTATTTGCTGGCTTTATGGGCCTTCATGCACTGATGCTTATATTTGTGTTTCACTAAAGCAGCGTAAGATTTGATGGGTTAGAGAATGTTTTGTTTTCTGTTTAATGTGTGGCAATTAAGCATTATCCATAAAGATTATTGTTCCACTCAGTTCATTTAAATGGACACTTTAAGGCCTTAAGACACTGTTATTTTCAGAGGCTTTTTGCTAAATAACCCTCAGTGCCGCAGTGACTTGTGCTGTAGGCTGTACAGCGATGGGCTCATACTATGGCATGTGCACTGCAGGTGTTCAGTGTTTTTTATGTGTTCCTCAGGGCATGACCCCTCTCATGTATGCGTGCGTCCGTGGGGACGAAGCCATGGTGCAAATGCTGCTGGATGCTGGGGCAGACATTAATAGTGAGGTCAGTATTTATTGGTTGGACAATTATGAAGTGTCTTGTAGAGTGTTTTCCTCTGTCTGTATTAAACTAACTATCCTGTCTCTATAAAAAATAATGAACTAATCTCTCTGTCCTCTTCCCGATGCTGTTTGCATGCACTTGTGTGGAAATAAATAGTGGTTGTGTGTCTACTTAGGTTCTCATTGAGCTCATCAATATTTGATTAGATTAGAGGCAAATGAGATATGCTAATGATTTCCAACTAAATGAACGTATTTGTACAAATGTTGTCTTTTTAACACTATTAAATAAAAAAAGGTAAAAAAAAAAAAAAATACAATGATTGCCTAAAGTAGATACATTGATTGTGAAGCACTGAGGTTGAAAACATGAAACATGATAATAAAAGTGGATTAAAACTGATTTAATTGGCTAGCTTGCATAAAAGAACTTTGACTCAGTCATACTGATATAAAGGTCATTCATTGATATTTAAAGAAACATGTTTCACGTATTTGCCTTTCATGTTTTTGTCATGTTTTGAAATCGGTGAAGAACGTGTCCAGGTCGTATTTTACCATACAAAATTAAATGTCGCATAAAGAAATTTAAGCCTATTTTTGTATCATTACATTTTTTGCATTTTGGCGTTATTTTCATGACAATTAAGCATGTTTTCTAATTACCATAATTAGGGCTGGGAAAAAAGATTCTCGATTCAATGATTCTGGGTCCTTTCTGATATTTTCTGAATGTATCACGATTCTCTCTTGAATCGATTCTGAGCTTAGTTTTTAACAGAAGATGGCGCTCATGGCTAGTTTTTGACCGCACACTCAAATACTCATGAAGAAGAGTACTGGAGAGTGCCTGTGCGTTCAGCTGAGTCATGTAAGTGGTTAAATATACTTGCACCTCGGCTCAGAATGCTTTTATGATGCGAGATTTGTAATACGCTTCAACCTTTTTGAACTTTATGAATGATTATTTTAGGTTTAAGTGGTGTGTACAAGGAATTGGAAGCAGAGTACGGGTGTTTCTAAAGCACGTAGTGCCATTTGCTGTTAAAAACTAAGCTCAGAATAGATTCGAGAGAGAATCGCAATACTTTCGGAAAATATCAGAATGGATCCAGAATCATTGTATCATGAATCAAGAATCGATTTATTGTCCCAGCCCTAACCATAATATGTCTGAATGAGAATTCTCATTATTCCCGATGATTCTAATTACTGTAATTTAGTGATTTTTCTTTTAACTGTATTACCATAAAAAAACAAAAACTAAAATCAGTATATATTAAAGGTAGTGTAACAAATAGTACCACAATGATTCAAAAATTTGCATCTTAAATAGATTATTTCATAGCAGTATTTCATATTACAATAGTGAGAGTTTTGGATAAAATGTAAATTATTTTGTCCTTGACCGTTTTTCATGAAATTCAGTCCTGTATACACGTATTTTATGTTGTGATATTGTGCTTGTTTACCTTATGTCGTCTTTATCATTTGACCCTAGGACATTTTTACATGGAGTCGTTGACTTGGGCACAAAGCACCAAATGCATATACAGTGATCTTCACTTGTTTTACAAATTGCTTCAGGCTCAAGAAGAGTATTAGCAAGTGGGCAGATGTGCAGTTATTTGCCTACCTAATGTTTAGTAGGTTTTACACAAACAATTGTTTAACCCTAATCCCACCTGAACGATCGGTTCCAAAAGGTCATGTTTGCCTAGACAAAAACAGATGCCTGCGTAATTTACCATTGACTAAAGGAGAGCTCAATTCTGCATGCAGTACAGCTGTAAGCATTAATACCAGACAAACCGACTTTTTTGGTGCTTTGTACGTGAGTCACTGCTCACTTACACTTCTAGCGTTTGAACTCGCTGCCAATTATTCTTCCTGCAGTCTTGATGTTACTGCTATGAAAACTGTGAACTAGATCCTAACCGTCTTCAAACCGTGGTCAGGATTTTGAGTAAAGCGATGAGGGCGTGTAGGGGTTGTCCAAAGGAAAGCGAATGCAAGTAAACTCTAGATTAACATGGGCTGGATGGAATAGGGGTTTGGAGAACAAAACAAGCACTGGCTCTTTCTTCCTCTATTCACTTGAATTAACAAAACAGCCAGACGGCGGAAGAACTTTCCAACTTTCCGCTCACTCATTCACTCTTTCCTTCCCCTTTTTTCTTTTTCGTACTCCTGCAATTCCGCAATTGGAGCTCAGTGTTCTGGTTTATAATGGCTGAATTTTTCTCTCCCTGAACTTCACCTATATGATTCCCAGGTGCCCAGCTCACTACACAAGCACCCCTCAGTTTATCCTGACACCAGGCAGGGGACTCCACTCACATTCGCCGTGTTACACGGACACGTCCCTGTCGTGCAGGTAGTGGTGCTGTAAATGATTTGATGCCTTCCACCTTTGCACTTTCCTAAATTATTATTATGATGCTGCCATCATAATAATAATGGCACAAAGAAAAAGTTTGATTTTAGACTCTTGTGGGCTGGATGGTGCTGCCCCAGTTCAGAGGAACTTGGATGGGCATGTACTATAGATTGGTATCAGGAATAGGCCATATGTGCCAAAGAAGAAAGAGGAACGCTTTGAAGATAGGGGCCAGTTTATTGACTATGCACTCTACTTTTCCCTCCAAAAGTGGAAAAAAGACTTAGTTTCACTATAAATACTCTAGAAGTGTTGAATCCGATGTTCTACTAAGGCCCACTTATTTAGCTCTTCCAGGAAAATGGAAAGGCAAGGGGATATTTCCTGAGATATTTCTCAATCTCCCAGAAGCACACATCCACAGTAGAAGATATTATTTCTTTCTGTATAAATAATTTCCCATTTTCTTTGACAAACAGACCAAAAATTGTCCACTTAAAGCATCAAGAGTGAAAGAAATAATGACCAAATTACCATAAAGATGTTTACTAGTTGGAGGTGGCCTAGGTGATGAAAAGAGCAGGCTAATTTAATGCAATTACAGGACTTATATTAACCGATATCTTGGTGATATTAAAGTTAAATCCTCTGAAATCTGTTTTATAATGATTGTCCTTTTCACTTTATTGAGCAGCTTCTACTGGATGCCAGAGCTAACGCGGAGGGAGCGATTCAAGATGGCGCAGAGAACTACACTGAGACGCCTCTTCAATTGGCGTCTGCAGCAGGTACCACAAAATATTGAAGCCACATAGAAAAATGTATGAATTTATGTATGATTAAATTGCAAAATATAAAACCAAGTGGCATCTGCAAACATGCAGCAAATAATGCAAAGACAATTAGTGATGTCAAGGTTATTTTTATTGGATGTATGAAGTAGTTTCCCTCACAGTCCAAAAATACTTTACCTTATTTTTTTAACAATATATCTGCTTTTTTATCATTTAAGATGTTTTCTATCTTCAAAATAAACGCCACTTGGTTTAATATTTATGGTTTGATATCTAATACAGTGGCATTATGCTGTGGCTTAAGTATCCAAACACTTTTAGGGCCACTGTAAATTATTTTTATGACATGCTATGTCATAAAAATATGCAAAAACTTTTCCTTTAGATGTTGCAGTACTTTCAGAGGTAGATCTTTGTACCTTATCTACCTCTAAAGGGAGTATATTAGTGCCTTGCAGAGATAATTCACCCTAAAAATGTCATCATTTTGTCATCATTTACTAACTCTTATGTCATTCCAAAGCCATACAATGAAAGTCAATGGGGTCCAAAACAACTTAGCTGACTTTCATTGTATTGACAAAAAAAACACTTTGACTTTAAAAAATATATCTTCCAAGTACTTTAAGGTAGTAATATGCACTGTTTAGGGGTAGAGAAGGTACTTTTGAGAGTACTGCCTTAGTGGCATTTATATTATGGAGGCTCCATGTGAGTGAAATCTATGACAGCAGAGTGAATACGTTTTAGATGATTTTGTACTTGGACCCATTTTTAAAATGGTTACATTCCGTTCCTCTTGTGCCTCTAATTTCAACAAAATGGTCTCTGCTGACTGTTATCTGACAAACTGAAGACATTATACTTTTGTGCCCCAGACTGCTTCCAGAACCATAATAGTATTATTCAGAGACTGATGGGGCTGCATCGATCTCAGGAGCTCTTTGCAAACTTGCTAATGAGCCTTAGCAACAGCAGCTTTTTTTTCTTAACATCCACAGTGTGAATGTGACAAGTCCACACGGTGGAATGATGTATGGAAACCAGTGCCAAATGAGATTTCATAATCCCGGCTGTGGCAGTCCTATGAATATGAATTGACCTGAGTGATATTCATTTACATTTGCCAAGTGTTTTCCAGCATAATGCTGAAAATTACCTGTCTGCCCCACTTAGCGTACACACTCTTGAAGACTTGGGTAATTCAGGTTTGAGTCAGCTGGTAATGGACCTTCTTGGTGTGATAAAAAAGGATGGGGTGCACAAAAATTGTATCATCTCATGCAGAAGAGGGGAATGGAGGAACACAAGCCAAACCGATTGAGCTGAAATGTCTAGAAACAGGTTTAACCGTATGCCTGTGTTCCCTTGTGACCCAACAGAAATGACTGCGGATGGGATTGTTTGAGCCTCATCGGATCCAAAACTCATCAGGCCTCATTGATTACGCCCCATTTGCTGTATGCTGGGTCAATTACCCCCAGTGTTAGCGTTCGGGTTTTCCTTCTAATTTAGAAATGCCTTCTCTTCATTTCTCCATGTGGATGTGCACAGGACAGCCTGCTAATTTACATTAGCAAATCAATCTGGGGACGGCCTGCTAGACAATCTGATTGATAAATACTTTTTCCTGTAGCTCAACTGGTAAAGCGAGCACTTGCAACATCAACATCATGGGTTTTATTCGCAGGACGCATAAATGCTGGTAAAATGTGTACCTTTTTATGACCTGTTCAAGGTCAAACCATGACAGATGAGAGATAAAGGACTTGCGCTTTTAAATTTATGCTGTAGCTTATTTTGAATAAGGGAATTGTAGCTGGAAGAGCCAATCAGAAAATATCCGTTCCCTTATTAAACTAAACAAAAGAAAATAAATAAATAAATAACACAAAACTTGTCTAACTCAATGTCTCATGACAAACTTGGCAAAAAAGGGGACTAAAATACAGATTCTTTTACACTCAATTTATTAATTTATTGAAATGATTATGATTGGCTAAAATAACTGAGGATGTTTTCACGTTTATTTATCCATTTTTATTTAATTTTTTACTTTATCAACATATGATTGACCAAAATAACTGAGAATTTTTTACACTTTTTTTTTCTTTTCATTTTTCCACTATAAACATGAAAAAAAAATTTTGCACTTCATTTTAATATTTTTGCACTTTATCAACACATAGTAGCATATAGTGATTTATGTATGTTGTCATAAGAGACCTTCCACCTTGAAATCTGGTCACAAGAGACACATTTGAGAGATATGCTAGCATCATTGTGTCTCTTAACAGTAGTAGGTATCTAAATATGTTTCTTTCGATAAAAAGCATCAGCCAAATTAATGTAATATATATTGTCTTCTTTTAACAGGCAACTTTGAGCTGGTCAATCTGCTTTTGGAAAGGGGAGCAGACCCTTTGATTGGCACCACTTACCGTAATGGCATTTCCTCTGGTCCGCTGGGTGAAATGAACTCGTACAGCCTGGCAGCAGCACATGGACACAGGTAATGCACACCCAATGACTCAACAGCATATGAAGTGTATAAAGTGACAGGACATTCACCACCAGCACAACAGGGAACTGAACTTTCATGAGTTCATTGACACATTTGTCACACATATCATTATTTCTGTGTCCTTATACATCATTCTGACAACAGAAACTTAATCTATCAGATCTGACCCCCTGATGTGTTATTATTGGCACACATAAAAGCTGAGCTGGTGTATTTGACCACAAAATTGTATGTAATTTACTACCATAACTCCAACTCAATCACTCTCCATTGCTGGTGAACAGTATGGATGACTGCATGCTCATTCATTCAGTCTCACCTATGGCCAGCGCTGCATAATGGAATCTCATTGAAATTCACACTGCATACGTCTGAATGAGAATCCAGCATGTTCAACGGCCAACTCACCCACCTCTGCGGTATTAAGGCAATCCGTTATAAAGGGCGTCAGAATGGGACACAAAGCGAGATCTGAGCCAGAACTGGATGTCTTTGGCTTCAAGTCCTTGTGATGTTTGAAGTTGGGCATGCCGCAGTGATTGGTTGTTTATGCATATTAGATCAGTTGTAGAGCACTGGTACTTTTTTCTGAAGGTATATGAGTTTACAAAGACAAGAAAATGCGGCAAAGCAGAGAAGAAAAATAGATTGAAATGCATTGATAAATGAAGTCATAAACAAAGAAGCGCTCACAGTATTTCATAATGTTCTTTTTTCAAACACTTTGTACTCATCAATCCACTGATTGCACGCAAGTAATCTTCAATGGCTAATGGCTTTGTATATAACAGTCTGATTATGACATTGTTTTTGCTTTTGAAAAACAAAAACCTTTACTGTTAATCCTTACTTAAAGGGGTTGTTCACACAAAAATTCAGTTGTTATTATTTACTCAAGTCATGTCATTCTGAACTTATACTAATGTAAAAAAGTTTGGGGTCAGTAAGACTTTTAATTATTTTTGAAAGTAATCTCTTATGCTCACCAAGGCTGCATTTATTTAATAAAAAATATATTGAAATTGTGAAATATTATTACAATTTAAAATAACTGTTAGCATCATTACACCAGTCTTCACAATATCCTTCAGAAATCATTGATTTGATCAGTGATTTGGTGCTGAAGTAACATTTCTTCTTATTATCAGTGTTGACAACAGGTTGATATTTTGTGTAAAAAGTGATAATTTTTTAGGATTCTTTGATGAATAGAAGTTCAAAAGAAGTGAATAAAAGCATTTTTTTTCTTTAAAAAAATCTTACTGACCTAAAACTTTTGAATATTAGTGTATATGTATTATTATTATTATTTTATTTATTTATTTATTTTGTGGAACAAAAAAAGAGCATTTTAAGGGTTCTTTATGCAGCTCCTTTTAATAATATTTTTTTCTAGTATAAATTTCCAGTCTATAATCACATCTGTCAAGCTTCAAAGGTGACATAGTTACACGTTACTACATGTACTTACTATAGTAATAACAGTAAATTATGCATAATTACAAGCAACTAACCCTAAACTTAATCCTAACCCTAACTGTAACTCTATAATAGTAATAGTTGTAGTTAATAAACATGTAGTTAATTAATATTACTCAGAACTTGAGTAAGTAAAATGTAACTACGTCACCTTAAAGGGTTAGTTCACCCAAAAAAAGAAAATTCTCTCATTTATTACTCACCCTCATGTCGTTCCACACCCGTAAGATCTTCGTTCATCTTCGGAACACAAATTAAGATATTTTTGATAAAATCAAATGGCTCAGTGAGTCCTCTATTGACATCAAGTTAATTTACACTTTCAATGCCCAGAAAGGTACTAAAGACATATTTAAAACAGTTCATGTGACTACAGTGGTTCAACCTTAATGTTATGAAGTGACGAGAATACTTTTTGTGCGCCAAAAAAAACAAAATAACGACTTTATTCAATTATTTCCTCTCTTCCATATCAGCCTCCAACGCGCGTTCACGAGAGCACCACAACGTATGCGTGTGACATGACATAGTTTTCATTTTTGGGTGAACTATCCCTTTCAAATAAAATGTAACCAAAAGTAGTCTTCTGAAGTCATGCAATAGTCTGTGTAAAAATTTTTTAAGAATTGTCAAACAAGTAACAGCAGGTTTGTAAATGACATGAGGGTGAGTAAATATATTTGTGAGTGAGCTATGAGTATACATACCTGAGCGAGTTTGTCACACGCACTTGCTCCTGCAGGAACGTGTTCCGGAAGCTTCTGTCCCAGGTAGAAAAGGACAAGGGGGACGTGCTGTCTCTGGAGGAGATCCTAGCTGAGGGCTCCGAGGTCGTAGAGAGGAGAGCACCACAGAATGAAGGCACACTCCGGACAGGCAAGGCCAAACTAAGGGCCCTCCGCGAGGCCATGTACCACAGTGCCGAGCACGGCCATGTGGACATTACCATAGACATCCGCAGCCTGGGTTAGTAAAAACACTGCACGATTACCACAGACATCTGCCGTCTGGCTCACTTCTGTCATGCAGTGATTAGTCTCAGCCTCAGATGGCATCTGATGCACATTGCACATAAAAATGGCAAGGACTAGTGGAAATTGCCATTTCCAATCTTACTCGTGAAGGTACAAAGCCCATTTTTTTTATTATTCCACTACTATAATGCTCATTTTTGAGGCTGAACTAATCACTTGCCAAAGTTTACCAGGTTAGTGGCATCAAATCTTTGAAAGACACTCTTTGAAAGATGTTTGAGGCCCTTAGTTGCTAGTTAACTAGAACTACCTATGAATATCTTTTTTGTGTATTGTTTTTTTTTTTTTGCCTGTCACTATCACTATGCACCATATTTATCTACTAAAAGATGGTATCTACACTACTGTTCAAAAGTTTGGGGTCAGTAAGGTTTTTGTTATGAAAGAAATTGATACTTTTATTCAGCAAGGATGCATTAAATTGATTAAAAGTGACAGTAAAGTAATGTTACAAAGTATTTCTATTTCAAATAAATGCTGTTTTTTACTTTCTATTCATCAAAGACTCTTGTATGACAATTTCCACAAAGATATTAGGCAGCACAGCTGTTTTCAACATTGATAATAATGTTTCTTGAGCACCAAATCAGCATAATTTCTGAAGGATCATGTGACACTGAAGACTGGAGTGATGATGCTGAAAATTCAGCTTTGCCATCACAGGAATAAACAGAAAACAGTTATTATCATTCAATATAACTGTTTTACTCTGTATCTTTTTCTTTTATACTGTCCTTTCAAAAACATGAAAAAAATCTTACCGACCCCCAATTTTTAGTGTAGCGTAGTTGCAATATGCATTGTATTAGTTCTCTTTACAGAGGATTTACGGATCGATGGACGGGACAGATTGTTCTTATGTTGGTTGATGGACAGATCGATTCTGAAGTGAAAATAATTCTGAATATAACAGATATTTTGTTTCCATATGCAGGTGTGCCCTGGACCCTGCACACGTGGCTGGAGTCCCTGCGGACGTGCTTCGTGCAGCAGAGGCGACCGTTGATCCAAGGCCTGCTGAAGGACTTCAGCTGCATTAAAGAAGACGAGTACACGGAGGAACTCATCACGCACGGACTGCCACTCATGTTCCAGATCCTTCGAGCCAGCAAGGTCTGTTCTCAATGCTTTATTATTACAGCCCGAGCCTGTATCAGTCCTTTATTTACTTCCTGATCATTTCAGGAGACATTCATAATGTAGAGTTTTAGTCACCTCTGAAACTTCCTGTGAAGTGAAGTGTATAAATTAAGAGCCATTACACTCCTCCTGTCTGCCATCAGTGTTATTTTAATATTATTTATATAGTATTGTAGTATTTATTAGTATTTTGAGTTAGCTTTTATTTTTATATTTCATTTTAGTTGTTTTTTTTATGTGCTTTTGTAATTTTTAGTTTTTCTTTTAATATTTTATTTGGCTTAAATGTATTTTTATTTCAGTTTTAGTCATTTTAGTACTTCAACTTCATTTCAGTTAATTGTGAAGGAAACATTTTAAGTTTTTAATCTAAAACTTGTATTTTATTTCAGCTTTATTTCAATTAAAGGGACAGTTTACCCAAAAAAGAAAATTATGCCATCTCAAATTGTTCCAAACCTGTATGAGTTTCTTGGTTCTGTTGAACACAAAAGAAGATATTTTGAAGAAAATCGGTTCCATAGTAATTTTTTTACTATGAAAGTCAATGGAGTCCATCAACTGTTTGGTTACAACATTCTTCAAAATATCTTCTTTTGTGTTCAACAGAACAAAGAAACTCATACACGTTTAGAAAAACTTGAGGGTGAGTAAATGATGACAGGATTTTCTTTATTGGGTGAATTAGCCCTTTAACAAAAGCTGTTTTTAATAGTTTTAGTTTTAGTGTAGTAGCTTATGTTTTAGTCTCTGTAAAATTACAGCACAAGTTTGTTGTCATTTTGCTGTTTAAATTATTTGCAACACTATTTCAAATGTAATGCCCCTCGTAAGTCTCTGCATTATTGTTATCACTGCGTGTCAGTCCCTGTCTCTGAGCAAACAGGCAATCAATGTCAGCCACACCAGTTTCAGCTTTCTCTGTAATTAACATGATAAATCCTCTCATTACAGACCCCATCATAAGTACCGTGTTGCTATTACCGTAGGCTTGGATGCGTTTTACTTTTAGAAAACAGAATTTATGGTCTAGCTACACCGTGTGTGTTTGTGTGATCTACAGAACGAAGTGATCAGCCAGCAGCTGTCAGTAATCTTTACCCAATGCTACGGGCCTTTCCCAATCCCCAAACTCACAGAGATCAAAAAGAAGCAAACGTCTCGTTTGGGTGAGTATGTCAGTTGCATCGCCTTGTTAAGTTTGCCTTCAAAAGTGAATCAATTTCTGTTCTACATTGCTAACAATACCAATAATTGAACAACATTATATAAGCTAGAGTGTTTGGTCTGTGCTGTTCTACTAACAATAATTTAAATTAGAGTAACTTACTTTTTAGACACAATATGGCCAATAATTTTGTCTGCTTTTGTTCCACTAATAAAAAAAAAAACAACCAAAACTAACTGCTGTGTTATGCACATTATGTGTCAATTCAGATTATTAGTAAAGGCCAAATCAACTTGTGCTGCACAAGGATTCAAATTTGAGTTAATTAGTGAAGTAGACTTGTTCAGTCTATGCAGTGAGCTGCATTCATCAAACTACAGACTCACAAGGACACATTTCAGTCAGAAGACAGAAAGAATATTAATTTTTAGTTAAATTTCATTTGACTCTCAAAGTTTTGGAGGAACACTAGTGCCATCTAGGCTTTGGTTAAGCTATTGCAAGGCATAGAATTATAAAACAGACATCTTTCATGCGCTTTCATTTAATGTGTTGATGACAGCCTGTCAAACACAAGACATTACACTACTGCTGAATAATGAAGAAGCTTGTGTAATCAGTGTTGTGTAATATTGCATCTCCGACTTGGGGACTTCATCATTTGATTTGTTACATTCTACAGATCCACACTTTCTCAACAATAAAGAGATGTCTGACGTGACGTTTCTGGTGGAAGGAAAGCCCTTTTATGCCCATAAAGTGCTGCTCTTCACTGCTTCACCGAGGTATGTATTGATATTGTAGAATTATTACACAGCAGCAGGAGCGGCAGAACTTGGGATGTCGGTTCTTTATTTTTAGCACACACGTTCAGATTAATGTGAGTTGGCTCACATTAAAAGCACTTGTCTAATATAGTCTATAATTCACTGTACTTTTTGCTCCTGATATTCAAACAAGGTCATTTGTGCTCATGAAAACAACAACAATTTTAGAAGAGCGAACTTAAAATGTATGTAGAGAAATAGAGAAGTTTAAAATGTCTATCTATCTATCTATCTATCTATCTATCTGTCTGTCTGTCTGTCTATGTATCTATCTATCCTAAAAAATAGATGTAAAAAAACAAAACATTTACACAGTAAAATAAACAGTAAAACACCGTAAAACAATGCATTTTGGGTAATATTATTTGTCATTTTCGAGGAAGTAACCTATAGGCTCCTTTCTCGAAAACGACAAATAATATTACCCAAAATGCATAACGGTATATTATTGTTTCAATGGAAAACAGTATTTTACTGTGTAAAAAATTTGTTTCAATTTTTACAGCTATTTTTAGTGTATCTATCTCTCCATCCATCCATCCATCCAATCTATATATATCTACAGTCAAACCAAAATGTATTCAGACACCTTGAACATTTTATTCATTAATAGTTTATTTACTGTAGTTTTAAAAAAAAATGGTAATAAAATATGACAAGATCTCAGAGTTAAACTGTGTCAAAAAAAAAAAAATCTTAATTATGTCAGATAACGCTTAAAACAAAACATGGTCAGGTCAAAGTGTCTGAATACTGGTAGTCCACTGTATGAAGACTTTTTGGGTATAATTTGTAAAATTTTATTTTGCTATCCTCACTTATATAAATGAACTATAGTGTCCTGCAGTGCACCCACTAGTAAAAATATATTAAAAACATAAAAAATGTCTGAATAATTTTTGGTTTGACTGTATGTAATGTTAAATTGTTAACCTTTCAATTTTGCCATCTTGGAAATGGGTACTACTTCATCTCAAGATAACATTTTAATAATAAAATTGAATGTAAAAATACCCAAGCAAACCTTTCCAAATCTGCAGGGTCTGCAAAAATATTAATTCATGCAAAGTGACTGGATGGTTTAGGAGGTAATGTCAGCATGAGCTAATTCATATTCATGAGTTCATTATCATGCAGTGACATGACATCATAGCCTGCTCATGTACTGTACACCCGCCCCACTCTAGAACTTGTTCCTGCGCCACTGCTTTGCAATTCAGAATATCTTCCAAACACACAATATAAATTGTTGATTTTTTTTCCTGAGCTCTAAAATTGATTTAACAATAATACAGCTTTTAAAGGAAGTTCTTGTTTCTTTCTCGCTCTTTCTGACCTGCAGGTTTAAGTCTCTGCTCTCAAACAGACCAGCAGCTGAGAACACGTGCATTGAGATCAGTCATGTCAAGTACAACATTTTTCAGGTTGGAATCTACTGACTCATAAATCCCACTCAAACTCATGTCGGTATTACAGTCAAACTGCACTACCCTAATTCTCTTCTCTGTCATCACAATTCGGCTTAATGACAAAATGTGTCTGAACATTTGTGACTAGTACTTAGCATCTGTCTTAAAGTGTTTCTTAAAAAGTTTGAGAACATTTTGTTGTGTTTCAGTTGGTAATGCAGTACCTCTACTGTGGCGGAACTGAGTCACTGCACATCAGGAACACTGAAATTATGGAGGTATTACATACTCTCTTCTCTTTCCTTCTTTATGCTCATAATTCCTGCTACCCTAAAACCTTTTTTCATCACCATTGGCACTCACATACTAATGATGACTTAATGATTAATGACTTGAGATTATGTTGAATGTGATGAATGAATGAGTTACGGTCTATTGCCGTATGGGAGATTTCTCATTGGAAAACACTTTGAGAAAAAAAAAATCTATATGTAATCTCTCATTTATCTCCATCTTTACCAAATGGAAGCTCTCTTGCACGTAGAACTGCAGCAGAAATTTTTATAAATGTTTATGTATTTTAAATTTAATTAAGTGATTGCTCTTGATCGTTATAAACCTGAAAGCTTGATGAGTTTGGCTCATTAACAGTCCCTCTGTTTCAAAGCTCCTGTCTTCAGCCAAATTCTTCCAGCTTGAGGCTCTCCAAAGACACTGTGAAATCATCTGCTCCAAGAACATCACCACCGACACCTGTGTGGACATATACAAACATGCCAAGGTACTCGGAAACATTCATTTTTATTACTCTTTCATTTATACATTTCCCTGGATAAGTTGTTTAATCTGTGTTGTCAGGATCGGATATTGCACACTGTATATTTGTAAAACCCTGGATTAACATTTTGATTTGCATATTTATGAGGTTAATAACATTGATTAGACAAATACATCATGCAAACAAGAATGCGAGCCGTTTTAATAATTGCTTGTCTATCTGTGTAAATGTCAACAGCTAAATTTGCTCTGGTTGTCTTGAGTCTTTAGATATATTCTAAAAAACAAAGACAATAAAGGAAAAGGCAGAGTATGTTTGCTGATATTTTTAGCCATTTCCCTCAGACACAATCTAAACGTGAAAGTTGCTGTGTGAATCATGTGTCAATAAGAAGAGATGAGGTACACTGTTATAGTACTGCATGGTTTTTACATTGTATACCTCTGGCCATTTTAGGTGTGTATGACTTTCTTCTTTCAGCCAAACACAGTCAGAGTTAATACCCTGGCTCTTCCAAGCTTTATAATGGGAGTGAAGGGACCAGATTTTGAAGCTCAAAAAAAGCACATCCATCCATCATAAAAGTAATCCACACGGCTCCAGGGGGTTGTTAAATGCCTTCTGAAGCTAAGCGATGCATTTTTGTAAGAAAAATATTCATATTTATAACTTTATCTATAATTTAACTATAATCACTGGCTTCCGGTAACGGCCGAACACAAGTTGAGTTCCGGCAGAAGAGTGAACTCTGCTCTGACTTCGCGATGGCGCGTACTCTGTAAATAGGGAGCGGTGGTGCTGAACGCGCATTCTACAAGATAAGACATTTGCCAGACGCTTAGGCTCTGTGGTGCAACGAATCCTCTGCCATGGTCTTGTCAGTCATCTTGTCAGTTACTCTCGTTATGTGATCAGTGAACTCCGATTCCTGCTGCACTACGTACGACTCTGCAGCTCATGTTGGATGAGCTGGATGGGATTGAAGCGTCCGTTTTCCAACTGAATTAAATGGTTTTTATTTCATTAAAAAGCGAAATGACAGTGGAGGTGTAATGCAAATGTAGCAGTGGCATATTCTATCCTAATTTAAACCTCACACTCTGTCATGGCAATTTCGCGAGACAGCTTTTCACCTCGACGAGAAATCTCGTCACATTTTAATCTTGTGAGACCTCCGACATTCCTCTTTAAAAATTCTCATTTTAGACTTCTAATTTGTGACTGGTGTTTTGTTTTGCTCTATCCTCTTCGCTTCCGCGCTCATTAGTTCATCATACGTCGGGTCAGAGGTCACTCCTCCACCGGAATTAGACTTGTGTACGGCCATTACGGGAAGCCAGTGATTATAGTTTATAAAGTTATAAATATGGATATTTTTCTTACAAGAATACATCGTTTCGCTTTAGAAGGCTTTATTAACCCCCTGGAGCCATATGGATTACTTTTATGATTAATGGATGTGGAGCTTGGAAGAGCCAGGATATTTTTTTAATATAACTCCGATTGTGTTCGGCTGAAAGAAGAAAGTCATATACACCTAGGATGGCTTGAGGGTGATTTTTGGGTGAACTAACCCTTTAAGGAAAAATTACAAGACATTAATAGGCATTAAATTATTGTTGAAAGCTCTATTAGGAATGTTAAGTCTCACATTCTCATTACGTCCCACACATCCTCAGTTCCTGGGGGCCTTGGAGCTGGCAGCCTTCATCGAGGGCTACTTCCTGAAGAACATGGTGCTCCTGATCGAGCTGGAGAACTTTAAGCAGCTACTGTATGAGGTTCCTGTAGAGAGCCCCGGTCCAGGCCCGTCCTACGACATCCTCCATGACCTCGAGAGAACCCTGGCCCTGCGGATCCGCTCCATCCATCTCTCCACCTCCAAGGGCTCCATCGTGTGACACTTTCGCCAAACTCTCACCACCTGTTCCTTACAGCGGTTTCATCAAGAGCTCCATTATTGTGTGCCAACCAATTGGAGACATTTTAAACATCACCGCCAACATGACTAGCACCTACCCGACGAGATGTACTGTAGGGAAGACCAAGAGATGCGTTTTAATCCACAGGCTAACATCTCCACAACATTGCAGAAACGTCAGCCTGCTGAACTCATACCATTCCAAGGGCTACGTTATGTTGTGGAAACATTCTAGGAACGTTGTGAGAAGCTAATCACACCCAACCAACGTTAGTGCCCAGGGAAACCATGGCTTCTGATGTCATCACTGCCTCGGCGATGCATGCGGATTGGGTCTGCTTCATTTTTAGGTGGAACTGTCGCCATGCTATCCGCTGTGGACAGTTTTAGTAACACACACAGATATATATTACTCTCCAATTGATGTAATATTGTTAGCCTGCCTTCTGAACCCCGAATTTGTGTAACTTTCCCTCCAAGTGACACTAAACGCTAAGCAAGCGATGCATGTTAAGTTCGGTAGGTGATGCTGCCATCAAGTTTCCTAAGCATTTGTTTTCAAGTTGGACAAAAACATCCATTAGGTGTAGAGTTTTAAAACTGAGGTGTTTTATATACTTAATAATACTCACATCCAATGACAACTTTTGGTATTTGTGTCACTGAACAATAATATGCCGGCTGTTTAAATCCTAGCACTTGTGTTTTAAGCTTTGCGGTTTTAAGGAATAGGGATTTGCCAACATAAATTATCCAACCAATGGTAGACTAAACTTATTTGAGTTGTCCCTTTTAGTTTATACTTCTCACCAAATGTTCATCATGTCCACCAGTGCGTTAGTTCTGAGCTATTCGTTTCAGCCCACACATTTTAATGACCCTCCAATGTACCACTGTGCTTAGTAGACTTAAAACTGAGCAGTTCATCTTTGCCTTGGGGTTGTGTAACCAACGATCTGTGTTGAATAATCTGCATGGGTCCTTCGCAGTCTGGAACTTTTGTAAAATACATAAAAACAGGAGCTCATTTTCCTTTAGTGGATGCAGAATTATTTGCTAATGCCCTTTGTGCAGGACTCTATGGTCTTTTGAGGTCTTCGTTGCTTGCAAGTCTGTCTAAATCGTGTTATGAAAGATGCCATTGCACTGGTCGCTACCTTCGTGGCCCAATGTACAAATCCCCAGTCCTCACCTGCTGCACTGCTTTTGTTCAATGTGAAAAATGTGAAGCCAGCTCAAAACAAGCTGTTTTTAGTGTGCATGTTCCGGTTTTTCCTGTGTTCGTCTGTAACCCTTCAGGATGTTGGTAAGTTAGGAACTGTACTAGACGTATAGTGTTACCAGCAAAAGATTTTATTGACCAGGCTGAACCCAAAGTAACAGATTTATATTTATGGCATTTCATCCAAAGACTCTGGAAATGACATCAAAATCTCACCAAATACTCAATTTATCGGCACACATGAGAAGTGACATCCGATTAGATACGCATAACGTGCTGTCCAAGAGTCCTGTTTTGTTGTATGATTTATTTTTCATGTACAGTAATGGAACAACTTGGTTATGAACATCCTCATGTAAAATGAAAGGTTGAATTATAACTAAATTTAAAATGAACAATTGAAATACATAGTTTACCGATATGTAGCTGACAATATCATGATGCAAATAATTTAAAACTGTGAAGATTTTATTTTAAAGAAACTTAGTATAGTTACTTTATTTTCTTACAAAGTACATTTATTGTGCAATCCCTGTCTGCTATTTTGTGATAAGAAGTCATTATGTAACTGTATCTATTTCCTTGCATTTGCAAAATGTCATTGCTTTGGCGAGCCAACACAAAAACAGACAAGGATAAATCATGTTCATGTCATTTTGAAGATCGGGCCTGCTTAGTTGCAATGTCCTCAGCAAACCCCACCATATGTGTTCACAGTTTTTAAAAAAAGGATTTGTGAAAGCAATACTTGACACAAATATGTCCATGCAAGGTCCGTGTTCTCGTCAGACCTACTACTTGTGCTTAGCATGGATGCTTCTCCATGTAGCCAAATGTAAAGCAGAGGCCAATGTCATGAAGTGTTCGTAAAGCTGTATACCTCCTCACATAAAAAGAGACTTGCTCTGTGTTTCTTGGCTTCAGCTTTTTTCTGCTTCAAGGCTGTTAAACATGCTTTAACTCCACTAATGCACACTTTAGACAAAAACCTGCATGCTTTGGCTGGATCAGAGTCTAACAGAATTTGTTTGCTCTTATTATTTCACCTGATTGAAACATTGTACATTGTACAAAAGATATATAGAGAAATATCTATAGAACGTGGTGTAAATATAAGGGACGTGGTTGAGTTTAACAATCGAAAAAACAAGAATGTTACACTTGTGCTAAAGTACAGTTGTTCAATGACATGCATTTGTGTACAGTCAATAGAAATGACCAGGATTGACCACTGTGTTGGGTCGTCAATAAATTTCTGTGATAAACTGTCGAGTCTTGATTGATTGGCACCTTAAATGTGTTCAACAGAGCTGGTTTGTCATTTCAGTTTGAGTGTGGGTGAAATTTTTGCCTTCAACAAGTAAAGAGGTTTGGTTAGCTGGAGATCAAGTTGGAAAGACTTTTTGGAAGACTAAACTGGTGAGTTTGCAATGTTATATGCCCAAATCAAAACATGAATGTTATTTGGAGTGTTTCCAGATTTTTATGAACTAAAACAGGGTCTGCATAACAATGGCAAATCAAAAATAGCCCAATGACAATATCCTAAATATCAAAACTATATGTTGTATCCTTGGTAGAATATAAAATATTTCAATACAAACATTAAAGTAAAATATAGGCCAAATTAAAGCAGTATATCAAATATAGGGGATATGTGCAATAACTTTCTAGATGGCACCACTTACTAGAGAATTTTAAATACATAAGTTTATTAGTGTTAACAATAATAACATTTCCTTGTTTCTTTGGGCTAAATTAGTCATTTTATTAAACATATATATTCTAAATCTAGTTCTATATTACACAATATACACTGTACGTTTTCTATTCATTGCACTAATTTTACTTATGAGCAATGTTGGGAATAACCATTTGGATTTTAACGGCAGAGTCCAACCTCTAATTTTATTGGAAGGCAGAAATAAGAATTAAATTACGCAAGCATTAAGTTGACATGCGATTAAACTAATCAATACACGTTTCACCTGATATTTATTTCGACTGTTTGCCCACCGTGATGGTCAAATTTTACGTGAACATGACTGAAATTAAATATTTTTCTTTTACCTGTAGCAAAGTGAACCAATTATTCATGTTTCTTATAATTTACCTTTGGCTGCATTATAATAATTTCAAAAATTGTCAATGTGGACGTGTCGCGTATGGTGATCACTAGCAGTTAGCTCCTCCCCTTTCAGGAAGAGATTGTCGTTTTGACAGTCAGCTAACTTTCTAGTAAAGATATGCTTAGCCTGTAAGTGTTATTTCCCGTCTTCGTTACTTGATAGTCTCTGTGTAAACACTCCAGAAGAAAATGTCCTTCATCATCAACGTGAGTATCTCTATATTAAATGCATGCTTTCAGAACGTCGTTGTTCCATATATAGTTTTTTGTTGTTTTTTGCAGCACGCAACTGAAGCCATAGCATACTGTAATCTCATTAGTATAGATGTTTCATTGCCATTTCATCGCTTGAAAGAATGCTAATTGTATCCAGTTTGTTGAGTCATTAAGTTAAGTTTGTTAAGCTTTTAGCCTTTTTCTGCAGCACACGCCCAATACACGTTTCTATATGAACCTGTTTGGTATATTATTGCATGATTAGAAAACGCCGTTTTATTTTCCTTTCCGTAGCTCATCTCTGGTAGCCTTCGGTTCGTGTTTGATTTGCTCCAGAGGCTCTTTGGCAAGAAAAGACCTGCCATTACCCTTGAAGACCCCAATGTGAAGTATCCATTGCGCCTTGTGGACAAAGAAGTGAGGATATTTTAAAAATGTGACTGTTTACCTGCGCATAGGTAAGTTTTCTTAGCATCAGCTGCTTTAACTCGGTCTCTCTCTTTTATTAAGATTATCAGCCATGACACAAGAAAGTTTCGCTTTGCTTTAAAATCACCCGATCATGTTCTTGGACTTCCAATTGGTGAGTGCAGTAGATATGCAGTCATTGTGCAGTTGACCATTGTTCATGGGCCAACTTTAACATATGCTGAATTATTGCATTTGCAGGGCAACACATCTACCTGTCTGCCAAAATTGATGGCAATATTGTGGTGAGGCCTTACACTCCTGTGTCTAGTGATGATGACAAGGGCTTCGTTGATCTCGTTGTGAAGGTATATCATACAATGCATGTTGCTGTAAAACAAAGATTTTCATATTAAAATGCCTTTAATTGCTTCATTTATTTTAGATATACTACAAAAATGTCCATCCAAAATTCCCAGAGGGTGGGAAGATGTCTCAATATTTGGAGAGCCTTCGTATTGGTGACACAATTGATTTCAGAGGACCAAGTGGGTTGCTGGTTTACAAGGGCAAAGGTTTGTAGTCTTGAAATCTACTAAGAGTCAGAGAAAAGCTTTAAAACCAACTGAAAAATTTACCAAACCGGTTCAGCGCAAACTCCGCCCCCGCAGCTGATTCTAAAGATTTCATTGCTCGTGTCAATCACAGTGCTACAACAGCGAGGACATCTTGAATAAAAATTGCTGTGCATGAACATAAAAGCAATGAAATTACAAATACTCTGACTATTATAAATATTATAACACCATTTCGAAATGGAGTTGACACATTGTGAATTACAGTATCAACATTTCTGCAGGATCATTTGCAATCAGGCCTGATAAGAAATCAGACCCTGTGATGAAAACCGCAAAACATGTTGGCATGATCGCTGGCGGTACAGGTAAGCACATTATCATGCATTTTATTATTATATCAGTTTTGGAGCGCAATAAAAAAATTCCTGTGAGTACATCTTTGTTTTATTTTCTTTAGGCATTACACCTATGCTCCAGATAATCAAAGCAGTCATGAAAGATCCAAAGGATGAGACTGTGTGTTACTTACTTTTTGCAAACCAAGTGAGCAAAGTTTTTTTCTTCTACTTTAAATGTACATTTCTGTCTGTCTGACTTACAGTCAAACCAAAAATTCAGACATTTTTGATATATTTTTACTAGTGGGTGCAGGACACTATAGTTCATTTATGTAAGTGAGGATAGCAAAATAAAGTAAACTGACATCGATACCATGGGGAAAAACTGCCATATAGATATTTTTAATATCTCATAATTTGGCAGCAGGTATATTGGGCTGCTGTCACTTTAAGACCTGACGCACGGATCCATTATACTGTTACACATGCGTTTTCTTTCTCAACTGTTTACGTTCACTTCAAACATAACTGACTGAGTTTGGCATTGGCATTTTGACATTATTTTTTGTGTATTTAACTGTTTAAGCGCAATAAGCAGGGAAAAGGAACTCAATTTAATACAAAGAGGTAGCTTTATGTGCGCGCACTTTGGGTGTGAGCATGAAATCTGTGGGAATGAGTAAAATTATGAGCAATATGTGCAATCTCACGCCGAAATTTAAGCCCTGTAACACCAACAATATTCATCTGGAGCAAATGAAACAAGTGAGTGAGGGGAGGCGGGTGTGTGTGTCAACTCGCTGTCGGAGAGATGAGAAAGTGCAGCTGGTATCGTATATCTAGTCTGCGGAAAATGAGAATTGGAAGCCTTTCAGTTTTGAAAAAATCAATATTTTTGGCAGCACTTAGTTTATTTCAGATGCCTTTTTAAAAGACTACAATTGAAAAATGTATATATTATGTGTAAAATTCAACCAACCAAAGTGGCTAGGAGTTGACTGCGTTACACGCCACTGCTGAAATCCCCCTGCATTTGGCGGGTGTTAACGTCAAGCCCTGTATATATATATTTAAATGAAAGATGTACTAATTATAAACCAAAACTATGTTTAAAGTGAGTGTAATTCCTATGGACATAAAGACATCTCTTTGGTTCAATTTGTTTGTTGTCATGGCAAGTATTTAAAACTAGGAATTATTCCCACTTACTACTTTTTATATCTTCAAACAGACAGAAAAAGACATTCTCCTACACGATGAGTTAGAAGAGGTCATGGTCAATCACCCGACACGTTTTAAGCTGTGGTACACCGTCGACAGGGCTCCAGACGGTAAGAACGTCTTGTTTTTGCAGATGCTGTTGAGCCAAAGAACAAATTCAGTTTAGGTCAGTGGTTCTCAACTCCAGTACATGGGACCCACTGCTCTGCACGTTTTGCATGTCTATCTTATCTGACACGCTCAGTTCAGTTCATGGAGCTCTCTCCTAACGAGCTGATGACCTGAATAAGGTGCGTTAAATAAGGGAGACATACAAAATGTGCAGAGCTGTGGGTCCCGAGGACTGGAGTTGAGAACCACTGGTTTAGGTGACCACAAGAAGGTTAGGTTCACAAAAATCTCACCCTTATGACGTTCCACACCCGTAAGACCTTGGTTCATCTTTGGAACACAAAGTAAGATATTTTTGATAAAATCTGATGGCTCAGTGAGGCCTCCATTGCCAGCAAGATCACTTCCTTTTTCAATGCCCAGAAAAAACATATTTGAAAGTCCATGTGACTACAGTGGTTCAGCCTTAATATTATAAAGTGATGAGAATACTTTGTGCACCAGAAAAAACTAAATAACGACTTTATTCAAGAATATTTAATGATGGGCAATTTCAAAACACAATCTTTTGTTTCGAATCAGTGGTTCAGAGTGCCAAAATCACGTGATTTCAGTAAACGATGCTTCGTTACTTCATAAGTGTTTCGAAATTTCAATAGTTCACGTGACTTTAGCAGTTTGATACGTGCTCCGAACCACTGATTCGAAACAAAAGCTACGTAAAACGTCGAAGCTTCATGAAGCAGTGTTTTGAAATCGGCCATCACTAGATATTGTTGAATAAAGTCGCTATTTTGTTATTCTTTTTTTCACACAAAAAGTAGTCGCTTCATAATATTAAGGTTGAACCACTGTACTCACATAAACTGTTTTAATTATGTCTTTAGTACCTTTCTGGGCATTGAAAAGGAAATGATCTTGCTGGCAATGCAGGACTCACTGAGGCTTCGGATTTTATCAAAAATATCTTAATTTGTGTTCCGAAGATGAATGAAGGTCTTACGGGTGTAGAACGACATGAGGGTGAGTAATAAATAACAGTTTTCATTTTTGTGTGAACTAACCCTTTAATAATCAACCAGAAGGTGACAAGCTGAAATAAATCAACTTCATGTGGTAGGTTGGAAGTACAGCCAAGGCTTCATCAGTGAGGACATGGTGAAGAACCACCTTCCTCCACCCGGAGATAACACACTCATTCTCATGTGCGGACCTCCTCCTATGATTCAGTTCGCCTGCAACCCCAGCCTGGACAAGGTGGGCCATTCCATTGACAGGCGCTTCACCTTCTAGAATGGTCTCACCTGTGAAACCTGAAAGGCAAGAGGTTTTGCATTAAACAAGTGCAGCTTCACTCAAAATTGTAGCCATGCTACCACCTGCCAAATACCTATATGGCTTTTATCTGGCAGTTTATATCAAAATGTACCGACTGTTTTCTTGAGAAACCTCTGTATGCATAAAGATGTACCTGCCATTAAGTCATGGAGAAGTTGTGTGTTTTATGCCTTGATGAAAGCAACTTTTTCATTATTATTTTTATTTTAGCATTATATCATCAGATGCAGGATGATATTGGAATGGAATTATTTAACATGATTTTACACTTGCATTTTTGCTTAATTATGCAACTTCAATCGATATTTTTAACTATTCCACCAAAATTATATTTTTGGATATGACCTGTTTGCAGTTCATATGGCTCGTATGCATGACCAAAACATATTTGCAATGACAAATAGAAATATATTCTTTATTGTTTTTCTAATTAATATTTCAGGTTGTTTAATATGTTAAAATGCTCTCTGTAATAATCTGCACACAAAAAGTGAACCAAAACCAATGTTTATTTAATGTTCATTCATCAACAA
This sequence comes from Hypophthalmichthys nobilis, assembly GCA_037950665.1. Taxonomy (NCBI): domain Eukaryota; kingdom Metazoa; phylum Chordata; class Actinopteri; order Cypriniformes; family Xenocyprididae; genus Hypophthalmichthys; species Hypophthalmichthys nobilis. The sequence continues at coordinate 9,188,010 of CM075489.1, read as the reverse complement.
CTAATAAAATGAAACAGTTCTGCTAATGTTTGTGTTGGTCGATCTAAAATGTCTGTTCATATACTCACTTGTTTTGTTACAGAGTCAATTTGGTGTTTTGAGCGAATCGGCTCAATTCCTTGATGACTCGTTCAGTGAGTTGCTTGTTGTTGCCACCTGCTGGCATTGTATAACGAAAATGACTGTTATATCAGCACACTTGTGAAATATTTTACATTTGTTAAAATAATATATATATTTTTGTGCAGTCTTACCTTAGGGTGCCACTTTAGAGAAATAAATAACATTCACACTGAAATGAATTCTCTGCACGACAGGAAAGCTGCATGCTTCTAATCTACAGGTTGGTACACTGATGTGATCACACAACTGAAACACAAAAGCCACAATTAGAAAATTTATAAGTTTATTAGTTTTATCAGTCATTAGTTTATAGATTCTAGTTGTCAACAGACATTTTGATACAAGCTTTAAAGGGTCAGTTCACCCAAAAATGAAAATAATGTCATTTATTACTCACCGTCATGCCGTTCCACACCTGTAAGACCTTCGTTCATCTTCGGAACACAAATTAAGATATTTTTGTTGAGATCCGATGGCTCAGTGAGGCCTGCATAGACAGCAATGACATTTCCTCTCTCAAGATCCATTAATGTACTAAAAACATATTTAAATCAGTTCATGTGAGTACAGTGGTTCAATATTAATATTATAAAGCGACGAGAATACTTTTGGTGCGCCAAAAAAACAAAATAACGACTTATATAGTGATGGCCGATTTCAAAACACTTTCAAAGCAGGCCTCACGGAGCCATCGGATTTCAACAAAAGTATCTCAATTTGCGTTCCGAAGATTAGTTTTTGTTTTTGGGTGAACTAACCCTTTAATAACCAGGCTATTTGTCCGAATCTTTTGGATACTCAAAACCTATCACAGTTTACTATAAATTTAATTTAAAATTTACTATTTCATTTAATTAATTAATTGATACTTATAAATACACACTAATTGTCCATAAGAGGGCGCTTGTTCACTTTTTTTAAGTGACCTTAAAGGGATAGTTCACCCAAAAATGAAAATTCTGTCATCACTCACCCTCAAGTTTTTCTTGTTAAGACATGTGAAGGAACTTATATTTCACCAGTATGTGCCCTACAATAAAGTAGAACAAAGCAACATCCTGAGCTGGGGTTTGAACCCATGTCTCCAGCACACCCATTTCAGCAGAGAACGTGTGTTTAACCACTTGTGCTATCACAGCTTTCACGCACATTTCTGGTGTCTGGGGTACTTTGTTGAATATAACAACAATTGATAACAATGTAATGTAAATGATGAGACATCATGCTGAGGTGGGATTTGAACCCTATCTCTGGCGCAGCCTTATCAGCAGAGAACGTGTTTAACCATTAGCGCCACTGTGGTTTTCACACTGAGAACTGGTGTTTTGGCCACTTTGTTTGATATAATGACCGCAATTTAACATAAGCAATAGTGGGATTTGAACTCAAGTCTCCATGATTAAAGCCCAGTGCTTTATCTGCTGAGCCACTGATTCTGTTGTGTTGAATTGGTAGGTTGGAAGAGGTTTGTTTGAAATAATGACTAAACATTAGCAAGTGTGGGATTTGAACCCAGTCTTTCATGTATGATAAGCAAACAATCATCCACTGAGCCACAAATTTTGTGATGTTTTGCCCATGACATGTTGGGGCACTTTGTTGACAATAACTTAACCTAAGCAACAGTGGGATTTGAAAAGGTTTTATTGAAAGTTTTGTTTTATTTAACAAATCTCATCTGAGCTTGAGCCTCATATCAGGAATAGAGAGATGCCCAGTGCTCTGTGTTTGTCTTGAGATTAACACTGTCTGTTTAAATGCAAGAACTGTAACAAATGTACAATCATAAGAATTGTCATTAAGAACTTAAGAAGTGTTCTTTACATGTCACATAATTTGTAAACAACATAATTTGTTTATTCAAATTAGTAGTTTTATATGAATTAAAATCACAGTCCAACACACCTGTCTGGAAGTTTCTAGTAATCCTAAAGATCTTGATTAGCTGCTTCAGGTGTTTTTGATCTGGTTGGAGCTAAACTCGGGAAAGTGGCTCATCGGGAGCAAGATTAGACAACTTCTTTCAGCCACTTTATTCCCACTGCTGTTTCCATATGTGAATGCAGATTCACTTATTGTCCACAAGAGGGAGCAATAACCAGTCCCCAATAATAGCTTTATTTTTGTATTTTATAATAGCTTTATTCCCACTTCTGTTTCCATATGTGAATGCAGATTCACTTATTGTCCACAAGAGGGAGCAATAACAAGTCCCCAATAATAGCTTTATATTTTTATTTTATAATAGCTTTATTCCCACTTCTGTTTCCATATTTGAATGCAGATTCACTTATTGTCCACAAGAGGGAGCAATAACCAGTCCCCAATAATAGCTTTATTTTTATTTTTTTATAATAGCTTTATTCCCACTGCTGTTTCCATATTTGAATGCAGATTCACTTATTGTCCACAAGAGGGAGCAATAACCAGTCCCCAATAATAGCTTTATTTTTATTTTTTTATAATAGCTTTATTCCCACTGCTGTTTCCATATGTGAATGCAGATTCACTTATTGTCCACAAGAGGGAGCAATAACAAGTCCCCAATAATAGCTTTATTTATTTATTTTATAATAGCTTTATTCCCACTGCTGTTTCCATATTTGAATGCAGAATCACTTATTGTCCACAAGAGGGAGCAATAACCAGTCCCCAATAATAGCTTTATTTTTTATTTTATAATAGCTTTATTCCCACTTCTGTTTCCATATGTGAATGCAGATTCACTTATTGTCCACAAGAGGAGCAATAACCAGTCCCCAATAATAGCTTTATTTTTATTTTTTATAATAGCTTTATTCCCACTGCTGTTTCCATATGTGAATGCAGATTCACTTATTGTCCACAAGAGGGAGCAATAACCAGTCCCCAATAATAGCTTTATTTTTTTATTTTATAATAGCTTTATTCCCACTTCTGTTTCCATATGTGAATGCAGATTCACTTATTGTCCACAAGAGGGAGCAATAACCAGTCCCCAATAATAGCTTTATTTTTATTTTTTTATAATAGCTTTATTCCCACTGCTGTTTCCATATGTGAATGCAGATTCACTTATTGTCCACAAGAGGGAGCAATAACCAGTCCCCAATAATAGCTTTATTTTTATTTTTTTATAATAGCTTTATTCCCACTGCTGTTTCCATATGTGAATGCAGATTCACTTATTGTCCACAAGAGGGAGCAATAACCAGTCCCCAATAATAGCTTTATTTTTATTTTTTTTATAATAGCTTTATTCCCACTGCTGTTTCCATATGTGAATGCAGATTCACTTATTGTCCACAAGAGGGAGCAATAACAAGTCCCCAATAATAGCTTTATTTTTATTTTTTTTATAATAGCTTTATTCCCACTGCTGTTTCCATATGTGAATGCAGATTCACTTATTGTCCACAAGAGGGAGCAATAACCAGTCCCCAATAATAGCTTTATTTTTTTATTTTATAATAGCTTTATTCCCACTGCTGTTTCCATATTTGAATGCAGATTCACTTATTGTCCACAAGAGGGAGCAATAACCAGTCCCCAATAATAGCTTTATTTTTATTTTTTTATAATAGCTTTATTCCCACTGCTGTTTCCATATGTGAATGCAGATTCACTTATTGTCCACAAGAGGGAGCAATAACAAGTCCCCAATAATAGCTTTATTTATTTATTTTATAATAGCTTTATTCCCACTGCTGTTTCCATATTTGAATGCAGATTCACTTATTGTCCACAAGAGGGAGCAATAACCGGTCCCCAATAATAGTTTTATTTTTTTATTTTATAATAGCTTTATTCCCACTTCTGTTTCCATATGTGAATGCAGATTCACTTATTGTCCACAAGAGGGAGCAATAACCAGTCCCCAATAATAGCTTTATTTATTTATTTTATAATAGCTTTATTTCCACTGCTGTTTCCATATTTGAATGCAGATTCACTTATTGTCCACAAGAGGGAGCAATAACCAGTCCCCAATAATAGCTTTTTTTCGGGTTTGTCATTTCAATTATTATTGCTGATACATTTATTGACCACAAGAGGGAGCTGATGATCACCAGTTTAACATATACGTTTTTAGAGTATTAAAATGTAAAAGTATGTGTGACTGTTCGAAATATAGTCAATAACGCAATCTGAAGCAGCACTGAGTCTGTTGGCATTATAATATGAACTCGTAAGAAAGAAAAGAGAGGTTTTCCATCCGCTCCACTAGGCGGAGTAAGTGGCTTCACGTTCAATCTAACACAATCGGATGCTTGACAGACAACATGACACTTGACAACAGCAACATGTGTATAGTTTTAACTTTAGATTCTGCAGATGACAGCTACGTGACAGTGTTTTAATGTCACTAAACAGCGCACATTGCAGCCCATTGAACAAACAAAACCGATACAAGCTGCGATAAAGAGCAGGAATCTAATGTCACTCGACTCACCTGTTTAATTCTGATGGGGTCTTTCACCTTAAGTTTTGTTGTTTGAAAGTATGAAACTAGCACTTGTCACATCTGCTATTATTACATACTTTGTTTACAACATGTGCAACTTTGATATTTTTTGTTGTCAGTTAACATTTACATACATGACTATTATTTAGACTAATTCTGATGTTTTAGATATACTAGATGTAGTAATGATTGTGTTTATTTATGTGTTTCCTCTACAGAATAAGGGATATGTTTGGAGCGACAGAAGCAGAGCTGTGGGACGTGTGGACAGACATTGACTGTAATGATTGACATCTGCTCATGGACAGGTCCATGTGTGTGAATGTGTTGTTTGGAGTTAAACGTGTGGGTTACCATCATTTTCTTTTTGGAGGTTCACACCTATAAAAAGAAAATGATGGTGACCTAAGTAGGTGAGGAATGGACAGCAGATCAAAATTTTTATACAGCTAAAAAAATTGTATTGTATCAAGAAGCATAACCGCTGCTGGACATTGTGCCTGGCTCTCAGGGGTTTGCTTTGTCCAATATCCTGCAGCAAAATAAACAGAGGCTGAAACACAGAGACAGTTTGAAGGCTGTAACCTTCAGAACTGAAAAGAACAGTAGATTATTATTAAATACAGCATTACTTAAGTAAAATATACTCTGCCATATTTGTTGAACATTATAGTTTTAAGGACATTTACACCCATCAGGATTCAGGCTTTGTAACATGTTTGTTTTGCCAAGAATTACTAACATTTAGTTTGTATGATTAATAATGAACCACCGCTAGCTCAACACCCTCAGTTTATCCAGCTCTACTGCTGTATATCATTGTGTCAGTAATGTCATTATTTTATTTAGACACTAACTTTTTAAATTCAGATTTTAATCATTAATAATATTTTCATGTGTTTTCTTTACTTTTATAATCCGATTTTAATTATTAATAATACTTAATAATTGTTTAAAGACAGTTTCTTATTCTGATTTCAGTCATTTTAATAATTAATTCTGATTTTAATAAGCATTTTTAGACACTTTCAAATTCTAATTTTAATGAGTTATTTTATGTTTTTTAGAGACTAGCATTTAAGATCTGATTTTAATTATTCATTTTTATTTTTTATTTGTGTCTCTTAGACATTCAGTTTAACTTAAATTCATGTTTAAAAGCTTTAACACGTTTCTGTCTTTGTCACGGAAACAGATTAAACAGATTTATTGCTTTGTTAAAAGTACATTCAGTTTCAAGAACTAAAAATATTCTATACTAGGTGCTGACATCAAATGAGTTTTATCAAAAAGTCATTAGTGGAAATTATAGCAAATAAGCTGTTGTGGTAAAAAGTGGGAGGAAAATGTTCCAATCAATTTATTAACAAACCACAAAGTCAGATAACAATCGTGATAAATTGATAAACACATAACATATAAATAAATTTATTCAAATAGCTTTTACTTAATTAAAAAAAAAAAAAAAAGAGTCCATCACACTTGGAAGTTTCTAGTAACCCTGAAGACCTTGATTAGCTGCTTCAGGTGTTTTTAATCAGGTTGGAGCTAAACTCATCAGGAGCAGGATCCAGTAGCCGCTCACTGCAGAACACACGGGATCCAGGGGGTGGAGACAGGTAGATTTAGGGATATGTAAAGTGGGAGGAGATGAATCCAGATCCAGGGGGCAGAGACATTGAGGGAGTGATTTGAAATGAGTCACACTGATAAATAAAACCAATGTATCTAGAAAAAAAATCTAAACATTTTCCTAAACAGGCATACACCTGTTGCTAATTTTCCTCATCTACAGTTAGTAGAGCACTTGCTTTTTAATGTTTTTGTCACATCCATACATTCTATGGTCTTTAAATAATGCATTTACATTGAGTTTGAGTTGACTTTTGTTTGATGCGTGTTGTAGCTGCTTGCTAAACATAGTGGACAACACAAATTACTGTAGTTGTTCTGCAGGATTTCAGGGCAATGGCACATATTGTACAGGTAAGCGTCTCAGAAAACTTTCAAACGCTTAAATAACTGCTGTAGCCAATGATTTGAAATGGTGATTTAATGTAATATATGGTGTTATTTCCAACTCAAGCGGTGGCTGCTCTGTCCATGCCGTGTGCAAGCATACTGTCCCAGGATGGAGACTGTGTGCAACCCAGATTATGAAGGCAATGGAAAAGTATGCATTTGTAAGTGTTTAATACTCAATTTGTAGGGTAGTGTACTCAACTAGTAGTGCATGTCCCTCACAACACCACTATCTTAGGTTTAAAAGTCAAGAAAACAATGTATATTATGAATGTACTGTTGTGCATTTCAAAGAAAGGTAAACAACTGTATTTGCAATATGTTAATGGGTGTGTCTTTCTGAAACCATGAATCCATGCCTGGCTGGTATAACGGAGAATGCCATGTAGATGCTGACTGCATTCATACAGGTCCTAATAAGGTAGGATACTAATATACAGACCAACCACAAAGGCAGCAAACAAATACAATTTAAATCTCACAAACCATGTCCACATTTCACTCAAACAAAAACTACAAACAACAAAACTACAATAAAGATTTTAAATCCACAAAGGCAGCACAAATACTACCGTGCTGTACAAGTTAAGAAAAAAGGGAAATTCATTTACACAACCTCATGTTCCAAAACAGTCTGACTTTCTCCTGTGGAAAAAGATGATTGAGAAATATCAGGGTTTGTTACCACAAGAGGGTTTTGTTACCAACACTTCAAAATCTCTTTTGTGTTCCACAGGGGAAAGAGGGGGAAAATGGGAGTAAATGACAGTGTTCATGTCTGGGTGAAGAATTGTACAAACAATTTACATTACTATATAACCTTAGACCACAGTTGTCCTTAAAGTCAGATGATTTAATCCATCGTTGGTTACTAATGTTTAGAATGTCAATGGTTTGACTAGAACAGGCCCAACTTCTACATTAATTTCAGAACTGACCAGTTGACAACCACTGCATTACATAAACTTGACATTGTGGCACTCAGCTCACAATACCAAGAACAACATGACTCACACAATTACTTGTTTTGTCAGAAAAATGGAGGATGCCACAGGTATGCTGAATGTACCATGACAGGACCCCTGGAGAGGAAATGCACTTGTAGGCTTGGCTTTATTGGAGATGGAGAGACTTGCAAAGGCACTCTGCAGAAGGTTAGAAGTACAGCAATATATAAACAGGCACACAAGTGAAACAATACCTTAAACTGTTAACTCATTTTTCTTTTTAGGAGATCCAAAACAAATGTAGGAGAATTTTACATGGGACTGGTGGTAAGCTGAATCTTAGTCAAATTTACACCGTTTTTCTTAACCTGAAATTGAGATTGTAATTTGACCGAGGGCTTTTTTTTAAATAAACAGGAATAATATTCCTGAACTAGGAAGTCGTAGCACTTTCACAGTCTTTGTACCCAGTTCAGATGCTTACAACAAACCTGAGGTAAGACTTTGAAAGCTGCAATACAATGGCAAGGAAGTTTGTGAACCCTTTGAAAATCTGACTTCTGCATTGATTACTCCAGGGGTTCCCAAACACATTCCTGGAGCCTCCCCAACACTGCATGTTTTCCATGTCTCCTTAATCAAACACCCGATTCAGATCATCAGCTCATTACTCAAGGCTCCAACACCTGAAATGGGTGTGTCAGACAAAGGAGACATGCAAAATGTGCAGTGTTGGGGAGGCTCCAGGAATGTGTTTGGGAACCCCTGGATTATTCAATTGTGGTCTTATCCAAGTCAAGTTTTAGACAATCTCACTTAACTTATGCACAAACAGTTGTACACTTTGAGGACATTGATAGGGCAGGCTGGAAAGTGTTACAACTTCTCCAAGAGCTAAGTGGAGTCAATTAAGGAGATGAGATTGAAAATGTTGGTTACCCAGTCCTTTAAATAAAAGCACACAGCCTGGTTACTGGCAGATGTGTTCTTAAACATTGGTTAGTGAGAATCATACCTTGATCACAAATGGTTTTACAGAATCTCTAGATGTTGAGAGGTTGGTGATGCAACAGGACAATGACCCAAAGCACAAGTCAACTAAAGAACGTTTGAAAGATGTGTCTTCCTGAGTTCTGACCTTAAACCAATTGAGATGTGGCATAACCTAAAGTGTTGTGCTATTTAGAATACCCAGAAATTTTGATAAGCACTTTATGGAACTTAAGCTGCTTAAAATAAAAGTTAAGTCTAGGTTGAGACTTGTACTTCACTTAATCAGGGGTGTTCAAAACTGCAGAGTTTCGCTCCAACCCTAATTAAACACCAGGACCAGATAATCAAGGTCTTCAGGATCAAGTTCATTGGGGCAGGTTGGAGCAAAGCTCTGCAGGACTATGGCCCTTCAGGAGCAGGAATAGACAATGGCTTTACACTCTGCAATGTACTCTGTGAAAGAACGATAACTTTAACTTAGTTTAGATCAAATAAGTCAGATTGTGTTTGTCTAATTTTGAGTTCACATCACATTTTAGGAGTATCAGTGCAGAAACCCAGATTCTTGCCCCTTTAAGTGTGACCAATGAGATCATGTGAATGTCAGGAGGTTAATTGGATGACCAAGTATTTACTTATATAACCAAAAAAAATACATAGTATGGCATAACTCAAATAAGTCAATTTGACTTGCTCAATTTGACAACCAAGTGGCTTAAATATAGAGCTTCATGAATCAAAGGAATAGTTACCCACACTTAAAGATCTAAGTTTCAATCACTTACTCACCCTCATGTCACACCAAACCTGTATGACTTCTGCAAAGCACAATATATTTGAGAACTTTGGGAACCAAACATCATTGGAGCCCAATGACTTCCAACGTATAAGGGAGAAAGAAAGCCAAGACACGTAAATTTTTTGTTCCACAAAAGGAAAGAACATCCAACAGTTTTGGAACCAGCTGTGTCTTTGAGCCAATTTGGCAGAGACTTACCTAGTGAGAAGCTTTTCTATCTGACATCAAGAAGGCCAAAGCTTACCATTACCAAAGGCAGGATATCACATAAGCTGAAAGAGATGAAAGAAATTACCTCCTACAAAACAATAACGGGGAAAAAAAATGGATTGGATCCATCCATGGATTGAATCCAAAAAAAAAAGTTGATTGGATTCAACATTTTAAAAATAGAAAAGGAAAAGAGACTCTTACTTTAAGCAGGTCCATGAGCAAGAAAACAACACACTGCAGTGAACCATCTTACAGCAAATGATTGAAGCTGGCTATTTAAATGTTAGCGGTATAAGGTGCATGCAGTGTCATTGGCTGACAAATTAATTGCCTATTAGCTCGTTTGTACAGGATGCAAGCTGACTGGTTGACAGATTACAAGTAGATAACCTATCAGCTTGTGCCATGACTGGCTGGAAGATTATACATCGTGTCATGTGATTGAAGTTTCATGAAAGTCAGGAAATTAAAACAAAACCTCCAAAGAATGTCCAGAAAAATGAGATTGCCACTGAACCAAACCATAGAATAGAAAAGGAAAATATGATTGTCATTTAAAAAATGTCCCAATGGCCTTAAAGATTCTTCAGATGTTAAGCTAAAATATGATCTAGACATGTTCTCAACAGGTTTTCTGTGATTCACCTAAATGGCCTTTGATCTTCATGATATCTGTCTCTTAATAAGGGTCATGAATAGTAAGAGGATGTAGTGATGTGATTGTGGGTTTCTTTAATGTTACTGATTAGTCCTGCTTTTATTTAGTGGAAGGACACTGGAAAGTGGACGTGTTCTGAAAACGCCAAAATCCTGAGGTATCGCACAGTGGCCTGCCGTGCCCTCCTGCCAGAAGATCTCATGCAGCCTCGTAACCTGACCACACTTACTGGTGACATCCTCACCATTACATACTCAGAGGTACAGTGAACCTGATGTACACTCCATATGATGACTGCATAAGGTATGTATTTAACTCATAATTTGTTTCCAGGATACTATATACATCAATAACAAAGCCAAGGTGGTGTTCAGTGATCTGGGGTGCGTTTCCCAAAAGCATTGTTAGCGAACTATGGTCGTAAGTCCCATTGAACTCTATTGGTAACGACGGAACTTGCAACCATAGTTCGCTTTGGGAAACGCACCCCTGGATAGTAACAATGGGATTTTCCACGAGATTGACACTGTCCTAGTGCCTTCCAGTTTCCAGATTCAGAAAGACAGGGAACAAGACGGTACACCAGTATGTCCCCACAGGATAACTAATTTATTTTATGATCCATGCCAGTGGTAATAAAGCAAGTTTGTAATTATGAAATAACACTGATAGATTTTATTTTGACATTTTCCTTTTTTCTGAAAGCTTAACCTCTCAGAAGCGGTCACTATCCATGGCTTCAAGACATTCTACAAGCTTCTTGAGGTAAAATAAGCAAAAATATATATATTTTTTTCTAATAAATTTTCTCCACATAAAACTTGGCTAAAGTTCTTATGCTTTTTCTGCCTTTTTTGGAATATTATATTAAATGAATTGTTATTTTTATAAGAACCCTCTATTTTCTAATTAACACCACCAATTACCTTGTTTGTTTAAAGGACACAGATACGTTGAAGTTGGTGATGGACCCAGTTCATCAGCCTGTCACCTTGTTCATGCCCACGGACGCTGTAATGGCTGCCCTGGCCCTTTTTTGTTAAAGCATTGAAATGATTTATTTATGGGCATGGTGAATCTTCTAGGATATAGATATCTGACTGCTATGTCTTTTTCAGCAAATGCACTCTGTTTGTACCTAATAACGATGGCCTCTGTAGCAACCAGGTGACTCCCACATCTACCTATTACACTTTTAATTTTTGTTGCCATTTGGTGTAAATTCAAAGTAAAATGTTATTCCACTTACATTCTCACATTAACCCATTGATGCATGACTTGCACTACAGTGGACAGATTTAAAAACCCTTTTAGCATCCATAATTATATTTTATGGAGAATTATATTTTATAGAATTATATTTTATCCATAATTATATTTTATAGAGAAAAACATTAGGTGTAATATTATAAAGACAACTTATTATTGTCAAAATTAAATAATTGGCTTTTATACTATCACAATATTAAAGCCAAAGCAATTTATTAAAATATTATCTTTAAAATATTTGCTGTGTATTAAGTTTACAGCATATATTCTTTCTATCACCAATTAGAGTAATGTTTTACTTTAATTTTTAATGTTTTTGAACATCATTTTTTTTTGTCAGGATTCTTTGAACACCGAGATCAAAAGAACAGTTTATTTTAAATTTTTGTAACAATGTAAAAGTCTTACTGTCACTTTTCAGCAATTTAATGCATTTAAAGTCCTAATTTCTTTAAAAAAAAAGAAAAACTTTTGAACAGTTGTTTACATATGAAAAGAAATGCTTTCAAATTAATACATATTTATTTGTAAAGCACTTTTCACAATGAATATCATCCCAAAGCAGCATATTAATATATATATATATATATATATATTGCATGAATCACTTTTTTACAAAGTTCTGCCATGAAACTCTAGATGGCACAGGCTGATAGTTCTTTAACTCAGTCATCATTCTCTATAGGGCACAGCTGATTGGTTTCTGCTGTATCAGCAGCCAATGAGCTCGCTGTTCAACTTTCAAATACTTGGTCAGCATTTGCTGTTGCAGTTTGCAGCGTGCTTTTAGAAACCCTCCACCTTCCCCAGCTCCACTGGTATAGATCTACTACGGGTAATTCATGAATGCTATTATATAGCAACAGCATATCTTACTTGCTCACAGCAGCGTATAGTGCATGTATTGGCAGTAGCAAGTCCTGTACTTTCTCTGCAGCAGCAGCAATAACAGCAGCAGCAGCGTAGCAGATCTATTCTGTCAAGACCAAACATATTCACATTGTCATATCCATTACCATGCCAAACACTCTGAGAGTTGTCATGACAGAAATATTATAAGTTAACATTAACTTTGACAGCACAAAAAATAAACTTTTATACAAAAAATGTAAACAGTCCATAAAATTTTCTGCAGACATTGGTTAATATCCCTTATGTGTTCAACAGACTTTGAGCTGCAGAGACATAGAGCACCATTTACTGGATGGGAGAGCTTTAGTACTGCAAGCACTTATTAACATCACTCATATCCGTACACAACTGGGACACAGCCTGACCATCACCAGCATCCCGGTTATCCAAAACCCTCAAGTAATGGTGAGGATATGAGTTACTTAAGTAATTTGAGTTATTGCTCGTCGTCACTCTTTTGCCTTCTTTAGACCTCCTCTGGATACATCAATGACCATTTATGTCATAGACTCTGACATTTTTGCATCCAATGGGGTCATCCATGTTCTCCAAGGCCCCTTGAAAGCACCTCCACCTCCATCCATCCACCCAGGTCATAAGGCTGGGATGGGCATCTGCATCCTGGGGCTCATCATCCTCATCGTAGCGACTGGATTTGAGGGATACAATTTCTACACACATAAAACAAAGCCATTCCAGTTCCACTACTTTAAGGTTATCCTTGTCTTTGCATCTTGTTTGTGTTCACGTTTATATATTAGGGCTGTCAAAGTTCACTATTTATGGATAAAACAGTTTATTATTTATCATTAATGTATTTATAAATCGAACATCATCCACAAACTGCCAAACCCAATAATTACTGAAATGATTAATTGCAATTAAATATTTTCATTGGTTGACATACATGCCCTTTTTGTCTATATGTGGTGTGCTTATATAATTGTTGTAATTATTATAATGTTAGGAGGATGAAGGGGAAGATGTGAACCCATCAGAATCCAGTCCAAACATCAGTAATCCTGTATATGACTCTGAATCTGCCACAAAAGAACAAACTCCAACGGTCACTGACACAAAGGTAAGTGAAGCAAACACAGAACGTTCCCCTAACATTCCCATATGGTTCCTGTGTTTTTGGGGACAATATAAGAATGTCCTGGAAATAATCTTAGTTAGAATGTGGCAGGGTTTTTGGTGGGAACCTAAAAAGAATCCACACAAAACATTCCATAATGGTTATTTTAGGTGTAATTTTTGTAACTATAAACTAACCTTCCCACAACATACAGAGAGAGTTGTTTATTTATTTATACATAGAATGTTTTAAATAACTGTGAAGGTTCTGGGGTCTGTCTATTTACTATTTGCGTGAGTCTTTTGGGGTTTACAATCTTTTACACATTTGACACATGCTTAAATATCTAAACTAAAGCATCTTAAAGTACATGCACCTGTTAAAGTAAAATGTTCAGAACATACATGCTTTAAGAGTTTGCCTATGTGAAAAGTTTGTTAAGTTTGTTCACTCTTGACAAAAGTTGTACACTTAAAACTTTTTAAAAATGCATATTACAAGTTTTCAAAACCATTGCCTTTTGGAATTTGAACTAAAATCCTTACAAGAAGGTAAGAGTACATATTTAAGAATTGTGTAAATATTGTCTGTTGAAACCTTGGTCAATACATGATTTGTTTTGTCCTTTCCTTTCATGACAGTTTCCCCCTCTCTTCTCACACTTTGCTTTCTGCTCTTTCTAAAAATGCTTAGAAGGAACAAAAGTACAAGTTTATACTTTGAGCATGTGACTTTGAGTTGAACACATCAGACATTTTGTCTTACCCCATCAGTTGCGAGCTGATCTGGATCATTTACTGAAACTGCTGAGACCTTGACAAAATCACATTTTTGTTTTCAAATATATGAATTCAAATCTCGATCCTCTCATCTGGCTGACCACCTTGGACTTGTCGTTTCATTTAATTATGATAATAAAGTTATTGACCACAAGAGGGAGCTGACGACCACATATATGTTGCTTGCCTTATACACGTTTAACATAACGAATACTTTTGCTTGAATATGAACATTTTAACGTATGTGTCGTTTTGGAATTTAATCCATGAGACCATTTGAAGCAATTTTGAGTCTGTTGGGATTATAATACGACGCATGGTAGAAACTGAAGCGCAGTTTATCATCCGCTCCACCAGGCGGCAGAAGCTGGCTTGAGTGGCTTCACTATAACCCAGATAATTCGGATTCTTTCTTGACATCAATCTTCAGGTGCCACACACGGTTCATGTCTATGTGAGTCATGAAAACACTACATTTACAATGGCGTTCACATAACACATGTTTATCGAAAATGTGATGTTTTGAAGGCATTAGGGTGTCAGTTAATCGGGTAGTAAAATGTGGTTTCACCCTCGTTAGCAACCAAATTGTGTACGTAGCCACGAGTTACAGCAGTTCCTCGCTTTGACTTTATAGGAAATGTTGAATAAAGGCTTTTTGTAAACAGGTTCAACACGTAGTGAAATAAATTATGCCTCAAACATTTATGAAATTATAAATACGAAGCTTTGTAAACATATTCAAGATGAAAATATCAATTTATATACTTGGTAGGCCGCAGGCAGAGAACATTTGTCATTGTGCACATCTAAAGTGAGCACAAAACGCAAAGACAGTTATATCTTTTAATCTACTTTGTGATGCAGATGAACGTGTATTGTTTAATCACTAGTAAATAAAAGCTGGTTTTGGTGGGTGTGTTTACGTGCTGTCAAACAATGTGATAGACTGCAAATCTGGCCAATGAGAGTTGAGAACGGTGACGCCTCTCGTTCCGGATTGGTTTGTTTTCTTGTTAAAGGGCGTGGCATCATTTTTAACCAATAGCAACGCGTTTAACAGGTCGCGACCTTATGTAGCCCCGCCCCTTTTCAGTGCTGCTCTCGTTGTCTTTTGACTTCCGGATTGTCTTTCCACAGCGATCTATGAATGAACTGTTCGTTTTAAAGTCTTCCCGGTCTACTGACATTTAAGTCAAACACTACAATGCTCATGATAACTTTCGCTAACTCTACAATAAGTAAATCCACTTCACCAGCCAATTATTCTTTGACAGCAATGCCATAGAAATATACAGAGCTACCGCAAAAACGGAAGTTCAAAGACAAAATTCTAAGATGGCTGCGCGCACGTTTCTTTGGCGCAGAAGGTGTTTATCTGATCCAAAAGTGATATCAGAAATCTCAACCAGATATTTGTCTTGTCCGTTTTGTACTTTTTATTTGCACACACGAGAAAAGCACAATTTGATCAAATCCCTACATTTAGATGAACCATACAATGTGCTTTAAAATCCTGTTTTATAGTTTTCTTGTCACTTGACAACAAATTGGCTTCTTGCATGTTAATTATGCCACACAGACTATGATTTGGTATTCTACTTTTTAAAAAAAAATATATATATATATATTATTACAGATATAAAAGTATAAATCTTATGTCAAATTACCAACCCTTTAATTTTTCAAGAATTTCAGCTTTTTCCCCACCTGAACATTTGTTACTTGAAGCACCACAGGATAAATACAAATGACTTTTATTTCAAAGAGGTTCATATACAGACAATATTTGAAGTTATTGTCTGTATATGAATATCAACGAGTGTCATGTCATTAAAATGCACAGATGTTTAACTGGTCTTTAACATGTATTGTCCTTTAGTTTTTTTGCATCTAAATTATATACATTTATTCAATGTAAATTGCTTTTTTAATTAAAACTTTACATAAACTATATGGAGTAATGTTTGTGTTTATACTTATACTAATATGTGTGTTTCCCCAACAGAAAAAGGGATGTGTTTGGTGCGTACAGTCAGGGACGTGTGGACAGACATTGACTGTAATGATGGACAGGTAAGGCTTCTAATGTGTGAATGTGTGTTGTTTGGTGCTAAACAGTATTTCTGAAGTATAATATGACACTGCACAGCTTTAGGAATTCAATTTATGTAGTCAATTAACATTTATTAAACATTATTTAGACTAACTTTTAAATTAATTTAGGTATAGAAAATAGCATAATGTCTTCATGTCTTTGCCCTACAGAATAAGAGATGTGTTTGGACCGTTAAACCCCAGGGACGTGTGGACTGACATTCTGTGATGATGGACATCTGCTCATGGATGGGTAAGACTTATTCTTTTTTCCTTTTTTTTTTTTTTTTTTTTTTTTTTTTTTTACTCAGCTAATTAAATTTTTTCCAGGCAAAAGCATAACCCCTGCTGGACATTGTGCTGGAGCTTAGGGGGGACCCCGTGATCTCCTGCGCCTTCTCACTCACACCATTCCTTCATATCGCTGAGATCTGGCTGGGATCGAACCAGCAACCTCTGAACCCGTGAGGCAGCGCTCTTAACCTGTGAGCCACAGATCTCTTGTTTGAACATGTGCGGGAACTTATATTTCACTATTGATTTTACAATAAACCAGTTAAAGCTTTGACAGAGTCTCTGTTGGTTGATTGTCACCACGTTGAGTTGGGACTTGAACCCAAGCCTCTATCGCAGTCTCATCACCAGAGAACGTGTGTTTAGCCACTCACGCCACTGTGGCTTTCACGCTGAAGGCTGGCATTTGGGGCACTTTGTTGGGTATAATGACAACAATTTAATGTGAACAACAGTGGGGTTTGAACCCATGCCTCTATTGCAGCTTTATCACCAGAGAACATGTGTTTAGCCACTTGCGCCACTGTGGCTTTCATACTGAAGACTGCCGTTTGGGGCACTTTGTTGGTTATAATGACGATAATTTAATGTATGTAACAGTGGGATTTGAAATCAGAGCTCCATAATTACAACACAACACTTTATCCACTGAGCCACTGAGTCTACAGGTCTTTCATGTGAATGAAAAGCAAACAATTATTTGCTGAGCCACTGAGTTTGTAACACTTGTTTCTTTTTTTTAGGACATGGGCCAGTTTATCAGTGATGCAGCAGTTTCCAATGAAGCCCTGTATCGAGGTTTGTATTGTATTAATATCACTTCTGTGATAAATGACAAAAGAAGCCTGAATCACCTGATCATTTTTAGCACATTCTGTTCGTTTTAAATAATTGTTTCTACAGTATATAAGCAATGTCTTAATGTTTTTTTGTTTTTATTTATAGGAAAGTAGAGCACAGATGGGAAAGTAAGGGAGTGTGATCAAGACATGACCAGATTCAAACCAGTGAGCCAGTATGTAGTGTGTGTGTGCTTTTGAATCACTGCTTTATTAAGCTTTTATGGATATTTTGTTTAAATCACTGGCTCAAAGTGTGTATCAAGCTGGCTAAGTCATGTGATTTCAGCTAAATAAGGCTTCATTACAACAAGCTTTCAAACATTTCAGTGATTCGCCACTAGGTGCCATTGATCTGGTGAACCCACTAACCAGATTCTAATATATGTGAAACTTGTGTGTGTATAATGGAAAAATAGAGAGCGAAAGTGAACTGAAATTGACCCAATCCTTTCAAAAGCACACAAAACAAGTCTTACAAATTAATAAAACAAGACAGATTATACAGACGCTTATGTATTTAATGATTTGTGGATTACATGTAATAGATTACACTTGAACACATTTGCAAAAGGTGTCATGTTTGGACTGTTCTTATTTGCATTTACACATTTTGACCAGCAGGTGTCTGCGGCATGCGGTGAGTGGAGCGCTTCATAGAATTTTTCCTACTCACAAATGTTTGTCTTCAAACAGACAAAGACATTCTTCTAAGCCTCTTAGACGAGGTCATGGCTAATCACCCAACACGTTTTAAGACGTGGTACACCGTCGACGGCACCAGATGGAAAGAATGTCTTGTTTTTGCAGATTATATTTAGGCACATGAACAACCTTAGTTTAGGTGACTTACTCAAGTTCAACCAGACATTAATAATCAATCAGAAGGTGATGGGATGAGAAGGGATGAATACAGACAAGGCTTCATCAGTGAGGACTTAGTGAAGATGACACACTCATCCTCATGTGCATGGACCTCCTCCCATGATTCAGTTCTCCTGCAAACCTGTATTTCTTTATCCTTGTCCAGCGAGTCTCTGCAGAACAAAAGTGGGTGTTTCTAAATTTGATGGTGTTTTCAAACTGGTGGGTGTTTCTAAATCATGCATTGAAAAGGATACCCCTTACCTGACCCCACCCCATGTCACTGTGACGTGAGCAAATCAGGCAGTGTGGTCGAAAATGTCCCTCCATTATGGCCTTGCCCACTGATCTGGTAACTCCCATCACTGTGCTGCAGACACCTATACTTGAGTCCAGCACTGCACATTTTTGTCTCCCTTATTTAATACATCTGATTCAAATCATCAACACGTATTCAGAGAGCTGCATGAACTGAACTGGATCAGCGAGAGACATATAAAATGTGGCAAACAGTCATTGTAGTTCCATTCCAACAGAAGTTGTCTAATAAGAAAGGGGAAAAACGAGGTTATTTACCAAATGTTGCATTAAATGAGTAAAAACAAATGTATATGCTCTATATATTGTAGGACATATAATTTATCATTAGCTTTTTAATTATTTCACCACCACAATTTTTGTTTATGCCCTGCTTGAAGTTCACATTACTTGTCTACATGGCTAAACAACAGTATTGACAGACAGAAGTATTATTCTTCGTAGAAGTTCATATTTTTACTTTAAAATGCCAAAAGATTGGTCGTATCTGAATGTCTGCTTATAGAGTCCTTTACCTGCAACAGCGTTTCACTTAATCAAATCAATGTTTTGATTCAGTTGAATGAATGAATCACTTGTTTCGTTACTGAATGAAGGTCCTTTATCGCCACCTACTGGCGTATCGGTGTAACCTGCAGAAAGAGTCCATGTAAAATCCCTACCAGCAACAAACTGACAGTCGGTCTGGAACACGCAAACACAGACACGCGGAGTGATACAAACAGTGAAAAGTCCCAACTCTGTTGGACTGAAAATCAGCGCTCTCTGAACTCCAGAACTAACTAACTGCTGTATTATACAATCTATCTACTTTGTGTAAATGTATATATTGCATTGCATTTCCAACCTTAGGGGGGCGATTTAAAGAATTAAGGTACATTCTCACTGAAATTAATTCTCTACATGACAGGAAAGCGGCATACAGCTAAGATCTACAGGTAAAAACCCTCTTTGCTCCTACTGCTGTTTTTATATTATAATGCATATACACTTATTGTCCACAAGAGGGAGCTGACACACTGATCAGATCTCACTCCTGTGCCTGTTAAATTAACCAGTAATAAAAATAAATAAAAGACACAATTTATAAGTTTAGTAGTAATATCAGTCATAAGTTTATAGAATATATATGTCCGTCATTTTGATACTTTAATGATTGTTCTAATCTCCTTTGTTCCAAATCACCAGTCAAGCTACTATAAATGCCGCTTAAATCTGCTTAAAACACCAACACAGCAACACGCAAACATTGTTTAACAGCGAATAAACATGATTTACATTATATTAAATAACTAAAGACAAATAAACATCAACTTAGATTCACATAGATAACCCCACAACAATAAGAAGATCTCGTATTGTATGTTTACACTCACGTGCCATTGAGTTCAACACATTTGATCTGTCTTACCACATCGGTTAATCTGGACCTTTTACCCGAAACTGCTTACGTAAATGTACGTTGTTTTGCTGCTCAAGACATCGATAAAAATAAAATAGATTTGATTTCAAATATATTAAATTCAAATCAAATCTAAGTCCTCTCACCTACGACTGGCTACCCCAAGGTCTTCATATGATCAACAAACACTAATTGGCCACAAGAGGGAGCTGACGATCACTTACTTGACATTATTTACCCTAGCAAATACAGTGTTTTGCCTGAGTATGTAAGTGTAAAATTAGGTTAGAAGTTTTGGAATTGAGTCACTTACCAAACTTTAAATAAGTGGCAAATTTCTAGGCACCGTAACCCGTAATTTATAAACTGAGGTGCAGTTTTCCATCCGCTACACTAGGTGGCGTAAGCGGCTTCACGTACAGTCTGACGCACCTTCAGATGTTTGACAACATTATAACACGTGCGGACTGTTGAAAGTATCCTACAAATTCTGCAGATGACAGCTCAATGAGAGACTGAATATCACTCAACAGTAAGTGTCCTTTTTTATTCTTACTCAGTGTATTTCTCTTTGTAAAATAGCCAGCACACAAGAAACTACTATAACAAAAGTGTTGTTGTTTGACAGCTAAGCATGTATGAAGGCAGTCGCATCTTCTGTGGATGTTTATCATCACAGACTCTGTTTACATGCTGCTCTTTTGCTGAACTCACTGACAGAGCTTTAGAAGAACCAGTGAATCAGTAGTTGTTGCGATACCTTTATAAGATTTGAATGAATCCCCATTTGATATTAATCTTATGAAGTAGAATTATAAGGAATCGTGCTTTCTGTCTCTGTTGTTGTTGTAGTCTTACTGAAGCTAATAATCTACTGGATTGATGTTTATTAATAGAGTCAGTTGGCGTGTGTAGCTTTGATGTTGGATCAATCCATGTGCAGGAAACCTGTCTTTTTAGGATTACTGTAGTTTATAGTGTAGGAAAATCTCATTTTAGCTTTAAAACTCTAAATGGACAAATCTTTACAATTCTACTTGACCAACAAACATTTGAATTACTAATATTGCAGTTTGTATGATTAATAATGAACCACCGCTAGCTCAACACCCTCAGTTTATCCAGCTCTACTGCTGTATATCATTGTGTCAGTAATGTCATTTTGCATTTTTAATTTTATTTACACACTATTTTTTAAAATTTCTGATGCTTTTATCAGATTTTAATTTTTAATAATATTTTAAAATATTCTCTTTTTATTGTTTTAAT
Organism: Hypophthalmichthys nobilis; assembly: GCA_037950665.1. NCBI lineage: Eukaryota > Metazoa > Chordata > Actinopteri > Cypriniformes > Xenocyprididae > Hypophthalmichthys > Hypophthalmichthys nobilis. Next base: position 9,166,690 of record CM075489.1, on the reverse strand, counting down.
AATAATTCTGATTGAATTCTATTTTAATGGGTAATTATTTTTAGATACTAGCATTTAATATCTGATTTTAATTATTCATTTTTCATATTTTTTTTTTTTTTTTTTTTTAAACTTGTTCCAATGGGTTTGTCTTAAATAAAACAGAAGAATTATCATGAGTGTGAGATGGCAGTGGTCCAGTGGTCAGTGCTCATGGTATGAGGACAAGGCCTGATGCAGGAGACCTGGGTTCAAATCCCTCTTGTGCAGCAGCTTTTTCTTTTTAGGCAAAAAAAAATAAAAAAATTAAAAGCTTTTTCTCTCATTGCTGTGCTCCCCCTGTCCTTTCTCAGGCCCACCTTTCTTTCCTCCTGGAACATGCCCAACCTCTCAATCCAGCCTTCATCTGTTTTACCGCCCCAGGTATGTTTGCCAGTCCGTCCATGTTTTTCCACTGCTCTGTAACCAAGCTTCAGGTCCGTGTTTTTCTTGGTTGTGTACCACCCCAGAGTACTCAGTCTCATTCTGAGCCTCAAGTATCCACCTTTGCCGCCCCGCCTCTTGTATCCACTTTTGCCGCCCGCCTCTTGTTTGTTGTACCGCCCCAGGTACTTTGCTGTTGCCACAGCTTTCTGTCTTTCTTAGGTGTGTCCCCCACACACTGAGGTGGGATTTGAACCCATGCCTCTATCGCAGCCTTGTCCGCAACCAACGTGTGTTTAGCCACTAGTGCCATTGTGGCTTTCACGCTGAGAGGTGCCGTTTGGGCCCCTTTGTCTGATTTAATGACAGCAATTTAACATAAGCAATAGTGTGAATTGAACTCCGGTCTCCAAGACGAAAGCATAACGCTTGAACTGCTGCACCACTGAGTCTGCGGCTTTGTTTGGTGTTTTGGAGGGTGTTTTATTTAGAGCTTTGTTTTAAATCATGAAAAACACTAGCATTTGTGGGGTTTGAACCTGGACTGTCATGAATGATAGTCAAACAATCATCCACTGAGCCACAGAACCTGTGATGTTTAGTTTTTATGTTTTTGATGTGTAGTTCAGCTACAGCATCAATAACAATTTGACATAAGCAATGGTGGGATTTGAACTCAGATCTCCAAGATGAAAACGCAACACTTTATCTCCTGAGCTACTGAGACTATGGAGTTGTCAGGAGTCTTGGACAGGGTTTTATTGAGAGCTTTATTTTAAATAATAAAAAAAACTAACATTTGTGGGATTTGAACCTGGAACTTCATAAATGAGAGACAAGCAATCATCCACTGAGCCACCAAGCTTTTGGTGTTTTATCTTTGTGTTTTTGATGTTTAGTTTATCTTGCAGCATCAATAACAATTTAACATAAGCAATGGTGGGATTTGAACTCAGGACTCCAAGATTAAAACACAACACTTTAACTTCTGAGCCACTGAGTCTGTGGATTTGCTCGGTGTTTTGGATGGGGTTTTATTTAGAGCTTTGTTTTAAATAATGAAAAACACTAAGATCTTTGGGGTTTGAACCTGGACTTTCATGAATGAGAGACAAGCAATCATCCACTGAGCTACCAAGCTTTTGGTGTTTTGTCTTTGTGTTTTTGATGTTTAGTTTATCTGCGGCATCAATAACAATTTAACATAAGCAATGGTGGGATTTGAACTCAGGACTCCAAGATTAAAACACAACATTTTAACTCCTGAGCCACTGAGTCTGTGGATTTGCTGAGTGTTTTGGATGGGGTTTTATTTAGAGCTTTGTTTTAAATAATGAAAACACTAAGATCTGTGGGGTTTGAACCTGGACTTTCATGAATGATAATCAAATGATCATCCACTGAGCCACAGAACCTGTGATGTTTAGTTTTTATGTTTTTGATGTGTAGTTCAGCTACAGCATCAATAACAATTTGACATAAGCAATAGTGGGATTTGAACTCAGATCTCCAAGATGAAAACACAACACTTTATCTCCTGAGCTACTGAGACTATGGAGTTGTCAGGAGTCTTGGACAGGGTTTTATTGAGAGCTTTATTTTAAATAATAAAAAAAACTAACATTTGTGGGATTTGAACCTGGAACTTCATGAATGAGAGACAAGCAATCATCCACTGAGCCACCAAGCTTTTGGTGTTTTATCTTTGTGTTTTTGATGTTTAGTTTATCTTGCAGCATCAATAACAATTTAACATAAGCAATGGTGGGATTTGAACTCAGGACTCCAAGATTAAAACACAACACTTTAACTCCTGAGCCACTGAGTCTGTGGATTTGCTCGGTGTTTTGGATGGGGTTTTAGTGAGAGCTTTGTTTTAAATAATGAAAAACACTAAGATCTGTAGGGTTTGAACCTGGACTTTCATGAATGATAGTCAAATGATCATCCACTGAGCCACAGAACCTGTGATGTTTAGTTTTTATGTTTTTGATGTTTAGTTTAGCTGCAGCATCAATAACAATTTAACATAAGCAAGAGTAGGATTTGAACTCAGGATTCCAAGATTAAAACACAACAGTTTATCTCCTGTGCCACTGAGTCTGCGGAGTTGTCAGAAGTGTTGGAAGGGGTTTTATTGAGAGCTATGTTGTAAATAATAAAAAAGACTAATATTTGTGGGATTTGAACCTGGATTTTCATGAATGATAGACAAGCAATCATCCACTGAGCCACCAAGCTTTAGGTGTTTTGTCTTTGTGTTTTTGATGTTTAGTTTAGCTGCAGCATCAATAACAATTTAACATAAGCAATAGTGAGATTTGAACTCAGATCTCCAAGATCAAAACACAACACTTTACCTCCTGAGCCACTGAGTCAGTTGGTTTAAAAAAAATGTGTAAAGGGTGCTTTGGATGTGGTTTTATTCATAGCTTTCTTTTAAGAGGAAAATTAATAATTGTGGGATTTGAATCAAGGCTTTAATGAATTCACTGAGCCACTGATAGTGTGATAGTATTTTGTGTCTCTTAGATGTTCAGTTTAACTCATTCATATTTAAAAGCTTTAAAATGTTTCTGTCTTCCTCATGGAAACAGATTAAACAGATTTATTGCTTTGTTAAAAGTACATTCCGTGATTTCAGGAACTCCAATATTCTAAACTAGGTTCTGATATCAAATGAGTTTTATGAGTCATTAATGGAAATTGTATCAAATAAGCTGTTGTGGTAAAAACTGAATGAAAATGTTCCAATCAATTTATTAACAAACCACAATGACAGATATCAGTCATGTAATTAAGTGCATGAAACTGAAATATTGAATCAAACGTACAATCATAATTGTCATTAAGAATTTTATTAGTTTTTCAAACTCAAACTGATAAACACATAACATCTAAATAACATTCAAATAGTTTTTAATATAAAAAAAAGAGTCCATCACACCTGCCTGAAGTTTCTAGTAACCCCGAAGACCTTGATTAGCTGCTTCAGGTGTTTTTAATCATGTTGGAGCTAAACTCAGGAAAGTGGCTCATCAGGAGCAGGATTAGACAACCACTTCTCTTTGCGCCTACTGCTATTTTTAAATGTTACACTTATTGTCCACAAGGGGTAGGTGACACACTGATCAGATCTCCTGCCTGTGCCTGTTGTATTAATCAATTAAAAAAAAAAAAAAAAAAAAAAGTTTTAGTTGTTATAGCAATGATTAGTTTGTAGATTACATATAATGTATGTCAACTGTTATTTTGATACATGCTTTATTCAAGTATATTTATTTAATTAAATGATCAATAATTGCATGAAGAGTGATCAATCCCTCTGACCAGCCAGTGGGCCATGGTTTAACCTAATTAAAAGTCTTAACATGTTTGTAGATGTGTAGATCAGTTAGGCTGACTTTACAGCCTGTTCCCCAAAACATCTGAGTGGTGAATATATTCGCCTGCTCACTGTCGCCCTCCTCCATCCATATGCCAGAACTTCAGATAGAGACTCAGATCAGGACGTGGATTGAGATCCGCGCACTATCCACATGCTCCTCAAGGAGGAGATGGTGAATCCATCTGATTACTATAAATGCTGCTTGAATCTGAAAACAAAGACACAACACAAAATCATTGTTTAACTCAAACAAACATAATACACATCCATGTACATAAACAAAAACAAATTCACATCCACTTTCCCCAACTAAATGAGTCTTGGATGATCTTTTGTCATGGATTGTATGTTAACCTTTGAGCATGTGCTTTTGAGTTTAACAACAAATTTTACCCCATCAGTTGAGAGCTGACCTGGTTCATTTACTCAAACTGGTAGATCCATGTTGCTCAGCTGGTCAAAGTCCTGACAAACCCATCAATTTGTTGTAAAATACATGAAATTTAAATCTCACGCTCACCTACGACTGGCCACCTTGTTTGCAACTTCATTTATGAATGTTGAAACTTTTATTGACCACAAGAGGGAGCCTTGAGTCATTTGTCTTATACACATTTAACACAATAAATATGGAGTTTTGCTTAAATATGAATATATTAAAGCATGTAAGACCTTTTGAAATATAGCCATTGACCAAATCTGAAACAACTTTGAAACTGCAGGCATTATCATTTTAATACGACTTGTGTGGTAGAAACTAGTGCGGTTTTCCATCCGCTCCACTAGACGGCGTAAGCGACTTCAGGTTCAGTCTGACAGCGTTGGATGCTTGACAGCATGACATTTGTTGACTCACCTGTAAGTAACTCTACACACACACAGTGCATTTCTTTTGCATTATTCTTATTCTTTGCACTTGCTATTTAATTTTAAGTAATTAGGTCATACGTCATTCTGTCTTGTGAAATGCTATAGCAGGACGCTTATTCATGTTATGACAAATTTAATGTGTTGTTTTTAAAGCATTTTCACGCGAATACTAAAACACAAATTCGCCTGAACTAAAAAAAAAAAAACAGATTTCCAGGTAATCCAGATGGTGTCTTTAACCTAAAATCTTTGCTAAATGACTTCTAAGCATGTATGAAGGCAGTCGCATCTTCTATAAAGGTTTATCACAGACTTGCTTTGAAAATAATCACCCTCTGATGTTCATATTATAAAGTACATCTTTCATGTTCCTGCTTTCCTGCCTGGGTTTGTAGAGTTGCTGTGTGCAAAATGTGTATGTTTAGTAGAACATATATGTCATCTTACATTTATCAACTATTGTTTAGACTAACTTTAAAATTTTGATACTTCGAAGTAATTGCTTTATTTATGTGTTTCCCCTACAGGATAAGGGAGGTGTTTGGAGCGTACAGTCATCAGAAGCAGAGCTCTGGGAAGTGTGGACAGATATTCAGGACAGATATTCACTGTAATGATGGACATCTGCTCATGGACAGGTAAGACTTCTAATGTGTGTTGTTTGGTGTTAAACATGTAGGTTACCATCATTTTCTTTTCGGAGGTTCACCCCTTTAAAAAGCAAATGATGGTAGCCTAAATAGGTGGGGAAGGGACAGTGGACCAACATTTTTATACAGCTAATTTTTTTTTATTGTCTCAAGAAGCATAACCACTGCTGGATATCGTTCCAGGGTTCACAGGGGGGACCCAAATCATCCCCGTCCCTTCATGCACACACCATTTACTCATATCGCGGAGATCTGGCTGGGATCAAACCAGCAACCTCTGAACCCGTGAGGCAGCGCTCTTAACCTGTGAGCCACAGATCTCTTATTGAGACAAGAAAGGAACTTATATTTCACCTGTATGTGCCCTACAATAAAGTAGAACAAAGCAACATCCCAAACTGGGGTTTGAACCCATGTCTCCAGCGCACCCTTATCAGCAGAGAACGTGTGTTTAGCCATTTGTGCCACTGTGGCTCTTGCGTTGAGTGCTGGTATCTGGGGCACTTTGTTGAATATAACAACAATCGATAACAATGTAATGTAAATGATGAGACATCATGCTGAGGTGGGATTTGAACCCTGTCTCCAGCACAGCCTTATCAGCAGAGAACATGTGCTTAGCCACTAGTGCTGCTGTGGCTTTCACGCTGAGAGCTGGCTTTTTGGCCACTTTGTTTGATATAATGACAACAGTTTAACCTAAGCAATAGTGGGATTTGAACTCAGGTCTCCATGATTAAAGTCCTATGCTTTATCTGCTGAGCCACTGATTTGGTTCTGTTGAACAACCATTTAGAAGAGTTTTTATTTCTTTTATTTCTATTTCTTTGTTTGAGATAATGAAAAACATTAGCAGTCTATCATGTATGAGAGGCAAACAATCATCCACTGAGCCACAGATTTTGTTACCATTGCAGGAGTGTTTTTTTAAAAATATTTTAGACTTTTATTTTAAGCACAGTATTATTTACAATTTAACACTAACAATAATGAGATTTAAACTCAAACCTCCATGATTGAAAGCCAAAGTGTTATCTCTTATGCCACTGAGTCTGAGGAGTTAAAGTGTGTTGTTGGATGGGTTTTATTAAGAGATTTGTTTTATATGGTAAAAAAAAAAAGAAGAAGTTCAAAAAAGTTGAAGAAAATGTGTCATCTAATAATTTCTGTCAAATGATCTGTGTTTGTTTGTATGAAAGAACAGCTGATGTACGTTGCTTTAATTTGTAGAAGATCACAGATGAGAAAGCAGTGGTGCACATTGCACCAAAGCTCCCATGCGGCATTTTGTGAGAGGATACTCAAGATTGGGCCTACATTTTTAAAAGCAATTTAGCCACTACCTTCTTCTCTAATACAGAATTTGCTCTTTGTTATCAGTATAAACACAGTTTCCACATTGGAACTAAAAACACTGATCTCTTTAGGCATATAAAAATACTACTAGCATGTATTTCAAGTGAAAACTTATGAAGAGAAAAGCCATTCAATTCGATTCATTCATTTATTATTATTTTCTTTTTTTTCAGAAAATGGTAAGAGTACAGTGCTGGTTATGACATCACAAAACGACATATGAACATTCACTATCATTAGGCAGTAGAACCATTAAAAACCGTTACTACAATTAGCAATGTCTAAAAAAACATTTTAATTACAATTTCATTAACACATTGAGTGCAGTTTGTAGCATAAAGGAGATACACAGTTATTTGATTGAACTGTAATTCTTGCTGACACATCAAATGACATTTAATTTGATAACTTATTATCAAATCTGCCACTGTCTGTCTCTTGGGATCGGTAGATAAATGCTTGGATCTGCAGCTTATTTCCCAGTATGATTTGCTGGTCCAGGTGGCGCCATTTTCATTTAGAACAAGGGGTTCATCCATCCATTCTATCGCTTTCACTCACATCTCCTGTTGTTTCATGGAAGAAAAAGACACAGGTTTGGAATGACACGATTTTCATTTTGGGTGAACTATTCATCAAAGATGAATTGTGTGCATGTGTGAGAGTTATTCTGATGTAATTTAGAAGTAAACAGTACCAGGATCAGGAATGTGAAAAAAATAAAAGGATACAGGGAGAGGACGAGGCCCACAGATAAATGTGGAGAGAATTCCACACATAGATCCCAGGGTCGGGGCATAGTGGGAGAGAGACATCTGTGGGGGATGTGCTGCCCTTCAAATAAAGATATACAAAGCCAAAGGGTCCCCTAGATGAAAAAAAACACAAGGTATCTCAAAAGACTGACATTCTATACAGATTATAAGGATAACTAATCAGAGCATCCTGATACTCTGAGAGAGACTGACTGGGGAGAGACAGAGATTTCCCAGAGATGGAATGTGTAAAACATGCACCCTGAGAGATAAAGGGAATGGACAGGGAAGTATTTCCATGGCAGGGTTTATGTGGCTTAAATCCAGAGCATAAAAAGTGCCAGCTGGGTGCTTTTGTGTGTGATCTGATGCCCATTTTATACCTACCAACAGTGGATTACATTGAACTTCCTAACTTTAGTTCAGGAGGTGCTTGTGCATAAAATGGAAATAAAATGGCAACGGAAAAGCTAATGGTACTATATAAATAGCTGCTTACCTCAGTCATTCCGACAATTCCTCTATCATCCCTGCATCGCCCTCCCTTCCGCTCCATAATTTCGTCCCAAGGGGAACCAGGAAGCCACACCTGTCTACCTTTTCCATATCTCTGAAATACAAAAATTATTATGATATAAACAATTATTGATGAATTATCATTTATGGATGCATTTCACAAAAATGTCTATATATATATATATATATATATATATATATATCCTCCTGGGACCAAGAAATAGACTTTTGTCCTTTGGTTTAGATGTCTTGTAAAGAGCACATTCACGGCTTTTCAGATCCCAAATGTTTGGAAATTTCACAATGACAACTCCCTCTCCTTGGTTTTTAAATGTGACTGACATTTAGTGATCAAATTTGATTCTCTTATGGAAATATGATAATAATTTGTAATTATCATTTACATCTGACTAATTTTCAAATTATTTGATATAATATGAATCAACATCCCAGGAAAATGATATGGGGTTTCAAATCAAAATATGACTTTCTGTTACGAAACAGGACATTGATTTCATACATGTCCACTGTGGACAATGAGGATGACAGGACTTAAAAAGCATGTTTATTAGGTATTTTGGAAGACACAAGAAGCGAATAGGGAAAGAAATTATCTTTCAATATTCCTAGGAAATATTAGATATTATTATGAAAATCTTGCCAATTATTACTCACATTATTACACTTCTTTTTTCATTACATGTTGCCCCAAGAACACATCAATATGCAAATTAGATATACAATGTATAGATGTATTGTGAATAATGGGGGGAAAAAACAGTTGTGGCTATTTTACACACATATTGCATAAAGCAACATGGTACATCAAATCATTCTGTCAACATAGTTGAGAATAATCTTTATACAAAGTCTGGTATAAAAAATCCTGAAACCTAAAAATTGAATGGTGATTTAAAAAAAAAAAAAATCCCATTGTTTTTGCCTATTCATGTCTATTCAATCATGTCTTTTTATATATATATATTTAAATTGAGTCCTGGTGTCTTCTAAAGAGGACATGCCATTACAGGAATAAAATATGATTTATCAAAAATGTTATTTTTATTTTTTTTTCTTATGCTGTAAACAATGTAATAACATGAAAAAATACTAAATTCACAAAACTTTTTTTCCTGCTTCTCAGGAGGATATATATAGAATATTGTGAAATAATTAAAAAGTATATTTTATATATAATATATTTTAAAATGTCCTATGATCCTTCAGAAATCTTTCTAAAATCCTGGTTTGGTGCTCAAGAAACATTTCTTCTTATGTTGACAGTTGTGCTGCTTAATATTTTTTGTGCAAACTGGGGGGAAAAAATTCAGGATTCTTTGATGTTCAAAAGGGTAGCATTTATGTGACATAAATCTTTTGCAACATCATAAATGTTTTTAATGTAACTTTTAATCAATTTAATGCATCCTTGCTGAATAAAAGTATTAAAAGATAATTAACTTTACAGCTCAAAATAGATATTTTTCATACTAGATAATTAATGTAATGGTTTTAACAATCCCAATCCTACTGATTTAAAAAAAAAAAAAAATCTAAATAATTTTCTGCAGGGTCTTCAGTGTTGTGCCACAAATGATGCTGATTTGTATTGTACCAGGAACATTCTTTGAAGTCTGTGGAATGTGAATGATTGATCGATTCTCTGAGCAGTGTAGACTGCAGTCATTCTTTAGATGGATGTGTCTTACATGCGTTCCTCTTTGACTGTGTGCATTACCTCAAAGCAGCAGACTGGAAGTGGCCTCTGGCAGGCCCACGCCCACACTTCCCATTTCCTCCTATAGAAACGAAGAGATCGCCCAACAACTGTTTCTGGGGAAGCTCCTGTTGGCAGCTTCCTGTGCCACTCCCAATCTGTGAATAAACAGAACGTTTCTGAGTCTTGAGTAATGTCTGTCTGAAGACCCCTCCCCTACCCCCACCCCTATAAAAAAAATCTTTTTCCGCTTCATCCTACTCTTTCCTTCCTCCTGTGACCTCCTTTCTACACTTGAAGTCTTGAATGTATGCTAAACAAACATTCCTTTTGGGTCACAATGATCTCTTAAAGTCAGGGACATTCTAATAATAACAGACCAACTGCATCCTTCTTTTCAGACATACCCAAACCAGGACAGGGACCCATCAAAAGTGACCCAGCCCAACAAGTAAGCCACATTGTCGTGAAGAGGGCTGGTGTAGATCTCCTGTCCTAGCTCCATCGCCTCAGCATGAGGCTCTACAGTAGCATTCTGAGATAATCTACAGGCTTTGGGTATCAGACCAGAGGCAGATAGATGATCCTTCTACAGGTCAAAGGTCATATCTAAACACCTACACACTGATTGTAGACTTGTGGTTAAGAGTCTGTTCCACCACTGTTCTTGGTAAATGTTCCCAGCCTAGATATTGGAATAGTAACCTCATCTCATGCTGAAATGAAATGGGAAATTCCCATCAATAATCTTTCGTTAGATACATAATGCAAGATACATTTACATATAAATGTACTTGAGAACATTTGTGTTAAATTGTACGTTTTTTTAGTCTATAGACTCAAAGCTGTGGATGACTTGGTGTGCCACTTAAATAATAATAATAATAACAATAATAATTTTTTTAATTAAAAAATAAAAATGTAAATGAACAAGCCACTTGTTACATTTATTTAATTTTTTTAAAAATTAATTAATAAATCACCTTTCAAGTTGACATACAGTATATCAGTTTATTATTCATGTTAGTCAAATATAACAATAAAATAATACATTTTAAACTCAAACGGATAAAGAAAAGTAATTTGTGAACGCTTCATAAAAATGCAATATAAATGATATAACGATATAAAAGTTATTGCCAGTCATAGTCATCCATACAAAGGGCTTTATTCATAATCACTGGTTCTTTCTAAGGCACGTATCATTATTAATATTGCTTATATTAGGGATTTCAACAAATCAAATTATGACCTTTGCCAGGCAGATGATAAAGGTGAAAAAACCCACATTGAAGGAGGCATATCTATGGACTACTAGAACATCTCAGAAACTTTGGGGTGGGCCCTTTTCACTTGGACCAATTAGAAACCACCTAGCAACAACCTACAACACCCTAGCAGCAACTTTTGAAGAGCAAACATTTTCTTCTGAAGTTTCACCAGGAAAGCTGTCTTTTTTTTTTTTTTTAACGGTTCCACAATAATCAAAAAGTTACCTTATACCAAAATAAAAATAAAAGTTATGCCTTTTTCTGCAGTAAACCTGGAGGAACAAAAGACATTTCTTTACACGATATAATAAGGCTTGCTCCTGCAGTACAGATTAATGTAAGGGCTGTCTGCCTGTCTGCTTGAAATGAGGAGGTTTTAAACATGTCGAACATGTGCTTTAGAGTGGAAAAGAGGTAGAAATAAACAAAGGATTTGTGGAGAGTGGTACTGTCAGCAGGAGATGAGAAAAATAAACTAGATCATACCATCGGAGGAGTTACTCATTCAAACGCGTTCTCACACACACAAACTGCTGTTTTTCTCCCGGGGATTGACTCGGGTTGGTACCAGGCTTCTGATAAGGAGGTGCAGAGTGTTCTGTGTCATGTCAACTCCTAAATCACACACTTTCAAGGATACTCTCTCTCTCACACACACATGCATTTATCTCAAAGTAAAAGAGAGAGTTCAAGCAACACAGGCAAGATTATGCAAATGTTATTTAGACTATCCAGAGACACCATGCAGAATGTCTGACATGTCAACCCTCTTTTGAATCTGCTACATTCTTGCTACCTATACTCCTCTGCCCCTTTTAAACTTTGAGTTTTAATGCACAGACACACACATCGACCACCTGTGGCTCTGAGAGTGTGTTCAGTCTGTCCATTTATCATTCTACCATAACTTATCTATACTCAATGACAAACCACAAATCATCCCTCCTGGAAAACTCTGCTAAAGACTTTCCCATGTGGGAGTATGACTTGCTATATGATGAAGATAAAAAAAAAGTTTTATAAATGTTTGGCAATTTAATTTAGTAAGCACAATAAATAAAATAGTAATTTCGCTTGGCTCCACAGTTCACAAAGTTAAAATACATGGGTATGGCACCTGTTCAACTCCCAAAAAACTTTTTTTTCCTATTTTTTTCGAAATTGTCTTCATGATTTTCTGAGCCTATGGGTGGTTTCACATGAGCACTTTTGGTGCGCACCCAGGTTCGATTGACGTCACAGTTCGGTATGTTGTGAACACTGTCTTCTGAACTCGGGTGCGCACCCCCGAACCGTATCCGAGTCAGCTTAAAAAGGGTGGTCTGGGGTGCAGTTCAAGTGAACTCCGGTATGGTTCGCTTCTGATATGAATGCAAACATACCAAATTGCAGAAGTGAACCGCTATTAATGATGTATTATTTGATAAAAATGTGTGTTTGTGTGTGTGCTTCACTCACTTTCCCTATGAGCGTGACTGACGTGCTGCAAGCAGAGAGCTGTAGTGTAGCCTTTCTCATTTCTGCTCGCCTTCAGCATTCTACATTCGCGGCAGATAGACTCAAGTGCCTTATGAACAAAACCAACGGTTCAAAAAATATATATAAAAGTGAGGAGAGCAATGTTATGCATTTTGCCGGCTTCTCCTGCAGCGTCATTACTAAAGGTCTTTGCGCACTGAGTCCGAAATTTGCGTCCGAAATTTTTGCACGTTAAAAAATTATTTCCTTTCTACGGAATCTCAGGATTAGATGGACCCAATATTTCCTCTTTCTTTTTCTCATTTTAACAAGAGAGAGGACTACTAAATCATGCTCACTGCTTGAAGGCTTCATTTTGTATTGTTTTGCGATTTTTTTTGGCAACGGATTCATTAATACACATTGGACTCAGTGTGCAAGGTCTGTGTGCGTGACGAATTTTTAGGATCACGAATACGAAAAAATGTACACAAAAATTTCGGACTCAGTGTGCAAAGGCCTTAAGCAATGGAATAAACAGCTGCTGGTTTGATGACGCAAACTAACCTCGGTTCGGACCCAAATAATAAAATGTGAACACAGTCCAGTGGGGGCAGGGGGAGAGGGGAGCAATCGAATTCGGGTTCGGTCCAGGCAGTCGAACCAAGTGTGAAAGCACCCTATATGACAGGACCCTAATGGCCTCTGTAAATTGGCAAGTCAAAAAAAAAAAACATGCAAAATAAAATAATGTATTATTAAATAAAATAAAAAAACGCACCCCCATTAAATAAAATAACTCAGCCTCAAGTTCTGAAACCTGTGTTATTTTGCACATTTTATACAAAAAAAGTAGAGATGTCTTTATTTCATATGACAAGAGGGTGGGTAAATGATGACAGAATTTTAATTAAAATTAAAATTTAACTATTCCTTTAAAAACAAAAAATGTCACCAACACCCTGTCTTCTTTGCAGGATGAATCATTAAGAAATACTCAATCATCTGAAGTCACAAAACATATGATAACTAGAACATGGAATGTGAACGCTGGACATCTACAATGCACACACAGTATGCACTTTCCACATATCTGAAGAACGCATGCTATAAATCTCAAGATAAATTCAATAAAAAAGCTTTAGAAATGGTATTCATCATGGGGGAGGCTTTGCCCTGCCGTGTCAGTGCTTGGCACGCAGTCTCAGCACATCTAAAGAGGAAGAGTGAATGAGAGCCCGCATTCTTGGAATGCTCTTACCATTGTGGCTCTTTAATGAGGCAGGGCGAGCGCGCGCTCTCCCTGTGACAAACCCCTCGCACGACACAGCTAACGATGGATGGGAGGCGTGAAGCCAGACGTGAGAGCACCAACCTCCAGCCTTGCCACCCCCGAGCTGTTTATCATGCGTTCCGTCACTCGCCGCTCTGCGAAGAGTGTCAAGAAGGGCACCCTCGAAAATATAGCCCAACAATGTTCTCTAGTTCTACAAATGCTTTACATTACAAGATGGAGATGGATGTGTGTGAGTGGAGTTCTAATATTCTTTTCTTCTGTGAGGTTAACTTTTCCAGCCCAAATGATCTGAAATTGAACTGAACCATTAACACTGAATAGTAAAATCACTGGAAAACTGTCTAGATAAAATGAAACAGATTTAGCAAACCATGCTGCCCACAGTTTTGGGGTGTACCTAACAATTTTTATTTTATTTTATCCAATTGAGTGTAGGGCCCCAACTGCAAAAAAATAAACAAATAAATAAAAACATGAATAAAATAAAAGACACACTGCCAAGTCAAAAAATAAATAAATAAATAAAATATCATAATAGACATACTACATTCATTTGTGGAGTTCATGTATGTAGAAGGTTTATAAAAAATAGTGTACAGCCCCAATGGCCTGTAGAAACCAAAACAAACAAAAAAATATAATAATAAAATAGAAATTAAATAAATAATTAAAACAAGTATAAAATCAAATAAAAGACCCACTACATTTATTTTAAGTTCATCTATGCAGAAAGGTATATAAAAGTAGTGCCAAAAACATGCATAAAATAAAATAATGGACACAACATTTATTTGTGGAGATTATGTTTACAAAATGGTGAATGATGAAATCTCACACAAACCAGAGGTATGAGGGTAATGAGTGGTAAAATCAGAAAAGAAAAAAAGATAAATTAAAAAATGTCTGGACGTCCAGCCCAATACCAGGATAAACACCACATTCCTTTGCTCAGCTGCTAGCATTACGACACAATTGTGAGAATCATGAAGCATTTACACTTGAGAACACACCCACGGCTTACATCTCGGCTAAAGCGTAAGAACAGAAGTGGCTAAAATTTTTAAACCAATTTACTTCTCCACCTAACAATGGATTCAGTCTCCAAAAGTTTCGAACTTAAAGTGTTAAGAGGGCAAACAGTCTATCATAGCAACTATTTCAGGACAGACAGAGACGCCCAGGAAGTACGACCAACACCCATGTGTTTATCTTCCTTTGTACAGCACCCTAAACATTTCCCCTCCACCATTCATAACAATCACACATGACATGACGGGAGCTTTGTCAATGCTCTGATCTAACGTTTCCTATTGACTGGTTGTAACAGAGGGGCTTCTCTGGGCACACACTGAGTTAATGCTAAAATTAATGGAGCATAAGTAGATGCCCATGAGTGGAGGTCACAAAAGGTCACAGTTCATGAAACTAAAATTGAATGGAGGTATTGTCTTTTATGGCACTTAAAAGTAAACATGAATTTTCCAGACTAAAACAGGAGCTTTTGAAGTCTGGTTGTCATGGTGATTGGCTTGGTGACTGTGGTGTGTGCTGGCAGCGTCAGATCTGGCCTTCACAGGCCACAATCCACACAGCAAACGCCACAGCAGCTGCGCTTACACATAGCTTTCTCAGACAAATTAACCCTTTCGTTTTCTGCGAAACTTCACCAAATACTGCACCTGTTGATATGCAAGGCAAATTCCCAGACTAATATACTGAAAATACAAACACAACATTACAAAGTCTGTAAGTGAAAAGCAATACAGTAAAATTATGCATACCTTGTTAATGTCCCAAATTATTACAATAAATTAAATTAAATTATTTAGTTCATTTATTTTTGTATTTGTTACATAAAAAAATATTTTTTAACAAAAATATTTCATATCAAATTATGTAATTAATAGTAATATTAGTAATATTATATTAGTAATATAATATAATATTTCTAATAAATACTGTTATTATTATTATTAGTCTAGTGTCTGGCCCATGAACAAAATATTGTATTATTTTATTTTAAAATGATATAATTAATTGTAATATTATATATTATTAATAATATTATATTATTAAAATATGCAATATACAATTAGTGTGTGTGTGTGTATATATATATATATAATAGTAATTATTAGTAATATTATATTAGTAATATAATATGCAATTGGTAGAAATATATTATTTAATAGACTCGTTTAATGTTATAATAAAATTATATATAATTAATAGTAATATTATATATTATTATTAATGTTATATTAGTAATGAATGTATATATATATATATATATATATATATATATATATATATATGTTTAATTGTATTTAATTATTATTATTATATATATAGTAATTATTAGAAATATTAGTAATATTATATTAGTAATATATGCAATAGGTATATATTATATAATTATATTATAATAATAATCTATTATTATTATTATTAGTCTGGTGTCTAGCCGATGAACAAAATATTTTATTATTAATATTTTATAATTATATACTATTAAGTTTATAATTAATAGTAATATTATATATTATTAGTAAAATGATATTAGTAATATATGCAATTATATATATATTAACACAGAAAATCTTAGGATGTTGATTTAAAGATAAATCTGCACTTAAAACAGTGGAATGTTTGATCTCAGACATTATTAGTGTGGACAGTGTTATTCATGGGCTAGTCTTGTGTCTGCCCAACACAGTCCAACCCAGCCCTCTCTATTGGGTCCCCCCGCATGAGCTGATACATCTCATACAGATCCTCTGTGCACGCGTGACAGCAGCAGCAGCAGCAGCGCGAGCAGAGCACAGCACGTCACTCCAGCGCATTCAATACATCACAATCCGCGCAGCCAAGGAAACCCACCAAAACTTTGCCCCCAAATCCCCGGACCCTCAGGGTGGGGTAGCGCCGCAGTGAAGCAGCAACGCAAACAAAAGCACTCCTCTTGGCTTTAAGAAAAAAAATACCAGCTGCAAAAAAGTTCAGATACAAACTTAAAACGACAAGCGGAACCGATCGGCGTCTCCACATTTCCATGCAAAACTTTTTTCTGAAGCCAGTGAACGCGGAGCGGCGAGCATCAAACTGACGGACTGAAAATGGCAATCACATGGACACTCATTGTATTAGGTGAGTTTACGTTCATTAACGTTAAGGATGGTATTTGTATATTAATTAAAATTAAATATTAATCATATATTTAATATTAACATTAGCTAAAATAATATTAATGCGATTTAGTCTTATATAATTTAGTTTATTAACGGTTGATTATTCAAACACCTCATCTGAATATAAACAGTTCGTGGTTTTAGTACTTGTTTAAATGTTTTAAATTCATTCAACAATTCCCAAATAACGCCATAATGATTTAAACGTCTTTAGTCAGTTTCCTCAAGCAGCAACAGAGATCAAGTCCGACGATAACATTTAGTTCAAACTTTTAAGTGTAAATTCTTTAGTAACTTTTATTAATGAGACAAAAATAAACATTATTGTGTCAGAAACATTTGCCACTATTAATTTCTGAAGGGCTTGCTGTTTTTCCAACGATATAAAAACATTCCATTTGTCAAACATTTAAACGCTTGTCTGGCATTTTTGCCCTGAGCCCTGGTTAATGTCTGACCCTTTTCTGACATAAATTACACTGGAAATATCATAAAATTTTGATTAACACGTTTTCATAAACATTTATGTTTAATGTACATCAACTGCTAATCTGTTAAGCATCATGTTCATTGTTTAAAGATAATTATTAAAAATAAATAAATATTTTGCTGATGGCTGCTAATCTAAAAGGACCTGACCGCTTATGTAGGGGGAGATTTGTTATAGTGGCAGAAAATTCTGCAAAGAGCTCTGGGAAGTGCAGCATCTGTGCCTCTCAACATTTCTGTCAGCTGCTTTGCTGAAATTACAAACAGTGACACAGTTACAGATAAAGTGCGTTTCAGACTCAAGAGGGATGTAAGGGAGGACTGTTATTCTTTAATTATCAGTGTGGTGCACCTGCCCGTCCACATCACGCTGACAGTCTATAAAGGAAGGTCATGTTTTGTTGAGCTGACCTAAAAGCATCATCTCAGTCAGCCTTTTCTAAAAGGTCTGATTAATTGTTTGAAATTGCATTCTTACAAAGCTTGTAGGAGTAAGTACAAGAAGTGAGGATGTTGTGATCCGCTTTTCAAGGTTAAGCCTTTATCGATGTTCCCAGATAGAATATTTATAAAAGGTTCCCTGTGTGTTGATAAAACTGAGTTTTGAAGGCTTCCTTGTGTTGTCTAACGTTTCCTCCATCCTCTACGGTCAAAAACCCCTCAACTTTTAAATCAGCCAAACTAAACCGGTTGCAAGAAAGTATCCTTTGGCAGCGCTCTGGTCTGGATGGGTCCTGGTCGGCCGTCTCACACAAGGCTTGGGAAAGTTCAGAACAATGGATAGGAAAGTGCTCTGTCAACATCCCCGTTCCCAGGGAAGGTGTGGCACTTATTTCCTCTCTCCTCTGCTCATGCCTGATCTTACTACATATCACAGCCAAATGATCCAACTTTTTCTGATAAACAACATCTCTGAGGTTATTCAAGGAATGGAAGATGGAGGAATTTCTATGAAGCAAGAGTAGATGATGGTGGAGTTTTACGATGCTTTTTAAAGACCCCATAAAAAGTCTTGTTATTGATGGTTTTCTATCTTGTGTTGATTCATTTGCTACTGAAACAGGAAGTTTGATTGGGGCATAGCGAAGGGCTTGTCCCTTTTTAAGTAGCCAATAACCATTAGTTTGCAACCATGAACTCAAAGTGTATATCATCACGGTATAATTTTATATCAAAATAAAAAACATAGTTGAATAAAATTTAAAGGGTTAGTTCACCCAAAAATGAAATTTCTGTCATTAATTACTCACCCTCATGTCGTTCCAAACCCGTAAGACCTTTGTTCATCTTCGGAACTCAAATTAAGATATTTTTGATGAAATCCGAGAGGTTTTTGTTATCCTTCATTGAATGCAACGAAATTACCACATTCAATGTCCAGAAAAGTAGTAAAAACAGTCATACGTCAACGTGACTACAGTGGTTCAACCTTAATGTTATGAAGTGACGAGAATACTTTTTGCGCGCAAAAACAAAACAAAAATAATGACTTTATTCAACAATTTTTCCTCTTCTCTGTCAGTCTGTTACATAGTTGGTGCTGTGCTGCGTTTCTGTCGTTCTAGATTCGGACGTAGAACCTGGATGCTCTGCAACAAAAAAAGCGTAGCAGAATGACATGGGAGAGACAAATTTGTTGAATAAATTCATTATTTTGGTTTTGTTTTTGTACACAAAAAGTATTCTCGTCGCTTCATAACATTAAGTTTAAACCACTGTAGTCATGCTAAATATTTTAATGATGTCTTTACTACTTTTCTTGACCATGAATGTGGTAATTTCGTTGCTTTCAATGAAGGATAAAAAAAACCTCTCGGATTTCATCAAAAATATCTTAATTTGTGTTCCGAAGATGAACGAAAGTCTTACGGGTTTGGAATGACATGAGGGTGAGTAATTAATGACAGAAATTTCATTTTTGGGTGAACTAACCCTTTAAATATATGTTTTTTTATTAGTATATTATACATACATGTTTTTTTTAAGATGATTAAATGACTTAAATGCTTTAAAAATCAAAGGGAATTTTTTGGGATTTTGAAGACAAAATTCACTGATTCAGCGCAGTATACACTATTGCTCAAAAGTTTGGGGTCAGTCAGATTTTTTAATGTTGTTGCCTTTTATGCTAACCAAGGCTGCATTTATTTGATTAAAAATACAGAAAAAGCTATATTGTGAAATATTTTTGCAATTTCATATACTGTGTTCTATTTAAATATATTTTTAAAAGATTTCCTGTGATGCAATGCTGAATTTTCAGCAGCCATTCCTCTAGTCTTCAGTGTAACACAATCCTTTGGAAATAATGGAAATAAAGTGCTAAAAAATACTTCCTGTTGTTATCAATTTTGACAACAGTTACTGCTTAATATTTTTGTGGAAACCGTGATAAATTTTTTCAGTGATACTTTGATGAATAGGAAGTTCAGAAGAACAGCATTTATTTGAAATGGAACTCTTTTATAACGTTATAAAAGTCTTTACTGTCAATTTAATCCATCTTTGCTGAATAAAATTATTTATTTCTTCTGACCCCAAACTTTTGAACAGTGTAAATGGTATAAATCTCCACATGCTGACACATGTCAACCATCCAGCTTTAGCACGAACAATGATTTTTGTGCTGGTCATTTGCAGATGGTTTTAAGGGGAGGGACTAAATACTCAGAAACACCCATAAGTGCAAGATGAGTCATCAATATGTTCTGCCCGTTCACTAAAAAAAATATATACTAAAGTGTATATCAGCTAAAACCTTATATTGACAGACTGGCATGAATGGCCTTAAACTATAAAGAACTATTCATTGACTAAAATCCACAAAACTCCAATTTTGATTTCATGGGTTCTTAGTATGGCACCAAGAAGTAGTGTAATCCCCTGCTTAACATGGGAGTGTCGGAATGCTTTATATAAGGGAGCTGTGTAAGGTAAAGAGAGAGTGAGAGATTGGCTTGTGTATCTTGAGATTGCAAAGATGGCCCCTCTGTCATTCTCCCCCTTTGCTTATTATGTATAACGTCTGCAACTGGTACCACCACGGTCTTCAACTCCCTTCTCTAATCCAACCTCTAACCCGGCCTCCCCTCTCCACCCACAAATCCTTCATTTCATCACACGGATACTTTGCACCTTATAGCAGCTAGTATTTCTTAGCAAAAAAAAAGGCACTCTCCAACAGATGAGCTCATATATCAGCTCAGCATTATTGAGTGTTTGCAATTATTCAAAATCCCTTTATCCTTAAATGAAAAAAAATGTGGCACTTCAGCTTTGATAGCTCACACTCTGAGTATGCAGTTCTCATAAAGCTTGATGCAGTTCTATTAGTACACCATAATGATGTCTGATAGTGTGTGTCATGAGGAATGCGTTTGAGTCAGGCACACAAATGCCCGCTGACCTTGTTCGGCCTCTGTCCAGCCCTCTCAGACTCCCTCTCTCTTTCTTCTGTCCGTCTTTCATTCACTGTGCACATTTTTATATTCACAGTCCCTCTCCTCACCTCAATAGTGGGGGTTAGTGACTCAGCTCCATAAAGGAGCCCCCCAACCCCATCTTACCCCTCCCCCTCCTACAGGGCCAGTTCAATTACCCCTGAATAGGACACTATCATGGGGGAGAGGGGGCTTGAGGCCCAAGAAGGTCTTGCACACAGCTTTTTTTTCTTTTTTTTTTTGGAGGGGGTAGTCAAATCAATTAGTACAATACAATATAATACAACTGCATTAATCCCCAAGGGGCAATTTAGGAAAAATTTACAACTTTATTAGTCCCCTAAGAAGTACCATGCTGTCACTGGGGTAGTACCTCAAGGTACAAAACTAAAAGAGTAATTATTTAATTCCTATACTAACAATACCAATAACCCAATTACATCCCACCTCCCCACGCAAAAAACTTCTATTCCAAACTTCTGATCCCAGTCTTTAAGATGAGTGTGTTGAGCTCCTGGGATTACTGGAACGGTACCTCCAGAATCCCAGTGAGAGTGTGGGAGGGAGTCTGTAGGACAGATATAAGAGTGAATTAAATGCTTCTGTGAGGGGTCACCCATGAGTATGGAGTATATATGCAGGTGACATGTCTGCATCTTATCCAAACAGTCCCTACATTGATAGCGTTAGGACCGGCAGCCCTGTCAGTGGGTAATAAACAGACTGCAGCTGACAGCAGGGTCAACGAGGGTCAATCGTAACAATGGAACTATTGGAAACCGCAGGGTGATGAAGGAAGATAAGAGTAAAAACACCAAACTCACACTTTCCATTACTCAAATAAATGCATTCAAAGAGTTTCATGACAATTAATTGGGTTCTTAAAAACAAGGACCAATGGAGTGCAGCGAAAGGGCTTAGTTCAACAGTTAGGTCTGGAGCTGTGATAGGCAGCCTTGCTGATTAGCGGTGGCCATATTTTTGGATATGCAAGGCTGCGTGATAAGATGGTGATTAGACAGAGGGCTAAATGAAAGCCAACACTGGTTCACCAACCAAAATAAACAGCCTCTCATCATCACCCCCCATCCCGACAGCAACAATGCACTGTTTCTACAACAACCACTACTGATTGTCCTGACATCCCATTAGGTCAAGATTTACAAGATCATCCTGGGTGGCCACTGAACAGTTTTGGGGAAAAAACCATTAGGAACTACAGCAGAAATGGAAATTAATTGCGTAAAATGTAGGAGTTTAAGTCACTTGCATAAAGTCTTGGACTGGTTGATATAAACGGTCGTAATGGTGTCTGGAATCAGCCAGTGGTGTTTTGACAGAGATATCTGCTTACTGTCATGAATACCCTAGTGAAATAAATCTATATCAAAATGTATTTAAAATAAATGTATTTCTTACCATACTTCATAATGTAGTATACTTAGCATAAAATAAATGTATTTCAAATACATTTTAGTATATTTATTTTTCACTAGGGTAATGACTCACGTTACTTTAAGTTACACAAATAGCACATATAACGAACAGCAAATATATAATGAACTTGAGAGCTGCAAGTTAAGGAAAAGCAATTGTTTTAAGACTCAAGAGACCTTAAACAAATTTGGACACCATTGTTTTGGCATCTGTGGTTCCGCCCATAAGAGTAGGTGTGTTACTTCCTAAGTTATTGTATGGAGTGTCCTGTCCAGCTCACTAAAACAGAGATAAAGTCTCATTACAATGTGACATCAAGACATAAAAATAGCAATATGAGGTGCATAAATAAAAAGAAGAAAAATTAAAATCACAGCTTGACAGAAACTAAGTAATGAAAATGTACAACATCAATTCATTACTGTTTTTTGATGGCGGTCTGATACCTCGAGAAGGAAGGAAATTGCATGGAATTAAAATAAATAAAAGACGATCAATTTAAATTATATAATCCCAATGCCATTTTTAAGCATACAATTAAAATCACTGCCAATAAAATTTCACTGATGATAACTGAGGACATTACACTCTGAAGAACAAAGCTACATTCACATACAAAAAAGGATCCAGATGAAGATTGACCGTTTCAATACCTAAGCTTAGCTTAGTATATTACCTGACAAACACAGCGAAAATACTGAAAAATTCAGTTGTTACTTTAGTCAATTGATAGAACACTAATAGTTCCATTCAAATCATTGTTGCAGCACGATCAAGTGTACATTACCTCATCAGCAATGAAGCTACTTGTTAGCATGCATAAAGCAGCTTTTACTCTTTTCTATTTCAACATGCAAAAACAGAGTTTACAGCACTGCTGCTGTGTACGTACTGTATAATTCTGCGTTATAGCAATCGCACAGAACCAATAAGAAACGCTGAGTTTGCAGAGCAATATATTCTTTGTTTAAAAATTTTTGTCGTTGTTGTTCCTCATAGGTGCTCTCCTGCATGACGCCTCAGCGGACGCCACTCCATCCAGCTCAACGAACACCACTCCATCCAGCTCAACGAACACCACTCCATCCAGTTCAACGAACACCACTCCATCCAGCTCAACGGACACCACTCCATCCAACTCAACGGACACCACTTCACCCATCTCATCGAACCCCACTACATCCACCACAATAAACCTGACCTCCACTAAACCCACCACTCTGAATCCCAATTCACACACCAGCTTGAACCCCACTACACTAAACCCCACTACACCCGCCACTACACTAAATGCCACTATACCCAGTGCTACACTAAACCCCACTACACCCACCACTACACTAAACCCCACTATACCCAACAATACAACCAATTTAAAGAGTCCCACCCTATCTTTGACTACTATGGCACCTTTGACTATTAAAGAGCCAACCCAGCAAACCAGTAAGTCTTATTCACCCCAACTCACAACCCAAATCACAACAATTCAACCCACTACAACCACCACAGATGCTAGTCCTACAGACTCCAACCTAAGTTCTAAAAGTTCAACATCATTCAGCCAAGATACCACCAGCTCAAATAAACCTGCAACCACTAGCCATAAAGGAAGTGGAACTTTCCCAGACAACCAGACAGACCGATCATCTGTTACCACAAATCGTGAGTCTCATTAATCACAATAGTACAGCCTATATGACTGCACAACTTGAACACCTATAGATGGTAATTCTGTGATTTTTTTATTCACCCTCTTGTCCTTACGCATATGACTTTCTTTCTTCCATGGAACACAAAATCAGCATTTTTAAATAACGTTCCTGCTGTTCTTTTTCGCTCAATGGAAGAAGCACTGTGTTAGAAAAAAAACAAGAATCACAATGAGAATTGGGTGCTACGGTGAAGAGCAAAACTTTAATAAATGATGACTTTAATTTCAGTTTTTTTTAGCTTGACAGCTCTTGGTTACTATATGCTGCTGTTGTATTGGAAAAAAGCATTGAGTCTTCTGTAATAGAGTAGTTAAATTTCAAATACATGCTAGAAATAGTTTTGGGCGTCCCTGTCTATGGGAAAGGGAAAATTCTGTACATGGAATGTCACTGCACAATCTATGGCCTCTCTTTAGGCCTTAACTCTTCTTCATCACACTTTGATAATCTGTTTCAAAACCAATAGTTTGATGTTATCATGTTTCTTGGCTAACAATCTGACAAGCATAAAAATGCAACACAACGATAGGTAAAATAGCCCACTTCTAATTTATAAACAGATTTGGTTAAATAATTTTCAGAAGCATTGTGTTACAAACAGTGCTGGGGAAAGGGACTTTTAAAAGTAATGCATTACAATATTGCGTTACTTCCTAAAAAGTAACTAATTGCGTTACTTAGTTACTTTTTATGGAAAGTAATAACAACAACAAAAAAACTTATATTTTCGGCAAATGTAAATGCCCTTTTACACCAAAAGTGGAAAGAATAAGCTTCAGGCTAATCACAAATGTGATGTTTATCTAATGTCATTTTTGCTGGTTGAATTGGATCATCGAAAGTCAACAGCAAAGACATTGGTTAATAAAGTGAGATTAAAAACAAAGTATATTTGTTCAATTTAATATATTTAATTATTGCATTTCACTGTTTTATTCATTTTGAGGAATACTGACTGTTTTTGTGTGAGATGAGTAAATGCTCACATTTAGTCTGAAACTACTATAACCATCATGTTTAACGCCTCTGCACTTACGATTTCTCTCAACATGGGGACAGGAGAGGTGTCAGTTAATACATGGGAAAACAAAATAACTTGCGTTACTTGTTTGAAAATGTAACTCAGATATTTTGTTGTAAGTTTAAAAGTAATGCATTACTATTTACTTTAAAGTGTAAACTGATTCCGTTCCTCAAGTTACTAGTAATGTGTTACCCCCAACACTGGTTACAAAGTTACAAAACATACAAGAACTGCAATTGTGATATGAGCCCTATTCTTTAATGGAAATTTATGGCACTTTTTTTTTTTTTTTTTTTTTTTTGATTGACAGCTCTTGGTCACCATACACTTCTATTGTATGGGAAAGAGCACTGAATCTTCCAAATATATTCTGCTGTGTTCCACTAAAACAAGCTGACATGAGGGCGAGTAAAGGATGACAGAATTTTAGTTTGAACTACTAAAAAGCATTTACTTTTCCTGTCCACACCACAGCAGCACCAGAGTCGACATCGACTGTTTCTCGTATTCAGAAACGGGAAACGCAAACAACTTCTGCTCCGATCACATCAACCACGCTTCCGGGCACAACAAGACCTCTCAACTTGGTGAGTGGGACCTCTACTTCAGGAAATTTCACTAATGTAAAAAACTAACATTTGTGTAACAAAGATTTCACTCATTGCTCCCCCAAAGATTCATCCATTTTCCGCTGAGATGGCAGGAAATACTGTATAATCCCTTTTAAAAAGTGTATGTTCTCATCAGGTGGAAAATGCCCTCTCCCAGCTCTTCCTCCTTTCCCAAATTCCAAACAAAACAGTACTGGTCACAGAGAGCTCCATCTTATAATTCAATATCAAGAACCTTTATGGAAAAATACCACAAGGGAGCTGTTTGATCTATAAACTAAATGTTTTAGACACTTTTAAATTATGGTAAAATCAATTTCAGAACAAAATATGAAATGCAGCCAGAGAACATTTCTTGGACAACAGCAGTAAGCAAATTGACTGACCACCCTTCACAAAATCAACCTAGATTCTTTTAAAAATGATCGAAACATGCAGCTAAACATGAAGTGCTACCATTTTAATATTTGCTTTGTTTACACAGAGGAACATCATGCATGAAACCTGTAAGACGCTGGGTCGGGAGCTGACAGGAAATTGCTCGGTCACCTGGGAAATTCAAGGCAATAAATTAATTGCAAGAGTAACAATAAACGGTGAGGGAAATGTTACTGTTTCCAAGCACATTAGAGCCTCATCTGGAGGAATCACTGGATTCAGTGCTTGCCATTTTATGATCAGTTATCTTTAATAACAAAAGTACAGAAAATTATATTGTAGTAATTCCCTTCCTTTTCCATTTACAGCCGACCAAACAATACCGACAGAGAACTACAAACCTCTAGAACAGGAGAGTGGATTTCCATACAATAATACTACAACTCCTTCAAACACGGAGCCGATACCAGACACGTTGATTGCCATCTTGGCTTCGAGTGGCGCTTTGGTGCTCATTTTGTGCTGCTTTGCTGCATACTGCACTTATCATCGCAGATCCTACAGGAAGAACCAGGTAATACTCAATTCCTAACACAAAAATGAATTAGACATACTTGCATTGTTTGAGTCAGGCTCTAGTTTCAGTAAATACAGCAAATGGCCTTTTTTGCAGTTCTGAATGTTTCAAGCCAATTAAATGTCAAAGTACACCCTGAATCCCAAAGTGTTACGCCGTTTAACATCCCGACATATACTTTTACCTGGGTAGCAACACCTGACAGAAGAGCTGCAGACAGTGGAGAACGGTTATCATGACAATCCCACACTGGAGGTGATGGAGGTACAGCCCGAAATGCAAGAGAAGAAACTGGCATTGAATGGGGAGTTCAACGACAGCTGGATCGTCCCCATAGACAACCTACTGAAAGAGGACATACCTGATGAAGAAGACACCCACTTGTAAAGGATGGCACCGGATGAGCCGTCAGGAGCGGGAAACCTGTTGCTCTCATAACGGTAGATTGTGACCAGACAGAATGTAGGAAAAGCAGAGATTGAGGTAAAGACTATCAAACGACAATGGTTTCATTTGGATGTATATGCTGTAATTAAGCAGTTAGATGTCAAGTGCTAGAAATAGCTTCTGTGTGTCTCTGTCTGTGGGAAAGGGTAAAGTCTGAGTTCTGTATATGGACTGTCAATGCACAATCTTTGTGCCTTAACTTTACTTCATCACACTTATTTTAATTTTAGCATTGGCTAACAATCTAGCCCGTTTCTAATATAAAACAGATTTGGTTCAATAATTTTCAGTACTGAGTTAAAAAATGAATTTAGAATTTATATTTTTTTTGTGATTTCGCTCACCATCTTGGAAGTTTTTTCCCACTGCAGTGCATTTGTGGACTGCCTTCTAAATGTGATTCTGCCTTAGAATTTGTTCAAAATGAGGCATCTTAAAAGGCAGCAAGTTCACTGCCTCCGCATCGGAGGCATGCATTATGATCAGGATTGCCAGGTCTGTGCAAAAAAATTAGCCCAATGGCCGAATTCTCCACTGAATTAGTACATCTAAGGGGTGTTTTGGGGGTGTTGGAGTGCCGAAATCGTACGTACGGGGATGGAAATCAACCCGCAAGAAAAATTTTTTACCTGCAGCAACAACTTAAAAGAAGCACAATTCCGTGGGAAAACCGCAGATTTGACAACACTGCTTATGATGCCTTAAAATGCCTTTAAGCACTGTCAAGTTTAAGTTTCATGTGCAAATTGCTCTGTTTTTCTCTAAAATGATATTTTCAAGATTCAGGGTTCACACAGTTTTTGATCAGTGAATGTCCATGATTTTTCAATGAATTTTCCAATAATGTGATTTTAAAAATCACATTATGGAGACAGCAGTCACAAAGTAACTTTCCATTACTTTTAGGAAATCACATTAATCCAGGACTGTGGGAACCCTGTATTCATTCTTGAGATGAATGTAACTGTTATGCTTGTATATAATG
Organism: Hypophthalmichthys nobilis; assembly: GCA_037950665.1. Taxonomy (NCBI): domain Eukaryota; kingdom Metazoa; phylum Chordata; class Actinopteri; order Cypriniformes; family Xenocyprididae; genus Hypophthalmichthys; species Hypophthalmichthys nobilis. The sequence continues at coordinate 9,138,722 of CM075489.1, read as the reverse complement.
CTTATTTTTTATGCTTTTTTTCATTTTGTTTGTTTTCTGTTTAGGGAAGATTAACACTCATATAGGCACCACATTACACTGTGACCAATGGATAATTAATCCTGGTAAATTAGACTATGGTTCAAGATAACTTTTGCATTATCTTCCCTCTGCGCTACTTGTGTCTTTGTGTTGGTAATTATGTATGAAGGTTTACGGTCTTGTTAACCTGAAACAATCAACACTAAATCCAACACATTATTTACAGGTATTAAATATTCATATGCCAACTTCTTTAATTAGAATTTTCAGTTTAGTACATTGATCACCTTTTAGTTTGGGGAGGTTTTATTTAATTGTTTTGATGTTGATTTTTAAAATTTGTATTTGCATGTACTACACCAATTTTCATTATAAGGGACTCACTGCTGCCTCAGTTTAGTCGATCTACTTCCACCAAAGTATTAAGGTTGAATTTATTACTGTATTATGTATTTGAAGTCAGTTTGCTGCTGTGCGAACGACAGGGGTCTGATACACTGGAAGCTGCATCTCTGTCAGATTAGACAGGGACAGCCATGATTTCTAATAAAATAAAAAAAAAAATTATTATTTTTTTTATTAAGAAAGTGTTTTCTCTTGAAAAGTGCAATAGGGCAGTTAACACAACATGTTGATGCACTTCATCTTAAACAATAACAAAATTTATACAGTACCGTTCAAAAGTTTGGGGTCAGTAAGGTTTTTTTTTTTGAAAAAAAGTCTATGTTCACCAAAGGTTTATTTATTTGAACAAAATTAAGGGTAATAAAAGTAAAACGGTAATATTGTAAAATATTATTACAATTCAAAATAACAGTTATCTATTGTAATTTATTTTAAAATGTAATTTATTCATGTGGTGACCAAGTATAATTTTCAGCTTCATTACTCCAGTCTTCAGTGTCACATGATCCTTCAGAAATCATTCTAATATGCTGATTTGCAGCTCAAGGAATATTTGTTATTGTTATCATCAATGTTAAAAATTAATATTCATTTTTTTTTTGTGGAAATGGAAATGCTTTTTTCAGGATTCTTTGATGAATAGGAATTTCGAAATTCCTAGAATTTCAAAAACAGCATTTATTTTAAATAGATTTTTTCTAATTTTACTGTCACCTTTTGATGCATTTAATGCATCCTTACTGAATAAAAGTATTCATTTCTTTCTGAAAAGACCTTAAAATAACTTACTGACCTCAAACTTTTGAACAGTAGTGTAAAAATATACATTCACAAATTAAAAAAAAAAAAATAAAAAATAAAAAAATGAACAAGCTTTACAAATAATCATCTCAAATCATCAGTCAACACTTTAAACATTTATAGGTCCATGTTAAAGGACGACCAAGACGATTTTTAAGAAAACTTGAACAAAATACAATCTTTATTCTTTATGTACATTACATACAATGCAGTTCTTTAATAGGTTCTACACATTCATGAGAGCCACAGTGTAGTGCTGACATCTCAAAGCGCCCTCGCTCAAGAGCAGAGGGAGGCTCGCCGAGATGAGGATTTCCAGGAGAGAGGAAAAGAAAATAGTCATTTCATCTCTGACACTGCAGAAATGTACACCAAAAGCAAGAAAATGTATTTGGCATTGAGTGCGACAAAAAAGTCTCCGGTTGTAAGTGTCGATCCTCTCGTGTATCCATGATTTCATTTTTTTTTTTTTCTACTTTCTTCCTGGCACAAAGACAATGCTAGCTACGAAAGGCAAAGAAAGCCCTGGATTACAAATCATAAATCATAAACCAAATTGCTTTCACACCGGAAAAGAAACCAAGAGTGCAGAAAAAAATTTTTTTTTACATATGGGCCAATCACAGAGAAGTCAAACTTCCACACGCTTCCAATCTTCAAAAGACGCAGGCCTCACTTCACGGGGGCCAAACTACAGCTAATACTGAGTTCAGGGAATTGAGATATGACACTTGGGAGGACACAATCAGCAGGGTGAAGCATAATGTGCTGTCCCATGGTTCTTTGAGCCTTTGGTTTCTGTGTGGGTGAAGCCAAAAGTACAGCAAATTTAAGAGTGATCCAATTACAGGAAATTTTTTTTGCAGGGCAAACACTTCCAACTCATGCACAGGGACACAAACAATCCTAAAACAACTGCTGTTAAACTAACACTGCACAAATGGAGACCAAGTTATCCAAATGTACGGATGGACACACTCACTGGAAGACCATCATCCAACGCACTTTCATCTGTCCAGGATTTTAAACAATCCGGAAGCTCATACGGAATGAAGGGCACATACAAACATCTCTATGGACATCATAGAGAGAGACAGAACATAAGACATGACATTCAGGGCTCAAGTTCACCAAGAAATAATAATAATAATATTAATAATAAATAGTGAGGGGTCTCTTCTGTCTTCAGTGGTCCCAATAAGGCTCCTTTGTGTTGGTACCAGTCTGCTGAACAGTCTATACAACACACCAGTATGAACTGGACTACATTGAGTTTGGACAAAAGCAGCCACAACCTTAAGTAAACAGCAATCTACACTTCAAAAATTCATCCATGTCTTCGGTTTGTCTAACTGCAGCAAAGTGTTTCGCAAATCCATTCGCTAACGGATACAAGCGTAACGACCTGTTATAAAGTACAAGTTGTTACCATAAATGAATGTGCTACTAATATCTGCGTTTCTACACACACACAGAAAGGAAAACATTTCTTGCGTATCTAAATGTGTGCATTACACCTCGATCATATCACTATATTCCTCGTAAGCATTGTGGATGATAATTTATAGTTATGGAATCTATTAAAGACTCAAAGAAAGCACTAATGTAATGGCAGCATCCAATAGCAGCAGCAGCAGGTTTAGATGGAAGCCAGTATTCAAATCCAGTATTAAGTGTTCAGAATTCATCTGAAGGTGTAATGAAACCAGAACTGACTCTAGAGGGCACTCTGATCTTTGCCTCCGGCCTTCACTGGCTCAGCATGTATGTCCATAAAAATGTGATTTAAAATAGCAAGGCAGAAAGGAACCCATGATGATCACAGTTCATAAATCAAATCCACCCCTTTATGATGTAAACTGCCTGAATTTATAACTCACCTATTTTTCAACCTGTATGAGAGATTATTTAGATGATAAAACTGAAATGGACCAAGCAGAAGTTTGTTTAAATAAAACAAAAAAATCAAATCAGTTCGCGATTTGGCAGATATGCAAATTTAAACCTAATTCTGACACCTTTTTAAAATCAAAAATTAAAAAAAACAAAACAAAACAATCCAACCCTGGTACTCCAGAGTAGAAAATTATATTTCTGCATTTTAAATAAGTCTCAGTGACGTTTAAGTGGCATAACATCTGTAAGAGGAAACACAGTCGGTGGGCATGGCACACCTCGGGTGGAAAATGTAGAAAAATAACTTCTGTTTTTGGTGGGAGGAGTCTGAGAGGTCTATAGGGGGTGTGGCCTAATATGTGGGGCGTGGCTACAGGGTGATGAGGTCGACAAGGTTACCCTTGGGTGGGGTCATATTGTCAGGGAAGAAATTGACAAGCGTGTCGAACAGCTGCGTGCGCTGGGCGTACGTCTGATCCACATCTGAAAAGCCTGTGATGAAGAAAAGAAAAAAGATTAATAAATATATCTGAGCAACTTCTGAACTGATCTGCACAGCTGTAGTAAAAAAACCATCAGTGGAGGACAATCGTGATCATGAAATGAATCTAAAAGCGCTCACCTAGAGGAATGAAGTCTGAGCTGGATTTGAACAGAGCAGAGGGCAAGAGCTGGAACTACAGGAAACAAACACAAAAAGCACATTTATTTATGATACATACTCATTGTCCCGGTACAATTTTAGTCAGACTAAAGCATTTACATGATACTTTCCTTTAGTGTAACTGAAATCAACTTTTAAAATGCATATTGAATCAATAGCAGAAGTTTATTGTTTGTTAATTACACGCTAAAGGCCGGTTCACACCAAGGACGATAAAGATATAGTTCTAAATATAAAAGAATAGCAGAGTTCACACCACAACTGTAACGATAACAATCACTTTCAGAATGATTTTGTTCCAGCTGATGAACGATAAAAACATTGAGAGCCAATCAGAATCCATCTTGCTTTCAGAGCTCGAGCAGACGATAAAACTGCAGAACACGCTTACAATAAACAGAACGATATCTTCCACTGGTGTGGATGCTAATATAGTTCGCGTTCTTGGTGTGAACTGGTGTTTAAGCACTAAATATAATCATTTTTACAGTGGTCCTGACCTCTTTTGTCTCATCGGGATCAGTGTGGTCCACGGTAAGAGACAAATCATTCTGTAGATATTTAAGTGCATTCAAGGGCTCGGTCTGAGCCTTCTCCTCAAACCTACAAACACACAAGCAGAATGTAAACATAAGTTTTAAAAATGCCTTATGAATTCTGCAACCTCAAATGTGATAAAGTACATTATTATTCCATTAACTAACCACAAGAGGGCACTAAGAGAGCAGAAAACACATGCACCTATGGAAAAATACTACTGTAACTTAATCACTAACTGCAGTGCTGCATGACACCGCAATTACATAATACAGCTTGGTCCTAATGGTTTACATTCAGATCAGACAGATCACAGCAGGATCAGAGCAAGTGCATGTACTGCATATTAACTTTCGACACAAACTATTTAACATGGAACAGATATCCAAACACTTTCCTAGAGCCATTTGGAAACTAAGTGTATCTGACAGTTTTCTTGGACTTTAAAAAGAGAGAGACCAGAATACCTAATTCAGTAAATATTATTCTTAAGCACAATTTCTAATCAAGAACTATGAGGTCAGAATAATGAATATCTCAGTTTGTAACAGGTGAAACACACTCTTGAATTCAGATAAAAGTATGTTAGTACCTGTATTTGCGAATGAGGTATTTGCAATGTCGAAGCAGATATTCTTTGGAAGGGCGGCACAGCTTTAAGGACCAGAAATCATCCAATCGCATTTTAGGAGAGCTGGATTTCCCCGGGTTTCCACCGAAAAGGTAATGCACCTGTGTACCATATCATTGTATCAAACCCCTGCTAACCGCTTTGATTAATTAGTACAGCAATAAAGGAAATTAGTTTTTATCAGTAGTAGTAAAAAAGAAACATTAATTTAATCTTCAGAATTTAGTTAATGTGTGTTAATATTAATTTGAGTAATGTTTGTTTATAACTGATAACAGTTACTCTGAAACAAGTAGATGAAATGGAGAGGCTAAAGTTTTATTTGCATTTCTTTCAAAATATAATAATTAAAAATATAATTGTAATAAAATTATTAATTTAAAAGAAAGTATAAAAGGCAGAACCCCCAAACTATCGGTATCGGCAGATATCACTGAATAATCAAAATTTAATATCAGCGCACATATATATGTAAAATTTGAAAGCTGCTGTCCTTGGTACTGCAATACTGAATCATTATGAGTCTGTTATTAATATTTTATTCATAAGCGTTCAACAGCCTTTAATATTACATTAATATAATACTAAAGCGCTAATGTAACACTAATATAAAATAATATATTACTATAAAAATGATAATATATATTGTTAGATTATATTACAAAATGAAATAAAAATATAATATAATAGAAAATATATTATAAAAAAATATTTAAAAAATAAACATTTTTACTGTAGAAACCTGGAGTTGAATTAACATAAAAGAGTGTTTGCAATGTTGACTTCTTTCAGGGTAGCTGAGGTTGAAACCTACAAACTTTGGGTTATTATCAGGTCAGATCTTTAACCAGGCAATCCTAAACCACACCACACTGTTTATAAATGTTCTTTTCATATTTACCTTGGGTGTGGAAGTGAAATGATCTACATTACCTTATGCAACTCGTCGTAGACTAGCTGATGAGCAAAACGAGGACAAGGTTCTTCTTCCTGTAGGGCCTTAGTGGGGTTTTCTTTCACCGCCTGGTCATTCTTATAAACACATGACCTGCACACAAACACACAGAGTTAGTCTTTCATACTAAACTGTGCATTCTGTCCTTGCAAAGTGTACAGACACGCACACACCCAAATCAAGTCAAATAAACAAAACGACAGAAACCAGTACACCAGACCCAAAGGAAACACTGACAGACTAATTTTTCACAAATTGTAAGCCAACTGTTTCAATTAGTGTACAGAACAAAGGGTTTTTCTCCCCCGTTTAAGTGCAAAGTACATTTAATACACACACAAACACATGCACACGCAAGCGCCCAGCCCCACACACAAGCAGAGAACATTCTGTTCCTGGTCACCAACTCCCTTTCTGAAGGTCAGCCGGGCCTTTGAAATTATACTTTCACTCTGGCTTTATTCAATATAAGTGAATGCGCGCACAAACTGAGGACCGTTTATATAAGGGGTATTTGTATGATACATTTACGGCCATTATATGCTCATCATTCACTGCCGCCTGTTCAATGCACTAAAAAGAGAACATAGAGTTCAGAAAGGAGAGAACATGTTTTCTCATCATAACTGAAGATTTTCTTCCTTTCCAGCAGTGTATGGCAATCTAAAACCTCAGGAATGAAGTGCCTGAAGGCACGTTGTGGATTACCAATGCAGGCAGTCCACTGGGCAACAGTGTACAAACACAGGTCTTGTGTACTCATTAACATTCAATGTGCGATGCTGTACAGATGAAGAGCGTGTCCGAGAACTCACGCACCAGTTGTTGCGTGCAATGTCGTAGATCCAGAAAGAGTTGCGCACATTCTCCTCGCGTTTGTCTTTGTCTTTGCTGAGTCCTGATAGAACGTGGATCTCATTGAGCTCCGGGTCGATGGTGGCACGCTGAGTGAATCCCGTCATTGGTACTGCAACACAAACACAGACGGACTTAAACTTAGATCATTAAGAGATGGTATAAAGTGTCGAAACTAAAAGTGTCATGTTAAAGCAGCTTGGTGTAATCATTTGTAAATAACATGTAAATCACTTGTAAATCATGTAAAACTTTTTTTTTTCTATGGTTTCAGCCAAATTTGATAAATATTCTATGAAGAGTACAAAATTAACTTCATTGTCCCCACCAGGCAATGGTGAGCAAATTAACAAAATTAATTTTAATTTTATTTTAATTTAATAATATTTTATTTTTTAATTTTTTTTGTATTTTATTTTATTTGCTTATTTATTTTTTTAAATCAGCCATGAAGTAACATTTTGTATTACTTATGACATTCATATCAATATAATATTAATAAAATATTTTTAAGCATTAATGTTTAAAAACATTATATTAATATGAAAGTATTAAGAAAAATATTTATAATTTTATATTCTTTAAATAATATTGCATTTGAAAGTTGAATTTACCAAATTTTTATATTTATATATATATATATATATATATATATATATATATATATATATATATATATATATATATATATAATTAAAGTAAAATAATTAAATTAAAAATAAATAATATATACAATTATTTTAATTTTAAAACTCAAGAAATAACACATTTACATAGTTAACAAATAATATTAAATTATTATTACACAGCTCTCTAGAATACTTAATTCTGATTGGCCAATCATGGCATTTTGGCAAATATTTGTGTAATGACTATTAAACTGTATAATTTCACAGATGACCAAGGTAACTGATTTTCAATAAAGTTAGTTTCACATATCTTGTATCCATACACAGTCTCTATTCTCTAACATTTTTCTCAAATTTCAAACCAAATCAATGTCATGCCCAGTATTTATTTACTTATTTATTCACAAGTAGTTGTGAAATACGCAGGATAATGTCACAGCAGAGCTTTAGACCTTTTGAATCTCTGAATTAGCATGCAATTCTAATTTATTCACTCTTTTTTATGCTCATAAGAAAACATCGACCCTGTTTGGAACTACATGATAAATGATTTTTTTTGGGTGAACTATTCTTTTAAGGTGTGGTTGTTAGCATACTATTTGGGCTCACCGTTTCCTTCCTGGTAAATTGTGTTCTGTTCAGTCTTATTTTTGTCTCTCTCTGCTGCCTTCTAGCTCTTGTTCTCTTTCTGTCACCCCCTGTCCTCGTCGCACACACATCTCTCTCTCTAACGCGATAACAGAGAGAACACAGAGGTCTTTTTATACTCTCTCACTGCGTCAAGTCGCCCATTGAGATTTTACACAATCTGTTTATGGGAACAGGAAGTGTGTCACAGGCCTGTGTCTGCACAATCTCTCTCAGGCTTCACAGAGCTCTCACACTCTTCCACCTTCTGTGTCTCTCTTCTCTATGAACTGGCTGTTCAATTTGGTATTTCCCTCTGAGCAGGACACAATATCATGCAATAATTACTGATTATAGAGAAAGAGAAGAAAATTTGGGGGACATTATGTGGGTGTGCAGACTTTATGACCTGTCAACTCATCGAATTCTTCTCTGTGATGATCAGAGATGTTTTACAATGTCTGCTTTGTTAGAAGACTTGATTGTGTATGCAAGCACCATTTGTATGTCTGTGTAGCTGACGTTAGTGTGTGTGAGGTGAGTTAATCACCGCAAGTGCGTAGGTTTGAAGAATTTTCTAAGAACTCAGTTCTCCAGAAGTCAATCGAAGTTCTGAGAACTTCATCAAATTGATATTGTTAAATATTGATTTGTGCCGACAGAGGGCAGATGCTGAGAAGACCTGCTTTCACATATGTTTCACAGATATTTTAGTATTATTTACATACTGTTATAGTATTTAATATTTTTAAAAAAGCTTTTATTTTAATATTTTCATTTTTCATTTAAATTTTTTTTTTTTTTGCCATTTTTTTTTATATGCTTTCGTCATTTTTATTAGGGTTTTTTTTTGTTTGTTCTATTAGGCTTTAATTTTTTTATTTTAGTTTTAATCATTCTAGTACTTCAGCTTAAACATTTCAATTAATTGCCAAGGCAACATTTATCACTTGTTTTTCATCTAATATTTATTCTATTTTATTTAAAATCAAAATTTTTGTAGTTTTAGTTTCAGTTAACAATAACAACAATGTGGCGTTTTTGCAAAAACACCCATAAGATACCCCAAATTCACCCTGAAGAGAGGGGTGCTGTTATATTAAAGAGTTAGTTCACCCAATTTACTCACTTTCATGTCGTTTCAATCCCATACGACTTTCGTTCATCTTCAGAACACAAATGAAGATCTTTTTAATTAAATCTGAGAGTTTTCTGTCCCTCCATTGACAGTGCGACAACTACCACTTTCAACCCTCAGAAAGGTAGTAAAGACATTAAAGTAATCCATGTGACTCCAGTGGTTTAACCTCAATTTTATGAAAGGACGCCAGTGCACTGTTTGCGCAAAAAAAAAAAACATAACTTGACACTTCATTTACAAATTATTGATCTCCAACAAACAAAGCAAACAAGCACTCCAGTCACTTCATAAAAATGAGGTTAAACCACTGGAGTCAAATGGATTACCTTTCTGGGTTTTGAAAGTGGCAGTTGCGTAGACTGTCAATGGAGGGACAGAAAGCTCTCAGATTTCATTAATAAGATCTTCATTTGTGTTCCAAGGATGAACGAAAGTCTTACGGGTTTGGAACGACATGAGGGTGAGTAATTAATTACAGAATTTTTATTTTTGGGTTAACTAACCCTTTAAGACATTACTTAAAGGTGCAGTAAGTGCTATTTGAACTAGCTTTGAACCCCAGCCGGATCGCTACTGGCATGCGAGGTGAATGCACTACCAGTGACACTAAGCACCTCATTCTCTAGCGGCCATCAGTGCGCAGTGGTTTAACTGCACAACTCTCACTATCTGGCTGCTGTTACACACGCAATGCGAGTGGATGTCTGTTTATCGCAGCTGAAGCGCAACAAAATGCTTCACAAAAAATAAAGTGCAGTTGATGAACGAACGACAAGGAAGCACAAAAAATGAACATACAGTACACACAAATAAATACAAAGTATTCGTTGTTAGTCGCAAACAGCACAGACAATCAAAACCCAGTGTACTCACATGAGAAGCGGGATCAAAGCAGTTTTCAGGCCTTCCCTCTTAGCGCTGGAAAACTTTCCTAATATAAACCAGGTCCTAAAGCGCTTGCCTAGTCATAAACATTCATTCCAGTGATATTCTTTTGAGCTGTTTTGTATTGTGTCCCATTTCTCATTCTGCAGTTTCTTTTTCTTATTTTCAAATCTACCTCTTGCTCGTTCTCTCTCCTCGACCGTCATACGCCCCCTGATGCTGATTGGTTAGACGTTTGTTGTTGGACTCGGCCTGACTAACTTCCAAACAGTGGATTTGAAATATCACTGAGAACCCCTTTAAAACATGCAGAAATGTCCTTATATTCAAGAAGGGCGGAATCTGTGCCCTATACAGGGACAATAATATCACAGAGACTTGGGTCAGTAAGTAAACACCTAACAACCACCCAAATTAGTAACCACCTAGAAACACACTAGTAATGACTTTGAAAACCCTAGGATTGTGCGTGCAAGACTGGCATGGCCAAAACCACTTATTTTTATCTCTAGATTTTTTTCTTATGTAACTAGAGTCATCTAGGGCCTCAAATATCTAGTCTACTAGAGAAGGCTTTAAATATTAAAATGTGTATTTTATGCATAGTGTTCAGAGGCGAATATCTTGATAAGTGGCAGAACACGTGTTCTTTGTAGAGCAGCATGTTGTAACCTCAAAAACCTCGTCTCCCTGCTTAAGAATTTGCTGCAATATTCACCAATCATCATGACAGTCCTCATGAGAAACATTCATCACCATCATCTAGACCAGCAGATCTGTGTCTATCAGTATCAGGAAGACAGATGATGTCAAGCTGATTTAGCTGTTGAACAGTAGAACTGCAATAGATCACATGCTCGCTTCAGCTGCGCGTAACAGGCTGCTGCAGTGACATAATCCCCACCTGATTCAACTCTATTTCTGAACATGATGTCACCTTCATGCTCAAGATTCCTATACTGTCCTTTTAAGGAGTTTCTTCGCAGGGCACAGCTTTGAGTCATTCTTACAATACGACCAAAAAATAAATTGTGTTACTAAGATTTATAAATCCCGGCCAGTATTTTTTTAACAAATTTACAGTTTGCTAATGACATCATACCCATGCCTGAGTCCTTCTTAGTGCCATCTGAGATGATCTCCACATGGTCACCGTCAACGTCATAACTGAAGAAATCATTCAAGTAAGTTTTGGACCTCTGACCTCCAAAAACGTACAGGCAACGATTTCTCTGTGGGAGAGAGAAATAAAATGTCATGTCAAATTTGTTGTCAAAACCACTCATGAATTTTAACCATTTTTTATTCTACCCATTTTCACTAAAAAAAAAAAAACACGCACATTGTCACTTTTTGTATTATATATTTGTTGAAGTGAATTACTCATACAGTGATATAAGATTGTGGTCATATTGCCTACTCCATATTACCCAATCCACAAATGCATCAATAAAAAATTTTGAGGTCAACATGTAAAATATCTGAGTTGCAGCTCAGAGACCTTTATGGGTCGTTACTAAGGAGACGAACCGTGTGGAAGAGCATGCAGTGTCCGATGCGGGACTGGATGTCCTCTGGCCCTGCGTTACATGAGTCTTCTCTGAGTAGACTCCAGCTGCCTGCTTGACAGTGATACGCGTAAAGTCCGCTGAACTGAGGTTCTGACGTCCTGCCGTCATCCACGCTGCCATTACACGTCAGAATCCGACCACCAAAAGTGTAGATCATGTGTTTCTCAGAGTCCATGCACATCTGAGAGAAAGAGAAAGACATAAGCTTTGTTTAACTTTCTGAGAGACACTGAACAATTCATCATAAATCTGTAAAAGGGAGACTCCTGGTGGTATATGGGCATAAATCCTGAATAATTTTGTGAAATTGAAAATGCGGTACCTGGTGGTCAAAGACAAGTTTGGGTCCTCCGTCAGCGGACGTGTCCTCGCTGAGGAGGGTCCACGTGTTGGCATCAATGTCATAGCAGTAGAAATCACTTTTCAGGGACTTGCTGTTTCTGACAGAGGAGTCCAGATAACGGCCCAGCGTATAGATCTGTCTCCGCTGAGAGTCAATGCACATCTTGTGGCACGAGCGTGCACTGGGACCGTTCTAAAAAAATACATCACAGATTTATAGTTTTCACCTCTTACGCCACACACTATTGACTATGATGCATAGTCAATAGTGACCAGTTTCACAGACAGGGCTTAGATGAAGCCAGGATTAGGCCTTAGTTCAATTAGGGCATTTAAGGGCCTTTTATAAATGTGCCTTAGAAAAAAACATTGCTGGTGTGCATCTTGAGACAAAACAATGGCATATTTTAAGATATGTCAGTGCAAGTTGCTTTCAGTTAAAACAGCTCAAACATGCTTTTTAGTCTGGGACTAGGCTTAAGCCTTGTCTGTGAAACTGGGGCTTTTGCACTGGAGGAACCTTTTCATAGTTCCTATAATTAATGGCAGAAGTAGACACTTTTTGGCGTGTTCGCACCACAGGAACTGGGAATGATTTTACTTCAAGGAACGCTTTTGGGGAAACTAAATTAGCTCCTACTTCAGAGTAGGGTCTAACCCAGCACAACTGGAACTACCAGTGACGTAAGTGTACGCTGATTGGCCGAACGCATGCAAAACACTGGCACCCTGCATTTTTAAAAAGACGTAAAAACCACACACAGCAAATGCTAGAATATTTTTACGTAAACCATTTACTTACTTTGTTTACTGTATCTAATAACGTATAGGACCGTTAAACAGATTATAAACAAATGAAAACAGAGAATAAGAGTGCTGTGTGCTCAGGCCCTGGCTAAGGTGTTCTCAGCACCATCAAAATAAAAGTCCTGCACAACAACCAGAGCGGAAGGACACAAGTGACTGGCGGTGCGAATGCAACCAGGAACATTTAGTTCTCAGGGGACTGCCTTGGTGGCTAGTTTCTATAACGTAGTTCCTATAACTACCCAGTGCGAAAGCCCCTTATCAGGGAATATAGTTGTTTTTATAAAGGTACCAGTATACAATAATGGCAGTTTCTGAGAAATAACTAGTCACTGGATTATCTAAAGTAATCAAATCTTTGGGTCCTTAATAGCACATCAACTAGATACCAAGTAAATTCTACATGAAATTCTAGGATTGTAGAGTTACGTGAAAAATAAAATAAAATAAAACAGAACTGTTTTTGGATGGATGTAAATTCTGATGAAAAATCTACACACATTTCCAAACATTTCTTTGGTATTTCTCATTGTCATATACTTTTGTGAGATCATTTATTTTAGGTGTACCCACCCCTGAAGGCAATCTGCTGCTGGCTGTGTCACATATTGGTCAGGCAGGCCTTTCCTGTGTTAATGGGTGGTTCTTGGTCATAAGTGGGAAAGCATTCTAGACTTATAGCATATGCATATAGCCAAAGAGACCATCTCCATTATAACCTCTATCAGCATTGCGGCCATCACTCTACATATTTTTCATTACAATCATTTCATTCTCTTTTTCATCCACAAACTATTCCAACTATGAGTCAAAAATCCCCATCTATAACCTACTGATGAAAGTACGCATCCATCAATGCACTTTACACAGAAAGTAAAAGAAAGTATGTGAAACTTAAATGACATGATGAAAAATTCTAGGGGATTTTTGTGCCATTCAGCAGTCATAAAAAAATCCTCTTTCACTTTCTTTCTTACCTCTTTCTCTGTATCCCTGGATATGCAGGCCCATTGGTTCTCCTTCACACTGTATGCCCAGAAATCAGCCAAGTCCTGCGTTCCATCCCAGCCACCAAACAGATACACTGTTTCTGTCAGACAAAGAGGCGAATACAAATTAAAAAGAAAGCATCTGTGAGTGGGTGACGCTTTTACACCTTTTAATACGAAACTGAAGGATAAAACTTTTTTTTTTTTAAGCCATTATAAATCATAATATTCTTGAGAAGCAGCTGTGAGCTGAGGTTGAAAGGCTGATGTCGCCATGGTGATAAGCAGAGACAGTTGTTTGAGCTATTGAGCATCAGCTGAGCTGTAGAGCGGGTTACTTGAGGTCAGTCTGAACGTACGGGACCACATGAGGGCTGTGGGATCGATTGTTCCTCTAACAACAAGCTCACAGATTCACACGCACATATAAAACAGCCCTTAACTCGCAACTACAGGGCCAAGTGCAGTCTTAGGAAGCATTCCATTACAAGCAAGACAGAACAAGCTAAATAGCACTGCAATAACTACCCAAATAGATACTTTGCAAATCAACCAAGTGATGTAAGATGTACCTGTCTGAACATCAATGACCATCTGATGACCTCCTCTCATGCCTGGCCTGTTATCATCACCATCACCTAATCAGAGAGAACAAGAACGAATGAATGTGAATGGAGAGGTGTGTGTCAGGAACAGGACACAGGAAAAGATCAAGAACATGGAAGATATATTGAATATCAATACACCCCTTAAGTCATTTAATACAGCTGACATGGATTCCCTGGAGTCCAGTGTTCAGATTCGGAGCAAGAGGCCGCCACTTGCGTGTTCAGTAGCCTGCTGTCATACCTTTGTTACATTTGGGGATGATCTGACTCCAGCGGGGCTTATAATCCTGCTGGCTGATGTACTGATTAAACAAACCATCTGGAAAAGAACAGAAAGCGCACTTTAATTTGCTAATGTATGCTCCCTGAGAAGAAAACAAGCGTACATTAGGTTCTAATTACTCTAATTTATACTGTGACCACCAAAAAGAATGTGTAATAACACAAAACGCTATTGTGCACAACTTTAAAGGTGACGTGTGTGAAATATTTTATCCTATCCCATCCTAATATGTTGATTCCTCAAAAAAAATATGTAATTGTTCTTGACCAGCCAGACACAGCAACATTGGATCAACCAATGACTCAGACTTGAGGAGGGTCTGTAGAGTGGATTTAAACATGGTAACATGTCACCGATGTTTGCAATGATTTGCAGCAAAGCGACTTTTTTAATAAGTAGGGATGCACCGATACCAAGCTCATGTACTTGTACTCGTACTCCCCGATACCAAAGACCGATACCTCACGTGACGTAACTGACAGAATTTCCCGTGCACACCGGTGGCAGCAGCAGAAACAATGTCAGTCTCAGGGGTGTGGAAATACTTCAAAATTAATGATGACAACACACACATTGCGAACTGCATGCTTTCAATCACAATTCGTTATCGATTAGTGAAGGCGGGATAGGCGGAATCGTGCTGAATGACACAGACCAGAAGTGCTCTCTCTCTCTCTCTCTTTCTTGCGCGCGATCACAGTTCTCTCAGACAGCGCGTGATCAGTTCTCCTTGCGCCTGAATGGTCAAATGCACACATAGTTGTCAAAATGTCCATCGTGTGGAGTATCTCACGTAAATACAGCCGGTTATGGCTTAAGTCGACGTAAACATTTGGGTGAAAACAGGATGTGTGACCGTGGTATCCATGGAATCGGTCTTAAAGGGACTGTAGCCTATATTTGTCACAGTAAATAAATGTATACACGGTATATAAACCTACTGTATCTGAAAAACAAGTTTATTTAATTTGTATCTTTATAGTATTTGTTGTATTGTTTGTAATTTGTAAATTTCTTTTTATATAATAATTATATATATATATATATTGGTAATTATGCCCTTTGAAGGTTATTGGACACTGTTAAATTTTTGTTCTTTAAGTTTGTGACAAGCACATAAAAATTATTACTTTTTTCATTAGAGTAATAATAAAGAAGCTGTCCTACATTCATTAGTCTCACTATGTTGTGCTTGGAAAAGATCACCAAACCCCACCCCCAAAAAAAAAAAAAAAAACAGAAATTAATATATAGACATCGGTATCGGTATCGGAGAATACCAGAAAAATGGTATTGGTGCATCCCTAGTAATAAGGCGGTTTACTCAGAGGCCATATTTGCTACACCACTGGGCAGCGATTTCAGTCATACAAGAATTGTTTAGACCAACAATTAAACCTGACATTAACTGTCATGAACCTTGATTCTTAAGCTCAAATTGCACTACCAAAAAAAAATAAATAAAAAAAATAACCCTACTGCGCAAAGTAAAAATGTAAAAAGAACAGTCATTAAAGGGGACCTATTATGCCCCTTTTCACAAGATGTAATATAAGTCTCTGGTGTCCCCAGAATATGTGAAGTTTCAGCTCAAAACACCCCACAGATCATTTATTATAGTTTGTCAAATTTGCCCCTATTTGGGTGCGAGCAGCAAATGAGCTGCTGCTCCTGACCCCCTTTCCAGAAGAGGGTGGAGCTTTAACAGCTCGCGCTTCGGATACTCAACAACAACAAAGCTGGAGAATCTCACGCAGCCAAAATGACAATTGTCAGTAACGGTGTTCAGCCTTACATTGTACAAACCGGAGTCGGACACTGATGAAGACACTCAGGAAGAAGTTACAACTTTTAGAATGCAAATGGATGTTGCTGAATGGTAAGTGGATAAATTCATGTAGTTGCTGTGGAGTTGATTCAACTTATCGAGTAGCATCTCCCTCATGTTAATCTTTTGTGCAAATCCAGTGTTGAACTGACCCTTGTTTGAGAAGCAGTTCAGCGTAAAATGATATAATACTATATAACATATATAACACTTTACAGACTTTCTTCGGCAAATTTCCTTCATAACTGAAATTCAACTACAGTGTCCATAGTGACTCAGATGCAGAAAGTCAATGGAGACTTATGTTCATTAGTACATCCAATAACAGAACATTTGTAATGTTTTTGGTGCAGACATTGTAAATCTTCAGCTGCTAAAGCGAGTAAACAGAAATGGCGGACTGCTGTGGTTCACTCAGGGCAGTATCTATGCTAACAGGGCAGATCATCACGAATCATGGGCGGGGCTGGAACAGCGCATTTGGAGAGACTGTTTATGATTTATGGGGATTATAAAAAAAAAAAGTGGGTGGATTTTTACCATTATAGAGTGGTTTTTCACACACACTGCGGACAAACATCTGTGTTCAAACACCTTACAAAAGTGAATTTTGCATAATAGGTTCATGACTTATGATATCATCAGTCCTTAATGATAGATAAGTCATGATGGCCTTTTTAGAAGGTGGGACTTCCTTTGCTAAAGTGGCCATGTAGAGTTTATCACATTCAATGTAATACCAGTGAACCATTTAGATCTCTGTCAATGAGTACCACACATTCCTAATGGTAGCACAAACCATTTTCATATCAGGCAAGTTATTCAAATGTTACCTTAAATTTAAACAACATATATTCAGATATCTTGCTAAATGCTTGCATGAAGGTGTTCTGCGGACACACATTCTTCAAATCATATCCTAGCCAGCCAGGTGAACTTTTAAGTTGCACATTACTGTCATATGGCCACCACTGTTATGGGAACTACAGTTCTCAACTATGTTTGTGTGAAAACCACCCACAGGTTTCTGTCAAAAAAGCAGATAGTTGATCATTATGACTCATTGAGTTATGTACATTTACATGTATGCATTTAGCAGATGCTTTTATCCAAAACGACTTACACTACATTTAAGTTATACATTTTATCATTATTTCCTGGAAATCAAACCCATGACTGAGTGTCATGCTCTACAGTTTGAGCTAAAGAAATGTAATTTAAATTGTATAGAAATGTTAAAACATCTTGCAAATTTCTGCACCCTTCAGTCAATACAACAGGCAAATATATTTGTTTAGGTGGGAGGATGTGAAAAACAATACATTATTCAAATAGTGAAAGTACAAAGAAGTAAAGCTTTGGGACAGTTAAAATGAATTTCTTACATTTTTTTCAACATCAGAACTTGAGAGCATGGCATATTAGAAATATAACTTATAACAGACTCTTTGAGTGGAGATCATCTTTTTTGACATAAAACATTTGGCTTGCCACGTAACATGATTATAATCCAGAACCATTCTGTTCCCTACAGTGAACCAACATGCCCACATTCCCTACTTAATGAAAGTGGCACATATCCATATGATGAAACACTGGGTGAGGTACCTCTCACGGCTTTGTCTATGAGCTCCTCGCAGGAATCAAAGTCTCCTCTGAGGACCAGCCGCTCGTGAAGGTGCGTGAGCATGGGGTGCTCCAGAGCGATCCGTGTTTTCTTCTGCAGAGACTCAAAGGCTTCTGTGTAGTTGTGTTGCCGGAAGTGTTTCAGGCATAGGCGGATGGCCTCCTGTTCACGGTACTGTCCGAAAAAAGAAAAACACTGTAACATGCCTTCAATCCATGTTTAATATTGCGCGAAACTGTGCAAATGGTGTGCAAGAGTTATAAAAACATGAATGTCTTCCTTACTGGAACAGCTTGGCAATTTAAAAAAACGTTAAGGATTATGGCATAAAAAGACAATAACACAGTTTAATGAAATAAAGCTTAAAAAAAAACAAAACAAAAAAAACTATTAAACAATTAACTAGACATTTAATACTTCAATTTACATGCTTTGAGACTTGCATGTGATTATCTTTAAAGGTACATTATGTAACTTTTGGTGGTTAAACCTCTAGATGTTAAAAAGCAAAACTGCATGCATTTTGCAGAAGAACATTGTTTTGGTTGTGCTTCAACACTGTGTGAATGTGCGGATGAATATGGTTATCATACTGCTCATAAAACATTCACTACTAGGCTTAAAGGATTAGTTCACTTTCAAATAAAATTTTCCTGATAATTTACTCACCCCCATGTCATCCAAGATATCCCTGTCCTTCTGTCTTCAGTCGAAAAGAAATTAAGGTTTGATCGCCTTCCAAGCGGTTCCGCCAAAATTGCACTTTCGTATTCTTCAAAAAGCTTACGCTGCATGTCCTACGCCTTCCCTATTCTACTTACGGAAAAAATGGAACTGGCGCTGCATTCGTTCCGTAAGTTGAATAGGGAAGGCGCAGGACATACAGCATAAGCTTTTTGAAGAATACAAAAGTGTAGTTTTGGCGGAACCACTTGGAAGGCGATCATTTGTTTATATAAAGCATATACATTTACATTTTTTTCAAAAATGACAGATGGTTTCTCTAGATAAGACCCTTATTCCTCGTCTGGTATCGTTTAAAGCCCTTTGAAGCTGCACTGAAACTGTAATTTTGACATTCAACAGTGGAGTCCATTGAAGTCCACTATAAGGAGAATAATCCTGGAATGTTTTCATCAAAAACCTTAATTTCTTTTCGACTGAAGAAAGAAGGACATGGATATCTTGGATGACAGAGGGGTGAGTAAATTATCAGAAAAATTTTATTTGAAAGTGAACTAATCCTTTAATAGATATAACCAGTTTAGATAAAAAGGATCTTAAGCTGAGGACGTTACTATAGTTATACCCATTAATAGACATGGTACTTCCTTAAAAAAAATTCCAGCTCAGTGCTACAACACAATAATGAAATGACCCTTCACAATAGATAATGCTTTATAATGAACTCTGTTATAGAGCCTCATATGGCATTTTATCTGTTCAATAAAATACCTTACTCACCTGTTGAGTAATAAAAACGCCATATCTGCATCGTTTACATTTTAAATTCCTCAGTTCTCGCCATCTCTGAAAAGCCAAGCCAGTGTTAATTCTCATTTTATTACGACTTACGAGCTCTGCCATGTTCTCTTTTTGCCAGCAGATTGTCCTCTGTTCTCTTTTTGTTTTTTTTTACTGGCGATTCCCTAGAGGTTTGAGATTTAGCTGTTCATGTCAGCCTTTTTCACACGTACTTTCCCGCAAAAACCATCCCGCCCAGTCTAAATTATAAACACTTAAAATAGACTTACTATAGTGAATGGAAGAAGGACTGATGATGTATTGACTCATTATTTAAATTATGTTAATTTTGAACAAAAATTTTTTTACATAGTGTACCGTTGGGTGGTTAATAACAGCACATATTTTTGTAATTCAATGGTCAATCTCATGAACCCTGTCAAGAAAACACCAGAGTCATATTTCCACCCAATCATTAGAAAACAAATTAACACATTTATTGAATAAAATTTACACCTCTTTTTAAGAGCCATTTTCATTTCACTAAGCGAAATGTTGTACCTCACCCAATTTCATTACCGTAAAAATAAAGATAACATCAAAAAGAAATTAAGATATCTGCCATGCATTTATACTTCAAAGCACTATTGTAGTTTTTCTGTGGTGAAGTATGACCCTAACATTTCTTTGTGAGACTCACCCTGAAAGAGCAGTTGTGGTGCAGGTGGATGTTTGGACACAACTCACCTTACTGTACCAGTTAAGGCAGGGCTGGACAACGTCTGGATCCTCAATGCCATGTAACTCAATATACCAGATGCTGAAGTTAAAGCTGGGCCCCCATGACATCAGAGGCACTGTACACAACCAAACACATACAGAGATAAAAACACACAAAAGAGAGGACATTCAGACATATGCTGACAAACTGCAGGTTTACAGCAGGTACATTGCTTCAAAAAAAAAAGGGGGAAATCTAGATTTCAAATTTTTCTATTCTCAAACAAATCTTCAAGATTTCAATGTCTGAAACAGACACCATGCGACATTACAAGAGACAAAAATTCTTGTCTAAAGAGTTCAGCATTCATACAAGCACTTGTTTGTTCAGTCAAAAACTTGCAGAGTCATTCAATCTCTCATTCAACTCATTGTCTTCCTCTGAAATCATGTGATGACTAATCTTTCCCCTAAATGTGTCAGCAATGAGTTCACCGGGTCTTTGGCTCGCTTTTGCTGTAAACACTCACCTATTTTAATGAACCTGCAGGGAAACATCTGCTCATCGATCTTGTGCTTTAGCGTGAATGTCTCCTTGTTGAAGTCATTCTTAAGGCCACTAGGATTAGATGAGACAGACAATGAATAATCCCATCAGATCACAAGAAGTCATTTTCCCAAACATTACTCATGTCTCAAGAGACACAATAAGGCATTTTATAAAAATGTTTGTGTTTCTGGTCACCCACTCTAAAGATGGTCTAATATCTATGAGTCTGTAAAGCTTATCTGACAAAGACAATAAGTAGATTGTAATCACAAACTAACATTTTCCAACTGGACTCACCTAGACAAGAGTTCTGTCATGTTTTCTTCACTCATGCCTCCGAACACCTTGAATTTCTTCAGGTTGCACACGTGGGTTTTCTCATATTTGCCATAGGTGATGCTCAGAACAATAGCTGGTCTCTCCAGTTTTAAGATTAAGTACTGAGTAGCAGAAAAATAAATTGTTATACCAATAGCAATTCCAAACCAAAGTGTTCTAGCTATGACACCTCAGAAACAGTCATTTGTAACATCAACAACTGTATACATAATTTAAAAACGTTACCTTTAACAACAGCAAATCTAGACCTATTTCTAGTATACACTTGTTCATTCTAACAGTCGCACCAGATTTGACATCAAGGATGTTTTGTAATGAAAGCAAACACAAATGCGATCACAGGGTGAAGATTTTCAGGGAATGATAACTCAAATTTTAGTCAGCTGCCCCTCAAAACTATCATAACACTACCGTTCAAACGTATGGGGTCAATAAGATTATTTTTTTTAAATAAATAAATAAATAAATGTATTCAGCAAAGACTCAATCAAAAGTGAGAGTAAATAACATTCATAATATTACAAAATATTTCTATTTAAAATAGAATAGAATAGAATTTTTGAGCTTGACAGTATCTATCACTTTCCCTTTAGGCTGAAAAAATTCCATTACATAAAAACCAATTGAGAAGCCAGGACATTCTTCAAAACATCTCCTTTGTGTTCCACAGAAGAAATAACTAACTACTAATACATCGCAAATGTTTACCTCATGTTCTTAATAACGTCGGCATGAAATCAAAATCGACAATTCTTGTTGTCTTATGTAATACTGCAATACTTATTATAAAATTATTTATCCGTGCCCTCACCATCTTTAATCAAAATATCTTCCTCTACCTCTTGCAGCGTCTCGTCTCTGAAGATGTGTTTCTCACCGTGAGAGTGGGAACATGTGTCACTCACATGAGATCACAGCAATAGCAAACCACAACAATCCAACCATCTAATCAATTCCCAACGAACAAAATCAAGTTCCACCCTACATTTTTTCTTGTTTGAGAAGCTGTTTCACTCTGATATATACGTCATAATAGGGAAGAAAAGACTATCACAACTTTCCTTTCATGCCAACTTTAATACATTATGGTATCTGAAGTGATTACAGAACAAAGTTCTGTTCTTGTGTTCTTGTTGCTTATACGAAGACATTTGATGGCCAGGGACTGCGATTGACAACACGCTCTTCAGATGCAGGTGGACAAGAGGGGCTCCATTACTCATGTTGCCCTCATGTAAACAATTCAATAAAGTGTAGACAGTACTTGACAGAATGGCCCGCAATCATGGCTTGTAAAGTATTGCTCAGAACAAACACACCTTGCATAGAGACCCTGAAAATGAATGGGCTACTGTCACTGAAGATGGGAACGGCGAGACAAATATTTCACACAGATTGACTGAGATATTTCATCCACCACTGGACTAAGAGCTTGACAAAAAATGGTTTTACAACATTCAGATCATTTAACCCCCAGAGGAAACATTGATTGAATTTTCTGCAATGATTTACAACATGTAGAGTGGTCAAGTGCAGCATTATTTCTGAAAAAAAAGAAGGATGATGACAGGAACTGTGATTTCAAAGTTCTGAACTCTGCGAAGGGTGACTGTACTTAAGTGAAAGGACGAGAGTGGAAGGACACAAAGAAAACAAGCCTTTGAGGTTAAAAGTTGAGGGCGCGTGCTACTGTACCGCCAACACGCACTTTCGATTTCCTTATTGCTTAACCACAAGTCTGTCTGCACTGCATGGTCTGTGCCACAAGGCCAGCAAAAAGAGGAGGCTTCCTCTTTCCAAAAAAAGATGAAAGCAAGGCACAGTGTCAATGAACGAAAATCTCAACATAACCAGGCATTAGAATATGAATAACTTTGAACACAGCGAGCAATGCATGCCTCTGAAGCCACATACCAATACTCATTAATATCTGCAGAACCTGAAATTTTGAATAGAAGAACTATTATCCAGCTCAGGTTAACACTAAATAAGATGAGCAGAATTTACCTGTGGAGGGTAGTTGCTCTCAGATGACCACCTGGAAGACTGATCGTTAGGTTTGTCCACTAAAATATTCCTGCAAGCAAACATTCGAAAGCTGATGAGTTAAACAACACATTAAGTCTTAGAGTGTAAATAAAAAATAATAGACCTGCCACTTTTTCTATGTAACGTGTTACTATGTTGTTCACTTTTCAAATCAGTCACTCTGTGTCTTTTACATTTAAATTGGCAGATTTTTAAATATAAAATTGTTCTAAGCACATTTGTTTTATGATCTGTCCTGATTATTTTTTTATTTCGCGAATAAACAAGATGAGACGAGTTAATATTAGAAATGGTTTCTTTGCATTTCTTTGGTATTCATTGTCAGTACGGGGCTTGCAGTTCAATGGTTAGGGTACTTTGTACTTTGTGTGTGGATGACTGTGTATGTCCGCCACCACCAAAGACCATTTTTGACACAGAAAAACCCTGCAAGTCCAACACAGTTCTGCTTGCTGGATGAAGTTCATAAAGCACATATAAACCAAATTGGTAAGGGTACACAGGTATCATAACAAGATATGCTTCACCACTGACTAATGCATGAATGCATGTTTTTGCCGGTTTACAGCCCATTTGCCTCTAGCTATTATGTCTAACACAAAGATTACAAAGAAGCGATGTAAATTAGTAATATATGATCCACAAATTGCATGCATATTATGTCTTAGACCGCAATAACCAACCAACTCATTGGCTGGTTCAAAACTCAGACCGCGTTTCATAGACTTGTCTAGATGGGTAGCTTTCTGGGTTTCGAAACTCTGCCACTTGATAGATAACAAGAAATAACAGCATATTCAGTACAAATGCTCCTCTGTTAAATATAGTTTGCCATGTAAGTATTGTTACATAATTTGTATATTAAGAGTAACAGAAGAAGATTAAAAGAGGGGATAAAAATAGTCTGTGACTCTCAGTGTCATATTCCCACAATTTAGCATTAGCCACCAAAGCATCTTTATGCATTCTAATTAAGGAGAATTCCATTTCGACCTGATATTTTTAAATAAAAAAATAAGACAATAAAAACTGCTTCCAGCGATTTGCGGTTTGTTTACTTATATAAAACAATTCACTAGTAAACTAGCCATGTAGCTAACCGGCTACATACTGCAGTTCTGATTACTATTTTAAAGATAAATCACAAATACTATGCAGTAAGACACCTGTCAGGTTCTTAAAAGAGCATCACAATCTGTATAAAGACATATACAATAAAAACACATTAGGTGTCTTTAAGGCGTTTTTTTGTATCATTTGAGCTGCTTCATACTAGCCTAGCCTAGCATGCTAACATGACTGTCACATCTGCACATTTCCATACATTTAGAGCCGTTTCCGCACTTTTGCACATCTAGATGCACATTAATATGTACATTTAGAGAATTCGTTTGTTGTGTTGTTTGCAGTTTATACATTTGCGGCTGTTTTATGTGTATGTACCCGTCTGCTGTAGCCCGGCCCGTTTGTTAGATTAAGCAATGAATTTGGTTAAAATTACAGAGTTATGAACTGTGTTTGTATATTTAAGAGCATATATAGAGTGTCAACGTGAGTATTTAATGTGCGTTACTCACTCGGGTAAATATGTAGAGGAGTACGAGCTCCATTTATAAACACTGTAGGAGAGCACTCTGCTGTCAGGAGCCACCGCCATCTTGATGCACGAACGACACACACATACACACACGCGCATATACATACATATTCACACTAACACACACACAGAGGAGTCACGCAGTCTTAAAGCGGAACAGTAGTAAAACATTATGTGTCCCTAGGGAAAGATGATAAAGGAATTTATTCATTTTCATCTGATAATATAGCTTTTAGTACTAAAACTTAAGCAATGTATTTGGTAATGTTGTGAAACCATAATGTCAAATATCTCTGCTAACTCAATTGATGTGAAATTGTGCATTTCCAAATTTAATTAGGGCTACAGTGACACAGTAGAGCTATTGTGTGTGAATATTAAGAAAATTAGTAAATAAAAAGCCTCTTTTGTTTGTAAATAAGAATTATTTTATGTTTGTAAAACTTTGAAGGAATCCTAAAGGGCTTAAAGTTTGCATGAAACAGTTACAATGGACTACTTGCGCTGAGCCTCGTGACGCACATCCGGTTTGATGTATTACGGCTCAGTTGTTTCCGGTTATATTTATTTTCAATGGGCTGTTATCACATAGCTAACTAAACGCCTCTTAAAATGAGAGTCCTCGGGATGATTTTAAATTCCAGACATATTCAGAGATAGGAGAAGATATATTCTGATGATTACTGTGTACAGACCTTTCCAAACTCAATGGAACTTTAAGTTTTAATCCAACATAATCCCTGATTCTTTCACCAAAGTGTGTCAGCACTCTACTAGTGATCGCGACGATACAGTGTGAGACGCGATGAATAAGATCAGAATAAACATAATATTATAATTTAATTTTAGTCACTATTCTGTGCCATTTTTTCACATTTATGCCAAAAATCCTAATAGGCCTATTCAAGTAGTTGCGCTGTCACTGCATTATTCTATAAGATTAATTAAATATTTAACATCGTTAAGGCAGTTTTCACATTCATTCAACTACTTCAAACACTGGAATAAAAGAGCACCAATGCAAGCAATAGCCTAATGCTCGTACGAAAATTAACCATAGTTACTACACTCTTACTATAGTAAAACCATGGTTCGCATTCATAAGTATTTGATTAATTATAACTATTATATGAAAGCTTATACTGCTGTTTAATCGTCAGCTTGGTTTGTTTGTGCATGTCTTGTATGCTCTTCTACTCGTTTAAATTCATTTAAATGTAAATTTAACAGGTATGAAATATGACTATGAGAAAACACTGCTAATGAGAAGACAAGTACTTGACGGCGGCAGGTTAGTGGGGAAATATATTTATTTATTATTCAGAATGCGCATTTGGAAGCGAAATATGTTAATAAACATTTCAGCAGGTTGAAGATAATTAATGTTAATGCAGAGAATATGATTAATTGTTTAAAAAACATTTGGCAGCCCTAAAACGTAGTAATAATCTGCGTTTTCACGAGAAGCTCTCTGTATATAAGTGCGCTGAACGCTGACTGGAAACGCTCGAGCCGTAATAAGTAGAATGCGGAAGTAGCTGTGCAAGTAGTCCATAGTCATTTCTTTCCTGTTGTGATGTAAATCTGAGAGAATTGGCTTCTCAACAAGAACAAACGTAGGGTGGGACTTGATTTTGTCCATCAGAAATTGATTGTATTGTTGGATCATTGTCATTTGCTATTGCTGCAACCTCATGTGAATGAAAGTATCAGATGTCACCAAATCTTGGTGCTTCAGTGGTTCTTTGGGATGACTGAGGTGCTATATAGCACTGCTACCATATACAGAACCTGTTAAGCCCCTGTATGGTTCTTCAGCGGTTCTTCAGTGGTTCTTTGGGGTGGTTAAGGTGCTATATAGCACCACTGCCATACAAAGAACCTGTTAAGCTCCTTTATAGGTTCTTTACGAGCCAAAGAACCACTGTTGGTGCTGTTTAGCAGCACCATTTTTGTGGAAGAAATAAAATGCAATATGGCACCTCTTATGGGTTCTACATAGCTCCATTTGACAAAGTTGCTGTAGAGTACCTTTAAAGATATGGTGATACATAGCACCAAAAGTGGTTCCCCTATGATTTCGAGCCAAGAACCACTTTTAGTGCTATATAGCATTTTTTTTTTTTTTTAGACTGATAAATATTGAAATATTTTATGGTGACTTTAAAAAACATTATGCTCATTATAGGCTGTTGTAAGCTAAAGGAAAACTTTTCCCTCTCCTCCTTTACCTAAACATTTTCATAGGACCTAGATTACACTAATACTTTAAATGAATCATCCAGCAATGGCTGAACTATTATAAATCATTACAACAAGGCTCAGAGCAAATTTACTGCAGCTAAGCCTGAAAGTAGGCTATTCTTGACACAAGCAAATGAACTAGTGGCTACTCTCCAAGAGAACGGGCTATGTAGCCTGACTGCCCTGGGGGCGATCCCATCCTCATATCATAGCCAAGGAGCAAAGCAAGGGATGAGGAGGCGGAGGCACTCTACTGTTTGAGTGAACTGTAATCCTCTCTAATATCATGCATTGAGGGTCTTTTATCACACGCATTACAGTGGACTTCTGTGGCTGCATAATCTGATATGGATGACAAAGAGGAAATACAGTTATACTTACTCGATCTTTAAGTTGGAAAGTTTAGACAGACAGATGGATGGATAGATAGATGTAAACTTTAAATTAGTGTTTTTAACAAAGCATTCTATACAATACAAAAACTAAATAGCCTAAAAGACTATTCAAATGAGACTGTATCAGTGTGTACGTGCCTGTCAAAATGTCTTATCAGTGAGGCTAATTATTCGAGATTACTGAAGAACACAATGACCTTTAAGATAAATGCATTCTACCTTCAGTTTATCATAGCACACTGATGCTGTCCTTTACCGGAAACAAGCTGATGTAAGGAATGGGAGATAATGTCATTTCAGCTAAGTGCACGGTCAGAACTTGGCAAGAGCTGTTTTAATTTACCGCAAATGGACGGTGTGTTGCAATTTTTTATACCTGTGCACAATTAGGTAAAAACAACAAAAAAACTAAGTAGCTAAGTAACAAACCCAGTGAATGCGTTGTTTTAACCCAGCGATTGGGTTGTTTTAACCCTGCGATTGAGTTGTTTTAACCCAGCGGTTGGGTTAAATGTTTACCCAACATGCTGGGTAGTTTTATTTAACCCAGCCATTGTTTAAAAATTGCTGTATTGCTTGCTTAAAATGAACCCAAAGTATATTGGAAATTAACATGTTTAATGTTTAATAAATGAACATTTATTAATAAGGTTAATGAATAATAATTAAACAATTAACATTTATGAAATATCTTATTAATAAATGATCACCTTTTGATTATTACTGTTGCTTCTAGTAATTATGTGTCTGATTTTTAATCTCCATTTTAAGCCAGCCATTCAGTAATTTTTAAACAATAGTTGGGTTAAATAAAACATTTAGCCCAACCGCTGGGTTTGTCCATTTTCAACCCAACGGGGGTTGTTTTTAACCCAGCATTTTTTTTAGAGTGTAGGCATAGTATAATTTTCATAAAATTGTGAAGCTGTTATATGTCCTACTTGATAAATATTTAAAGTACTTGTCACCCTGTCAACAAACATTAACAGACAGCTTGCCCCAAACAAACTGAGTTAAATTAGCAAGAGAGAGTGTCCCAGTCGGGACGGGCTGCGAATACGATCCAGCATCAGTTCGGTAGGAGGTCCCTTTAAGTTTCCATGAGGGAGGCCGCACTATGTCACATGATGGACATGATATAATGAAACAGCGAACAGAAAAGCCAAGTGTGTGTGTCCATGACTACAAAATTAGAAAATAATAATAAGCAACGCAGTCGTCCAGTATACGCCCCATTTCCAGAGTTGGAGCAACTGGAGCTGCAGTATCTCAAACATCACCCAGTGATGGTTTCGTAGTGCGGACCGGACTGCACCTGCCGCCAAGCAAAATACGCACTTTATAGAAATGCTACTAGAGGAGGCACGAGAGTCTTCGCGTTCGCATTAAGTTATTTGCGGCTTCTTCATATGATGAATGCCAGTTACCCCAAACTCCTCGCGCGCATATGAGAACTGCCGATATGTGTGGATTGTTATGAACGACAACTCATAAAGTAAGTGTGTATTTAATTCCTTTGGCTAATGGAAATGTATGTGTATGCTCAGGAAAAAGCAACGGGTCTCCCGTTGCTAAGAGGAGATATTTTGATGATGTGCCACATGTAATGCTCTTTCACTCTACCATCCCTTGCCAACGTCCGCATTCCGGTCTCTGTTGCGCAGATTAAAATCCAAAGTTGTGGGCGAACATGGGGAAATATACATTTTAGTATGCATGGGGATGGTGTCTTATTTAAAACCTCTAAGCTGAGCACTTCTGTTAAAGAACAACATCACGCCCCCTGTAAGTGCGCAATTGACGCAGGATGTCAGCAACCGAACCTGTATCTGCGTATACAGCCGACTTCAGCCTTTAATATTGACAATTAACTGAATATACTGAGGTGTTAAGCTTAGCAGCTTTAGCAGGGATCTAAAGCAGTTAAGGCTCCCGCACTTTCAGAAGTTGCGCTGTTATTTCAGTACCATCGTCATCATCATCATTACACAAGAAGCGGAACAGGCGCTTCGGCGATATGAAGGAAAACTTAGCAGAAAACAAGAGCCGGCTCGATGCTTCTCATAAACACGTAAGACTTTGGGGATTTTTAATTCATTGGAATGTTATTTAATATGTTTACGTATGTATTTGTTATATAAGCCTATAGGAATTTACTGATAATATCTTGTTTTGGTAATAACATGGGTTTGCCGCGTACATATGTAAAGGAATAAACACACATTAAGTTTTGTTCTGCTTCTGACATATAGCGTAAAAATAAGTAGGCAGGGCTATGAAACTAGTTTGTTTGATGTTTAAAAACTATAAGTGAGCGAAGTGGTGAACCTATTTCGGAGCGTTCGGGCAGTGCGCAGGTCCAAAAGCTCGCACTTGTTTTCTAGATACGTAGAGCGATTTCTGATCATGACGCGCGAATATAAAGAGACGACAGCTGTGTGGATCTATGTTTGAAACAATTAGACTTCCTCAGATAAGCTATTTATCCGCGATAACGTGCGACGCCACTACCTTGTTGTCGTGTAGGAACGAAAAACAACCCGAGCACCTGACAACAACCTGAGCGTGCGCGCTGCCAAAACGAGAACGCGCAACATGTAGGTTGAGCCGGTGGCGTGCGTCGGACAGAGAAGCGCTTGCAAACCGGAGACCGAGAACGTGCCTACCTTTATCATATCTTTCTATGGCAGAAATAGTTGGCTTAACAGCTAGTATGCGGTTCCGAACTCAGCAATGGTTTTGATTTATTGTTAGTGACGTAAACGGGCTGTCATAAAGTAGGTCGCTAAGCAACCACGCAGGTAAAGGGCGAGGATTGACGTTGACATTGACGGTTCCGCAAATTATGATTACTCATCTCAATTTATTACTCATAGAGTGGTAATATACTATAAATAATAGGCTACTTTTAAAGTATTCTATTTTTGTTCATAGGTTGTTTGGGTTATGTAAGGCTTACTTTATGAACTTTGGCGATTTAAGAAGGATGGCTAGATTTTTTAAGCCTCCAACCAGGACACAAAGAGGGAGGGGTGGATGTTTATTAGAGATCATGTTGATACATCCTATATCCAAAGAGGTTCATATATATATATATATATATATATATATATATATATATATATATATATTTATATACATATAATGCCTCTAGAACTGTTTATCTCAATGGCACATACTCAGCTGGCACAGTATAGAATATGCCATCTTTGGTTATGAACACTCATTCTGATGTCAATCACCTGAGCTGAAAAAACAATGCAACTAATGACTTCTGAGGAAAATGATGTAATGACAATTCTGATTGGCTGATGGCACCACAATACACATGCTTAGTCCCAAGCCTTTAACTATAGTGAGCTGTGACCATCCAAAGAGACCTCAAAAAAGGAATCGGTCTCTGGTAAAATGTCTGCTTTACTTGAATTAAATATTTGCTATTTAAATATGCAAAAGACCCGCCCTGCCCCCCTAGAATACACACATTTTTTAACTGCTGTCAGTGGACTTTTCTTCTATTTTATTTATTTTCCCAAACATTGCTACATAAACAATTGCAAATAATAATATTATAGAAATAAATATATATATTTAGATTTTTGACCTTTATATGTGAATTAAAATAAGATGAAAATAATTTGAAACAAAAATAACCACAAAATTGGAACCCAAAACCATCAAATGTGACTCCACATAATAACAAGTGCTGGAACAATCATCTACAAGATTTACCTCTGTGGGCAGCGTACAATGAACATATAGTGACGGCAAAATATCTTACTTTTTTACGTGTTGTGTGAACTACTGAATAGTATTCTTTCAGCTTGTTGTTGAAAATGCATGTTTGCTTGGCCATTTTCTAACTTGATAAGGTGCTTGTACAGAGAGGATGGCAGTGATCAGCAGGTGTGTGAGGAGATATTGTTATGGCAACCATGCATTTCAAACTGATTCGCTGAAAGATGTTCTTGTATGAAAGCATGTGGCAATGAAACAGCTTTCCTTTTCTGCAGTGTCATCCAGTTGGGGATACTTAAATCAGTGAGCGTAACAGCTGAAACGTGAACATATTTAATTTTTTTCTTTTTTTTTAGGTCATAGTTTGGTCATCCTAGATTTAAGTGATCTCAAACAACACAAATGGTTGTTAATGTTGTAAAGATGAGGGGACAAGTTCACAACTTATAAAAAAAAAGATCACAACTATTACCGAAACTCCATCTGTGCCTTGCGTGTCCTTTAAATAGCAGAGTAAGCCAAATGGCTGGCTTCCGTTCCAACTTTTGTTGGCTTGGAAACTTGTTGGCTGTGTGTCAAGTCACTTGACTTGACGTCCCTTGAATTCCAAGTCACTTGAGCAATGAGTGAGAATTTTTAGGGCTTTCCTGATTATTTTGTACCTTGTAAACATTCCCAGAAAAGGACGGTATTTATGAGACTGGCTGGTCTTTGTGAATGGGAAAAACCAACTCGAGGTCATGTTGTTCTGGGGAGAGTTAAGTGGATCAGTGTGCTGTAAGGAGTTATTTCCACTCTGGGGTGAATTAACGAGGCACATTTACTCACCACTGCATGGAGGAAAACAATAAGATTAACATTGCATGTAAATTGAACCAGGAGCTGCTGACGCATGGGAGAGGGTTGGTGTGGATGTTTGTGCGAGCACATTAATGTGTGTTCCCGCTCGGTGTAAACAAACAGACATCATGAAGTGCGTCATCAGCCACGACGTATCAGGCTTATTGATAGAAATGCAAACCACAAGAGCTCCAGAAATGAAACAAACTTTTTTGGACTTCTTTAGAAATTACATTTGGTCTCTTACCTTACATCCCTCATCCAAAATGTGTTGAAACTTCCAAGCAAAATCATCATGTGGTTTCAGCTCAGATAAAATCATTTTTAAGCCCAGACAGCCTGACGTTCAACAGCTTCCTCTTTTGATGAGTCAACTACGGCACACCAGCTAATGCAAACATTTTACTGGAAACCCGAGATTAAATGTACTCTTCTAGAGAACAGCTCAGAAACAACAGCATGTGTGTTTCATTTCCTGATGAAAATGGTACTATTTAAATACGTGCTCGCAGTGTGTTTGTCCTAGTGTTGATGTGTGTTTCATTTGAGGCATCTGCGTATGTCAAGGATGTTAAAGTTTAAATTAGCATGTCGTGAAGATGTTCAAAGGTGCGTGATTAGGGGTTTGTTCGGTGCATATGAGTGTGTGTGATTCATGCTCAGCTGTGAAACCTGCGTTTCCGCTGTGGTGTGTGTGTGTGTGTGTGTGTGTGGTCATGATGTACTGCTCCCATGTGACTGCGTGTGTTTACATCGACGATGGACGGGAGGGGAAGTGAGCGATGACGCAGGAGCAGCAGTACAGAAGCAGAGGCTGCCGCCATTACCCTGAGCAAATAAAAGGATAGACTGCGTGAAGAAAAGGAGACTAACAAGACTTCAGAGAGGATATATGGTAGTAGAGTTGTAGAGGAAGTAAGAGAGGTGAAAAATATGGGACAGCAGAGAAAATAGAGGGAAGGGTAAAACAAAGTGGATGACTTATTGCAGTGTGGATCATCTTAGAGCTATTCAACGTGAAATCTAAATTTAATTGTATTGACTCTTAAAATGAAGCTTTACCATTAGGCAGGATTAGCCAATCCTCCTCCTGGAGGTCCAATGTCCTGCAGAGTTTAACTCCAACCTGCCCCAACACACTTGCCTGGAAGTTTCTAGTAATCCTGAAGACTTTAGCTGCATTCTGATTCACAGGGTCCCTACACAGTGTTCACTGCTCCCTATTTTCTGGGCACGGGATATCTGTTGAAGTGCACTTCACTTGACAAAATGTGTTCATTCAGAACACCCTGGAATGTCATCAATCACAGACGACACTTCTCACGCATATTAGAGGAGTGTGATACAATGTACTTCTATAAATAAATATAATGTAAATTACCATACATTTGTGTAATATATATGTTTATACATGTATTATTAATTTAAAGGGTTAGTTCACCCAAAAATGAAAATTCTGTCATAATTTACTCACCCTCATGTCATTCCAAACCCGTAAAGCAGAAAGTATATTCGTTTTTTTTTTTTGCACGGTCCAATGCACAGCCTTGCAAAGTATACTTCACTTGACTCATACAAGTACACATGATGCATGCGCATTGCGACAAATTGCAATACCTCTATGAGTTACAACCCATATAAACATCTTTGTATTCTTTCAAGCTAGAGTTGTACAAATGAGGGTACTTTCTAACCTCTTTGCACAATCTCTCATCTGTGTAGGCCTCCAATGTTGCTGTAGCTTGTACGCATTCCGATCTGTTCTGTTTATGCAGTTTTTCTTCAACTACCTTGTGAATCAACCCCCCAGGGCACAGTTGCCACCTTGTGGATAAAGTAATTACTGCAAAAAAATTCAAATGCGTATGTGCGGAAAATTCGGTGCAAATATTTTTTGGGGTTACAAAAATTCGCGTCACACGCACTGTACGCCGACCCTTGCGTGAGCGTAAAAAGTGAAGTATGCTTTGGCCTTAAGACTTTCTTTCTTCTTTGAAAAACTAATGAAGATATTTTAATAAAATCTGAGAGATTTCTGTCTCTTCATTGACAGTCCACACAACTACCAATTTGATGCTTCATAAAGTTCTTAAGGAGATAGTAAAACTAATCCATATGAATTGAGCAGTTTAGTTCAAATTTTCCGAAGCAACGCCATCGTTTTATATGATGAAGATTTAATTTAGGCATATTTTCACATATAAACATTCATCAACACACATGGTATATGGAAGCTCAAGCATGCTTGATGTGTGAGAACAAATGACGTTCATTCTTGCGTGTTACGTAGCATGTTTGAGGTTCCCGAAGAACCAATGAGGTTTGCTCAAGTATGTTTGAGCTTCTGTTTATGTTCGCTGATCAATGTTTATATGGGATCATCATATAAAGTGATCCATTCTCTTCAGAAAATTTGGACCAAACTACTCGATTCATATGGATTATTTTTACAATCTCTTTATGAACTTTTTGAAGCAACAAAGTGGTAGTTGCATGGACTGTCAATTGAGGGACAGAAATCTGCTCACTCCTTTCAGATTGGAATCTTACTTACTAGATGGCAGAATACCCTATGAAGCCCAGGGGCACTTTTGGTCAAATGGAATGCACCTCTTGATTAGCTGGATCAGGTATGTTTAAAGGGTTAGTTCACCCAAAAATGAAATTTCTGTCATTAATTACTCACCCTCATGCCGTCCCAAACCCGTAAGACCTTCGTTCATCTTCTGAACAAAAAAAATTGATATATTTTTGATGAAATCTAATGGGTATCTGATCCACACATAGGCAGCAATGTCATTGCACCTTTTGAGGTCCAGAAAGGTATTAAAGACATTGATAAAATAGTCAATGTGACTACAGTCGTTCAGCCTTAATTGGCCAATACTGAGCCCACGTTCAGACGTAAACATGGAAACTCTGCAACGAAAATAGCATAGCAGTATGACAGGGGACAGGTGATTTTGTTGAATAAAGTTGTTATTTTTGTTTTGTTTTCTTCATAGCATTAGGGTTAAACCACTGTAGTCACGTTGACTATCTGTCTTAATGGTTTGGGACGACATGAGGGTTAGTACTTGACAGAAATTTCATTTTTGGGTGAACTAACTCATTGGATCCAATTATTTCCAAGGAATATCAAAATATTTTTAAGCTGTTTTACTTGGAAAATACGTTACGCAGTGAAAATAAAGCATGTTTTGAAGGCCGTTTCATGTTGACTTTGAAGTTCATCTCTAGCATGTATATCTCAAACTTGATCACCTAGTAGCCAACAAATTATTCTCTTTCATCTTTCCTTTCTGGTTTCAAACAAGCAAAGCCTTCCTTGTAACCCACAGCCATTTATGAAATTCAAAGCACTAAATACCTCTTTGTGTTCAAGAAAAACTCTGGTACTTATGGTTTAAAAGCCTTTATTCAAACCTTGGCTTTGTGAGAGATCCTTCCTCTCTTCCCAGGGCTTCTCAGGTTGGCAGGGAGAGTGCGGCGATGGCCGATATTTGTGTCCCAAGTTCCCGGTTCCCAAAGTGCTGAATGGCAGAGGAATGCGCCCGGGCAAGCAAAGCTGGCACGGCCCCTGCCCGAGCCCTCCGCTGCCTAATGTGAACTCATATCTCACTCGGGATGCCATTGACAAAGAGCAACTCTCTACAGGCACTGTGTTCCACCCTACTCTAAACCTCATCTATCAAGAGTGAGGTCTGAGTGTGTTTGTGTGCGAGAGAGTTGGAGAGCTACTGTGGCTTGGCTTTCAAAGTGACCAGCATAAAGAGGATACATTTTCACAGAGTAATGACACAAGCTCGACTTGGCAGTGGTCGGCAAAAACGCTTTGATTCCGCCGCACTGGAGAGCACAACGCGTTCCTTATGCGGATCCCTTAGCAGAGGAAGTGGTTCGGTCAACATAACGTATTAAATTTTCACAGGAAATGTAAAACGCTACAGGCAAGAAGGCCAAACTGCCACATTAGCGCAATTTTAAGCATATTTGCATCAAAAAAACCACACCACAGTCCACCAAGGACAGCTTCTTTTCTTAATTTAGACATTTCGTCAATGAAAGAAACAATGTGAGCAAGTGATTCCAAGTCAAATTACTTCCTTTAACCATTTAGCCAACATTTTTATTGAGACTTGTAATGCATGATAATGAGTCATTTTCGCTGGACTGTTTCTTTTGGACAGAACTGAAATGATTCCGGTAAATTCTGAAAATAATTGTTCTGTTACAGACAGTCCCTTTACAGAATTTTTTTGTAGGTGGTGAGTGGAGATTATTGTTGTAGAAACTTCCTTGGTGGTACAGTATCGACTTGATTTCCAACTAAAAAAAGAACTCAGCCAGGGTGTTTGTCTAGTTAGAACCAAGGCCTTTTGGGGCCTTCAGTGAAAATCAGGGCAATTCCAGCCAGAGGAAAGCTACCCTCATCCCATATTTAAAAACCATCCTCTCTTTCTTCCTCCTCTATTTGTCATCTGTATGCTCCGATGCAAAGTAAACAAGCCAAAGGAGTGAAACCATACAAACAAATCAATTAAGTTTGTTGTCCATAGCTATTATTTTTTTCCCCTCTAGCAGAGCTCATTTTAAAAAAGCTAGAGTTTTAACTTCTCATTACCGTTAGCGCTTGCATTTCTAACCATATCATTGGGATGTCTTTCTGTAACCAGTAAAAATGCTTTCAGTCAGGCTAAATAGCATAAATTGCTGAC
Organism: Hypophthalmichthys nobilis; assembly: GCA_037950665.1. Taxonomy (NCBI): domain Eukaryota; kingdom Metazoa; phylum Chordata; class Actinopteri; order Cypriniformes; family Xenocyprididae; genus Hypophthalmichthys; species Hypophthalmichthys nobilis. Next base: position 9,101,966 of record CM075489.1, on the reverse strand, counting down.
TCATGCCATAAGCTAACAGAAGATGTAGGCAGTTGCATTTCTGAGCAGGTTTGCTGAGCGCTGCTTGAGCCTGTTGGGAAAGGAAATGTACTAATGAGCAGCTCAGCTAGTTTTTATATATATATATATATATATATATCACTCAAATTTTTTTGTGGCTGTGAGAGTTTATATTAAGATAAAGCAAATGTGATTGGATGGAGTCACCCAGCAAACATTGGTCCGACAGCAACATTGTGTCCCTGGCCAAAAATAGTCACGGTTGGACGGCATAAATCGGTAAAAATATGTAACACAGAACATTTCCTAAAAATGCATTCAGATACGTTTGTACATGTCTACAATTATCTGAGGTTGCATGTATAATTGTTACTTTGACTTTTAGCTACGTGTATTTCAATATGTAATAATTAATTGATTTATTAATTAATAAGATAACGTCAAAGACGTCCGTTCAAATTTCATTTTGGAATTATTTTTTCAACCATGATGGGACGTGCCAGAGGGATGTCTTTTCAACTTTTTCATTAAACATCCAAATGTTTGCTAGGTAGTCACATAATTTAAATTTTTTTTAGGACTACAAGCCTGTATATTCGGTCTGTTAGTTTTTATTTATAGGGCTAATAGTTTGATACATTGAGTAAATTAAATTTATGTGCATATACAGTATAACATTATATTGTTTGCAAAGATTATGTGTCTTTAATTCCAAATCTGGGTCTCTAAAACAAATGAAAACAACTCAGCTTTGTCAGTACATCTGTTGGTGAATGCTTATGCAACATTTGGTAAAGTGTGATTTTATGTGTTAAGTGCTTGCATAATTAAATATTACCACGAAGACTGTGGTTCTGTCAATGGCTTGTTTTTAAAAGAAGTGGATGGATGGAAGAGATAGAGTGCTATGGTTTTATGGGTGAATGTTTCAGGTCACATTTCACCTCAAAATCAATGAAAAAGTTATATAAGTTGAATTGTATTTTGCACAAAAAATTTAGATGAATACTATTTTTGTGTTGTGACATTATGTTCATGATAATTAAACATATTTTGCTCTCACATTCCTGTGTAACAAAGTGTTTTACTTTTGCATCTGTTTATTATTTCTCAGTGAAGATTCTTATTATTGTAAAAATGATTTATAAAGGCTGTACAGTATCAGTTCTTAACATGTTTCATGAGATTCACCTTTATGCACAATCATCAATTTTATCTGAATGAATGCTGACCTCTGGTTCCTTGTGTTCAATTCTGTTCCTCTTTCTTTCTTTTCTTGTGCGCTTGAATGGCCTATATGCAATAAAAATGGACTTAGCATGGCTGCCATATTTAGCCAGATCACTGATTTCCCCTTATGAATTGCTGAAGAAAGGAGAACTGAGGTCAGCCAAATGCAGTTTTTCTTCTAATAGTCAGAAAATTTACAGAGGATGTATTGATAGTCAGCTAATCTTACAGGAAAATAACAGCTGTAATCTTGTGAGGTCAATAAAGTAGCAAACTATAAACAGTTACTCTGCTCTCAAAGATGTTATCACAGTTTTCTTTTCAATATAAATTTCCTCTTTTTCATTAGCATTGCTTTGGCTTGCTTTTGTCAAACAAACCTTATGCTGCATCTCTGATTGTTATCTGCTGTTCTGCGGTTCTCTGACATTTTTACCATTTCAGCTTGAAATTGTAACCACAGTCCAGATCGTCTAGTATCCACCCATATGGTGCTGTAATATCAGCTAAAAGAAAAAAATCTCAGGGCATCATCGGCCAAAGGGTAGTTCATCATGACCAAGCAGTATCAGCACAGGCTCTATTACTCCATTACAGCTACCTCCACCTAGTGGCTACTTATCAATTTATTCTAAAACACATAATTGTGACCGCTGACCCTAGATCAGGCTTTACATTCTTAGATAAGGATAAGCAGAAAGAATTCTCATCAGCATAAAGGAAGTTGAATCAGGACCAACGAAGAGGCTGTGGCCTCCCGTCAAGCTGCTAGGCTTCCAGATCTTTCTTTAGTGTGGGTAGAAGGCCTTTGACACCTCACCAGACACGTAGGCAGATGCTTGGCTCACATGCCAAGAAGTGCTCACTACGCCAGTGCCACGTCACTTTACATGCACTTACATGCGCATGTACATATGCAAATACATACATGCACAGTGTGTCAAACATACTCCCACGCTAACACATAACAAATGCAAACATTTCCCTCCACAAACAGTGAGAGCGTACACACAAGCACCCACGCGGCGACCAAGCAAAAGAGGACAAACACCCACATGCAGACTGCTCACAAATATGGCTACACAGAGAAGCCACTATAACGTGGTCTAACTCTTCCTGGTAACTGTATGTGTTTCTCATTTGCATCTTTTTTTTTTTTTTCATTTAACTATTAGTAGTGCTTGGCAAACACCAAGGTTACTATTGCTTCTATATATAACTATATAACTGTAATATTGAGTATATTAATGTTCACACCAATGGACAATAGCATTCTGTTTATTATAAGATTTTTGCTTAGCAGACGTTAAAATGGGTGAAAAAAAAGCTGAATAATATCAAAGTCCCTTTAAGACAAGCCATTTCACTTGGCGGCCATCTTTGAAATGCCTCTCGGGCATACAAGTACAGCTCCTGTCTCTTTAAATGGGGAAACATCAAATTCTCCAAAACTGTTCGCTAAGTTTACGATTAAATTTCATATTTGAAATCACCAATGAAATCTGACAACAAGTGTCTCAAGTTTGTTTCTAAATATTCAAATCATGACAAAAAACTGCATTTTTTTAGGCTGGACCAAGCTAATGCGCATGCGCAGTCCTAAGCGTGCGTCTCAGAACACTGACTGTTTCTATAGGAACCATAGCTTCTAACGGCAGCTGCAATGATGCAATGACTTTACCAATCGGCGATTGGCTCTTTTATTTAGAAGGCAGGACTTATTCCGCCATATTGCGCGTTGCACTTTCTCCCTTTCATAGTAATATGAGTGGACCTTCTTTCTGTATATAAAGTCTTTGGTGATATCTAAGGTCTGACTGGAATATCAGAGCTCTTTTGACTTGGACCAAATCTATACCAACCACCCACAACACCTTAGCAACGGCATAGCAACTTGCAAACAACAAATCAGGGCTGTGTTTCCGAAAAGGCACAAATGGTCTCTACAATCTGTATATGCCAACTATGCTTTTGGGAATTGCAGCCCAGAACATATTAGCAACACCCTAGCAACAACATAACTTTTTAATAACCAATCAGAATATATTAGCAACACCATGGCAACTGCCCAGAACACCCTAGAAATGACATAACTTACTAAAAGGATCAGAACATGTTAGCCACTGCATAGCAACTCATTGTGGCAGTGTGTTTCTTCAGAGCTTTTTTTTTTTTTTTTTTTTTGTTATTCTGTTCTTCTCATCTATTGCAGTTAATACCTCATGTTTTGGTTTATGTGTATGTGTTCAGATGAAGGAAGTTATGTGTGAGTGTGTTCTGGTGTTGAAGCGGTCCGGTGGCTCTTTCGCACTCTTTGCAGCTGCCGCCTCAGGCAAACATACAAAGGGAGTGATGGATAATGAAACATGGAGGAAGAAACCATTGAACTGGGATAGCTTGGGTTTGATAATATGGACGGATTGGTAAGGAGAGATCATGTGATATTGTCCATCTGATGAGGTGCTAATGATGAGCAAACGTCTCAGCCTATAGGCTTTTCTGTCTCTGTTCTGCTGGACATGCGGGTGTGTAGGCTATATGTGCATTACATAACCATCTGTCTCGTAGCTTTAGCATCACACACTATGGAGGTTGTTTTTCCGAAGGCAGTGCAGTTCAGGGACTCCAATCACTCCAGTTAAAGTGAGTTTTCAGGATAAAAATGTAAATCAGATTGTGCAGGAATGCTGCTGAAATATGTGCGTAATGTAACCTCAACGTTTGGTTTTATCATGTAGTGTACTTTGCTTCCACTAGAGGGCCGTAGTGCACTGATGCATGATATAGCAATAGCTGTTAGAGGGGAGGTGTGTGTGTCACAATTGCTGGAGAATGTGTAGAATGTTGTTTATCGGTGTCAGCTGTTTATTGGCTGCTAGGATTGTGGTCTGACCATGTGACCCAACATTGTTATATCATTTACTAAAATTAGCTCTTGACAAACACACACACACACCACTTTTAAAACCACATCTACAAACACAAACAAGCCTTGTTCAAGATACAGTAATTGTTTTGAGATGCTCTTGAGCCAAACCCACAGCCTTCATTATGCTTTTATTGGTGTATTCACAAATACACAGTCGTTGTGTGAATTTCACTCACACACACACACCAACACAACACTCACAAAAAGCACTCACAATCACTCATTCGCTGAAAAGATGACAGTGTGTGCAGACACTGTAATATACAAGGCATGATGCTCGCAAGTACACGGACACCTTGGCACACAGCACACAAATCTGGCACATGGCATACAACACACCACAACACATGAATTTGTGCCCCGTTTCCCAGGCCCCCGCCTCCTCCCCGCTCCAATGACCATTGGCAACCTCACACTGAATGACCTATTAGTCATTTTCATTGCATGTAGTCCCATCACACACCCTCCCACAAGCGTGGAAGACCGTAAATGCTCTTTGATCAAGTGTTAGTGTGTTCACTCTGCATGTGCACATGTCAATGTCTCCAACGGTTCGGGGTCTTTCAGAAAGCACATGTCTTGTTCCCAATTGCATCATGAATATTGCAGTAAGTGGAGTCCACACACACTTATACACATAATTACTGGCAAATTTCCCACTCCAGCAGTATTAACCTGGACCACGCTAAAAGGGTGGGTCTCGGTTTCTTAATTTGGCTAAGCTTAAAGGCACAATATGTACGATTTTTGGAATTAATTTTTCAAAAAACCACTAGAACAGTGTTTTATATTTTGTTGACTTGCGTACTTATATTGTCCCAGATGTTTCCTATAATGTTTAAATCCAGAGAAATAAGCAATTTTAACCAGGACACGGACCGTGTCCGTGCGTCACCAATGACATCATATCTGCGTTACCCTCGATTTTCCGGTTTTATTTTGTAGAAAAAATGGAAGCACCAAAGATGCTTTAATATATTATATGTTTTATTAGACAAGGGAATAACTGTTTGGATACATTTATAGACAGAAAACTAATCATTGTTATATAGCTCAACACGTTTAGTCTTATTGTTTGAATCTAGTTTTCTTGTTTATATTAATATGATATTCTACAATCAATCTGGCTTACTGCAGTGTGCAACAAGTGTCTCACAGCAGCCGCCGAGCGAACGCACAGAGTAACGTTATAACATAATTTTCAACACACTCAAATGTATCTAATATGATAAAACAGCGCTGGCCAATTAACACACTTCATCTTATCATCACAAATAACACATATTTGACTTGACTAACACAGCTAGGAGCTAACAGACAAAATAAGTAAACTTGTGTGTAGTTTAAAGTTCAAACTTGGGCTTGAAAACAATCCAAACTTTTTTTGGACAGAGCAATTAATCATGCGACTTACCAGCAGGACGAGATATGCGACTCTGCTGCTAATGACATAGCTCCAGCCCACAATATCATTTGCACAAACGCAACAACCAATGGCGAGTTTTCCCAATTTATGCTGAATTTAACTAACATTATTTAAACTCTGTTATTTATATATATATATATATATATATATATATATATACATACACTACCGGTCAAAAGTTTGGAATCTGTAAGATTTTTAATGTTTTTAAAAGAAGTTTCGTCTGCTCACCAAGGCTGCATTTATTTAATTAAAGATACTGTAAAACAGTAATATTGTGAAATATTATTACGATTTAAAATAACTGTTTTCTGTTTGAATATATTTTATAAAGTAATTTACTCCTATGATCAAAGCTGAATTTTCAGCATCATTACTCCAGTCTTCAGTGTCACATGATCCTTCAGAAATCATTCTAATATGCTGATTTGCTGCACAAGAAACATTTATTGTGTACAATTGTACAAAATATTTGTGTACAATATTTTTTTTCAGGATTCTTTGATGAATAGAAAGTTCAAAAGAACAGCATTTATTTGAAATACAAAGCTTTTGTAACATTATACATGTCTTTACTGTTCAAAAGTTTGGGGTCGGTAAGAATTTTTATTTTATTTTTTGAAAAGAAATTAAAGAAATTAATACTTTTATTCAGCAAGGATGCATTAAATCGATCAAAAGTTTTGAACAGTAAAGACATTTATAATGTTACAAAAGATTATATTTCAAATAAATGCTGTTCTTTTGAACTTTCTATTCATCAAGGAATCCTGAAAAAAAAAAAAAAAGTACACAACTGTTTTCAACATTGATAATAATCATAAATGTTTCTTGAGCAGCAGATCAGCATATTAGAATGATTTCTGAAGGATCATGTGACACTGAAGACTGGAGTAATGATGCTGAAAATTCAGCTTTGATCAGAGGAATAAATTACTTTATAAAATATATTCAAACAGAAAACAGTTATTTTAAATTGTAATAAAATTTCACAATATTATTGTTTTTACTGTATTTTTAATTAAATAAATGCAGCCTTGGTGAGCAGACGAAACTTCTTTTAAAAACATTAAAAAGCTTACCGTTTCCAAACTTTTGACTGGTAGTGTGTGTGTGTGTATATATATATATATATATATATATATATATATATATATATATATATATATATATATATATAAAATAATAATTTCATGCAATTTATTTGTAATTTTTTTAATATTTATATAAACTCATAATTTGTTTAATCATTAATGTTAAATGAATTCAATTGACAATCCTTGCTTAAATGTATTCTTTTTTAAATTTTAGAACAGTTAATGATTGGAAAAGTCAGACTTGAACTTGTCCCCCACTTAACATGTCAGAACATGTACACTGCACTGCATAAGCACCACTGACTCTGACTCAATTCATTTTTAACCAAATTTATGTACAATTATGCATTTAGGAGTCAGTTTTACCCAAAGAGATTCAGAGAGCATTCAAGGTACAATATTTTATTAATATGTATTTTCTCTGCAAATTGAACTGATGACCTTGCCGTTGCTAGTGCCATGCTGTTCCAGCTGAGGCTTGAGCGATAGGAAGATAACTTTGTGGTAAATATTGTAGACATTGCATAGTGATGGACTGTACATTTGCGCTAGCATATTTGACCCGATTGTTTCATAAGCCAGTTAGTCATCAGCAATCAAGAATTTTCATCCAAGAAAGAGTATTTAATTGGGTTCATTATCAATAGACAACAACGTGGGTGTGTAAGGAACTGAATATTGTTTCATGTGGTTGCAATATTCATTCCCAACCTCTCTGCCCTGGCATTGTTCTGGTTTATACAATTCTTTCCTTATCACAATGACTCATGTGGATTCTTTACCAATAAAATGCTCATGCATATACACAGTTTTGATCATCATTCTGATACCACTGCTGTCAGATACACTCCTACTTCCTTGAAAAAACTCATCCATTTCACTAGTTCACTTTGAAGAAAAAAAATAAAAAAAAACTATGTCATTATGAAAGTCCTTAGTCATGGTGACTATTACAAGTTGCTCAGCCCTGTTCTGTGTTTTATCAGACTGACAATGTATCCTCAGGCAAGCTTTAAATGGAATTTGCATGCTGTTATGTGATTTGCCAAACTTGATGTCATTTTGACATGATTTACTAAAAGGATCATATTTGTGTGGCTCCACTCTAATCAGTTGAGTCAGTGGATGCCGTCTTTGCCTCAAGAACAGGAGTTCTTTGTGATTAGCTGAAATTGCGTGATGTGTCAAGTCACCTCTGATTGGCTAATCAGGAGTGCTGGGGGTCATTTGAGTTAGTCTGAACGAGGCCATCTCCATAGTGTAGCATCTCCATAGCAACCCCATGGAGGTCAGTCTCTGGGAAGGCATGCATGAGTCATTTTTAATAAAACATCCTTTATTGTATATTCTTGTAACCACTAAGCAATTGTAAACATGGCTAGTAATGGAAAGGGAGAGGGGAATAAAAGAAAGAAAGTGGAAGAAAGTGGTGGACAAGGACTGATCCTAAAGTAAACACCAAAGGCATAACTATTTAATACATGTAGTCACCTTTAGAGTTGACTTTAAATCCTTTTTCATATCTGAAGGAAACATAGATGATAAAGATACAAAGCTGTCAGAAGACTAAAGTACTGTGTTGGATAAGCTACTTTGAAACTTTTGGTGCATCATGTCAGAATGTATATCATAGTTACATGTTAGGAACAAATTACTGAATCCAAGCACCTGAACAGCTTAGAGTACTACACTCTTAGAAAAAAAAAAAAGGTTCTATATAGAAGCTTAAAGGGTTCCATCAGGCGCTTCATATATAGAACCTTTTAGGGGCTCTATCATGGTATCATTTAATGGATTTAGTTTTAACTCATTTTGTTTTGATTCATTTTTAATTTTATGAATTGAGCAGCTCATAAACATACTTTACCCCTGAAAAAAATTTTAATAACCCATTTTATGCAATGATTTAAGAAATTTTCCAAATATAGAACCTTTTAGGCATAAAGGGTTCTTTAAAATTGAGTCAAGAACCCTGTATATAGAACCACATTGAACCTTTCTTTCTAAGAGTGTACAATGTATGAAGCTTGCTTTGTGATAGACTAATCCATCTAAAGTAGGTTGATTAGTCTATCACAAAGCAATGCGCATGATTTTTAAATTGAGGGAACGAAATAGTAAATCATGCACACGTTTTAGTAAATCAAGCGAACGAAATAGTAAATCGTGTGCATGATTTAATAAATCAAGGGAACGAATCAGTAAATTGTGTGCACGATTTAGCCTGCTGTTTTTTCCTGCATGTCATGTCCGGGGCTCCGTAGAAACTTCTTAAGGAGGCAATGCCTTTTTTCTAAAAAACAATGAGGATCTTAGTTAGGGTGAAATTATTATACACAAAATCAGTGTTGTTGTTGTTAAAGGGTTAGTTCACCCAAAAATGAAAATTCTGTCATTAATTACTCACCTGTATGTCGTTCCAAACCTGTAAGACTTTTGTTCATCTTCAGAACACAAATGAAGATCTTTTTGATGAAATCTGAAAGATTTCTGTCCCTCCATTGACAGTCTACGCAACTGCCACTTTGATGCTTCAAAAAGTTCATAAAGAGATTGTAAAACTAATCCATATGAACTGAGCGGTTTATTCCAAATTTTCTGAAGAGACTTGATCGCTTTATATGATGAACAGGCTGAATTTAGGCTTTTATTCACATATAAACATTCATCAACTCACACATCAGTTGTGAAAAACGGAAGCTCAAGCATGTTTGCTTGACGTGCAAAAACCAATGAGGTTTATTCTCATGTGTTACACAGCACGTTTCAGCTTCCACAAGAAGTTTGTTCTCGCACATCAAGCAGTTTCGGTTGAGCTTCTGTTTATGTTCGCTGATCAATGTTTATATGTGAATAAAAGCTTAAATTCAATCTGTTCATCATATAAAGAGATCGAGTCTCCTCAGAAAATTTGGACTAAACCGCTCAATTCATATGGATTAGTTTTACGATTTCTTTATGAACATTTTGAAGCGTCAAAGTGTCAGTTGCGCAGCTGTCTATGGAGGGACAGAAAGCTCTCAGATTTCATCAAAAAGATCTTCATTTGTGTTCCGAAGACGAACGAAAGTCTTAACAGGTTTGAAAAGACATGAGGATGAGTAAATAATGACAGAATTTTCATTTTTGTGTGAACTAACCCTTTAACTAAAACTAAAATAATTAAAAATAATTTTGGTAATTGAAATAAATCTGAAATAAACTAAAACAAATATTAGATGAAAAACTTACTTATTTCAGTTTTTGTATAGGGTTGAAGAAATAAAATTATTAAAAAAAATAAAGTTAGATAGAAAAAAATTAATGTAAATGACATGCACATAAAATTACTAAAATTTAAACTAAAATGAAAATAAAAATTGAAAATGTAAAAACATTGAAATATCAATAAAAGTCTGTAAATAATTCTAAACTAACACAGCACTAAATACAACTAATACCTTCATAAAAAACCTTTAGAAAACTAATCTAAATATTTATTTTGCTACAAAAAAAAAAAAAAAAGTAAATGATGTGCAGGGGATTTTGTGAGTCAAACACTATTTGACTCAAATGAATCTGCAAATCTATTTTTGAACCAGTTCATTGAAATATACAGTCAGAACAAACTGATTTGCTAAAACAAATCTAAACTAATCGAACCACTGAAATGGCTTCTCAACACTACTAGAGAGAGAGAGCCAGGAACATTCCAGAAGAGTGTTTGATCACTTGCTCTGTTTGTAAGGCTGTGTACAATAAAATGTTTTTAAAAAACTTAGCTTGTTTCTGGAAAAACTGCACAATATTGAAAACAGCTTCACACTGAAAAACATGCATGTCTTCTTTAAGTAATCTTATGCTAGACCACAGATGAGCACTTCTGACTTTCCCACAGAGATCAGAACGTGTCTCTCGTTTCATGTATAATGCACAGATATCAGCAATGACACGTCTGTTAGCTCGTTTTGCAATGGATAACATAATTTGCACTGTTTTTCATCACAATGCTCTCTGGCTTCTGAAGATGCAGCGATGCTGCACTGTTTCTTCAGAATCCTCCAAACACTGCTGTACATTAGCTGCGTATGAAAATGAGTCGTGACAGCGAATTAGGGAAGTGATCGTGTAATGTGACTCACAGCCATTTACCAGTCAACACCCATTTACCACAGTTTATATACAGTTATTCTCTAACCTTCTGGTACTTTTCTTGTTCTGTTCTGTTCTTTATCTTTATGTTAATATACTGAACTAAGTGTCATTGTCCTTCTTGGAATAAAAATGACTTGATGGTTTAATTAACTGATTGGGGGATTTCCTACAGCTAGATTCGATTGCAAATCATTAACTCAACCTCTAAACACTGTACAGCAGAGCTCATTAATGTTGTGTCGTGGATGATAGCAGACACACTTCTGGAGCCTGCTATAGTTTTTCAGTTTAGGGGCCGCTTCTATTTTAGAAGCCGTAACCGTTTCCGGAGTTTGATCAAGGTGGTCTGTGCTCTTGTTTGCATGATCTAAATAGGCACTGCTTTTTGTTCTTCCTCCATTTTTCTGTTTTTTTTTTTTTTTCTCCATAATAGGCTATATCTCTGATAAACACTGAGAGAATGGGTCGCCATGGAGATGAAGTGAATATGTAAAGATCCAATGATCAGCACTGGTGTGTGTGTGTGTGTTTACACCGTCAGATAATGCACCATAAAAGGTAAAGTGCAGATAATTTTAGAGGAATACCCTGCTGACAGTATTGAATAAATGCAGTCTGCCGTTAACTGCCAAACATTTTGTAGAAAGACTCAATCAGAAACTGGCCCAGTCATCAGATTCAAACCAAGACATCAACTGTCGTATCAATGTGGCTTTGAGTCGTTTTTCTGGTTACATAAAATTTTTTTTTTTTTTTTTTTATATCTCGGCATGTGAATGCTGACCCATTTTTGCCATTTTAAAGAGTTGAACAAGATTTATTAGTGCTTGCTAAGGTTCATACTTAGGGTTTAGAATAAATCCTACAGACATGAATGATACCTCAAATCAAGTGGTTTTTTGAGGAAATGTTTGCTGTTACATTTCAAAGCAATCAGATTTACGTTTATATCCTTGCGAAAGACAAAACTGGTGAAAAAAACCCCATAGACTTACTCTGAAAGAGGGACAAAAGTCAGATCTTGAAACCAGATATCATATATCGTGGGTGGGCTTTTTTTAGTTTGAGAACATTAGCAATCATCCTAAAGAAATCACCTAGCTAAAGCAACCGCAAAGCAATACCACACAACCTTAGAAACCACATAGCAACACCCTAGCAACCACCCACAGCACCCTAACCCTCGGTGGGTTTTTGTATAGGCTCACATATTTTTTAGAAAATGTATTTTTGATTTTGAGAAGAGTAGAAGTTAGGAAGAATGAACAAATTGACACACACGTGCACAAAAACAGACCTTGATTCAACAGTATGACTGAATAGGAACATCACCTACTCATATCCAGAACCCAGTTTAGCTGGTTTAGTGTTAAGTAATGTGTGTGAAGTTTGCAGTGTCGACTGTCAGAATTGAATGTTCAGGGTTTTTACAAAGCCAGTCATATCTCAAGTGTAAAAGGGGTCGCTCATGTTTGGGAGTGTGTAACTGATAAAGTTGTGGGTGTAGTATTTGTACATGGTGTGTTTACTTATGCCCAGTGGGATGTACTAAATCTGTGTTTATTTGAACATTAGATGTGGTACAGAGTAGTGTTGCATAGAGATAAAGACAGAGGAAGAGAGACATAAAGAAATGAAGATGAGAAAAAAATAATATTAATAAAATAATACATTTATCTTATTAGATATTAATGGCAAAAAGAAATTAGTACTTTTATTCAGCAAGGATACATTCCAGGTGCGTTAAGTAGATTTTGAAAAACGCTGTTGGACAGTGTTGATATCTGAAATCAACCCAAACAAACCCACCCCTCTCTTCACTGAGTCGGTCTTGAACCCCGGCCCGATCGCTGCTGGCATGCGAGGCGAGTGCACTATCAATGACGCTAAACACTGCATTCTCTAGCGATCGTCAGTGTGCAGTGGTTTATCTGCACAACTCTCACTATCTGGCCGCTGTTTCACACACAATGTGAAAGTGGATGTCTGTTTATCACAGCTAATGCGCAACAAAATGCTTCACGAATAATAAAGCGCAGATGATAAACGAACGACAAGGAAGCACAAAAAATGAACGCACAGTACACAAGAGTAAATACAATGTTTCTGTTGTTAGTTGCCAATAGCACAGCAGCTCCAGACAATCAAAACCCAGTTTTACTCACATTTGAAGTGGAATCAAAGCAGCCTCCACATCTGTTTTCAGGCCTTCCCACTTAGCTCTCTCCAGAGCTGGAAAGCTTTTCTCCCTCTTGCTCATTCTGTCTCCTCGACCGTTATAGCTACGCCCCCTAATGCTGATTGGTTACATGTTTGTTGTTGGTGTCGGCCTGACTAGCTTCCAAACACTGTTTTTCAAAATCTACTTACCGCACATTTAAATTGATCAAAAGTGACAAATGATGAGAAATGTACAAATGTAAATTGATGAAAAGACACAAACATATTTCAAATAAATTGTTCTTTTGAACAATTTTGATCATCAAAAAATCTTGAAAAAAATCTTGGTTTCCACAAAAATCCTTTTTTTGACATTGCTGATTTGGTGCTCAAGAAACATTTCTCCTTATCATCATATTAGAATGATTTCTGAAGGATCATGTGACACTGAAGACTGGAGTAATGATGCTGAAAATTCAGCTTTACCATCAGAGGAATAAATTACATTTTGAAATATATTAAAATACAAAACAGTTATTTCCAATTGTAATAATATTTCACAATATTACTGTTTTTACATTAGCACTTTATTTTTTAGTCCTGTTCCACAATACAGTTTCTGTATAATAATTGGTTAATAATAGGTACTAACCCTGAACCTACCCCTAAAACTAACCTTAACCCATGTACACTGTAAAAAAGAATTGTTGGTTTAACTTAAAAAGTAAGTTACCTGGTTGCCTTAAAATTGAGTTAATTTAAATAAAAAAAAATGAGTTATTACAACAAAGGTGATTGGTTTAATAAACAGAAACTCTAAAATTATGTTATCTAAACCACATTAATTATCTAAGTTGATGTTGTGATAACAAATCATGAAAATAATTTAGTAGTTACCTTATATTACCCTTATATTACCCAGTAAGACCCTGTATGTACACATAAGTGCACATACTGTAAAATAAAGTGCAACTGTTTTTACTGTATGCTTGATCCAATAAATGCAGCTTCATTCAAAAACAAAAATCTTACTGACCCCAAACTTTTGAACTGTATTTTATATTATTAATAATACCTATGAAGCTCTTGTGGTGATTTATATATTGTATATGAGATTAAGCATTTGGAATTTTTTCTATTTGAATGTATCTTAGTACCTTGAAGGCAAATCTGAATCATCATATTTCTTAAAGGAACGTTACAGGTTCAATACAAGTCATATCTCTGTCATCTTTTGTGTCATGCTGTTGATTATCACGAAGTAAAATTTCACGTATCGCTTAGTAAAAACAAAAAAGGGTTTAAAGTAATCGACTGACAATGTGAGAAAAAAAAGGCCATATATTTGAAGGGTTTAAAGCAGTGGTTTTCAAACCTGTCCTGGAGGCACCCCAGCCCTGCACATTTTGTGTGTCTCCCTCATTTATCACACCTGATTCATCTCATCAGCTCATTACAAAATGTGCAGGGCTGTGGTGCCTCCAGGACAGGTTTGAAAACCACTGGTTTAAAGTATACTTGTAAAGACTATATTTTTGTATAACCTCCTTTAATTATGATGTATTTTATTATTCTATACTGTACAAAAACATATGTTGTTTGAGCTACTAAATCAGCCAAACGAACTTCTGGAAACACGTTACTGATATAAGTTTGCTCCATGGAAACATTACTTTGCAGAAAGTTATGTCGCATCCATTTCTGTTATTCTTGTACACATCACATGAAAGTAGCTTTGATTAGCGGATGTATATGATTTTGGCAGCAATTTTATTTCATGTTAACACATGTAATGTTCAAATACATTTATCTTTAGTAATGCACTGCCTTATAGACTTCCACTGTAAGTGGATTAGTGTTTTTGCTCATTTTACACAAATTGAAGGATTGAGACTGTTATCAGTTTTCTGTGTCATGTCATTAATAGAGCTTAACATTGTATTGAACCCAGTTTATTCCTTTAACACTTTGGAGAAAAGTAAATTGTTATTCTAACTTGAAACCACTCCATTGTCAAGATAATAATGCTAAATCTGTTCATCAGAACTTCTCAAAACCTTTCTTAGAGCACAATTCAGTGACTTACCAGTCTCAAAACTTGTTTTGTGGTGGTGATGGTTGTTGTTGTTTAAGCATGACATTGAATTGCATCAGCGCAATTCAAATTGGCCAATATGAATAAGAATCAAATTACTCCCTAAACTCACATGCATCATATCCGATTCTCTCTCACACGTACAAATCTCAACATGCAGACTAGATCAAGTCGATTGTTCCTTAATGCTGTATTATAAGTTCAGCAGGTAAACTTAAGCCTGAGCTGTATATTATCGGCTCCATCTCTCCTTTTCTCTGTGTGGGAGTTTGCTGATTACTGGCCAAGCTCACCGTCGCGTGTGTATGTGTGTATATATCCAGATGTGTACTGCTGTGCGCTTTGCCTGGTTGTGCAACCAGCATGAATCATTGGGCAACAGGTCATAAAAATAGTTATTCAAAGGAGCATTATACAAGACACTGGACTTTGGAGACCACAGGAGAGGTTGCACAGCTGTACCTGTGACAACGTGGGTGTGTGTGTGCGCGCGTGTCAAAAGTTTCATTACCGGGAGGAATAGATGCAGCACAACTGAAACAGAGAATGAAAAGATGACAGAGGGTGATGTGGGCGCTCATTTGAAGAAGGGAAATAGCAGTGAACACTTGTCTGTTCTGTTTTTTCTCTTTCTAGCACCTGATCGTCAACGTGGCCGGATGGATTGAGGGAGAGACAAAGAGAGAGACAGGCACACAGAGAGGAGAGAGAGCCGGAGGTGAGTACACATCGTCCGCACACATTGTTTTGGTCTGTTTTTTTCTTTTTTCTTTCTTTTTCTTTTTTCCCTCCACTGTTGGCTTGCACTCGAGTGTTTATGTGTCTGGAACATTCACACTCACATGGGCTGACGCTCCTGTCTTCCTTTAGGGAATTCATCCTTTGACATAAAGGGTTGGTAAACTGAATCGTGGTACTTAAATAGATTTGCATATAGAAACTGCTCAAGATATTTTGGAATTTAAAAAAAAGAAAAAACCTCTGAGGTTTGTGACATGTTTAGTTTTGCTAATATTTTCGTATTATGTACAATGGGATTAAATTGTACTAAAACAAAATTTCGCTGGACTTCTGAGTTTGTGAAAGACAATATGGCCATTGTATTCCTGGTTATGTCATACGTCAAAGTTATGTCATGTTCAACTCCAATGACAACTCTTAATGTCTCAATAGTTTTTCCTACAAACTTAAAAATAAAGGTTCCAAAAGAGGGTTTTCGCAGTGAAAAACCTTTCAGCGAAAGAACATTTTATAATCTAAAGAACCTTTTTCCACTATAAAGAACCTTTTGTGCAATGGAAAGGTTCCACGGACTTCATAGAACCATCAATGCCAATAAAGAACTTTTATTTTTAAGAGTGTACACAGCAATAAAATAAAGATTAAGATTCAAGAGAAATAGACTCTAGTAATCTCATGTGTGTCTATTTCAGAGTTTCAGAAGAGATCTAAACAATGTCTCAAACTGTGGTCAGTCTTCAAAGTTCAGTATGAACTCAAACATTTCTCATCTATTTATTCCAATACCAAATTATTTATTTTATTGCACAATACTCTTGCAGTCAACAAATGCCTCATTTTTTTCTGAGACAACATTGAATTTAAATAAGGCATAATTCAGTAGTCTCTCAAACTATGAAAGAGCACTACAAAAAGTTTGTAGTGGAGTCAATAAGTTCACCACGATGTGAGTGTGTGGTTAGGATAACTCGCACAGTCAGACCGGCAGAGGAAGGGCTGTGACGAACACTACTGAAATGAATCTGTCGCAATAGGTTGGCTCCAGGATGACTGAGCGATGTGATTGGCTGAATGATGTGTCTGTCAACATATTTTGTTTGTGGTTGGATGGTACGTCCCTGGCCAAATGCCAGACCTCCTGCGGGGATTTTACTGCTTTCTTAGGAAAGCAATGTGCTGTCTGGGGTTTCCGGGGCACAGAGGCCTCACTACATTTGTGCGAAAGAAACTCTTTTGAATCTGAAAGCGTCCCGTGTTCAAAGCCAGATCAAACTTTGTGACACATTTAGTCAGAGAGTGATGTTTTATCATTCGACTGAAGGTTTTGAATTGAGTTTTGAAAGTTAAATGAACACTCCTGCAAAGCAGTTGTAAAGAGGAGATGCACAGAAATGTTGCAGAAATATGTCTGCAAACAAGGTGAAGACAAGGTGGAGAGGGAATATGGCTTGTGAATATGGATATGAAGATTGCACGTGTAAGTTGTGTTACAGACATGAGTGATACCATAAATCATACATCATACAGTAGGCCTATATACACATTTCAAAGCATTACACCAATGAGAGCGCAGCACTTTTCTTAAAGGGACAGTTCACTCAAAAATGAAAATTCTGTCATCATTTACTCAACCTCATGTCAATTTAAAGCTCTGAATTTTCATTTTTGGGTGAACTGTCACTTTAAGAACATGTAAAAAGCTAGTTCTGATGTTTGTAATGGGAAAGAAGCAGAAAATAACAGAAATAGGGAAAGGAAAGCAAAGAAACCTGGAGTCCTGTTGAGGCAGGGGCGAAGGTGACGCCAAAAAAGAACATTCTTTGGCTGGCTGATGGTTGTTGTAAAAAGACACTCAAGAACACAATGTTCAGCTCTCTGTTTGCCAAGAGGCACCGCAATGATAAACAAGAATCACGTGTCCAGAAAATGTCACAGTGGTCCCCTGAGAAAAAAAAAAAAAAAAAGTGAACAAAACTATTTCTCTGTTTAAATTAGCTAAATCAATTTCCTGTTCCACCCTATTATTTTGTGACTGATTGATTCTGTTTTTGCTTTATAATAGCAATTACCAGGCCATGGACTGTCATGCAATATAAGCCTGTACTGTTTCCTAGGCTGACCAGCATGATTTTTTCCCTAATCTACAGTGTCACTCTTCCATATACATACACACACACACATGATTTATATAATATGACTATATGATAATATGATTTTTTAAGTGTTGTAAATTATAAATTGTATTAAAAATAGTAAAAATTGAAGCTGGCTTGGGTCATTTCTTAAGGTTTTTGCCTTGCGGATGAGAAAACAGTCGCATAGCAACACTCAGATCACCTTAGCAACCGCATAGCGACACCCTGTCAACGACCTATGACACAAGCATCATGGTGGTGAGTTTTTCACTTGCAAGCACCTGTCATATTTTCTTCAGTAAATGTAAACACCTCCCCCTCGGTTTCACAGACAAGGCTTAAGACTAAAATGCATGTTTGAACTGTTATAACTGAAAGCAACTTATTAAAATATATCTTCAAATATGTCTGTGCCATTGTTTTGTCTCAAGATGCATATCAGTAATGTTATTTTCTAAGGCACTTTTATAAAAGCTACTTAAATGTCCTAATTTAACTAAGGCCTAATCCTGCCTTAATCTAAACCCTGTATGTGAAACCAAGCCCTAATTTTAATCTGTCAGGCAGTTTTTTTACTGACCACAAGATGGTAGTGTCAACACTCTGTCAACCTTGTTTCTTAAAAAGAATCACTTAACGCTGTGCTGTAATGCTCTTTAAACAAATTCTGATGAGTCACTATCATTGATTTAGGACCCACAGGCCACTCTATCCCAGTTATCTTAATCCTATTATCATCTGCAATGTCCATAACTGAAAGTTCAGACACTTTCTAAAAGACAATGAGAATGAGAACACACTCTATTATGACGAAAACATGAAGGTGTGCATGTGTGCGTGTGAGATCCACTGCCGCAGTGTCATTAGCCAGAGCTGAGGGACCGCTCAGCAGTGACAGGCCTTTTAATGAGCCTATTAAGAGAACTGCAAAGACCAGGCGTCATTAGTGGCACAGCGGACACAGCACACCCTGGGGAGAGGCTACTTTCGGCAGACACACTGGGCTGGCGAGGATAGGTTGGTTTGGTGCTAACTGGCATCTCGTCAGCATACGTGTACACAAAGAAACAGGATGGGCGTTCTCCCGAGGCTGGTGTGGTAATTTCTCGGTACACCAAAAATGTTGTTTTACAATCATCAGCCCCGGGCTGGACCATTCAGTTAACTGCTCTTGGGCTGTCCGTCAGCAAAATCAAAGTGCATATCTTTATTCGCTTAATGTGGGTTTGGCCTTGCTGGATTTTATTGACTTATCAGAAATATATAAGCTCTTCAGCATTTATGTTGCATGGCACTTCTCTTGAATTCCTCTGAGCTTTCAGGGCTTCCACAGTCCAAGAGAACGCTGTGTTCAGCTCACTGAAAAGAGGTTTATACTGTACCACTCCTTTCAAGAAACCAATCATTCTGTGAAAGTCATCTATCGCCTACAGTGGCATGTAGGAACATAGGCTTCAGCTGTATTAATACAGCTTTCAAACTAGTGCAATTTCATATAAAGTGTTAGAAGTAAAACATTATAGTAAGGTTTCATTTGTTAACATTAGTTAACCTGAGAATGAACAATGAATAATTGTTATAAATCTTAGTTAAAGGCAGAATATGTAAGATTATATAAGAGAAAAAAATCACTAGAACAATGTTATAATTTTTTTTTTACTTGTGTACTTACATTATCCCAAATGTTTCCAAGAATGTTTAAATCCACAGAAATAAGCAATTTTAACCAGGACACGGACAGTGCGTTGCCTATCAATGACATCATACCCATGCAACCCTCAATTTCCGGTTTTATTTTGTAGAAACCATGGAAACACCAAAGACTCTTTAATATATTATGTGTTTATTAGACAGGCGAGCAACTATTTGGATACATTCATTGACAAAAAACGAATCATTTTTATATAGCTCAACACAGTAAGACTTATTGTTTAAATCTCGTTTTCTTGATTTACTGCGAATACAATGTTTCGCGCAGTAGAAATCGCGTTCCGGGGGGCAGAAATGGGAACGCGGGGGCACCGCGATGCGACCACAAAGGGCACTTTCACTTTTGCGATCAAAGTCGCCCCCCCCCCATGCACACCACTGCTTTAAGCCACACCCTGCTTTATACTACAGTAATGTTAATAAATTAATACATTTGCTCATCCATGAATATGATTTCTGTCCGAGCCCCGTCTGATTCTTTTCCATCGGCTGAAGACGTGAAGACAACACCTCCCTTGATTCCGCAAAATCAAGCCGTCATCAAGCTACGCCTTTGTTTTGAATAAGCGACCTCTAGTGGCGAAAAATTGAAACATATTCTGCCTTTAATGTTAATTTCATCATTAATACCTTTTTTAAACACTAGTTAATATATTATGAAGTAACATAAACAACATAAACATTGACAAAGTTTATTAAATGTTGAAAAATATATATATTTATCACTGTTAGTTCATAGTTAGTACTTAAATGAGAACTGAGACCTTATTGTAAAGTGTTAGAAAATGGATTGGTCTTGAGTGGTGAATGGTCAAAACTATATAGAAAATATCATAAATTTCACCTAATGCATTTAACTCATTAATATTGTGACGTTTTTATGAGTCACTAGGAGTCTCACATTTACAGAGATGAATACTCTTCACTTCAGTCGATCCTTATTTAGTCATATCCTCTATTCTAGTATTGACTTAGTGTCCTCAGAAAGCAATGTCTTGACTGAGCGGCCCAGTGGTGACTTCCGAGTGAGCGATACTGAAAGATGATGATGTGAAGGGAGAGCCGTGCACCGTGGGATTGCCATTATGTTAATGCTCTTAAATGGTGACAGATCACTGTGGTGATGAGAGACTGACTCATCAGTTTTATGGGACTCAGAGCGTTACGGAAAGACTTGATCTCATAGGAGAATAGCATTTCAGATTATGTCAAGTGCATGTATATGTCTGTGTTTTTCATTTCACTTTTGTGGATGCTAGAGGATAAGGTGTGCTGTTTCTAATGAAAGTATGACTGACATTTTAATATTCTCTCAGTTTATGCAGCGTGAACGCTTATAAATGTCAGCGGAGGGTTAAAATTACACACCTTAGACAGTGACGGCTTGTAAACCTTGAAATAGGGGGTTATATTTATGTGTTTGTATGTTCTTTCACAAAACATAATTGCAGTTTTGCTTGCTAAGACAAGCATAGCTATTGCTATTTTTCACACTTAGGCTTAAAGGTTTGAACGCCCCAAGTATTAAACTGTGAATAGTAACTAACAATTTCAGCATAACATACAATCAAAACAAGTGAAAAATCCCATAGATTTATCTTTAAGGATGGACCAGAATATCATAGGACACTTTTGACTTGGGCAAGTAATCAATCTCCTAGCAACCACCCAGAACACCCTAGCAACCACCTTCAACACTCTTGAAGCTTCATGGCAGCAAGCTTTCCATTGGGACACACCATTTAAAAATGTGAATATCATAAAGGACAGGTGTTTGACTGCTCCATTGTTAATACATGAAGATTTTTTTTTGCTATTGTCTATGCAGCTGAAGCCTAAATATTAGGAATTATGACTCAGAAATATATCTCATACTTGTGTCAGTTTAAATGATGTACAATTGAATGTCTTTATCTCTATGGTTACAGATGACTAAACATCTCGGGCCTCAATTATCCAACAAATGAAGAGCTAGAAGGTCTGTTATCTGACAAAGTTACATAATGCGCTAGATAATAGATGTTCTTGATCTTTCACACAGGAAAATATATAATTATTGACTTTCAAATGAGAGAGTTTTTGCACTGTGAAAATGGTATTTGTGGAGATTCATGTGTGTGTATCATAATTTTGCTATGTCTGGTCAAGGTTAGTTGAATAAGGAAAGCATGTTTGGCCGGTTGCCAGGACACTGCAGCGTAGTGATACTAGTCTTAGCAAACTTGAGTGATGTGTCATGGTTGATCTCCGTGCAAGCTATGGTTTTAGGGGACACTACGTAGTTTGCCTGCATGGGTGATCCAAACAGTTCCTCTGCCAACAGGAATGATAAATGCCCCCTGTTACATGTGTGTGTGTAATGGCTCCTTTGTTTACCTGGCCTGGGGAACGCCAGGAATGTGTGTGTGTGTGTTTGTGGATGTGTAGGCGAGTGTGTGCGTGATGGTACACGTTGTGAAACCTGGCCGTAATGGCATTCTGGCCCGATCCCATACCACACCTTTACTTTTGATAAGCAGCAGTTGGTGGCTGAAGTGTGGAAAAAGGAGAGGCGAACTGATCTCAAAACTTTTTATGTGCTTGTGGTAGCTGATGCCAAGATAAGTATTCAAACTATAACACATGACCCTCTCCACCAATCAAAATTGATTTCAGGGGAACGGAACTCTGACAAGGCTTTCACACTGATAGTTATCTGCCACGACAAAGACACCCGGAATAATTTATTATGAGTCTTATGAGATTTGGTGAAATTTTGACAATGCAATTTGAATACAAACACTTACCTTGCATTACATTACTTTGTAGTAGCAACTGATTCCTTGTCAAAATAAAATGACATCTTATTCAAAATAAACTCATTCATTTGTAATCATATTTTTAAGAATTATTTTCAGTATGGAGGAAATGTCCTTTTAATGTCCAGATAGGAGTGATAATTACACTAAAACTGATGGTGAATTCCCGTGGGAGGTCTTGTTGTGATGTTGGAGGGTCTGGGATAACAGAGTGTCAATGGATGAGGGTTTGTTAAGCAGCAGGAGGACAAGGTGGAAGTGGCCAATTTTAGAAGATTCCTACAGAGAGAGTTGCTAGAGGGTTGTGGGTAGTGATTGACAAATTAGGGTGAGTGAGAGTGAAAGATTAAGTGACTCACTCCTTTGTGAAGGCGGATGGGATGCAGGACTGGGTGAAGGGTCAGAGAAGCAAAAGTAGAGGAGTATACATGACACACACATACATACACTCTTACCCTCACATTCTTGTGAGTTGAGGGAAATGACCATAGTATGAGTCGATTGACCAAGCCTGTGATCTTGTCGCAGTGCGGCGCCACTGTAGACTCCGTCCGCCCTTGTGTGAGGTCTGCCACCGGATTCCTATGCCGTGAGTGGAAGCGGCACCTGCAGCAGTGGCCAGTCTCCTGTTACAGGATCCGTTCTGTGGTGGCGATGAGCATGTGCACTTGTGGAATTCCCCCTGAGTAACAAAAGAGTCAGAGAGAAAGAGAGCGGGATGGACTTTATGCCCTTTACAGTTATTAAACTTTCATTTTCACTCTCAGAATTAGCTCTGCTGGGACATTTGTGTTCGATCATCTGCCTTTCATTTTTAGTTAACTAATAAAGCATATTTTAATTTAGTTGCGTTTTTGCAGTTTCTCTGCAATCTCGTGGCCTAAATGATACTCCAAAACCAGCAGTTACGCAACAAAACTAGCCGCAAATGCATGAAGCAACAAGCAACAGGATGTTTTGTCGATCATTTGGGTTCTAATTAGGTAGCTCCACCCACTGTAAAATGTCAATGATCCAAAATTGTGCTCCACGTAAGTGTATATCAAACACTATTCTGATTGGCTGCGATCGTGCAGTGTCATGTATGATTTTCACCTTCGGTGTGGACAAATTATCTAGGTTAGTTCGCGTGTAATGAGTGTTATGCCTGACATGTAATTGTAAGCGAATTGTGTACCTTCTGAACTATAGCTCATTAGTTCTTACTGAAGCAGTAGTGTTTTTTCTACAACTAGTTTGGGCAAAAAAATTCCCTCAAGCTTTCCAGATGATTACAAGCTGCAAACGTTGGAAAGAGAGACTTTTTTCTTCAAAACATCTGTTGCGGTGACAAGTTGTTTTTGATTGAGCTCATCCATTTCCATCAGCCCTCCCTTTTCCTCTTAACAACCTCAAAGCGACGTGTCCTCAACCTCAAAACAACGTTCCTGCGTAACCACCGCTCCAGAGGCAACTTGTTTTTGAAGGAACCTTGTGAAACAGCACACCTCAGTGGCCAGTACTGCAGCTACAAATGAATTAGTGCTTGATAGATGACACATGAAGCATTTACTGAAAGAGAGGCTGAGAGAGAAAATGGGAGGGAGGAGGAAGAGAGAGAAAGTGAGATTGGCTTGCCTGCGGACTCACTTGGCAGGAATCGTTTTGACTGGATGTGTTGTATATGACTGTGCAAAACACGCACACATACACAGACGCAGTGAGTGAAAGTAACAGGAGAGGCTGCTTTGAATCACTCTGTTGTGGAAAGTAGAGCAGCAAGGTTCCATCGCAGGAACTTATTGGATTCTCTCAGGAGTTTGTGGGATGGTGAACGCAGTCAGGAGATGTCTGCGTGACAGTGAGTGTTACTTTCAAAATCTGTAAATCATTAATCGGTGATGTTAAAGCTTTTACTGGAGATATGTTGAGTGTGCTTGTGTCTCCCTGGCTGGTGTCAGCACAGTGTGTTTCTTGGACCAGAAGGCTTCAGCGTACAGGTGTACTGGCATTCGAGTAAGTAAGTAGCTTGCTGGCGTTTAACTTCTAGATAAACGGAACATTTCTAACCAGTTTCATTTGGTAGATGCTAATATTATATACAAAGTGACTCACAAAGGTTTATCTTTAAAAGTATGAGTATCCAACTCATGATTTTAGCATTGCTTGCATCAGTCGTATTACACTAACAGAAACTGAAACACAAGAATGTACAGATATTTTTCAGAATGTGAACTTACTAAACATTTTCAATTTAAATGTTATTTTA
Organism: Hypophthalmichthys nobilis; assembly: GCA_037950665.1. Taxonomy (NCBI): domain Eukaryota; kingdom Metazoa; phylum Chordata; class Actinopteri; order Cypriniformes; family Xenocyprididae; genus Hypophthalmichthys; species Hypophthalmichthys nobilis. Next base: position 9,077,263 of record CM075489.1, on the reverse strand, counting down.
TTCTGTTGGAAATTCAGCTTTAAACCTCAAGCAAAGTCTATTTTAAGAAATGTGAATGTACATTCTCGCAGTTTCAAACAATTTATGGTATTTTAATACGGTTTCCTGCTTGGAATGATTCCACTAAGACTTCTGAATCACTATCAGGTTTTTGTCAATTTCCTTTTCTGTCATGGACATTAATGCCTTTTATTCATTGTATTGGTTCATCTTGTGGCATCTGCCCACGCTTCGGCTCGTCAATTGCTGTTGGCGAATGCAGCTGTAGGTGTGGCCAGGACGCACCTTGACCTATGACGTCCACCTGCCCACCTGAAAATCGTTATCAGCTTTATTACCTTCTTTATCACCACCCACGTAGACATTACCTGTCAATAGTTTGAACACCTGCTCATTCTTTCGTGGTACTAATTACGTTTTAAAATTATTGTAAAGTCCTTAAAACTGAAATAGAATTATGTTGTGACCAAAAATGCTAGCCAAATAAAAACCTTTATATATATATATATATATATATATATATATATATATATTTCAACTTCTTTAAAATTGATGAGGTGACATTTTTATACATTTTAAACAGCAATGAAGAACTTTTTGTAAAGTAATTAACACATTTGTCTACAAAATAGTAGTTCAGCCCTTTCGCCATTTAGCCATAATGGTTTTAAAGGGAGAATTATCCCAAAAAATTTAATTGTGTCATTATTTACTCAACCTTATGTCGTTCCAAACCTGTATGACTCTTTCTTCTGTGGAACACAAAAGATATTAAGGATGTCCATAAAATGGAAGTATATGGGGTCCAAAGTCATTTTTCAGAATATTTTCTTTTGTGTTCCACAGAAGAAAAGAAAGTCCTACAGGTTAGGAACAACATGTGGGTTTCATTTTTGGGTGAACTGTCCATTTTAAAAATATGGGAAGGAAATTTAGTCAAGTGTTTTCAAACATTTGACTGGTATTTTATGTCTTTGTACAGACTAATTAAACATACGTCACAGTACAGTGCTATTCATTGGAGTGTATATATCACACTGCATTGTTGAAAGAGTGTTTGGATATTTGCATACAGTAGCTTTGTCTGCGTTTGCATTCTTGAAGGCCTTATTCTGTCAGCTGTGCTGATTCATGGTAGGAGCATTTGAAAAGTTCACACTTATTAGCGCCACGTTAACTCATATTTCAGTGCTACTAGGCACCTTAATCACCGCAGACTCTAATGAGACTTGTGCTGACGCAGACAGGTGATGTCACAGCCCCTGAAATATTCTAGGTCAGGCCCAAGTTTAATCAATGATAGTTTTAATGTTGCAAGATCAGGATGAAAAAACTATGCGGGTCAGTGGTTTTTCCATTCTACGAAATGTATGAGTGTTTAAAAATGAGTAAGATATGGACGGATGTGTCGTGCGCAGTTGAAACAAAAAGGGTCGCAAGGGATTCAGGAGTGAAGCAGACTCCCTCTCCTCCCCAGTCTCCACGGTAACAGGCTTGAGTGCCACTATTACAGTTACTCAGTGCTTGAGCGTCAGTAAAGTGTGTGACCGGGTCGACATTTAAACTCTGCCATGTTTCTTAACATTCAAAGCTGAATGAAAATGAGTAAAGGGGCGGATGAAAAATATTTGTGAATGTGTGTGGTTTACATGAATACAGAGAACAAGTTTATTGTTCAGAGATTGCTCTTTTGTAGCTCAGGAAAGTCTGTTTGTTTAAACTCATTTTGCTCCTTAAATTACTTGGAGAGATAAAAATAGACACAAATGAATGAATTGTTGCCATACATTACAATTATAATGCTTTAAAATGAATGTGGATAGAATAGCTCAGATAATTCAGACTTTAGAAAAATCAGATTTAAAGTGATAGTTTTCCCAAAAATAAGATGATGAATGTCTTGGGGATTTTGTCCATACAATGAAATATCCACTGTTGTTTTAGAACCCTTTAACTTTCAAAATATAATGTCCCACAGAATTCCTTTTAGCCATTAAGTCTCTACTCTATATGTAATCCCATTGCTGTCCAGGAGAAACAAGCAAGTTATTTAAAAGATTTTTCCTTTCTTTTTGGCATCTAAAATATAGGTTTTGTCATAGCTAATGTGAAAATTGTGAGCAGTGTGAGTTTCACTTGCCCACATGTATAGCCAAGATTGCACCATTACCACACAAACCGCAGCCTGAATCTTAGCTGCATGTCTCATAGTAATGTTGACCCCGTGAACTCTTGGATTTTACATGGGGGTTTGTGTTCTGAAGAAACCACCACCAGTGCTAGCAAGTGTACGAGAGCTAGAGTTTCTCTCCCTTTTTAGGATTGCCAGGTTTCAGATTTTCTTTCTCAAGGGTGTGTGCTTCCTTTTTCATTTTTGTGTGTCTGTGTGTGTGTGCATCTGTGTGTGATTGGGAGGGTTTACAGGGACACACCCTCTGTTATAGAGACCGATCTTCATATGATTTCTCTTTCCCTCTTGTCCAGTGCAACTGTATTGGTGGTCCCAGGGGAGGTGCTTTATGGATCAAGGGCAGTCGGAGCTTTGGAAGGATGCCTGTATGTCATTAAATGCAGAAAGACCAGTGAAAGAGGCCACCGTCGCGAATGACGCTGCCTAGAGCATATCATCCAAATTAAGGTAAGATGTAATCCTAAAATGACAGGTATTGCTGCTAGAAACCATGACATGTATTTGTGGATGTAGCAACAATTGTGTTTGTGTGAGTGTGGGAGAAATGTCAAGAGCTCTGTCCCAAAACATAGTGAGCTACTTACGCAGACGATTTCCAAGACAGCATCCTAATTGAATGAAAACCTGGGCATCAACTCAACTAGCCAAAATAGCACACTTCATGTGAAGCACGAAAGGTGTACTTCCACTAAAGTTTGACGTTAGCATGTTGCTAAGCTAACGGCACATAAAAATACAGACAAACAGTCTGTTTTAAGTTAGGTTGAACTGTTTTGTTATTGAATGAAGCGATTTTTTACTTATCCTGCCATCTTGGATTTTTTTATTTTTTTGGGATGGAATGCCGAATTGCATTCTGGGATTGCCTTATTTTCAAAGTATACTTGTGATGCTGTCTTTAATTTTCCACGAGTTGGGTTTTGAGCACGACTCTATGATGCCCTAAAAATTTGTTTAACTAGGCAGCTCAGTAGGTTCTGGAACTATTATGTGTTGGACATAAGAAACACAAAATGTGTGTATGCTTGTGAGAGAGACACACACAAACAGAAACTGAGAGCTGAAAGTACGTCAAAAGGAAGGTAACTCAATCTGGGCAGCTGTGAGCCATTCCGCTGCAGTGCCACGTCTTCAGTGCATTGACGTAGAGAGAATACCTGTTCTGGCTGTACGCTTTTGTGTGTGACAGCAGAAACAGTGGAAATTTAACAGCAAGCCAGGCCTAACATGAAGGTGAATAAAACTGAAAAATAGACAGAGAAAATAAAGTGTCAACGAAAAAGATGAAGCCATATCTCTGACGTAAGTGTCAGTATGTCACGCCTTCTCTTCCATGTGCTCCCGGGCAAACAGCGGTGAATGTGTGTGCGCTCCACTGTGCAGACAAATCATGCCCCCGGGAAGATTTGAGAAAACATGTTTTGCGATGTGGAGTTGAGTAATTTTGAAGGAACTTAATTGACCTCTCCTACTTGAGCTGTGAGAAAATGACAAGACACAATTACATCACATCACTGCTTTAGTGGCCAATGGCGGGGCTGAGCAAACACATGAGAGTGCGCGTGTGGTTTCTGGTATAGTATGACTCCAGGCTTTGGCTTTGTATGCCAGGCAATCCCTCTGAAAAGGCTGAATTAGGAACAGTGCATCTACAATGTATCTGTACTTTCCTGTTTGTTTGTCCGTATGTATGAGGGAATGTGCATGATCTTGATGAAACTGTTTTTTATATATATTTTATTTAATTTTATTTAATTTATTTTTTACATATTATATTTATTTCTATTTATTGTTATTAATTTACCATCCACACCTAAAGTGAAAATACTGTGCAATGCGAAACTTTCACAGCCAATGTTAAATTTGATGTTTATTAATGGTTGTGTGGAGAAATAATTTGGATCAATGAGATTTCAATATGGGTGGGGCTACTGAGTGCGACACCACAAAATGAATCACTTTGGTTTTGACCACTTGTTTGGGTTGTCGTGCCTAGCACACTTCTAGTGTGGTTTTTATGTCTTAAATCTGTGGTGGTCAGTAGGTAGCGGGGTCAAGAATGGGTTTGGTTTGTTCAAACAGTTTTGTTAATGGCCATATCAAACCATGACATAATCTCAGACTCTTTTTAGAGCTAGAAATACAATTACAACTGAATCTTGGAAACAGCCAAAGCATTTTTCTTTTTATTTTGTGTGTAAAAAATTCAGTCTGTAAATAATACCAAAATTTGCCAGTGTTTGTTATGGTTTTACTCATATTTCATGTCTCATTGGATAAGGTCCACAATGAAGGACTTTGCCCTCTCATAACATAACATTAAGGAAACGTTGATTTAGCATGCGCATTACGTGCCAGTGGACAATGAATTATACTGCAGTCCATGGCTGGCGTGATGCCCGGACTTTCTTATGAAAGCTAGATTAAGGTTTCCTCCTTGAAATACAGATACTCTCTCTCTCTCTAGCCTCAGACTGTCAGGATTGTATTGAATGAATTAAATGTTTTTTTCATCTTATAACTAGAGCACAACCAATCAGTACCCTGGATTCAGACACATACCATTTACAATCATTAAACAACCAATTATTATTCATTTATCACTGGAATAGATTGAAAAACTGACTGTTTTGTGGTGTTATTGATTGATTGATTGATGTCAGTGAAGTCATTGAAGCAAGACGTCATTGTGGGACTTGGCACTGAAAGAAATCACTCAGACCAGAGAACGAATCGGAGGACTATTTGAAAACACAGAGGAGTCATCAGTCTAATCGTTAAAAGCAAGGTTACAATTATCCAGAAAGAAATAACAGTGTAGGCGGTCATTCTGATTTATATCGCATGTCTCCGATAGTGTGTATCCTTGGCCGATTTAGTTTCATCCATGCATGGGATGTTATCAGGCGGTCGTAATGTAACATGAGGTAGGTGGTAACCTAATTCACAAAAATACCCAGCAACATAATCATGTCAGAGCCGTTTTAGGGTTTCAAGCACTCAGCAATGAGAGTTTACAACTGTAGAGGTGTATTATAGGGATTCAGTTCTCAGTATTAATTGGCCACACCCCATTGGAATTTGATTTGAAACTTGAATGTACTGAATTGCAATTATGAAATAGAAATATATATCCTGTTAATAGAAATATAACAGGAAATGTATTCTGGGAAAGTAAATTTCCTTCCTTCCTTCCATCCATCCATCCATCCATTCATCCATGGGTATAAGTCCAAAATTCCACTGACACAGGGTGTTCCACAGGGCTCAATTCTTGGTCCTTTACTTTTTATCATCTATGTGCAGCCACTTGGTGATATCATACTCAAGTATGTTTTCATTGTTATGCTGACCTCCTCTGATATTTCATCTCTGCCTGACTCACTTACTGCATGTATTAGAGAAATCAAACACTGGATGTCCCTTAACTTTCTTAAACTAAATGACAGCAAAACCGACATAATGCTGAACGGCTCCAGCATACCTGTAAATAGAATGGACCTGTCCTTTGACATAGATGGGGTTCTTGTTAAACCCTCCTTCCCTGTACGTAATCTTGGTGTTTTATTTCTCTTTCCTTTGTTTCTCATATTGCTTCAGTTGTTAAAAACTCTTATCACTAGCATAATATCGCACATCTCCACTCCTCCCTCAATCTGGCTAATGCAGAAACCCTTGTTCATGCACTAATAACTTGTTTAGACTACTGCAATGCCTTGTTAATTAGCTTACCAAAAAAACATATTAAAAGGCTACAGTATGTACAAAATGCAGCTGTGAGAGTGCTCACCTCGACTAGAAGTAGTCCTCACATAATTCCCCTTCTCCATGATCTTCACTGGTTACCTGCTGCATCACGTATTTATTTTAGGGTACTCCTGTTAAAATTTAAGGCTTTAAATGGTCTTGCACCTCTATATCTATCAGACCTACTCCACCCATACCTGCCCACCCGGCCTCTTAGATCATCTGAACTTGGCCTATTGTCAGCTCATAGATTCCGGCTGTCTACTACAGGTCGACGATCTTTTTGTGTTAACGCTCTGGAATTCATTACCCCCTCTCTCTTCGTAATATCTCTTCTCTACCTACCTTTAAGTCTCAACTCAAACTTCCATCTGTCTGTATGTCTATATACAGTATACATTCATCATCTATCCATCTACAGTATCAATTTATCTGTCTCTCTATCCATCCATCTGTCTATCCGTTTATCCATCTACAGTATCCATTTATCTATCTATTTGTCCATCTATCCATCTGTCTTTCCATCTATCTACAGTATCCATCCATCTGTCTATCCATTTACCCATCTATAGTATCAGTTTATCTATCCATCTTTCTATCTGTTTATCCATCTATAGTATCAATTTATCTATCCATCTGTCTATCCGTTTATCCATCTACAGTGTCCATTTATCAGTCCGTCCATCAGGAATAATAAAAGAGACCATAACATGACCTGACCCCACTTTAAAGACCAAGGGCAGTGTGAATGCAACGAAAACTGGATTCTTCACTCAATTCACTTTTGGTCTACTTAGGTTCTGAGTTTTTTTTATGACATTTTAAATGGGGATTCAAGTGTGAAAACTTGAATTATTAGCCATTAAATACAAAAGCAGACATTGATTTGTTTGGATTCTTACACAATAATTAGCTTGACTGAGTTTATCACACCTCACACAATGCAGCTCCCAGTAGACATTGTTGTTTTTTGTGTGTGTGTGTGTGTGTGTGTGCACACTGGACTGTAACGTCACCCGGGCCCCACACTAGGTTTCTGGGAACAAGAGTCACGTTTACTGTAAAGTGTTTTTTTTTTCCTCAAGCACATCAGTTTTGGGAAGTGGTCTTGGCCTCGAGCCCTCTGTTAAGAGATCTCTGCTTTATGACTCGCTCCTGTGGTTGGCTGGAAGGCTGACCCCGTGCCGCTGACAAGTCATCAAAGCAAAGACTGTGAACAACATGCAGGCAACTGCGGCGAGTTATTTTTTTCCTTTGCTGTTAATCGCCGCTGAGATGGACCCTCTGACAGATGATCTGATTTAAGGCCTGCTTGCGGCATGAGTCAGAGGAAGTGCGCTTCAGCGCAAGTGCAGTGAAATGAAGAACAAATGTGCACTGTAAACCCAGGGAGAGGGGGGGTAAGATATCCCTAAGGATTGCTGGGGGAGTGGGGAGTTACGTGCACCATTGCCGACGGCTAGACGTGAGTCAGTTAAGACTCATGGTACTTATTCAATTATGCATACTGTACAGTTATATTAGGGCCTATGAGACTTCCAAGAAGCTATTCCCTTACAGACAGGAATGTGTCATTTCTCGGAAATCGGTGTTAGTTTAAATATAAACATGATGATCATTACACATCGTGTTAAGTTTGTGCTTATTCGCAGCCCCTCAACCCCCATCCTAGGGTGTAGTGGTTGAATGTGAAATTTATGCGAGCGAACGCAAAAGCACTGAAATATAATTTTTCTCTAAGAAAATTTTAGTTTGTTAGTAAACAAATCCAAAAGTTTTGCCAGCAAAGTTTCTGCAAAAGCATTGGAATATAGTTTATAAATCATATTATTTTATCATCACCATGTCCCTTTAGGCCAGGGGTCTCCAAACTCTGTCCTGAAGGGCCAGTGCCCTGCAGAATTTAGCTCCAACCCCAGTTAAACACATCTGAACCAGCTAATCAAGGTCTAATTAGGCATACTAGAAACTTTCAGGCAGGTGTGTTGAGGCAAGTTGGAGCTAAACTCTGCAAGATAGTGGCCCTCCAGGACTGAGTTTGGGTCACCTGCTTTAGACGCTCTGTATACCATGAAAATCTTCCCCCTGCCATAGATCTCAAAACTCATTAGCATTTACCACTATATATTCAAACTTAGCATGATGCATTCACTTGTGAAACCACCAATGCAGCATGTTATTGATTTTAAACGTCGGATTTACTGGGGAAATGAATGCGTTAATTTCTTTGGTTAATGTGAACTGTTTAACACGATACATTTACAGTTAATACAGCACCCTTTTTTCACTTAACCCTTTGAGCGGTACGGTCCCACATATGGGATTTTTATTTCTGTGCCCCTGGGCGTATGGTCCCACATATGGGATTTCGAACGTTCAGCAACGTCACATAACTGCCAGATTCAAACTGTGCTTTCGCGCTTTGGCTGTGAGACGGACGCGCGCAGCTCTTGTCATATACCAAAGCTATGCAGTGTTTTCAGCCACATAATGCTTCTTTTAAGGTTTCAGACATTTAAATACACATAAGCACTATTAAAACAATACATTTAGAGTTTATAAAATACACACTGATGTCAGACATCAGTGGAAGCAGCAATAACAATCCATTCAAATATAATTTGCCGACATTTATTCATATCAGACACACATAATGGGCCTAAGTAACTATAAAGTTTATTATTCTTCCAGTTCACCAGCCACTTACTTGCATATATTTCGGGAGAAACTGATGAATTCACATGCTGTAAATCCGACTGACAGGACTCTGTGAACTGCAGCGCAAACTAAGATGGCGGCGCCCATCTCGCATTATAGATCAAGATAAAGATCGTTTATAAAGGTTTTTAAACGACAGAACACACTCACTTACACATATTTGAGAATCGGAAAATCATACGGTTGATGACATGGTAAGCAAGTTCGCGAATATTTTAAATAAAAAAGGAAAAACAAAATAATAGCGATCCATCTGTCACACAGTGTTATTGTGGCTGCGTTCAGCGCTCGTGACACGCAAGACGCGTCGCCATGGAAACAATAAGGGCAAACGTTCTAAAATAACGGTCTCCTTAAAAAAACTCACTCTGGGGGGTCAGTTAGAATATTTTAAACTCACGCTTGAAAGGGTTAAAGAGACTATGCTAATGTTTTTTCTCCCATTTTTTTGTGAGAAGGGTTCTATTCTCGCACTGATTTAGTTCAGAGAAAGTGTTGAATTGTATGATTACAAGATACTAGATCATAATTCATTGCACTTAACCTGATTAATTGCGATCCATCACCATAAACTTTGCATGTTTTTCCTCTTCAGATTGACAGCTCTGAAATATATGCAAATACAAAGATCCCCACTTGTTTTCACAGTACGAAAGGAAGCAGTGTAAACATTGTTTGTAACATCTAATTTTTTTGTTGAAGAAAGAAAACCATACAGGTTTGTAACAACATGAGGGTGAGTAAATGATCATTTTCATTTTTAGGGTGAGCTAGTCCTTTAATCCCAGGTTTATTCACAGAGAAATCATTTTGGATAAAAATGTCTGCTGGTAGACGACTGCTGACTTGCTAGTGAAGCTCTGCATCAGAGTCCGTGTGCTTCATGCGACTGCAGGTAATCCTGGTTTAGAGGTTATCAGAGAGCAGACATGCGTAATAAGCTGCACACTGCAGTGAGGAAATATAAAATTACTGATTTGCGCAGTGGTGTTTCTGTTGGCAAGGCCAGGCCGGGTTTCCCAGGAGTACTTCTCAGAACAGCTCATTTAGTTCAAGACGTCCTGGGAATGTGTAATTGTAGGTGACTGTAATTTTCTTCTTCCTTTGTCAAAAGCCACTTGGTAAAATCACCTATTTGTCAGGTGTTGCTATACATAGGTTCAACAGAAGTGGTATACCAAAAATAAACTAGCACAGAATTCCGAGCTGTAAGAAATAGGCTTCTTGTGTTTAGCATGACTCAGGTTAGCATCACTTCCACTCACATCATACCCGCAAATCTCTAAAGCATTCAGATCCAGTCTACGTGTGTGTGTGTTAGTGCCAAAAAGGAACAAAGACGGTATGAGCAGACAGACCTACTTGTCCTTCATGGTTCCTGGAAACGGTTTATCCTCATTCTCCCCATTTTTCTATCTTTCTACTCTTGTTTTAGCTATATATTTACTCAGACTCTAAATTTGGCCCAATCTTGTGATAGAGTTAAGGTTGTTTATCTGTTTTTGCCCAGAAAGGAACATTCTCCTGTGGCTATGTCACACTGCGCGTGTACAAGTGGGCCAAAGTTCAGCCTCTTCCTGTAAATAGATCAAAAGGAACAGCCAGATGTCTGAAATTCCCCACGAAATGTCCAAGAATTCCAAAGAACTCGCGCACTAAGAGCATGCTTTGGGACGATTCACTGCCAAAAAGGCTGTGGTTAATGCTACGAGATGAAGAGGGGAAAAAAATATTTGTTATTAGGAAAGAAACGTGTCGTGTTATGTATAGCTGTGTGTGGGTGCCTGTTAGCTTGTGTACGTACAAATACTTCACCTATTAAAATATATACGTCATTAAAGAGCACATTAAAAATCTGTGATTCAAAATCTAATTTAACCTAGAAATAAAAAAAATAAAAAATTAATTTTGCACTATTTCTAGGTCACTAAACAAAAAAAAATTAAATTGCTATTGCTTACACCAAAACACAAGATCCGGCTTACAAATTCTTCTGCTAAGAGTTTATTAAAGTTTTTAAGACCCACTTTTATATATTTTTCATTTTTTGTGTGCTGCAGTGTTGTTGCATTGTGTGAATTTAATAAAACTCACACAGAGGCACCACTTTTTAGCCTTGATTTATAAATAGGTGACAGTCTCCTTCAGAGTGCCTTCTAATTAAAGAAAGGAAGAAGGAGAGAATGAGTGTGTGACCTGCTGCCACTATAGCCATCATTCTCCATGCCCTATGCCTGAACTCAAGAGAGCATGCTAAGCCATATTAACACCATGCTGAACTCTATTGACTGATCTGCATTAACTTCTGGGTCTTTCTCGCTCTTACACACCCAGCAGTGTTAAAACCATCTATCCTCACAGCACTGTCTCATGCCGTTCTTTTCATCTTGGAGTCTTTACAAAGTGAATCCTGCTGCACTCATGTATCTCTCTCTGCTGGGCTTCTGATGGGCAACTACAGTGTGCACAGAGGATGTTTAAAGTGCCCCTATTATGCAATTTTAAACATTCCTAATTTTGTTTCAGAGGTCTCCTATGATAGGTTTACAGGTCCAAGGTCAAAAATACTGTAATTGTCTCATAATATACATTGCACATTACCTCTTTTCTCACAGTGTCTGAAATGGCTCAAAAAAGGATTCAGTCTCTCTAAACCCCTCCTTTCTGAGAGCCTACTCTGCTCTGATTCGTTAGATGGCCCAGTCTGTTGTGATTTCGGAAACAAAACGGCCATTACCATATCTGAATTTCAGTGGAGAAGGCTTCCTCAAGAGTAATGATTACCTAATAAATTCCAGCACAAGTCCTCAATCGTTTGAAGTGCATGCAAAGTGGATTTGCAGCGCTGAAAACTGCGTCTTCTCGACATGTCGACAACACAAATCAAACTCTTCCAGGCCTCAGCTACAACTACAGTGTTTGAGCGTGGATCAAAGTACTAAAGCCGCATTTCCATCATGGTCTAGAGTACCGTGAAGATTAAGTCCGGTGACATAGGACTGCATGAGACTTTACAGTTCCCACTGGATTTCATCCTCTGCATATAAGCTTAGTAAAGCCTGAACCTCGTCGTCAGTCCATTGATCATTTTAAACTCCATTGTTGATTCGAATAGCAAACAACTCTTACTGCAAGCACTGCAACAGAGTTTTAAAAATGGTGGTTGAAATAAAATGCTGTCAACCAATCAAAATGCTGTGTGAACTCAACCAATCAGCATGTTCAGCGCCCAAATCCCACCCCCGAAAGTTCCTGAACTTTGAAAAAGCACTAGATCGTGAGCAGGGACTTTCTGAGGAGGAAATAACCACTGGCATATATACTGTGTGAGATAATTAATTATGATATTATAAACAAAATTAAATACTTTGGATTTATATGGTAAATAAAGGAATTGTTAAATTATTTATAATAATAATAATAATAATGTTTTATTTATTCATATAGTTTTTTTCCCAAATAATATTTTAACATTAAATACTGTTCTCGTCCATGTTGCTGTTCCTGGAACTGTTCTGTTTAATTATTGACCCTTGAGGAACCATTTACAGAAATAAGTTACTGTTCTAGGGTCAGTTAATTGTGAATGTGAGTCATAACTGTGCTTGTGTATATGTAGCATACTTTGACACTGACATGATTAAATTAAAACACCCGCCTCCTATGATTCATATCTGACTCATCAGGTGAAACAAATGTACATCCCTGCATCATCTTTCTCACTCAAACCCCACATCAGGACCAGCACAGATTCTTTTTAAATGGGGCAAACTGCTTGCTTGTTCCATGAATGAACAGGCTGGGAAAGAGTTTGTGGTAACGAGGAAAGACTGTAGAGTATCGACTGGTGTCACAACAACAGTATGTTTGCTGAAGCACTTATTAATGCTGGGGAAAAGTGAGGGGGAACTAATCGAGGTGATGAACGAGTTTCTATGAGCTGTAAATGTGATGAGTCATTATTCCATAGGGCAGCTTGCACTGTTGGGTTTTAAACGTTTGATGGAGAAATAACTACACCACCACTGTTTGTGCGTGCATATGCTATATACTTTTAGTAATGAAAAATGGTGGTGGGCAGATTCTTGTGTTGAATCAAATATGATTCAACAGGATTTTGAGGAATGTTTATTTGTATCTCTCAGTCATTATTGAATTGCATTGTATTGCATTTTGCCCCCAAAATTAAAAATACAGAGCTTTGACCATAAAAATAAGCATTTAAATATCATCTTATTAAGACATATTATTGAGAAATGATGATATTACTGATATTTGTGTGTATATAAAATATATATTTTATGTAAGTAGCCTGCTATATTTAAAAAAAACCTCATTGATTTACATCAGAGGTCTTCAACTCTGCTCCTGGGCACCCACGGTCCAGTTTTGAAAATCACAGGCAGGTGTGCTGAAGCAGGTTGGAAATTTTGCAGGACAGTGGGTCCCCAGGAGCAGGATTGAAGACCTCTTATCAGAATTTCATCTTACTTTTTGGCCATATAAATAACATCTGCACCAAATTGCATATTCTTTGTCTGTTTGGGCCTCTAAATAAAATAGAAGAGTTTTTCCCTTGAGTGTGAGCTCCGTATTTTTATTATACTATATGGGCCATAAAATCCTGATGTAATATGGTACATAAAACATACACATTGTTTTGTATTATTTTCTAATATTTTGTCTAAATTTTTAATAAGTAGCTCCATTTAAAAAAAAAAAAAAAAAAAAAAAAAAATCAGGTAAAAATGTCTCAAGCTGCACATTTTTACTTCTCACAGTTAGCAAGCATTCTTGAAACTAATTACTATAAAGAAGCATCATTTCGCCTCTCTAACAGATCCAGCAGTGAGAAACACTCACGTGGCTGGACAGACTAATCACTTCTGGGCCACGTCATTACAGAGCTCACACGAGCCAAGCCACCAAAGAGGATAGGCGTTTCTGTTCACCCACCCGCATTCGCAGAGACAAAAACATTTAGCTGTGCTTTTTGGCGGCAAGGCTCAGCTAGTACAAAATAAATTGATATTAGAGAGAGAGAGCTAATGTAGAGCTAACAACCATGACTGAAGGAGTGCTTAAAGCTGGTTGTTACATAAAATAGGAGATCTTGTCATTCTTTTTAAAAAAAAAAAAATTAGGCCAAGGAGGCAACGGGCGGGAGGGGGTGATGTCATCACTGGTAGCGACGGGCAGTCATGCAGTCCATTCATTTTTGTGAGTTTGTGTATGTGTGTGCGCACACAGTGAGTTTCTGTCTTCTGCGTGTCACTTCCTGGGACTGAATAGAGTAGGAAGTGGAGTGACAGGGCGCAAAGAACAACACCTCCATGGTGGGCTTTTCACACACACACCAGAGAGCAGGACTCACATGTGTGTTTGTGTATTCACTGAATTGGCAGGAGTCCCTTCAGCTCTGCTGCCCTGTTTTTGCTGGTTATTTGTGACTGAATGAGATGTACTGAAACACTGCCCTCTTCTGTTTGCTTTCAGAACTGCAGAAAAAAATGTTCAACACCTGCTGTTCTAAATGGATCCGGTAAGTTGCACTATCAGTAATTACGATCAGCATAACTAATAGGACAAGTCCAGGCTTACATGAAATCTCTGCACACAGAACTTGATTTCCATAGAACTTTAGCTTAACAGCACTAAAATACATTTTTAAAAATCTTTTTAATTTTATCTAATTTTTCACAGAGCCCTTTTTCTACATATCCACTCTCTATTTTGGCTAATTTGAAAATGACTTATTGGCTGAGTCTACCACATTTTACCATGTACCAAATCCATTCTCTAGAATTCTACATATTTTCCCTGAAAATCAGGACAGAAAATGTGGAAAAAATTCATCTGGGTCTACACATGACTAATCATTTTTATTCAGAAAAATATCTTTAAAAGCTGTTTCTGCACTTCTATTGGCACTACATGGAATTTGCAGAGGTAATCATTGTTTCCAAACAAGCTTCTGAAATGCTTCCTCCATTTGCCATAAGTCTAAAAATCAGGTAGTCCTGATTTTGCCCCTAGTTTTTGTTTACAGAGAGCCATCTCAGTGGACCACAGTCACATTTTTATTTGCCATTTACAGAGCTTAATGCTGCTATAGAAACAAGTGTGATTTCTCAGGAGAGCCATTATGCAATATCTAACTTTAAAAAAAAATATTCAGGAAAGCTTACAAGACTTTTAATAAGCTTCACAGGTTGCTATGGGTTGTGCTATTTTGAATAGAGTATGTTATACAAGTTGATATTTTCTATCCAATTAAACTGACAAAACTGAACACCAAAGCTAGTGCCAGTTAGCAGAAGACGGTTAACTGTCACTTCGTGTGAAAATCAAGGCTGCATTCTCTCCTCTTATACAAGAGTCAGTGCCTGGTGACTTGGGCCATTAAATCAGGCACCTCCTGTGAGTTCCAGGGTGCGAGAAAAAGATAATAAGGTGTGTAATAATAAATGTAAGCCAAATCTGTGTGGGCTTCTTAGCATCCAGAGGACACCTTATGAAAGCCGGTAAAACAGTAGTGTACAGCTTATTGCTGCAGGCCATATGTGGTGATTATTCTTGGTGAGAAATATAAGGAAATATGAAATCCCTGCAGCACAAACAGTCAGAAACATTCATAAGCCTAAATATAGCTGTTAACCCCAATGGAAGCTTTTAAAAGGACAGTTCACCTAAAAATGAATGATTTGGCATCATTTATTCACCCGTTATTCCAAATCTATGACTTACTTTCTTCTGTAGAACAGAAAGATGATATTTTGAAAATGTTTCTGTGAAAGTCACTGGGGTCTAATGGGGTTGTTTTGGTCCCCATTAAAGGGATAGTTCACCAAAAATTATCCTATTATTTACTCACCCATCCTAGGTGTATATGACTTTCTTCTTTCAGACGAACACAATCGGAGTTATATTAAAAAATAACCTGGCTCTTCCAAGCTTTGTAATGGTAGTGAATTGTGCTCACCATCAAAAGCACATCCATCCATCATAAAGGTATTCCACACAGGTCCAGGGGGTTAATAAAGGCCTTTTGAAGTGAAGCGATGGGTTTTTTTAAGAAAAATATCTATATTTAAAATTTTTAACAATAATAACCAGCTTCCGACAAACATCCGTACTCAAGTCGACTTACATCGAAGTGTAACCTCTGACGCGACGTGACGTAGAATGTAGGAGTAGGTGAGACTAGGGCTGGGCAAAAAACTCAAGCTCCTCTACTTTTATATCAAAATCCTCTGACATTTCTATTTTAAAATTCTCATTTTAGACTTCTAATTGGTGAATGATGTTTTGTTTTGCTCAATTCTCTGCGCTTCCGTGTTCGTCAATACATCATGCGTCGCCGGAAGTCAACTTGCGCACGGATGTTTGTCGGAAGTTGGATATTATAGTTTGTAAAGTTGCAAATATGGATATTTTTCTTATAAAACTCCATCGCTTCACTTCAGAAGGTCTTTATTAACCCCCTGGAGCCATATGGAGTACTTCTATGATGGATGGATGCACTTTTTTGGGCTTCAAAATCGTGCGCGCCATTCATTACCATTATAAAGCTTTGAAGAGCCAGGATATTTTTTAATATAACTCCGATTGTGTTCATCTGAGAGAAGACAGTCATATATACCTAGGATGGCTTGAGGGTAAGTAAATCATGGGATAATTTTCATTTTTGGGTGAACTATCCCTTTAACTTCCATTGCATGGACAAAAAATTCTTTAATGTTCCACAAGTGGGTTTGGAACGACATGAAGGCAAATAGATAAAGGAGCTGTTCACCCAAAATGACAAATAAGAATCTCATTAGGTTCCTTCTTGATTGACATCAGACATGTTGCCAATTATTAGAGTGACTAAACAGTTTTAATATCAACACTGTTTCTGCAGTCTTCCGCACTAAAACAAAAAACCAGGGGTGAACAATCCTGTTCCTGCAGACTTCAGATCCAACCCTTATCCAACAATGGTTCAGTTGTGTTTGATCAGGGTTAGAGGTGAACTTTGCAGGAAGGTAGATCTCCAGGAACAGGATTGGGCACCCCTGACTAAAACTATTAAAAATCATTTTTGTTAACTGAAATACATTTTGAATAAAATAGATTTATATAATATATAAAATATTAGATGACAAACTTAAAGTAAATTAGAAACTGAAGTAAAGAGAGTAACTGAAGTAACAGAAATAAAGTTGAAGTACTAAAATTACTAAAACTGAAGTAAAAATAAATGAAACCTAAATAGAAATAAAAACTAAAAAAGACAAAAGCACATGAAATTAGCCTACTAAAACAAAGGAACCTGAAAATATAAAAACAAAAGCTAATTCAAAATATTAGTACTATAATAGTATGTAAATAACACTTCCTCGTAGAGACAAGACAATGATATTCTGGGTGGCAGAGTGACTAGCAATGTCATCATTAACGTGATCAGCCATTGGCTGATGTATAAATGAGGAGGAGCCATGGAGAGGTGTGGTGCATTAAACACGTTTCAAAGCAATTAAGACATCGTGCCATGTCGAAACGCGGTTATTTGCAAGTGGGCCCGAGACTACGTCAGTGTTGTGTTGATGGTAAGTACGCAAGGACCTTCAGTGGCCCGGCCACAGGTGAGCGACCAATCCTGTTCATGTTTGACGTCTACTTTGAATGATGACATTGTTTAGAGATCGTTCAGTGACTCATATTTTCCATCTCCCACAGTTCTCTTTTGAAAAAGGGCTGACGTCATCCTCCCACGGACAAAACCAATGCAGGGATTCTTTCTGGCCAATCAATGGTCTATTTATACACAAACATGCCATACATCAAAGCACATTGTGTGTTATGCAATAAGATGCAGTCACTTTGCTGTATTAACATTCTTATCCAACTGATCAACAACCAGAGGTTTACAAAGTCTGGTATCAATGGAGGAAATTGGAGGTCACTATTCAAAACCGCAACGCCATGGTGACCATGACCGTGACATTTGTTTTGACAGAGTCACTTCCTGTTAAAGCATGCCCACTGCTGTTTCAACCTTTTGCCTTTCCTGTAATGTTAATCATCAGCCCAGCCAATGACACAGGGACTTCTGATAGGATTGTTTGCACTCCTGGACGCTTCCTCCGGATGCTGGTTTCACATGGTGGTTTAGATGTGTTCTACCAGTGTCTAGCACCATTTGAAATCAGTGTTCTTGGGGAGGGAATTGCCGCTGGATCACATTTCGCAGCGATGGACGATCCCAAGAGAACTCAAAGAATAGCAAAAAAGGACAACGTTAGTGGGTGGAGTGGCTTTGAGAGAAGTGAAGGAAGTGCATCTATTGAATCACAGGAGAACCAGATAGCGCTCATGACTTGCCCCAAGCGTTTGATGAACTCACTCAAATACTGGAAGTCAAATGAATGTGGTGTGAACAAGCCAGCCCAGTCCCACAAGGGAAATACTACTGTAAAAAAAAATATATGAACAGTAAGTCAAGACATCATGTTTTGCCATTACTTAAACCAATTTCAACTTTTTTATACAATATTCAACTATTTAAATTAGGTGAATATAACTGAAAAAAAATTAGTTGAAATGACTTGTACAGACAATTTGATTATACTTAATTTAAGACAGCAACTGAACTTGAAGCTGAAGTAGCTGGATTTTTTTTTTTTTTTTAGTTTTTTGGAGGTTTCTGTAAGGCCCATTTTGCATGACACTATCTCTCACTGGTGCAAAATACGGAACAAAAGGAACATGTTGCAATATTGTGCATTACAACAGTGTATGAATTACATAAATAATACTAAAATAACACTGCATCATGCTGTATCACGCATTTATGTACTTTTATAGTGTGTATTAATATTTTGAATTGCATTTTATTTTTATCATTTTTAGTTTTAGTAATTAAATTGAGTGAAAGTTATGCAGATTTTTGTCTGTTATAGCTTTGATTTATTTTTATTTCAGTTTTAGTAATTTTAGCAATTCATCTCATTTTATTTCAGTTAGTTGCCAAGGCAACATTTCTAATATTCTCTTTTAAGTTCAAGTTTAATTTATTATTAATAAATATTATTACATATTAAAACTAATTTAATACTTAATATTTTAATTACCAAAAAGTTTTTAATAGTTTTAGTTGACAATAGCACTGGCATGATGAACCTAATTTAATTTGGTTTTCTCATTAAAAATACAATCAAACCACTTAACTAACAAGTAACCAAGTTCTTCAACATGAAGTTCAAGGATTACCAGGTCTTTGGATAAATGATGATAGAGTAGTGTTTCCTTGTGGGAGGAACAAGCAGGGATCAGGCACTTTGAATTAAATTCACTGCTCACAGAGTAGACTGTATTTACTATATGAATACATGGAAGTTTGTGTGGTTGAGTCTACTTGTCTGCTTTCTTTAGGAGTTTTAGAGTGTATTTGTTTTTCCTACCCTCATTTGAACTGTTAACATTGCCTAAAGAGGGCCAGTAAAGAGAGATTGTGTTCTCTGAAGCTCTTTCTCCCTCTCTGGCCGTTCCTGCCCCCATCTCTCCCCACCAAAGGATGACTGATTTCCTCTGGTGCTGAGAGTCCCTTCTGTCATCTAGCACCATTTGAAATCGGTTATAATGACTGGGGATCAATTCTTCGGCTTCCCATTGCGCTCAGAGCGATCAGTGCCCTTTGCATGTGTGCTCAAGCCTTTGAAGAGGTTATTGCAAATATACGGGAAAATAAAACAGGAGTTAAATAGGCCTAAATGTTTTCTTTTCAGCTGAATATGAGTGAAATTTCAATTAACTTGGTTGTTATTTTGAGGCACCCTAGCTATGTATTTATCAGCAAATAAATGAACACTCCAAGGCAATACCTGCTCAAAGACTTTCTTAATCTGAAGTTAAATTCTGCCCTCTGCTGGTGTGAAGGCACCACAAGCTAAAGTTTCAGAATGTAGGCGTTAGATGTGCTCATTTAAGTAGCAGTTTAATTCAAGTCAAGTATAACACTATATAATGTATATATAATGTATAATGTAATCTTCACAATACATTGTTTCAAAAGCGGCTTTTGCAGAAAATCATGATGTTCATTTTTCATATTTTAATATCTTTATGCTTTAAAGTCACATTTAGCTGGATGATAATATAGTTCACATTAATATTTAAAGGATCAAAGCACTACATAATTTAATAGCTATATTGCCTCTATTCATTTTTTCCTATATTGAATGATGTTAACTTTTCAACACTTTTGAAAAAAACACTTTTGCATTTTAACAATTTGTACTTGGGGAAAATGTAATTCTGAATAAAATATAAGATTGCCCAATAATCTGTAACCATACTGTGACTCAAAGATGAATCCCTCCTTAATAAAGATGTTTAAACTTTGTGAATTATTAACCACTGTTTCACCATCAAATGTGCATATTTTAAAATAATCATGAAGTATCTCTCCTGGTATTTTGTGCATATGCAGGTCCTGATATGTGGTTCAGTTAATCATTTTTAGGCTATTTGTGGAACATGTTGTGGAAATGGAATACTAATAAAAAAAATATTGAACGGTTATAATAATAAATGTGTAATTACAACAACATTCAGTGTGTTTATTGTGCAGGCATTTTCACTGAATAATGAAAGAAAGAAAAATGGGTTTACTGGTTTACTGACTCATAGTTACAGAAAACAAGTTTATTCATTGGGAACTGTCAATCTTTTCTTTGTGCATTTACAATGCTTGAACTGTTTTGTTTTTTTAATTACCCGTACACAATAAGCATCATTAGTTTGAAATAAACAAGCTTAACGTTTTTAGCTCTAATGAGGTCTGGATATTGTGAGGGGTAAAACTGCCTCCAAACTGGCCCTTAACACATCAGTTAACACTTTTGACCTTACGGTACACAAACTGACGTAGTTTAGATCTGATCTGTCTCCAAAGTTAAGACAGCTCATTTTGCCATTTTTATTCAGATTTCTTGAAATATTCTAGAAATAAGGGCCCTTAAGCCAGTTGTGTTGAGTAAAAAGGCTTTAGTGCATGAACAGTGTTCCCTGTTTCTGTTACAATATTGTGTTTATCTTTATTAGAAATATTGAATAGACATGATTACAATCAGGGATGGGCAGTATTTATGATTCATGTATTTCAAATACGTATTTCAAATATAAAATAGTATTTTGTAATTTGTATTTGATAGGACTGATGAAAATGGCTTCATATTTTGTATCAAAATACTTTAGTGTTTTGTATTTTTGTAGTTTTAAAATACTGTAAAATGTGAAAAAAAAATGTGGCCTCTGATTGGTGCCTACTCAGTAGTTTGCCCAGACTTGTGGAGATCAGAACAGAAAATTGATCCATAAGAAGGTGGTCAAGGTACAAAATCAATTTTTTAACAGTTCATGTTAAGTTTTGGTGTTCATTTTAGTAGCCTAGGCTAAATAGTTTACCAATTTACATAATGTTCTTGAAAACTATTATACTGAGCAGCAGCCCCCTACATTTATGATTAACAATCAAATGATTAATTAGTTAGTTAGAAACTAGTTGCTTTGAATACAGGTGCCATCATATGTCTTCTTATGAATGACTTGTTTGTCATTGAGTCAGTGTTGCTGATGCAAAGTAGGCCCTTCCTTACCAAACTAAATTAGGATACAATTATGAGTAATTCGCAAATTGTTAAACATTGAACTGTTGGTTACTTTAAAACTAACCTTCATCTGGGAGATCACAGGGATATGTGAATTTTTGATCTGTTAACTGGTTGCATATATCAGATTTATTGTATGACTCTGGCAGAGAAAAGCTGGTGCTATCAAACATTATTTACTTAAAGAGATAGTACGCCCCAAAATGAAAATTATCCCATGATTTACTCACCCTCAAGCCATCCTAGGATATTTGTCGTACACAAACGCATCGATTCGCTTCAGAAGGCTTTTATTCACAACCGTTATAAATCTTGGAGGATAAGGATATTTTTAAATATATCTCAGATTGTGTTCATCTGAAAGAAGACAGTCATATACACCTAGGATGGCTTGAGGGTGAGTAAATCATGAAATAAATTTCATTTTTTGGGTGAACTATCCCTTTAATCAACTGAGTCAGTGTAATGGTGAAGGGATAGATCAAATAGGCCAATTGATGGAAGGTTTGCGAAGAAATTTCACGCTCCCTTGTAAAAGTAGTTTTTAGTATTTTTAAAATACAAAAATACAGTAGTTTATTTTGATACATGGTGTGGCTGCTGTATTTTGTAGTTTATTTTGATACACTTAAAATGAAGGTATTTGGTATTTTATTTTAAAATACATTTTAATGTATCTTTGCCCAACCCTGATTACAATAATATAAAATTATCCAATAACATAAAATCGCCAAAGGGGGTTTAAGAAATGGTTGGAAAACATTTATATTTTAAAATAAAATATAATTAGAAAACAATGAAAAGTTTGTTTTTAGCTTTTTACACTGTTATGCAAATATCGTACTTTTAGTACTGATTAATTTAATTAAAATGCAAGAAAATGTGGTTTGTTGTTGATGATACGTAACACGAGACCGCAGGCGCGCAAATATTTCGTCACTAGTCGCCTTAAATCCCTCCCCCATGCCCACTTCTGATTGGCCGCGATTCAGATTTCCGCCATATTCAAAATCCGTCCCATCCGTTGAATAGCACTGTCTTCTCCTTTTCTGTTCACCCCTCAAATTAATTAATTTTAATTGTATTACGTTTTGTACATACAATTTACAGTAGCGTATTCCACTTTTTTCAAATGGAGGAAACCGACGGATCTCCAGTGCCGATGACAGAGCCGGTGAACGAAAGACCGAAGAGGAATAAGAGAAAATCGTCGATGGCTGATATGGACGCGTCCCCAGAGCGCAATTTCAAACGGTCAGGAATATCATATTAGATACTTTGTTGTTCTTGTTTTTTCATTATTATTTCACTATTCACTGTTGTGTTCTGCGTATTCTTTTGCAAATTATCCCATTGTGTGAACTGTAATGGATCTGGTAATGAAGAACTGTATTAGCTGATTATTATGAATTTAAACTGTTTTATCTATAGATATCCATTATAAACCATATCTAAGGAGTTATCCTGTAATATACGACTGAACGGGTGAATATAGATCAATGAGTTTGTTTTGTTTCGAAAGTGAGAAAAACTTCCGCATAATGTCGACACATAAAAACAAAACATGACAGCAGGAAAGCACTTCAATGTAATGTTTTATTCTACCACACGGTGGCGCTCATGTCTCACAAAAATAAGAGCGGTGTTCAAGCCACAACGTTAGAAAGACAGCTAAACCCTCTTCATTTTTTAAACAGTGCACTCAATTATTGTTTTTAGCTTACTAAAATAAAGAAATCTGCAGTATTTTGAGTCTCTCTCTCGGGCACTGTCAAACTGACATTTGATCAGCTGTGTAATGCAATTGACTGATTTAGTAATAACAACAATTTTACTTTGTTACATGGTTATATATCAGTAGATCTAAGCAAGCCAAATCATTTGATAACAATATAAAACAAAACACATACTCTGTGCAACATTAATTGTATCCAAAGACATTTGATCTTCAAAAGCTCTTTCATATTTTTGATTAAAAGGTTAAAATTAATGTATGAATGACTGTCAAATCCCTGGTGCATGCCAGTTTTACCAACATTATATTGAGGACAACTGATAATGTGTACCCTGTATAAATAGAGCATGCCAAATATATACAAGATATCTTGCATAAACCCTGAGAAAGAAAAGGGGATGGAAAGCATCAAAATGTGCTTTTATCACAGGCTAAAATAGCAACAGTGTATTTTGGCAAAGGTACCGATTTCTTTCTCTCATGCCTTCTGACTGATTGGAACACCAGTCTGTGTGACCCAACTGAAACTGCCATGGAATGGAAATATTTTTACATTTTTTGGAAAATGTGAGTACTACTTGCTACTATGATGCAAAGGCATTAGTATGTGACGGCTGATGTTCTAAATGGTTTTTAGTGTGTTGCTATGCAGTTGCCAGGGTGGTTGTTTGGGTGGTATTGAAAACATGATAATCAAGATAAAATGATTGTGTCGCATTATAAATCCAGCACACCACTTTCATTTTGGAAAAAATTGCGACTGTGAGTCAAAATGTGATTTAAAAACAAACAAAAATTCTAAAGGACAAACAAACAAAAATTCTAAAGAACACCAGGGTTTGTTGTGCTTTTTTGTTGGGCTGCTACACAATTTGGGCAAAAACGTTGTACTTTTATGAATATGACTAATAATTATCATTAATAATCATTATGATCATTATTACCTAATAAAAATATTAAACAAACTAAGAAATATTATTATTCTAATAACATCATTTCATTTTAAAATGCTTCTGAGAGCAATTTTAAGTAAATATGTGCTGCGCTCTTCCCTCAATAACAAAAATGTCAGCGGTAACAAAGTATAAATATATAACAGCATTCAAGAAGTATAAAATATAAAACCGTTTAGAAAGCACCTGATCATAGCGATGTGGATAAGTTTGCATCAACTCTGCAATTGACTGGCGTCATGTCGACAGATGAGGCAATTAAACACTGTTATGATAGTTTGAATTAGGGCTGTGCGATATGACGATATATATCGTTACCACGAAATAAAATGTCTATCGTTAGAGATTTTGCTATATCGTAGTATGTAAATATATTGCACTATTGACACTTCAGAGTGATGAAATGCATGAATGAGAATATAAAGAGCGGGACGTGCTTGATGTTAAAAGAGTTATAAGCGCAATATATCCTGAAAAGGAACTCGGTGCAGAGCTCGTGCTGACTGGCACACTGTCAAAGTGCGCGCATGAAACCTGCCTCTCTCAGAAGGCGATGTCTTAAGCGAAGGTACAGTTGAGAAAGACAAGGATCCAGTTAATGGATCGGTGCAGTCCGTCTTAAAGGGACAGCATCCAAATTTACCTGCTGTTATTATTAATGCTAATAAAACAACAAAAAAGAGAGAAAATCTCTCACTGCTTGCTTTTGTAACTTTAATAAGAATAAATGTATATTTAATTTACACAGTAAAGACTATGCATTGTTTTTTAAACCTTTGATTACTTTATACATTTTCTAGTGCTTGAAGTTTTTATCTATTTCATCCGTCTTTGTTCTGTTGTAGTTTGTTTTCTTTGCTCTTTATCAGTTTGTCTTCAGTAAGCTTGAGTTTTTTAGGCTAGTATTAATGTTCATCAATTGATGATAATTATGAAATTTCAATGATATGGAAAATTTTGATATCATAATCTTATTTAAGCAAAAATAACTATATCGTGATATATATCGTTATCGTGATATAAAATTACTCATATCGTGATATAAGATTTTGAGACTACAGACTATATAGATCTGGCTACGTGAGACAATAGCCAGTCTCACAGCTGAACAATGTCATTGTTCATTGCCGCCTTATATGAATTATGAGCAACAACAACAACAACAAAAAGCTCATGACCTGAAGTTGACCTGAGGTTTTGACGTAGTGTTATGTCTCAGAAAACCGAAACAGACTTTTATTAAATGTCTTGTTTTTGGCCTTGTTTCTTTCCAGTAATCCCCAAGGAATTAGTTAACAATAACTTGCTTCATTTCATACGCACTGAAAAGCCAGATATAGTTGAGATAAGAGCACAACGTCACTGTTTCACACATAGTGGGATGTCGTAGGTGTTTAAGGCAACCGTTATCCAATTTCAGATTATCTTTTCTCTGAGCTTTTTTGACACTCAAGCCCTTTGCGTGGCCTTTTGATATATATGATGTCTCATATTTGACAGTGAAAACCACAACAAAGAGAGCTTTTGAAGCTGTATTAGAATGATCTAGATGAGTAAGTGACATATCATTCCTCCAAGGACTGTCCTTTGTTTGGTACGTAAAGCATGGTGAAATCAAACCTACTTATCTTAACCCCAGTCCCCTCAAGTGTTTTCCCACCTTAAAGTCTGTGGGATTGCTTTCTCATTGACAGAGAGGAAAAAACACCTAAAACCAATGTTGACCATAAAACTATTGGTTTGTATAGTACATTGTGACTACTACCAAAATTCATAATAACAGCACACAGGAAGTGTAGCTGTATTTATATAAATACTCCTACTCATATAGCACACATAAAAATGACCAGTGTATCGATGACGTCACCTTGTGAATAGACCAAGTAACCTCTTACATGTTCCCACACTTGTGTCGGATCAGCTGACAATCAGTGGTGGTAATAGTAGTGATGTAATGTTCTGCTGAATTTCTTAAAACAGGGCAAGCCTCATTTGTGGTATATTTGTGTAGTCTAAATGTTACCTCTGAGTGTTGGAGTTGTGTGTGTGTTGATGCAACCATCACAGGGTGTGTGTGCTATTTGTTCCATATTTGTCATGCCAATGTTCAGAGTTTCAGACAACACCTCGGCATTCCAGACATGTTTTAGAAGCAATACGCACTCACAGGATCCCTACTCAGTTCCTGAAGCTCCCAAGCAGCAACGATTTTGGATGTCTCCCTTATCAGATACACCTGTTTCAGGCCTGTTTCAGTCTCTGCTATTGAGCTGATGAGTTGAATAAGGTATTTGATTATGGAGAGTGTGTTGAGGGCTTCCAGGAACAGGGCTGGCAACCACTGCTTTAGGCTTTTTTTTTTTTTTTTTTATACACAATATTTTTATTTTTTACACAGTATAGCTACACGTCATGGGTGTGTTTATTCTGCCTTACGGTCATTACCACAACCATTCAGATCACATTTTTTTCTTTTTAAAAAGAGAGTTTGTTCATTTGAGGTAATATGGAAGTCAGTCTTCTCAGAATTTCTATGTAAATCGAATACTGTAATCAATCAATATTCAGGACAATATATAAGCACTGCCTGATGACCCGGGGTCAGCCACCAATGGAGCTATGATCAACTTAGTCTTACAATGCTTTTGGGAAATGCTGTCCAGGACAGTTGACGGAACTGTCATTTGGCCAATCGGGCTAGGGCTGCATCACCACAAAAGTTTAACATTTGCACATGTTTTTAAGCCTTGTGATTTTAAATATTCAAGCTCAAGACGACGCAAAAGAGAACTCAATTCGGTACTCATTGTGTGTGCAACACACATCCGAAGCACGCCCAGAAAGCTGCCTCTCAGACAGCACTCGAATACTGAATTGAGTTCTCTTTCAAGTAGGGCTGCACAATTGATCGAAATTTCTAATCGCAATTATGATTACGGATGCCACAGTTTTGTAATTGTTCAAAGGCGTGATTACATAAAAAAAAAAAAAATCCACTTGCATTATTCTGCGTGCTTAAGAGGTGTGTTTAGAGCATGTTACATTCAGAGTATAAAAGGTCTAACCCAGCACAAAAGGAACTAGCAATGACGTAAGTGTACGCTGACTGGTCAAACGAACGCGAAACACCAGCATATTTACTCCATGAACTAACTCTACAAACATGGAAGATGGACCTCTCAACTTGATGCTAAGGAGAAAATCCAGCGTGACTTTGAGCAAAACATGATTATGTATTTCTGCTCAACTAGCGACAATGGGCATCAACTACATGACAAACACTAATACTTTCATATACTCTCTACTTTCTTTGTATAACAGTTCTATCTAATAACGTTATTAAACAGGACTGTTAAACGGATCATAAACTAATGAACACGGAGAATGTGAGCACTGTGTGCTGTTCTCAGCGCAGTAAAAATAAAAGTCCGCCGCACGCACCATCAAAATAAAACCCACAACAACAAGCCCAGTTTACGTCACTTCAGAGTTCCTACAGGCGGTGCGAATGCAACCGGGAAAATGGCCCTAGGGGAACATTAGTTCTCAGGAAACCACCCTGGTGGCTAGTTCCTATAACTAAGTTCAAACAATGGTATAAAGCTATTCAAAACTTCATTCAATGTAATTGTGATAATCGTAATTAATTAATTACAATTTCAAGGGAATAATCGACAATTATGATTTTTGTCATCCCTACTTTCACATTGTCTTGTGCTTGAACGGATATAGTAGCACACAATTGTCAAAATGCCTGTAATGGCGAGTATCCAATCTGAAAGTTGTGAATTTAGCTAGTTTATTGAATTTAGCTAGATGTTGTAAATGCAAGCACAAACAGTGCGTGACAAGAGGTTGTGTAGTATGAAGACGGAATATTATGACTTGACAGCATGTCCCAATATTGGCATGTTACTTTACTGCACACCCAAGTATGTAATTTCCTATAAGTACATAATGTTTTTTTTTTTTTTTAATCCATAACTTAAATATGCCGTCCACTTGTTACTATGGTCTATTCCTCATCAGGTCAGCGTGGAATGGAGGACACTCCATCATGGGATTGGCAGCATCATTTGACCTACATATTTAGGCTCCTGTTGTCTTTAGCAGTCTAGACCACCCACAGTAGAGTCTTTTTCTAGTGGACACTGATACTCTGTTAACTCAAGAATACACTCTGACTGGTCAGATAATATCACACCTAGGATTGCCTAGTTTCTTAATATTCCACTCACTGCATCACTGGTTTTCTTACATTGCACTGTTGTTTAGAAACATCCACCTGTACAAGACACTATCACACAATATTCAATTGATAAGTTAAATGCGTCATATTTAAACTAGTCTTTCTATGAGAACCAGATTCTCTCACTTCCCATTTACATTCTTTAGATTTATTTTACTCTAATTACCTAAGCTCTCATATGCACATACACTACTTGCATTCCTCTAGGTGCCACCTGCACTCATTCGCAAGTGACAGACTAATAAACAGACAACTGATGGAGAGATAGAAAGATGGGGGATTCCTGCAGAAACCACATCAGACAGAATAAGAGGAATTTTCTAATTTGTTACACCTCTGCCAGGACCTTAGGGTAGACAGCAACCAGAGAACAATTGTCTTCATATCACAATAAATCATCACTAAAAATACATAATAAAATAAAGTTTGCCCACACTTAATAAAGACTTTAAAATAATACACCCCCATATCTGTTATTATAAATAAATGCATGAGGATAAGTCAAGGTCTGACAGCTTCCAAAGCAACTTCACCGCACATTAACTTAAATATTATCAAATTAAATTATATACCGGTATAAAAATTATTAACATACAATAATAAATCTTTGATCAAAAAATATATTCAGTTTAATATTTAATTTGCAGCATTCTGGGTCAGACAGCTCTGATAACAGCTAAAGTGTATAACTGACCATTGTCCCAGACAGCTGATTTCCTATGTAGTTGTGCTTGTTTTGCTTTTGTCTCTTGTATTACTCTGATCTTTCTCTTCTCGTATATTTAAGATGAAATTTCAGTATTCCAGTGTATTTCCTTGCACTACCGTTCAAAAGTTTGGGGTCAGTAAGGTTTTTTTGAAAACTTTTATTCAACAAGGAGGACATGTTTAATTAATCAAAAGTGAGAGTAAAGACATAATATATTAGTTTTCACAAAAATATTAAGCAGCACAACTGTTTTCAATATTGATAATGTAAGAAATGTTTCTTGAGCAGCACCAAATCTGTATATTAGAATGATTTCTGAATGATCATGTGACACTGAAGACTGGAGTAATGATGCTGAAAATTCAGCTTTGCCATCACGGGGATAAAATTCAATTTTAAAATTATTAAAAATATAATTATATAAAATATAATATTGTAGTATTGTTGTAATATTTCACACTATTACTGTTTTTACTGTATTTTTGATCAGTTAAATAAAATCTTAGAAAGTTCAAAAACATTTAAAAAATCTTACCAACAAAACTTTTGAAAAGTAGAGTATTTATTTAGCAAGTAGCCATACAATAATGTATGTAATGTAGTGTTGGTGAAAAAACTTTCCTCAAACAAGAATGATTTCAGAGTGACATTTACCTCATTTTCATTGGATAATGAAAAGCTCTTTTCTTTAGAATGATGTGCTAATGCATGATTCAGGATAATTCCTCAGTCTGTTTCAATGTTGCTAAAATGAACAACCCAATGTTAATACCATATTTGACCGCATTTCTGAGAACCTAAAATGATTTAATTATAATCCTGTAGAATAGCTGATAGTTGTGAGAATTTCTCACAGGCTTCTTAGAAAAGATTCGGCAGGGCCGTCCCATTATCATAGCTGAAAAAAGCAGCGGCTGTTCTGAAAAAGGAACCCTGGGTATCTTTGCAAACATGACCTCGCTGAGACAGTTGTTAACAGTCTCCAAATAAGGGCCCAGCCAACAATGAGGGGCAGTGCATTTGTGAGTAAAAGAGGACATGAAGAATAGAGACTGAAGGAGAGGGCACGTGGGTGAAAGACAGCAGAAACTGAGTGTTTTAGTGTGAGTTAGAGAGATCGGGGCTTTGTGACGCTCTCTCTGTATCAGTTCTGCAGACGATGATGCAGTGTCACGGGAGACAGAGCTACACCAGGCTTGGTGTGTGGTACGTACAGGATGTGTCTTTACATTTATGGGCTTTTCTTGAGGGCACACTGACATTGTTGGGTTACAGACATACTAATGGATCTACAAGGTTTGGCTGCACGTTCTATGTCATTACTGCACAACCAGAGGTCTGGGTCTAGTTGGATGCTTTGTATTTGTCTGGTTATTTGTATGAAGAGGGGATTAAATGTTTTATTTTAAATGGCTTTTGTAATTGTTTTAAAAATCTTATTTTTAATTTGTTTTTGTTTTTTTGCTGTAGGCCATCTTTGAGACGAGGAAATTCTTTCATCTTCCTGACACCTGGACCCCAGTGGGACTTTACGCTGGTGAGTAGCTTATGACATCCATAATAATATCTTTCTCTGGCATACAAAACACTCTACTGTAGCTCTACTGTCAACATAGGCAGCCAACTACTAAGGTAGCATCATAAGCGCCACAAGCTATGTTTCCATCCAAAGTTGTGAATTTAACTTAAAAATTGGAATATCACATAAAACATTTACAGATAAAGCACTATTTCCATCCCATGTGTTCAAGAGAACACAATCATCCTGGGAAATTGCAAATTATCTGTAATAAATATGGAAGTTTCTGCATTGGGGGAAGCCACTGGATATTTTTTTGTACATCATTACTAGCACACAGTTTGGGAATGCTATTGTGTGAGACAGTTCTGGGAGGTAATTATAACAATACAATTCAATTCAAATACGTTTTTTTTTTTTTTTTTTTAATGCACATTTTTAGAATTTATGTGCATCCTATATATCCCAAAATTTTCATTAAAAAGGTGGATGGAAACATAGCTACTGAATGATTGATTTAAAACAGTCTTCATAGTGCCTAATAGTGCGAAGACAGACTTTTAGTTGATTCCAGTAGAGTTTGATATCACAATTTTTTTGGTTTGTTTTGTAAAAAGTTGGACCCACTTCATATGAAATATCACTACTTTGTACTAGTAGACCCTATACCTAAACCCACCCTTTAACCTAACTATACCACAAACATGTCTTTTACATGTATCAGTCCTCAATAACAGCAAAAGTGTTTTGTAATAAAACACAGTAGGTACACTGTACCCAGCAACAATTTTGATGTAAATATGCAAGTTAAAAGACACCTGGTGTAAAGTGTAATATAAAACTTTGGACATACAACAGATGTACTTTGTATTTTAAGTGACGTGAATGCTGATGAACCATAGCAAAGCACCATTAATGGGGCTACCATTAATGGTGCTTTGCTATGGTTCATCAGTTTTCATGCCTCAAACTACAACAATAAGGTCATTTTTGTTAAACTTTCCATCCAAGTGTGCAAATGTACTTTCCCCTTGCCCTTTATGAAAATTTTGGCAGATATTGTTTTCCACTCAACCATCATATTGTCGCCAACTGATGACATCTTAATCCTCTCATGGCATCGTGTGCCTTTGGTTCGGCGGATGCACAAATTGCCACTGATAAATTCCCAAGCGTCCCCCCCTCCAAATTTCCATCAAACTGAACCCAACATGGCCCTCATTCCCACTGAATCAGTTAAGCAGTAAATGCAAATTAGTTTGTGATTGAAAACAGAGTAGAGCCCGTTTAGAGCATTCCAAAGTTTATGAAGGCCAAGCGAAATGCAATCCATCTCTCATCTGTAGGAGAATTTGGAGGAAAGAGGGGAGGGTGCAAAGACGGGAAAGACGACTTGCCGCTTTATCACATGCCAAAATGTTCCTTTGATATGTTTTTTTTCATGAATACACACACATTAGCTCATCTAGGGGGCACATGGGCCTCATTAGGCTTCCAGCTCAAGCACCATTATCTCACCTTCAAAACCCTGCCGAGGTAAAAGTATTCCTCCCTCCTTTTATTCCTGCTCAAACTCCTGGAACATGAAAGCTGAGGGTCTCTGTCTTTATTGTGGAAGTAGTTCTTCTGGTTGAGGCAGTCTGCATGGCTGCAGGGTGACCGTGGTGGTTCAACAACAGATGGATTATGCAGGAAGCGGCCTGCGGACCTGTGATAATGCCAGATTTAATTTTGGCGGCGTGTTGTGCCAACATGTGGTGATGACTTGGTAGCAGTTAATCTCAGATTCTGGATTCATTGTAATTTTTTGTTGCATAATTTCTTGTGTAGTCTCAAGATTTGTATTTTGTAAGTAATTAAAATAATAAGACATTGTTTACATAGGAATGTAAGGCTGTTCCTATGAAAATTGTTTGGTGTTACAAAAATTTGTTTTTTCTTCTGTAGCACACGAATTTGCGTTACAATGTGAGTCATACATTTATTGTAGAAGACACGTGAAGCAGGTTGATTCAGCTGGAATTTCTACTTTCACTTTATAGTAAAATAAAGTAGCTGCATCTTTAAGTCTATCTGAAGGTCACATGCTTAATAGGGTTGCAGTATTGGCTCAACTGATGGCATGAGTTTGCCGCAAGACTATTTTGAACAATAGTAGAGTGAGGAGTGTTAGGGAAACTTGTTTGAAAACAGTAATTTTTCCAATTCTATTATTTGAAGTCTAACTTTAAAGGGCTTTCTTTGAAACATGGGCTGCGTCCAAAAGCTTAGACGGCGGACTTGTTGCCTCGCTGCCCTATCAGGCAATGACGTTGCAGGCAGCATTTGCGCATGAAGGTGCCTCACAAAACTGATTTCAGACAGACTTCTGAGGAAGTATAAAGGATTAATGATTAAAGTATAAAGGAAGTATAAAGGATTAATCTACAACAATATAGAGAGAGCTTTGATGATAATTAAGCGGATATTTAATTACTACAATACCAATTTCTCGCTATAATGACATTAAAAATGGAAAACGTTGGTCAAAAACGTACATTTACACACAAACTGACCACCAACTGCAACTTTCAGACGCCATCTTTATTTTTTAGCTTAACTGTCAGAGACTGGAATGCACTTTATTGTGGGATAAAGACAGTGATGGATACATCTATGCTGTCTTCAGAAATCAATCAGATGAAGGTATCTCTGGAGACAGGATGTGAAGCTAACATTGAATTTGGACGTGCCTTGATGCCTTCCTACCTTGGAATGCATCCTCCAAAGGCAGCATTTCAGATGCAGTTGCCTTTTCATCAAGCCATCTTATTTTTCAGCTCCTTTCCACCAATTAGCATGAGTCCACTGTTCTCATTCAGTCAGCCTGATTACCATCTCACGTTTTTCCCCTAATTGAATATCCAGTTTTACTTGGAAAATATCACATTACAGAAGTTAAATGGGTTGTGAACATAGTTTTATGTTGGCTTTATTTCATTCTTTGTTTAAGACTTTTTCCCACTGATTGGTAATAACAAATGGACTTAATGCATTTTGGTTTAATCCATATATGTCAAATAATCACAATATGCAAACCACATTCCTTGTCATCATGTGCACAGCTGTCCTAGATCTTACTGA
This sequence comes from Hypophthalmichthys nobilis, assembly GCA_037950665.1. Classification (NCBI taxonomy): domain Eukaryota; kingdom Metazoa; phylum Chordata; class Actinopteri; order Cypriniformes; family Xenocyprididae; genus Hypophthalmichthys; species Hypophthalmichthys nobilis. The sequence goes on along the minus strand of CM075489.1, from coordinate 9,043,666 downwards.
CCCTTGCAATATGCAGAGTGTCCCAAAAACGTGACTTTGATTTGAGCTTGTTTGTAATAATCTAATTTTTTCTGTGCTAGCAGCTGTTTGCTCTCATAAATTCTTTGCTGTAATATCCATTTATGGTTTGTACACCAAGAACATGCCGTTTGGAGCCAAAACATACACAGCCTGTCTATCACTTTGAACTTTTATTTCTTCTTCTTATGAAGCTTTAGTTTTATTCTTTTGAGTAATTGTTTGGCTTTCAAAGTTGACCAAATTTTTATCTGAATACACTAGCAATGTTGGTGCCACTTGTAAACTAGGGGTGTGTGATATAGATCGTCTATGATAATATCATAATTGTTGTTTTAACAATTGCCGATCTGACATTATAGAGTATGTCCTTCACTTTGCAAAAACATGCCTAGAGAGTCCACACATTCACTGTGTGATGTAGCCTTTTTGGTTTGGGTTAGACTACTACACGTGCGCATGTAGAGTGCATGCTTTCATTGTGTGAAAACTCTATTTTACTCTATTAAAAAGGAATAATATTTGTCTTTTAGGCTATATTTATGATATATTAGGCAATCACACAAAGATTGTTGTTTTCTTTTCGCAAATATATGCATGATTGCATATGATATTGATTTTATACAACAGTTTAATAAACAAGAAATTAATATTAAGTGAATTACATTTTAGACACAATACTGCTGTTTTTGTTCTATTTTTCCTATGAAAATTGTCCAAACAAAGCCACAGCAGAACTGTTTTGCATCCCTGATCAACACACAATGGTGTTTCATTACTGAATGAATTGGTCCTTTTGAACAAATCTGTTGAATGAACGATTCAATGGCTCACTCATTAAGAAAGTCAAATGTAGGGCTGGATGATTATTCGAAAAGTAATCGAAACTGAAATTTCAGTTTCTGAAATTCTAACCAATGTAATTTTCCCACGTCGGTCATTTCATTTTTTTAATCATGTTAATACTTTGCCCTTAAAAAAAAATCCAGTCAGTGGCATGGAAGCAACACAGAGGCGAACTCAAACGCCAAGTCAACACACACAGACAGCGTGCGAGCGGCGAGCCCCAAAGTGAGATAACTTGAATGAGATCACAAAATGTTCAATTAATCGAGCCCTTTATATCGTCCAGCCCTAGTCAAATGCTTCATTCCTGAAATAATCAGCCGTTTGAAAGAATTGGCTGAATGAATGACTTGACTCACTCATTAACAGTGACTTGCTGCCACCTACTGGCCGTTTTAGTCTCATATTTAAAGTGTCTTTTCAATTTTAAAATCATTTCGTATCAATACTTAACATTTTATTTTTAATCAAAACATTTATGCATTTGTATCTGAAGGTAAATGCATTTGTCACCCTCTGAGCTACATTAAACAGTCTGTGTAAAAACATCTAAATGCCACTTCAAATTAAGCTTCTATTTCTTCTGTGTTGCAAAGGTGGATATTGTTGATACTGATTTTATTTGATTTGTAACAGTTCTATAGTGTCCTATTATTCTAATTGATGTTACTGATTAAATGTAAGAATCTGACAAAAGATGATGCATAGGCTACATTTAATTATAAAGGTAAAAATGCCTATAAAAGGTAAAATATCAATTTAAACTTATTAGACATTTTCTGTCTCTGCTGTGAACCAACCACCGCACAGAATATGAAGAATATCAAAAACTTTAGAAGTCCGCTCCTAAACCTGCCAAGGTACCTGCACAATAACATGCTCAGCAAAGTATTGTCTAATTGTTATTGACAAAAATCCCAGAAAATATTGAGATTTTTTTTTTTTTTTTTTTTTTCCAATATCACACACCCCTATTGTAAACTTAGAGACCGTTAGCCTTTCTCCACTCTCAGATAACACAAAAGTAGACGCTTATCTGTGTTAACCCATTAAAACATTCAAAACCAAACACCATGAGTAACCTGTGATTCACTCAGTAGCTCAGTATCTGATTGGCTAGCAATCATTACTGACAAATGAAACCCTCCAATCAGGTCTTGATTAATTCTCCCCCGTTGTCTATGAATGGGGATTTGCTAAATGATACTTGTCATTTATTGTTTTAGTATGTTTGCTAACTTGTTTGCTGTGAATGGGTCTGATGTTATATTAGCCTAATCTACTCATTGCTTCAATGAAACCCGGTGAGCTGGCTGCAGTGTGTTTGGTTTTGATCACATGACTTTACATATGCTTTCACCCTATAAGAAAACAAAAGGCTCCTCAAGACGTTACTTCTGTTAGCAGCTGCGACATCAAGAATAGTGCTTTTTCAATTGATACTGGTCTCAAACGAAACTCTAATTGACATACAAACTGGCCCTGTTTGTGAAATGTTGCTTAAAATAAAGGTATAAAGCAGATTATGGGCACATCTGGGTTAAAACTACCACCCGTTTTTTAAATGCGATTCAAATGTATTCAAATTCAAACTCCCCCCTCAGCTTGTGGATTTAATAATGATATTTAGCCTATTACATAAATAATAATGAATAAATAAATTTGTTTTAAAATAATAAATTGAATGATGATTATTATTATTAAATAAAACACAATGTCATTTCATTATGACAGAAAATAAAATTGTGCATATTCCATGTGGGCCTAGTTATATGGAGGGATGTCTTCTTGGGAGGTTCATTATGCTATAATTCAGCCACCAACTAAACTGTCTTAAACTGCCTTTCTTGAACAGTTTCGTGAAGTGGTTTATTTTGGGAAAAGTCCAGTAAAGAGAACACAGGCCAATAACAGAGACCCTGAGGGCTCTCGGTGGCCACTGCAGTGCTGTAGAAATGTTTACAACTCCTTCACACCCTGCACACACTCCACAGGTAGAATTTTCACTAGCCAGATGCCCCACCAGCCCCCGACTCACACACACAGGTGCTAAAAGGCCTCAGGGATAATGATGTCCTTCCTGAGTCTGACTGGACCTCCTTAGGAGCCATTGTAACCTGTAATAATACCAACTTTCGGGGCAGCACTTTGCATACTCTTCAGGAAACCAAAAGAAAAGTGTGGCAAAGTTGAAAAAAAGAATGTCTTCCTAGGTTCCTCTCCCAAAGCCAGAAAGTTTACATTTTTGTAAGTGTGCTTTTTAGTTTAGATGTGTATTGTGCTACAGGTTCTTATAGACTCTTTTCTTTTTGCAGAAACGCAAGCGCAGAGAGAAGGACGATAAGGACGATGCGGACGCAGTCAGTCTCTGCAGCTTTGACTTCAAGGTATGAAAACCACCAAAACAAAATACGTTTACAGATTTATCAAAATACACAAATCAAATTACTTCCTGAAGTCAGTCTGTCAACAGCATGCCTCAAAACAACATTAAAGTCTCATAACGACATCAAGAAAGACCAAAATAAAAAAAAAATGCCCCCATCTGTCAAATTTGTCAGCAAAATCAAAGCCATTTTAGAATCCTAGATAAAATCATTTGTTTGTGGCAGAAATCAAAGCCATTTAACCTTAAACTTGTGGAATTTAATCTTAGAAAATCTTTCCACTGATAATCTGAAAGGTCATTCTTCCAAAACCGTAAACTTTCCATGATTACTGTCAGTAATTATCCTAATTTCAGCAAGGGCTTAATTGAGACGCTCTGCTGTGTAAACTAGCAAGTTGTGTAATTTGACTCCACACTGATCTCGACTCCTCTCTGGTTTATTTTCGTACTTTTTTTCCCCATCTGAAAGGGAACAGTTGACTTATTAATACACATCCATAGCAACCGAACATGTTTTTTGTAGTTTAGTAAGGTCACACTGAGCACACCCAAATCCTCTGTATTTTGACAGACAAGTGAACAATATAACAGAAATGACTTTCATCAGTCTTGCGCCTACAAGATAAGAGAGCTCTGATTCAACAAGAGCCTTCATGCCTTAAGCAATGGAAAAAACCTGGGCATGGTTATTACACAAAAACAAAAAATATTGTAACAAATCCATTTTTTAGTATTGTTAGAATAGATTATAAATTATGGATAGATTGATAGAAAGACAAAGGAACACAAGACAACACTGAAAATATTTATCAGTGTATCAGAGTATCTGTGTACTATAGCATTATTTTGGACTCCAGTGACTTTCATTGTATGGACAAAAATATTTTTACTAAAACATTCATCAAAATATCTTCTTGTGTGTTCCACTAAAGATTTGAAACTTTTTGAGAAATGAGGCCTCAATTCTTTCAATTCACATCTTTGAAATGTTTCACTCACTTGTCCATTCTGACCCAGACTATTCTATAGAGTGAAACTTGTTTCGCTAGACAGTGCAGTAAACAAAAGTCCAACTCCCTTCCCCACAGCACATCTTTGAGAATGCATATTGGGGGAGGTGTGGACTTTGTATAATCACCTGTCCTGATGGTAGCCCTTTTATTGCCCCCTGCTTTCCCATTAAGGCCTTGTTCCGATTAAAAAAAAATGATGTGCCTGATGCATACTTTTCAGATTCTGCATAATGCTTTGCGCAATCAAGCTGAGAAGTGTCATAATGTTGCCTTAACATGGTTACAGCTGAAATTCTTAGTCTGTATGGAGTGACTAAGCTAACTTGCATTACATAGACTGGCCAAACATTTTAGACCAGATTGCGATACATTGTTCAGGTTTGTGAGAAAGAGGCTATAAGTGTGTGTGGGATGTGTCCTGACTGTGTTGTCGGAGGGGTGTGTTATTAGTTACCTGCTCTGTTTGGTGGTAACCATCTCTGTTGAGGGTGCATTGAGTCGGAGTTAAATAAATTTGAGAAACATCAGGTTGTGTGTAATTTTTATCTCTTTGTGGCACATGAAAATAAGAAACCACAAAAAAAAAATTGTTGTTAGCAAATTATGGTTCCACGCGTTTAGTGAAACCACTATAGTGGTCAAAATGTTGACATAGGTTATTGTGCCACATAAGTTATAATGTGACTTGCAGTAAAACATAACACAAGTTTAGGTTTATCTGTCTATAGGTCTTTTTATTTTTCCTTTCAGTTTCTTTATTTATAATGTTGCCAAATGAGGATGTTGCCAAATGACTCTTCTCAGGAACTGAGAAGGATTATGTATAAGGGATAGTTTACCTTAAAATGAAATTCTTATCATTTCCTCACCCTGATGTTGCAAATGGGGTAGGCGATATGATCAAAATCTCATATCACAATATGAATAATTTTATTTCACATTAACGATATATATCACAATACAGTTATTTTTGCTTTAAAAAAGGTTTTTATGATATCACACTGAAGACAAGTAAATAGTCAGTGAATAAAATAGGAACATAGAAACTAATTACAAGCAGTAGGACAAAACTACAATAGAACAAAGACACAAATAAAAAGACCTACCTGAAAAATTCAAGCACTAAATTAGAAATACTGGGCTACATAAATTGTATAAAGTAATTAGTCTTGCATAGTCTTCACTGTGTAAATTAAATATAAATTTATTCTTATTAAAGTTACAAAAGTGATTCAAATGAGGAGCAGATTCTCTTTTTCTTGTTTGATTAACATTAAAACGCAGGTGTTGTCACTTTAAGACCGAATGTACTGATCTAATATACTGATACACATGCGCTTTTTCTCAACTGTTTACATTCACTTAGGACATAAATGACTGTTTATGAGGATACTCGCAAAGACTGGCATTTTAACACATAAGTGTGTGTTTGAACGGTTAAGCCCAATTAGGCGGCAAAAAGAACTGTTCTGTACTCACATACTCTATGAGCAGCGGTGCGTGTCTCTCAGACAGTGCTCAGAAACCATCTCTCAGACAGTGCTCACATATACAGAAATTAGCTCTTTCGTTGCTTATTGCGCTTAAAATTGCTTGTTTTTAAACAGCAATGCTTTAAAATGCATACAAGCGATAAGCTTTCGTGACAGCACAGCAACGTCACGTGAGTGGGATACAGATGATAGACAATAGTTTTTTCTTCTATGGAACACAAAAAGATATGTTTTGATAAATGTAGTTGGTTGCTCTTTTATATGCAATTACAAAGGGGACTGGTGCTTTCTAGCTTCAGAAAGGATGCAAAAGTGGCTCATGATTTGTGCTCTATATTCCAATAGCTTTTAATCAACTACTTTCTTTAAAATGTCTGTTTTTGTTCTACAGAAGAAAGTCATAAGGTTTGGAACATAACACGGATGCTACTAAATACCCCTCAAACATTACTACTATTAATGCAGTGTCTTTTTAGGCCTTTTTATGATAATAATAATGATAATCATTAAACTAACATCAAAACTAAAAAGAGGTTCAAGTCCACGATAAAGTCCAGGTACAAGTCAAAGACTTTTTACTCTGTTCAATTTGGACACTGAACATGGGCCGGATGCTCAATTTTGTAACCATCATGTATGAATATGTTATGGAAAGAAAAAAAAAATGATAGTGTGATTCCAGAGCAAAACAGTGTTCCTGTGTTGATATACACCTATTCACTCAGACGTCACAGACAGCTACCGCCTATGCCCAGTACAGGCTTGTCTTGCAACCACACCTTTGTTATAAGAAATTGGAAGCTTTCAAGAACTTGGATGGAAGAGGTTGTCTAGGGCTTTATCATTACCAGTAGTAAGGTATTCTTTACACTGCAAATCAAAGTCTGTACAAGTACACATGATGCATCCTAGAACATCAAGCCACAATTAAATAAAATTTGAAATGCCATGGCAGTCACCTAGACTGCAGTACCAATGAATTATCCACCAGGGGGCAGGACTATGATACACGCACACCGTTCCGCTTGCTGCCCATTCAACAGAGGTTTATCAGACCAGAGCGTAGCAAGTTAGCTCACATTTTCCCTGTCAGGCAAGCTCACACACAGCCCACATGACGTGAGTCACTCTTGTGTGATGGTGTTTGGCATTGAAGTAGGAGCGCTTTGTTTGTGCTTCACACCCAGATGTCCAGCTGTCATGTGTGTCGAGGTGTTAGCCCACAGGGGGTGCAGGCTGAGCCGTGCTCTCATACAATATGGCTGCCACACCTCTCATCAAAAACACACTGAGAACAGTATGAAAGTGTCTCCCCATGGGATGAGAAATGAAGGTACCCTGTTATTGACTTCACCCATACTGATATATTGAACTTTCAACCATACATGTTTTAATTTTTTTTGTGCACAACCGTTATGGTAAAATGCTGATTAGTCATAATCAAACGCTGTTTGAACTGCTCCAAAAAAATGGCTTAGAATTTCTACCACCATCATTTAATATACTTATGGCAAAGATGATTCAACCTTAAATTATTAAAATCATCTATCATTGTTTGATCTCTTCACTTTTTGGAGATGCTCACAGATTCGTTATGAACATAGGTATCGTGTAATGTTTTGATTAATAGAATAACATGTAAACTAAATGCATCCTCATTAGTAAATAACCCTGCTTCCGTTTGACTTGTCCACTGAAGAGTGGAAGGTGTCCTGATCCAAACACACTAATGCATGTCCTGTTTCACACTTTTGTATTGACACAGGAGGTTAAGCTTGGAGTCTGCACATCGTTCATCTCCATTTGCTTAACGCGCACCCCAATGCTTTCACACTTTTTAACACAAAACTCTCTTAAAACCTGCTGACACATCATGCTAGTCTGTTTGCGTAGCTACAGTTAATACCGCTGCTGACAGTGTGGGAAGGTAGCAGTAAAAGTTTTGGGTCTGTAGTGAACCATACTCCCTGACCACACAAATGTGGAGGTAAACGATTGTGTGGTTTTGTGTACGCTGAGAAAAATAGACTGAGAAAAGCAGCTTTTGTTAAGCAGGATTTGTTTACGGTGTGGTCTGGGTCAGTTTCTGGTTTGGGCCGCTGAAACTTTGAGACTCATCAGACCTTCCCACACACCTCCAATACACAGACAGCCACCAGTGCTCTGTGTGCATGTGACCCCCTCAGCCCTGATTGATATTGTAATTGATCATCCCCCTCCCCTGCTGATGAGTGGGTGATAACGACCCAGTTCTTCATTAGGCAGATCTCAAAGCAAATATGCCTATACTTTACACGCTTCATGCAATTCAAAGACATACATAAACCAATCCACATTGCAAATAGAAACAGACTTGACTTCACTTACCACAAAACTTTTTTCTTTTAAAACTTGTACTGCAAACTGGGGAGTCTGTGAGGTTTTAGTGTGTTTGTTCAAAATTACTTTAATTAGGGTTTAAGCCTTAATATTTTAAAGGCAGAAAGAAAAGTTTCTAAAAATGTATTTTTTTTTGTGACTAAAGATTTAAACGAGCTTTTTACAAAAGGATTATAAGCTCTCCTGCCTTATGGACAGTAACATATTTTGACTACTGAAACGTAGAATCAAAATTTTGCTATGTTGATGTGAGGTTGCAGAGATAAGTCAGGTTTTCTCAGACTTTGTCTGTTCAGAGTCATTTACATACCCTCTTGCCATTGGTAAGTTTATATTGACTCCACCCACTGAAAAACTCTGTGTATATAAGCACTCCCTACCTCTCACATCCCTAGAACAAAGTTAGAGATTGTTAGAGCACACACACCAAGAGTGTGTTTAGAAGTTAGAAAGCTCCGCTCAGGCGGACAATCACAAGTTGTGGGGACGTTGAGGTTTTTAGTCCTCTTATGTTACATCAGGTTTTAATTTAAGAATCACTCGTGGATTATTGCCGTCCCTTGGAAATAACAGAAACCAACCAGTGGATTTTATTGAAAGAAATGGTGGCTTACGATGAACCTTGTGTGGTACCTATCAAACGGACTTTACAGAAGATAGACTATCAGAACCAGACCTACAAAGAACTAGAGGTGAGATCCAAAGGCGATTAATCACAAATTCTGTCCTGTTGTTTCTTTTGCTCTTTATTTGGCATGATAAAAGCATGTTTGAATTCCTACACTTTCTTTATCAGCCAAGTCAGAACCTTGCCCTGTTGTTATCTTGTACGCACATTGGCCTTTAAAGGAATAAAAACCACAGGTGTGTTTTTCAAGAGTTTGTGTTTGGTGGGGTGAGATTTGAGTGAGTGCTCTGCAATTGAACGAGGCTAAAGGTCTTCTCAGCTTAAGTAGTCATTACTGGATTACATTTTAACAGTTTCAACATTTTTTGAAATTGTCTCACCCATTATGGCGGCATAATATACATATACAGGAAGTTTAAAGCCGGTGTGTTTGGCTGTACACCTGAGCAGAAGTTTCACAGGTATACAAATGGTTCGAGGGACCCTTCAGGGCTTTTTTATTTATTTTTTATTTTTTTGAAGGTGTGAGCACACAGAGATGAAGAGCATTCTAGCTGTCTGAAAGCAGTCACAGCCTATAGCCCAGGTATACTTGAGCCCTGCTCTGAGCATTTAGAAACGTATTCAAGACCCAGAAAGAGGCTTTAATTTTACTTCTCTTCAGCAGGCTGCTATTCCTATTTGCGGTTTCAACTCTGATTCGGAAGTGGTCACAGAAAGGGTTTAGTTGTCGGGAAGGCTAAAGCAGAAGTAGCAAATTATGAATGAATCAGGAGATTTTTTGGAAGTTGTGGCTCAAAGCTGGGGGACATTGCTTAGTTTAATTTTTATAATTGCCTGGCAATCAAACAATAAGTTGTATTGATATGGCTTGCCAGTAAGGATTTAAATAATCTAATCTGTCCATCAGAGGGTTTTTGATGAAAGAACAGAAACAATAGCATAGACTTCCATTGTTTTTATGTACAGCTAATTATAATGACTTAAGATCCCTTAGAACCATACTCCTAAAAGAATCTTGAATCTTTAGAATTTTTTTAACTTAATTTTGTTTTACCTTTGAGGTAAAAAAATAAAATAAAATAAAAAAAGAATCCCCCTTTGGGGATATCACATTTAGCCAACTTCTAGTGACAATTTTGTCTCCAAAGTTTAGCTAAGCAAACAAACTGTTACACAGCAGTAGTCTAAACTTTAGTTCCTGTGGGGGAGGCTTCCCCCTGCTAAGTTCTCCCAATCCAACTCTCCAAGGGGGGTCCCTAAACAGTCAACACAACCAGAAATAGCCACACTATCAGTCTATCTATCTGTCTACATGTTGCTCTTTCCACAAGATTATCTATAATTTAAAAAAAAGAGAGAGAGAACAGGAGTGTTTGTTATTGCAGGGCTTCCTAAACTACAGGAAGAGCTCAATGGGCAGCAGCAACACTCTGATTATTTGCGTAGAGCCAATAATCGCTCACACTGGTACTGCTGTGCTCTTTTGAATTCAGTTTGAGCCAGACTGCTTCCTCGGTGTTCAGTCTCCCTAACGTCTTGGGTTTTTGGCCACCGTTGGAGAAGGTTCAGATGTGGTCTTCATGTTTACTTGCATGATATGTTACAGTGGAGGAAGGGTAGGCAGGCAGAACTAGGCGGCTAAGTCCAGTTGGGCTTGGCCACAGTTGCAGTTCCTACTAAAATGAAGTTGTAGATCTGCTCGGCAGCTGTCTCCGCCGGTCAGTGGAATGGTTTGGTTTCACTTTGCCAAAATGAGAATAACACATCCCTTTTTATATATTTTAAGCAGCTGGAAAGCCATCCAGCACTGGAAAATCTATTGAAATGTGCATTTTAAAAAGTGCCAAGCACATAGTCCTTTTTGTCCCTGCCGCTTGAAAGACGTAAACACTTTTTGACAACAAGGCTCACATTGTTCCAGGAACAGTAGAAGTTTTTTCAGTCAGATCTCTAGAGTGAGTGTAGGATCAACGTCTCAGATCTGTTTTGCTTTGATTTCTCCCTCCCCTCTCAGGTCTGTTGGGGTTGGCTGGAGGCCCAGACATTATGGATATAGGGTTTGAGTGTGCTCACCTCCCCCTCTTCCAAGGGGTTCAGGTGTGCCTGTATCTCTCACGCGAGGGCTACTGGGCCTGCCTCAACACGAAACCATAAACAGCTTTTAATGGAAGAAAGGAAAGAGAAGAGTAGGGTAGGGTAGAGTGTTCCCTGTTAACAAGGCCTGGGTCAAATCTGTAACTCACCATGGTGGTCCCTCTAACCCAAATAAATACACAACCAATGGTTCTCAAACTTCCCCTTAAGTGAACAACAGCTCTGATTAGGAGACCTGTTTGCTATAGTTAGGCCATAATGTCGAGTGTGTGTGGGTCATCAGCATGGGACAGCTGACTGGAGTCTCCTACATTCCAATCATGCCTCTTGAACCCTGGGTGTCCAGGGTTGCAGTCAGAGAGGGTTTTGTTCGTGTTTTTATGTGTGTATGCATATATATATATATATATATATATATATATATATATATATATATATATATATAGACAGAGAGAGAAAGAGATTTTTTTGCTGAGAGGGTCAATTTCACGTGATGGCCATAACAGCTGCTAAATCCAGAGGTTGGAGCTTCCGCCTAGCTGTCTGTCGCCCAGGAAACACCAATCATCCTGACCTCAAGATGACCCCTTCACAACTGCACTAGTTAGGAGTGTATCATGTGACTCTGTAACTGTTTAAGTGAGGCGGCAACTTGTGGTCTCAACTTTAGCCTTCTTGTATTGGCAGTTGTGCTTTTAATGAAGCACTAAGGAATCTGTTGTGGTCAGTAGGGGGTGATTAAGTTTTAACGTTTATTTTCATCCATGTGTCTCATAGGAACCCTGTACTAAGCGTGTGCGGCCTCTCGGCCGAGTGACCTCGCTGGCGAACCTCATCTCTCCCGTGAAGAATGGGGCCGTCCGACGCTTCGGCCAGACCCTCCAGGCCTCGTTCAGGGGCGATGGGCGGTCTCCGGGCGTGCCCCAGCAGAAGCCCTGCAGCAAGGCCGCGGCTCCCACGCCACCCAAACGGCGCAACAGCACGCTCTGGTCTGAGACTCTGGACGTCCACCAGAAAGGAACCTTTTCCACCAAAGAGATTAAGAGACAAGAGGTGAGTACAGTAGGAACTACAGAATCCAGACAGCACTGAAAAACCCAGACTATTAAATCCACTCTTAGTCTCCCTGCCAGACGCTACTGAATCAGGCCTGTGTGACTTATTAAACCCAAAGGGCCTGGGGCTTGGAGAGTGCCCTGTTCTTTCTCTCCTTCTGTTTTTATTCTCCATTGCTCTACCTCTCTCGGTCTGGCTGTGTTTTTTTGGCGTGTGTTTTCGGCACGCAATGGAATGGAGCAGAGAGAGTCTGGCTGTATTTTGCTGTCTCAGAGTCAGACGTACAATGCTAACACAGACTGGCCAGTCTGACGCACAAAGCCCCCACCTCTCATTCACAACTAGACTTTACATTACAGACATTACAGCAAACTGAGAGCCCCTCAAATATTTCCCACCAAAGAGCGAATCAGACGGATGTGTAGGGGCTTGACTAAAAATACCTGAACTATCTTCTTGGTTATGATTGTGACCATTCGTTTTCTGTCTCTCTAGGCAATTTTTGAGCTGTCTCGGGGAGAACAGGATCTGATTGAAGACCTGAAGTTAGCCCGAAAGGTTTGTCCATTTTGATTTTTGGTTGGAACATTCAAAGCAAATAGACCAAATAAGTTCTTGGCTGTGCTTTCAGAGTTAGACACATTGGCTGGCTTCCTTCCTCCATTTATAGCCAAAAATGTCTCTCTTTAAAATTAGAAGCTGTAGCTATTATTTACTCATTTTTTCATTTTGTATGTCCAGGCGTACCATGACCCCATGCTGAAACTTTCTATCATGTCTGAGGAGGAGCTGACAGCCATCTTTGGAGACTTGGATGCTTATATTCCTCTTCACGAAGGTAGATATCGTACCCAGACATCTTATTTATTCTAGTTGAAATGATAATGACCAGTAGTACTAACTCATTCTTTACCCGATCAGATCTTCTCGCTCAGTTGGAGAAGGCTACAGGCCCAGATGGCACAGTGGGACAGATCGGCAAGATTGTTGTGAACTGGGTAAGTATCTTTTTGCTGTCTTTATATTATTATGAAATGCACATTATTGTTGAGCATTGCAAGAGTGTTAAGATTAACTCTTTTTTTTTTTTTTTTTCTTCCACAGCTGCCAAGGTTAAATGCGTACAGGGCATATTGCAGTAACCAGTTAGCTGCAAAAGCCTTGCTTGACCAGAAGAAACAGGACCCAAGAGTTCAGGACTTCCTACAGCGCTGTCTTGAGTCACCTTTCAGCAGGAAACTAGACTTGTGGAGCTTCTTGGACATTCCTCGTTCACGATTGGTCAAATACCCCCTTCTTTTGAAAGAGATTTTAAGACACACACCACCAGATCATCCAGACACAGCAAGTCTTGAGCAGGCGGTAAGTACAAACACACATCTATCAACTGTAGGCTTTGAAAATTGAGTCGTTGAGGTGAAATTTGGTGTTAATGCTGCATTTGTTCCTCTTCTTCAGATAAGCATTATTCAGGCTGTGTTGGCTGACATCAACATGAAGAAAGGAGAGTCAGAATGTCAATACTATATCGATAAGCTGGAATATTTGGATGATAGACAGAAAGACCCACGCATAGAGCAGTGCAAAAGCCTGCTTTGCCACGGTGAACTTCGGAACAAAAGTGGCACGGTGAGTTTTTGTCTTTCAAACAGACACACCAATAACAGCCTGAACTGCTGGGGGTAAATCACTTCTGTCTTTTATTTTCTCGATATATAAACTCAAAAGCCACCATATTCCAAATAAGGCCATCAGAGGGGAGGAATTGGCTCCCTTTATCTCTCAAACACATGACACAATGACAGGGGAATCTTTAAGTGCGCCAGGGGAGAAAACTGTTAATACTTGCAAATCAGTTCAACGTTTAAACAACATGTCAATAACCAGACCATTCTTTTTTTCCTCCATTCTTCTCCTTAGAAGTTGCACGTGTTTCTGTTCACGGAGGTTCTAGTCTTGACCAGGCCTGTGACGAGGAATGATCGGCATTGTTTCCAAGTGTACCGCCAGCCAATTCCAGTGCAGGATCTCGTATTGGAAGACCTGCAGGATGGAGACGTTCGCATGGGCGGCTCATTCCGAGGGGCCTTTAGTAACGCAGATAAAGGTAAGGTTGATGCCTCTAAGTGTCATGCTGATCACACCACTTCCTTCGGTCGTTTTTTTGTTTCCTTTTGCTCATTTGAATCTTTTTTCCCCCCTCTGTAGCCAAGAACATTTTTCGGGTCCGCTTCCAGGACCCATCTCAGGGTCAGTCCCACACACTCCAGGTCAATGACATCTTCCACAAGCAACAGTGGCTCAACTGCCTCCGCACCGCAATGTCAACCCAGAAAGATTCACCGCTCCCTGAGAACGAATCTTTGTCCACCCCTGCCAGTACCGAGGTTTGCACCAAACGGCGCTCTTCTTCAGTCTCCGCCATCATCCATATGGAAGAGATGGATGAGAACTGTCCGCGGGCCGCAGTTTCTGCCCCTTCCTCCCCCAGCTCCGAGGAGCCCCCCAGTCCCACACCCTCCGCAACCTCCACCCTCTCCTCGTCCTCTTCATCATCTTCGATTTCCGCCCCCTTCCTGCCCCGCAAATCTAAAAAGGACAAGCGTTCACTCTGCTCGCTGGGCAAGAGGAAAGAGACCATGGTGTAAAGACTGAGCTATCCCAGGGTGTAGATGGAGTGGCATTGTGCGGAGGACTTGTATTTATGTGTGTGTATAGACTGTGTGTGTTTCTACAGCAGTGTTTTTGTGTTACTGTCCACAATGGCAGCTATTATTATGAAATCCCTCCCCCAAAAACCCTCCCAGGTCCACATGGGCCACACCAGTACCAGAAAGACAGTATTTGTGAGACGACTGTGTGTGGATCTCAAGGGATTGAAGATTGAAGATATCCCACACATTTTAAATCACCATGTTGATTTGTGTGAAAACGCAAGATCACATCTAGTCTTGTTTACTGTTAGTTTGGTCATATTTTCTGTTGTTTATTTTATTAATATTGATTTTTTTTTTTTTTTTGTAATTAAAGTTATACTTTTTTAAACTTCTCAATAAGATATTTACTGTAGCTCTTTTTTGTTTTATTAAAAGCACTGTTTAGCTTTTAGAAGGGAAGAATACCCACTGAGAAAAAAGACGAAATATCGAAAGTAATGAATACTTTGTAAAAGTCTGATTCACTCTCGCTCTACTGGAAGGCAAGTCTTACAAGTACATTCCCATTAAACAGATATTTTATCAGCTCCATTTTATATTTAAATCAGATGGTATAATTTTTTATCAAGACAAAAATGCTATGTTTGATAGCAATATGATTTTAGTTTCCCATTGGAAAATTTGCTATTTTGTTAATGCAACAATCAAACCTGAGCCATATTTGTTTTCCACCCCCCAAAATGATGGATGAATATTT